>JACSVZ010000002.1:60293616-61752991 GCA_014706295.1 Lycocorax pyrrhopterus obiensis
CCCAATAATTGCAAGCCCTGTTTGAACTTCTCAGGATGCTGGGAGTGCTGTCGGGAGACACTGAAGCAGTGGAAGAAATCTTTTCCACTCATGCAGGAGAAGAGATGAAATATTCTGCAATCAGCTTATCATAATCAGATAACTTTATTTTGATAGTGGCACAGAGGCTTTCAATTTCATGAAAAATATTGCGGCAAGAATGGGAAAATATGTGTGTTCCTTTTACTGACATCATCAGACCTGGGGGAAAGAAGGAGGGGAAGGGGATTTCCCCAGCACCACTACTCAACTGTCTGAAAGGAAGACAGACCTACATGGGAGAAAAACTTTATTTTTGGTCAAGTTAGGAGCAGCATGCAAGCAAAAGCCTGACTTAATTTTACACTAATGACATGCTTACAGCACTTACTGACCATACCATTCAAATAAAATAGGAAGAGTCTACTGCTTCTAGCTAGATACCAAAGCTGTCCTGATGCAAAGTAGATAAATGTTAGTAGCATACTAATTCAGAAAATTTTGGCCGTCTTGTAGCAGAAACAGAAAACCTTAAGAAAGAGTACCTAAAAACTAGCAGCTATTTGCAGACTTATTTTCAAGCACAGAATGCAAAATGACACTCTAAAAAACGTATCTGCATGACTAAAGCTGGCTTGAGAGACAGGAAGAATAGGTTTCATTCAGAGACAGCTCTAAATGCTGTATATTTATATTGAGGGTAGAACAATAGCCTTGTTTATTTGAGTCTCTCTAATGTATTTACCAACTATAAGGATTTCTGTGCACTGATTACGGGTCAAAAGGTTATCTTGGAGTATTATTTGGCAAGATTGCTCTTTATTATAATGAACGTTGAAGATGCACATCAATAAAGTGGCTATTTTTTAACACTTTTTGCTTTTGAGACAAATATAGTTTTGAAAGCCTAAAATGTGTCGCGGTTCTTTGAAAAATCTGCTGTTAGCTACTAACATATTATTTTCTGTCAGCTCTTTGAATTCACATTATTTGCATTAATGCAATAAATTAATTAGCATTACCACTTTATTTGTTTTCACAGCTGCTTAGCTACAATGAATATTATTCTCTTAAATCATTCTGTCATAAAGTGTTAATTATAAATGTCTTTTATAATAATAATGGTTTCTATACTAGTAATAAAACCCTTGCAAAGAGTCATTGCAGTAAATGTAAGATTATTAGACTATTTCCAAACAATGCCAAAATGGTTAGCAAAATAGTTGTTTCATTAGATTCTGTTGATGATTGATTTCTTGAGGATCCTTTAAGTATTTTAATGAATCTCCATCTGTAGCCAGAATGCTTTGTTAAAAGTCAGGCATCTTTTTGTATTTCAAATCCATATTGCCTGTTTAGAAAATGTGCATGTGCACCAATTCTCCTGATGTGGTGAACCACCTCTTTGTACCATCTAAGGCCAGTCCTGCAAATCTAATCCAGCCAACTCTCTTAAAGATGTTGGACAGGGTTTTACTTCCTTAAGGCTCAAACAAATCATCTTCTGTTACCTCTTTTTTACTCAAGAAATTTCTCCTGGTTTGTCTTCCACTGTCTCGCTGCAGGAAGAAACTACTGGGTAACTTTAACTCCTTCTACAAGGTCTTGAATCAAAGTGATTTTCAGATGATCAAGGCACACTTACAACCCTTGCTCATCTACACATGCCAACGGATCTGGGTCTGTCTTCCTTCTATGAATCTTCTAATAAGACAGAAAAATACAGAAGTAGGTGAAAACCAGTTTAAAAATGCAGTTCCCTGTCAAGAAAATGCAACAGCTTTCAGCACCAAGTGTCAGACCCAACTTTCAAATGTCTCAAAGTAAATATTAAAAATCATGGAAGGTTCCTGAACACCATTATTCTGACAGTCATGAAAAGAGGATTGGGATTCCTCAACTGAACATTATTACTACGAGCAAAGTTTGATGTCAGGCCTTTTCTACTTAAAAAATGTTTTTCATATTGTATTTCTTCCTCAACCTGTTCAAACAAGGGAGTAGATTTTGTCACAGTAAAAAAAATTCTGATTTCTTTCCTACAGTCACGATTGAAAAAAAATTTCCTAGATATTTTTAAGTAAATTACATCCAAGAATTAGCTAATATAATGATTTTTTCTTTTTTAATTAAAAACACACCAAGAACCAAGCCAAAATGTACTGAAAACACGAATAATTCTAATTCTGAACCTTGTCAGTCTTTAAAGAAAACAACTAGTTGCTAAAATTAAGCAATTTCAGCCTCAGCTGCAAACAACTTCTCATCCTTCAGTCTAGTTCTCCCATTCCTTATGAGGAAACCTACAACTCTACCAGACACAACATTGTCAAAAAAGGATGGAGTCTATATCAGAAAATTCAGCAGAGAAATGGTTCAAGACAAGATAAGAAAAAAGAATCAGACCTATAGTGTGTAATGCTTGATCTTTTTTCAAGAATTTGATTATCAAAGAGCAAAAACTGTGAAAAAGTGTCACTTGAACAAAAATTGGGGAAGGAAGGAAGGAAGGAAGGAAGGAAGGAAGGAAGGAAGGAAGGAAGGAAGGAAGGAAAAGAGAGAGAGAGAGAAAGAGAGAGAAAGAGAGAAAGAGAGAAAGAGAGAAAGAGAGAAAGAAAAGAAAGAGAGAAAGAGAGAAAGAGAGAAAGAAAGCTGGAACATTTGTTTAAACCCAGGTTGTAAGGTTCAAAACTGAAAATCAAATATGCAAGGATATTCTTGTAGCTAAATTCAGATATTGGATTAGGACTTTAGTTCAAAATCTCCTCCACAACAGATTACATGTGGGAAATTATGATCTGATTTTCTAAAAATACCACTGTGCTTAAAGAAGCACCTGCACACATTGTCTGTGTGACTGCTACTGGAATTTTTGAGATTATATACATATATTGTTTAGGCACTTCAAATTTTGCTAGTGCTTGTTTGTGCATGATCTTATGTTGAGTGCACCTGTGTTTGAGCTTGGATGAGGAATGTGCTTTTGAACTGAATCCCCTGACTGCCCCCTCACCAGGCATCTGCCTGCATCCTGGAGCATTCCCTGAACACATGAACGAGCCCTCTTTCAGATGAAACTAAGCTTTAAGATGTGCTCAAGGAGGGCACCTCATGCAGTCTAAATGCAAATAGGATTTCAGCCCATGGGACTGTGACCGAAGCAAAAATCCATCAAATATGTGTAGTACAGACATGACATCCTCAGCACAAATAGTTTCACTCCACAGAAACTAGTCCACACTACTTATTACCATAACTTCATGTCCATTTCCGTAACAGGACTTAAAAGCCTAAGGAAGGATTTTAGTTTAGGATGCCATAGCATACGTAGTCGAAAGCCAGAGAGGATCTGAGAGAGGTGCTCCCCTGTCCCTCACTCCTGATAGGTTTACTTGGTTGCTACTCCCAGAGTATGACAGACATACACCAAGTTCAGACTACCCAAAATACAGTGGAAGTCTTTTGTTTTTTTCAAATCAGCAGAACTGATGTCTCTTTCTAGTCTTAAGAGTACCAGGAGGTGAAAGTGGGTTTTGGTCCAGATCCTTAACACTCACATTCATATTTTGTGTTCTATACACTAATCTGTAGCCATCTTTTTAGTTGAATGTATTCTACTGTACAGACTATGGCTGAAGAATATTGCAAAGAAAGGGTAAGAAAGAAAAACCAGAAAACCGAAGTGGAAAGAACACCATTTGACTAGTGACAAAGGAACTCAGGTTCTTATTTGCTTTCTGGTCTGTTTCTGCATTTTACATAAGACTTTCATTGGATAAGTAATATGTCAAAAACTGTCAGTGATTGCTCACCAATTCATTCAACAAAGAGGAGCTGTGTGAAACAATGATATCAACATACTTTTCACTCTCCTTTACTGGCCTGTGAATTTATTTAGATTTAGATCATTTAGATTTCTGCAATAGCTGACAACCTAAGAGCACTATAATATAATCCTGCAGGACTCAGGCAACTTTTCTGGGAGATAGAGGCTATTTGTTTGAATTCCAGGTGAAGGAATCAAAATCTGCCGTCCCTCAGAGTACACTTGGTTTCCTGGACTGCCTTTAGTTGGTGTCTAAATATCAATGTGTGTTCAGAGCCAGAGCCACCAGCAATCTTTTAACCTTCCAAAATATGGAAGTAGCTCTTCCTCCCCAGCTCCCTCCGCCCCCCAAAATGCTGCTAGTCTCTGGAGCAAGTGGTCTAGGAGGGAACCGGAGCTTTCTTCTGAAATCTGCAACTTCATAGTGGATGGTACCTCAGCTGCTGTGCTGAGGTCCAAACCAGGGAGGAACAAGAGGACTAACAATCCTTACTCTTGCCCCTGGCACCACCAGTCTAATGTGTCAGGAGCCCCAGGCTGAGACCACAGCTGTTCTGCTGTAGCTTCTGGCAGACAGGTCTCCTGTTAGAACACGAAGAGTCCCACCCCCTGCAGCTGGATGGGAGAAGCTGTCTAAGATGCTGTGCTACTCCCTTTAAGAGGAAAGAGGGATGAGCAGAGGCAGATGCACGGCAGTTCAGCCGAGGCACATGGAACACCATGGACTGGAGCATGCCAGGAGCCTTGCCATAATAATACAGCTTTCTTAGTGCTGAGTAATTTTGGATTCATGTGTCTGCTTACAACTACTGCACTTCTGTGGCCATGGAATACCAGCCACCTTCTCTAAAGGCAGAACTAATATTTTTGATCTTGGACCCCAGCACTGGCTCTCCTGAGAGCTGCATGTGATACTGCCAAAATATACCATGCCCAAAGCATGCCAGAACAAGAGAATAACTCAGTTAAATGGGTCTGTACCAAGCCTTTCCTGGCCGTCATGCCCTGCTCAAGCTGTGAAAGCCCTCACCTTCCCTGTTCCACTTCATTTACAAAACGGAAAACCAGCACGCTCTCCCTATCCTCTGAAAGACATAGTGCCAGGAATCAGGGAGCCAGAACAGGATCTTTAAACAGGCCAATGCAACCCAAATCATGGTAAGCACTTCTGGCTTCATTTAAAAGAGAAGCTTTGAGAGCTGAAGTATTCAGATCCCTGCACTGCTTGGGCACAAGAGACCATCCAAGAAAGAAATTCCACCTCTTCTTTCCTCTCTACATCTGATATGTTCTCCAAAGGGATCACAAGCACGTTGATGCTGCATAGTTGGAGCCTCCTGAATACAAGCTTGGCATGCAGCAACAAGAGATAATGGGAGACTCAGAAACTTGGATGCACTCAGGGTCCCAGTTTAAACACAGCATTTTTTTACACCACCACAGACTATAAACCCGCATTTAAATTTCTGGCTGAAACGTTGTTTCATGGCAGCTTTCTTTGAAAACATGTCACACTTAAAAGAGCTGGGAGTCATTCCCTCGTTAACTCAGCATACTTCCAATTTATTTTTCGTCGACTGCTACATCCCTAAATATTTCCTTTTAATATACCATCTCAGAATTTACACAGTGAGCTTCCCCATGCTATATGGCTGAGAGGAAGTGCATACTGTGATGATTGCAGCTCATCCCTGATGAAAAATATCTATCATTATATGCTGCCCCCCCAGTTCTTGTGCACAATTATAATAGCTACACTTTGGTGCAATCAAAATGCTCTTTATAAAGGGCTTCCATATAATCAGGAAAGGAGGAAAAAAAAGTCGATAACTGTATATAAACATTGCCAAGGACTAAGTCCTGTTAGAAGCCACAAGGCTATTGAGGTCTGTCCTCTGCTCCTCTGAGCTCTTTGCCAATGAAGAGCCCTCAGCAGATGTCAGAAAATCATCTCTGACTCAGATGTCAGAGATGTCACTCTGCACCTGAATTATGAGCCCACAGACTGGGACATTCCTGGCAGCACAGTAGGATAAATCACAAGTGCCTGTTTGGGACACATGCTCTGGCAAAGGCCAAAGTTACAAGTTCAAAAGGTAAAAATGCACAGTGAAACAATGAGAAAATGAATACAGTAAAGAATTAAAATTCAAAACATTTACAAGAGTAATTAATTATACTTCAGTCAAAAGCATTATTGAAAGAAGACAGCAGCAAGAAGTACTCTGGAAACCATCAAACTGAGTGGAAAAAGGGGACCCTCTGCATGCCTGAGCCAAATCCCACTGAATCTACATGACTCCAAAATGGCTATGCCTCAGCCAGCTGGGAGATGCCGCTCTTCTACTACATCCTTTTAGAAAACCATCTGTTGGATGGTTTTCTAAAAACCACAGTCTCCACACAGGAGGAAATTGCAGGAGTCACACTATTTTCTCCTGCCTTACAAAACTGATTTTTAAATATAAACAGATTCTATTGAAAATGCAAAGGCTATTCTTTGCCAAGTTTTTAAAAACCAAAAATAGTTCAACATGAATTTGCAAAATATCCCAGGCAACATGAATCTGCATTTTGTGGATAAAAAGTTTTTTAGAAAAAAAAGATTTCATGTAGCTCTAGAGTATATCTCTAAATTAAAAAAGTATTTGTGGGGGGAGGGTTTCAAATGGGACTGAAATGAAATTTGATGAACACATTCTTTTTCTCTCTCTCTTTCCTCGCCCACAGCATTTAAAGGCAGCAGGGCATGGTGACAACACAGACAGCTAATTGCAAGGAAATGGATGTCTGATGCCATTAACACTACCCACTTTCCTTGGACATTTAAAATAAAAACAAAACACGCCACTAGGCACACAGTTCTCTCCCTGGGGTGGAGATGAGAGAGCGCCTGAACTACATGTGATAGATGTTAAGTCAGATTGCTTAATGCACTACTGGAGGGAGCTCAGATACACCTAAATGAGGATAGTATTTGAACCTCTCTAAGACAGAACAGAATACTCACATCCTGCAGAGTAGATGTTCAGTCTTAATTTTAGGAAACAGCTATAAAACTTCACCATTTGAACCCACTGAAGTTGTCATTTAAACAATCTAAGTAATTAAAAATAGCATTATCTTTAAAGTAAAATGACAAATAACCTACTGTGCTTAGGCCATACATAAGAAATTTTCTATATGAACAAGTGCATGTACAAAGAAATAGAAATAAGTGTTTATAGGGAAAAAAAAGCTGTCTGAAAAGTAAGTCTGTTCTACACATGACAGTAGGAATGAATGCCTGATGATCACTCATTTAGCACTGGTAGCAGGGAAAATGATACAAAGCCATTTCTTGTTTCATTGGATGTTCAAACATAGGCATTACTCAAATGCAGAGTTACATGAAGAACAGGAAGAAGAAAAAAACTGAAATGACTGAAGAAATTGCCCAAAATCTCAGGAATGTTTGCTCCCATATAATCATAAGTGACAGATTTAAAGTACTTTAAAAATTCAATGAATGTATTTGTTTTAAAAATGCACCCGTAAGACATCATCTTGTTTCCATTTTGAACATTTGTGCACTAAACCTCTAAAAATGTTTGGAAATAACAATGGATTGCTAATTATAGTGGCACTGTTAAGCACCATTACAATTACTGAACTTACCTGACTAACATCTGCACTATTACTGACTTCCAACTTGAAGTAATACCTTTTTTATAACTTACCCTCTTCTTTTAATACAGCATGAATTGTTTTAAACACTTATTATCACACAGTGAAATATGACCTTGACTAGATTAGATTGTATAATTTTGAATAACTCATTTCCCCTCTCTTTTAGTTAAAAAAAACATCTTGAAAGCGTCACAGCTAGAAGTCAGAATTTGAAGTTATAATATATAAACACAACAGATCATATTATTATTGAAAGAGATTCTTGTTGATAGGTTGGTCTGCCATTCACTACATTGCCTTCTTTGGGGGAAGAATGAGTAGCTACTACTTACAATTTGGGCTACAACCTGAATTCACTGAAATCAGTGGGAGATTTTCCTATTAATTTTGGTAGCAGCGGGATTGGACCATTAGTGTAATAAAACAGGTAGTGTAAAAAATTGCCAGCTCAAATCACTACTGAATTAGCAGCCTGCAATTAATTTGTACCATCCCAAGTTGCTGGATAAAATTAAACACCTACAAATCTAGTTATGAAACATATACAAAGTAAAAATAGATAATAATTAAAAGTCTGACCTAACTAGTTATTAAATTACTATTTGATGTATAAACAAATCTTAGTAAGTGCCATTAATTTAACACAGTGGTTGCCTAGAAAAAGCAGATAATATTTTTATAGCAAAAGTTTTTTTCAGTTTAACTCTTCAGTTTAACAACTTATGTTGTGCCTTTTGTAGCGTATCTCTGAAGTGATCTCAGCAGTAAATTGCTTGTGCTTGTCTGCTGATTGTGATGTGAAGAGGCTGGTTGGGCCAGCAGCTGAAGGGCTCTATTTATACACCTGGCTGTTTAGATTGAATGGACCTGCAGAAGAACCAGCCCCATCAAATCTTCTTCAATGGTCTCCATCTTGACCTTGAATTTGACCTTTGCTATGGTCCACTTCCATCTCCATAAAAATGAGCTAAAGGCTAGATTGTCATCTATTTGCTCTTTTCTGTTTTCCTGGGTTTGATGATATATTCCTAGAGCTGCCTAAACCAGATTAATTATCACACTTTGTTGTGAATCATAGGAAAAGAGTTTGCAGTGCGCAAGTGAATAGGTATATGCAATTCCTCACAATGCTGAACTGGCATTGTTATTCAAATCAGAAAATGCTGATCACTAGGGTAACATTGGGAAAGAGGTTCCCACCACAGAATGAAATGAAAGGTCAAACAGCTTAAGGGGATGAAACAAATAAAATATGCAAGATAAGCAATTTGTGTACTGGGCCAGCTCTGATCTCAAACTGAGGCTCTTCCCTCCACATTTACTCTCACTGTGAAGGTAGCACATACAATGAATGATCATTTCACTGGTTTAGGTACAGCATATTATCTTACCAGAAGTAAAAATGAGAATTTCACTGATTACAGATGTTTTCCAGAATTTATCAAGGCAGGGACTTGATTTATCAATGAGTGTTCCCTTTTGTCTCTCTTGAAGGTAATTTTATAAAATGTGCACAGGTCCTAGTATCTATGTTTCAAGTAATTGTATTTTGTCCGTAAGAGGGGAAAGAATACTTTTATTTAATTTATCTTTTAATTGCTGGGTAGAGATGAAATAAACATGGCATAAACTTCAAATTAATACTGTAAAGGAAATGTAACATATCAGCCTTGGGTTTGAGTAGATCATTTCTCATTTATGTAAGTCATAATTTTTTAGAATTGCAATTTTTTCTATGTACCGAAACTATAGACAGAAATGTACAGCCCTATACCTCTTCTGAGCTACGCACTCCATTAAGTAACTAGTTTGAGTGCCAGGCTGTGTTTGGGCACTCACTGAGAACTCATGAGTTTAATATCCTGACTAGGATTGCTCCACTTTGGTATTCTTTGATAGTGGGTTCAGGTCATTGGTGCTGGTGTTTAATTTACACCAAAGGCAGTTTTAGAAACAGGTACCAAATACTGCAGAGATTTAACTTTTATTTTTTGATTTGTAGGGGTCATTAGAATGTTTAAAATTTTAATCTCACCATTACACAGTTTCAGATTATGGTTTTGCTAATGTTCTCACAAACAGAATATTAGGGCTAGGTACACAGTGTGACTGCAATAAATATTATAGAAATTATTTGCTTTGCAGTTTTTTCTGCTTTTTAAAATCCCCACCATAAATTTGATTGCTTGTCTCAAGACAAATCTGCTATAGTTTATTCAGGTATTTTTAGCTACTCACTGATTTGAGCAGGTTTGAAAAGCAAATTGCAGAACTATCTGCATGAATAACTGTTGTAACAGATGGAAGTGTTGGCATAGAAAATACTCTTGTAACCACCCGGTAATGTGCAAGGGGAAGGACTACCCATTACCTCAGACCATTCACAGTCACTGCTCCAAGAAGCCATGGTGCCTTGGTTTGTTCACTGCTTCTATGTGGCAACCAAATAATGGATACATTTTTGGCATTCCCATAGAGTTTCTGAGAACGATCAATGTGTAAGGAGAGGAAAAGGAACAAAGGCCAACGACGACAAGTAAAACAGCAGTCTATTCGGCCTTAGCAACACATTTTTAATCACCAAAACTCTTTGATTACTCATTAGGTTTCAAAAAAGTATTTAGTTAGAGCTTCCTGGGTCAAATTTGGGTTGATTCAGCAGAAAGTATATTATCCTCCATTTTTATTCTGCCTTACTATAAATCACTTTCAGAAGGAGTTAAACAATGGTAGCATTGTGTTACAATGGCTTACTTGTCATTTGTTGTCAAGGAAAAGGTGCCCATTGTTGACTTCTGTACTCTTTGCCATTAGATAAATAGACACACAAACTTCTGGCTGTTCGGACCTTGCAATCCTTTATCCCCAAGAGAAAACCATTAATCTTCTGCATCAGAACATACATCAAAAACTAGAAGCAAGATACCCATGATTCCTGGTATTCTATTCCCTTGGGCTCTCTGTGCAAAGAGAGAGAGATTGATTTTTACTTTTTAGGGTGGATTTGCTCTTAAATTAGCCCTTTTATTTTTTTGCAGCATTTCATTCCATAAAATCACAGTAACGGAGAAAAAGCAGAACCAGCAATGCTAACTAGATGAAACAGATGGATTTTACACACACACACACGCACGCATTTAGGATTTTGAGAGGAATTCCAAGCAGCGAAACTTCTCTGAGTTACAAAGATACAGGGCTTTAATATTATGATAACCCTACCAAATGCCCTGTAACTGTGATACCCCCGCAGCTTACTCCATCCTCTGGAAAGGCCGAGTGAAATCCTGCCTTGCAGCAGGAGAAGTGGATATGGCCCCAGGCGCCCGAAGGGGAAGGCGCGTGGCCGTGGGCCGCAGCCTCGGGGTGAGCTGGGGGCACAGCGCACACGGATCCACACACGCTGCCTTCCCATTAGCTGCTGGCCGGGCTCCAAGAAAAGCAAGGCTTGCTCAGCACAAGGCACAGGAGAACGACTATTCACACGTGTTTACAGAAACAGCTGCGAGGGGAAGGCACGAGTTTACAGCAGCGTCAAATACACGTGGCGGCTGTCAGACCCTGATGCCACGGTTCTGCCAGGAAAAGGAAAGGAAGATGGGGAATCAGCCCTCACATCGGTGTTTTATATACATCTGACCAAAGAAGATACTATTAAGAAGTCTTGCAGGTACTTTGCTGGTTATAAAAGGCCTCTCTTTTAGTACTCTAAATTGGTTAAATAAAAAAAATTAGGTTTAGTTACTATCTGAACAAGTTAACTCTGCTCTACCATCATGTTGTCCAATGAGACTAAACCAGCTTTTTGCGATTTTTTTGCCTTCCCCTGTTATGAAGAAACCTAAGGTTCATCATTATGATTTGCTCCAGGTCTAAAAAAAATATATAAGAAAAGAAAACAAAAGAAAAGCAAAGCCAAAATAAATGTGAATATGGCTTCAACATTATAATGTTTTCAAGATTTTTTCAAATCTCAGTTTATACATATTAAAGTAGCAACATTTGACACTGTAATCAAGTTTATTTAGAAAAATTCTTAATAAAAAAGAATATCCTTGACATACTGAGAAAATTTTAACCTTGTATTTTTTGCACTTTTTTTTTGCTCAATTCCAGAAACAAAATACATGAATGTGAAAGGAAATATGATCTCTGACCTCTAGCCCAGCTCTGCACTTCTGAACCAACTCTCAGTTGTGTAAAAGAAAGCAAGCAAGCAAGAAATAAAATGATACCACAAATCAACCCAGTTTGGGGACTGGAAGACAGGGTATGTTCACAAATTACTTTCTTTCTGTTTGAATAAGTTTATTTCTGCATGTGTTCCCCAGATGTTCTATTGTAAATCTGATATTGATGACTGTGCTGGCCAAGAATTATCATTGAACTGTGAAGAATTTTTTTTTTTTTTGGATTGTGCAATAAATCTGTAATTTTTTCTTTGTGTTTTTAAGATAGTCTTTAATTCAGGGACATGACTTCTTTATATCTGTGATTTCACTGTGCTTTATTGCCTGGATACTTATAACGGCTGCTATTACTAAAACACGGCCTTTTATCAGAAGAACTACAGAATTTAAGGTGATTTAATACAGTCTTTCAACACAATCATAACAAAATAACTTAAAAGAGGAAAACAGATATGACAGTCTGGCCTTCAGGCCACAGGAACCAGTTGCTCAGTGAAAAATCTAATCAGCTAGGATCAACTTTTACATCAGGAATGGATTCCCATGAATCTTATTGCAGAAAATCTCCAAAACTCATAAATTCATGACTCCTTTATGTAACATTGGTCTAGTGGACCAATGTTATCTGGAAGCAAGAAAGAGAGGTGGGAAAAGCTTAATATTGTCTGTCATAAAATACAAGTTTTCCCCGCTTAAAAGTTCCGTTCTTTTTGAGTGTGCCTGTTGGCAGTGAGCAGTTGAGGGACAAATACCTGTGGCAAGAAAAGTCCCTTCCCACTTAGCATCTCCTTTGCTGCTTTGGATGTGAATGAGTTGCAGAACGTACTGCAGAGTCCTTGGAGCTCCCTCTGTGCCCAGGGGCTGGCACCAGGAGAAGGAGGTGGCACAGCAACATCTGTCATGCAGCAACCTGCCCCTGCTACTGCTGCTGTGGGAGAAAACATTCAGAAAGGGAGACAGACAGAGGTTCACTGAGTTGAGGAGTTGCTCAGAGGTGTGGTGCAGAGTGCAAGGGGCTTGAGCAGGCACATCTCAGTTTTAGGATGACAAGCAGGACTGAAGAAATGGAAAAGATTTCTTTCCTCACCCCAGAAGGTGATGAATTATTGTCACTAAAAGAGCGAGGGCTAACTGAAAAACATTTTAAATATCTAGCCATGCATAAGTGTGGATGAGCTTCTCAAGCATAAAATGTGGAAGAAAAATTGATAAAGGAAAAAATAAACCTAACATATGTGCCAATTAATCCAATTCTGGCGCTCAAGACTTGTGTTTCTTGACCTACAAAGCCCTGAAAGTACTTGAAATGATTGAGAGAGGGCATGAACTGTTGAACATTACACAGCTGTGAATAAACACTGAGGAAAAGCACCAGTATCATTGTTACAACCTGCACAGACCCAAGATTTGCTTTTGAACACTTACACGGATGCAGTGTCTGTAGTTCTCATACCAGCAGTGAGGACCTCTGAGTTTTAGTAGAAACACTCACATTCTTACTGAGAAAACACCACTGCTGAGGCTTTTGGTTGTTAATATCAATATCCTTATGGGACTTTGTTTTTAATCTCCAGGGACTCTGTCATTTGACGTTTTTTACATCCTCACATTGTATGCATATTAGTTTTTTGCCAACAACTATCTAATGGGTTTTATTCTGAGGTCCAGTTTCAGACATGCTTTAAACAGCATGGTAAAGAAATTTTGGAATTCAGAGGTCTTAGAGACACGTTAGAGGCAAATGCTGCCTCTAATTCAGTGCTCTGGTTGTTGTAAAGGCCTTCAGTTGCACCACGCGCAGAGGTCAGCTCAGCTCTGAGTGACTAAAACTCAAATGTCACAACTTGATATTCTCATACCTACATCATACCTGTATATCCTGATTTACTACATGACTGTCTGTATTAGTACAGGCTTCACAAAAAACCTCACAAAATTGGTGAAATAATTAGTTCACATGCAGTTAGCTTGGAGAATTGTCTTGCCAGGGCATGGCACACCACATTTGTGCGCATTTATGCATACCAACGAGTCACCTACTTTTACACTGTAAATAAGAGTGTAAATAAGAGTTCTCAGTGAAAATAGGCAGAAACTTTGCAGTATGGCTTGAGATTCACCATGACGTGTTATGCCATTAAGATTTTTAAACTCTGCCGGGGCCATCATAGAACCCATTAAGAAAGATCAGTTCCTGAGTTATAGGTTTTGTACTTTTATACACTCAACCTTAGAACCCAATCAGTTTTCCTGTGGCAGAAATTATTTCTTTATCTCTAACTGCAAGAGAGAATATTCTGTAGTACCCCAAGACTGTGTTCTGAGAATTACAAGATTTTACTTCATAGAGGCTCCAGATAAATTACTTAAGGTTCACTGTCTACTAAATCCATCCTGGGCAGGTGACTGAGTGCCAAAAGCATGCCTCTTCTGCTTCTTCTGTCTCTTGAGCTTCAAAATGCACAAATTGAAAATAGCATTCTTACCTTAAATAATGAAAATAATGAAAATAATGAAAATAATGAAAATTAATAAAGTCATCCCTAAAAATGCATACCCACTTTTACAGAAAATCCCTGAAATTTATGTGTCAGCTTGACATTGACTGCCTTGCGAAATGGGACTGACTTAAGTATAAACATCTTGACAGTTTAAGCATTTACAACTCTAGTAAAGGCTTCAGCCTAAATCACAATTATTACTATCTTTTCAGAGTAGTTAATACTGTTAATCACATTAGCAGTCACTATGTCAACATTCATCAACTACGATACGAAAGTGAGTACAGGGATGGGTCTTTCCTACTGGATAGAAAACCTGCAGGTTTTCAAAGCCCTGCAACTTTTTTAATGTTAACCTATTCTTATGGTAGAACTGGGTACTAAAATACAAAGCTAGATTTAAAAAAAACCTCAAAACAATAAACGCACACAAACAAACAAACCCCTCATAAAAAGTTTTTCAAATGTCCAGCACTTATTCCAAGAAGCTATTTCAAAAATGCTAGCCGCCATGCAGACACCTGAATAAATTCCACAGGCACATATCCTCTGTACCTTGCACCAGAGCATCAAAAATCTGGTCACACAGCCAAAATCTGGAAGGGCTGATAAAATTATATTGAAGTTCACGTAAAGCAGGTAAGAAAGAAGCAGTACTCCTCATGCAGGGAAAACACAAGCAGGTATCAACAAGGAAATCTGATGACAAAATTTCCTTATTATCTAGTGTGCTAGAATTATGAAGCAGAACTCAGTCATGCTATAGATGTTATTTCATTCATATGATCCTTATGAGAAAACTAAGATATTATCTTCAAAAATTAAGATATAATTCTGTTATAGAAATACCTTTATTTTACACTGATTTTTTTGTATTTAAGACATGAAGGAAATATTCATTGAATTATTTAATCTCTGTTACATTTTGATCTACAGAAAAAATAGATGACAACTACAATCTAATTCTGGGAGGTTTTTTAAATGTTTTGGTTCTTTGAAAATTGCTCAACCATTTCTTTGAATGACCTATTTTTTGATAAACACTTAAAAAAACTTTCTCTATTCTAGATTTATAATATCTTCATTCTCCTTAACAAGTCTTTTCCAAATTGAAGAGGTTTATTCCATTCAGTACTCTTTGCACACAATTATTTCCATATCTATACGATCCTGGTCATTTTTCCAGGTCTGTTCTCCAATTCTACTATACCCATTTTTAACAGGAAGTGTTAGTCAACACAGAGGCATAATGACGTTTCAGGTTTAGCTCTACTCCTTCCCCAAAAAGTTCCTGCAGTTCTCGTTGCTTTTTTGTCTGAGAGTCAAACTGTTTTTTCAAAGACCTAGCCACACTGACTCCCTTACTGCCTCCCTTAGAGCTGAGTGGGAGCCCAGCACTGCATTTATACACAGGGTTATGCTGCCAGAGGTAAAATGTTCTGCATGTCTATCAGGTAAGTTTTACTGCTGGGCTGAGAAACAGTAAGTCAAGGAAGATACTTATTACTGGAGCATATTTTCTGTTGCACCTCAGCACCTGTCACTCCTCAGCTGACCCCTGAGTGATAAAAGAAATCAAGTCTATTCCATGCATCTTCCATCTAACCACCACACTTCAGTACAGAGTTTCCACAATTAAAGTATAATTGATCTTGTTATCCTGGTTTTGAAGAAAAGCCTACCTTTTTGATATTTTCCTCTGAGGGATGCCCATGAGTAGAGGAAAGGGGTAGGGTCTGTGGAGAGGAACTTAAGAAGCAGGTTTGGCATAGGTACCTCTCTGCAAGGAATGGATTAGTGCTTGACATTGTAAGGCTGTGGCCTTCCCAGTATTTAGAAAGGGGAGGAATAATCATGTTCATCTCTTCTTCTTTTACACAAAAACAGGCTGGTTAAATAACCGGGTTCATTGATGATGTATGAGTGTTGTGCTAGCCACAAACCACCTGCTGCACCAATTTGCAGACCAGGGCAGATGGGGGAAATTCAAGGTCTCCCATATCCAGGTGGCTTGGTTGGACACTGGGCATGCCCCAGTCTATTCAGTATATGCTGCAGTTACTAAAAACTCTGTGTTGGGCTCTACAACGGGTGCTGAATGAATTGCAAAGTATTAGATGCTGTTGCGAGGAAGGGGAGTTTGTCAAGGCTGTGAGATCAGGCTGGCAAAGGAAATAACTCTATGATAGGTGTTTGTTAATAAACTTTGCATGCTTTTTTATTTATTTATTTTCCCTCCCTCCTGAGCAAGAAAAAAAAAGGACCATTTGTATCACAGTTATTTGCAATCTAATTTTGCCACGCCAAAGGATAGTCCAAATGATCTAATTCTCAATATACTACAGGACTGAGGTGAAGTACAAATCATCTTAGAGGAGCCAATAATTTTGTTTCAATTGATCAGCTTTTTAGGCAGTATCCTTCGGTTGAGACTTTTCAGATAAGTAAAGTAAATTAGGTTGAAAACAAAATGCTGGTTCCTGAAATGTGGATTTCACAATGTATTTTTGATCTGATAGGAGTTCAGTAGCATTTCTTCTATCCGCTGGAGGCCCACTGAGCTGTGCATACTGTACTCTATCAAAGCCCAGTTCTTTGCAGCTCAGTGAATAAAATACTGCAGTTTCTCCCATTGACTGACTGAAATAAAATAATCTATGATGCATGAACAAGTCTAAATGAAATAATAATATCCTTAGCAGTGAAAAACGGATTGGTAATACAGTAATTGAGCAGATTTATTGCCATCTCCTTGAGCTAGCCTGCTGAAACAGCCTGCTATTTTATTTAATCTCATATCAGAGGAATTACTGGCTGGTAATCCATTGTTAAACATCATTTAGAATGATGGATGAAAATGTCAGCTTTTCCAACATAATCAATTCATATCTCATTAGCACATATTATTTATGATTCTCATAATGGGACCTGCAGGGGTCTCCAGGGGGAAATGGAGACCTCAGCTGTTGTTGAAATGAGATGAGATATACTGTAGCTTATGAGTTAATAACTGCATATAAAAAATACTTCCCCACAGTATTGATTGTCCTCACCATTTTACAAATGAATTGAGTGTCTTGGCTTCCCCTCTTGCTGTGTATGGCAGCTCTTCCTTCTATTCATTTTGTTGCTCATAATTCAGTGAGAAAAATATTAAAAAGCATATAAGAAAGACTATTTTACAAATAACTTTTAAGACCCAGGGAAAGGGGGGTGGTAGGAGTCTTTGAATGTAAAGTAATAAGAAACACTTTACTGCTCTGTTGCTGTTTTGCTAAGGACTTTGGGCACTTTTTTCCCCCCTCGGTCCCTATGAAGACAAATCGACATATTTCTCCAGCTACAGCAGAGTTGCATTTTAAGGATACTTTCTACCGTATGCTGCCTCAAAGACCAATGAAAAGCAAACCTTGATTCATGGATTTAATGCAGCTGATGGTGCAGCAGTAATCATGGTCACAGTGTCAACTGCTGCCTCAATTAAACTACATTTGAGAATCATTTTATGCTTCAGCTCATAAACATCAATAAAGGAAAATGAGTAATAAATGACTGTCTAGAGTACAAAGGACCAGCTCATATTTCAGATGAAAATGAAGACAAAATGTAGCTTTTATTTGCCTGTGGAATTCCCATTAACTGCATCACTGACAGGAGGGAGTTGGATCAATAGTTGGCTGGCCGCAGAAAACAGTTTCTGGCTGTTCAGCAGCCAATGCAAAAGGAAAACTGTCATATTGTGATCTTTATCAGGTAATCTTCATTACACCAGACCAATGATATATGTATATGCTGGTCAGCTAGGGGCACTTCTAATTCCTGCTTCTATTTGTGGTCTGAGCACAGTGTGCTCACAAATTATTTGTTTACAGCCATGAAAAACCTTCAATGTTCATCTCTTTTATTCTTTTTATAGGTAATCCATAACTGGGAACTTTCTGTCAAGACTACTTTATTCACTCAGAATTTTTAAGAAAGCAACCTCAGTATCAAAACTTATCTTTCTTCCTGTTTAAAAGGAATCTTCTGGTATCCTTTGTTTGTGGTTACTGATGTTGAGGCTTGACTGAAAGGTTTACTGAGTATCCTTCAGTAAGTTCTTGGAGGATATTTGTGCCTTTATTGCAAACATTTCTGGGCTTATTTGAACAAAGGCAACTGCCAGCTGTGAAGGGAAAAACAACACTCTCCACGAGCTGTTTGCTTTCTAGGTGGCAGCTTGTATGGATAGCAAACTATACATAAAGCACAACCATCTCCTATTTTTTCCCATTCCAGACATGCAGAGCAGCAATATTTTGCTCCTTTGCAGTGCTCTGTAATTCACACAGCTTCATCTCGGTGTATGCAAGGTGAGGATCTGTGCATACAGGCCACCAGCTCTGGCTCAGTTGGTAGTGCCTCTTGGAAGAGCCATTTCTCAGAATACAGACATTGTTAAAACATCACCATTTACAAATTTAAAATAAAAGTCACTTCCTCTTCATGCAATGATAACAGAAATCAAACTATCAAAACCTCTACCCTGATTTTAACACAACTCCATTATTTTTACACTTATTTATGACTCCATTTTTTGTACTATTATGTACTGTTCCTCTGTCTAATTTCTTGTTTTACTTTGACTCTGTGAAATTAAACTCTCCAGTATGGAACTTAACGCCAAGCACATAAATAAATAAATAAATAAATAAATCGATCATGGCTCATAGCTAAAAATGAGATTTCCTTTAAAAACTTTTAAGTTATTACAATGAACATATACTTTGACTATACTACACAATGATGTTTGACCTGCAAAGTATGCATGTCCATTTCAGGATGATCATTAAAGATGATGTTTGCATGCATAAAGTGGATCTTGATGCTGTTCCTAAAAGTTGCCCCTTCTTGTTCTCTCTCTCTCTCAGTCCTTCAATTCTGCTCTTCATCCTCATTCTTCTCATCCTATCACCTTTCCTTTAGTTTCTGCTTTATGTTTTCCCTCTTCCTCCCCAGTTCCTTCCCAGTCTCTGATAGTAATGCTGTCTCCCACCTTTCCTGCTACACATTTCCCTTCACTTTCACTTAATAAAGATAGTGATGCAGAATGATGACAATAAAAAATAAGTATAATGTATGTAACTTTAATAACTGCCTACTAGAATATTTTCTTTCAACATCATCCCATTTCTTTTCAGTGTCCTCAGTTACCTTTAGCTCCTCCTCATCCTGTGTTCTGGCTCTACCCCAGCAAATCTCTAACCTTCTATACCATGTATTTATTGTCCCCAACATGCTTATTTCTTCTTCTAGTCTCTTTCTATACAATCTTAATCTCTTCTGTCTCTTCAGACCCTTTTCCAGTCCACCTTTTCACCTCTCTCCTTTCATATTTCTCTTCACTGCTTTAGCTTTTTTCTGTTGTTTTTTTTTATGTCTCCATGCACATCATAAATGCTTGTTCCAAAACTTGACACAATCTGCTGATTTGCCATTCTCCCATGCTGTATCCTGCTTTGAAAAAAAGCATGAAAATTATATTTGAGTAACTTGATTCTCATTCACCTTTTTAAGGGAGGGAAAAGAGAACAAAAAGACACCATTGTTCCTATTATGTTCCCTGCCATGGAACTTCATTTTTCTGGATTGGTCATTCTCTTTCCTGAAAAAACTCCTTCAAGATTCCAGTGATTTGTTCAGTTACAACAACAGTGAGACAGATACTGCTCTTGGCAGTCTATGTAAGACTGTTTTAAAAGTGTCATTGGATGTGCCATCATGCTTACCAAACCCTTTCCAGCGAGTTCACGCCACTGGAGCCCATCTGCTGTTCATATCAGTGAGAAATACATCACCAAGAGAAGAAGCACAGCCTAGCTTTTCCAGCAAGAAGAGTATTTCTCCTCAAACACTAAGATTTTTTAAAAAAGGAATGTTTTTCCTTTCTTTGAATTTGGTTTTGCTAACACAATAAAGACTTCCAAACAACCTTATGGTTAGACCAAGTTGATCCTGGCTCTTTAAAACAATTAGACTAGAAATATGAAATTCAACTTCAAAATATATGGAAAAATTTTTGGTCTGATCCTTTCAGTCAAATTTCCTTTTTTAGACTAAACACAGAGCAAATGAAAAAAACCACCAACAGGGCATGGTTTTCTGAAAGGAAAACCTGGTCAGCATTGGTCAGGGCAAGACAATCATTAAACCCAAATTTTAATCAGCCACAAAGGGGGGGCAGGCTTTAAATTAGTACACATTGAAAATATGATAATAAAAAAAACAAAATGAGAAAAAAATGTTTTGAATTATCAGGCATCAGTGGCTTGTTTTATCATGTGGTTTTATTTTGCTTTTACTGCATAAGTATTTTCTCTATAGATAACCAAAATACATTCCTGAGGAAAGGTGGCACTAAGAAAGGGAAGTTGCCTTTTTCACTGCTATGGAGGTAGATGTAAGCTCCAAAATGAGACACCAAATAGCATTTTCTGAGGTTCTAAAGTGAATGTATAGTTAGCAATTGAACAAGTGTTGCTAAAACAAAACCCCAAACCAACCAAACAAAACCACAAACAAACAGAAGAAAAGGGTATAGGACATGTTGCAATATGTGAGGGGTGAAGGGTGGGAGTCTGCCAAATGAAATGGAAGAATATGTTATTCCTTTGTGAGATGATGTGTTATGCTTTGATAAAGACTTCAGGGAATTGCTTTTTCATAATATGCTATATGGGATATAATTAATGCTAGCCTACAGCTTTATCATTAGGCTACAGAAATAAAGGCATGTGCTTTTTATTTTACATTAACAGTTGATGCTTTAATTAGTCTTTGAAAAGTGGATGTGAACCTGATAGTGAGCTTTGAGAATACTAACCCTTTGCCCTGGACATGCTCAGTCCACACCTGACTTGCAGATAAATGGCATTTTAAGGCATGGCTGATATGATAAACATTTTATAAATATTTTCCAGGTGATTGAAGAATTCAGCAGTATTCCACCAAATATTGGTGCTTAAATATTATTTTCTTCACTAAGATAAACAAACAATACAGCAACAACCTTGTCAATTAGATTCACTAAATGCATTATCTGTATGAGTGCACAATAGTGGAGATGCAATATAGGAAAAGTGTCTTGTCTCACTGACTTTATGAATAAACATACTAAGCAAAAACATTGAAATATAAATATTTACTATGCTTTACTCTCTATATAAATTAGTTCCTGGCTTCCCCACCCCTTTTTGCACTTAGTGGATATGTAGTTTGTTATATTGAATGAAAGCACAGGTATGCACTGCTTTATGCTAGGAACTACGAATAGCGTGTACCTAATACATCATATTGAATGAAAGACTTCATAAATCAGTTATACAAGGGATCATACAATGCTTTTAGTGAATTTCCAAAGAGTCATAAAAACTATAAATCAATGGGGTTTTGATTAATCAGCTCACGATATCAGCTTTTGGCAATAGTTATCTGTTGTGTCCTTCTTACTGGGTGCACACTAGGAAGACAGCTATCATCCAGAACACAGAGGCTTCAGCAAGAAAATAGGGAAAAAAACTTGCTACACCATCTTACATATCCACAGCTCTCAATGTCTACTACAACGGCGCAGATCTTTAAGGCTTTCAACAATCTGACCTGCAATCTAGAATTTACAGTGGAAATAATGCAAGTTTTGAATGGTGAAGTAAAAGAGCAGGCAAACCCTAATTCTGTAAAAGTTTACAGAGTGCTAAACGTAAACTGAATTAAACACGCAGTCAAATCTTTCTACCATCTCATCATGTTCCTTAGATGAACTGAGCACTGGATTGAATAACATAGCTCCCTTTTCTAGATCTAACACTACGTGGATATAAGGGAGGAGAATCACAAATTTGCCTGTGTCTTGAAGGCTACATGCCTTATTTAGCAAGGGACCACTGCAGATTAATTTTTCCAAAGAAAATGCTGTTGAAGAGTGAAATCCCATGCACATCGTAAAAGACATCTGACATCAATATTTAATTTTATTAGTTATACTACAGGTACTCTAGGGAACCTGATGGAAAGCCTTCTTAGTATCGATTAGCATTCAGCAATCCCACTGCACGCTGTTCAAAAAAATATTCAATTACAATTAATTTTTCTATTCAGAATAATTTAAAATTTATTATGAAAAGTTATTAAAAGTAGATAAATTTGGACCACACTAGGATTTATGAAATGAAGATGGAAATACTAACTAGAAATTACTGTGTTTTTTGATTTGCATAATCAATGCTTTTAATTCATTCTATTTGCCTGTATGAGATTACACTAACAGTGTGGGTTTAGCATTTTGTGAAAACTTCAGATTTACCTTTTTCATGTGAAAGATGACAATTAGTATCCTGTGCTTTCTCAGTTTCCGACAAAAGAGATTTAAATGCAACAGTAATGAACCAATTGTTAATCAAAAAGCAATGAATACATTAGACCCGATATACCTAACTTTGAAAAAAAAATCATTTCATCAGTTTTGTCATGTCAGAAGCCTCTAGACATCTATCTTCTCTGTGGCATGAAGAGGATTCCTTTGGGCTATCCTCCACTTATAAATGTTATTTCTGTAATTATTTTCAATGCACTCTGGTTCCAATAAGGAATCACCAAGAACAAAAGTGTCTGTGGAGAGATTAGGATTCAAAGCAGATAATAATGTTTATTTTAAAAGTCTCATGAAATTAAAAGTAGAACAGATGACGAATTCTTTTAGGAGAATTATATTAAAGCTCAGTTAGCTGGATTTAACCTATTTATGTGAAAATATTTGATTCTTTCTTACAACATGCAATGCTGAAGTAGCAGACTTAGAGCACTGTCACTGGCTCTAAGGTATTCAGTGCTGGAAAGAGTTGTTTGCCTTTTCTTATAGAAAACACAGAGAAATATATTATTTCTATAGCTGGCAGTGGAAATCTCTCTCAAGATTTACTCTTCCCACATGTTTTGGGTGGCTCAGACAACAGATCAAGTGAGAAATCACACCAAGTAAAAAATTGAAAAGAAGCAGAAGAGTTTTGCAGACTTCCCAATAGGAAAGCTAGGAGGAGTTAAGAGGCTCCTACTGGACACCTCTAATTTTTGTTATGAATTACGCAGCAATGTATTGAAGATACACACACCCACCCATACCAACATCAGCATTTAATTTGAGGATTAGGGTAATTGAGATTTCTCCCTGTGGATCCTGCCCTGTCTCACTGCTCTGCTCTCCTGGAAGGGACAGGAACTGTTCCTGGAACACAGAAAAGAATAAAATGAAAATTTTGTGCTGCCAAAGTAGCTGGTCCACGACAAATGACAGAACTGAAAATGATGACTATGCAAAGCCTGTAAAACTTAGTCCAGGCCAATGAAGGCAGGCTGCATGCTAACTTGCAATACATGACCAAGAAAATTGGAAAATTTGGATTCCCATAGTTGGTAACTCACCTTATTGAGGAAGCTCTGTTATTTCTTTTTACTTTATTTTCAAAAGTCCTGAGTTATAGACTGCAAGAAGTGGAATCAAGAGAGTGAAGGATGAGCCATTTTCAAGGAAGTAGTCACTTACGGACAGCAGATTTAATAGGAGTAGCTATACAAAGAATTACTTTAGTAACATTTGTAGCAGGTGGTGAAGAACTACTGGCCCATCTGCATATTCTATTGCAGAAGTTTGAACTTTCAGGCTTATACTTTGTGTGTATCATTTTCAGATACCATAACTTTTAATTCAAACAAAAAAATTTTGATGACAATTATCTTAGGGAACAAAAAATCAACTAAAGACTGTGTTTTCCAAATGCTTCAAACTAACTTGGTTAAGATCCAGTCTAAATTAGATAAAATTATTACCAGATAACGTGAAGGATTCTACTGTTGTTTTAAGGATATCCTCTAAAGACTCAATAATTAATTGGCAGCTGAAAAGAAAATGAGCAAATGTAGACGGGAAATTGATTCACTTTTAAATCAGGGGCAGCAAATTATTAGTAGGGTGTTCTTGGGGAGGGGAAGATGTTTGAGGTTGGCTCTTTTTTTTTTTTTTTTTTAATTTACATAAAGTGTGGAAAGTTTTTCAAAACAATGTTTTGGACGAAGAATTTGCATAAACCTGCTAAGCAAGTAAAGCCCTGGCATGTAGGTAAGAATCTGACCGAATGTTTGAAAAGGCAGCCTTGCATATCTGGGTATAATATAGCGTAGACAAAAGCGCGTATCAAACTGCGCAGTGGGGCAAGGATCTCAGAGTGCTATTCTTGCTGTGCACTGGGCAGGGACTTCTCATTTCACACACCATCATTCACAGTTTGCTTGCAGCCACTCCACACAGTCAGAACACGTCAACAACACAAAAATGAAATATTTCAGCATGGTTTTCCTTTGGAAAATGAGGGATGTGGGATTTTGATCTCAATCGCCTTAAACTACAGTGGGAAGAACTGGGAAAAGGAGTTGTGTTTTCTGCTTTGGCACTGACCAACCATACAAGAAGCACATTCTAAACCCAGCTGTCAGGAGAGAAATAGGTGTTTAAGGGTAGAAACAACACACATAATTAGAGAGAAAGATGAAAGTTGCTGGCCAGCTTTACTCTTCTTCTGATGTCCACTAATACACTGAGTAAAAAAAAAAATACTGTCCCATAATAAAAAACAATTTCTGAGCTGACAGCAATAAGCAGGTTGCATTTTGCCATTTTCACCCTGGGCAATACAAATGTTGTTTAGATGAAGGAAAAAGATAATTGTGCAACAAAAATGGTAAAAATAACCTCTGGTCAGAGAAAAAACAGGCTGTGTATTCTGAGCCTGAATTTTCTCTTTTCTCACCCCAATCCATCTCATTCAGTACCTGGTGTTTTTAAGAGTCAGAGTTGCTCTAACACGTGGAAGAATGACACCAAATTTTTTGCAGTATTAGCAGCCAGCCAAAGTAAAGCACATTGCGCTATTTTCATGAAAAACAGGCGGAAGCACAGGCTTCTGGCAGAGCCCATATTTGAACTGGTGTTTCAATTTTAATATGACTTTTAGTGAACCGTCCGTATTAGTTGTGGCTGTAGCTGACTGCAGTACCTTTAAGGCTCTTTACGCCTTCTTAAGTCAGCTTTTGGAAGATAGATACGAAACACTGATATCAAAAGCAAAAACAACTTAACATGCACCCCGATCATAACGACACACATTTGAACCATTGCTTGGTGGAAGATAATAGTAGCCCAAAAAAACCCCAAAACTCAAATCCAGAGAAAGTTCTGGAATTATTTTTGTTGTTGTTGTTTTAATTTACATTACAAAAATTCTAGAAATGTTAAAAACAATAAAAGAAACCACAATGTGGCAACCTCTAACTTGATTTAAAACTGAAGTATCTGGAACCTCATTGTAAGAATAAAGGGAGATCCAGACAGTGGATGGCACTTTCTACAGAGTAAATCATGCTGTGCATTATTTTTAGGTGATTATCAATGACAGTTCAAAGAATATTTTCGTTAACCACAATGTGAATCTCCTCAGATATATTTCCCACGTCACTTAATATCTACCACCCAAACTTTTCAATCACTTAATCAACAGTAATTAATACTAGAATGGCTATTAAAGAGCTCTTTTAGGGTTTTGATGCACAATTACCTTCTGAATTGTTTTAAAATGGAAAATATTTTGTGGAAAACTATGGTCAATGTTCAGTTCTGAAGAGTATTCATACACTGGATTTTTTTCCCATGTCAGCGAGGTCTTTCAAAGCATTTCAAATATTAGGAATTAATTTTCACTCCTATGGGTAAACAGTAAAAAAGCTCATACACAGTGAGCTTGTTCTAATTTAGGCACAGAGTCACAGCAAATTTAAACCCAGGCACTTCCTACTCTTGTTGCCATGTTCTAGACAATAATCTAATTTCCCATCTGCTTAGCATGAGGAATGCCAATGAAACTGATAACTCATTTAGGACTAGAATGATTTTAAATTGCGTATTTAGTGGACATCTCCTAGGATTAATCCAAAACAGAAATCTAAAAAGTAATGTCTCTTTACCTTGTTAAAACCCCAGATCTCTACCCCCTTTCCTACAGTTACTGCTTGTGCATGAGTCTGGTACGTATTTATTTATTTACCAATATTATTCAGCTTAGACTGTCCACAAAAAGTGAAAAGCAATTCTGTGACTGGATCATCAAGAAGGAACCTCTGGCCAATTCACACTTCAGTGCATGACTTATACCAGAAAGTATAAGTTGATATAACTTAAGAATTAATTGCTATGGTATTATCTTCTCCTCTAGATTTATTCTTTTTCTCTTTATAAAATACAGCATAAAGTGCAATGGGACAGAACACAATTCATTGGTGTGTGGAATAATATTTCCTAATCCCAAAGTACTTTGGTGCTACCACACTGTTTGGTTAAAAAGTTAGTAGTTTGACAGGACTGGTAAGGTTAACACTTGGTTCATGGCATTGGTGATAAAAGCTTAAATGCAACATGACTTGCTGGTTTCAAGGAAAACTTTTTTCAAAATTATATATGTGTGGTGTGCTTCCTTTGGCACTTACTCAAAAAATTAAAAGTTATTTTCAGACATAATTTAACTACCCATGAGCTTCCGAGAATATAAAAACGTTTGACAGCAAACATGAGATTCCCCTCCGTGTGTCTCCAACCCAAAATTTCCTTAAATCTGACAAACAATTAAATACTTGCAAGTCCTGTAGCATGTGCTTCTTGCTTCTTCCCCAAACAAACCCCATACAATTTCTCACAAGATACATTCCTCTGTAATTCCAATAGATTTTAATTTCCATATACTTCCACAGATTAACTGCAAAAAAATGCATGAGAGGTCACTTTCTGTGCTGTATAATTTGAGATGATTCCCTGTAGAGCCCTGTTTAGTGCAGCCCTGGAAGGCTTAACACGCATTTAAGACCATAAGCAAGGGAGGGTATGGGCTGTGGAGCTGATACCAAGGAATCCTCCTCCTGCTTCCACTTCCATAGGTTCTCAGCTCCAGAGTCCCACTCACCAAGCAGGAGAGATGTCACATATGAGCATATTGCTGAAGTCAAGGGATAGAAGAATTCAAATAATTCATTGTTTCGATCCTTGGTTTTTCTCTAGCAAGCTCAGGGCTGTTTTTATACTGCCCTCCCTCCAAAGAAAGGCAGTTCATGTAAAAGCATCGCTGGGTGGATTTGAAAAGCACTTTCACACTCTCTTCAGTGAACTGAGAGTTAATCCAGTTTGAGAGGCAAGGAGGAATTTTTACATCATTTACCATCTTATGAATTTTAAGAATACTGTAAGTGAATAAACAGGAATATTCAATATTTATTTCATTTTATTTTACTCCTTACAAGGAAACAGCATTAAAGCTTGAAATTTTTAAGAAACTATTGCTTGCCACACTAACAGGTGCCAAAGGTTAACAGTACTGCCTGCTCCTTAAAACACCTTGGATATGTCAGAAAAACTAAAGCCCTTGGAGATTTCAGATGCTTCCACTTGAAAGTCTATCCAAATAGTGATTAATTACTGGTTATTTCAACAGTGGAAAAAAATCTGCCTGTCACTTAATAAATGCCTGTTACTGAAATATATGTATTAGCAGTAATATTCTGAGCTCGTAATTCATTTATACCACGTTCACTTTATCATTAAAATTTCTAGAGAAAATATTTTTCACTGAATTATCAACTTTGTCTCAGTAGAAACCCACACTGTATTCACAGCATGTCAAATATTTTCATTTCTTTCTATTATTTTCCACTGGGTAGAACAATTCAGTGTTAAATCTGTTTGTGCTGTTTCCAGATTGTAGGAGCTCGTTCTCGACTGTTGAGCTTGGTGAGGTTATTTTAATTTTATTTTAAGAAAAATGGAGAGAATTCCCTTCTCAGCAGCCCTAGGTTGATACAATGCTGCCATCACATGGCACACATTTGGCACAGCACGTGGGAAAGGGGGAGGTTTCCATCCTAAGCTGCATTCCAACCAAATACTCGCTTGTACAGACCCTGACTACGCACACAGATACTTGGCAGCTGGGTCCCGCTGATGATTATTATAAATCTAATAAGACCCAGTGTTTTCCCATGTCAGCCTCTGATACGTGGGAATGCTGGATTTCATAATTTATAAATTTAGAACGATTTCTGTCTCTTACAACTGCTAAGGGGAACTTGTTAATGTTACAAAATACACATCCCAGATACTGAAAATGGAACACAGAGGAAAAAGAAATTAAATAAAAACAAACAATAAAATCAAAGCAAAAAGTTGTTTGGCTTTTTTTTTTTTAACTTGTATTTCGTAACTTCATGCTGACAGAGAGGCAGGGTTAATGAAGTCAGAGGGTCATAGACATGATAACAGGCACACCCCTCAAAATTAAACACTTACAGGATTATATCTAGCATGAATATTTTCAAATATATCTTATTTTAAAAGAAAACCTCAGTTAGTTTATCTCAGCATGACCACCCATGCATTACTTTAGGTTGCATGTTAGATTTCTTTATTCATCCCAAAAATAAGGGAGAGATTGAATCAAACTAACCAAAACTTTGTAAACCAATACTAAGTACTGTAAACGCTAATAATCTTGAGTTGACAGGGAGATTCCAGCCATAAGAAACTAGCAGTGTACCTATTTGAAACAATGATCCCCAAATCCCTCTAAAACCATTCACAAGACCACAGGCAACTACATGAGGATGAGAGAAATCATGCAACAAAATATTTATCCAGAAGGAAAAACTAAGAGTAAAGAAAATGTAGACAATAAACTCAGGTACCAGAAATGAGTATTTAATCAAATGCATCCCATCCCCTATCCTTACAATAAATTAATTACAAAGCACATAAGGAGATAGTGAAATGTTCCCAGTTTGTGCTTCATCTCTGATATTTTCCATGCTAAGATAGTTACCACAAACGACTTTGTGCCCTTGTAACAACACAAATGAGGAAACACTGATGCAAGTAGGAAAAGTTGGTGTTTGATAATGGATAAGTAAATTTGATACATGCATTGCTAAGTGTGCTTTACAGAGTGGTATTTTCTCAGTTACTCAGGGAAAATTGGCTGATGTAAACCAACAGAGAAACAGGAAGTTTTTTTTATTTTTAAAATAAAACATTATTGCTTCTATGAGCAAAATTCTCAAAATATTTTCCTTTTTTTTGTGTATGTTTTTGTGGTTTCTTCTGAAAGAATTGTAGTACTACCACACTAATGTTGCTTTTCAACTTTTTCAGCAAGATATATATGACCGCGTGTTCCAAAATTCACCAATAATTTTATCTTTCCAGGACATACAGCTCCTATTTGAAATTAGACAACAGTTAAAGACTTGGTTGAAAGAGACATTTTTCCCCTGTGACCATTGTTGCAGCAAAGCATAGAAATGCCAAGATGTTTCAAACAGTTGTGTGTTATTTTGAAGTTGAAAGAAATATAATCAATTGTCTACTCAGTTATTTTGGAGGCAGCAATTAAGCTGCTATAGGAATATCAGAGAGGGAAAAGGGAGTTCTGTACCAAAATCAAATGGCTGGTACTTTAGCAATGTGCTATCATTTGCTCTCAGCATCAACAATGTTAACTTTCACACACATCACTCTGCCTACGAGTTAATGGAAAATGAAAATTGCCTAGCACGCCTATTGGAAACTGCAGCCACAAACTCTGTAATTGAAGGTCAAGCCACAAAGCTAACAAAAATTTCACTCCCCTTCTCTAATCTGTCCCAAGACTTGCATCACTTTCAGAAACGTGTGAGTGGTCCTATGCCACACCCAGCAGTGACCATACCAGGAAGACATTTTCTGATATTATGAGTTCCTTTGTACATCATTGCACCTGGGCAGTTTCCAAGTTTTCACAGGTGATTATGAAGACAGGGAAGAAATGCTACTGAATGACTACTGTTTCTACTTTCTTCAGATTTTCTAATTTCTCCTTAAAATGTTCTGAGGTTTCACAGTCTTAATGGTTTATAATCTGTGCTTACCAAGCACTATAATGTATTTGTAAAGCTTGTATTACAAAAAAGTGCTTTTTTTCCCTACTGTAAATGTAAGCTATATAAAGATACCACAAAGAAGCAGGAAAAATCATAATGGATTTCATTACTGTTAAACACATAACTGAGTAGAAAGTAGATACTGAGACTGTGTGAGAACTTGTTCCAGGGCTCATGAATAAGGAAGGGACCTGTTATTCCCAGTTCATTCTCTCAGTTTTTTTAAAAATTGGATAACTTATTATGTTTATTCCTACCTCAAACAGAGCAGTGAAAATAACATTTTCTTATGTAAACAGACTGGATGATTACAGTAATCTTGCTAAATATTGATTTTGTGAAGGAAGAAGTTCAAGACAGTTGTTTGAATTGCATTATATAGTGACTTATATATTAATTTGAAAAAGTGCAAGTATGCATTACAATATGCTTCATAATATAATTATTATGACCAGAACTGGATTACGTTTCTGAGGGCAGGTGAAACACATCTTTGAGAGGAAAAATGGATTATATTCTTCCCTAAAACACTCCTTCAACAAGTATTACCCTGTACTTCCTTTTCTGAAACAAACATTACTTATACCAAACATATCAGTAAATCCAAAGATCATGACATACAGCATATTTTAGGTAATTAAGTGCCCCCCAGAATCCAGACACATTCATATTTTCCCCATAATTTGGTGATTTATCTTAGGGTCATGTGGACCTGGATACCAAAAATGCTGTACTGGGGTCCTGGCCTTGTGTGGGGAGAAAGAGAATAAATAGTCTGCCTCAGTCTTTCAGTGACTGTTCTTCTTTTATCAGACAAGCTCAGCTAGCAGGTGCATTGATAAGTGGCCTGAGCCAGCTCCATTCCTGCCTTCCTACTGTGAGGGGAGATAATAGATCCATTTTATTGTACTTATCCTGCACAGCCTAGCTTTAATTGGCCAAAAGAAGTATAGAGGATCTTATTCTTCCTCCTCTTCCCTCTCTCTCGCTCTCTTTGATCTGATCCTGTCTTGTCTTGAGAAAGTCACCTAAGTCCTCAGCTTCCTCTTATAACAGCCATTGTCATAAATACAATGTTTTAATCCACAAAATATTAGCTCATGATCAACATTATTTAATACATCTAGAGCAATGTAATTTTATCATGTGGGACAGTAAATCTGCTTGCATCTACTTGTAAATGAATTTTCATGGCTGGAAAACTGTACTTATATGCATGCACTCTTTTTGGAAAAATAATTGTGAAAACATCTTTAGTTTTTCATTGGTTTTATAACAAAAGGTAAAGTATACAGAAAAACCATTCATGTAAATTTACAGAACTATTGTAACTACCCATTTTTGTAAGGGTTGTAGTTAATGCAGTTTTCATGAAAGTTGTTCTCTCCACAGCACTACTTAGAAGAGCTGGGTTTCTTACATGCATTCTCATCTTTATTCTGTCTGATATTGGATTTTTGTAGATTTAGATCAAGCCATTAAGCAATGTTTGGATAGGGGGTGTGCATGTTTAATACATCAGGTAAATGGACTTTCCATGTTTAAATTCATTAGCTTATAAAGACTTTTTTATTTTATGTTTACATATATAATGTGGAATTTGAAGAAGCCTTCATCAGTCTTTATGTGCCTTTACCACTTCTACTTTTCCTCAAAGAATCATTTTAGACGGATCAGGATACTTGTAGTATTTGAAGATGAAGGAAACTTCAGTATTCAAATTCTCCAGTTCTAGTTAGCACTGTAAGAACAGGTAACACAGTTTTCATTTTGGTACCCCACAACATCCAGACTTAAATGATTACTTTAAATAAACAAGCCTCCAAGACAAGTCTATCAGTTCTGACTTGGACTAAACCAGACTGTAAGTCTTTGTGCACTGTCTCTGATTTAACACAATGCACTGCAATGAGGGCAGAGACCACCTCCCTTTGTCAAATTTTAAGAAGCCTTTGAAATAATAACTGATGGAAAACTGCAAAATCATGAATTCTGCCTTGCATTGAAAGCTATACATAGTGCTGAAGAGCTCTGTACAGAACCACTATTGTCTGTACAGAACCAAAGCATGTTGCTTCTGTTCCTGGAAATATTCTGAACGTTAGGCCTGTGATGAATGAAAAACTGATAACAGGAAACTTAACAGAAGCCTTGCCATAGGCGTAATTGAGAGGAACTCAGCCCAGGAAACTTTCCATATGTCCAAGCATTTTCAGGAAGACTCTACTAAGTAAATGCTGTGTTATTTTCACTCATAAATGTAGAACAAATTCTCTTGTTCTAGGTCATAACCTTTAATGTAAGAATCTTGTGGGAATATCATGTGCTTCCAGCTATTCCAGGCATTCAAAATTTTAGGCATTGTTTTTCTGTTCTTGATTTCCAGACACTGTCCTACAGGAATCCAATGTGAAGACACTGGTAACATGCTCTTGCTGAGTTTATAAGGTATTTAGAAAAACAGTTTGAATTCTAGCAGTTTAAAAGCCTTGACTGCTACTATTAAGTACCACTCTGACTAAATCTCGTAACACTTTTTCAAAATAAGTATTTTAAGAAGGCTCTGTAATAGAGTGCATTGTCCTAATTTAGGCAACAATGAGGCAGCTTTTTTAATTGATAGTGATTAGTGAACTTTCTAAATCTGTAAAACTTAGCAGGCTTAAGCTTCCAGCAAATACCAGTGTCTATTTTTACACCACAGCTTTCATTTAAAAGAAAAGCAAATACATCAGCCTGCAGATGCTGATGCTGCAAACACCCCCCAATAAAGGGCTTTTATTCCACTAACCATGCAGCAGGAATGTCTCCACACATCACTGCATGTAGACTAAGATTCAGGCTTTTTTATCCGGCCTGTTCCAACCAGAAAGAGAAAACTAAGTTTTTGGGGGGTTTTTTTTCTGTTTGGTGGTTTTTGGGTTTTGGGGTTTTTTTTAATTAGAGCATTATCTAGAGATCAACTATTTATCTCGGGCTAAAATCTTGACACAAACTTATTCAGAGATCGATGATCTAACCAGACAAGAAGTGAAAGTGAGAAGCAAGTTTTACCTAGCCTTTCATTTTACTGTCTGATTACGATTACTGTCTGTTTTGTTTCTAACTTTGATTAACACGGCTTGCATAAGGTAAAGCAACTTCACCTGTTTCTTAGCACAAATTCTGGAAATTTGAAAATTATATACAAATAAAATTAGTGGTGCTGTTATGCTCTCAGCTGGAGCCTATTTGCTAGGCTATGTATAAATGCCCAGGAGCATACACAAAGAGCCCCAAGCACTGGTAGTTTGAACGAAGAATTCGGGGGGAAACAGGTACATTGACATAAAAAGGCAGCTGGATTAGAGCTTTTTGGTTCAAGTACTTCCTTATCCTGTCCATGTCCTTGTCTTTTTAAACCTGCTCCATATTGCCTTTTGTGAGCAAATTTACATCATCAGTCAGAGGAGCAAAGGTGCTTTTCAGAGCTGAAGCAGGCTGCTCAGTCTCCACCAGGTATTTTAAATGGAATGGAACTCACAGTCCCCTTGGGCAAATTGTCCCAGTGCATAACCACTCCTAACACAGAGAAATTTGAGGTTAAATACGGATGAAACTTCTCTAGCTGTAGCTTGTGTCTTCTGCTTGTCCCACTACTGAGCACCTCCGGCTTCACCTTCTCTACAACCACCCAAAAGTTTGTATAAATATCACTAATCTCTTCTTCTTGTCACCTTTGCTCCAGTCTGGAGAAATTCCATCTCCCAGCCTCTGCTTGTGTGTTCTGTGCTCCAGCCCTCTGACCACCTTAGTGTCCCAGATCTGCAGTTTGTCCAAATCCTTCCTGCATGGGGCCTGGGGCTGGGGGGTGTCCCAAAAGTATGGACTATACTCCAAATGCACACCTCATGAGTTCTAAATTCATGGGAACCATCACTTTTCTCAGCCTGTCAATCACTTAGGTCCACGTGGTTACCCAAGTTATTTTCTAAAATGCTGATTTCCAGCTGGTCAGATGCAGTTTCTGCTGTTGCAAGAGACTACTCCACCCCAGATGCAAACTTCTGCCTTTCCGAGGTTGATGATAGCTCATTCTTCCAAGTAATAGCAGATGACTTTATTCTAAAATTTTATTTGCTTCCATCCTCTGCTCCAAATTGTAAATAAATAAACACAACTAAAGAACCTTTTCATTCTGTCATTAATCATTCAGACTTTTCTGTGAATTTGAATTGCTTGACAATACCAGCCATAGTAAATATCTGAAAAATCTCTGATTAGCAGAGATGTCATTCATATCAGCAGCATGTACAGATTTAAATGAAATTATAGAGCATGAAGCCAAAACAATGACCTCCTTAATATAGGCTGAATTCTATGATACTTTCATATTCAATTGGAAACTTCTTCACCTTAGAAATAATTTTGCTAGAACATGGATTTTATCCATGCCAGTGGCAGAAGCTGGATCATTCTACAATATTTTCTGTTTTATCCCTATGTACCTTTTGGCTTGATAATCAGTAAAGGGTTTCTTTACCCAAACAATAATGCCTCTAGCCATACTGACAGATACTTATGTACTTCACGTTAAAAATTTCCATAGTAAATGCAGATAAACTCTTCTGTTCCACTTGTGATCCTCAAATAGTTTCTACAGAAGTCATAGCAACGAGTAAACAAGAGAACCTCATAAAACACCACTGTGCTCAGCGAGCACTGGGTAGATGCATTGGACATTCTGTCTTTCCTGACTGACTCCAGGTTTCACGTCTTGAAGAGTTCATCTTTTGCAGGCACAGCTACTATTAAAAGGAACAGCTGACTCCTCAAGAAAATTGCAAGTCTTAAAAAAAGAGTATACAAAATTCTTTAAAATCTAACTCAAATTACTGAGGCAATTATTCCTTACAAAGCAGAAACTGAGAAGGCAGCCTTAAAATTGGCAAAAGGATATCCTGGAAACACATTTTCACTTGAGAAGTGGAAGCCTGTGAAGCAATATTAAGGACAGCATCTGTGATAAGCTGAAGGAACAAACTATGTATGTTCAGAGCTGCATTACAGGAAGTTGTTTAACAAAAGGAGAAAACAGGTGAAAAAAAAATCTAGTAATGGCAAGAATAAACTCTTATCAGAGAGTGCTGCAGAAGAATTGAATTGTTTAGTGTCCCAGCTAAAGTCCAGTCAGACTGAAAAAAGACACTTTTCCAAGAATAAAGCTGGAATCGAAAAGTACAACAAAACCTAGCTTAGCTTTGCATAAGTCATCAGCAGCTGCTGGTGAAAATTGACTGCCAAGGGGGCAGTGAACAAAACAGAGAAAATGCTGCAGGATGGTTGGCCTCTCCAAAGCCTAGCAAAAACTCACAAGGAAAAGTTAAGTGCTAGGAAAGAGAAAATGTGCGTTTACACCTTTATTGCTCTTGCGTTTCCCTTTGCACACTATGTACCTGTGGGTGAATGAATAGATGATGATTCGTTTTGAAGAAGCTGCTTTTGACTCATTTGAACCAGCCTCTGCCACAAGTCCCTGAACTAAAAGGTCTTAGAGGTGAACAACGGAGCTGAGCCTGTCCCTTAAAGCTGCTTGGAAATCAAACCCCAGATGGACACGGGTATCAGGAGAGTGGCTTACAGGGATGGGTCCTCAAATCAGGATGAAAGGATTCCAAAGCACTGCTAACCCCTCAGCTCCCCAGTGTGCTCTTGGACCCCACAAAGCCACAGTTTTGCCTTTAGAAATAAATATACACACCCTTGTGAAGAAGTTTTCACTTATTATCCTCAGACAGGGCATTATCTACAGAGGTTAATGAGCAAAAGCAAATGGCATTTAACAGCTAAAATCCTGCTTCACCAGGAAAGCTGAACTAGTCAGTGTCATGGGCATAGTATTGTTATTGAAAATATAAAATTCAAGTGGGATTGTAATCCAGGTTCCCACTTCTGGGTGCATTGCACAGTTTCCATAAAGCCCAGTACATAAAACTCGTTGCTTAGGTAGTGCTACAGAAACAACAGCCATAGGAAGCTGTTTTTGCCAAGGGATCCAGCTGTTGGGTTAAAAATAATCTCAATAAAAGATAAAGAAAAAGTAGCAGGTTCCAAAGGAAGAAACCTGATAAAATTAAAGTGTAATAGACACTTCAAACTGTGTGATCTGACCTAATAAGTTATTAATAGGGAACCATTACTCTTCATACATTTTTCATGAGGAAGGCATTGCCTTTTTGTCAAGATTAGTGGATTATAAAATATTTGTGCTACACAATATAAATGACCCTACCTATTAATAAGTCCCTGGAAAGATATGCTTAAATTGAATTACATTAAGAAGAAAAGTGCCAACAGAAAATTAGGCATAATTAATGAGAACACATAAATAAACCAGAGATAGAGGGAAAAGGACATTCTTTCCATTGATCATTTTAAGGATTAATTGCTGATATACTCTAATGACATACCAACTATTACTGTTTTTATAAGGACCATTTCACAGAAGATGAAATCCATGCAACTATGAATATGTATTGCAATTTATTGCCAGAAGATAATTACACTGATCACATAACTCTAATTAGTCAGTACAGTATTGAAAGCTAAAACATACAGCTTAAAATTTCATATACAATAAAGGCTCATTACACTCTTCCAATAAAATAGATTTTTTTTTTCTTTTGCTTATATTCAAATACTCAAATGTTTTTGGGACAAACAGCACTGAAAGTGAGGACATGAGCAACACTGCTATTATTTTCCAGACCCTTTCAGAACAGTAATACCTGGAAGATGCAGGAAATTATTTTTCACATCACATTCACATAAGGGACAAAGTGAATAGAGTTACACGGTGTATGAGCACTCCAGTCTTCTCTATTTGCCAGCATATATAAGGTTTCCTTGGATATCACAGCTTTGCCTCCAGGGTGTGCAGCCACATTCTGGTTTTCACAGACTCATAGAAACTTTTGAAGGCTTTCATTATTAATCAGGAATGTAAATATGAAGCTTTATTGCTCAATCTTTTAAAAAATATCTTAGAAATTATAAATAGGGAATTATTTTGCTCACAAAGTCCTCAAAAGCAAATATTTTTTTTTCAAAAAGTTAAATAAGGCCCTTTTTCCTAGGTGGAAGAAAAGAAAGAGGGCCCAGTCATTAGAAATAATCCACCTGAAACAAAACACCTTACACTAATCCCCTAAAAACCTTATCTACTCCTTGACACTGTTGTAACAAACACTTCCAAAGTACTGTGCCAACATTGCTCATGTGTTCAGTGGATTTTAATTAGAGCTCTGAAAGCTTGGGAAAACTGTCCGAGCGAGCAAGCTGCTCTTTTCAAATGGCAGCACAACTGTCCTTTTACCCATGTCCCAATCAGAGCATATGTTTAATTAAAACCAGTGCAAATAATGGAGACAGAAGAGAAAAATCCCCTTCCCACAAATTAGTGAGGAGAATATCATTAAGAAGGTGCACGGCAAGCTGAAGAAAGCAACCTGTGTTGTTCTTTAGTTGTACTCTGACCTAGATGTCTATGGATAGCTCTTGGGGAAGCATTGTTTGTGAATGGTATGAATGGCTTCTTATACAGGATTCTTTAAATGCTTTAGACCGAACAGAGGTATTTAAGGATGAATAGCAAAAGGAAAACTAGAGCAAATAACGGCACAGAGAGAGGTAGAGAGAGAGTTCTGACTTGTTCTGCTGTTGCAGTAGTAATCACCTCAAATATTTGTCAGATAATATTTATTTTTCTAATTCACCTTGAGAGAATGCCTATCCATCTGTCACCTTTACTAAGGCAAACCAATTCCACAGTCCACCTCACCAAGTGGGTTAGAGGATATGTCCTACTCCTCCTACAGCATCAATCTTCCAGCCTAGTGAACACTCTCACTTTGTTCTGCTCTGGAATCCACCACAAACTGTGTGAGAATAAAACCCACAACAACTAGGGGAGGAGAGAAAGGGTCCAGTGGTAAGAAAGTGCTGCAGCAGCCAAGGAGGAAAATCTTGGGCCAGCTGTGTTGTGATCACTCCAGCCAGGAAATTCAAGGTCATTGCAGAGAGACATGAAGATCAACTGGACCACAGTACAGAAAACACATCAGTGAGTAGAAAGAACATGAGATAAGAATGAAGATTAAAAGCAAAGGAATGGCTGTGTGGAGTGCATGTGTAAGAAGGAAAAATTAAGCACAAAACCCAGAAGGATGACAGTCACAAGAGCGACAATAAATCAGTCACATTCTACAGGTTACGCTGATGCCTAGTTATTGAAGCAAGTTTGAATATGAAAAATATCAATAGAAGATGAGACGTCCTCATGCAATCTTTCATCACGACTTGAACCTGCACAAGAAAGCTAGCAGTACTGAGCCTAAAGTTTTTCTAAAAGTTACCAATGCTGAGCCTAAAACTGTGGTTTTGTTTTTGAAAGAAAAAATGTAGAAAGGTTGGTATTTCAGGGATATCAACCACATTCATTTTTATATATAATTATTCATATAATTACAAAAATAAGCAATACAGAGAAAAGAATAATTCAAAAAGATAAAAGTAAATGTAAAGAGACCTAGACAGTATGTGAAATGCTTCTGGAGGATCTCTAATTAGCATTGCCAGACTGTCCTACTAAATCAGTATACAAACAATCTCTACCTAAGAGCTGGGGTCAGGAGGGTTATTCCTCAGCATTTCTGAATGCTCAAGATGTTTAACAAATACTGAATATCAGTGCGAAATAAAAAATAATTTTGTGATTAGCTACTGTGCAAATGAAGAGAAAATTTAAGATCAATAATAATTTTTTTATATATGTGCTGAAAAATGAGGATGAGGTCTCTCATTGGGGCACAGAGTGAAATAATAAGGATAAAGGCTCAGGAGTTCTTACAGGGTTATTTTTTAAACCAATGGCAAGGTACATCTGGACTTCTCTATTTGGGTAGTTGTGATTCTTTGATCTTTCAGCTACATTTAGCAGATTGAAAAGACAGTAAAATGGAATTTGAGAGATGATATTGATGCTCAATAACAGTCATTAAAAAGTACAGCTGTTCAGGGTGAGGAGAGGGTAGAAGACTCTCCGGACCTTAAGGAGTAACATATTATAATGAAGATTTTCTACACAATTTAAAGATTTCTCTGTTCTACAGGCTCCACTGTAACTTTTTGTAATTAAAAAAAAAAAAAAAGGGAGGAGGGGTTGTTTTAAATCTTGAGAGGAAAGCTGCCACCTGCAGTTTGTATACCTATGAGACAGTAACAACCTGCATAGGAAGCAAATGTTCCATCATCAAGCCATTGGTTGTATTAGCAGGTAAAAAGACTTTGTTGAAAGTGTCTGGAGAGTTCAAAGCCATGTTTTCAAGAGCTGTTTTTATTGAGCTGCAGAAGCTTTACATGTTATCTCTGGATGAGGTTTTAAGCCCAGCTGGAGATGAAACACAGGCAGACTCTTGCACAACCCCCCTATTTATCTGCCACCCCACTGGAATGGAGAGGGGAATTGAAGTAAAATTTGTATGTTGATATAGGAACAGTTTAATAACTGAAAATAAAGTTCAATATGATGACAATGGTAAATAATAACAATGATGATAATAAAAAGGAAGAGAAACCAAAACAAGTGATGCACAATGTAATTGCTCACCACCCAGTGACCAGTGCCAGACCCCTCTTCCCAAATCCAGATTATCCACCCTTCTGGTAACTCCCCCAGTTTACACACCAGGCATGATGTTCCATGGTGTGGAATGTCCATTTGGTCAATTCAGGTCACATCTCCCAGCTACACTCCCTCCCAATGTGGTTTCTTTGCACACCTCCTCACTGGCAGAGCATGAGATGAGGGGAAAAAAAGGCCCTTGACCTAGAATAAACACAACTTAGCAAAAAACCAAAACGTCAGTGTGTTATCAACACCTTTGTCATTCCAAATCCAAAAACAGCACTGTAACAGCTGCTGAGAAGAAATTAACTCCACCCTAGCTGAAGTCAGGACATCAGGAATAAAAAACTATTTGCTAAGCATTTTCTGACAAGTAGTTGCAAATTTTTTCAATTGTTTTTCAAGTTTCTCATGGAAGCAGGATGGCTGCAGGGAGGTGGTAGGTACCACACCTACACCTGGAGGCAGCTATAAAAGAAAACTCAAAAAACCTATTCACATCCCTAAGAGAGATTACTCTTAAATTAATGCCAACTGCACTTGAAGTCATAATCATCTATAAATGTAATTCAGTGTGTACAAAGCATACTACTGATTTCTTAGCTTACAGACTTATAGATACTACTTTACTCTTTGCCTTACTCTCCTAGATTTCAATACTCATCAGACTGAAGGATTTTTCCCCCCAATACTGCATCCAAGGTATTTATATGTCTTTTGCTCTCCAGAGCCTAGGACAAATTAAAGAAACATGAAGCTCTGATATGCTTCAAGGGCTGCTTATACCTAAAGCACTGCTGTTCCTAGAATACCCACTTTAAGAGACTGTGTTGCTGAATCGTGATTTGAGTATGAATGCAGCTACAGTTTGAAGGGGATGGTACTAACCAGGGGAAAAAAGGTGCGGAAGTGGTAATCAGTAACGACACTGCCTCCATTTAACTTTCCTTAGTACAAAAATGTCGTGGTGTTTAAAATGAGCAGAAATCAGATTATGTTTCTGTACTCTTACAGGTTGACCCTGAATTTGGGTGTGGTAGAAGAGTTTCCAAAAGTCTGAGTATTTTCAGCTTTGAGTCTTGAGTTGTCCCTGGCTTTAAGATGAAATGACTGCTGACTATTTTTCAGATATATATTGGTTTAAAGTTTTATGTTTCAAACAGAAATGAGAAGCCGTGTCTTAAAAAATCCTATGAAAAATAGCAGAGAAAACATGTTTTATAAGAAGCATGAGATATCCCACCTGACAATATTCAATAGGCTGTTTTGGTTCTCTAATTTGTGAAAGGCACTGTTCCTTGCAACTCTCACTCTGAATGATGAAATTTTGAGATGGAGCTAAATAATGCTCTCTTCTATCCCTACTCGTTCAAAAATAATTACCAGTGTAATAATTACCAGTGTTAGGAGATTGGGTTGTTTATCATAGAGACTTTTTAAACCCACCTCATTATCCTCTCGTGTTGTTCTACAGCTCCCAAGTCCTGAATTGCATTAGTGCTCCCTGATCATAAATCCTAGTGTCTGTCACAAGCAGCTCTGTTGAAGAAGAGGAGACACAAAAAGATTAAGAAAGACAAAAGAGAACTACAGACAGAAAACTAAATGTTGCTGAAAATGATCAGCAAACTATTACCTGATTTACCTGATCTGGTGGCGCCATCTGCATATCTAGTAGGACAGTGGAATATCATTAAACCAGTCATTTCCAACACCATTAACAAGCAATGCTACTGACAATTTCAAACGCAAGAAGTGCCCACTGGACAGCAATCCTAACTAATTCTCACTTTGTATGGGTTAATCTTGTATATACCTTGCTTTTGCTGACTCCTTTCAGTTGATTTGGTTACATACAAAAGTTCCTCACTTACGTAACAGGGTTTGGGATATTTCTTAAAATTTTAAAAGCATCTGCCAATAATTCTACATTTTTTTGCACATCTTGCTCCCACCAAGGGCTGCAAGCCCCAGAGCCGCAAGTGTTGTCATCCAGAAGAAACAGCATAAGGAAGGAGGATTACTCTAGAATACGTTGTCCTCTTAAACCACATGATGTATTCAGAGAATTAAATTTTCAACAAGCCATTTACTGATAGCCACTCTGCCACCAGCTTAAGTTTCTTGTGGTTCCACAGGCATTTATAGGACAGGCCTTTGTTATGGAAAGATGCTATGTGGAATTATTTCTGCTTGTCTTTCTCTACCAAAGTGTGTTCTCACCAAACAAGGTCAGAGTTAATAAAACACACACACACACCCACACCCACACACCAAATCCATTTAATAACTTTGCCATTTAGTTTTCATAGCAATTATGAAATGGCAACAGCCATCATCACAGGGGATAGGTGATTAACCGAAGTGCATTCACTATTGATGGGCTGCAAGTGTAAATGAAACTGCAGCAGCTCAGTGCTGCGGGATTTTAGAGCACATTTCTCACTGCCTGGCTTTTTTGAGATGGTTATCTTTCTCTGAAGTAAATACTCTTTGGTGGAACATTTCTTGCAATGGAATTTATTTACCATGCATGTGTAACAAGGTGGTATAAGTTCCACCAGGAGGTAATATCATTAGCATTTTCCTTTCCGGAGATATCAGGTTTTCCTTTTCCTTTCTTCTTCTTCTTCTTTTTTTTTTTCTCTCTCTTATTGTGGAGGGCAGGAGGAATTGCAAATAGTCACTAAAAGAACAGAGGTCCCACCTAATTCCAGGCTTTAGATCACTCTACTTTCTGCTCAAACTATGTACTTGCTCAGACATAGCTAAAATACTTCTCATCTTTTCTCAGCTTTATTCTAGTACAAATTCAGCAATAACTGCATAGTTAATACCAATAATGTAGCAAATACATATATATGCATTCACACACTTATTAAAATCTTCTCTAATCTTCAGGCTTTCTGTATCAAAGGAGGTTAAGTTGCTACTTTATGAAACTTGGTGCAGAGTCTCAGAGTTCTAGTAATATCAACCAAGGCAATGATCTTTTGTGTTGAAAACTAATCACTCTAATTTTTTTTTCATTTCTGAGACCCCAAACAAAAATAATGCTGGATCAACAGTACAGGCTCTATGACAGGAAGCATTTTACCTAGATCTTAAGGAGCTTTCATTTGCCTTATTAAACATATTAAAGATCATCTTCTCACTCTGAATTCTATTATTTTCCTTTGCTCCTTCTGAGTGTCTTTCCAACTTTGTGCTGCAGCTGCACCTTAACACAGGAGTTGGGGTCTCTTATATAAAATCTGTCATGTTATATCCCAAATTATTCAGGGAGTTGAAGTAGAATCTTTTGCAGAAGCCTGCTCCAGACCTCAGTGTCAACATTTTTCTTTTTACTTTTTATTTTCCATCCCTTTTTATTGGTTTGGTAACCTCAATAACCTGAGGAATCAGACAAGTCAGCAGGAGTTAAGAAATTTATGGAAACTACCAAGCAGAGTGGCATTGACATGTTGTAAAAGGAGACATTAGGGGAGGGATGAAAAGGAAAACATAAGAAGGCTTCATTTGGAATACAGGATGTAATTAAAAGCAAGCAGATTAAATCACCTCACACCACCAGCTGAGTGTAAGAATTTGCTAAGTATCAGTAATTGAAGTTACATAGCACTGAGACCCATGGAATAATCTTGAGGTTCATGAAATGAAGCATATTAGGTAGGGTTTGTCAGGGTGCTAAGGAATTGCTCTGTTGCATCATTCTGGAGTTGGACAGAAATTTGCACTGTTTATTTCCATGATCTCTAAGTGGAGTGAGGTGGTATTCTGCTCTGTGGAGAGGGGAAATTGAATATATTTCTTTCACGTTAAAAGTGCTTCATGTAACCAATCTGGCACAGCACCATTCCAGTAATTGAGATTTGCATCAAAGGTTTTGTTGACTTCCCTATTCTCCCCATCTCATCCTGTGACTGAACTGATAAACCATTTGTGATGAATATTAGTAACATTACTCAAGATGTCATTACAACGTGTTCAGGTGACCATAAAAGAAGGAGAAGAGTGGAGAATAATAGAATTAGTCTGCCCTGGAAAGGGCCTGTGGGTAGCCTACAAGCCACAGGACACTACTAGCCAGAAGTGTACTAACAAGACATGCATGGATTTGGAGTCACTGAGTTCCTTGATCCCTTTCCTATTATCTCCAATGGTCCTTCTTTATGGCTGAAAAGTCTGCCAAGTGACAATTACATCCTGAATTGCTGCCTTGTGAAGTGAGAACTGAACAGGCTTTATGCCATCTATAAAACAGGCCATGCAGTCTGCTTGGTGAAATGTCCCTTGCTTATACAAGGTCAGGTGCAAAAGGTGCCATTTGATCACTCTGGTCCTGCTGTGCAAGACATCCGCCAGTGAATGGAGAGGAAACTGTACTGCAGTGCTGCCAATTATTAAGCACTAATAGAGAGCTCACTTGATTAGAAGTAAAACGCCTTCATTACACATAAACCATTCCACTTTACAGAGGGGCTTTTTAGTTCCACCGTTCAACTCGGTTTTTCTGATGGTACAGTACAAATGAGAACTCTGACTGCTCCACAACAGTTACCTTCTTCCCCAATCACGTCCCTGGCCTGACCTTGACCTATAGATAGACTTTAGCATTTAATGATAATGTGGTTTGTGGTAGCAGTAACCGCAAAACAGGATCTTCCCAGTGGCTTCAAGCCAGAGTGTTACTCAGTAGCTAATGGTTGGAATGGAATGATAACAGATATGGGTGAAAAAATCTGAGATTTTGCATTTCTGTTAGTTTGAAATAAGACGAAAAATCTACACTAGAAGTATCTTTAATCTTCTGAAGTGTTTTTGTTCTGCAAGGTGTTCCTTGGAGAAGTTACAATAAAGCGTATTCCAATGTTTCATCCAAGGATCTCACCATTAATGTCTCAGTTGTGTAAATATGGAAAAAAATCTACCCAGAAAAAACTCAATCCGAAGTTCTAACTTCTTTCTAACACCATTTAATCACAAGAAACCCTTTATGCAAAGTGAGGAGTCAAATTTTGCCTTAGGAACAATAATCTACTACAGTAAATTGGGTCATAAAAGCAAAAATTAAGAACAAACTTTGACTTCTCCATAAAACAGTCTACCTTCTAGAAAGCCAATAAACAAAATGGGTACTCATTTATTATCAAAATATACCCTTTGGTCCTCATATTAGCTTCCATAATTTCCCAGGTAGGAGATAAAAGGTTCACCTACACTGCATCATGTTAACCATGCAAGCACTTGTTGGTATGGTGGTGCCACCTGACATTTTTGGTGAAAGAATGTAGCAAACCTACTTCCACAGTTAAATTTATGATCTGTTCATCATTCTCTGATAATATATTTCCATTATTACATAGTAGTACTACATACTGATGATCCCAGTGTAGACCTCAGCCAGGCAAATTAAGTCTATTGGTGTTTTAATACACTGGAATCATCGGTGACAAAATATTAGGCTAATGCTTACAACAATTGTCTCCACTCTCATGGTCCTGCAAGTTTTACAGTTCTTAAACTTTTACTGCCTCTTGCAACAAAACACAAAATACTCAGTTCAGCACATGATGGCATCTTCCTTTTACAGTATGGCTGCCCAGTGTGAAGCTTCCCATTTTATGACTGGTATACTAGTGCAAAACAAGATTAATTCCCCTTAGTGATACATAACTACACTAATTTTTAACTGTAAAATATTTTGAATTTATTTGTTAAGTATTGACATAATGATAAAAAGTTAAATTACCTCCAGGACATGGAAAAAGACTTTGATTAAATATTTTTGAAGGATTTTAATATGCTATAAAAGTTGTTCTTAGGCATTTTCTTTACCCATTATGCAAATATCTCAACCCATTAATAATTCAAAATAGGCAATACATTAATAATTAGGATCCCCCATTACAAATCTGACCTTTAATTGAATTCTATAGAAAGAGACTGTGAAAAATGAGCCTCTTGATTTATGCTACGAATAAAGGTTAAAAAGCGTTTTCCTAGTAGATCTAATTTTTATCATTATTGCCTAAGCAGAAACATTGAGATAAGAAATTTTTTCCCAGTTCAAACTGGTATTTTGGAAAGGCTACTTCTAGGAAAAAAATATTAAAAGTTATTTATTTATGCACAGTTTAGTAAGATGTGTCACTGGACAAGTGACATAGCAATCATAGGTACTTCAGCAGCTTGAAGTCAACCTTTTTCCTTCATTTCTCTTTGCCAAATGACCCATGGGCTTCATGATTACATAATTCTTCACACTTAACTAATTCCTCTTCATAATTCTTCTTGTTCACTTCGTCATAATGTTTAAAGGTAAAAATATTAACTGACTGTATAAAAGAATGATTACTTCCAGTTGTAGGAAAACTGACAATTAGACAGACTGTTGCAATGCTGCAAGGGCACTGCTGCTAGGATTTCCTTCCATTCTCAGTCCTTCCTAAAAATCTGTGTCTGCAATGTAATGGCAGCTATGCAGACACATCATTTTCTCATAAATTTTGAGCAAAAACATAATTGAGAATTATTAAGATACCTCTAAGGAAATGGAAGAGGGATGAGGAAAATGCCTAGGAACACATCAGACAATGTCCCAACGGGACTAAAAGAACATTTTATCTATTTAACTGAGTAGTAATAAGCTTGGAAGAAATATTTTATACATCTTTGTTGCAGACAAAGTACATCAAATCTAAATACATACAGAGGGCTTTTGCCTGAAAGCTGTCACATATTACAAATTTGGACTCCTTGTTTTATTTCATAGAGATCTGAAGTCCAATAAACACTTGAATGTCCCAGCAGAAAAGGTTTCATATTGGCTGGTAAATCACAAGAACTATTTGGTGCTGTAGTGCACAGCAGAATCAGTTCTTGCTATACAAGCTACTACGTTGGTACAATGCCCTTTAAAAAATGCCAACTTTGAGAAACTATAAATTTATTAAATGAATAGACATAATCAATTTGGACAGTTAAAGCAGCATTGTCACAGACGTGCTTTTAATATAATTAAAAGACCACAGCCCCTCTATTCCTAAAAGGGACAAGAATCACCAAACTTCCACTGATGGTACACACAGCCAGAAGTGGAAAACATTTTGCTTTTGGCTAACTACAAATCCTTGTCAATACCTATCGCTAGCCCGAGCTCTGCGGCTTCTGTGCCGTAGCGCGAGGTGCTGCGATCTTCCAAAAGCGTCTCCAAAGCGAAGCCGCTCAGCAGGATCAGCCACACACACTCACACGTGTGCACACACACACACATGGGTAGCTCCAGTAATATGGGTCAACAGCAAAGACGCAGGAAGGGTCTCCGTGTAGAGTTCCACAGATGGAGGTTTATTGCATCAGAACCGTGAAGGAGTCCAGGAGCAAAGGCAGAGAATAATGGAGAGCTCAGGTTTAAGTACGGGAGCAGAGAGAGCACCAGGGCCCAATGATCTGAGGGCACGGGGGCGGTACAAAGGCAGGACTAGGGAATGGGAGCCAATGGGGAAGCTCTGGGGGAGTGAGGATGGCCAAAGGCCAATGAGGGGAGCATGGAGTGGAGAACTTTCTACAGCATGGAACATATAAGGTAGCAATGGGGCTCGGCAGCCCACAGCCAGCCGGGAACACAGAACTGGGGTGGATTGCCGTAGCAAAACAAAGCATCCTGGGAGAGGCTTCTTTCCTCACCGTGACCGCCCATATGTCTCTGGTACTAGGGACTGTCTTACCAGAGAAGTCTTTGTCCCTTGTACTACAGGCTAACCAGCCACCACAAATACCCATTCTTGTCATATTAATTTATTCAAGTCCTTGATCTGGATACACAACAAACTACCCCAGCCATGGCCACGCTGAGCAGCAGCTTCCCAGACCTTCTGTTCGTCCCACATACAAAGTGTGAAGGAGTCACATGTCTGCATTTTCCTAGTGAGAAGTCAAAACCAACTGGGGCAACACAGTGATCAGTTTAACCCAGAAGCAGTTACATACAACAATAATACCACTCAGCTCCCAGAAAACATAAGAAGTAAGCCCAAAAGGGCTGGCACTCCTGGGCTCACCTGCAGCCAAATGCTGCTGTGAGGGCTAATTCTGTGCTTGCCTGAAGGGCTGCTAAGTTCATTCTTGCAGTAAAATATATATTATATGGACTTAAACTGTCCATTGCCTAAGTGGCACTGCAGCCAGAAGAGTTTCAATTATGGCGAAACTGAACTACAACTAATGTTATGAAAGGGACCAGCAGCTGCCTCATTAATGGACACAGCATGAAACTTCCTACAGAGGATTTAACAGCATCACACTCCCAACTACACCAGAAGAGCTGGAAAGGGTGTTGGATGTGCAATGGCCGACTTGTTCTGAGTCTTTAGCACACACATTGCACCTTAGCCTGGTTTGGGTACATCGGTCTCTGTATGGCTGTGGAATGTGGAGGACTTTTTGCTTCTTAAAGCCAAGGTCAGCCATGCCACGTTCCCAACAACCACCATGCCTGTTGTGTGTTTTTAATTTCTTTAAGTGGGACAAACAGCAGTGCAGCAGAACCACAGTATTTTGCCCCTTTAGATTCTTCATTTTATTGGCTAACTACCTGCTTAGGCCTAGGATAAAGTTTATAGGTGGGGCTCATCCATAACTCAGCCTGGAGCACTCTCGCTTCCCAGTGAAATCCCAAATGAGACACCTGAGTGCCAGGATTCACATGAGGCTCTTCCCTCCTCCAGCCAAGTTCTGTGACAACGAACTCAAGCAATTAGCAAAAAGCACTTCAGCACAAATTAAAAAGTTTTCTTTCCACTATCTCTACTGTTCACCATCATTAAGAAAATTCATATATATGTTCAAATAAATTGAGAAAAGACTCTGTTCCAGCCTAGAAATGGAAAAATGCAGGTTCACAAGTACGTTGTCACTTTCTGGCAATACTCCTAAAGCTTTAGGTCCGCTGCCATGGGAACATGCAGTCACTCTCACATAGTATTTTCAAGGGTAAATTCCTGAAATTGTAGTGTGCCATCGAACATACCACTGCATTCCAAGACATCAGACCAAGATTTTTTTTCTACCATAACATAACTTATTCTTACTTTTGCAGGTCTCTGCCACCACTTAAGTTACAGCACAACTACAATGTATCCCGCTCCCCACAACTGCAAAAAGTTAATTTGGGATGTCAGGGGACAGACAGCATTAGAGTAATTGATTTATTTCATGGATTGGAAGAGTGTTTTCAATATATTTTGATTTTTCTCTAGCGATTCCGCCTTTCTATTTGATTGTACCTGTACCAGCTACAAGAAGCAAACACCACTTAAAAGGAAAAGGAGGAGGTGGGGAGGGAGGGCTGTGATTGTCATTACTCTGCTCTGTTGCCATCTGTTCCATCTATGGAAGAAAAAAACCTTTTATTTCATTATCAAAAAGGTTGCAGAAGTGCAATTGATTTTGTTAAGAAGCAAGGACTCATTAACGTTCCAAAGACTGGAATTGTGCTCATTCCCTTGGACTCTCTAGATAACAAAGAAAAAAAATTTAACCTAGAAATTCCTCCACCAGCAAAACTACTTGTAACTAAAGTAGATCATTCTTTAGAAAGACTTCAAACTGAATTAAAGTGCTTACCCAAGGAAGACTTTTCTATGACTCCTGGAAACTTTACCCATTACTTAATTATTTAATCATTAAAAAAAATATTATTACCAGATTGAGAAATATCTATATGTGTATTTCTTCAATAGAGCTAGATATAATTACCATATTAAGTATTTGTTTATGTTTTTCAAATGAGAAATGGGAAATTAAGTATGTCATCAAAATTTCATAAGCAACATGGAAAAATGAAGTGATAAAATGCCTTTGTTGTAATCGTATTGGGTCTCTATATTGAAATACAGAACAAGATTTTAGTAGGATTAGAGATCCAGCTATTCCCACATTATGCCTCCACTATGGAAAAATGGGGTGGCAGGGTTTTGTTTTGGTTTGTTTTTTTTTAAATTTGCAGATGCTTGCACTTGGACCAGATGACTCACTGTGGTCCCGTCCAACTTTATCCACTTTGTGATTCTGTGATTCTGTAGTAAGGTTTGAAATTTTCCCTCAAGATATTTGGCCAATAAATAAAATAAGCCTTTCTCCCAGAAAACAAAAAACACTTAAAATTGTTTTAGCCTGTGAATACAGTATTTCATTGTTCTTAAGTGATGTCAGAGGTATTAGTCTTTCGAGCAGAAAAAAATTTTACTATGTACCATAACATTCCCAGCCTTTTTCCACTATTCATAAATAATGTACTTGAAATTTTAGAACTGCGAACAAATTCTGGGCTGTGTCTATGACCTGTGGAGAAGGTAAGAATGGCCGCAAGGAGGGAAGGAGAGGTGAATGGGCAGAAGGAAGATGCCTCAGCCCTGCACTCAGTCTCCAGTGAGTAATGCTCCTGTGTTCCTGACCAGTGTGGGAATCATGACTACAGCCAGCTGGGTGCTTCTAGATCCCTCTGTTAGACAGGTGATGTGACCTCATACACACCAAAAGCAGGGATTAAAGTGTGAACAAATCTGGGGGCATAAAGGGTCAACATAATTAACTGAAATGAGAAACTTGATCAGAAAGTAAAAGCTGTATTTGAAATCTTAAAATGATACTCAGTACACATTTCATTTGAAGTCCTATACAGTCAGAATACTCCACACCTTTGCCAAGAATATTTACCTTCACTTTGTAAAATGCTGTCATATCTCAAGATCAAACTAGGGAAATAGGTCATACAACAACGCTAGCAATTTTTGTGGTCCATTTTCCAGTGCTACTGTTGCTTTATTTTCAGGTGACTGGCTGTTCAGACTCGTGGCACTGTAGAGCTGACATTTTGTAAAACTGCTTCTGAGTCCTGTTAAATACAAACAAGTGGAAGCCCAGAAAATTAACTGGTCAATTTAGAATGGGTGGTTGAGATGACAAAACCAGAGCAAAGATTAAAATGAAAACCAACTAAAGCAATTTTCAGTACTTCAACAACACTGAGACAGAGAGGAAACTTCTGTTAGTGTGACTCAAATAAATTATAGAAATAGCTTTATTTTTAGCCAGCAAATGTGGCTGATCACAAAAACATATTAATGGAATTTCTTCTAGACATAGGGCAGTCTTCTTTGAGAACCAAACCCAGAAAACTGTCACTGATGGAGCTGAAATGGCTCTTTCAGAAAACAGTTTAAAATGCTCCTGTCTCTCTGCATCCATGACACTGCAGTTCTAGGCAGAGAAAAACACAGCTTTGACAATCCATGGTGGCAGACATGACATGACAGGACATGACACAGGTCAGATGCAGAGCCGCTCTCCCTTGCACCAGAAGATCCCAGCAGATGCCTCCAACCTCTCTTACATATCTAGAGAAGGAGACAGTTGTCTCTGAAGGGACAATGGGACAATGTTAATTGTTCTTTCCTGTGCCTTCTGGGATGCATTTCACTGATACTAAAATAATAGAGTAGGGTGAACACAGGAGGCATATTTCTTCTCCAGCATGGTACTATGGCCAGAAAACTGAATTTTTGTGTTTTTTCAACTATTTCAAATATTCTTTCACAAAATAATTTGAGCCTATGACTAGTGAAAACTAATTCTTCGCAACCTCTGTCCTTCACAAAAATCCCAAAGAGGTTATTCTTCTCATCACTTTGTGTGAGATTTTTTTCCCATTGAGCTTTATGTTCATTATAAAACATCTGAAATTGAGTTGAAAGTCTTTTTAGGAGAAACAATTTTGTTCTGGTAACAAACTTTGCTCTAAAACATAAAGAGTGGTCAGAAGGAAACCTTCTTCAGTTAAGGAGCATTAGAAGCATTACAGAAATCTAAGAGCCATGCAGGTATGGAAAAACAGGGATACTAGAGACCATACTAGGACCATGGCAGCTGTGTGATTAATTACTCATAAGGGCTGAAAAGACAGGAGTGGATGAAGACTACAACCGAGACAGAAGAAGCTAAAATACTCAAACCTGGTGGGGAACCCGTTAACACAATTCTGCATGAAGTTACACTCATGCCTCACTGCACTCAGTGCTCAATTCCAGCACTGCTGGGGTTTTTATTGTTGTAGGTTTTATTCCCCACTCTAATTATAATGAATAAGGTAATGATTAATGCTGAAAGGCAGACTGATATTCAGTTCTGACACAACATCAGCATGTGGGTCCCTAAATCTGTCAGTGAGGGGCATGGTAAAATATGTGAGATTGAATAGACTGAAATAACAAGGATAAATTAAAACTTTAAAAAATTGAATCAAAAGCCAAACCTGTGATACTACACAGATTTATTGCACTGTGCTTTTGAACAGCTAACTTGTAAGACCTTCTCATGGCTGATCTCAGGTTTGTAGGAGGTTAATCAAAATGATTGGGGGCCTTTTCATATATGTGGTGCAGGCTCTATGTTTCATTGCATGCGTTTCACAGGATATTGCTAAGTAAGAGCTCAGGAGCTACTACTCTATTTTGGAGTAAGAAGACTTTTTTTGATAAGAGTTTATGTAAGGCCCAACTTTGCATACCATGTCTTAATAGCCCCCAAAGATGCGAGTTCCATTGCAAAAATATTTATTTCTTTCACTAAAATCTTTATGATTCTTTGAATTTATTTTATCTCTCATCCCCAAATTTACACAGACTTCTCATGTTTTCCCATTCCTTCCAAGGACTTTTGCCTGGATGCTAATGAGCAAATCTATCCCTTCTGTTCTTGGGTCACTAGAGTGGTCCTTGAATAAAAGACTCCTTCAGGTTGGGCAATTCTGTAACAGTTTTATAACAAAAGCAGTGGCTATTTCTTCATGAATTTCCTGAATCACAATTGATAGTTTTATCTTGTGATGGTTTTATCTCGTTTTATTCATTTATACCATCTAAGCTTTTACATCTCTTCAGAATATGTCTCAACCTAAAATAAAGCAATATATTATACCTGTTGCAGACAGCTATGACCTATGAAGATGTATGTTAGGAAAATTAATGAAACTACACATAATGATCTGAAAATCACATCCCAGCAAACACCTGTAAAATCTTGCACTTTTATTGGAATCTCATAGAATTCACTGCTCACTGAAATCTTAAAGGAGCCACTACGGGTAGATAATTATATGGCTCTTCATTACCATAATAAAACCTCTGTACCATGCTTATTGAAAAAAGATTGAATTCCTTCAGCTCTAAGTGACACTAGATCAGGCACAAGCTGGAAAAAATCATATAGCTCACAAAATTACACACCTTTTCATCCCTTCCTGTGAGAAAGTACTCAAGCGAGGGCTCTCATTACAACACTACTTAGAGCAGAAGGTAGCAGCCTTCCCTTTCACCAGCTATTCTTAATCTAAGTTGACCCACAAAAAATCTTTTCAAAGATGACCATCCCCCCAGGCTGATAAGGTACCAGTAAATCTTCAGAAAGTAGGAACAACTAGAATAGAACCTCAGCTATGAACTCATGCCCCAGTATTTCAGACTGGGCTTTGCATGTGTGTCTTTTGTTGAAAGAGCTCTTTCTGAGATAGCAAGGAGAGAGAAATAAGTGACTCTTGAAGATCAGGAAGCACTCTGAAAATGGTTCTTCAGTTCAGAAACTTTGCTCGCTTTGTCACCTACCGCATTTATTTTAATGTCTTTAAATGTGCTGTGAAATGCAGTCTCTCACATGTCACATTTAGCTCTCAGACAAAATCCAACAACGCTATTTGTCCAGTGCCCCAGAACAACAACCCAGCCCTCAGCACCAGTGTTACAGAAATAGCAAAAAACCCTTTAAAATATCAGTCTTCCTCCAGGTCCAGGGCATCCTTCAATTTCTCAAGCTATATGTTTCCACAACCAGCATGTCCTGCAGTTATTACTCTGATATTCTTTAAAGTCATCAGCATTTAAAAGCATTTTTGAGTAATGCAGCAGTTTGTAAGATGCACGTGTCATCTAAATGGTTTGTGGCAAGGCACTCAGGAACCACTGTAAGTCCTGGGAAAAACAATATGGATATTTATCTTCCTTTCCTCTCCACTGCCTTCCATCACACACACATCTTTTCCCACCCTGTCCTACCCCCTAGACCCTTCAGCCACCACCACACGCACAAAGCAGACTGGCTGGATCTCGCCAGGGAAACTCTCCTGGCCACTGTGGCAACAGTAGGCCCTGCAGATCACTCTTCTTTGCTGGCTGTGGATACTGATCTTCTTCTAGCAGTGGGGATGGCTGTATCCATACAGCACCCTCTGGGAAAAATAAGCCGAAAGCCTGGTTTACATAGCACCAAACACCCACAAAGGCTGCCTGCATTTTCTCAGCAGCAAAGAACAGGTGGGCCAGTGGCCACACAACACTCAAGCAAGTAATTTCCTTGAGGGTTTATGCATCTGTGATCAGAAAGCACCATATGGCTGGTGCATAGGGTAACCAAAATGCTACTTGAGAAATAATCAGACTTAGATGTTCAGGCAGTCTACGATTTTGTAAGTCACCAGCAAGGGGCTCGCCCTGCTTCTGCACCACTTGCAGTGACAGAAAATTCCTCTGCAGTTCTTAATGGTCCAACACGTGGGCAATAGAACACATTTCATAACTGCAGAGCTCTTCTGACCTACCCTGAGGTTGTTTTTCAGGAACAGGTCATTTGTGACTACATGACTTGGCACTGGCAATCTGTTAGTGCTGTAGATCTTTTTTTAAACACAATATTATCAGTTTGTTAACTGAGAAGAAGAAATTTTGTGGGAGGAGGACATCTAGTGATGTGATATATATTTACATGCTTAGCTGTTTCCATGCACAGTTGAGCTGGAGAACCGGGGAGTTACAGAGGATTGTAAGAGTTGCAAATGTGCAAGTGTGCAGCTGACTGTGCCAGAAAATAGTAGACCTGGGGATTTCACAGGACAGCATCCAAACCAACAAAACATCCAAAACAGCAGCAACAAAAATTCAACCCCATAATTCTGAAATCAACCTTTATGAAAGTAAATGTTGCAAAGACTTAGTGATATTGCTACACTTCTCACCTATAATGATCTCATCTTCAAATCTGGGTTTATACTGGCTCTAATCACAACCTACTCATGCAGAATGACCATTAAAATAATTATACATTTAGCAACAAAAGCTTCCCTTTGCACGTCAAAGATGTTCAGTGTAGCAGCAACTCTGAAATATAATGATGGTTCTCCTTTTAAATTCTTTTCTTAAGTAGTTTTTTTAATTCCCCCAAAAGCAATAATTATTACATCTCAAACTGATAAAAATCAAAGCAGTTTTTCTGCACTGTAACTCTCTTCAACTATGTTTCATCAGTCAAGCACAAGAAATTCAAAACTATAGACAGACAAATACAATAACAATCATAATAGTCATCACTACTACCTGCTATTAAGTTTAATATTACTTGGGGAAAAAATGCTGCATATCAGCAGTATAAAACAAATATCAGTATCAAACTCATGTAACACCATTCACATCTGCATTTATACAATTTCCAGAACAATGCAAAAATACCCCTTTTCACATTTTTCAGAATAAAACAAAGTCATTATGGTAAAGCAATAAAAAAATTAAGTTAAGGAGACAGTTAATGATTTTCAAGGAAAAAATACATTACCAAATATGTTAGTTAAATGAGGACTAATATCTTTTTAAAGCCATAGAAAAACTCTACAAGGACATACATTTTCTTTCATATATTTTTTTTGTTGTCTTGCTATTTCAGATCTAAAACTAGCTGCACCAGTAAATTTATAGGTGCATATTGAACATGCCAGTATGTCTGCTGCACTAGCGGTATGACTAGCATGTCCCATAAAATCCACCTTCATACAGAAGGATATGGAGGGATTATCTTTGAAAGATACTGCCAAAAATGAACTTTCAGTTTGAGGAAAACCAGAGCTGTTCATGGAGATTGCTCCCTTCAGTGAGATGTATAACACAGAAAACACTCACAGCTGAGATGGCTTCTGATTTCTGTCTTGTTTGAGTATACATGGAAGAATACCTCCATAATTCATATTACAAGCATTCCGGAAATAAATTATGCCACAGGGTACCTGCAGAAGAATTGAAACATTTGTGCAAATCATATTAATTAATCATATCCCTGACTTTGCACTGTAATCCAACAATTTGTAGTAGTACTTGAAATGGGTTTTTTTGTAAGAATAGTTTATATTGGCAAGCTCTATGCAGTACGAACACTATAAAACAAGATATCAATGGAATTTATCAGAAGTAATAAAACGTAGTATCAAGGCAAGAATTTGCCTGCTATTTACTTTGATAGTTAGCTGGTTACTGCTATAGCTACAGACATACACGGAAGATAATTCTCAGTATTTCAATGCCAACTTAACACTACTGAGAAGCAGGACATGTGGGAGCACTGCTTCAGTCTTCTTCATAAGAACCATAAGCTAGTGGAATATTCCTCAGGTGTTTTCCACAACCTCTCAGAAAATCTATGTAGTATCACAGTACTGAAATGACTGTGGTTTTTGTGCAAAATGTCTATATTGCCTGACGGAGATGAAAAAGCTTTGTTATCTATCAAACTAGGAAAAAAAAACCAAACACACAAACAAACATTATTCATTTCAGTTCTTTGCCTTGCTTCCTCTATTTCAATTATTTACACGCTTCAGACATCTTTCTTTCAGGCTCTGAAGGTGCTGACCCAGAACTGGGAACAGAGGATTTGTGGGAAGGCAAGTCCTAGCAGGGCTGAGCTGGTTGGGTTGAGCAGAGCAGGACACAGAAGAGCACAAACCTGATGCTGACAGCACTGTCAGCGTTGTCAGCGTTGTCATTGATTGCGACAATATAGTAGTATTCATGACTGAATTTCTGGATCAGTTTGTATTGCAATAGAGTGAATAAATACAAAGCTGTTTGCTGTTCAATATGTTATTTATCAGTCTTTTTAATGTTTTTAATTACTGTCTGCATTAGCGTATTACTTACACTAAAAGCAAAAATTTAACTGGAAGATAAATATTTGTTGTACTTTATTCCAAGTCATACACTGAGAGAATAAGAAAGTTTTTTATCAGTAGAAATTAAGTCAGGAAAAAAAATCAACCACGACCTTGTTTTATCACATTGCAGAGCCCAAATGATGTATTCTTCTCAATTTATGCTACTGGAATTTATAAACCTGGAGACTGTCTGAAGACATTCTTTAGGAAATCAGTTCAATTCTCTACTATTGCCTATTGTTGCATTTCCTCAATAATTAACACTGGAACACAAAGTATATGACTGTTTTATATATATAGAAAATTACTCTAAATTTAATCTAAACAACTAAAATTCTTTCATTTCAGCTGATATAGTCCACTGAAGTTGTCAGCAGCCAGAATACTGAGAAACTTTTTAAGGAAAAGTAATGCTAGGTGCCTTGCAGTCTTATTACCATAAATTACTCTTATACTCCATTGATTATTAAAATAAAAGTCCATTTCCCTTACACATTGACAACTCCTTTCAGGAAGAGGGAAAGTTTCTCTGTCATGCAGAAAATTTTCATTCCAAAGTTTTCTAAACAAAATTGGCATTGACATTGCTGTGATTATTACAGTCAAGCTTCTGATTTTTTAATATTTTCAACCTGACAGATTTATTTCTTCTCAAATAAAAAAAAAATCCTTCTTAGAATAAAAATATATAGCTTCCTTATATTTCCTGATTCTGAAAATTACCAAGTGCCAAGCTGTGAACATAAGGAAATTGAAGACCCTTGAGGGTGACCTTAAGAACCACAAAGGTGGGGAATTGTGATATAGTGGTTTAGGCAATTTCATTGCAGCTGCTTGGCTCTCGAAAAATGAGAAATGGGTTTTCTATTACTAAATATAATGAATTCCCTTTCTGTCCTGTCACAAATTGTCAAACTTCATTAATGAGAAGAAAGATGTGGCACATACATATATAAAAAGTAATATGAATATACATATTTAAAATGGAGAAATGCTGCATATTGCTACAGGAGGATTCTATCTCTGCATCAGATATTGCATAAATCTTTGTAAATAAGATATTTCAAAATTAGGCAACATTGCAATATAATGCCACTTCTATACCTTCAGAGCAATTTGCTATTATTTGCAAAAGAAATGCCTTTTTCAGGTGCATAGATGCAGCTCAGTGGCTGTATTTCAGAATAATATTTAAATCACATTTACCTTTAAAGCTGTGGGTATCCAATGGAACAAGGCACCTGCTTTTATAATTTGGTTTAAATATTTTGCTGAATGGGTATGTAAAACATATCATCATTTAATAAAATGATTTGCACTTTTGTCTTTGCCATTATATTAAATTCATTGTGGCTCATTTTGATTTTGAGGACAGCAGTGTCTGTCCTTTATTCTCTTACACAATATATGAATGAATGTACTGTCAATAGGAAATGCTCAAATTTTGCTTGATAATCACTGTAAAATACTTATAATTTAATTTGGAGTTACAGCAATAACAAAACTGAAGGAATTCACTTCATGCAAATTTCAATTTATGCCCAGCCTTAAGCCTAGGCTGTTGGTAGTTAGACTGATCTGGAATCATGCAGGACTCTACATCTGCATGTTCCATAGAGGTCAATGAACCCAGCAGATACCCTGAAGGACAAAATGAGATCACTTATATCTTATAGGCAGGATGAGTTATCCTGTGTCCCACAACCCTTTCTGGGACAACTCCCAGCTTACATTTCTCTACTCTATTGAGCACTAATTATATCTAAATTTTCCAGAATGTAGAAGCAGTATTTAGACAATTTGTAATAACAAGATTTCTACAACTACAGAAATTAAGCATGTCATACACTTCTATGATCCTTGTTGACAAGTAAAACTCAATAGATTTCTTCTGTACAAAACTGTACCAAAAGAAAAAAGTGATGCTGAAAGTCATTGAGTAACTTGAACACATCTAATGTCATAGTGGAAAAAAATGCTGCACAGTAATTCAAAATATCCTGCTGGTAGGAAACCTGAAACTGCAAGCTCTGAACCAGAGGCAGCAGAGAAGTCTGACCATCTGTAAAAGAGTTTTCCCTTTGCTGGAGTAGACCAACACAGCTTATTTGCAGTCTGTGCTCAAAAACCCTGCAGCCCCAGGTCTTGTGTCACTGTATTCTGGTCACGTCCACTACTCCAATAGACCCTGTCCACAGAGTACCAGCTCTTGAGGTTCGCTGAAAGTATCTGAAAGTGAGGATTTGTTTCTTTCCGAGCTATTCTGCAATCACAGACTCCACAGGAGGTTGTGTTCCTGTATCTAACCTCTTTACTCACTACCCAAATCCTCCACAACATTAATTAGATTGATGCTGTATTAGAAAGGATTTTTCTTCTTGCCTTCTCTGCAGTTGCCTCAGAAGTGTCAAATCTCCATCAAACCTGATCACTGGATGTGCTCCATGGCCTCCCTCAGGGCTCCCGAGGTCCATCTGTCCTCAGCCTACACATCCAACCTTCCTTCCAGTGGAAACCAAGGCAGAACAGGCACGGCAGGGGGTTGTTCAAATGCACCCAGCTGTTAGATGTGTGCAAAGTCAGCGCAGCAGCCTTACCATTTAAACATCGCCAAAGGGTCTTTGCAAATTACTTATCCCTCAGAAATTTTGCTCTAGTACTTCTCCCTCTGTTATGTGCTTAGAGCATTACTCTGTCCCATTTATGCAGAGCATGCTCATTTCAGCTGCTTACTTAGAAATCCTGAATTTGAGAGACAGTCTAGAAAATCTGGTGAAGTTTTCATTTCTGGAAATTAAAACAGAAACAGAATATTTGCATAAAGTAATAAATAGGAAGTCTAAATTTCAGTTCTGAAGCGAAAGATTATTCCATCTTCCCAAAGTATGCAGCAGTCCATTGCTGCTTGTGCCCATACTCAACCTTAAAAAGCTCTTTTAAACAAAGCAGGCTTAATTATCTAAATAAATTTGAATTTATTTAGTGTGTGTAATGTCAGGTATTTTTCACAGATGGCTAGCCATATTGGAGACATCGCACAAACAAATGCAATTACAGAGATCTGAGAAAGGGAAGATTTCCCACCAGTAAATCCAGTTCAACTCACCAGTAACTCTGCTAAAATTAACAGAATTAAAGAGTAATGAAATCGGGATCCATTAGGAGTAAAGGATTTGTTCTTAGGGTGAATATCCTTATGAAACCAAAGATGTCTCACTATTAATTTTTAAGACTTTCTGTTTTTTGGTCCTTCTGGTTTTCTTGTACTTATGAAACAGGAATTAGTCCTTTCAACTGAGGACACCAGCAGAGACCCTCACCTGGTGCAATATCACAGAAAGCAATCAGTCAAACATCCCCACCTATCAATATAGGGGAATTGGATCTACTTGCATTATGCCTATAAAGTGTCTGTACAGCGCCTGTCTTGCAAGCAGTTGTCTGCACAGAAACAGCGACATCAGCAGCCCTGTCAGTGGCAAAGACATTTTCAGGTTTCTCAGCGTTATCTGCAGAGACCTCTAGTGGGAAAGAGCAGCAAGGCTTCCATTTCTTCCCAGACCACAAAATCGGACTTCATTTTTCTAACTTTCCTGCCAATCCACCCGTGCTCTGAACAAATCTCCGCTTTTTTGGCGTAACGAATTCAAATACATGCGAAAGAGAAGCACCAGGCGATGAGCAGAAGCTGACAGCTTGCACCCAGCAGGACGGAGATCACCTGGTGATACAGAGGTGGATCTCCCCAGCTGGGACTCTCCCAGTAGCCCACTCCACCGTGGTCTCCCCTTCAGAGACACCCACAGCTCCCAAGCCATTTCAGCTACTCCCAGTCTGGTCACGCTTGACCTGTGGTAGAGCTCACACACCTCTTTGCACACCCAGTGCTCAGTCCAGCCACTGGCACCAGGGGCACATGTACCCCTGTGGCCCATGGTCCTATTCCAGGGGCTGGCTCTGGTTTTCAGTCCCTCTCATACCTCCAGTGGCTGGCACAAAGGCACAGGGGCACTCCTGACCCATGATCTGACTCCAGCCACTGCCATCCAGACCCTCCCAAACCCTACCCCTTCATACAAAATGGAGAATCCCTCATCCAGGAAAAGTGTTAGAAAGGCTTTTAGTAAGAAAACAGACTGATGAGGAACAGGGCATGGCCGGAGAAGCACATATGCAACCAGACCTCTTATTCCTTCCTGCTTTCCCCACTCTCATTCCTCCCCAAATCATCTAAATCTCTCCCTTTCCTCACCTTTGCTTTCTCCCCTAAGCATCCCATAATAAGTCCTGTGCAATCCCAAAATGCACTGCCTTGTTTCCCATAATGTGCCCTGTTTTCCTAGGTAACAGCTCAAAAAGTGCTCCAGATTTGACTCATCATGATGTGTGTCACCCTGGCACAGTGGGGCTGCAGCTTTCCTGGGGCTGCCCTGCAGGGTGTCCCCTACTCTGAATCCACAGTTTGGGTTCCTGTCTGTCTTTGAGTATCCATGTGCTCCTCTGGGCTTGTGGAGACGGGCCCTCAATGGGCTGATGGCTCCTATGATGGGCCTGGGAGCAACCTGTCAGGGTAATATTTGAAGTCCTCCCCCCCACCTCCTCCTGTTCTTTTGTGGGTAAGCACAAGGAGTTTTTTATCACATAACCTAAAGGACAATGCATTTAAAATTTCATTATATTTAGAATGACTTATAAATTGTTATGCACTACACTCGCATGAACAGCTCAAAGGTCATCTCTAAATGATCTTATAGACTCTACATCTTCCACTTGGCAGCAGAAGTACAGTGAGAAATAATATTGCTTTACTGTAAAGAGAAGAAAACATGTTGGGACAGCCTGAAGCAATAAACCTTCCTGCTCTCTGTAAATAACAATGGTGCCAACAAAGTTATAACTGATAAAAACATTAGCAAAAACACTAACATGAGAATGTATAGAACAGTTTTGCACAAGATTCAAAGATAATAAGTCAACAAACAAATAAATTACACTGCTGTAGTTATCTAAATTGTATTTCATGTTTCCTAGGGACATGGACATAACTTGGGTAACACTTGCTGACTGACAGATGACAGATTGTCTCCATAGAGTTATGAAAACAAACTTCTGCAAAATACTGTTTACTACAGAAAAAGTAGTGCTTGAGCTAAAAGCTGATGGTCACTTTTTCTTTTTGTCAAATTTCTCATGTTAAACAATCCCAGTCCAATGCAGTTAAAAATGGAGCAAGTAGTATAAATGCAGAATTATAAACATTAAAGAAAATTTTTATCAAGTAATGTGCTAAAAAGAAAGTACAGAAGTCTGACCCTGTCTCTGTGGATTTTCATAGCAATGAAAGAGAAAAATAAGCTATTTTTGTTGAAGTATAACATAACCCTGGGATATCAGAAATAACAGTTCTACACTATAGAAATTGCATCACATAACTACCTCACTAGAATGGCCAGGTTGTGTCTCAGCTGTGATGGCAAGTAAATATATGGAGAGTTTTAACAGAATGGAATCTTACTAACAGTTAAGTGTTGAACAGACCTGCCCCCCAATTTTTCTTTCGTTGATATTACAGGGTGGTGCATTATACTGACCAGTTATCACACACTAAGCCCCAGAATACCTTCAGACTCTGTAGCAGCTTTCCTCAGCTGTCCTCCCTGAGCATGGAGGACTTCTTCAAGACCTGGGGTTATTTCAGCCGACCCAACAGGTAGATGTTCTTGGCTGCACTAAGAGTACAAAATCATCTTTTACGAGTTAGAGGCAGTGAGAGGGCAAAAGAAGTTTCTTATAGGAGCAGTCTGGCACTGGAGAAACAAGATTGATGGCCAGTATTAACAGTAAAGATAAACCCAAGGCAGGGTGCCAAGCATTATACAACTTGCATTGGGTAGCCCTGTCCCAAAGGCCACCTGGTTCCCATCTATCCTGCTGTGCTGTGGCCAGTCAGATGCAGTTTTTCTCTTACCACACACACACAGTGGGTAGTGACTTTGACCAGGCAATATTTTGTGTTTGTTTGCTCCTGTCCCAAAAAAGAACCGTGGGAGGCAATCAAAACTCTTGGCTGGGAAGCATCCAACCTGAAGTGGAGATAAAATGGTAAGAAACTGGCAAAGATGATGAAAACATCCCAGGTTTATCTGTGCCTCAGGCTAATATTTAAGAGAGCAGGCCTAAGTGTTGCTGCCCTTCAATACCAGGTATATGCATTAAAGAGCTTATTCTAGTAGGTGGCTGTACAGGACCTTAAGGTTGGGCAGGACATGTAGTTTGCTTTTAAAAGTAAGTTTTATACCCTTCAAGAAGAATTAAGACTTTTTACTGTATTTATTTTTTGTGGTCCTGAAATATATCCTGTCCCTGGTGCTAGGCAACTTCTTTCTACTTGCCTCCTGATAGTGAATTATGCTCACCTGAGGAGACAGCAAACAATTCTTTGTTGTCATTCATAACAAAATCAGTCATACTTTTCTTGCTGGTAATAAATTCATATGTTCTCTCTTCGCAACTGTTTACAGGATAAACAAGCACATGGAATACACAGTGAGTATAAAAGAAAATGAGCAAATGAATCATCCTGTCACTCTTTTTGGAGCCTTTCACAAAGCAGAAAAACCCTGAAGTGTGCAATAAAGTTATTACAAAATGCATCACACACACATACATCTACTGAATTATATGTTTGTGTTGTCACAGTACTTCAGTAAGCCCGAGCCATGAACCATGAGAAGCCACTTCAATCAGCGTGATATAAACGGGAAAAAAAATTACTCTTTTCCAGGGCAATTACTCTGAGAAACATCTCAGATGTAGAGTGCAACAAGTGCTTACAAGCAGCTTCCCCACAGCTTAAATTATAGGAGTACAATTTTGTTGCACTTACAAAATGATGTTAACCTACTGTTTAGAAGTCAATTATGAAAATGGTGAGGAATTGGATTTTGGTATCAACAGGAAGCCATGGGCAACTGAGCCAACCCTCAATAATTTCTGATCATTCTATATCTAAAAAGCTAAGCCTCTCCTGCTCTTGCAAATCAAATTATTTCACTGTGTAGTAGTGACTTCTTTGTCTCATCCCAGAAGATGGCAGCAGTCCCACAGTATTTTATGGTTTAGAGATGGAGTTGCTCTCAAGCCTTTTCTAACAGCTTTCTCTATTTAACCACTAAAGAAGTAAATATTCCTAATCATCATTTTGCTATAACATGGAGTTTGTACCTTGCAATTTACCACCTATTCATGGCAGGGAGTTAAAATTTATTTTAAATGAGACTAAAATGAAACTAAACTCACTTGTATTAAAACACTTTGTTAACAAGCTTCTAAAAGGACGTGTAAGGACTTAAAGAGCTCAATTACCTGCCTCAAACACTGTTAAGGCCACAGAAAGACTTTGCCAGGAGATAAGCTACTGTAGGGCACTAACTCCAGTCCTGGCAGAGGTGAGATCTGGCTAATGCATCCAGGCAGAAATTCCCACTGTGGCAAAGTGTATACAGAAGTGACTGCTTGTGTGCATATCACCAGTCAAACAAAGATGAGTCCAAGTTATGGGACAAATGGCATCTGTGACCACTGAAGCTGCCCCCCAAATATGCTTTCATGGATATCTGGAACTTGGTCTATAAGTTAAGCCATCGTGATGGGATAAGAAATCTTTGTGATAAGATAAAGGTGGTCTGGGTGCCATCTCAGACCTAGCGGGAGGTTAGCAAAGCTAGTGGAGATTAACAAAGCTGGGGAGCAGAACGTATCACTGAAAATGGTCACAAAGAATGCAGAATTTGTGGGCCACAAGGAAAGGCAACCCAGAAACTGTGCTGAAATCAGCTCAGAGTGGGTAAAATGTAATTATGGCAGAGGGAGATTGCAAACACCGACTCACAACCCACCAACTCAAAAAAACCACCGACTCAAATGAAAAGAGAGTGACCATGGGACTAATTAGCATTAGAAGTGAGGGACTAATTTAAGCAGTAGAATAAGAGAACTGCGTAGTCAATGAGCATTAAATCCTTTGTTTGCTGAAATGTATAGTGAAAAGCTTTTAACAACCTGGGTGAAGAAGGGCCAGCGCATTTGGGTCCATGGGTGATGACTATCTTCTGCTTGATCTCTCTCCCCTCCCTGTCTCTTCTATTTCTTTATATCTCTCTAGCTCACATTTACTTTTAAAAAAAATCTGTATTATTGGCTTTGACATATGGTCTTGTCTGAGCCTTAATTTGGGCAGATACATCTCTCACTAATCGGATCATAACAACACGCAATACTATTTATTTAGTCTTTACTGATACTGAGGAGATATTAAAAAATACTAAAAATTCTGTGCTTATCTTAAATATTACAGTCTGTTTCTCCAGCTCTTCCATAGAGGTTTAACAAAAGCCTGAAAGAACTTTGAATAACTACTTTAAAAATACAGTCAGACAAACAAATAAACACACAAGATATCTTCTCAGATTTGCACTGAAAGTTCATCAATTCATTTAAACAAAGCTGGTTGTTTATTTTTGTTTAAAAATGAATAATTTAGACAATAGCTACACTGAAGCACTTTTCATTAATTCAATTATGCTTTTAATTCCATGAAAAAAAGAAAAAATATGTTCATACCATATATAACCTGTAGCTGATTATGACACTGAATTTCATCAGTGCTCAATGACACACACTGAATGCTACAGAAGGAAAGTGCAATCTCAAGACAGTCTTGTGTCCTGAAATGTCTTGCTAACAAGCCAGACTAGCAACAGAAGCTGATGAAGCCCAGGACTACCAACTGATTTAGTGCTGGAGAATAGAACTGCAACTGCTAACTTTATACTCTTTTCATCAATTTTAGGACTATATTCTAGGATCTCTTTGAGAATCTGTTTCTTGGTTTCATAAAGAGCCCTTAGAACATCTTGGAATTTTCAAGGCACAGACACCTGACTGAGAAAGACTCCTAGCCTACTTTCTGTAATGAAATGATCTGTCAGAATTGAATAAAACTAAAAAAGTGAAGAAAAAGGTGAAAACTGACAAGTTAAATGGCTGAAAACTGAGTCCTTACTAACTACCAACTGTTAAAAAGTTAGATAGCAATACTTGCCATTTTTGGTTCGTAAAAATGGTTTCTTGCAATGTTTCCCTTATAGAGACCAAATATTTTAAAGCTTAGATTTTCAGTTTTCAAATACATTTCAATTATTTAAGGAAATTCCTGGTCTAAGTAAGTATAGAGAAAAGTTTGAAAAATGTGTGCCAAACATAGTTTTAAAAAACAGTATAAGGCAATCTTTGTATGCTCTGGCATCACAGAATTTTTCGGCAGCTTGTTACATTGGGTACTCACTGGCAGTTTTGAAAGCTCCACCTTGATGGAATGAATGAAGCAACCTGAATTCGTTTTTAGGACTGAAACCAGAACTATGAGTTTTATGGTATTTATCTCAGTCTTCCTTGACTTGTCTTCTTTTTGAGAACTTGAAGGGACTGCAAAACAACTGATCAAAATCTAACACATTTTAATGTTTGCTTCCAGGTTCTCCCTTCATTTCATAACTTCTCATAACCCTTTCTAGCACGCCTTTTAGAGCCCTGGTTCCTAAAATCTTACTTTTAAATTTTTTAAATGCATTTCATATTAATTTTAAGAATTTTCCCTTCTCCTCCAATCACTGCTGAGTTACTAAGGCAAACCCAAATGACGAGTGGGAAGAAGAAATGGAAGAGATAATCTTCTATTAATTGCTGAGATGGGTACAACTATATTAATAAAAGTTATTAATGTTTATTAAGAAGATGCATGACAGCTATCTTCAAGTTGTCTCATGCACAAAATATAAATATTTTGACACTTTGCAATCAGACAGAAATTTTTCTGAACCTCTCTGTGAAATCACCTAACATTAGAGAAATGTTGTTTTCAACATAGAGAAATGTTTGGCAGTCAGACCAGAGCAATCTTGCTCATCACTTAGAAATGTTGGCATCTTGATATAATCAAGTTTTACTTCACTATTCGGTATGATTAAAATATCATAGTCGGGGGGTTAATATATGAAATGTCTCTATGAGCTACATTAACCATATATTATCAAACTGAAAGTCACACAAAAGACTTATTCTGTCCCAATTAGTCTAAAATTAATTCTGTATTAAAGGTACCTTGCAAGTGATTCGTCTGAAAGAGAATAGGGTAATGCTTCTACTTTGAATCAGAGGGACATGGTAGGGATGAAGATCAATTTTCATAGTTAAAATGTTAATTTTTACACATGAAAGTCATTATACTATAAACAATCACAGGTGTTATGAGAATAATGGGCAGAACATGTTTAAAATTGTGAAAGCACATGGAGACTGCGTTTTTATAATGTTACCCTTGGTAGCAAAGCCAGCATATGTAGTTCCTGCTCCTCAGTCCTCTCAGTCCTGTCTCTTCTGGCTCTTTCATAGACTCTACCTACCAGATGTGCTGATACAATTTTTATGGAGCACTTCATCATTGCAAAGATCTGCATTAAAATATTCAGTCCTCACAAGCAAAAGTGTTACTTTAAGCTGGTATTTTCACTGGTCTTTTATATAAAAAACAGGAAGGCTGGTGCAAATGAGGAAGAGACAGCAAACAAGCAGGTACCACAGGAAAATTAGGTGACTCTAAAAAATGGCTATGCTGCAAAGAAAGGCATGCCATGTGGCTCTACCTAATAGGTCATATTACCTTAGCAGTGAGAAACGGAAACAGCTTTCATCGTCTGTTTTCTCAGGGAATAGCTCCAATGAAGCCAACATGGTTGAATTGGTGTGAAAATGGAGCTACTTAAAAATCATGTAATAATAACTGTACACAGGCAAAATCTGGTTCTCTGAGAGATGTGCAAGCATATTCTGGCCCTGTGTGTCTGTAGCTCAACAGGACAGGTTCTGCTACCCACTGATGCCAGCTAGAACAGCTGCACAGCTGCAAACTGGGGAGCAATTGTGATGATTCTCCAAGAAGAAGGTTTCTAGGCACTGAAGACACATCTATACTTTACTAGCATCCCTTGAAAGACTGGGTTGGCAGATATGACCACAGTGTCTTATTCCACTCACACTCCAGACTGGATGCATGATCCTGACTTTGCTTTCAAGTGCAAGTCAGGTTAGTATAGCATGCATCTATTCCAGCTTTTACTCCCACAAGTAAAAAAAAATTAAACCATCCTTAATTGATTGGCAGAGAACAACCCACTGTCCCACCTTATTTTAGTTGTTGATAGGTTGCATTCTGTAGCACACACATAGAGAAGTGTTTTGAATACATGGTCTCTTCATAACCTGAATATCTCAAAATGTAAGTTAATATTTCAATGTAACTGCAAAGTTCATCACTTATGTTAGATTTTTTTCCCAAACACTGATAAAATCATTAAGCAGCAGAAGTCAGAGAACTGATCTCTGCAGGATGTCATGAGAAACACATTCACTCAGTAATGATTTCTTATTTAGAATTACTATTGGGACTTGTCACTTAATCAGCCCTAAATTCATTAGTGCTATGTTGATTATCACACTGAATAATCGATCAAGATGCCATGCAACACTAAGTCAAATGCCTCACAAGAACAGGTCTGGTACATCAAAAATATTACCTTTATCAACCAAACTTGCAGCCTCATCAAGAAGTGACTCCACAAGTATCCATTCTATCACTTTGCCCAGGATCAATTTCACAGCTGATGGATTAATCACTTTTTGTATTAACTTACTCAGTCTTACTGACTCTGGTGCAGTGCCAGCTTTCTGCCAGCTCAGGGAGCTTCTTGGCTAGCTGCTGGATGAAGGTCTTCCAAACTGCTGGCTTAAAACCTCTGTCTTTATTCATCTCCCTATTCTGAACAGCAGTTTAGTTACAACATGTTTACTCATCATTCTTCAACAGAAATACATCTTCTGTTTGCTTTTTCCTAACTGCAGAATATAAACTGATGGAAAATCCAATTGTTCCTGTGAACTCCACAATACACACCTAAAAATGACCCAATACTACTGGTACATCACACTCTTCTTAAACCTTAAACATTTCTTTGCATTGTCTTTAGTGCTTCTGAAATGTGGTTTTTTGCTTATTGGTGCATTTTAAGGCAAGGACAACTGTTACTTAGTCTGCACTCCAATTTGCCGTGAAGGTTTGTGCCATGGAAATCCAAACATGATGGCAATGCCTGGAGATGAACCAAGAGTACATCATGGCTGTGCCAGTGTAGAGAAGCAGCTGAATGTCTGTGCCCTGCTCACACCAGGTACACGTTACCTGATGTGTGTGCGTACAGCCAATACACACATGCCTCGGGACTGAACTGTCCTGGCTTCTGTGCATGGAATTTTAGATAACTTGGTTCTGGAAACTGTACATATTTGCAGAAATGAGTGCTGAAATTCTGACCCCAGGACAGTCTTTCTCTGGACTGTTGTACCCTGTACCAGCTGTTACTAATCTCACTGTTTCTGCCCCTGGATTTCTTTGCTTACTTACATCCATGGCGTTAGTGTTGATTTAATCTTTACCGAACTTTTAAATAATTTCTTCATTTGCCCCCTCTAATTTTTTAAGTTAAAGCACTAAAGAAAGTCATAAAAGGTTAAGAAGAAAAGAAACGCTTCATTACTGGCAGCGCTATTATATATGGGAACACAGTGAATCTGCTTACAGAATGTGTTTCAGGCAAGCAAAACTCTCCTTCATGGGGCTCTTGAGAAAAATGGCAAGTGGTCAGTGATGACTGAGGAGTCTAGAACTGCTAGTGTAAATACTCATTCATGCATGTGAAGTGTCCCACCCAAATTGGGGCACCCCAAATCTAGATGGACATGGGTTTCTTATAGTTTCTTAACAGTCTTATTGAATTGTTCAGGTACAACACAATTTGAGTCATCAGTAAGTTCCATACTACGAATTACTGATGGCAGTAAAACTTTGCAAAGCAACTGCATTTCTGCAGCATTCTTGCTGCCTGTTAATCCAGGTGTCCCTAGAGTCAGTCTTGAGATCGCTATGTCCTTATGATGCCAGATGACTCTAGGAGGGTTTCAGAGATGTGCTAGAGGATCTAGGATGCTGGTGTTGTTTAGGTCACCCAGGCATGTCTTTTCTCCTTCATGGACAGTTCTAAGTGTCTAGGAAAACAAGTCCTTCTTTCCAGGACTGTTCTTTAGCTTTACTTCAGCACAAACAATATTAAAGTCTCATGTAAAATTCCACTACCTTGTTCCTTTACAGGGTATAATGTGACCTAATGGGTATGACTAGCAGCAAAGAGGGTTTTTAAAAAGCAAATTTCTTTTGACTACTAATGAAATGTTTACCATTTTATTTCAGATGAGTGAGAATAATCATTGAATGAATACTGCCCACGAGCAGTAAACACAAAGTTCTGTTGTATTTCTTGCATAGCAGACACTCTTTTCAAAAGTAATAACCACACGACAGGCTACAAGGCAAAATTATTGAATAATCTGTGTAGTTATCAAAATAGTTTTCTATAGCAGTAGTGTTGGCTCATGTCTTAAAATTCAACTGATCCTCTCTTGAACACATTAAAAGTTTGGGCCTCCACTACATCCCTGACTATGTTTTGCAATGTAAAAATTATTTCCTTAAAACAAAATAGAATAAAGAAGAAGAATGGGTGGAGGAAGTAAGGATAAAGAATTTGTTGTCTGCCAGTGTTCTCAGCAGCTCACTCATTTTTCTGTAGAACGCGTCTTTTTTTAGTTTATCTGCCTTAGCCTATCCTCTGCACCTTTTGTCATCTGAAGTTTGTAGTTTACGACATTAGTAGGTCATTGTATAAAGATTTCACAGAGCTTTGTGAAATCTTTAAATAGTCTTTAAATTCTAGAAATAATTAAAATGCTGTAACAAATATATTAATTTTTGTGTCTAACTGTGGAAATACTATTTATCAGATATTCGCCCCTTTAAAAATAAAACTTAAAATTATTGTTTAGTAAAAAATATGTGAAAGTCACACCACACAGTAGACTTCTAAAACCTCTCCCTCTGATTCTCTTCCAAACTTCCCACATCAGTCACATAGCACTGTCTTTCACTCCATCTGGTTTGCCAAGCTGTGGTAAGCTCTGTGCATGATAATTCAGCCTTTAGTAATTACATATTAAGAAGAGCTTTTTTCTCCACTTCTACCTGAAAATAAAAAGATGTTTCCATACTCTTTGAGTAAGGAAAGGCTTTTGAAAAGAGTATTAAAAGAAAGTTGCAACAAATTCATATAAACTCAGCTATATAAATGGGCATGGAGGTTTGCATGTACAATCACTTGGAAGTGAATGGCGACCAAAGATGGAAAAAAGGTTGGACTTGATGATCTTGGAGATTATTTCAACCTTAATGCTTCCATGATTCTATGATATCATGGCCAAAGCAAATATGTTCTGTAAAGTGTACAAATAAACAGGCAAGTAGTGTTCAGGCTGCATTTAAGGAATCCAGAGTTGTAACACAGGGTCCTTCTCATGCTCCCAGACCAGAGGCACCTTTATTGCTGGCAATGAAAAGGAGGTTTAGCTAGCATGTACTTCTGCTGCCTTTTTTTCCCTCCGGTACCTACTTGTGAACTAGAAGAAAAGGAAAATAGAGAATTTCATTTTGGTAACACCACAGCTAAAGTAAGCTTGCCATTTCACTCTCAAACTAGAGTCTTTTACAGGAATTACTTTGCACCACAGAAAGGAGGCAAATTCCCATTACATTAAACATTAATTCATAAGTGCAGAAATCTCAGGGGTAGCATTTTGCTACTTTGCATGTACAAAGTGCTTTTGACAGAGTCATCTAGATTTTTATAAACAGAGGGAACTTCCTTGTGCAGCAATGGAAGAGTCATTCTTGGTTGAAAACTGAAGCACAGTAGTTTGTCCCAGCTGACAGTGAACAACTGATGGATCAGACCATCTGAGTAGGGATTCCCACTTCATTACAGGTTTGTTTTGTGCTGACAGCATGAGAAATTCCCTCAGTATTACCCTAGGTAGTCTTGAGCGAGTATTTAATTTGTCAGCACCACAATTCCTTGATCATAAAATTGGAAAAGATTAAGCAAAGTTTGAGTAAAACACGTAAAAATTAGAGAAGTCCTTCAGAATGAGGTAATTAATATTCAATATTCATTTAGTTAATAACTGGTATCTTCATCCTAATTTTCAAATAAATTATTACGTTGCACATAGTACTCTAATAATTTGGACTAGTTATTGCGTTCTCTGCACCACGCAAATTATTTATTTCAATTATCTGTTGAAAGCAAAGGAGTCCTTTTAGATTTTTTGAACATGAAAGTAAAATTAAAATCTAGTTGTTGTTAGAGATTTTTGCTTTCCTGGAAGATAATATTTAGCTATTCTAGCATATCTATACACTTTTAAGTTCTTAGTGCCATGAAGTACTTAATTAGAAAATCTCTGAAACCACCTCTAATGAAATAGCAATATTGGATGTTTCATGAAACAACCATTGGTGCAATTTATTATCATATGCCTAAATTAACAAAGGCTCCAAGGAGAGATGAAGTAGTTTATATTTTTCACAATTACAAGGTCACATACAAACCATTATTCCAGAGCAGCCATTTACAATCACACTTTTCCAAGAGTAGTTTGGTTAGCTGCTATAGTCTTACTCGCATTAGCTTCAGTAAATATCTCCTAATTGGCTTAGAAGCTCAGTTTTCAATCTTTTATGATGTAATAATTCTATTAGATACCCATCCTAGCACTATTCTCTCTGTTCCTTCTGTGGACATGAATTGTTTCTCCAGCCAGTGACTCTCATTTTCAGGAGTCATCCTATTGTATGGATGTTCTTTGGGAGTTTTCAAATGTCACTGCAAGTTCCTATTAAGAAAGGGTAGCAAAAAAACCCCCTTCACCTTCATCCCAGTGATGCCATGATGATTTTTTGCCTTTTCTTTTATACCCCTTTTGTATCCCTTTTTATAGCTTGTTGTATTCTTAGTGGGTTTTAGCCTATATTCTTAGACTTATTTGTCAAGCTAGGAGACTAAACATCTTAGAAGCCTCGTAGTTAGGGATCAGAAAGCCCCAGACCCCAAGGTCCTCTCCAGAACACATTTTGTAAACTAAGATAGAACCATCCAGGAGAAGGTTCCTCAGGGAGAGGGGCTCACTCGAGCCTCTCATTGGGGAATCTTTGATAGATATGCTAATTGGTAACACCTATAATATTATACCAGATCTTTTGGAGGTGTGCATTGTGGTGTGCATTTCAGCGCATTCCACCTGGATGTGGTGCACCTAAGGATCCTTAAAATAAATACTGAGGTAAAACCCCTTTTTGCCTTCTAACCGTGTTTGATTCTTCATTTTAAGACCAGGAAAAGGCATAATAAAACTGTTATTTCTCTGTTGTTAGGCAAACTAATCACATTTCTCTGTTGAGGTACATCTTCCCCCACCACCTCTCGGGCTGATTTACAATTTCAGGCATGCTTGTTAGGCCCAAGCCTTGATTAATGCCTTTTATGCAGTTAAGCTCCCCTTGAGGTTATTGGAAACACTGCTCACAGGAATTTCTGTTGTCTAATGAGGTCCTGTTTCCCAACAAAGAGCATCCCTGGTCTTCAGGTAAACCATTCTAGACTGATTCTAATCTGATTTTGCTTTATGCATATAGTAAGTAATAGAACAAACCTTATCATCAAACTTTGTGCCTTTGCAAACTTATATTAAACCTGCTTTTGTTGGTATTTTGGTCAGTGTTTCTCTAAGTGACCTAGACCACTCATTCACAATGCTCTTTCTACCTTTCACTTTTCAGACATTTCTTTCAACTTGACCTTCATTGTTGCTTTCCCACTGTCACCTATTTAATTGAAAGTCTTTTTTAGCAGTTAATTTTACTTTAGGTATCTCAGTATCTGATTTCTTGTTGTAAAAGTCCCTGACTGTAATTACCTTTCTATCCTTTGATTAAAGCAGCTTTCATACCCTAAATCAGTGCTGGTGACTTTTCCTGCAATAAGCTCAATGACATCATGTATAATTGTCATTTATTACACCATCTTCTCCTTTCCTTACAATTACATTCCAAGGTTGTCTTACTGAGTGTCTTCCATCTGCATTCTTTCCTTTTCCCTGATTCAATAAATTTGTCAGATACCCTCTTTGGGCTGCTTCCTAACACCCCAAGATGAGTCTGGAGCAGTAATTTAGCATGAATACAAGTTCTGTTGCCCTTATTCTTCCCTTTTGGATGCAGTAGCTAGCCACTATGAGGCAAAGGCAGTTTCACAGATATAAAACTTCAGCTGCAAGTGTAATATTGTCACTGAAGTACCCTCACTCCCCTGTGCTTTGACCCTGCGATGTTCTCCCACCAAGCTCAGCAGTAAGGACTCCAGATCCATAGAAAAGATGCAGCATGAGAATTTAAGGGGAAGAAAGAAAGGATCAAGCCTCCCACACTGAGTCTTAGATCTCCTCTCCTCCATGCCAGTTTCTTCTCAAAGGATGCTGTGTTCCTAGATAAAAGTACGCTGTAAAAACTTTTCTTTAGCGGGACTTACACTGACTTGCTTCCCACAGCAGTTCCCGAGTACAGCTGAAGCCAGTTACAGTTTTCCATTGCAGCTCTAGAGAGCAGTCAAGACCAGACAGATCAGAGTATTTTCACAGTCCTTCTTTCAAACTATCTTTCCCCATTTCCCAGTCTTAATCTGAACATCTTACTCAAAACAGCAACATATACTGTTTTTCATTATGAAAGTGCTTCACGTGATTTGGCACTTGTTTCTTGAAGGACACAGGAGAATAAACAGTTTCTATCAAAGACAAATCAGGGCTAGATCAGAATTCAGTAATTCCTTGAATGACATCTAGAACAGATACTGACTAAACAATATCCTCATAATGCAAGGGTATTTTACTTGACCTAGGTGTGACTAGAAAGGAAAAGGCTACAGAATGGAGATCTCACTTTTCTCTATCATATGTTTTGTATGTAGCTTTTTGCTTCATGTGTTGGAAACAGAATCGTAGAATAGCTTGGGTTGGAGGGACCTTAAAGAACTAGTTCCAACCCCCAATGATAATGATTACAATGATAAGACATATAATGATAAAAGTTATAATGATTATAATTATAAGACATAACTCATTCCAAATTATTAATTTCAGGCTAGTGTCTGCAGGTATTAAATATCAATTATTTCCTATTTTGTGTAGGTAGGTAGGTTAGATTAGTCAATTACCCATAAACATTGTTTTGGTTTCCATGGTTACTCAGGTGATTCTGGCACTTTTCTTCCACACCATTGGTTGCCACGGATACAAGCTGTCATAAAATACAGCAGCTACAAGTCAAGACTGCAGGGGTATAGTCCTCCTGCATGCTGCACTTATATGCAATGTATCTTGTTTGACACAGCATTTGAATCCTGAGGGCATAATCAGTGGAGTTCTTTGAGTTTACCAAGTTATTTTATTTATTTGTTATAAAAGGAGAGGATGCTCACCAAACATAAAATGGATATGATGTGACTACGTTGCCTGAAATAAAGCACTTGAGTACCTTCTGGCAAAAGATAAGAATATCCCGATCCTTCCTGTATTATAAAATTCCATCCCAGACCAACAGAAACTGAATCAGAGCAGAGTGCTGTCTGCAGTTAAGGTCAATATTACTTTACCAACAGGGAAAATCTCCTGCTCTGTACAACAGGTACTTGTTAAAAAGAATCCACAGTATTTGCAAATGTCTGCTGCAATATGTAAACAGACAAAATGAGACCAAACAGCCTATAAATGTAAAAAGGGATAGAATAGGAAGTGCACTGAACTGGGTTTTCATTTTTCTGCTCACAAAATTGCAAAGAGAGCTTTATGTGGACATTGGTATGTCTAAGTGTCTAAGCTACATGGAAATACACAGTAGACACAGTCAACCTGTATTCAGAAACTGAGCCTTTAAAGACCTCCATCAGACAGCATGTAAAAAATAGATGCTCTTTGTAATTTTGCAGTCCACATATATTAAAAAAAATAAACCCCTGTATTTTCATTAGAACACAGTAAGCTACTATCTAAGCTTTTAAGTTCTTTCAAATGGAAAAAAATAAGAATACCTATACTTTTCAGACATAACAAACAACTTGCTGAAAATTAATAACTTCCAATCTTGCAAAAACTCAAACATTGTTACAGTGTGCTATAGCACATTATATCATCCTACTTGCAATAATATTTATTCTTTAAAAGACAGTGTAAAATATAATTTAGAAACCTTTCTGAATATTGCTGCTGTCTGAAATGACAGATCATATTTCTGAAGCAGAATGTGACTCTGAATAAAAAACACCTTTCCCCCCATGAAAGAGAAAGCTTTAAGTTTTTAATGGATGTTCACTCTCTGCTGTAAGTTCTAGAAATCCAGAGAATTAAGTGTCTAAATAAAAGCTTGAATTGTTCTTCTTCTGTCTTGTTATTTTTGGGAAACTATCTTTGTAAATGGATATCTCTTTATTTCTTTTTCTAAGATACCATGTTTAAATTATAAATAACTTTTTTTAAATCCATACAGGAAATTTGTCGTGCTTTCTTTCTAGTGTTAACTATGTATTATTGACATTAACTTTTTAAATATACAAAATGTGGGAAAAAAATAGAAATGGCTTTCATTTCTGAAACATACACTATTCCTTGGGTAAAATTAATGGACAGTCTTATCATCTGCTGAAGAACATAAAAACAAATTCTAGAGACCAAGAGTCTGCTGTTTAAAATATTATATTGCAATTTTAGATGGTTGACCATCCTTATACTAAGAAATTACAGAATCTGTGGGGAGAGTCTTATTAGCTGCAGAAGAAGAAAACCTGTTTGGGTGTTTTTAATATAATTAGGCAATTCTTTTTCTTCTGTAAAATTGCCTCTTTTCCTCTCTTTTAAACAGATTTTAGCAACTTACATTGAAGTTTGAGTTTTGAGTGTGCTAGCTGATTAAGAATGTTAGTAGTCAGCTGAGTAAATATCTCCATGAAGAGATTTGCAAATTTATAATCATCATACTTAATTTAGGACCAAAATAAATAACATTAACTGTAGTTGAGGAATGACTTCTTAAGCTACCAGTGTTACAAACCAAAGGCATTAAAATTACACGTGGAATTCACTAGGATGCTGTAAGCTTTATGTGAAAGATGGTCCTCAAAACACTGGTAATCAAGAAGAAAACATTTTAGTAACACTGTCAAAAGTGTTGATGCAAAGTATAGAGCTAAATCTTTAGGCTTGACCTGAACACAAAAATGAAATTGGGATGTTTAGCTCCAACATTAGCAAGCTTTTGAGTCCAGGATTTTCAGTGACTTTCAAGAAGTGGCCAACATCACCTTTCTAGAAGAGTTGCACTCTTATCCATGGAACATGCTTTGGTGAGTTGGAAAATAGCTGCATGGAAACAGAGAAAATATACTGCAGAATTTCAGCAATACTGAAAAAAAAATGTGTAAAGCAAGAATATGACGCACAGTGCCTGTCTAGGGTTTAGGGTGGGTTCAGGATATTAGATGCTTGTTCTGAGTCACTTATTTGACAATTCAACCTCCCCATGCTTTGTTTGAGTCTGTTTGAGGATACAAGGCTGTAAGTGTTTGAAGCCTTAGAGCTCTGTAACTTCTTGCCAACAGATGGTATGGAAACTAAGAGCTAACACAGGGTCAAAGGGAACTTGGGTGCTCATGGACTAGAAATACACAGAAATACCACAATTAGCTCACAAGCACTGAGGCAAACCAGCTGGATGCTGGGCAAACATCAAACCTACCATGTACGTTTTTCCCTAGCTGCTGGCTTTTGGCAACCATATAGGACAGGGTACTGCACTAGATGAACCTTTGGCTTGACTGTGCTTATGTAAGAAACACTTGACATGTAATTTTAACAATCAGCTCTCCAACATAAAAGAGAGTAAGAATGAGTGTTACATGAAAGATTCTGCTCAAGATAAAACTACACTGTGAGATACAAAAACGCTTGAAGCTCAGCCTGGATAATTGGACATAGCCTGGATTTTCTGTTCTGAGCTCTACACATCTCCCTGTAACTATAAACAGTAGAGTGATATGGTTATAAAAATGGACCATGATGACACCATTTATTTTTTTCAAAAACCTCTATCTGCTTTAATTTCCCTGTTCCAGTCAGCTTTTTCTTTTAGGAAAGCTCATCTTGCAGTACAATTTCTGGTTGAGTATCTTTGTCAGCATGGGCCAGAGGTCATGGATCCAGCTGAGAAGACAAAAAGGCAGCAGGGCCAGTCATTTTATTCTAATTCAATGTGTGTAAAATATGCCAGTGTGTTTAATTCCTCTGTTTTCTACAGCTGACTTGTTTATAAGGACTGATTAATGCTATGGGAACCAACTATTGCAGGCAGCAGTGACAAACTTCCAAAACACGAGGGGAAGACAGCTGCAGGGATCAGAAGGGTAAGAGTCACTCCCATCTCACCTCCTGTTTCACCACATACCCTTTGCTCCGCTCCCACAACCCTGGGACCTGAAGGCCCTCCGTGGGGACTGCTGGCCTGTCCTTGCTGGGCATTGCATGGTGCCCTCACCAGGGGCAGGGGGCTCGTCCTGCTCATGCTATGGGGTGCTCATGCCCTACAGCCACAGTCATGGGCATGCTCTCTGCTGCAGGAGGTCATGGCATGATGTGAGATCACCAAGGACATTCAAACTGAGGAGAGGGATAGACAATGAGAAGTAACCCTTCCTCTATGATCAAGAGTCCCAGTCTCCTCCTGGCCTCAATGAGCTGCCCAGGAGTAAAGAAAAGTCACACCTAGACACAGCCCTTCATTATTTTTGGCTATGTGAAGGGAAACCATGATATGAAAACCAAAATAAAATTTTAAAGGACCTATTCTTAACATACCCAGAAAGCTTCTCAGGAGTAACACTCAGCTTAAAAACATGATTGTAAAGTCTCATGACAGCTAAGGCAGAAAACTCAGTATTTTATTCATTTATGTTCCCAAGTAACTAAAAGCTCATAAAATCTTCAGATACATACTACTTTTTATGGAACAGCTCTCAAACTACCAGCAATAGAGAGTATTTGCAGTCTTTTTTTTTTTTCCTATTATTTTCATTTTAAAAATTTTTTTTGTTTGCTTAGACTTTCAAGGAAATGATGATGATAGGGAAAAGTGTGGTTTAACCTTTCTTGTGGTTTCCCACATTGCCAAACTGTATCTTTTATATTTGCCCTTTATACACCTTTAACCTATGTGGTTTTTTTACAAGGAATGAATCTGATGTTAAATTAAATTACTCCCTCCAGCTTAAGTGACTGGGAGTATTTCAGTGCTAAGAACTGGGACTGTGATTTAAGTGATACCAGTGGTATGAAATTTGGAAGTCTAATTATTCGGGCCACATGATGCAGAAAAATACAGTCTAGTTAAGACTCACAATGTCAGTTCATATCTACTGGCATTTTTAAGGAATTGCTTCTGCACCAGTTGTCTCTCTACATCTGTAACTTTGATAAAGCAACTGTTCCCTGTTCTCCTACAGCTGTTTGTGAGTGACAATGCCAGCACAAGCAAACAGTGCTCACACCTTTTGATTTGCTTCACATTCTTTTCTTCCTCACTAAGAGGAAAGAAAAACCATGAGGTTTGCTTTCATCACTTACATCTCCTGTCCCTCCCTGGGAGTTGCAGCCCAAGGATTCATGGAGAAGGTGAAGACAAGAGGTAAGAATTTAACATTCCTAAGGATCCCAGAGAAAAGGGAAAGCACAATAAACTCATGCTTTGTCAAAGATGCACAAGTTTATATGCCCTTCTACATTACGGTTACTTTTGGTTATCTGTGTATCTTCTGGACTATTTTAAAAGAAAGGAAAAATGCTATAAATGGCTGATGTTGCAGGACAGGTTTTTAATTTGGAGAAGAAAGAAAAGAAAAAAGAGGTTTCAGATCTTTGTGTGACTTAGCATCACGCCGAAGCTGCAGATCCATCTCTAGCGCTGACTAACTGCTCCCTCCTTTGATCGGCAGTGTTTATTCACCTTTGAAAGAGTGAGTGAGTGGGGATGTAATATTTTTATTAGGTACAAGCCAAGTCATAACACTTTGTAAGACACAATTCATTTTTCTAATTACAAAGACAGGCAAGAAGAAGATTATATTTGGTGCAATTAAGTGTTAGTCATTCTTCCAGAATGAGAAAATCTTGCATACAGCTTTTAAAAACCTTTTTGAACTACAGTAAAAGCAATCATAAAAAAAAAAAAGGCATAAATGCTAAATGTTTTACTGACTATTGAATATTAAGCAAGCACTGTATCTTTAATTAAATACATTTTAAACCACTTAGTAAGTACCCAAATTGCTGACAGTCAAGTGACAGAGCCCTTATATCAATTTACCTCTTACATTGATGTAAAAGGCAAAATAGCTGCTGAATATGGCAACTAAAACTGGTAAGAAAACACCATAAATATTTAAAGGTAGAAAAACTGAAATGTAAAACCTAAAAAAATATTTATTAGGCTACAACTTAGAATTTGAGTTCTTTTCCTGAATCAGAATCCATATGATATAATGGAAACTATCCATCTCAAAGGATTTACACAAACATGGAATATAAGAAAATGCAGTGATTTTCTCCTATTGATTATCAGTAACAACAATGGACCTTGATTCATTCCATATGATAAGAAGCATTATTTTATTAATACTTTGGTTTAGGTATCCAGAAAAGCAACTTCTTCTGAGGATCCAGGCAAAGCTTTAAACATTCCTACATGAAAATAGCTTGACATTACTAACACAGAAGACACAAAATAAGGAAATATTAAACAACCGTGGATGTAAATAATGATGAGATGAATTTTTTTTAAAAAAGGTGGAGAAGCAAAACCACAGTAATAACAGGAAATCATTTTATCTTAAAAGTATACATAGAAGAACATTTACACTCTTAGCTATTGAAAATAATCTGATATTAACTATAGAAAATAATCTGAAACTGTAAGTAACAAAAATATGTTTACAAAGAGGCTGTCATTTCAGTGAGGCTGAGAAAACGGGATGCTTAAATGGAAGATGCAGCAGGCAGGAATGTTGTTACATTACAATTGAAATGAAAGTAACACTGCATCTGCAACAAGCCATGGTAAAATCATTACTGTGTCATTATTTATGGATTCATGCATACTTGACAAGAAATGGACTCAGTAACATATAGAAATGTTGTACAACTACAGTTTTGACTAAGAAAAAGGGTAAAAGTATAGACCTGTCTCAATGAAATATACTTCAACAACAGAAAGAAGGAAAGGATTACACCATGTCACTCTAACCTTTTGCATTCTTACTAGATTTCCTGATACTGTCACCGGTGGGATAGAGAAGCCAATAAAAACCTACTCAGACACAATTTCTCAAGGCAGAAGCTTTACCTGGGCTGGCAGTAGAAATGACATGTAAGAACAACTGACACAGTGGACAATTGTGGCCAAGGGGAACTCACCTCATTCCATCCAGCTTTCAAAATTTTTTACAATTATTGAGGAATCAAGAAAAATCTGTCTCAGATGCCTTGAAGGTGAATATTACCCTCTTTTTCACTGTTGGTAGACTCTCCCTTGAATGGAAACAGATGAAGTTATTTTACCTATTTAAATGGGAGGTGGGAAAAGGGTATTTTTAGAAGAGTGCAATACAAGCTAATAAGGGTTAAGTAATGTGACCAAAGTGGCATATGTCCCAAACCTCTTTCTTTTGGAACAGATGTCACAGTGAAAACTTCAGAGCAGCTGGTTTAGCAAAGCAAGTGAGAAGGGGAAGGAGAGTGGGGTGCAGGATGACTGGGAGGGCTGTGCCAACTCCGTGTGGTGGAAGGAACCTTGTCTATGTCACTGTAATGTCGTGTTGTGCCTCAGATCAGGGCTTCCCTGTCACAACAAGAAGCTGCTCATAAGATCCACTTGGCAGTGATGGCGAGTGCATGTCAGAGGCAGACTCCAAAATGACCCTGGATATCTGGCGGTGACTTAATTGTCCTGGGTGATGACAGCTTCACAAGACTTTTGTATGATCAAATGAAAGCACTTACTGTAGGAAGGCAGCTGGAGGTAACCGGATCAACATTTACCTAGAAGGCTACATTTTGAAGTTTTAATGATTTTCAGATAGCATTAGAGTGTGCTGAGACTATTATTTCATGAGCATTAAGCCTATTAATTTATCAATGACATGAAATGTAAGAACTGGCTCAGCAAGAAAATACCTTCTTAGTAGCCTCAGCCATCTGCAACAAACCTGCCTTCACGATCTCTTTTGCCATTTCATAGCATTTCTGGAATTTGCAGACTGGCAACAGAACAGGCACCAGGTGCTGCTGCTGGATTTCTCGAATGGAAGCTCTTTGCTCCGGTTCCTTTGCGTTTGCGTAGGAGTAGCTGTGTCTTGATCATTTAGTGGAGAAGACAGTCTTGAAGGTCAAGGGCACTGGATCAGCCACCCCTGTGCAGGGAAGGTAAACAGGGACAGTTTCTGCTTTCATCCTTTTCACCCTGTTTTAATTAAGATAGTGGGAGGAACCTCCTGACAGGACATGCAGAGGATTTGTGTCCCTAAGCTTGTGCTGTGCTAAGGAGCCTTTTGTATACAGATCCTTCAAAAAGCACTAACATTGAGTGAATAATCCTTCCTGTAGAGAAAATAATTTTAAAAAATAAAATTGTGCCACTGTATCTGGTGCCTTAACAGTCAGAAAAATTAGGATCACACAGCCATGTGAAGCATTGGAGGACAATTTTCTTCTCCCACTGGGTGAGTAAATCAACTCCCAGTACTTCCCAGGCCGGAAGGCTTCAAGGCATGAGAAATGGGGCTGTCACAAAGGAAAGATATCCAGGCTTCCTCTCTTGGCACACACATCCTCTTCCAAGTCAAGTAGACTTGGTCAACAATGGAAAGAACAAGTCTTCTCTTCCTTTTATGTTGTTATTAGAACATTTTTTAGGAATTCACATGATACTTTTTTACTTCAAATAAGAAGACTCAGTCTCCCTAAGCTGGCCAAAACAGCCAACATGCAGAAATCACAGAAACTGTGGAATCAAAATTGGCATAGCAATATAACCAAAAAAAAAAAAAAAAAAAAAAAAAAAAAAAAAAAGTCAAGACAGCTCCTTTCGGCTCCTTCATATATATTCAAAAGCAATCCACTATTACAGTTCCAAGATGTCGTTCCTTACTTTAGAGAGCAAGCACATGAGTCACGACCTTCCCAGACTGAGGAAAACTTAAGTAGCTTCAGGAAATACCATAACAGACCATTGTTGAAAACAGTTGGTAGGGTGGGAATCAGATGAGGTGGTAAAAGCTGTTGTTCACTCAAGAGATGACATTTTTACATCTTTGAAATGCTTTATTTTTTTCATCATCCTGTAGTACCTGCAAAATACTATTCACCCTGAGTCAAGCACTGGCAATTCATTAAAGACTGAGCAGAACTTGGCCATACAGTAGCATCACTAACAGGTGGAACAGAGGATCTGGGACCTTGACAGGCTGGTGCAAAACAGCATGAAATCTTTGCAAGTAAAGTTTGAAATTCACTGCTCTTTTTGTTTTATTTCACTTAAAAATGAAATTGCTTGTTCTAAAATGTTGCTGAGGTGAATATACTTAAATCACTTCTCTATGTCACATGGACTTTGGTGTTGAGTAAGAAAAATGCCTCTTTCCAAATCAAATTGGTCTATTATTTTGCAGTGGAGCTGTAAAAATCAAAGAAGCGATCAAACCATTTCTACATGCTCTGACTGCAAACAGAAAATGGGAATGAGGCAAGAATAGAGCAAAATCAAAGACAGAGAAATGCTGAATATTTTGTTGAAAAGCTATGCTGAATAAGCTATGGGTTCTCTTACAGAGGTTTTAGACAGAGATACTTGTCATTAGGATGTGGGACTTCACCAGATGAGCAGCATTGGGTCCCCAGCCCAATGTTTTTCAGAAAATTGGAAAGGTAAGGATCAGAACGAAGGTAGAATGACGATGTGTGAGCTGGGGAGCATGCCCCAGTGCAGCTCATGCCAGACAGGTGCTGGCCTCCTGCTGCAGTCCCCGTGCAGCCAGTCACTGTGGGAAATCCCTACCAGCAGTAACAGTGTCCCCAAAACATTGCACGTGGAAACACAGCAGCCAAAAGCTGCGCAGGTGGCAAAGGTACGGAGACCTGCAAGCAGCACGCCAATACAGAGGCTGTGGGATCCCACCTTCGAGGCCCCTTGGCACACCCACAGCAGTACCGCGGTCGCCTTTCGGACGCCGATACACAAAGCGGCGTGAGGCAGAGGGCACGGCTGCCTTCCCGCTCAGCTTGTTGGCTCAACACCTTCAGACCTTTGCCGAAGGTGTTCGGACCTGAGACACCTCTCGCTGCTCTATCTCCAGGTCGCGTCCCTGGAACAGTAAAAGCCCTGTCGGTGTAATCCGTGGAAGGTGCCACGGCTCCGCCGCAGCCGTGTCCCGCCGCGTGGGGAGACCGGCAGCGGGAGCGGGGCCGCCGCGCCGAGGGGGCTGCGACTCCCGCTCTCCCCCTCTTCAAGATGGAGACGCGGCACCTCCTCGCCTTGCTGCCGGCAGAAAGCCCCCCCACTCCTCCTTGGGATGGAGCTGGACCGACCCCACCTCCCCGCCCGGGGGCCGCCTCCCACCCCTCCCCCGCCATGCCCAGGCGGCCGCGGCTGCCCACAGGTGTGGCCCGCTCCCGCGGCGGCGGGCGGTGCGTGCCCGGCGCTGTCTGTGGGCAGCGATCCTGCGCGGAACGCGGCGGCCGCCCCCCGGCAGCGGCGTGGAGGGACGGCGCCTGCTCCTGAGTCAGCAGCGGCGAGGAGGAGGCGGCGGCACCTCCCGCCCTGCCCAGCCCGGCCCGGCCCCGGCCCCACGCCCGCTCCCGGCTCCCGGCGCCCAGCACCCGCGGGAGGGAGCGAGGGAGGGGCGGCGGGGCCGCGCCGGCTCCTGCCCTCCGCTAGGTAGGATCACCACGAGATAGGATCGCCACGGGATGGGATCGCCACCGCGGCCTGGGCGAGGGTGGGGAAGGGGCGGAAAACGGAGCCGATGCTCTGGGTGAGGCGCTCCCCGAGCTGAGCGCTGGGCAGCCGCCCTCGGCTCCCGGTGGGGCGCAGCCCGGGCTCCGGAGGAAGGAGGCTCTGGCACGGCTGGGAACGCCGGGCTGGAAGGCTGCGGGACAGCGGTAGCGATGAGCCACCCGGTCTTCCAGGGAGTTCTCCTTCACTCCTCGACTCCCCCCTCTGCGTGTAGCAAAGTGTGTATCCTGTGCGACCTGTTAGGCCGGGAGCGTGGGGAGATACAACAGTGGGCTGCTTCGGGGAGATGTGTGTGTGTGTTGGTGTTTAGTTGGCAGATAGATGTATTTATTTAGGTACGTGTAGAAAAATAAGTATTTATATATGAAGGATCAGTTTTGATAGGATATTTCCTAGGTGTGCACGTGCATTTAGCTATGTCTGATATTAGATCAGAAATCATAGCGTTATGTTGTTCTGTGTGTGTGTATTGATATTTATGTATCCAAGGAATGTAAGAATATTACCCTCCCCAAGCTGCTCTCCAGTCTTCTGTCAAAGTGTGTTTTTGTTACAGCCCAGACATGTATTTATGTGTCTGCTGAGCATGGTGCTAGTGTGTAGTATGTGAAATGCTTTGTCAGATTGCATTCTCAGCAGTAGAACAGAGCTTAAACAGGAGAAAGTATTATGTGTGATTTTTATATCACTGCAGTTTTGGGTGTTATCTGCATTATGATTGCTATACAGAAACAGTTCCATCCTTCTCCTGACCCGCTTCAGGCACCTATTGCAGAATAGTCAGATAGCTGATGGAACAAAATGAAATGCAAACTGTTTTGCCCTCTGTTCCTCCCTATCTGTGTATACTGTAGGAGCACTCTCATGTTCCACACTGACTGCATGACAAGATAGTGGAGTTGATATATTAAACTCTGGGGTAGGTTCTCTATCTGTTTTTGCCTTTGCAATACCTTGTAGTTGGAGACTGGTCCTCAGCCACACAACTCTGAGAGATGTTTGTTTCATGTAAGTATCCAGTCCTTGTGTTTGACAAGATCTGACTGTTGCAGTTGATGTTTCACAGGTAGGCATTGCATTGAGCCAAATTTGAATCTTTAAAAACCTGGCATAATACAGAGTTAAAAGGTGATACTGTCTATACTCATTTTGGTAGCTTAGATGATGGGAAGTGAGCTGCTCGGCATGTTGTGGGTCTGAGTGGTGCAGGTGTGTACAAGCTTCTTGGGCTGATGCTTCTCCCCTAAGCTCAAGACAGTGGAGAATGCAGTATAGCCCGGATTTTACATTATTTAAGTTAAGTGGAATTATGGTCATGGTGGTCTGTGGAGAATGCTGTGCGCTGGGGCTTCTTGCCCAGTTTAGTCTTTTCCCCACCATTTCCTTTGGAGAATACTGTGATGGAGGGCTGGAGGAGCACTTCTGTAACACTTCTGAAAACTTCAGGTTCCACAGAGAACACATGGAGCTAATGTGCTTCATCTTCACTAGTTGTGTATCAGTGAGCTGTAATTATGTCGATTCTAATGAGCTGCATGGAGTGAAGAAGTTTTCATGACCTGGAGATGCTGTAGTTTGGTTCAGCTTTGCATAGAGCTGACCTCTCACCGTGGTGGTTTTGGATGCTGTCTGAGCAGGCTGCTAATTTCAGTGGCATGGAGATGGAGGAGTTACCGTGGCCAGGTTTCTGAACGTGCTAGTGAAATCTCCATCAGGAGTGCTTTAGAAACAGTTTATTCTCTCTCCTACCTATATACAAAGACATGATATCTGTTTCAGGTGGAGTCTTTCCAGCCCTTTCCAGCTGTACCTTCTGTAATGTTGGAGCAGGCTTGCTATGGGCTTCCATACATACCAGTGGTATGGACTTTGGTTACAGATCTTTCTTTTAAGAAAGTGTGTGGGAAAGGCTTATATATGCTAGTTTTGATATGTTAGTATGCTAGGTACTAAATGAATATCCTTAATGGGAAACTGGTGATTAAAGGTGGAGTTGTGAACAAGTGTTGCATATCCAGCAGTCTCCAATTTCAAGACTGTGGAGAAAGCAAAAACCATTGTAATGGATATTGTACCCATGGGGAGAAATCCTTCCTACTGTCAGGCAGTTAGCTTTGAATTTCTGCCACAAAGTGTCTTTCTGTACAAATTTATAATCTAATTTAACAGCAGATATAGTTGCTTTTCCATTTAAGCATCTAATCTCTTCCTGAATGATGCCAGGGTATGACCACTGGGTATTTTTCAGGATGATGTGACTTTGTAATAAGCAGATTGGAATTGAGTCAGTCCAGTTGGAGATAATATGAATGTGGTTAGTCTAATGCCAGTTTTCAGCTAGTTAACCTTGATGAAGGGGCAGTTCAAGGGTTGTTTCCTGTCCTAATGCATTTTTTTTGATAAATCTGTCCTCTGTACAGTTTGTTAACTGTTCTGCATGTTGCAAGGAGTTCCCCTAGTAAAATATAGATGGGTTTTAGACAAATAAATTGTGCTCAGTTATCTGAGATTGGGCTCCAGAAGTTTGCATCTTAGGGGAGTGTGTGTGTGCATGTGTGCTTTAGCTTTTTATTACAAGCAAGTGATTTTCTGAACAGCAGAGTTAATGAAAATTTCTTTAAAGTTGTGTCTTGAGATTGAAAAAAGATTTTTTCATTGTCTTTACCTGTGCCTCCTCATTTTTGCCATGAAGCTCCCTCTTGCCACAGACTGGACTGATTTCTTGACACATGGACTACCATTTTCAGTTATGGAAACTGGATAGCATATTTTATGAGGTTTGAGCCTGTAGATGTTCAAATTGCAGTTTTGCCTTCTCTGGCCTGGTTGATTTTACAAAAGTCATGAGAATTTAACTACCTTCTGGTAATCGGTTCTTCTCTGGTTGAAATCAATTAATGGCTTAAAAGGTACGTAAGTGAAAAAGAAAATCTGTCAAGCAAGATTCTTCTCTGCAGGAGAGCAGACTAACAATGGACATAAGAACTTGACATGCTCTTGACATCCCCATGTCTAGAAATGGATGTGCAGCATCCAACTGCATTAAAGCTCTTTTCTTGAAGGTGATAAAATAGCAGGACAAGTTGAGAGAGTGTTTATGTACTTCATTTGGAAGATCTGGGCTTTTCTGGCTATCGTCTGTTGTATCCATGCCCCTTATGCAAGCTTTTTCTCCTGCACTGTGTGTTATTGTATCTCAGGCAGTCGCTGTGTGTTCAATACTCTAATCTCAGAAATGGTCAATAAACTTTGTTGACATTAGTACTTACTTATATTACTTGATCCAGTCTCTGCCAATCAATCTGTGAACAGCTTTGAAAGCTTTCATGATTAGGTAAGTCTGATTTTATCACACCATAGCATGATACAAAGATATTACCTAAAATCCTAGCACATCCATTTGAATTCAAGTGTCGGACTAATGTTTCTTCTACTGTATGGTGCTTTGTTCATTAATGAAGGTAGTATGTATCACCCGAAGGCCATAAACCAGAAAGTTTGCATCTCATGTAAGGGAAGTCAGTTCAGAGAGCTTCTACAGTAAAACTTAAATTTTAACGTGGTAGTTTTCATTGTCTTCCTCCACAGTGTTTGCATTGTGGGTACTATTAGTGCTGGAGTGTCAAAGTAAAATCTAGTCATTAATTTAAGTGCAGCAATTCAGATTGCACTGGACAATAACACAAAAGTTTTTGCAGCTCTTTCTGTAGCTAGTATTGCTTTGGTTGAGGTTATAAACTTGTTTTTTTTGAGACAGCCTCATGTGACAGCTAGCCTCTACATTTCAAAGATAGAAAGTGTCTGCATTTTCCTTTGAGGTGTGATCAGCTCTGTGTTCAGCACTTCTGAGATCAGTGTCCAGGGTTCCTGCATAGTATGTTTGCAAACCTGGTCTCCAGTCTGCAAATATTAGCTTTGATGCTTAGGTAGAATCATGTTACAAGGATAGTCATCTTTAATTTTTTTTTTAAGTATTAGATACTAAATAGCACTATTATTGCAACAGTTGAATTGCAACAGTTCAAGTTATCATAAAAGAGATCTTCTAAATCCTAGCAGTGACTTAAATGGGGTCATGACTGTCCCATGAAGTTTTTCTTAAAAAAAAAAAAAGGCATTATTTAAAGTCTTGACCAGTCTATGAAAACTGTGAAACTTGTGGTTTTAAATTGTACGGTTTTCTCTTCAGTAGAGAGGGGTTTTTTTCTACTGAAAATTGAGACCTTTTCAATAATTACTGTAGTTCAGGAAGTGGCACTTTAAGAAAATTTGTCAAAATCCTAAGAACTGCAATTCAACAATGGTGTTTTGAATCAATTAATTGTTCCTTTTAATTTGTGGATGTGGAATATAAGTGGAAAAAAATTGCTCTTTGTTTCAGCTTAATGCTATAGCAAAACGTTTTGTAGTTTTAGGATAGTAATTTTTGACCTTGAGCAAGTGCAAGATCAATACATTGTTGTGTTCTGTGCAATTATGTGATTCAGATTAAACTATCCATGTGAGAATCTTTCTTTCACCTCTCCTTATAATTTCCTCAAGTTTCTCCAGAAGCATCAACCTGTGCTTGCAGATTTTCCCCCTGCTGCGCAGGGGTGCCTCGGCACCTAGCTGGAGCCCGCTGTGCAGGGCAGCTTGCTGTGTGTAATTGCTTTCTGCCCTAATGGCCCTTGAAGGAACTAGGCAGTCGAATGAGACCACACGACTTCGTCACACAGGCCTTCAGTCAGCAGTTGGGCAGTAGCAAATTTGGATTCTGCAAACTGAAGAAGATTTCTACCACCTTCTCTGCAGCTGTACATGTCTTTTTTGCAGGCAGTTTGCTAAATCTCTTTTTGCTTTTTCCATCTGAAGCTCAAAACTGATGTTATGTACGCCCATTGGATAGTTTTCTTCTGTGATCTGTTTTCCTGTTGGAAAAAAAAGTAGTTAAATATAGATAGATAGATAGATAGATAGATAGATAGATAGATAGATAGATTCTGAACTACCCTTCATGGCAGGCTAATGACAGGCTAGATAAAAATCCAGAGGATGATGCCAGGTTGCTTTGTGTTGCCTCTGTGCTGTGGAAGGTACAAGATACCATCTTGTTCCTTCAAGCTCTCCTTTTATGTGCCTCACTTAATTTTCATTGTGGAGTACATATTTGAAGATTGCCTCACTTACCGGTTCTCTCTCCCCTATGTCCTTGTGAAAATGGAAAACAAATGGAGACCAAGTATAATGGTTTAGATGAGTTGTCCAATAGTTTGACTGCCTTCTGAAGGGAGATATTTTGATGTGTCTGAGCTGTCAGTGGGGAGAGAAAGGCTCTCAGGTGTCTAGTGATCTCACTCTGTGCTACTAACTTTTCCTGAGGGTTGGTTTTTGATTAGCCTTCCCTCCTTGCTGGGCTGGCTGACCTCAGGGCTATACAAATGTCTGTATTGAAAATTAAGTAGTAACAATCCTGAAACATGTAAATCCTGACACTAACACAAATAGTGTTTTTACATCTTAGCAGAGCAGTACCACCATTCATTGGTGGGTTTAAAATATTCTTTCCTTCCTTGTCAATAGCTCTTGACAGCATATACCCCTGCTAACTCTCTCACCTTTGGGATTTCCACAATTGTTTGCTCTCTCCATGGCAGTTGTAATAAAGGCTGCTTAAATCTTGTAGAACAAAACTGCTCTTTCTGTGCAGCACTGCTCTTTTCTCTTTATCTGGCTGTTTGGTGTCACTTAGCAGTTGACAGAGCTGTGGATACCAGTGGAGTTAGTGGAGCACATACTATCCAGCTTAACATGGCAGAGTATATTCAGCTATTCCGTTTGTTGTTTTATCACCATTAACTTGATGTTTGGGCCCTGGACTTGACTGAGGAAATTGATACAGAGTTGGGATGTAATGCCAATCTAATGTCAGCCTTCACTAAGACCTGTGGGAGACCCTCTTAATGAAGCAGAGAGATGTTTGCAATTATAGCTATATCCTGCAGCTGCAATAACTTTCCATCAGTAGTCATGGTTTTGTTTTCAAGGTACCTATTGTTAGAAAATTGTGTGAGAGGAAGGTGACTTTGCACAGGTTTTAAGCACTGATGACTCTGCAATATCTTCCTCGTCTGCTGAAGGGTTTGAATATTATCCCCTTTATTTAGATGTCTAACTTGTGGCTGTTTTGATGATGTGTGTTCATACAGCATGTGTTATTGTTAGAAGTCCTAGTGTCTGCACATGTCTTGAGTTTTTCTCTCTGTTACTAGGGACAAATGCTGCTGGCATGAATTTAATTTTCCTCCCTTCTTCAGTATTTATGCAATGTTAATTAATGCTTAGCTATGAAGTAATTGTCTCAGGTATTAATGCGGGTACCGTAACTGATAAAACAACTGATTTGAATTCTTCATGAGAGGTGGATTTCCTGAAGGATTATCTTGTATTACGTTTAATAGAAATGCTGACAAGTATGTGTGTATGTGTTTGTGTGTGTGTGTGTTTGTGTACAGACACTTTCATTAGGTGTGGTAATACGTTCATTTACTCAGCCAGCCTGCTTTATAAAGGAGATGCTGTCAGTTCAAAAATATGGGTTTTGCTTTACCTGTGGGTTGAGTTTCAGATGCTGTTTCAGTATTTCTTTTGGCATGTTCCCTAGCTATGCTAATGACCAGAAGGGCAAGGAGGCAAGAAGCCCCTGCCTGCCTTTCCCACCGATGCCAGTGTGGCTGGGCGTGGTGTTCAGGGCCTTCACTCTCCTGGAGGTTTCTGCTGCCTGGCAGTGCTCTGTGACTACCTTCATGACACCATTTGTCCCCATCTCTGATTTTGTTGGCATGCAGGGATTCTGCTACACCTTTTGTGGAGTGCCAGCATACTGCCTTATGCTCTGTTTGCAGTTTTGCAGCTGTAGGATTTGAATGTATTCCCAGACACAGGTAATTCAGTCTGTACATGTTCTTACTGCTAATGGCCCTGGCCTAATTATGTGTAGGAAGTGGCACTATAGTTCTGCTTGGATGACCCCTTTCTCTAAGGGAGAAAATTACTTGAGTCTGCATGAAAATAAAGGTGAACCAAAATGCAGAGTGAGATCTGGCATGGAGGAGAGGGGGAATATGAAGATAATTCCTTTTTCTTGCAAATCTATTGTACTTCATGTGTTATCTATGAAAAGATGTTGTGGTCCTGATCAGCAACTGCATATGTCTAAAAGATCATGAAGTCAAAATGCTTGTATAGAGGGATCAATTCAGAATTTCCCCTTATTCTGTTGGCTAGAGCACTGCCAGAAGCTGCTGGCTGGAACAGAAAAACATAATTTTCAGAGTAAGGCAATATATGTATAATACATACCTGTTTTGACCATACCTGCTTCTCAAGGCTGCCGTCCCTCTTCCAGCTGAGAGTGCAAGTCAGACTTGAACTCTTAAGAGCCAAGAAATGCCAAAGTAATTACCATCAATGCTGTCTGCTTGTGTTGTTATAAAAATAACAGGCTTTGTGTTATATGTGAAGGATAGAGATTCAGCTAGCAAATTAATCTCGTGGCCTTAGTTATTTTTAACTGCTGGGATTTCAGGGCTGGCCACCTTAAATTTTAATGTGTTATGTGTTTGTGTGATGAAACTTGCACTTGTGTGGAACAGAAAAGTATCATGGGGAAGATAAGAGGAGCATTGCATGCACACACTGCAGCTCTGTTTACTGTTTTAACAGTTCAAGAAGGCATGCAGTGTCTGGTAGCTTTGTTCTCATCTGTGGATCAGAAGCTGTGCACTGAATTGTGACTGGGTGTGCTTTGTGTCTGGGCTTGATCCTAATATTAGGAAGCACAAGCTAGTGTTGCAGTGAATGTGAGCTCTTTTATTATGTGGAAATTAAACATCAATAGATGTGGAGCCACAAAGGAGCATGGGAGGACACAGTGCTGCTTTTGTGCATTCACTGTATCCTCACATGGTTGTGTCCCATCAGGATTCGATGAAGATTGTGCATTTTGCAGCTTTGTTAAGTCGTATTTTCTTAACAGAAATTAAAAAAAAAAAAGAAAAAAAAAACCAAACCACAACCGTTTGCTTCAAGAACTTTTGTTTCTGAACACAGGACAAGTAATGCTGAAAAAGTCTGGATCGTTTGCACCATCTCTCAGTGTTTTTCTTAGTGTTGCTAAAAGTAATCATGTGGACTCCTCAGGGAACTGTTCTGTAGGAAATAGAAGCTGCTACTTGTCTCTTTTTAGTGACAGTGAGATTGTAAAGTTGGCCTTGCAGAGGAAAAGGCTTATAAAATAAATTATTTTTCTGCCTCTGATTGTGGTTAATTCTGACCTCGTGATGTTCTGATACCAAGCCTGATGCATTTTTCCTTAGGCTAAAGAACTAAAAGTCTCTCTTAGGCATCTGGTCCATTTGGCTGTTTCTGGGAATGAGTGAAGGTTACAGCAAATGCACAGTATCTCAGAAACCTTGAGCTGCTGTAATAAGTTCTTCTGCAAATCATATTTTTAGTGGCTAACAACTTTTCCAAGTCTAGAAGGATTTCCATAGAAACAAGAAAAAGGCTGTATGTGAAATTATGGTCTTACCATAATAATATCTCTTCTACCCCTCATGGAGGAATTATTTGGGGTTTATGCTAATAAGTTGGAAATATTTATTAGGAACATAACTTACTAATGCTCCTCTGTTGTTTTTTTTTTTTTTTCTCAAAAGCCACAGGAACATTTCAAAAACTGTTGAAAGGTGAAGTCTATAAAAATTGTATGCACTGTACATTTCTCTGGTTTGGTTTGAGTGTTCTGAAATAAAACACCAAATAAAAATAATCACTTTGAGTAATATGTTAGAATAAATGTGCATGGGCAAGTGTATGCTACTGGATTCAGCTGGAAGGGCTTAAGAAATCATCTCTTTTCGGCTGGACATCCCTGCCTGCATAACTGAGAGCAGGATAAATAGACTTTCTTGTGGTGAGGATGACCATTACTGGCATATTGTCCAAGAAGGTTGTGGAGTCTCCATCCTTGGAGATATGATCTGTCTGCACGTCATCCTTGGCAGCCAGCTCCTGGCTGCCCCACTTGAGCTGGGCAGTGGGCAAGGTGACTTACAGAAGTCCCTGCCAACCTCAACCATTCCGTGGATGAGTTGTGTTAATCTTCATAGTTCATTTCAGTGTGAAATTAAACAATTTCATTTGCTTCACTTTTACAGTGAAGTCAAAAGACAAAGCTCCATGTTGTAGGACCTTCAGGACTGACTCTTCCCCTCTTATGCACAAGTGCTCATTTCTGTTCAGTTGCCAATGATCCTGTAGCCCGACACTGCTCAGTGGCTATTTCAGTGGCTGCATAAGTGGAACATTTAGAATGACTTGCCTTAAAAAAAAGAAGAACTTTTGGTCTTTTTGTCTGCTACAAAACCAAATAAGTTTATAGTTGATGGAAGGACATAAGAGCGCAATTAGGGAATGCAAGACAGCAAAAATGGCCCTGTTGCTGAAAATTTTGTATCGTAGAAGTAGTACCTGGAAGCATCCAGACAACCTTTTGCTCTTTCTCAGGTCAAGCCTTACTAAATTTGCTATGGAGGAGCACAGCTATGTGTATTCTGTCAGGAATTACTTCCTGAGAGAGCATCTAATTGCAGATATTAAAATAGCATCATCTTAGAAGCAGTATAGTGTTGTGTGTTTGATTTTTTTTTTGTGATTGGAGATAATTTTTCTCCTTGTGCGGCACAGGAATAGATTTGGAGACCAGCTTACTCTTCACTAAGGCATCTGCCTTAAGAAGGGGATTTTATTTTATGTTGGATAGAGCAAAGGTCACAGAAGTTGAGTATCAGGCTTTTGGAAAGTTAGTAATGGTCTCGCCTGGTTTTACCGGGAGCTTTCCCAAAGCCTTATCTTTTTGTCTTTGGGACAGTCCTTGCTCTAGTCATGTTCTGTAGTCATTTTGCTTGTGTTTTGAGTGGAGTTAATGCTTGTACCACAGGCTTGAGGAGAAATTGTCAAGAGTCCAATATTCTCTGATGAGGCTCATTTAGATATTCCATGTGTAGAGCATGCAATGTCTAATATCAGATTTAATTATTTGGAGATACTTACTGTGACATGGGATTCCTGATTTAGTGAAGCAATACGAAGTATGCTGAAATCACAAGGCAAATATCCATTATACTTGGCAAAATATAGCAATGGCAACATACGGTTCTATCTCAATACCAATATGATTCCCATTACTGGTCTCTATAATCCCAGCATCACAACACTGGGCATCCTCTGTCACTGGGATGGAATGTGTGGGTTGAAGGTAGCTCAGGCCCATTGCTGTCTTTGAAATTTTTTTGTTAGTTGTTCAGTTTTTATACTCTGTATTGGGTTAAGCCACCTGTTTACTTGGCTTGTGCTGGTCTGGTGTTCTCAGGGAGGCAGTCACAGTTTAATGAACTAGCTGGGGGAAATATTTACACCATCAGTTGATTCACTCAGCTGTTGATAGAACACCTAGCATCTAAAACAAAGGCCAGCCTCTGGTCCATTTTGTCTTGAGATAAATACATGTCTTGCTTTGGAAAAGCTGTGGTCAGTCACAGAAGTGCAAGTTGCAGACAAGGGTCCAGCTGTTTGTGTGATTTAGAGGCATGCCACCTATAAAGGATCCCTTCTCGGAGAGCAAAAGTCCGACTGCTGAACTGCTGGGGTTTGTACTCTAGCTCAATCAGCCCTGGCATGTCTAAGTAACTTACTTTTCCTTTTGAAAGGGAAAAAACCTAGACAGTCTTTCATCATATAAAATTATGTGTGGCAAGGAACCTACCAAGAGCAGCCAGTTAGCAGCATTTCTACCAGATGTAGGTATAGGCAGCTGAAATATGAAAGTCATGTAATGAACATGGGATACTTTGCCTTGAGAAGGGCTGTTCACTGAAAAAACACTAGCTGTGTTTTCGTTTACAGAAGTGTTTTTTGGTCAAGCATCCATTTAGGATCCTTTATGTGGGGGGAGTGTGGGTAAATTAGTTTTTTCCTTGCATGAGTCTTGCATGAGTAATATTACTTTGAACTATTAATTCCTTACATCTATTTGTTGCTTAAGATGCCTTACTTGGAGAATTTAGTGTCCTGACAAGGAATGTCTCCCTAGAAATTCTGGAGGAGTGTCTGCTTGCATTGCCTTGATATCTGGGAAAGAATAGCTTGAGGACTGCCTTAAAAGCTGACTTATCACTGCATGGATTTTAGCATGGACAATGTTGTCTGTGATTCGTCAGTTAAAGGTACCTTCTAGTTTAAAGTCAGAGCTAAACCAGGGTCTGGATAACTGCAGACAGAGTATTTGTGGGGTTTGAGGTACTGGAGCCCAGGAGTGCAAGTGTTACTGGGATGTTTCTGTGTCTCTAGAGAATGAGATTTCCAGGTGGCTAGTTTGTTCTGTATCTTCAGCTTGCCTGATCCACTATGTCATCCATCAAGAAGTCAGTAAGTAATGATAAAGCCTGCATGTCACCTGTCTATTGTCTTTTACTGTGACATTCTAATTAATGCTCACATCTGACCTATTTTTTCCTCTGCTGTTTCAGTGCTTGATGGCCACAACAGGGCACTAAACAATATTAGAAAAAAAAAACAGTGTTAAGACCTATAATTTCCACACAACCGGCTGGAAAAGCAGTTGTCACTGCCTTCCTGGTGCAGCATGGCATTTGGACCTGGTGTTCTCTGCCTGTTCCTATGGACAATAACAGGTAGGAGTTTACTTCTTGTGTGTCTGAGTCATCCAGACAGAACAAGTGAATTAAATGCTCTTGGAGTGTGTATACAGCTGTGAAATAAATATGAATAAGGCAAGAGCTGGGAAATCTTGTGACTCCTCAGTGCAAAAAGCTTCAGTAAGGTACAGCTTCATAACTTGCAAAGGAGGAAGGCAGCTGTGAGTAGCTGTTTGAAGCCAATTTCAGCAGGCTGTTTTGGGGGAGATGCATGGGGCAAGAGTGGGTAGTGGGAGAGTTCAAAGAGTTTTCCCTCTTTTTCTCTTTCAGGACAGCAATTTAAGAATGATGTGTTGCTTGGATTGTGAGCTACTTTTTTGTTCTGAATTATCATAAGGTGGTTTATTTATCAGTAGCATGAATGCACTGGTTCTCATCTCTCACCTCATCATCCTGTCTACAAACATGTATATCCTTTCAAAAACCACAGGAAAGTCCTGTAAGTTTCTGCCTCAGCCACAGGGATAGGTAATTTATTTCCATAACCAGACAGATGAAGAATTGTAGCAATTCTTAATATTGCCTCTGTCAGAGAGGTGCAGGTAGTTTTGATATGGTAACTGAAGAAAAATATATAAAGAAGTGGAGTTTATTTCCTTTAAAAAAATTTGAATTCTGGCTGGTGGTGGTACTGGCAGTGTCCATATTAGCAGAAATTGAGAAAATAATGCACAGTTATCTGACTTTCATCTCTTGTAGTATAAACAGAATGAGCTGTTTCATGAGGGAGAGACTTGCTTAATGTGCTAGGGCTTAAATTGACTACTGAATTTGGAAAAGTTGGATGAAAGGGGATAGGTATTAGCATACAGCTGAGGGGAGATAGGTATTAACTATGTCTGTGCTCGTATCTGGTTCAAATTAATCATCAAGATCACCATTAGGATCTCATAGTGCCAAGCTTTTTGAAGAGAGCATGGAGCTGAGTTTTTTGTTGCTGTAGTAAACAAGTTTGCCTTTTTTAAATAAAATCCTCTCCTATGAGATACTGAGTACCTGCTGTAGGGTCTATGCTAGTATCTTTAGAAAAAAACCCACAGCAGCTTCAACAGAAGGCAGCAAAGTGCAGTAAATACTGAAATTTGCCTGTAGAGAATGTCACAGTTTCATGCTTTTGATAATACCATTAATTGTTAGCAGATTAGAACATCTTCCACATGCACAGAGGAAGTTATCTGTTTTTAGTTGCAAATTTGCTGTGCTCTCTTGGTTTATCTGAGAACAAGACCATTGCACTCAAACTGCTGGCTGTATTTTAAGCTTCTCCCTGTATCTCAGCTACCAGCTCACAGTGTTTAGAGGATAATATAATCTTAACAGCTCATATTATTTTAGTAAAATTTTTAGTATTTATTTCCATCTCAATAATTTGCAGTATGTTTACTACAATTACTACTTAATTAAATGGAGGTTCCTGGTAATTTCCAGGATATGTTTGCTACAATATATCAGTAAATCCTGCCTTTTCTAAGTCAAAAGGACTTCTTTTTAGTGCAAGCTTTAAGGTGAATTGACTCAGACTCAGGAATTTGGTAGATGTTCATTCTGCAGTTTTTTTCTGCCCATGAGCTTGTGCTTTTAAAGGCTACCTTTTCTTAAAAAAACCCCCAAGTTATCTCTACACTTGTTTTAATTTAAGATAATGAGAAGACTGACTTAATATAGGAAAGAAAGGCTTGACATTCCATCACTGGGAGAAGAGAGAAACAGGCTCACTGATGAATATCATTGGAAGGATATTGAAAAACATGCTCTGGTTCATTAAAAGAATTTGAGGTGGGCCACTCTGTCCTGTTTAGGTGATGTTTATTTAGTTTTGTTTCGTGCATGATGGTTTTGGCTAATAGCGTTTTAGTGCTTTTAATGAATGTGTGGGTTGACCTTTGCTGGCTGCTAGGTGCAGAGTAAGTCTCTCTATCACTTCCCTTTCTCAGCAAGGTGGGAGAGAAAAATGTGATTAAAAACTGCATGGACTCCAAGACAGGGAGGTCATGCACCAGTTACAGTCAAGAGCAGACGAGACTTGACTTAGGGAAGTTAATTTAATTTATTGTCAATTAAACAGAGCAGGATAAGAAGTAGTAAGAACTATAAAAACACCTTCCCCTCACTTCTCCCTTCTTTCTAGACTCAACTTTACTCCCAATTCTTCTTTCTTCTTCCCCTGAGAGGCTCAGGGAGTCAGGAAATGAGGGTTGCAATTAGTTCATAATGCTTCATCTCTGTTGCTCCATTCTCCTCACACCCTTTCCCTGCTCCAGCATGGGCTGTTTCCCATGGACTCATACTCTTCAAGAACTACTCCACCATGGGTTCTTTTCACAGGAAAGTCCTTCAGGAACAGGCTGCTCCAGTGTGGATCTCCTGTGGGGTCACAGATCCTGCTGGAAAATGTGTTTCTGTGTGGACTCCTTTTCACGGGGTTGTGGTTCAGGCCAGAAGCCTGCTCCAGCCTGGGTTTTCCAAGGGTTCACAGCTTCCTTCAGGGCTTATCCACCTGCTTTGAGGTGGGGTCCTCCATGGGCTGCAGGGGTAGATATCTGCTTCACTGTGGAGCTCCATGGACTGCAGCAGGATAATGTACTTCACCACGGTCTTCAGCACAGGATGCAGGGGAATCCTGCAGTGGCACTGGAGCACTTCCTGCCCCTTCCTCACTGACCTTGCTGTATACAGGATGGCTTTTCTTACATTTTCTTACTCCTCTCTCCTGCCTGCTGCAGTTGTGCCAGACTTTTTTCCCCTTTCTAAATACCTTATCACAGAGGAGCTGCCACCATCCCTGGCCGGCTCAGCATTGGCCGGTTCTGGGTCTGTCTTGTAACAGGTTCTGTCCTGACAATGGGGCATTTTCTGGTGTCATCTCACAGATGCCATCCCTGCAGTCCATTTCACCCTGCCCCCAACTCCCAATATTTGCCACATAAACCTAATTGGTACAGTTACCCATCACTGACTAATGTTGGTGCCTCTCACGAGGCTTGAGCTGGGTGTGACAATAGTACCAACGAGTGTCTACTGTGCCTCTATCACTCAACATCTCATGCATTTTGGATGTTTAATTTCCAAAACCTCTGGATGCAGCTGCTAATTTATCCATATAGACATTCCTTAGAAAGCTTATAATCTCATTTCACTTTTTTGAATCTATTCATTTATGAAATCAGCATATATTGAAATACATTTAAATTATTCTGGCCATTAGTTACTGTTTTTTGCTAATGTATCAATTTTTTTTTCTCTGTGAGAGAGAGAGAAGACATTGTCTTCCAGAATAGAAACAACAGTTTACTTTGCAACTGGGAGTCCAATACCTTGGAATCAATTAAGTCTAGCTTGCATCTTGAGCAGGCATATTCTAATTTGGCATCTGAAGCAGACCTTGCAAATACTGCTGTTGAAATGCATTTCTGTAAATACAATGAATAGTGTTCTCATGGCTGACTCTCAGTTTTCTCATGTTGTGTGTGTGTGTTGTGTGCTTTGTTCTGAGATTAGCCACTCCAACAAAAATGTAAACAGGGATTGCCAGGTAATTGCAGTCACAGGTGTTGTGCAGTCTAGTCTCCTGTTTTCAAGTCCACATATCCCAGGTGTAGATTATATGACCTCCCAGATTCTTTGATAGCCTTCACCGATATCTTTTTCTTTACTCTAGCAGAGGGTGTTTCTAAATACATTACAAGCCCTCGATTTTCAACACATTTCACTACTACTGGTCTTGAACTTTGGTAAAGATGAATACCCTTTTCTTCCCACATGTCTACATGTGAAGCACAGGCCAGGAGTGTCAAGGGAAATTTAAGATGTAGGTGTCCCTTTGAAATGACAGCAGAACCACTGGCCTGGGGTCATGGTGCATTCTTTGTTACTTATACTACCATGACTAGATGTTCTAGTGTTCTGGTTCACACAGGTCTTTCCAGAGATACAAGATGGTGTAGTGCTTGATTACAATCTCTGAGATGATAGTGAGTTATGCAGTATGCCAGGTCAGTTCACATTGACCATACCTCTGTTGGAAGTGGTCTGGCATTTCCTTGTGGAGGGATGCAATAGCTGCAGCCATGCATCTACCCTTCTGTTTTCCTTTTTTTTTCCTTCTTCTTCTCTTTAAATAGCACTTAGTTGGTTTATCAGTGACAAACAGGGATGATGACAATTTGTGGAATGAAAAGAATACTTAGAAAGGATCATCAGACCCGCTGAACTAATTATGATGCCTTGACAGATCCTGGACAAAAGAAGTGTGAAGGCTGCTGTAATGACCATAAAAGCTTTGCAGATCATTGTTTGCAGATGTAACTAGATTACTGTTGGCTATGGCTTGTGCTGAGGATTTGCTTTTCTGTAACTGAGCATTTTTTCGGATGTTTGTTCCTCAGTCAGCACCTTTACCAGCATGCAAAAGAGTATTTTGTTATTGCATATGTGTGTGTGTCTGAAGACGTGAGAGATGGCAGGGTCCAAAGAACCTTGGGGCAGCCTGCAGAAAAAGAATGAAAACACTTCCATGGTGTGCAGAGATGTTAGCTGCTGCTAGAGGAACCAAGGCAGTGACAGTTCAGATGTTGAAGTTTCCAGTGATACTGCTTTTCTGGTTTCCAGGACAGTACCTTCTGTAGGGCATTACCAAAGCTGATGGAGTATAAGCCTTTTTCATCATTTATGATATAAAGTGTGCTTTGCAGGGGTTTATAGCTCTGCTGTGGAAATTCTCTCTAGCTTGAAAATTGGAATTTTAGTTTCTCTTCTTAGATGACTGTAACTAAAAATACAAAGTTATTTTAATTTTGCTTCCAGAACCTTATTAAAATTGTTTCAGTGTGTTATTACAGTAGTAGGAAAAAACAAAACTTATTTTTTACTGATACAATGTCTTTCATCTCAAAATTCACCACACGAGGTAAAAGTTACTTGGATAAATTTAAAAAAATTACTAGGCCTAAAACCAGAATAGAACTAGTTTGCTGCTAAAAGAGAGTGGATGGAGCATATGGCAAGAAAACAGGGACAATCCAACTCTTCCTGTAGCAAACTGCCATAGGATCCTCCATGCTCTGGTAGTTCAGAGGCTTTTAGGCTGTGAGAATAATGTGCTGTGTGGGCTCTCAATGCTGTGCTGCCAGCAAGAAGGTAGTGGGATTCTGGTCAAATGTTGGCTTTTCTTGGTGCAAGATCTGAATCTGAGCTTTTCTCTACTACTGTACATTTCCTCTTGCCCCTTCTTTCTGCTTCTTCTTATAGTGCTTGCTTCTAGGGAAAGCAAACAGAGTAGCTCACAGGTGGATAGTTCTGCCCGTGCAGGGCTTCCTGCTGGGGTGAACAGCTGTGATGACCTCGGTGTTAGTGCACTGTCACAATTTGCTACTGACTGACTAAAGAATATTTGCCACCAAGTCATTCAAGTGCTCGTGGCTGTGTGAGCATGGGGGAGAGCAAGTGTTAGTTTTCCATGTCCACTTGAGGAAAGGTCTTCAGCCAGCTGCAACGGGGGAACAGCTGTGTTCCTGATGGGCTCTTGACATCAGTGGACTCATGCTGCAAGATGTGAAGGAGCAGAAGTGTGAAACTCAAAGAAAGGTGTGGATGTTCCCTCATTAAAGGAAGGAATCTCTTTAAAATGAAATTGTATTCCACACTGTGACTCTATTAGGATTTTGATGGGGAATATAGGTTGGGTTTTTTTAGGGTAACCAACTTGCCTGGATATATCAGCATTGTCCTACTGTAGATGTAACAGGGTGCAGCTAAAAGGAAGGGAAACACTTAGCTTGCAGAAGTTTTAGGCTATTGACTCATGTTCCAGAGGGTTTTCAGGGCTTGTAATAAAGGGAAGTAGTCTTCGTGTTGGTAACCTGAATGAGTACTTCGGAAACAAAGAGTATTGCACGATGCTGGTTTTTGCCTTTACTGGTCAGAGTAGAAGAGTGGTTTAATTCCTGAGATCAGTTCACTAAAATAAAACAGCTGTGTGCTATGACCTCACACAGCAGGTAATACTGTAGCAGACACAAATATTACTAAGTGACCTTTCATGTGACACACATTCAGTAAATTTTCTGTAAATAAGAGACCTCACTATCTGTATTTGAGTCCATTGCAGACTGGAGATTAGGTGGGGTGAAAGGGAGTATGGAATTAGAGATCAGGTCAAGTTCACTCTAAGTAGATCTTGCCTGTTTTTCATGTGAAGACAAGTAGTGGACATAGTGTGAGGCCAAAATAGCCTGATAAATTCATCCTTTCTTGCACACCTACTGCTACAATTCAACTCAGTGTAAAGCAAGAGATGAAACTTCGATTACTTTGAGATTTTTTCTGTTCCTTATTGGGATGAAACCAAGGCCTTCTGACGTTTGCAAAAGCAGGTGGCTAAGGTTTGTGGCTAGGTTGTATGCTTGGGAGATTTTGGTTCAAAGTCATGTATCATCTTAGGAATATGCTGAACTTGTTTCTCACTATGGCTAAAGAAGCACCATGAATTTTGAGGGAGGTTGACTCTGCAGTGTGATAACTGATGTGTCAAACTGAAAGTGGCAGAGTGAGATTTGAAGCTGGTTGAGGACTTGAAGTCTGGCCTCAGGTTAGAGCTGTGGAGTGTCCCAATTGTGTAGGCCTGTCTCTAAAACAAGAACTGTTGGTCATTCTTTTCTGAACAAATAAATACTGAAACTTTAAGGTTTTTTTTTTTTTAACACATTGTTCACTTTCTATTTCAGGAATAAGTTAAAGAAGGGGGATGATGAAAACAGCCATCAAACGAGTTTTTTGGCCCACATTAGTAGTGCTGTTCCTAAAGTATGCATTTTAATGAGTTGTTACTGACCTAATATTACACATTTGCACAGAGTCATGTTTCTGTTTTCCCCTTTTAAAAGCCTACTCTCTACTGATTTACAGGATTAACTAAATGCATATGAGTCACAAAAAGACAGAGTGGTTGAACAGGCTGCCTGACTCCTGTACTTCATTTTAATCCAGAGCTTTTCTGGCTCACCTGTTCTAAGTAGTGCAGACAACTTAAAGGAAAGACTTGTGATGATAATTCAGAGTCTCTGCCAGGGTCTTATGTTCTTGGAGGTAAATGGGAATGTAGAGGAAGTGTTTATAGGCAGTATAACAGAAAAAAATGCAGAAATCTTGAGCATCTTCTGGGTATAGATAAGGATACTTCATGTCTGGGCTGTGTAAGAACAGGATAGGTTTTTTAAAGTGCGTGTTGCCCTGGATAGATTTTTTTTCACTGAAAGTGTAAAGTGGAACAGTTGACAGCATCCTTGCTCTGTGTGAAGGAGTAGCTGCAGTCAGGAAAATGGTACTTGAAGCTCTTTATCCTTTTTCCTATTCTGCTTCCTATTCAGCTATACCTATTTGCAAGTCAACAATCTTCTTAAAACTTTGTTTTCATGTTTTTCCCTACCCCACACAGCCAGCTCTGCAAAAACATCATACCACCTTGTCCACTCTGTCCCTCAGTATGTGGTGCAATTTGTTTTTTGTTTGTTTGATTTGGTGCTTTTGCATTGAACTAACCTACTTTGCAAGCTTTACATTCTTCCCAGGCAGTTTGATGCCCCATATGTATTTTGGTAGCTGTATTCAGACCATGTATTGTGAAGGAGTGTGCTGCAGTTCAGCCCAGATGAGGTGGTGGGAGCTGTAATGTGGTGCTGGACACAGTGCATGTGTAGGAGAACCTCTGCATTTCATATTCAGACCTAACCCCTATTGCCAGCCTATTCCTACTCTTTGATTTCATTTTTCCTGACCTATACTATTGTGAGTAATGAGACACAAAGCAGGCAAAGTCAGCTTTGTGTTCCATTCCTGTGTTAGCTCCACAGTGGGGACATGCTTGTTTTCATTCATTGAGTTAGCAAGTCCAGTTGAAAACCAAAAGAATAATTTTCTGGTTTTACTCAACTTTCTAGAAACATAATCAGATTTCAGAGAGAGGAATTCTGAAGAGCAGTTATAACCAGGGGAAAAAACACCTAGAAAAGATGTTAAAAACTGACTGGAATATATAATATGTTGATTCATGCTTGTTTTGAACATTTCACACTCAGTCTGTAATGTGCTATGAAAATAAAACTGATGTCATGGTAAAAGATTGCAACTTTACTGCAAATGAAGGAAAGCTCCATACTGGGGCAAGCTCTTGGGTTTTTGCCTGAACTTGTGGGCAAAGCAGCAAAAGTTTGAGAAATTGATCCAGGTTTTATATTAAGATCAGTAATTATGTTGGAGTGAGGAACTCTTCATGAAATTCAGATGAGACGGGAAATCTTTCTCCTATTTAGAGTTTTTTTTTCCTTCTGCCTCAAGTGAAACAATGACATGCTACAGCATCTTATTTGAGTTTTGTTTTGAAACAACATTTTAAAGATCCCAGTAGGAAACATGCAGTGGGAGTAATGGAGGTACCCCATGATTTTTTTTTTTTTTTTTTTTTGGTATTCCCTGCTCTGTTCTTGTTTTTAAGGATTGGCAACTTGTTTTCATCTTTATGTATGTGCATTTGTAGCCCAGGAGTAAAAGGTACTTATGAAAAATATGTCAAGATCCTACACTGAAAAATCCTCCAAAGTACAAATATTATTGCAAAGGGACATGCTCAAAAAGGTAGTGGTGATGTTAGTGAAAGGAAATGAGCTTTTTTTAACAGGGTACCACCTGTCTGTGTCTTGTAAGCCACTTATGGTCACAGTAAACTATATTATGGCTTGGTTGTAGTGCTATGCCTTATGTTGGTGGTGTTGTTTCAGGTTCCAGTTGTGAGCAGTGCAGAGAAGGAGCCACGTACTCAGGTGCAGTAATATCTCCCAACTTAGAAACCACTAAAATCATGCGAGTTCCTCACGCTTTGTCAGTGTCTGAGTGCATCGCAGCGTGTTGTGACCTCTCTGGTTGTGACTTGTCCTGGATGTTTGAACGGCGCTGTTACATCGTGAACTGCCAACACAAGGACAATTGTGAACCTAAAAAAATTGAAACTGTAAAGTCCTACCTTACCTTTGTGCTGAGGCCTTCTCAGAGGCCAGCATCACTGCTAGGATTTGGGCAAGTGATCCCAAGCATGGTCCACTCTGTGGGACTCCAGAATGAGCCGTCTGAGGAAGTGAGTAGCCTGAAGAAGCTATCTCTGCTTGGCAAAGATCCCAGCCTTGAGGAGATACCTGAATATATTGATGATTATAAAGAGTTGGAGCAGGACCCCTTTCAGGTGGGCATCAAACATGAGCAGAAGGACAGTATGGATTATACTGACTGGGGCCTGATGGTGGCAGGTGAAAATGGCTTCAACACTTCCACAGGTGATGATGGAGATAACGAGGAAGATTTTGCTGAAAAGAAAGGGGAGGCTGGGAAAGTGGAAAGCCTTCTGAACAAAAACAGCTCTGAACTGACTTCCATCAATGAACACTCCACAGAGAAGTTGTCATCCCTCCCAGAGATTACACCACTCCCTGAGAAGACATTTGGAAGGGTAGCAGCTGTTCCACTTCTTACACAAGCTGAGGATGCTTTGCAAAAAGAGGTATGTTTGTCCCTCAGGAAGCAGGCAGGAATAATTACTTGGCAATTATTTTGGTTTTCAAATCTTTGAAAATCTCAGGTTTTTGCCTTGTAATATTACAACTCAAATGACTTACAGTCCTCTTAAGCTGTAGAAAAGGCTGAAGGGGATTTGATTAATAGGGAGGTGAATCACTAAAGGACTTTTTTTTTTTTTAATCAGATGATAAGGAGTAAAGTTCCTTTTAGGGCTCTGTGGGGTTTCCTTGAAAATATACAAATGAGTGAACTTGGACCTGGTGTAATAGTGTTACAGTGGTCTTCACTTCTGACCCCTGGCAACTCATTGGAAGAAGTTAGCAGAGCAGTACTAGTAGACCCTCTGGTATCCAAAGGCCAAGAACAGGAAACATAAGCTCCTCCATCAATAAAATTAGGCCTGCTTCATGTGGTTCATGCTACTAATGCATAGCGGTGTTACAGATGTAAGTGCTGAGTTAATTTTTATAATGCTTTTAAAACATGGAAGGGGCATGGTTCGTAAGGAGGGATGGTAGTGGTTTTGGACCATGATGTGCAGCAGGATAAAGTGGATAAGGTTTTTCTGTTCTCAGAATCCTTGAGTCTGATAAGTAGAAAAATAAGTTAATTACTTAAAATTCAATACATAAGTCAGTATAAGTAAGGTGCACCTGTTCTCTATTTATGCAATCTGGTTTGATTGGTTGAGACTAATGGGGCCTTGGTTTCTTAAGAACAGGGTGGGTTCAATTGGAAAGTTGAAACAGGCTGTAAATTCAATATTCCCTGGATTTGACTCACCTTGCCAGAGGGAAGAGGAAATTAATCAGTTAGCTGACTTGCTCTAAATTCCACAAGATTTTGTAACCAGCAAGTATCTCTTGCTGTAAAAATGGTACTTTATTGCTGTTGCTGATGGAAAGAAAAATGCAAGCAAATAAGAAAGTTGCCTGAAATCTGTGACAGCTGCAGTTCTGGGAGGGGATGATTGATGTATGGAGAACAGCAAGTCTTAAGAAACAGATAAAGACTTCAGGTAACTGGAGGGAGCCTCCTGTTAACAGCCCTGGTCCTCATGGTGGATTTAAGCCACCCCAAAACCTACTGGGAGGGCCAGAGAGCAGGGCACAAGCAATGCAGAAAGTTTCTGAAGGTTGTTGATGACTTCAAGAAGGTTATTGCTTTGAGTTGCTTCAAGGAGTTGAGAAGGAGAGAGACTCTGCTGGACCTCACCCTTGCAGGAAACAAGGGGTTAGTTAGCAATGCAGGCATGAGGTAGAAGCTCCTAGGAGGGGCAGGAATGAGTCAGGAAGCAGGGTCACAACCATGGGCTTCAGTAGCGCAGTCTTTGGCCTGTTGTGGGATCTCTTTGGAAGAATTGCAAGGAAGATTGCCCATTGTCAGGATCCCTGCTGACTGAACTGCTTGTGCCTTGTGTCTTAGAGGAGTCATAAACCTTTGAGTTCACCTAAACTATGTGGCAGAACTGAGCAAGTTTGTTCCCTGTCTCTAAGGGATCATGTGAATACCATTTTATGAAAGTTGAGATTTCACATCCTGCAGCAGTGATAAATATATTTATGGCCAAGCCTACTTTGTAGATCTCTACTTTGGTTTTGCCACCCCAGCCAGAATATAAAGATTTTGCCTTCTCTTTGTACACTGACTGTGTAAATAGGAGTTTATTTTAAAGTGAAATGGAGAGAAACCTGTTTCTCACCAGGACACAGAGGAGTCATTCTTGTGTGATCTTCATATTATGCTAACATTATGCTAGCACAGCCACTGAAATTCCAATAGAAAGGCTGAGGAATGAGCTTTCTGCTTTCAGTGCAGAAGGGATGAAACTCCAAACCTGGGTCAGTCTTTAGCCACAGCTGATAATGATGCTGAAGAACTGATAAGACAAGTGTAGTTAGAAGGTGGTTGGGATGTGCTCTGTGAGCAGAGCTGTAGAAAGAGGGTTGATGGGATAACATTGAAAGCTGTTCATGACATGTACTGAGAAATGGCTCTAAAGGTTCTCTCTTAATGTAGAGAAAGAATCTGGGGAAGTAGAAAGCTTTGAGAAACTGCCAAAACCTAAGAAGCCTTTTTTTCCTAGGTGGGAATCCTTTGAATTTAGATGTGTGTGGAGAAATGGAGATGATGAGCAGTTTTAGCAAAGAGTTTTCCCAGAATCAGCTTCAGCCTGGACACATGTCCTCTCCCCTTCCTAAGTCTCCACTCCCCTTCTTTTCACTGCAGATTATGCACAGTCGCTTTGGTGAGGAAACAGGTGGCACAGGAGGTTGGGGTCAGTGCATGGCAGTTTCCTTTTAGCCACTCTTCACTTCTTTCTCTTTTCTGCCACTGTTCCTTCCATTTTGTTTCATCTGCGCTGGTGTGGGCTTCTCTGTGGGCCTCAGTTCCCTGGAACGTGGCATGGAGTGCCTGTTTCCAAGAGGGCATCTCCAGCCCTGTGCACAGTGATGTTCGCTTCCAGATGTTTCCTCTCCCATCTCCTGTGGTGCATCCCCGTGTGCTGGAGCTCACAGTCTTCTGAGTCTTGGATTATAATTTCTCAGCGCAGAGCTCCAGCAACACACGGCAACCAGAAACAACCACCTCTGGCTCCTCTCAGGGCTTGATTTATAGGGCTTGTGCCCACCTTGCAGCCACAGCTGTTTGTAGGAGGTTAATGAGTACTTTAGGTTGAGGTGGTCTTAATTAATAATTGGATCCTGGTGTGGATCCTGGTCTTGAGTGAGAGTTTGGCTAGTGCATACCAACAGGGTTTAAATACATTATACAACATCCTCCCACATCCTCCTGTATCCCCTGCCCACAGTGGCTGTTGCTCTTTTTTAACTAGTTTTGAGAGCTTGTGGTGTTGGTGCATGGTGGCTTGATTCCATCCACTGCCAAACTGCCTGGGACCACAGGGGTGGCCCCTGCAGCCAGCCCTCTGCCACCTAAGCCCTGCCAGGTATGCCTAACACAAATTTTCAGCTTGACTTCAAGTTTTTCTGGTTTGGGAACTTTACTTGTGACCCTAGTGATATAAAAGCTGCCTGTGATATATTCTGGTGATAGAATTTCTTTGTTATGTGTCTCTTTCTCCAGCAAGCAGACATTTTAGTCAAATCTCATATGGATTGCTTAGCACGTATTTGTGTTTCCTTCTGAAAAAAGTTGGTTTTTGAAAATCAAGTTTTGTTATGAAGGAAATCTTAAATTTTTGCACTGGATTAAAAATGCCGAGAGGTCTCCAAATAGTTTTTTTCATTGGTATATAATCCAAACAACCTCTCAAACTGTGGTGTTTTTGTATAGGTTATGAAAATATGAAGGTCTTTAAATCATGCTTCTACTAAATTTAATAAATGACCCTGTTTATTGCATGTTATACAATGTTTTCCTATCGTCCTCGTAATTCTGCCACAGCAATTCTATATCTCTGTTCCTGGATCTGTGCTGACGCACTCCCTTCTGCAGTTTCCAGACAAAGCTGTTTTGACAAGCCAGACAGAGCAAGGTGGCAAAAATGCAATTCCCTGATTCCCTCCCTTCACAGTAGTCAGCAGGATGTGGTGTCCTCAGGTGCTGTGTTCTTTGAGCAAGGACCTGCACAGAGATTTTAAATTGAGAAATCAACCAAACACAGACCTCCAGAGTCTGTGCCCTTGGAGCATCCTTGCCATAAATGCAGTCAGATGCAGGGCGTTTCTGTATGTGACTTGGGAGAGAGAATATGGGGTTTGTCATTTAAGTGAGTCACCTGACTGTTGGGTTTACATCAGAGTTCAGAGTGATCTTATGGACTGTCACTCTCTGGCAGCTCAATTACATGAATACATTCAGAAATCTGTACAGAGTATATGCTGTCCAGCTGCCCAGAACAGAAATCTGCAGTGCTGCCCATCCTTGAAGTGAGATATCTGCAAAGTATTAATTGACTTTTTAAAATGTTCAGTTAACAGCTGACCTGCTAAGCCAAGTAAGGTTTTTCAGGTTTAGTCACATTCTAGCTGCTGCTATGCTGATGCTGCAGTGTTTCAAACATTTACTCAATAGCTAAGGTTTGACGTGATTCTTGTGCTTATTGTATTTGCAGGGATAATGATGCAGTCAAAATGCATAAATCTCTGCTCAAGAAACCTTAAGATGGCTGACAGACTCTTTGTGATGGTGAACCTTTTAATGTCTGATTGGCTTGCCTTCAGAATTCATATTTACGACTTAGAACGCAGTTGAATATCAGAAATGTTCATCTCTTCTTTTGGCTTTGTTTCAGTTTTGAGGCCTGCAGAAGCTGAACTGTTCTGTTTGGTTAAAAACACATTGACTTGATGCACGGAGGATTTATAAAACCTCTGAAAGATGGTTTGATATTTAGATTTACCTTTCTTTCTATTTTGAAGTCCGTACTTCATGTTACACTGTGTGATGGTTTGCTCTTTGTGCAACTCCCCAACTACACAGTTAGTAGAGGTCATACTTGCTTGAAGTCCTTAGACTGAAAGCAGAGAAGCAGGGAGAAGCAGACCAGCAAAAGAGCAGAGTTTCACTGCTGACAGAGCTGCTCTCCATAAAGTTTTCCAGATAAATGAGGAAAAGCAAGTGGTACTGCAGTTATGTGGTAGTCTTATGAGCAGGGAGACATGAAGGAAACACTGCTGGGGAAGCAGTCGTAACACTAGCAGCCCTTGACTCACCAGTCACGATCAATTGTCTTTAGGAGCACTTGAGGAATATGCTTCCTTGAGGGGGAAAGTGGGGCTGCCTGCAGGATCAGGATGGAGTAAGGAAACATGGTTGGGTTTATCCTTCCCATTCACAGAGGGAAAAAAAAACCAGTACCCAATCTATAGGGTCAGCCAGTGACTGGAAGTGGGAAAGGATCCCCCTTGGCATGATACTGTTGCCTGCACTGTAACTTTGAGCTTCCCCAGGAAACTGCATCAATTTTTCTTTTTTTTTCCATTTTGGATTATAGGGTTGTTCTCATTTTCTGTTGGAATTCTCAGGAGATTTTCATTCAAGTCAAACCCTGAGAACTGAAGGATGCAGGCTCTCACCATTGGTGTGTTTATATCAAGCAGTAGTGGCTGTACAAAAGGGTAAAAGCAAACAGCCCACAATGCCCATACCAACAGAACTGCCTACCCTACTCACTCTCAGAAAGAATTATTTTCTTTCCTTTTCTTTTCACTTCCCAAGCTGGAATTTAGGTTAATCTTGCCCTCCACATCTGTTCCAGCAAATCTCTCAGTAATAGTTTCTTCCTGAGAAATTAATTTCTGGTATTGTCCCTGCCCCAGTTGTCTGCTGCCTGCTAACATTTTTAGTTTAAGCTGTCTTTATGGCTGTGACACCACTTCAGACGTGACAGTGCCACAGGGCACCTTTCCTAACAGCAGTGTCTTGCCTAGGCTTGCTGACTGAAGTGATGTTTGGTGCCACTGCAGAAGAGGCACCCTGGAAAGGTACATTTGAGGTGACTTTGTCTCCATCTGTCCTACAAAGCCATGATGGCTGCTTTTCAGCTGATGGATTGGCAAAGGATCAGGAGAGGAGAGAAGCCAGAGGAAGCTCAGGAAAGTAGAGCTCAAATCCCTCAAATTTGGAAAGTGAAAGAACTGTGGTTTGCCGAAGTGTGGGAAAAAAATCTTTTGTAAAGATGTGGGATGGAGTGAGTATGTTAAGGAGACCTGTCTGGAGGAAAGATCTTTTGTCAAGATACAAAGCAGGATGGGCTCGAGGCTCTCTCTGTACATGATGTTATCAAGGGTGAGATTCCTGAAGGCATTGCTTTAGGGGAGCTGCAGTCCCTGCTCCTGTTATCAGTGTCCCAACTGCTCAGAGAGATCTTTTTACTGTCTGCATATGGAGCAGGGCTGGAGGTGTGACCACAAAGGTGCTTGTGTTGTCTGTGTTACGGACTCACCCAAAGGTGCAGCTCTTGGTGTGGTCCTTGGCATCCTCAAAGGTGGGCAGCCACAATCCCTGACACTGCACAGGGATTTTTTTCTCTCTGTCCTTTGTTGAAGGCAGAGATGGAGTTGCAGATGACTTCCATGCTCTCTGTTTCCTCTCAGGCTGGGAAGGAACAGTCCCTGGCATTTCACGTTCCCAGCTGCACAGGAAGCTTTTCCTCCTGTCCAGAAGGCAGGGTTGCCCTTATTTCCTGAGAAGGCAAACTGCAAAGTGAAAGTAGAGTACCTGAAATGCAAAGAGAAGCAGAGAGTTGGGACTGTTCAGCCTTGAGCAGAGAGGGTTCAGGGGGTCATGTGTATAAATAAGTGACAGGTGTGAAGAAGATGGAGCCAGGCTCTTCTCAGTGCTGTTCAGTGGCAGGACAAGATACAATGGACACAAAATGAAAGACAAGGAATTTTATTTAAGCACCAGACCCCATCTTTTTTCCTGTGAGGATGGCCAAACACTGGAATAGGTTTTCCAGAGAGGTGGATTCTTTGTCCTTGGAGACACTCATAACCTGACTGAACTTGGTCCTGAGCAGTCTGCTGTAGCTGACCCTGCTTTGAGGGCAGGGGCTGAACTGGGCTATCTCCAAAGGTCTCTTTCCGCCTCAGCTATTTGTGATATAAGTGTACACTTTGCCAACCTTCATAATCCTATTCTTCAGTTAATAGACAATCTACACATAATAGTATTTTGCTGTGACTTCATGTGCCACACACGGTAGCCATAATTGGAAAAATGCTTTTCCCTAATTGTTAGATTAGAAATAAATCTTGAGAATATTAAGGAAAACCTGCTGGCCCATTGAGGGTAATGTGTTGTTGAAAGGCAAGATTAACCCAGTGCTGAGTTATTCGTGCCACACTTGCCATGTCCTTTGCTGCAGTTCTGATTTACTAACAAGGTGAGGCAGTGCTGCTTGATGCCTGAAGCAGAGATGGAGGGTGTTTTATTACTGTTGAGGAGATAGAAAGGCATGAGCTACTGGTGTACTGAGCAGATGTAGTAAGAAGCAATGATTCTGTTATGTTTGTGTATGGCACAAAGACAATAATACCACACAGACTTTCTGACATTGGCTTTTAAAGGTTTATGACTGTGTTTAGACCTGTCCCACTGAATTTTTTAATATTTTGAGAACTGGTAGCCTTAGTTGTATTCCAGGTTACCTCACGGCTATAGCTTACACTGTTCTGCATCTTACACTTGGAAAATGATTAGCATTTCTTACAAAGCCTGTTTGGAAAAAAAAACCAGTCCTTGTTTGATAGGTACTCTGTACGTGAATAAAATATCCTAGTAACATAAATCACTAGGGTCATTCTACGTGCTATTAAAAAACAGCACACCTCTAAATCTAGAAATGTGAAAAATGTCTCACTTATGACAACTCTTTCCCTATAATTCCTTTTTTCAGGCTGCTACACCTTCTTCTTCTTCAGATAAATTGGATTTCTCCCCAGGCGTGCCAGAGAAAACCCACACTCCCACAGTGGCCCCAGACAATGCCACTGAAGGTGGGATCATGCTACTTCCCACTACTGCTGCACCGTCTGAGCCCATGCAGCAGTTCACACCACCTGCTACTGCTGCTAAACCAGGTAATGTTTCAACATAGCTGGAGATCTGAGGGGTACCTGCAGGTTGGACAGAGGGTGGGGATGGCTTTACTACTGTCAGGTTTCCAGCCTGTTATTAGTAAGAGCTCATTCTTTATCCAAATGTTACATAATCCCACTTTAAACCTGTAGACCTACAGTAACGCTGCGAACTCCTGACCCTTTAGCTAGTTACTTCTGAGGCAAAATTCTGACCAAGTCTACCAGTAACGGGAAATGACAACTCAAGCAAATACGGCAAAGTAAAAAGCAGAGTTCAAGAGTCTGTTTTAAATTATTTAGGTTTTTTTGTTAACTTGGTGAGCAATACCTGAGACTTTCTGGGGTTTCAGAATAGTCTCTTCTAGCCATATTGTTATTTTTGGTGTGACTCTTCAGAACACTGTTCCCTTTCAGAAACTCTGCAGTAGAAGGCTATCTGTAGTTGCCAGATACCGTGCAGCATCATAGGTGGGACCTGAGGAAGCTCAGCACTTAACAGGGGAGAACACAGCCTCCAAATCCTGGGAAAACAAAGTTTTGTTCGAGTTTCAAAACTGTGGGGAAGCTTATCACACTTACAGCTGCAGAACAAAAGGTTTTATTTTGAAAAGGAGTTTTAACCATCATGCCCTCTGTAGTTGTGTTAAATTCTGTATGTATGTTCATGTATCGTCTTTCTCCTGCTGAGTTTCCTGCCTCCCTGCGCACACTGACAAAGGGTTAGAAGGGCCACAAGAAGCAGAGAAGCACAGACGCGTGTTTTTCTGCACTCCTGATGTGCTGAGGGATATGGAGAGCTAAGCCCTTTGCTTTCTGGTAGAGAAAGTCTGGTTTGGGACATTCTTGACGCCCTCTACCAAAATGCAACCTGCCAGCCAGGATAGCAATAGAAGGTAACAGGAAGAGATGAGCTACAAGAGATTCGTCTCCAAGACAATGGATCATCATTACCATTGACTGTTGACTAGGCAGCTCCTCCTCCTCCTCCTCCTTCACAGGGGGAGGGTGAAGAGGGCTCAAAAAGGAGTTCGGAATAAGAAGCTGAAGGGAAGGTTGTGATGAATCTCACTGTAAGTACTGCTTTATACAAGTATTGCCTAAAGTTTGTGTGTTCTCAGCCACACTGTCTAGAAAGTCTCAGTGGCAGTCCCTCCTTCTCTCCTTTGGCCATCACCCTCTTCTAGCCATTTTATTATCATCTCATGTGGAGGTCCAAGTGCAAACCTTTACTCCACAGGTGTCTAGGGCAACTCCCATGATCAATTGTGAAGCCTTGGGTGAATTTAAGTAGCAGTGACAGAAAGTGTGCTGTCAGTGTCTTCACTTCATCCATTTTTAGACCCATCAGCTGCCACTGCTGCTTAGCTTCTTTGGCATCTCTTCTGAGTTAGACGTTTAGACACTAGTGAATGTTGCCTTTGGAGAACTTTTGTTCTGTGGTTTCCCAATATTAAAAGGAAGACATTTAAAACATTTGAAATACAGGACTAAGTGAGCTTTTCCTTAAGTTGTGCTTTGGTGTGTTTCTGCTGGGGGCTGTATTTGTGTAGTTTGGCATTTTTTGAAAGAGAAAACAGCTTTCACGGACAAGAACTGGATAGCAAGTGGATTGAATGTGCAGTTCAGGTAAGAAGTAACCATTTGCCCTGCCTTGCAAGTGGATTTTTTAAAAGGAACACAAGATGGACATTGGAACTTTCCTTACAAGTGCCATATAAACATAGAAGTAGTACTTCTTGGCGAAAGAAAGTGTGATATGAAAGTTCTAGTATGCTTTTTTGTCTTCTGTAACTGTATTTTTTTAATTCCTGCACTTCCAGTTACTGAGAAAAATACATAATTCTTTATGCAGAGCATTGTTACCTCTGATATAAAGGAATAATGAGAATGCTTTTCTCTAAAACACGAGAAGGGAAAATGACACTTCATAGCTGGGGAAGAAAAAAAACTTGGTAAAAGGTGAGGGAATCACAGTCATGATTAAATAGATCATTATTTTGTAATGCATTAAGGAGGTTTTTTTTTTGATTTTCATTACCTGTTCTCTTGTAGAGTACTTGTCAAATTTTACTTAATCCATTGCGAATAATATTTGAAGATACAAATTTATATCAGTTCCATCTGTTATAACATAGTGTACTCATCCTGTCTTATATGCAGTTAAAGAACTTACCGTGTCTGCTGGAGATAACATACAAGTGATGCTACCCAAAAACGAGGTTGAACTGAATGCCTTTGCTGTCCCACCACCATCTACAGGTGAGTTGAATGTCTTGGTACACAAGGAGATGCGCACACTACCAACCTGTAAATGCAGACAAGTTCTGAGTTATGTGGACATACACCACTTAGAATAAAACAATTTTTCTCATTTCTGATACTGCCTCTTTTGGGGCTCTAACTACAGAGAGAATTTCCTCTGTTGGATTTCAAAGATGAATTTTTTTTAAGTGGATTTTACTTTCAGAACCTGAACTCATTAGCCAGTTGGTTCAATAGAAAGCCTGTAATTTTTACCAAAAGATGATGTGGCCTAGTTTATAGCAATTTGCTGTAAAGCTCAGGGGAGGTGGGGGAAGTAGGTTTTGAATGCAACATTTGCCTTAAAACTGCCAGCTTCTGAATTGCAGGAGCAAATAAAAGATGTTTCATAAGTAGCTACATAAAACACATTGGCTTCACATGAAGCTGGTTTTTGTGAAGTCAATTATTTGTGAAGTCCATTACATCCTTGCTGCTTTACCAAGCTGCAGCACACTGGGAGTTTAACCTGTGGTCATACTGCGTAATTTTACAGGCGTAAACAGTAGCAGTCATGATTTCATACTGTAGCATTTTATCTGATGAGTGGTGAACTTGATTTCTTTGTCTTCTGGGCTTATCTTGAATGCAAAACTGACTGTTTTTACACTGTGTTATTGCTCTTAGAAACAGCCTACACCTATGAGTGGAGCTTAATCAGTCACCCTGCTGACTATAGTGGGGAAATGGAGCACAGGCACAGCCAGACTTTGAAGCTCTCTCATGTAAGTGAGCTGTAAGCTCAGGCTCATTATGTTTGTGTGGTCCTTTCACGGAATTGTAACCTGTGGGGAAGGGCACCTTGATTCAAGGAGTTCAAATGGCTTCAAGCCATCCTGAGTCTCTTCACTTGTTTGTGTCACCAAATTTATGCCAGTGTCTTAGAGTGCTCTAATAATTTTCTAAGATAGACTGAAAATTCCTCAGTGTTTGCTTCATATTCCGCACTTCCAGGCAGTGATTTGTGGCCTTTTATGGATGTGTTTATAAAAGTAGCTTGAGGATTCAAACATCCAGATTTTTTCTGTTATTGTCAGATTTAAGCATACTTCTTTTGTATAAGTCAACGTGTAACCCTATTTGTTCTGTGTTTATCTCAGTTATCAGTGGGACTTTATGCCTTCAAAGTGACAGTTTCTGGTGAAAATGCCTTTGGTGAAGGTTTTGTAAATGTCACAGTCAAACCAGGTAAATCAGTTGGCTGATATAATTAGTTTCTTCAACACAAGTACAGCATACTTATCAAACAGTCTCTCAGTTCCTGTTTGTCAAGGACGTCTGGCAGTCCAGTCATGCCAACATGTTTCATATCTTGGTGTCTATAAGGGGTTTTAAGGAAGTAGAGCTAAGGGTCTTGCTCACTGTGTTTAAGTGCTCTCTAGTCTTTCCCCCTCCTCAGGCAAAGCCTGATAGCATCATGCCACCTTTCCTGGTCCTGTTCTCCAGCTAGGGACAGCAGTCATGTACTGATCCGGCTCTGTCTGCGGGCTACAGTGCACGGCTCTGGTCTGAGTTACACCACGTAGGAGCACTGCAGTGGAACTCTGCTGTGTCAGCACACTGCTCATCAGTAACCTGTTCTTTGCCTTGTCCAAAAAGGACAGCAGGTGCTGCAAAGCTGCATGTCCTAGATTTAATCACTGGGGACTGTTGATCTGTAGACTTAACATTAGTTTTTCCTGGGCATTCACTAATATTTTTTTTCTTCTCCTTTTTTTCTTCCCCCCCTATCTTTCTCACAGCAGTCAGAATTAACCAGCCACCTGTTGCTGTTGCTTCACCCAAAGTGCAAGAAGTTTCCTTGCCTACAACTTCTACCTTCATCGATGGCAGTCGTATGTGCTGGACCATCCTGTGTTTATATCCTGTATTTTTAATATACAGTTAAAACATTATTGTTTGTCAATTACAAGTGAAATTTCTTCTTCTCACTCTTCTCAGAAGTTCCCTGAATAATGATTTATTCTGGGGATACGTGTTCAGTTATAAACTGTTTTAATGAATTAAAAAATTATAAAATGCAATCTTGCACTTGGAGATTGAGATGCAGTGTGTCAGAGGCTGCTGCATCCAGACAGCAGCTGCTTTTGCAGCTTCTTCCTGTCGTGCCCAGAGAGCCTCTGTGCCAGTACAGCTGGGGCCATAGTAGAGAACTGTCAGATACGGTGTGATGAGATGTGATTACATCCATAATTACTAAGTGCAGATAAGTTGTAATGTACAGACTCTGAGACTGATTTTTTTTTTTTTTATTCATGTGTGTGAAGAATTGTTTAGATAAATCGTATCAAAGGTAACTTGGAATCTGTGGTTCATGAAGCTTATTCAGCTATACTTGAAGTGACAGTTGTAGAAAACCAGTTAGGGATGAGTGTTTGAATGACTTAAGTATTCATTCCAGCAATTGCTACAAGAAGCTGATATGTTTTTCTTTAATGAATGTAGAAAGCACAGATGATGTGAAGATAGTGAGTTACCACTGGGAGGAAATTAAAGGTCCCTTGCGAGAGCAGAAGGCATCTGCTGACACACCTGTCTTGCACTTGTCTAACCTTGTTCCTGGAAACTACACCTTCAGGTACCTGCATGATGATTTTCTTGGGGGCTTATCTGTAATATCAGCTAAATGTTTGTTTCTTTCAGTGCTCACATGTATCTCCTCAAACAAAAAACTTAATTTTTCGTCTGCATACTGTTACTCTTTCTTTTGCACAGTGGAGAGACATATGGAACAGTTTTATTAAAAAGGGCTTGCAGTGATCCTTTATAACACAAAATTACAGAAAAGAAGGTATCGTAAATTAAATATGTCCCCACTTCCAGCAATAACAGCTGTGACAGACTATTTTTTTTCTCAGCTTAGAAGTTGGCTAGTGCCCTGAATGAAGCTATGCAGTCAGGCTGTGAAAGTCATCCTCTGAAGGGTGGTGGCAGACAGAATAATATTGGCAGACTGATCCTCACAAGGCATTGTTTTATGCTGGTTTTACTAAGAGTCATTCTGTTCTTTATAAAAGCATTTGCCTTGCTACTGGTTTCTTCCATTTATGAATTGCTCAATCTGGGGTTTACCCAGACAATGGAAGCAATGTTTGTGGTTCTGGGTACTTTAGTAAAAGTCAGTCCTTTTTCTGAACTTTTTAAAGCGAGTCTACACAGAGGCAGACTTCCCACTGACCCAGCTTGGGTTCTTCGGCTGCCAGTGGCTTGCCTACCAGTCAATATATTTTGTATCAGTGTAGCATCATGTCTTGGTTTGAAAGACAGGTGTCTGTCAAGGAAGGCAGAAACCTCCCCTGAAATGGAAAATGCAACCCCCTTCCCTCCGAATTATTATGATTTTGAAATTAAGGGGGCTTTCAGGCAAAGATATGAGGGGTAGGAATAACAGTTCTTTACTAATATATATATATATGTACGGCAAGGCAAACAAACAACAATAACTATGGCAGTAACAGCAAACACAACCACAAACCCAGTGCCAGCCCCTCTCGGCTGTCGGGCACCCCTCCTCCCCCTTCGGTGCAGTTCCAGTCACAGCTGGCAGGGGCGGCTCGGGGTCCCGGGAAAGGGATGGACGAAAAGCTTCAACAAACCCTCTGGGCAGCTGGTCCCGGTGTCCGGCCGGACCCTCGGGAGCAGCAGACTGGAGCAGCAGAGACGAGCACAGATCCCGGGTGGCAGACGAGATGTAGCAAACTCCGGGGCTGCAGTGGGAGCTCCGGGAGGTCTCAGCTGGCGAGGGTGTGCAGGGTTACAGTGTAGCGAAGGGGTCCAAGCGGCAGCAGGAGCAGAGCGGCTGCGGCTCAGCTCCCAGCAGGGCAGGGAAAAGGTGGGCTTCGGAATCCGAGTTTCTCAGGTGGAAGGAAAAAAACCGCCGAAAAGAAGAAACCTCCAGCTCTGACCCACACCTTCCTCACACTGAGCGCACCAGCAAAACCTGCTCCCCCACCCCCCAGGTGAAAAACAAGTAGCTAGTTGTACCCCCGCCCTCTGTGGCTGGCCCTTTTGTTCTTCTTAAGCACCCAGTAATTCGTCCCCTTGGAAACACATATGGGAAAAATTCTTTAAGAGAAAAAGAAGAACAGGAGAACTCCTCAAACCCCCAACACATCAGCAGAGTGTTGAAGCCAGCATACATAGCCATTAATTGTGGTGCTTTGCATAAGCTTCACCAAAAGTTCTACAGCTTCCACTTTAATTCTGTATTCTTTATCTGGAGTTGTTCCATATCATACAGTAGCAGAAATGACTGTTAGTTTTTTTCCATATTAAAAAGGGCAGATCATGCTTACAAGCAATGCTTCTAGGTGTGTTCCAAACCCTAGGGAATTAGGAAGTCAGTTGTTATATCTCTGCACCTTTGGGGGAGGCTGACTTACCTGAACAGTAGAGCAGTGTGTTGAAGATTACAAGAAATAAGCTGGTCAAAAAAATCCAGTGGCCTTGGTATGCATGGATGTGCACCCGTTGCAAAATGTATGTGTTCCCTAATGTGTGAGGTAATGAACACTAGTTTTGTTCCGGCTCAGGTTCTCTTCTGTGTGGTCAGCTGTATGCAGTTTTCACAACAGAGGTGGATTAGAGATGAGTTGGTTACAACACTGCAGAGGGCAGCTATCATTCCTTTGAAGTACCTGCAGCAGTCTCTTTTTAAGATAATTTTGTGTTTCTGAGAGGCAGTTATGTCTGGCTTTTTTTAAACCCTGTACATTTTTAGTTTTGTGACTTGACATTGATTTTAAGCACCATTAAAATTAGTAATAGTGTACCATGATCTGTTGCTATTCTATAAGCAGAGGTTCTGAACATCCAGTGTAGTTTTAGATGCAGATGTTGACAGGGACTGTTTCACTATAGGTGATGAATAAAATCCCTTTTTTTTACCGAGTACATTTCTAGAAGAGTTTGCAGTGAATGGAGCAGGTGCCATTGACAGCAGGTAAAGGGTTTAATCTGGGATCCAGAATAACTACGCTTTTTTTTGTTTTTCCTAAAGGTTGAAAGTTCTGTTTGCAAACAGTTTTCTGAATTTCTTTTCTACCTTAGTTGAGGAATATGTGTGTCTGAAGCAGAAGTTCATGTCATATAATCAGTGGCTCTTGTTTAGGTGGTGTTTGATAAAGTACCAGAAAAAGATTAGTATTTCAATTTAGAAGTTGGCAGGAGTCCATCTTAACAAATACTGTTTTTCCTGTTGTAGACTCACAGTGATTGATTCAGATGGAGCAGCCAACTCCACCATTGCATCTCTGACTGTCAACAAGCCAGTGGATTACCCACCTATTGCTAATGCAGGACCTAATCAGGCAGTCACTTTGCCCCAGAACTTCATCACACTGAATGGAAACCAGAGCAGTGATGACCATGAAATTGTCAGCTATGAGTGGTCGCTCAGTCCCAAAAGCAAAGGCAAGGTTGTAGCGATGCAGGTATGTGTATTTCTCCTTGCACAGGATTGAAAAGATCTTTTATCTTTGCCTCTAACATGAGCAAACACATACCTAAGTAACTGCTCAGAAGCACTGAAATACCTAGAGTGATGTTATTCTTTTTTTGTTTTTCTCTCACATGTATTCAGCTCTTATTTTAGATACTACTTTTAATTCCTTTTCATGATTTTTTTCATTTTTTGGGGCCAAACAAACTTACTTGTTCCCTGGTGGTTTGGAAAGACTTCAAGTTCACATTTTCTGTCCTTGAACCCTAGAGGCTGTTTCATAGGCTCCCATCTTCTGAGGCTCTAGGCAGACTGAAAACTGGTTACAGGAGAATATGGGGATAGTCAGAGTTTTCTTGAAACACTTTCTCCTGGAGAGAGAAGAACTCAAATAGAAACTTAATTTTCTGAGTGAAAGATGACAAGACCTTTTGGCAGTGTTTATGCAGCCGTGCTCTGTGGTGAGTTTTTATGCTCACTAAAACATGAGTTTCCAGTGAAGCCTTACAGAATTTATTCTCTTATTTTTATGACTGTTTTTGTTCTTGTTGTTTTGGGTTTTTTTTTAATCTGAGAAGTTAATAAATATTTTCATTGGACTTGCATCTGGTAAGTTGGAAGTTCTTACAGCTCTGTAGGCTGTTGAGATAATTAATGTAATGAAGCCAGCTGAAACTCAGAAGCCATTTTTTAAACGAGACTTGATTTCTGCCAGGTTGGCAAATGCTTTAGACCTTCAGAACTGGAAAGAAATTACTCTGTAGATCTGTTTAGGAAAGGAGTAATATTATTAATGCTAGCCTACACTGTAGAGGAAATTGAAAAATTATGGAAGGACTTATAGCATAACGACTTCTTTCTGATCATTCACCAAGACAAAAACTTTCCAAAAGCACCTAAGCAAACTGAACTTGTAGTTTTTGAGAGCCATTCAATCTTAAAGCAACCTTTTTGAAGGAAAGGAATGACAGCTTGACATATCCAATGGATTTATTGGGTATTCAATGTGGAAATGCAAGTGCGTGTTACAGTTTCTTTTCAACAGACTAGTAATCTTCTTCATGGGCTTGAAGCTGAAGATCACAGAATCATAGAATGGTTTGGGTTGCAAGGGACATTGAAGATCATCTTGTTCCAACACCCTGCCACAGGCAAGGATGTCACTCACTACACCAGGTTGTTCAGGACGCCATCCAACCTGGCCTTGATACTTCCAGGGATGGGGCATCCACAGCTTCTCTGGGCAACCTGTCCCAGTGCTTCACCACCTTCTGAGTAAATAATTTCTTCTAATATCTAATATAAGCCTGCTCTCTTTCAGTTTGAAACTATTCCCTCTTGTCTTGTCACTATCTGCCCATATACAAAGTCCCTCTTTCTCCTTTTATAAGCTCCCTTTAGGTATACTGGAAGACTTCAATGAGGTCTGCCCAGAGCCTTCTCTTCTTCAGGATGAACAACTCCAACTTTCTCAGCCGTTTTTTGGAGAGGTGCTCCAGCCCTCTGATCCATCTTTGTGGCCCTTCTCTGGACCACTCCAGAGGATACTGGTCTGTGGTGTGTTATATGGTATCCACTGTTAGAGTGCAGTGTAACAAGTACTTCTTCTGGTTAGATAATTGTTTATCAAGTCCCTTTGTTCTTATTGTCATCTTTATCCCCAAAAAAAAGAAAGCCAAACCTAATTGCATTATGATTTGGTATTCCTCATATGAGAGATGCCACAAATGTTCATTTTATTAGCAAAAGGGCGTATAGCTGGGCCCAGTCTTTTAATGAGCTTCTATAGGTATCAGCAAACACTGCTGGAAGAGTAAACTCAGGACAGAGCTGTCTTGTTTAATATGGGCTTTTTTTTCCCATAACGCTGTCTGTCTGGCTTCAAGTCAAGCTTGGTTTTGCATTTAAGAGTTTTTGTAAGTACTAAAGGATGTAATGATGTATGTTTTTATTTTATTTTATTTATTTTATTTATTTTATTTTTATTTTATTTTCCCTAAGGAAATGGAATAAGCTGTGGGAATTTTCATCAGTGTTTAATTTCCTAATTGAGAATGGTAATGTTCCATGTATTTCACAATTACCGTTGTGGAGAAATAATGCAGTGGTTATACCAACAGAAGAAATTAGGATTTATTGCTTATAGGTATATTTCTCTGGGTTGGTAGGAACAGTCGCAATAGTGAACACATTATCTCTGTGCACCAGATTTTAAGCCTCCTCTTTATCTGCAAAGTGCATAAACTCATTGCTCAAACGTGTTTATGAATTTAAACATTTCTTTTTCCTTACTTTTGCTCTGTAAGACCTTTCATTGCCCACAACCATTTCTGTTTTGTCTCGTGCTCTGACCTTACCAATGCTGCGAAGGGGGTGCGGACGCCGTACCTGCAGCTCTCTGCAATGCAGGAAGGAGATTACACGTTCCAGCTGACTGTGACAGACTCTGCACGGCAGCGCTCCACAGCCGAGGTCACACTCATCGTGCAGCCTGGTAAGTCAGTGCAGGCACGTCTGGGTCCCTCAGGGCTGGTGCCTTGGTGCTGTTCTCCAACACTTCTTCTCCCCCCTTTGCACCACTGACATGGCAGCCTGAATGCCTGGTACCTGTGGATCAAGGACTCGTCCACCTCCGTTTCCTTTCAAAGCAGGCAGTTAAGTGTAGAATCATACACAAACCAGGTGATGATCCTGAGGGTTCACACCAGCCTGGCTATGTAAGGCAACAGCAGTCTGTTTGAGTGTGCTTGTAAAAGCCAAATTGTAGCTCTTGAGTTTAATGTCCTACAAAGTCTGTTTTGAAAGCTGCTCAGAGTATCAATCAGTGCTTTGCTCAGTTTTCTTGTTGTTTTGCAATTCTCCTGCAAGAGTCCTTGTGTGATTTGAATTCACTCAAATGAATTGCATTGTGTTTCCTAGGGAAAAGTGTCAACCAAGGACTTTTCAAAAGCTGCGTCTTTCACATGTTTATTTAGGTTTGGGAGCCAAACGATGAATAAGGCCAAATGGTCTGGGCCTCATGAGATTTTTTTAATGCCATTTTTTTTCTGTTTTTCACAGTATGTTTGCCTGTTACATCCACAGTGGCCTTTTCTGCCCATGTGCAGGTCTCACATTCCACCATGGGGCAATGTTTTATCTTCCTGTTGTTGCTTAATACACATCTTTTGTAGGTGTTCCCTTCTGGGGCAATTTTACAGCAATCATTCACTGCAGGAATCAAGAACATGAATTGGAAGTGTGGTGTGTGGTGGAGCCTTTTAGACCCGTTATAGTGTGGAGTTAGAAAGATGCTATTGCTGAAGTCAGGCCCAAGGGTAAATAAAAACCCAGGAAAATGGTAGCATTGTCAGTTTTACCATGTCACAAAAGCAGAGGCTGAAAACAGAGTAACAGGTTATATATTTCTGCATTAAATTCTCAAAGGCTCTGAATTGGCATTAACTTAGTGGCATCATGCTGGCCTTGAGCAGCAGACAGAATGGGTCAGTATCTTCTCTGAGGGCAAAGAATCATATTTGTGTGGGAGATTTTGAAAGGGATGGACTGGTAGAACCAGGAGAATACCCCACCACTCATGTTTTGTGACATTTCATGTAATGCATTGAGTATGCAGCAAGATTTTTGGGACTGTGACTGTGCTTTCAGATAGGACTGTGAAAAAGGGAAGCACTTGCTGTGGGATTTGGCTTGTTGCAGAGCTGACTTTTCCCACCTGCTGGCTTGTGCATGTCATACTTGTGGTTTGTAGCTTTTGAGCCAATATATCAAAAATTTATTAAAATACTCTGTGTAAAATCTTCCCTTTGATGGGAAAGCCTTGCCAGTGACTACCTAGAAAATGTCATACACTAAATACTAATTTTGCAGAAAATAACAGTCCTCCAGTAGCAGTGGCTGGCCCTGACAAGGAGTTGACCTTCCCGGTGGAAAGTACTACACTGGATGGAAGCAAAAGCCAAGATGATCAAGGCATTGTCTTCTATCATTGGGAAAATATCAGGTATCTAAAGATTTTATTAATCTCCAGTAAAATAGAGAGCAAAGTGAAAGTGATTTGGTCTAGAGCCTCTTATGCAATTGTGTTGAATGATGCTCTGTTAGAGGATTGCTTTCAGGACCATCCCACTTGAGTAGTAATAGCATAAGAAATAGTAATTTTAAGTTGAACTTGAAAAGCTCTGGCAGTCTCTACCTATGTTTTGCAATGTTTCATTTTGAGGCCTACTTTTATGAAATTAAGAGAAAATTACAGGAACTTCTGTGTCTCCTGTTAAAAAGCAAGTAGCAGGCTTGGGTACCCTCGTGTAATATACAGTTTTTCCATTAGTGCTTAGAACTAGGATTTCTCAATCACTTTTTTGTTGAACAGTAAAGTGTCAGTCATTTTAGCCTGAACTTTCAGTAATGGGTGACTAAATGACTCCTGAATGATGATTGAAAATGTTTTACAAAAGCTTGTAATTGTATGTTTATGTGCAAATCTAACTGATCCTTAATAAAAGGACAAGGTATTTTAGCTCATGCAGCTGTCCTGGTACAGGAAGAGATCTGCTGGCAGCCTGAACAGACTGTGAGGGGCTCTTAGAGCAATATCATGTGCATTCTCCCGTGAAATAGAACCATGGTGAGGTTGAAGTTCTGGGGGGTATTTTCTGCTCTTCTGATAAGTGGTGATGTGTGCTTGGGTGCTTTTAATGTCTTCAAAGAAAGTGTTAATGAATTCTCTCAACTCATGTCTCAAATAGTTCTTTAGCCATCCGTGCTTATAGCAGTAGTAGAACTACAACACATAAAAGCAAAAGGCCTGAGCAATGCTGCTGAACTCACAGTCTGGCTGGCTGGGCGCCATTATTGTTGTGAGATGTTTTGTTTCAGTGGGCCGAGCTCTGTACAGATGGAAAATGATGACAAGGCAATAGCAACTGTGACTGGTCTCCAGGTTGGTACCTATCGCTTCAGGCTGACTGTGAAAGACCAGCAGGGCTTGAGCAGTGCATCTGTGCTCTCCATTACTGTGAAGGAAGGTAAGCCTGACTGCTGCTTCTTAGGGCATGGTGGGCAGCTGGACAGTTCATTCAGTCACTGACCTAATGTGAAGGAAATCAGAACAGAAAGGTGTAACATATTTGTTGTTATATTTCAAATATGTTTAAGAAGACTTAACTGCTCTTTTGTAGTAAAGTAGTGTTGTGAGTGACTGGCAGAATGAATTTCATTTGATGCAAGCTGTTTTAGTGTTCAATATATGCAAAATTAGTTGTAATAAACGTGCTCCAAAATAATATTTTTGACAATTGTATGTCTACATCATTAAGAAGATTTTTTAAAATTTTATCTTTGAAATTAAGCTTTGAGCAGAAAAGCAGTTTTACTGTGGATTTTAAAGCAACATCCAAGAAGTCACACCTCAGTGAACCAATTTCCACTTAAAAATTTAGTATTAAAAGACCTGGGTTGTTTTGGTTTTTTTTTTTTTTTTCAGTGATGTGGTGTTGTGTTGGGTTTGTTTTTGTTTGGGGGTCTTTTGTTTTGTTGTTTTTGGTTTTTTTAAATTATAGAGAGAAACAGTTGCTGTGGTATGGGGTATTTCAGGTTTTTTGGGTTTTTTTCCCTATATGCATGCTATAGAAGAGGCTTTAGGATACTCATAGAATCATAGAATGGTTTGGGTTTGAAGGGACCTTGAAAATCATCTTGTTCCAAACCCCCTGCCATAGGCTGGGATACCTTCCACTAGACCAGGTAGCTCAAAGATCCCTTCCAACTTGGACTTGGACCCTTCCAGGGATGTGCTGACTTCAGCAAGCCCAGGATGCAGTTGTCTTTCTGGACTGCAAGTGCATATTGCGGGGGCGTACTGAGCTTCTTGTCAGTCAACACCCCAAGTCCTTCTCTTCAAGGCTTAGTGGCATTATGCTGACTGCTCCCAATGCATTCTCTTCCCAACTTGTACTTGGGATTGGGATTGCTGTGACCCATGTGCATCTTGGAGAAGAAGCTGGACTTTGTTTTACTCGTGCATCATTGCTTGAACTGTTTTAGAGTTTCAGTTAGTATTCAGTTAGAAATACATGGCAACAGCTCTGCCCAAATGTGTCCATGGTCTCGTTTGTGCTGTGAGGTGTAACCACAGTAAGTTCTGTCTACAGTTGCAGGTTTGATATTAAAAATACTCAGTTTTCCAATAACCAGGCTTAGTCAACTGGTTTTACTTGGAAGAGACAAGATCAGCTGTATCACAGACAACCCTGTGCTGTTACAGCCAACAACCCTGAGATCTGCCCAGGGCCAACTATTTGTGTCCAGTGACGTATTTCACTCAGCCCCACGGCTTCCTTGAGCCCTGGCTTACCAGTTGTGTTCTAAAAAAACCCAGTGATGTCTGGTTTCTGGAAAGAGATCATGTTTCTTTGGCTTTTTTTCACCATGTGCCCAGTGCATGCCTTCGTTTCAGTGCTAGTGGTGAGCAAAAAATATTTGGGAATTAGACTTACTCTTAAGTTTCCTGATTGCATTTTGCCTAAATACAGGCATTTTGAAGATACAAGATCTTGGACAAGCTTCTATTGTGTAATAAGTGATTTTCCAGATGAAAAGGTCCCAGCATGGTGATCTCGTGCTGGGCTGTGTTTCTAAGTAGGCAGAAAATCTTTTTGCTTGACTGAGAAGATCTGATGTTTAAGTTATTGTGAGACTGTAAACAGAATATCCCACAATGATTTTTGAAAAAGATCTTTCTCCTTATGGTGCACCTCTGTTTTTATTAGACTGCAATATGCTCAGAGCCAGATTTTGTATGCCCACTCATTTTCCCCTGTAGCTTTGACATGAGGTTCTGTTGTTACTGTCTGTAATCAGCAGGTAAAGAATTGCAGTGTGGGTGTATTGGCAATGGCATGTCATTTCATGTTTTGAAAGCAAATCCTTCTCCACTGTTTTTATGGCTAGAAAACAACAGTCCACCCCGGGCACATGCTGGTGGGAAGCATGTTCTAGTGCTTCCAAACAACTCTGTTATATTGGATGGCTCAGGGTCTGCTGATGACCAGGGGATTGTGTCATATTTGTGGACTCGGGATGGCCAAAGCCCAGCAGCTGGGGTAAGTTTCTTGAAGGTTGTAACGAAGTTTGGCTTTTGTTATGCACATAATGCCACTGCAGCAGGGAGAGCAGGTATGACCCATAAGATGCTGTCAGGTGTTTCTGGTTTGTCTCCCCTGCTCTCTGTAATGCTGTGGTTCAAGAAGCTGGTGATATTTTCAGTACAGCTAGAGAATATAGTAACTAAGGACTGCAGCAATGCAGACTTAGTTGGGAAAGATGAGACAGAAGAATAAAGCTGTGTCTGTTTAAGGGCAATTGGTGATAGTATGAAGCTAATGCGTTTGAGAGAAAAAAATTATCTGAAATTCAGATATTCCAAAGGAGGAAGGGTCTGAGAGAGCAAGAAGTATCAATAAGGATTAAAGAATCCTGCCTGGTACCATATGAGGTAAAACTTAAACTTTAAGGTAAAAATGGTGTTTGGCATTAGATGTGTAGGTACCTTCCCTGGCAGATGATGGTGAATAGCCTGGGGCATTAGGGCAGTGGATTCTGTTCTCTGAGTGGGGCAGACAGCAGAAATACCTGATGATAAACTTCAGTTATTTGTCAGCTAATAAAACTGGGATAATTTTTTTCCCTATTTGCAAGAAGTGGTGTGGACAGCTCTTTGCCCTCAGGAAGATAGTGGCAAATCAGCAAGTACTGGAGGAGGAGAAAAAGCAAAATCATAAAAAAAGCTTCTAGAAGCAATTCACATGAGTGTGTATGAATGGAAAAGGTTTAGCTTAAATACAGCTGACAGAGTTGATAGTTGAAAATACATGAACTCCAAGGAGAGGAAATTATGAGTTAAGACAGCAGAACTAAGGATACTGGAAAAAATTGAAAAAATAATAATGTAGCTGTCTTGGATTTTCAAGCAGATGAGTTCTTCAGATTGTCAGCTCTTCTCTCTGGGGTATTTTTAATGAAAATATCCATAGTGTGCAGACATCCTCATTAACTGTCACTTCCAAATTTCATTACTCTGCTATAAACTATGGGTAGGTCCCATTTGTCCCAAAAGTCAAAGCAAGAACACACACTCAATAATGAAACCTGCATCTTTCTCTGAGGATGTAACTATTCTGGACCTTGTTTTTGCAGGATGTGATCCATGGCTCAGACCACGAGGCAGTACTGCAGCTAACTAATCTGGTGGAAGGAACCTATACTTTCCACTTGAAAGTGACAGATGCTAAGGGAGACTCAGATGTTGATTCAGCAACTGTTGAAGTGCGGCCTGGTATGACAATTAAAAGGTCATCGACATGTTGTGAATACCACATCTTTGTTCTCCTTTTCACTTATTTATTTAGATGTTGATGAGAATCTCTCAAGTTAAAACACAGAGCAAACAGGTTTCTATCTTCCTAACTTCTTACTGTTCTCTGACTAGGCCCAAGTGTGTTAAAAGGTGACATCTGGATTCTTAACTACTACAGTCACTGTAGTTGGGACCATAAATAAATAAAAGCTACACTTACTAGTTAATATTTTCATTAGGCTTTTGTTGCTTCTCATTCATTGTAGGTTTTTTGTTTCTTTTTCTGGTTGTTAATTAGTTTGGCCAGTAGAAAGAGATGGGAGCTGACCATTAAATTTAAGTACAAATGCTTCTGTTTGATGGTTGAAAGTGTGGCTTTGTTTGTTTTTCTTCTTTCATCCTGAAAGACAAAAAAAAAATCCTCAAAGAATTTCAGGGGGTTGTAAATGCAGGTGAAATAGCTAAAGGATGGAAGTTGAAGTCTCAGGAAAAGAGTCTGAAATCTTTGGTCTGTCAGAGATACCTTGTTTGTCTGGCTCCTGGGCAATGATTTTATTTCCTCACTTTATTGTTGAATGTAGTCATAGTAAATGGATTATGATTCTCATGGGATATCTGTGAAGTTTGTTTTGTTTGCAAGGCACTCTAGAAGTTCAAGTACTATTTAACAGAACCCTCAGTTTGTAAGGGTAGGCAGGGTAAGCATACCTGATACTTCTCAAATTAACCATCCTCATTTAGACTCACTCAAGAGTCTTGCATGCTACCATATGAGTCCATCTTTGCCTCCCTTTTCCTGGGTGGTAGTCAGTAGTAGATAATTAGCAGGGAACTTGGTAATTGGACTCATGTAGTCCTTACCTCCGACTTTAAGATGGCAGCATTTAGGGGAACAGAAGCTGCTCTTCTGCACAGAAATGTGTGAATGCTGAAAGGGCACCCTGAAGTACTTTATTTGTATTGATAAGATGGGTTGCTATCTTAGGACCCACCACGTTTGTTTCAGAGAGAATGTGATGATATAGGCTAAGTACTTCTCTAAGAACACAAAAGAGTTGGCTTATCAGTGATATGGGTCTTATGCAGAAAACTACAGTATTAATAAATGTTTTCAAGTAGTGCATGTTGGTACTGAAATATCTGCCGGGCTCTGAAGGAATAGCACGCTCTTCTTCCGTCAGATCCCAAAAGGAGTGGTCTAGTGGAGCTGATCCTGCAGGTTGGAGTGGGACAGCTGAGTGAGCAGCAGAAGGACACTCTGGTGAGACAGCTGGCTGTATTGCTGAATGTTTTGGATTCAGATATCAAAGTTCAGAAGATACAAGCCTACTCAGATATAAGGTACAAAGATGTCCTGCTGTGCCAGAAAGACTTGTGATTTTCTTTGCCTCTCTCACAGCTCTTAATTAGTTGCAAAATAATCTTTCCTAAGAAGACAAAAAATGCTATACATCTCAACAGATTATACTTTAAAAGGTGAATTTCTTCTGTGGTAGAAAATTGATGAAGTAAACTCTGTGGAGGCTCAGAATTGAGGTGTTTTGTTTAAAAAAAACCCCAAATTTTTCTGTATATGTTTTTTTCCTTTAAAGAAAGTACATGCATATATATTTCAGTGTCTTGTTCCATACAGTGCTGCTATTTTTTCCAAATGCTGGATGGAGCGAGATAAACAGACTTTCTCACAGTGAAGCATGTATTGTATTTCAAAATAAGGTTCCAGCTCTGTTTGATCAAATCTATTTTATTCCCTCTTTTTTCTCCTACTTCTTCTCCATGGTTTTGGTGTTCCTAATATTTTATAAACATTTTCCCAGGTAACTGGTGATCCATTTTTTGCACAGAAGACTCCACAGTGGATTCTCTTAAATGTGGTACTTTACTGTGAAGAAGAAATACTCCCTCTGCTTGGTGTAGAGTGCTAGAGATGGCTGTGTGTACCCAGAGAAACTTCTCAGCATGATTGGTAGAACCTGTTGACATGAGTTAGCTTTAAATTACTTCTTGTCAACTACTTGGTAATTTAAAACCCATTTTGGTGTTTATTTAGCTCTCAGGGAACCTCTTAAAATTTAAAAACACAGTTTGGAAACTCTAGTATTTATAGCTATGACATTTTTAGTCAGAGCTTTTCAAATTAAAATGTTCCCTGAAGTGTCTGATACGGGGTGAGATCAACACCACCCAACTTAAAAGTTGTAGATGACAGGGCAGGAGGGCTTCCACATGAAGTTCTCTGGATCCCTTGCTTCTGAGCATTTTCGCCTACTAAATTCAATTTCCTAAATTTAGTGAAATTGCTGCAGAGTGTTTTATGACAGGCTCTACATGAGAGTGGAGAAAGCAAATGTATGCATACTTCTTAAAGCAAAAGTCAGGCAGACCAAGGAGGGAATTATATTTGCTGTTCTCCTCACTTGTCTTCTGTGAAACTGAGAAGCCAGAGAACTGCTGGTGCTCCCAGCTCAGAATGAAGGTCAGTTGACTCCTCCACAGTGAGAGTTCCCTAATCTTTGTCCGTGGTGACATTGGCTTTCCAGAAAAAAAAAGACTAAAGGCTATATGCCTTTATTGCTGAATGCCTGACAAAAGTGATCTGTGACAGGAGTCCTGACCTTAGCTGTTCTTTCTGTAGCACCGCAGTTGTGTTCTACGTGCAGAACGGGCATCCTTCCACGGTGATCAAGGCATCAGATGTTTCACGGACTCTGCATGTGCAGCTTTTGAAACAGAAGGCTGACTTCTTGCTTTTTAAAGTCCTACGAGTTGACACGGCTGGTATGTTTTGGATTGTGCTTGCTCATCTCGGAACTTTGCAGACATTTGGCTAACATAGCACCTGGAAACCCTGCATGAAGTCCTTCTGTCTGCCATCTGGTGTCTGGGCTTGGTGGGTGTAGCTTTACAAAAGATGATGTTGAGGACAGTACTTAAAATGCTTCATGATTTGTGGTAGGTAGACTGGTCCCAGTTACTTTTAAAAGACATCATCTATATCAGCAGGCAAAAGCACATCCTAATCTGGTCTGCATCAGGAAGGCCTGTGGAATGAGGATAAAGATACCTTACATACTACCTTTTCTTAGAAGATGTGCAAAACCTAATATAGCCATAAAGTAGATACGTTTCATATCTCTGCTTCCTTCAGGGCTTTTACAGTTCAGTAAATAGGCTTGTAATCTAACTTGTTCTTGTCTGCCTGTATCAGACAAAAGGGGTGATTGCTATGTTACCACCTAGTCTTCTAATCTTTGCAATGTACACAGGCCGCTGGGGTTTCCTATAATGAACTCTTTCTTTTGCCCAAAAAGATGCTTGAACTTCTAAGGTTATTTTAAGCTTCAATAGTAATGTCAACCCTTTATGATACGTAGGTATTACAGGCATGACTTCCCCATAATTTAAAATCAGGACACAACAATTCAAATACAAACAAAGTAAGCAAGCTCCGGTAATAAAATAGGTACTGATTGTATAGTAAATTCTATCTTTATTTACTTGTTGAAAAGGATTGTTGTCCTATTATAAATATACTCTGATTACATTCTTTTTCCTCACAGCCAGCAGTCTGCTAAACTGTAGATCTATTTGACACACAAGCCCAAAGGAAAGGGAGTTTCAAAACATATCACACTGTTATGAACCAGATGCTTTGCCACCAATCTATTCTTACATTAAGAGGATGTATGACAAGTTGTCCATTTGCACAACTGACCCTATGTTTGGTTCTGTTCTTAGCCTGTCTTTTGAAATGCTCTGGACATGGGCACTGTGACCCCATAACAAAGCGCTGCATTTGCTACCAACTGTGGATGGAAAACTTGATTCATCGCTATCTAAATGATGGAGAGAGTAATTGTGGTGAGTTTGCGTGTTGTGGGATGTATTTCAAGAGTAACTTTTCGTCTTGTGAGACTGTTGATTGTTTGTTCTCAGAACGGGGAATACTTAGGAGGTAGATGCTGAGAGAAGACTAAAACAGTCTCTGTTTTCCAGCCCAACAATACCTTTCTATAGAAAGATATTTGAATAATTTCTTGAAATGATGTCTTGACAGTACTAGCCTAAATTTTAAAGAGAATCATTATTTGATGAAAAAAGTGTGAAAACTTGATAATGGGAGAGAGATTTTGCAACAATTTGAGACCAGTTGGAGGGGCTGTTGAATAACATGGGCATTGCAAAGCTTTTGAGTAGGACTGTTGCAAAGCTGGAAAAGAGACAGCAATTTCAATTTCTCTGAGTGGGTGGTTGATGCTGCTGTGCCAGAAGTATGATCTGATCTAAGCAAAGAAAATATCAATGTTCTGGACTGACCAATACTGACCTTTAGAACCTGCTAACACTGACAACTGTGAGTATACACATGTTGGAGTTCAATTTATTGCACATCTGTCTGTATCCTTTCCTGTTTTCCTGGATTTATAAACATAAATGTGTGGGTAGAAGGATCTACCTCTAATCAGCTCCTCTTTTAAAGCACTACTAAAATGCCAGACCCAGACCCATACCTCTGTTTATTTCAGTTAGGGAATAACTGAGGTAGTAACTATGACCCTTTGCAGGACTGTCAGTTCCCACACAGACTTCAGGTATCTTGAGATGGTAAAAGGTGTCTGAGAGGAAGAAAATTTTCTAATGTGAACTTCTAATCTTAAAGGCTAAAAATTTTTAGGAATTCTTAAAAGAATATGTTGGTCCTGAGTTTTCCTACATTCCTGTTGCCACTCCCCATTCCTCAGGATTGGTTATTTTAATAGAGTTGTATTAAAAGTTATTCTATTCATATGACCTTAAAAAGCACTGTTGTGTTTCTTTTTTCAGAGTGGAGTATACTCTATGTGACTGTATCTGTTTTTATTTTGATTGTGGTCGTGGTAGGGCTTGCCTGGTTCTGCATCTGCTGCTGCAAAAGGTACATGATTTGTGTTTCTTTTTGATGGGGTATATGCAAAAATTGCACACAACCACCACATTTTAGTCCAGTCCATAGCACTAAACCACTGAGCTAATTTTGGACATGTGAGGAGCTTCCTGTAGCTGTTTCTGTAGACACACACTTCTTTTGAAAAAAGGAGTATCCATTTGTGTGTCTGTGCTCTTCTGCATTATGAAAACCAAAAAGTTAATGATGCAGTATCCTTCACATTAAGTGATAACTAATGTTAAAATGCTGAGAGTATACTGCAGATCTTCAGTCTCCTAATGAGTCCTGCAGGTGCTCCATGCTAAGAAAAAAAAGGCACACCCTGAAGGTCACTGATGTAGGAATGTTCTAGGCCATGGGAAAGGATCTGCTCCCAATCTGGTGTCTCCCTTGGACAGGAAGGGTGGGTGGCTGGGCTGCATGTCGCTTTCAGACAAGGAGTACTGTAGTGATCTCAGTCATGCAGACTTCTTGCTTCCTCTTTCCTTAAACAGGAACATTCATACTACAGAATGTTGTTGCCCTCTCTGCCTCCCTCCCAGTCTTTCCTAGTGAGCTGATAAGAAATTCTCTTTCAAGTGACAAGCCCCTGCAAGTTCTGTCAGTAGAGCAAGTGTTTTTGCTGCAGCTCAAACAGCTCAGCAAATAGATAGCTTGTTCAGGTGTTAGCAAAAATAAAATGCCATCAAAATCTTTCTGGATTTTCATCTTTTTCTAGGGTGTCTTTGCACTATGTAAAGGATGTGGGGGAGTTGATACCAATTTTATTTTTATAGTCGAAGGAACAGTGCTGTTAGTAGAAAACTTCAGATAGTAAAGTGTGTCCCATTCCACCTCCACAGTGTGGGGTGGAGCCTCACAGGCTTGTGTGTATTGGATGATTATTTGAGGGATTTTTAATGAGTTCACCTGCTTCTGTCCTGTGTCCTCACGTGGCTTGTGTCTGAGAGTGGGGGCAGGTTGATACAAATCCATGTGGAAAAAATAGGAATTACTGCACAGGACAGAATGGCAAGAGATTCCTTTTGCCTTGTGGAAACTACATGAAAAAGACAGTGTAGACTCAAGATTTGGCTGGAGATTTGGAGGTTTTAAAAACTTTGAGTTGCCAGATGAACTCTATAGAAGATCATGGAGGGGAGGCTAAGGCTGGCTGTTGCTGTAATGCTGGCTGAGGAGTGAGGTGGCTTCTCCTCTGTGAACTGTGGGGGCACGTGAATATTCATCTACCATGTCTGTAGTTCCTATGTTGGAACACAGAACACAGAACAAACTGTGGCTTAGGAGAGCAAATCAATCTGCCATGCTTTCTTCACCTTTCTATATCAGAGAGAAAATAAACTATACTGTCTTGTCCATATTGTACAGCTGCCTTATTCAGGTACAAACTGGAACTATTTTTAAGTGGAGGTGAGAAAGTACAATGATGTTCTGTACATAGGGGTATGTGTATGCAAAGGAAGGGAGAGCAGATTTATGTGTGTATGTGAGAATTGAATGTCTTTTTGGTAACTATCTTTTTAGCAGGAAGAGGACAAAGATAAGAAAGAAAACAAAATATACCATCCTAGATAACATAGATGAGCAGGAGAGGATGGAGCTACGGCCCAAATACGGTAAGTGCTATATGGCAACCTGGGAACTCATCCACCAAGCGTGCAGCCGGTGTGTCTGAATTGATACCTGTAGGCAGAACGAGCCCAGAAGCAGGCCTACAAGTTTGGGAATGGCAGAGACAAACAGACAATGGAGTGGTTGGGGGAGAATCAGTTAATTTCTTTAATAAAGCCTTGGGCTCAGCCTCTGCTCTGAGCTTCAGAGTTTATCTTAATTTAGAACATTGAATTGCCCCACAGATTTTCTCCATGTAAGCCTTCCTCCTCTGCACATGCTTTAATTTGGAGCTGTTTTGTTGCACAGCAGTTCCCTCCTGAGCCACAAGTGCCCTGTTAGACATCAGTAGATTTCAGCTGCTGTTTACGTATCTCTTAATTTACCTGACCTCCAGTTTTTAGCAGAGGAAATGTTCGAACCCAAGGAAATAAAATCATTCTGAGAAATTGCTGTCCTAGAAAGATGGAGATGATGTTTCTGTAGAAACCATGACCTTTCATTGCCCCTCATGTTAATAAGGTTGTTGAGAGGACAGACTGATTTCCAGATTCAAGCTATTAAAAATTCATTGGGTATGTACTAAGATAATCTAGTTGTTTCAAATATAAATACATATATTCACATTTCAGAGTTATAAACTGATGAGCCTGCAATGAAGCCATAAGAGTATCAAAATGGTATATGATACTTCCTAATCCAGTTTTTGTATTGGTGTATGCTGTTACATTGCACTGCAGAGAATATTTTCACTTACCTTTCATATCACAGCAGGGGAGAAGATGGTTAGGTGTTACTAAAAACCCAAACCTTTCTAAGGAGTTTGTTTTGCTTTTTTATTGTCAGGTATAAAACACAGAAGTACAGAACACAACTCCAGTCTGATGGTCTCTGAATCAGAGTTTGACAGTGATCAGGACACTATCTTCAGCAGAGAAAAGATTGAAAGAGAGAATTCTAGAACACTTATAAATGGATCCGTCAGAAATGGAGTTTCCTTCAACTACAGCTCCAAAGACAGATAACTGAATGAGGGTAAAAGCACAGAACACACTGGTGCGACACATCTGAAACATGTTGGCCCACCTCTGTTTTTCCAGAACCAAAAGATTCCTAAAATATCAACTAATTGCAGATTAAAGGGTAAATTTCTAGAACAGGTACGGGAAGGCAGAAGGAGGAAGACAGGATTAGATGTCAGCTAACTCCTCTTGTCACCATTATAGGAATAAGAAAAAGCACATCTTATTTCTTGCATGTTCTGTGCTGAACGTTTGAACTTCAGAAGGCCTTTTATTCTAAATCACTGCTACAAAACTAGCCAGGGCTGTTCTGCTACAAACTATGGTAACTAACAATGGCATACAGATTCATATGTGCTCCTAATGCTCTCTTTGAGAAGTGGTGTGATTTACAACAGCAGAAGCCAAAATAGATGAAGTTCCTTACAAGTATAGAGAGCAATATGTGGCCACAGGCTCCATCTTAATTTTCAGTTTAGGATGGAAACACAAAGAGCAATTTTAGTGCATTGTCTTTATCCAACTGTACTCTGTGACTTCCTTTTCTAGGTTAGTGTTCATCGGGTGAAAATGTTCTTGTTTTCAGAGGATGTTAACAACTAGCAATTGCACTGGGTTAGCTGTCATGTAACATGATGTATCTGTGTCCTGTAGGATGCAACGTTCCCAGTATTCACATAGGAGGTGTGGTTTCTGCAGGGAATTCTTAGGTTGCTTTTGTAATGACCAAGATGCTTTGGCTCTGCCATGTCCATCCAGGAAACTGTAGCAGGAAGGACTTGGTGCGATGCACCTTCAGAAGCATTTTGAGCATCCCAAACAACCTTTTTAGATCACTTTGAGGAGCTCTGGACTTTTTAAGACTGAATGCTCAGCTGAGTTTTCATCTGTCAGCATCAAGCGCTCAATTAAAGAATGTGCCAGGCAGTTGTGTAGTGAAATGTTTGTGGAAAATACCCTGTGTGGAGCAGGAGGTTCATTGTACCTTCATTGCCATGGTAATCAGTACTGAGCAATGTTTTAGCTTGAACATGAGATTGTTTGACTTTTTCCTGTCTGGCTATTCAGTGACTGGATGTGTTGGCCTAAAGAGATCTTTTTAGGTCTTTGGTAAGGGTAGGTGTATTGCAGTTCTGACATTCTTGCTCACAATCTGGATCATTTCTTCACAGCCTGCTTGTTAGGCTTTGAAATCATGTCCCTGGTACTGCTTTTGAAACCCCTAACTGAAGACCTGACTTTTATACATAGTCCTCACTTATGGGGGCATCTGTGCCAGTAATACTGTTTAGCCATGACATCAGCTTTTCCTGGGGGTCCTCTACTGATGTACTGGAGTCTTGGGCTGAGACGGAGGAATGATGTGTTTTGATGGAGAAAACGTTCCTCTGGGAGCATTTTTGAAGAGTTTTTTTTAAAAATGTTTTGGGGTATTTTGGTTTGGTTTTTTTTAAGAACCCATTATCAGAGGATGGAACAGTATAGAGATCAAGGGGAGCAGTTTAGAAGGGTCAGGGAGGGGACACAGCCCATCTCCATCATGAGGACTAATGTAGTAGAGAATTTTGGGGCTTTCTTCATCCTTTCTTAGAAGTCTGACACAACAGAGTAGGGTTGAACACTGTGGCTTCTGTGCTTCTCTTCTTAATGGACGTGGCAACAGTCAGAGCTGTCTAAGCTGGAAGAAATCAGTGGCCAAAAGTTGCAGCAACATAGCATGCTCATAACTTGCTTCATACCTTTGATTCTCAAATGCAGTCAGCAACAGTCCCTAAGTCCCTCATTGCTGCAACAATGAGGAGTGTTTACCCTGTGTCCAGCCGTGCATTTTTCTGGAGATCTTTTTGTGGCTGCAGGAGCCATTGTGGTGAGAGAGGCTGTGAAGACCTAAAAAGGGCTAATACAGGTGTTGTCTATGTTTTTCCCATGTGCACCAGCAAAGTGCAGTATGAATGGTATGATTTACTTTCTTCAGAAACCAAGTTTCAACTCTGTGTATGGGGGGTTTAGGCTATTTCTTGCAACAAGTCTACTTTATCACACTCTCCCTCTTCTTGAGAGTGTGCGTGTATATGTATATATATATATATGTTTTTAAATAACTTGATCAACAAAAGCAAGGTCAGCTTCTGATGCCTTTCAGTTCCTGCTCCAGATGTGTTAACATAATAAAAGCAGTGTTCACTTTAAAGCGTTCCTGAAAAAAGTTAAAGCCCACTCAAAATACTAATTTATTTCTTTCCTTTGAAATCCAAATGTTGGGCTTAATCCATTCTGAACAACTTCACGGAAGGTTCTAGCAGGAATTATTCTCTTGGAAACATGCATTTTTAAACAAGCAAATAAATTGCTTAAACAATTTCAAGTTTTTATGTGCCGTGCTGCCATTGATGCTTCTGCTAAATACTGTCTCCAGTGTGCCTTTATCTATTAGCTTGCCTTCTAGGACATGTCAGTGCAGTCAGCAGCATCTGTCAGCTTTGTGAAATTAGTGACTTATGTCTTTTTGGTTTATTTTATGTTTTTAAAGCCTGTGCTGAAGCCTAGGATGTTGTTCTTTCAAGGTATTAAAATACCTTTTTTTTTAAAACAAACAAACCCCACCAAAATGAAAAACTGATTCTCTAGTAAAACAACTCCAGGACTCATAAACCTGCATTCTTTAATGCTGCAGAATTTCCAGGACTGTTCCCCTGCCCATGGACGCACACTGGTGGGCTCAGATCTTTGGATCGCTGGTAAGTTCATGTGCCATGAGAACGCATGCATGATTTGGCTAAGTATTTCTTACTCTAATAAGAAATATTAGACCAATTTCTCATTGTATAAGGCCCTAGCAAGTGGAAGTTGCTTGGTAAATTCAGTTCTCTAGATGATACTTCGACATCTTTGTTGCTAACAGTATTTTAGCTATGTTTTCAAAGTTGAATATAGTTTAAATTTTTCAGCTGCTGCTGTATTCTACTAGTTTGATTATTCTACCTACTTGGGAGGAGAAGTTATACCTCTTACCATAAGACCAGGCTTGTTTTTAATGTATGGAACTTGCACAGAAGCTGAAAGCAATAATTTCTGGCTCTGTGAATTTGTGGTATCACGTTTGTGTCACTTGGCCAAGCATGTTTGTGGCAAGAATTTAGGAGAGACTATAGCAAGCCTTGTATCTTGATTCAGTATAATTGTTATTTCTAGAACTACTGCTTTCTTGCAGAATGTCAGGTCATACCATGAATGAAAGGGTCAGAAAACTGGCTGTAACAGTGCAAGCACATTGGCAGAATTTAGATTCTAACCCTTTGGTTTGGGTTATTGTAGGTTCAAAGCAGGTTCTCAGTCCTCGCGTTTACTTCTGCACAAAGTTTTCCTTCACATACAGAAAGAGTACTGGCAGCTGATATGTAAAATAGGGAGGGGGCTATTCCCAAAAGACTCATCTGCACTGAAAAGCAGAGGACACCAGATAGAGCTTGTCCTGTGTGGCTCAGAGTCTACTGAAAATAAAGAATAATTTAGTTTGGCACTGCTAAGATACTGCCTCTTGTTGAAGGCAGACAGTGTGGTGATACTTGCAGTGCCTCATTGCCTTGAAGTGTAAGCGCTGGACTTTCATTTGCATCATGGTTTTACACGCACAAGCAGGGATTGTCCAGCTATGTAAAAGGACTGCCTTTGTTTGCATTTTAAGGAAGGAGTATATTTTGGAAAAAAACTTCTTAAGCATTAAACAGGTTCAGTACCCAAGTGTAGTATTCAATGCAGTACATACACAGCATGAAACTGCCATGGCTGCGAACAGGTAATTGTCTTGTGGATTTAATTTTCCTAACAGAAATCATACTGCAGTATGAAACAAAATTTATCTTGGCAAATCTGTTGAGATCTACACCCAAATCATCTGTCCTATGGTTCAACCTGTCATATTAAGTAGCGAAAACAAAGCAAAATGCAAACTGTCTAATTACAGAGAATTGTTTATTTGCATAGGGGAAAAAAGGTTATTCTTTTTCCATATGTAAGAGTAGATTACAAACTCTGTCCTTTTAGATAAAGTCTTACTCTCCCTCTGTCAGATGTATCAGATAAAAGTGCTGTTCAAGCATCCGTTTTGTGCTGTCAGCTGTTTGCTTATATGATGTCAATTTTCCCTTCCTTGGTCTCCTTTGGGAAAACAGAAGTGCACACACATGCAAGGAACTTAACAGTGACAGAGTGAGTGCATACGTGTGTTCTCTGTGCTGGCGCAAACTTTCCTTAGATAGTCTGATGTTCTTGAAATAATTGGGTTCCTAGGCAAACACTCTATTCCTGCTTTTAACCTCAAGTGAAACTAGTTTTGTCCCCCTGTGTACCAGTAATCGGCAGTAGTCAGGTGGAGCTTTGGGATGGTAGTAATAAAATGACAGTAAGTGTAGTCTTCTGCCATTTAGGCGAGGTTTGAGAGAGGAAAACGTTCCTCCAGGAGAAGGGAAACAGGATAGAGGTGAATTAGTTTCTTAACGTCAGTTCTTGATTATGTGGGATCCCTAACTTGAATACTAATCCCATACTTCTGCAGCAAAGAAAAACCCACTTTATGTACCTTTTATATCCTGAACTCCCCAAGGCAAAGGAGGGAAATACAAAGTTTAGAAATAAAATTTTAAGGAGGAGGCAACAAAGGCAAATGATTTTTGCACAGGCTGTGAATCAGGTGCAGATGAACTGCACATGTGTATTTTGTCTCTGTATGAAAGCACTTCTCCGTGTGGGTGGATGGGTGAGCTATTACAGAATTTATATTAGGAATCTGTTTCTAGAAAATGTTATTTATTGCAAATGCTATTGTATTGTAACTGGAACAATTTCTGAGCTGAAATTACTACATTTATGTAACTATTAATAAAGTTTTGTCTTTCCTTTTAGAAGCTTGTCAGATACTCTTTTAAGCATGGTACTCTGTATTGGACTCAACACTCAGGCCAGGCTAATAGATATATGTTGTCTACCATAGCTTGTCTGTACTCAACATAAAAGCAGTGCAGTAGCTGATTCCTTCCCTTTCTACTGACAGAAGCATTTTTTTTCTAGAGAGGTGACAGAATTCAGTACATCAGAGAGCAGGAAAAGAGAAATTTACTGCACTTCACAGTAAGTTTTCATGTGGTGCTTGTCCTTACTTGGTTTAATTGGCTGTGTGTAAGTAATCACCAGCTGTCATGCCAAGTGTGGTGGTTTCACACGTTTTGTGGCTTACTCTGTAACAGATTCCATACTTGAGTCAGCTGCTTAGCAGTAACCAGAGATACAGGTGTGCAATATAACCAAAATATGCTGTTAGAGGGGGGGTAAGTTATGCTGCTTGTTTCTGAACTGGAAAAGAAAAATCCTTCCATCATTGCATATTAAGTTTGTGCTAAATTATGAGATACAAGTGTCTTTCTGTAAGGAAAAAAGCATACACCATGAAGGCAACTTATTAAGTCTATTTGGATACATGGTGCTACAGTCTAGGTGGTACCTCAAACATTGCCACTGGACTACATGGGAATACTGGCAGCTAAATGAGCTGATGAGATACATGTGTCCTTTGTTGAAGGATGGAATCTGCCCCTTTGCTATTGCATTGTACATTCTGGTAATAGCAGTAGCCTTCCCCCATCCCTGTGAGTAGGTGATGCAACAGAAGATAATTGGCATGATTGCAAAACAACTTCAGCCAGTTGTGCTAAGCAGCTTTGGCACTCACTGATAAAGTGAATAAACCACCATCTTCACATGGTTCTCCTTGGAAGGACCTAAGGAGCAACTTTTGACATGGAAACCCCTTAAACAAGTGCTGAAATGTAACAGAGCTTCTGAACACCATACTTAAATCTTCTTTAAGATAGCTAAATTGTTAATATCTAGTAGAACAGGTAAACATAATTTCTTGAGAGCATGTTATACAGAGAAGACAGGCAGTGGGGGTGGGGGTGTGTGTCAAACAACTATTTAAAGAGTAACTTAAGAAAATAAAATGGAAATTGGCCATGACTATGTCAAGTTGGAAATTAAAAGACAGTTTCTCAGGCTTCAAGACTGTATTAATTAAACAGAAATAAAAGAGCTCCCAAAACTCTATTTTAAATCTTAATGAATGAAATAAAGAATTACCACATCACAAAAGCAGGGAAGACACTCTAATCTACAAAACCTGTCTTGTGATAAAATGTTTGACTCAGCATAAAAGACTGACATACAAAATGACTGATGGCATATTACTATGCCCAAGTAGTCTCATCTATTTGATTTAGATTCAAGGGACTGTAATTGGGGTACCAAAATCTTACACTGCACGAACATGTGGATGCAAAGAAGTGTTGTCTTTTCCAGTGATAAAGCTGTCAGAACAAAATCTTGTGTGCAAATCTGAGAGACTGAATTTAATGGGGCTGCTGTCAGTTTGTCAATTCAGCATTGAATAAGGCAATAAACCACAAAATCCGGTGGTTTCACAGAAGTTATTTATTAACTGAAAACATTTTTTCATCACAGTTTTAATATCCAGAAATTGCTAAACTATCACAAGTGCAATCAACACAACTGAGGTGTAAGAATTCAAGTACGTCTTTTGTTGAAGAATCACAGCTTTTGCTATGAAGACAACTTTGATTATTCTGTGCTTAACTGATGTAGACTTTACTGACATGAGGATATTATGCTGGAATCCAACCATAGTCCAATCTAGACAAAGGAATTTTTAAAGTTTCTTACAAACATTATCTTTAATTATTGTTTGTGCTTGTTATCAGGCATAGTAAAAGGTATTACTTGCTAAAAAAAAGTAAACACTCATTAAAAGTGCTAAAAACACAATAAACACTCAAGTAAGTGCTATTCTCAGAAATGACATTAAGATTTTAAATGTACCAATGCATCAGATCAGTAACTTTGCAGTGAAGAGAGTAAGGGTTAAAGAATTTATCCTCCAAAGGCACTGTCCCAAGAAGGACACTCACAATAAATACTGCACTGTCATACAGCTGTAAATAAGACTGCAGTTCACAGGCAGACATAATTAAGTCCGCATTTCAGTGGCAGATACTCTACCTGTGTACGATACCTGTAACTATGCCTGCATCATTGTGTTGTGGGACTCAGGAACCAAGGCATGACCTTCTTTTACCAAATTATTTTTTCTAATTAATACTAAACACATTGGTAGCCAAGGCTGGCAAACAGCTTCCTCCCACAACACTGTATTCCCCAAATTCAGGCAGCCTGTGTGCTCAATAGTGTAATCTTAGAAGTTGGCTATAGGAAGGTTTCTTGCAACTAGCGTAAAAAAAGGCCATCCTTTTTGTATTCTTGACAACAAGCATATGTAACAGTACACAGTCCTCACCCTCACAACTGTGTGGGCTTGGTGCATTGGGAATTACTGGAAGGGCAGTAAATGCCCTTTGGTTGGCGTGATGCACACAGTACTGACAGATAATGTGCTCCAGACCCACCTGGTCTCAACTGCTACACAAATACAACCATAAAAAAATATTTACAAATAAGAAGTAGCAGTCAATGCTACTTGATGTGCGCTTTAAAAAATCCCTGTGAAACTCAGTTCCAGCTTGCTTTCCCTCCTTCCCCAAGCCTTGTGTTACCTGGTACCTCTTTGCCTGATGGGATAAAATATTTTAAAATGTTTCATTTCATAGGGTACATTCATTACTTTATAGGAAGAAGGGCTCCATTGCCTTCTTTTACTTATTTTTGTAATGAATACAAGAAACAAAATTTATTCCACTTAACCTCTGCAGTGCTGATTTATTTGCCAAATTAACATTGCACATTTTTTAAAGTGCTTTGTTTGACTGCCATTAAAAAATGTTTAAACAACATTGTTTATTTCATAATAAGGAAGCCTTACATCATCTTTTGAAGATGACAGAATAGTGAGGTGATGTGTCAAAGTCTCCCCTCTAACCACCACTATTTAAATCTTTATTAGGTCACAAATTAGCCATGTTCAAAGGTTTTTAAACCTTCCTCCCTAATGGACATTCACCTGCGTAACCACAAATCCAATTCAAGACACAAAGCCCACAGGGATGGATATCTGCTCCTATTCTTTGAAGGGTATGAGTAATGTTCCTTTGGACACTGAGCAATATTTACATCAGGGACTGTACTTCTACCCAAGGAGAGTCATGGTCTTTTCATGAAAGGGAGGGCATTTATCTGTATCATCATGTCACCCCTTGTGCTTTCTTCACACAGCCCTTCTAGTTTCCCCTTACAATTCGGCAAGTTATTCCTGTAAGTATCCCATCTTCCTCCTGCTTCTCACTAAACTAGCAATTCTTAATCCTGGACTGTCCTGTTCCCAGGACTACTGGGGCTAACAGGCATCAAACAAGGGCCATATTTCATCTTAAGCATGCAAGCTATTAGGCACAAATTATACCTCTTTGCTTAAAATCCTAAAGCTGAACAGACAGCAGCCCTGCAGTCAGCATTAACAGTGCTGAAAAAGCTGTTTGCCCATGTGGATGCCTAGACAGAGCTCAAAACAATTCCTCACCTTTTGTTAGCAGGAGATTCTCCCACAATTAAAAAAAAAAAAACAACAAAAAACGCTTGCTTCTAAAGAAGGTCACATAACCACATAAGAAAGTGTGAGTATTTACACAAAATTCTGAAGGGAGACTGCCATCCCAAAGCTCCCCATATCCACACTGAAATACTAAAGGTAGTAAAAAATGGTGGTCTAGTTTCCCCTTGCTATTGGTTACAATCTGTTTTCATTATGCACAAGTCTCCAAGTTCTCCCAGTTACACAGGGATAATCCAAGAATAATAAATGTACATCCCTACTCATTACTAAAAATAATGGACATTGTGATCACATTGCTGAAAAACTGGATGTATAAACAAAGACCATGTAAAAACATTTGGCAGCACAGAATACTGTAGGTATCTCTATACACACACAGGACAGGGTTGATTAGTTCTAAAGAAGGTAGAAGTTACATTCATAGGTATTTCTGGCTCAAGAAGCTTATTAAAACTACAGCACTCTTCCCCAGATTGTTGGGATTGTGCTGTCTGAAGGCTTTTATAATCCTCCAAAGCAGACATATTTTATTTCTAAGTATTCATCGATGCCATATTTTGAACCTTCTCGCCCTAAGCCAGACTCCTTCACCCCACCAAAAGGACACTCCGCTGACGAGATTATGCCTTCATTAACACCAACCATTCCAACTTCCAGCTGTTCTGCAACTCTCCAGATCTGAGCTGGATCTTGGGAGTAGAAATATCCTGTCATGCAGACACAGAGATACAGGAATGAAAATCAGTAAGAACAATTGCAGAAGACTGTGAAAAAGAGACGTATTGACATTCAGAATCATCACCCCATAACACTAAAGCTCAATAAACCACAGAAATACACTTATCTGACAGAGAGGCATACCTGCTAAACCCACATTAACTGCATTTGCTATAGCAACAGCTTCTGCTTCAGTCTCAAATCTGTCAACAGAAAGAGAAAAAATAAAAATGAGGCCTGCAGTTCACCTACTGTCTTGCTGACTTACTGACAAGAAGCAGTCTTATCAGGAATTAAAATGTCGATTTATTTTTCCCAAAAGTGTACATGAAAAACCTAATTTAACTTTAATTTTAAAATGCTGAAGCATCTACCTCTTCTCGTAATTTAAACTACAGTTAAGTAGTTAAGATTGCCTTTATCCTCCCAAGGCAGCTGGATGGTAACCAAACCATTTACTTCACATGGGTTAGCCTACCTATTTCCCCAAATACACAGCACTCTCAGTGCTGAGAGGTAACTCTATATTCTTCCATCACATCCAATTGTTCTGCATGAAGGCAGGGAAGGCTTTAAGGAGAACAGACAGCTCCAAGTCATTGTCTGTCAGAAAAGCTTACGACTAGCAAATCATGTGACAAACTCAGAAGTCCTGTCTCCTATTTCATGCCACAGATCATACAGCCTATGAAGGTTTTGCTGCTATCTAGCCTTGCTTAACTCTTGAGACACTTTAATTTTCAGAAAGTTGCAGAGATGCTAAGATGAGGTCAAGAGAAAGAAACAGATGAACCACATATGAAGAGGATGTTTTCACATGTGTACCCCAGTTTTTTTACAAGGTTTGTGTGATTATACAAAAATAATTTTTGCAAACTCTTTCAAATCTTGTTTATTCAAAATAATCTTTGTTTTTTTAATTGTTAATTTTAATCTGTAAAATTAATAATCTTACTTGATAACTGGTGCTAAAGGGCCAAATGTCTCTTCTTGGGTGCAAAGCATTTTTGTTGTAACATTACTAAGTAATGTTGGCTCAAAGAAATTCTTCCCCAAGCTGTGTCGTTTCCCTCCAGTCACAATAGATGCTCCTTGAGAAACTGCATCCTTAATGTGTTTCTCTACCTGAGAGATGCATAACAAAAATCTTAAAGTCAGCATTTAAGAATGAGCAATAATACATTTTCCACTGAAGAAACAATACTCTTTAATATTAAAGAGAAAATTTTGAAGAGAGGTTTACACTTTGCAGAGGATCGTTTGCAATATTATCTAATTCCTCTTTAATTCTTTTTTCTCTCAGTCTGACATAATTTCAGAGGAATAAATTATGAGTGTGGCCCCTAGCCCACTTTTCTGTTGAAATTAAAAGCCTACACCTAATGTGAGAAAGTCTTTGCAGGACTAAAAACTGAATCTTGTATCAGTGATTAAGCACTACGAAAACAGAAATACATGACTGCTATGGAAAGAGAAACAACTCTCAAGATGGAAGTGGCAAGAACACTTTGCTACTTTAGTTTTCTTATTACTTTGTTGTCTTTAGATGAATTGTAACTGTAGGGGGTAGGTAGAATTGTAGATGTAGGAAACTCCACCTAGAATACTGTCCTTTGAAATTACAGAAATTACAGAAAGTGACCACATACAGTGTTTGTTTGTATATATAGTTGTATGTGATACACACACTATGCTTTTGTGATACAAGAACGGAAGGCAGAAGGAAAGAAATTCAAGGACTGAATCCTTTGTCTCCCAAATAACTGAATATTTTCCCATTCTTTTATAAAGAGAGAGAAGCTGGCACCATTCATGGATAATGGCTTTAAACCAAGCCTGCATACAACTGAGCTGTAATATCTTACAAAGTATGAAACACTTGACTTAATAATATTTAACCTTAGGAATGGTGAAGTATTACAAAAGATGTGACTTATTAGGATTTAAAAAAAAAAAAATCCTGGAGTTGCAGGTCATCCAAAACAGAAGGCTCAAACCATGTACGTGAAGTTTGAAGTGATTACAACACCCAGAGTTCTGGTATTTTTAACCCTGATTAATTATTCTCCCTAGCTTTTGCCAAAAACACTGTTCTTCAAAAGAAACTGTCAATCACAGTGCTTCAGAACTGCAGGATCACCATACAGCTCTCACAGTGTATCCAATTTCAGTGAATGGACTTGAGAACAGCTAGGGAGTAATTGGGAGGAATCAGCTTCTCCTAAAGGAGGCCTCTCTTTCACTTAATGGAAACAGGGTGATGATGCATGAACTGTCCACATCTGTTTGTCTGTATGTACACATGGATTTGGTGGACAGAACACAATTCCAGCCACACTGCAAATATGTTCTAATAAAACAAGTGAAAAAAAGTGAAACATAAATGTGAAGTTATTTTATGGATCATAGAAAGAAAATTAGGATGTCAAAAATGAAGTATTTATTTATACCTTCTCCACAGCTTTTTCATTTATTAGTGGTCCTTGAGTAGTTTTTGCATCAAATCCATTTCCAACATGCAGTTCTTTTTCTATAGCTTTAGCAAACTTTTCCACAAATTCATCATGAATTCCCTTTTGCACCAGGAAACGGTTTGTGCAAACACAGGTCTGAAAACAAACAAGATAAGACAAAACCCCAGTAGTTTATATTGTATTTAATCCATCCATTAATTCATTCTGGCCTTCATGCACAGAATTAGGTTACTACACTGATGTCCCTTGCCTCTTCTCCCTCATCCTAAACTGTTACCAAGCTGTGCCATATCTTTCATCACCCCTTCCACTCTGGAAATACAACTTCAACAAGCTGTCAGTGGGTGTGTGAAATACGTCACACTGCGAAGTTCCTTATGCTGGGGAAGTGTTTTGTGAGTTTTGTGGACTCAGATACATGGATCAACCAAGGCCCAGAAGCTGCACAAAATACCTTCTAATTAGACTACACAATGCTGGACTGACCAGCAGAAACTCAGATCACACTTAGTGGTCTGCGGTCTTTTTTTCTAACTCCTTTATTATTTGAGTTTGCTTTCTTCCTGGAAGTTGTTTCTAATGCTTTCAATGGCCTATTTATATGTGCTACCCCTTGCTCTAACTGCATCCTATTTTGACTGCTGCAGTATGTGAAAAGTAACAGCTACTTATCCTTCTCTACAGCAGCAGAAGTGCCTTCTATGTTAGATCTTTTCCAGTCTGAGTCTGATCCTTTAGTGGTCCTTGTCCACTTTTGTTTCCTTTCTTTCTTCCCAAGATTAGTCATGTCTTCTTCTCATGTTATTCAAGCAAAGTTTTCCCCATCGAATGACCTCCCAAACCCACTGACAAATTGGTGCTTCTCAAAAGCTGGAGTTCATCAACTTCATGTTCACAGGTACCTGTAAGGTTGGAACAGTCTCCACAAAGCCCTTCTCAGCTGACTGTTCTGGAAAGTGATGCTCTTAAATTTTTTTTGACTCTAAATGAAATACATTTGAAGCAATGCACACTTGAATCTTGTCTATCAATTTTTTATAGCTACTCACTTATGGAAAAAGCTATCTGTGAGTGTCTTAACAGACTGAAGCAAGATGGTGTCTTTCACAGCTCTAGTTCTCCAATGAATTTAATGTTAACAAAGCATATGACAAAATGCCTTATCACTTCTCAAGCTCTTGCAAAGGCTCCTAGAGAACATCATCTTCTCTAACAGTGATGCTACTGACTGCCATGTATGTTGTGAAAATATATGGGATTTTAGTGTTGCTATTTAGACTTGCTGGTAACTGGCTTTAGTGCCCAGAGCCATGTGTGACTGCATCACTTTTCTCTTCACAGTGAGGTGTTCTATGCTTTCCTTTTACATAAAATAGCTTATTTACAGATTAAACTTTATGTACAGCTCTTCATTGTCTAGAAACATGGACAAGAAGATTATTCTCACCTGTCCTGAGTTTCTATACTTAGAAGCAAGGGCTCCTGCGACAGCCTGGTCCACATTGGCGCTGTCAAACACAATAAAAGGAGCATGTCCTCCAAGCTCCATGGAAACTCTCTTCACAGTGCCAGCTGCATGTTTGAGCAAGATCTGTAGGCAACACAGGAGACACAGACATCCATACCTCTAACAGATGTGAACAGTGGAATCATGGATGCAAGGCAGTGAAAAATTACTCCGGCAAGGAAATAATCTGCAGTTTCCCTACAATGCTAGACCATCTCCTATGACAAAAACAAATTACCTCCATTACATTCTTTAAAGATGAGATTCTGGCCAATGACTAATGCAGAGAAAGATTTTGATCAACTTCAGGTCAGGTCAAGCTTTTATACACTAATATTGTTACCTTTGTTTCCTTGTTCTATTCTTTTTGATAATAAAATCTTGGCTAACCTTACAAAAGTTTTCCAAGATCTGACAGAATTTGGTATTATGATTTGCCTTGATACCAGTCTTTTCCTTCATTCTGCATACAGCCATCCCAAAGAATTCTGTCATTTTGCAGCCACACTCTGCAGCTTTAGTGATTCAATTATAGATGGCGACAAGACTGCTTATTGACTAAGGTTGATAGCAGAGATTCCAGGGCCTCGCTTCTCTAATACTTTCAACTGCTGAAGCCATTCTTGAATGGTACATTTGAAACTCAGTTTCAGTGTTCTTATTAGCATGCTGTCACCTTATGATATAAACCAAGAACACCTTGTACAGAACTGTTCATATCATAGTTTAATAAAGGGCAATTATCAAGAAGTTGCAGACAGGCATCCTTCTGTGAAGTACCGATGCTAAAACATACAGTAAAAACAAAGTAAAACAAGCAGTATCTCAAGAGGTACACAATTATTTGGATAATCTGTGTACAGTAGCCAGAAAAGGCTCTGTATAAAGGCACACACTTTCTCCCCACCTTTCTAGCATAACCACAGTAATAATCTTCAAGGATATTCTGTCCCCATATGTACCTTTCCTGTTGCTGTAGAGCCAGTAAAAGATATTTTAGAAACCAATGGATCAGTGCATAGAACTTCCCCTACAGCTGCTGTCTGTTGTCTGGAACAAGGAACAACATTATACACTCCTGCTGGGATTCCAGCCTGGTTTGCAAGCTGCAACAAAATAAAAACAGAATTTGCAGTATTAGTGCATTTTGTAAGAGGAACAGTCACTTAATGATTGTTCATTGTTTTGAAGAAAACCATCTATAAGTCAATGGAAGCCAAAAGGGCTCAGCACAACTAGGAACAGGTGCCACGGGTGCATCAGAGAGCAGCTTTGCTCCAGTTTAAGCTGTCTGTTCAAAAGAACCAAATTACAGATATAAGGATATTTTGTATATCAAAATGGCCTGATCCATTTTGAGGCTCTAGACCATATTAGAAGCAATTTACAAAGATTCTCACTGAACTAAAACACCTGCAAGTAGTCAGTTTGTCCTTTCTTCACATATGAAGCTGGCCAGAGCTACCTTCCAAGCCCATCTGACTCCCTGTTTACAGTGTCAGTCCATTGCTGAGGTAAAGCTTAGCACTGAAAGCTCACCTCCCCAAGAGCTAATGCTGATAAAGGTGTGTCCTCTGCAGGTTTCACTACCACTGTACAGCCAGCTGCCAGAGCTGCACCAACCTTCCGGGTAATCATAGCGCTGGGAAAATTCCACTAGGAAGAAAGAAAATAGTACAATCAAAGTTGGGAACATTTTGCCCCCTGTTTTTGCAGAAATAAATGACATTTTGAGCTGTGGGCTGAGCTGAAAACGTTCACGTGACTCAGAAGAGTTCAGTTATGCTTACTGGGGTTATAATGGCTGCCACTCCTACTGGCTGCTTCAGCACCAGGACTCTTCTGTCTTTTGCAGATGCTGGAATAACATCACCATAAATCCGTCGAGCCTCCTCCGCAAACCACTCCAGAAATGAGGCTGAATACACGATTTCACCCTGTGCTTCTTTCAGAGGCTTCCCCTTTGATTAAATCAGATTGAAGATACATTGTAAGCGGCAAACGGAAGCAATATAAACAAATTCAAGTAATTTTGGAATTACTCTCTTTCTCTACTCTTCTTTCCAGAGTACTTTGTGATCCCCTCCCTATAACATACACTGCAATCTCCAAAAAGGATTCTAGGACTACAGCAGCAATAGTTGTGTGGATTCAATATACCACCATTGTATAATCAATATTTTGTATGCTGTGCCTTGATTCATACCTGCCCAGGACAAGCAAATGTAGTATGCATTTATTTACAAACTCTGAGTTAGCTGCTATTACCACTCAGAAGAAAAACACAAATCATGGCAAAACAGTTATAAGTTTATGCCAGGGTCGTCTGGGGTTTTTTTTTGGAATATTGCTTTGGACTATCCCCAGGTCTGATCCCGTGGACTGAATGAACATTAGCAGCTGTGACACCACATAGGAGCTGCTGAAGTATCTTCCAGCAAGGTTTTATCCAAAAGGACACCAGTTTGTGAGCCCCCAGACTATTCAATGATACAGACCAAAGCAGACTGCGCGAATCCAGCTTGGAGACTTGCATGATTTTTCCCACTCACAAGTACTTCTGCCATGAGGACCATGGTTTAGGTGGATGTATGCTTTTGCATGCCATGAAACACACATAGGTCTGGTTTCCGCTGGTTAGGTACTACTGTCACCACACCACCGTACTTTATGTATGCCCGGTGGAGGAATGGTTGAAACGCCATCCACTGACCTAGCAGAGCAATGTGAGTGCACAGTATGCCCGAAGTTATTTAAAAGGACACGGTGGCGAACTGGTGAAGTGCGCAGGGAGAGTGCTGACGACTGTCAGTTTTATTTGATTGTCACTGTTCGTCTGCGTGTGCTGGGTGTCCCAGCGCGAGTGCCAGCACAGGGCAGTGTCCACGCCCACCCCGCCGCCCTACTCACGTTCTCGGCCGTGATGATCCGCGCCAGCTCCTCCTTGTTCTCCATCATCAGCTCGTACCATCGGCGGAGGCGCGCGCTCCTCTCCTGGGAAGACCGAGAGACAAGGCTGCCGTGGCCGCCGCACGCAGGGACGGGGAAGCGAGGCCCCGGGAGACCCGACCGGACCGGCCCCCTCGCCGCCACGTCCCGCGGCCGCTTACCTTGGCGGGGACGCGGCCCCAGGCGGCGCCGGCTTCGTGCGCGGCCCGCACGGCCGCCCGCGCCTCGGCCGCCCCGCAGTCGGACACCCGGCCCAGTTCCTCGCCGCTGGCCGGGTCCTGCACGGGGAACGCGGCGGCCGTCTCCACCCATCGGCCGCCCACCAGGCCGCCCCGGCGCACCAGGGCGGCGGACAGGGCCTGGCTGGCGGCCCGCGCCGGCCCCGGGGCGAGCGGCACGGGGCGCAGCAGGAGGCGGCGGCGGACGGCGGCGGCGCCCCGCGGCAGGACGGTGGCCATGGCTGCGCTCCGGCGACAGGCGGCGGGGCCCGGCACAGCCCCGGCACGGCCCGCCCCGCCCGCGCCGACCCGGAGGAGGAGCTGCCGGGGGGCCGGGCTAGAAGCGGCGTCTCGCCGGGCACGGTGGCGGGTGGAACCCGGCCAGGGGTGGGAGCCTAGCGGGAGTAAGTGGGGGCGGGAGGCGCCTTCTGCTTCCCGGAGCCTTGTTTCCCATGCCCCATCGAGGCCCCCGCTTCGTAGGGAGAGGGGAGGCTTAGAGTCATAGAATATCCTATGTTTGAAGGAACCCACAGGGATCATTGAAGTCCAACTCCTGACCCTGCACAGGACACCCCAAGAATTACATCATGTCCCTGAGGGTGTTGTCCAAATGCTTTCTGGAACTCTGTCAGGCTTGGTGGTCTCACCACTTCCTTGGGGAGCCTGTTCCAGTGTGCAACCACCCTCTGGGTGAAGAACCTTTCCCTAACACCCAACCCAAACCTCTCCTGACACAGCTTCACTGGTCACCACAGAGAAGAGATCAGTGCCTGCCCCTCCTTTTCCCTTCGTGAGGGAGTTGTAGACTGTGATAAGGTCTCGAGGCTCTCAGTCTCCTCCAGGCTAATGTGTGCTTTACTGCAGGAGCACTGGTCCATGGGAGCCCATGGGTCAGTCCCATGACAGCTGGTCAGTCTCTGGCACAAAATGCGAAGCCCTGCCCAGTGCTACCATCTCACTGGGGACTGGTGTGGCTGTGCCACATGCATGCAGGGTGCCCGGGAAACGCAGGGTGCCCAGCCCCTGAAGCCAGATGTTCATAGCAGTACACTTGGCAGGAGTACTTCCATGAGTCCCCCGCATATCAGCTGGGCTTTCAATACAGATCATAAGACCCAGACTTCAGTGTGCAATGTCCTATCAGCTCACCAAAGGTTATGAATTTGTATTACCTGCAACTCAGGAGCTGGTGTCTTTCTATTAATACTGCTTTGGCAATTGGCTTTCATTTCTTTTGTGAAATGTGATGTAGTTGTTGTAAGACAAGCACACCGTGAGCTGGACAATGGTGCTCTTTGCCAGGCTTTTGTATTTAACAGAAGTCTCACTGCTGCGGTGCAGTGATGCACTGATTACACTGCTCAAATCCCAGAGATATTACAGAATTCAAGTGGGGAGAAGACCCATAGGCTATTTCTTTCTTTATATAAATTACTTTATTTGCAGTAAAAGAAAGCATTGGTATAAAATAGCCTTTCAAATTCAGCAGTCGTTTGCTTGCTGTGTCAGCAATATGTGTGAAAGAAAAGGCATGCTCCGTAACCTACATTTCAAAGGTCACAGTGCTACTGCTCCAGGCTTCTGAAAACACAGTTGGAGCCAGCATCATGGTTGGTCTGAAGATTTGGTCTGTCTTGCTGGTTATACTCTACCATTTCTGTCAAAGATGTGTCCCGTGTGGAATTTCAACACATGTTGAAATAGGTAAGACATGTTCAAAATGGATTTTCTTTTGTTTTGAATTTCTTGTGAAGAGAAGTAAATTCAGATTCAGCTGGAAAGCAGAGAGAGGAAATTAACAATGTTAAAGTAATGAGCAGTCTACATAATTTTAAAAATGTGAATAACAGGAAAAATGAGTAGTTTGATTTTGTAGTTTGTAATTTTACTGTTTTTATAAGTAAAGTGCTTGAATTGACTTGGGTTGCATATTTTTCCATCTCCTAAAACACAGGCATTATGTAACTGGAATGTTTTTGTCTGTGAGTCGTACGCAGACGGGGTTTGGTTTTTTGGTTTGGAGAAAGAAAAGGAATGCTTTAGGCAATTCGTGGGATTCTTATGTTTAAACTAAAGAATAACAAAAGTAATTTGTGGTAGCTCTGTTTTCAAATCACCCTGTATTAATTATGCCATACCTGCACAAATAGATAAAATTCTGTAATGTGTTTGTATCTGTGACTAACATCATAAAAATTTCGTTCTGTGTCTCTTTCTGGTAGGTTGCTCTCTGTAACCAGAAGAGCGTAGATTTGTAGAGAATGAAGGAGAGAACTGAGTGAACATCAAAATGGAGAAACAGTTCTGTTTTGAATTTCTTGTTTGCCTGTGCTATTTTTAAAATCTGGCTTCCTCTGTAGTTATTGCAAGCACAAACACGAGCTGTGTGAGGTTATTCTGAAACAGCTACTCATAATAATTGACAGTTTTAATTGTTTGTTCTTCTCTTTTTGTTTCTAAATCTGTTGCTCAAACAGATGGTAAAAATCTAGGATGTTGCCTTTGTTCAGGTAACTTTCTCAGACTTTAGGTACTGAATACATGCAACTTTGAACAATTTCAAGGCTGGGATTATTCATGGTGTTTGAGACTGGAGTGTGTTCCCTTACTGAGTGTTGTACCCTTGGTCAGTATCCTGGAATAATTTGCTTTTCCTAACAATGTGTCAAGAAACCCATAATAATCTGTAGGAGAAGTCATGCTGCCTGAGGTTAGGCAAGTGCACACAACTCTGCAAGCTCAGGGCTCTAATTACCAAGTATGCACTTCAGAGGACTTGAAATAACAGATTTGCCAGAATAGAGTGTGTTTGAAAAAAACAGTCTTCAAAGAGAAACAAACTTACAGATCTGTACCAAAGCAGTCATTTTTTTTTCTAATCAAGCGAGCATGTTGCAGAAAACATGCATTTTTAGGTCTTGGTTGTCTGAGGAGTTGTGTGTACACTGAACTATTGGGTCATAGTTTAGAACAAATTTTGTAAATTACATTAAACTGTGATCAGCTCTGATGCTGCTAAAATGAGTTCTCTTACTGTTGTGCACATAGAAGTGTGTAACAGTAAGATGAAAATATTTGCAAAATTAAAACACTGAGTATTCCAGGAAAACAAAAACAAGCAAACAAAAAAACCCCCAAACAACAAACTGTAGAAAGGAATTCCTCTCACTTAAAGACAGCACCAAAGAAATCCTGGAGAGATTTTTGAAAGTACTTTTAAAATGGTGAAAAGCTCTGCCTGTTCAGAATGTTGATCATGTTCAGTGTGCTTGGCAGAGCTGTGCTGTGTCCTACTTGCATGGCCGTGCCTGGCAGGTCTGAGTGGGGAAACTCTTCGCTCCTAGGGGTTCCTGTCAGACTTGTGAGGCTCTGTGTAACTATGGGGATCTAGCATAAAATTCCTTGTGAAGGTGGAGTTGTAGAACCTGGGCCCACTTGAGTAGTGAGAGAAGTGCGGGGGAGGTGTGAGGCAGAAAAAGCAAACTGCCAAACTGAGGCTCTCCCACACTGGAATCAGAGATATCTGTAGAAATGTCTGAACCTTAAAATTTTAGATGATTATTTATTATTTTGTTGTTGTTGTTTCTCTTCTGGTGCAAGGCTGGTCTTTAAGGTGTCTTAACTTACTTGTATAAGGATGATTTAGATCACTGGGTAAATTCAAAGTTAAAGGTCTTTCAAACCCACACAGTTTTGTCTAGATCTTATTCCAGAATGAGAGGGGATTGTTTTGGATTTGGTGGGGGGAGTTTTTTATTTGTTTGTTTCATTGTTTGGTTTTTTGGGGGTTTTTGTAATGTGATTTATTTGGTAAGGAACAAATTAACTTCAGTCTTTGTAAATAGCTTGAGTCAATGTTGGGTATTTTTAGAATACTGTTGATAGATTAGTCCTGCGATCTAATATTAATTAGGAGTAGACCTCATTAAAGAAAAGGATATCAGTTCATTTCATTCACTTGTTATGATAGCTAAATAAAGATTTTGGCAGTAAGAGTATCTGCCAATTCAGTAAATAAATAGTGTTATTTACCTTGCTGACTTTAGATTTTTGTTACTTTTCATGCATGTTAAAGATTAAGCAAACTGTTAAACATCCACATTGATTCCCAACATACCTTTTTCACTGTTAAGGACAACAGTGAAACTCGGATACAGTACAGCTAGAACTTTGTGGTCCACGCTTTATATGTGCTGGGTGTGGTCCAGTCATTTCACTGCTGTAGCTCATTTCTGGACATGGGGAGGTCATTTCCCTGCAATTTCAGCTTGGTTGGTCAGCTTGGGAGCTGGGGATTAGAGAGAGACTCAAGATGTGCCACAGAAAGAGCACTTCCTTTTTAACTCCCTGGGTGAGAAAGCACACCCTCTCACACGTACACCATTCTGTGAGAAATGGTGTTTCATGCAGGTGGCACTTGGCTTGGGCACGAAAATGTGTTGTGTTCTGGTTTTGATAGTGCTTCTAACAAAACATGGGCCTGGACACAATACCTATAAATCAACAATTCAATATATTGTTTTTCAGCACATAGAGCTCTGGAATTTTTCATTAAGCATGAAGGGAGTGTTAATTATAGACAGGTAGGAAGCATATTATTGCTTAATTTTCTACACCTTTCTTCTGAATGTTTTTCTTTCTGTCTTCTTGCCTTTCTTATTATTCTCAGTAATCCGTGTGTCAATATTGTGCCCAGACTGTATTTTTACCTTTTTTGAATTGAAAATAATTTGACTCCTTCTGAATATTATAGCAGAAATATAACAATTATACCCATGTGTGTATATATATTTTGTGTGGTTTCTTGCATGTTTTCCTATCTTCTTTAGTCATATTCTATGTGAGTGGTTGTATTAGTAGAATCAGTAGAGGATTTTGGAAAAGAAGATTTAATAAAACTAAGGACAGCAAAATGACAGCAAGGTTTTGTGCACCACATGGTGCATTTTACCAAGATGATAGTTGTGTTTTGCTGGATATTTAGGACATACCTTTGGTGTTGGTAGTAAAATGTAGTTTTGTGCTATGCAATAGCATTCTGATTCCTTTTTCCCCCCCCCATCCTTTCCCCAGTTATTACTAAACCACCAAGATGCTTTTCAGGCTGGGAGCATTTATCCTGATGCCTTTTATCCTCCAATCTGCAAACGTGGTAAGAAAAGCTTTGTAAGTCCAACGTTATAACAACTGCATTTTTATGTGCAAATCCTCCAGAATTTAGTAGGGTTGAAAATGGTTACATTGTAAGAAATGAAGTGTGGCCAAAAATGCTTTCCCGAAAAAACTATCCACCATTTTTGTAAGAACCTTTTGGTAGAACTTTATAATGAAATAACACATTTGAAAATGTTTTAGAAAGTAACTCTTGGGTAGATTTAATGGGTAGGGCAACTTGATAGAAGGATGCTGTTTGACTAAATTACATCAGATTACTGAGTAGTGAGAGGAAAAATGATCTTTTTTATATAAGTCTTAGGGAAAGCCTAAAGCTATTTTTGTATTAAAAAGTGTTAGTTTCTATCAGATCAGTCAAAGAGAGGATAGGAGAATCTAAATATCCCACAGCAACAAAATAGTGTAGGACTTGCTGGGGGTGGGTGGGCAAGTGTTAATAACATCCCAGTTTAAAGTCTTTTTTTTCCAGAGTGCAGTTTTTTGCCTTTTACTGTGCCTGTTGGAAATTAATGTCAGTCTTAATTTTGCTGCTTGCAGATCAAAAGTCTGCACTACAAAATTCGCACCCTCTCACAATAGCTGTAAAATGTATGTCTTGACCTGCAGGTGGTCCCCTGATTTTTCAGCTCTAATAGGTCAGCTCTTGATCATAATCAGCTTCTCCAGCAACATCAGAGCTACAAAACAGCCAGCTAGGCTTTGCTGTAGGATATTTGCTACTGAAATGGTAAATCTGGATAGTGAGCAATTGGCAAATGGGATATAGAGCCTGTCCTCCAGCTGCAAGCTATTAGGGTGTATAGGCAGATACCAGAGACAGGGCAATGATAAGTACTTTGTGTGAGGATATCCAGCCAATTGATTGTTGAGATATTAGTGGTAGTTTAAAATATTGGTAGTAGCTTACCTTAGTGTGCCATGCAAATTCCTTTAAATTTGAGGTGTACTTAGGATTTTTGTTTGGTTTAGAGCTCAATCACACAGTTGCAGCCAAACTTCTCGTTGTTTCTCCGACACAGGCTGTCGATGCTGCCTGTTGGTTATGCCCCCTACAGGCTGCTTAGTTCATATCCTGATGTGCTCAGTTCACATCCAGATCACCTCTCTGCTCTTGCATTTAATTCTGGTTTTGTCTTCTGTCACTTATCAGGTCACTGTTCTTGGTTTTCTGGCTGGCTCTGCCAATCTCGTCCCAAACTTCAGTCTTGCTTTCCTTGTTTTCATGACTGATGTTCTCCTGTTCTCTCCTTTTTTTCAGTTCCTGCTTCAGCTTGGTAATATTTGCCTATCTCATCTTTCCCTTCTTACCATTTTGACCTGTCTTATACCAGGCCAGTGGTCAGAGCCTCTCTATCTGCAGTATCCAATCTTCATTCCTGCACTAATGTTGGAGTCCATCTTGCCTTGTTAGAGTTGGACCACTTGTCATCAGTCTCCTTAGTCAATGTGGAAGAAATAGGTACCTCTGCAGACCTGAGCTGTTTTAACTGAGTGTGACTAGATCAAGAACAAAGCCATCCAGAACAAGGCCATCCAGACTGCCTTTCTGGGCAGGAGACAAGTTTAGATGTAGAAGGCTACTCTGATTTTGGCCAAGCAAGTACCATCCTTCTTTTATCTAGTTTAGCTGCACTGTAAAATGTCAAGAGGCCAGGAGGTAACTGAATTGCCCCCAAGGTCTGCTCTCTCAGTGTTTAATCTACCCTAATATTGTGCGGTTTCACATTACTGCATCAACAAACGTACTCTTCCTCCAAGAGGATGGTCTGAACAATCTCCTGCCTACCTTCTTCCCCCTTAGAGAATTTAACGTTGTGCTGCTTGGTCTATTTCTGTCAACATCCCTTTGCACTTAGCTTTATGTAGGTACACAGAAATTTTTAGGCAAGGTCACTGTTAGATCCTACTCAATCTTTTCTGCCTAAATCCAAGTGACAGTAGTAATTGATTCTTCAAATGAAACCTGATTTTTCCTGCTTTCCTCCCTCTTTCTCCTCCTACACTGACTGTATCTTGGCTAGTTTGCCTTTCTGTTGAAGATGATGGTGGTGATAATGATGACATTCATAGACCTCCTCTGCCCTGTGGAAACTGATACCTGTCAAAAAACATAATATTTTGAGTTGGCTGCCATTCCCAACAGCTTTTCTGCCATACAAATGGATGTATTAATTTAGTCAACAGCTTCTCTGTCAGCTCTCTTTATCCTCTCTCCTTGGGAGGCAGCTTTTTGTTGTACTGTACCCACTCATGGGCACAGAGAAAAGGAGCAGGCACAAAATTTTCAGATGCTTCAAACCAAAATCATAGAAGGTAAATCTAGTATCTCTTTTGATAGTATAAATCACATAAAAATAAGTATCTTTTTACTCTTTTCATTAGATAGAATGCAAAATATATCATCTGTATGATATGAAATTGAACAAAAGTCTGTGGGGTTTTTAATGGAGAAAACCCTTTATTTTTCTTTTTTCTTTTTCATTTTTCCCCAAAGAACAAGTCAAATACTGATATAGTTTTATTGCAATAGGAATGTTCCATGATGTGTCTGAAGACACTCACTGGTCACCATTTCTCAAAGCAAGTATTGACTACATCAGAAGGAATTATCCTCAGCCTTGGAAAGAGGTAAGAAAATTGATTAACTTTTGCTTGATTGACTTTGCTTTCAACTATTTTCTTCACCTTCACTAGTTGTAATTTCATCCTTTGTGAGGTGTAGAAAAAACACAACACTTTTATATTAAAATCTCTGCTTGTTTAGGAACTCTCGAAATCCTGTTTTAATCTTTGCCACACAAAAATTTACAGTTTCCATATAAAGTCTGTCAGTTATCTCCACTGTGTTCTGGTGCTTATGATACATTTCATAGGTCCAAACTTTTAAATGTGATTGGTGGTCTTGCATTCCTGTGAGATCTGGTTGAGGTTTTGCCATTTGAAAACCAGACATCTTTTAGAATTCTCATTTGTGAAATCTTGAACTTAGTCCAGATTTGCTCTTGTTAATGGTCTGTGAGCTACGTAGGAGGAAAGGAAAAACAATTTGTCAAAAGTGAGAGTGCAGAAGAATGTATTTTTCTCCTCTGTGTGCCTACACAACACCCATGGTGGCAGAGGGAGTTCACTCCTTGGAAGTGGAAGTGTTTATCCTTGGTCCAGGAAAACAGTTTAGTACACATTTAACTCAAAGTATGCAAATTACCCTCCCATCAACCATATAATTCTATGGCCTTGGACTGTATAAAGTGCTTAAAGCTTCTCAGGTTACAAAAGTTGACCACAGCATCAAGCAATGAGTGGTCAGCACTTTGTCATGGTAAATTCTTGGATTGTAAGAGTTTCTCACCTATATCCTTGTATAATGCACATACGTAAAATGCTAACATTTTCTTAAAGACAGGAGTAAAATTACTGGTATTACTACAAATGGATTGTTGTTGTGTAGGCTACAGAGAAGCTGGTGGCTTTCCTGTTTGGAATTGCTTCGCATGTGGTGGCAGATGTTAGCTGGCATAGCCTGGGCATTGACCAAGGATTTCTAAAGGCCATGGGAGAAGTAAGCCTGCATTGTTTTATTGATTGATACAACTGGATTTATTGGAATGGATGGCTTCGTTTTGGACTGCGGTGGGGAGGAAAGAGAAAAGCTGGAGCCCTGTTTCAGGAAGATTTTTGGAGAGACACAATGTCGCCAACTTCATAAGAGTGAAGTTGGTCAGGTTTGGGACCTGTAAACATTAGTGTTGCTTGGAGAGTTTGTTGCTGCTCATATTAAAAGAAACAGGCAGTTCTCTTGTTTTTCTCTTTCTCCAGATTGATTTTCATGGTTCATACTCAGAAGCTCACAGTGTTGGAGATTTTGGTAATGTTTCAGTTTGCCAGTCATAGATCCTTGTATTGGAATAACTAATCCTCTTCAAAACCATGGTGGTTGATTCTGTCTCTTATCCTGGGCAATGCAGGAGTTAAGAATGGCATATAGACACTGTATTCTTGCCCTTCCTCATGGCTTGCAAAGCCCTGCTGTACCCATCCTTATGCTTCAGGTTTCAGGAGATGTGATAAGGCATATGGACACCTGGATTGAAGCCAAAATGCAGACCAAAGGATGCTAAGATTTAGATGGAGTCACTACTGTGATTTTAAATTGTACATTATTCTCTGGAGGTACAAAATGTGCAGCATACTTTCAGATGAACCATTTGTATACTCTAAATATATAGCTGTAAAATGTGCCACGTAAATACATATAGAAGAGCCATACATAGCTTCATCCACACTGTTATTCATGACAGAAACTTAACAGGTTTTGTTTGTTGGGCCATGTGGGGTTGTTTTCATTCTTTCATCCTCAGGAGGAGATGTAGTGAGTCAGTTTGAGCTGGACTTCAGTTATCTGGCATCGAGTTGGTAAGATAATGAGGTTGCCTTCTTTAATATTTAATGTTTATTCTGTATAATCATATATAATATAATCACATATAATATCACATAATTCTGTATTAATCTATTTTAACAAAATGCTGTCCTTCTTTATTTTTCTTTCAAAAGAAACACTTGCAACTATTTTAAATGTTATGAGTTTGGTATTCCTTGTATGCATATTTAATGTTCCCTGACTTAAAAAACTGGAAGGACAGAAGAGAGTTTTATGTATAGGAACACAGCAAAAAAAGATTAAATTATTTATCTCTGAATTTATAAGCAGTTATATATAGAACAACTAGTGAAAACCTTTTGCTGGAATGTCCTAGGAGCTAGTGAAATAACTCAGTTAAGTGGCAATCTAAGTGAGATTTACTTAAAGTTTTGGAAGTTTAGGATGTTGAATTCAGACAGTTTTAAAAGCATAAAAATGAGCAGAAGATTTAGATACCCACTTTTTTTTTCCTCACAGTTGCATGTGCAGTCCTGGTCTTTCTGGTATTTGTAAATCTTCATGACCTTATGTAGTGTTTTGAAATTTGGAATATTTTATGGGCTGTTGTTATTACAACAACTGTAATTTTTTATTGGGTGATGTGGAACATCTGTTGTTGTAATACATTCTTTTTGTTTTTAGGTATGTACCTGTCAAAGACCTAGCGGCTATCTATAAGGAATTTTATGGAAAAGAGATCATAACTGAAAGCACAATTGCTGAATGTACTTATCTGCTGTTTTTTGAACTGTAAGTTGAATATCTCTGCCTGGGCTCTTGTAAGTGAAACATATGTAGGAGAATTATAATAATCATATTTCAAACACTTTATGCATTGATGTCAGCAACATAGACTCCCTCCTAGACCCCAAAATCACAGAACATCTGAATTTTTTTAATGACTAGGATTAAAATTTGGACTATTTAATGACTGTTAAATTAATTATTACACCACAGATGGTGAATCTTGACTATTTAATGCATTTATACATTTAACGTATTTATGCCTATTTATTGGAGAACAGCTGTGTCTTTAAGTACCATTGCACTGTAGTGCATTAGCAATATAATTATCATGTACTGAAGGAGTCTCTAGATATATGCCTTACCTACATTTTATGTAGATCCCCTCAAGTCCAAAAATAATTCAAAAGAGACTTTGGATATCTGGCAGTATCTGCTTTTGAATATCCTGAACAGCTTAGCTGTATCCTGTATTTCAGTTAATTACCAATAGTCACACAGCATTTACAAAAACTGTAAATCCTTCAAAATTAAGGGCATTAAAGTTTTTATTGTTACTTTTTACATTACAACTTTAGAAATGTATTAACAATCAACATGGAAATATAATGACTTGCATAGTATTTACCATATAGGACTTTTGAAAAGGACTGTTTAAATAATTAAATATTAAATTAAACAAGTTTTATTTCTGAATTTTTTTTTCAGGCATGGAGAAAGGCTTCTTGTTGGCAAGGTTGGTTTTCTGTTTTCTTTATAAAAATGAACATACTGCATGGAGACAATGTAATACATCTTACTGAGTATGTTGCCTGTCTCTTAGCTTTTCCCAACATTTGCTAGTAAATCTCCATTTCTGGTGGAGAAGTTCCATGAATATTTCCTTGGAGGAGTGGATGACATGGCATTCTGGACCAACAACATTTTTGAGCTGATGAGCCATATGCTAGAGAATGGAACCAGGTAATAGTGTGTGTCCTGAGATATGGAACACAGTAGTCAAGTGCTGACACCCACTTAATTGTTCTTCTTAAGGTAGGTTCTTTCCTAGAAGAGGTGCTGAGCTTTAGATCCTCACTTGGACAAAGGGATTTCCATGTCTGCCTTTTACCTGGGTGCACAGGATTACACAGGCCTTGATTTTTCTTTTGTTGCGTGCTCACACTCCTTTGCCCTGGCAAGCCTTTGGCATGCCCAGGTGATACTTAGCAGGGAAAATTTGGGGCATTCTTTAAGACATACTCAAGGATTTGCTTAAATGTTGCATAGCCATGCCCTGAGGTCCTGCCTGGACTGGCAGTCTGGGCCTGCACCTTCTGGCTGCTGCCATCAGTCAGCAAAGATGTCCCTTTTGAGGGGAGGTCAGGTATTACCTTCAGACCCTGAAGGCAAATAGGATTAGAAAGAGTAGGAGTATATATTCTAGTGTTTAAGCTCAAGCTTCTACTCACAATTTCATATTTTTATAGAAGTTTAACCTTGTATGGCTCTCTTACAAATGTAATCTTTCATAAATAACTTCAGAAGACCAACAGTGGCAATTAATCCATCCATTTATATGGAAAATATCACTGTTGCTATTTTGGGAAATTATGTTTGAAATACAGAATGGCACAATCTGTTATGTTCTTTGTTCCAAAATGGCACTTTCATTAAAAGTGCTTGAGATTCATACAGATAACAGGGCACGTTACAGTGAGTTTCCTTCAAGAGCTCTATAAAGACATAGGATATTCATACAGAACCTAATCGAGGTCATCAGATAAATATTATAGGGGTTTCCAAGGGTTGTGAGGATGCTCTAATTTTTATTTTCTTTAGAAAACTGATGACTTCTAACAGAGGAATCAGCAAGGATAAAAGTTGTATTTTTAGTTTCACTTCTATTGCGGTAAAATCTTTAAAGTGCATTCTGTGTATTTTTCTTTAGTAGCTGCTACCTGCCTGAGAACCCACTGTTTATAAACTGCACAAAGGAGCACAAGGACAACCATGTGTAAGTATAGCTCTGATGGTTAAAGCTTTAGTAAGGAGAGTCTTCTGCTAATGTGGACAGTGAAAATTAGAGATATTTTAGGTCATCTTTTTGTGTGTGAATTTGAGATTCTCTTAGCATGAATAACTAAGTTGTGTGTAAAGGAACTGCAGAACCTAAGAGAGACTTTTACCTCAAGTCATTAGTTCAGTTATATTAATTCTTATCACTGCCTTCTTTATTTTAGCAGAAACAAACAAACAAAACATGAACATCACAAGAATACAACTTCTTTGCTTACAGAAAGACTTGAGAAGAATATAAACTATACAGAGAGAGGAGTTCAATTCAACATACAGCCTTGGGCAACAGTAAGTGAGAAGTAACAGATGTGTCAGGTAAAATTCATCTGTATATAAAATTGTTTTCGTTGCTCTCTGAAATGCTGCGTGATGGAGCAGGGTCTCTGGATGTTAACAGTAGCTGACTTCTTGGACATTCCAGTACCATTGGTAATCTATATGTGTACATCATAAGTACTCAATTTTTACACTTTGCTTATTGTATTGTGAAGTTAGAACACATCCTGCAGTGCCAAAAATGACAAAATATATAGTTAGTATTTACATTTCACAGGCATATAATGGCTTTTTTTGGGTTAAGAATTCTCAGCAAAGCATAGCACTGAACGATTAGTAGTGCTCCCTTTAGAGCATACAGATTTTTGTCTTTCTAAAATGGTGCTTATGATCTGAGTCAGACTCCCCTTAAATCCATGTGGTGATTTCCACTGTTGGGGACTTGATTTTTGAGGTGCCCCAAAATGTTCTAGTTTCAACCTGTGTTTTAGCCACTGTTGTGTCTCTTTATTATTTTTATTTCAGACATCCCTCCGTTTGATAAACCGTGCTTTTAAAACTTATGTGTGGAGAGCATTAGGAGCTACACATCAGAAATCTTCTAAGCACATCTCCAAGCCAGCAGCTTCATATTTTCTGACTTCACCCTATGCTAGGCTTGGATGGTTGGTAATTTGTTCGTCCCACCTTCCTCTTAATTTCTTAAAATTTTGAGTACACACCAAAATATTATTGTTGATCCTTTGTATACTCTTTAAAGGTGAGAGTGCAAATCAGTTAGTTGTAAAAATCTGATGGAATGGCTTATGTTGTATGTCCAGAACAGCAAGTTAACCCATAAGATTTTTGTTTCAGATGTTGATCGAGCTCAGAATGGAAGGAACCAACATTAGAACTAACATTGGCTCTAGTTCTGAACAGTATAGGATCGTTGCTACCCTTTTTTGGTTGTGGGTTGATGTTTGTGCAAAATTAATTGTCTGTCATGAGTTGATGACTGATGATGTCTAGTGAGACTTCTTGGAAATACTCGAGACTAGTATGGAGTTCAAAGATAGATTCAGGACAGAGAGAGGCATATTCTCTCTCCTTGCCAATGAGGTTCTACTTTGACCTGCAACAGGGAAGAATAATAAAACAAATTTGCATTGCTGCTTATCTAACTTATTCTGTCTCAAAATTTGGATTTAATTCTTGAGTTTACTTCACAGTGGCTAAATTAACAGTAGTTAGTTCTTTCCATGTTCCCTCTCTAAACTCCAACATGTTACTGAGACCTGTGACCCTTTTGCTTATCTCCAATGCATTAATGGAAAATTATTCTTCTGGTTTTACTTAATTCAAGAAAACACGAACAAATACATGATATAAAAAATTCTGTGTAGATTCTTACAAAACTCTATGGGGAAACACAGGTCCTGGTTTATCTGAATTATGGTGTTTTTTTCCACTAATGTTGTGGTGGTCTGAAAGCTAATGCTGATATTGTTGACTCCCTTGCTGTACAGGGCACTGATCTCAGCTGACCTAAACCAGGATGGATATGAAGATCTGGTGGTTGGAGCACCAGGGTACAGCACCATGGGCCATGTTCAGATAGGAAGGGTGTATGTGGTCTATGGCAACCAGTCAGGTTTGCCACCAGAGGACATGGATCTGGATGGGAAAGCTGACCAAGTACTACAGGGTCATCAGGTAAGGGGTCAAGGCAGATATTTGTCACTTAATTTTTTTTTGCCTGAAAACTGGTGAATTCTGACTGAGCATTGGTATCATTAATGTGTATGAGTATTATTCCTGAAATACTCCTCCTGATTAAAGATGTCATATGGTTTTCAAGAAAAATAATCATTATTAAAGTCCCGGGAACAATTGAAGTGATGGTGATCTGTGGGTTCACTTCCATTACTGTGCCAGATAAGTATTAGACCATAAAGTGCCCTTAAATAAAACTAAGGTTGTGTCTCTCTAAGCCACAGTATAGCTCATCGTGGTCCATGCATTTAAGAAAATATTGTGTTTCCTGTCCTTTCTAATCTAAAATTATTAATTTGAGATGTTTCAATTCCTTTGAGGCTACATTTCTTCATTAATTGATAACTTCTCCCCAGATAATTTTGTCTGTAGTAAGAGTATTGGAAAAAAAAAAAAAAAGAGAAAACTGTGATTTGACATGATGGTGGCTGGTTTGTAACCAAGAAGTAGGAGCAAATGACCCTTTTGAGTGTTAAATATGATCCTCTGTAGAAAATACCTTTAGTCCCAAAGAATACAATAGGGAGAAATGAGAAGAAATTAGATACATTTCCTTTTAATTTGTTTCTGTGGTTATAAACTGTGAAGTAACAGCTGCTGTCTTCTTAAGGAGTGTTTTACTGGTTCCCAGTCATAATGCTGTCAACAGGAAAGACCATAAGCTTAACATCAATGGTGCACTGGACTCAGAAGAGGAAATAGCAAAGCAGCACCATATTATGTTCTGTTGTCCTTCATTTTAACACAACTGACTTTGAGTTAGTGTGTTGGTCTGGGGGTTATTACTTAGAAGAAAAAAGAATTGTTGGGATAGACTTTTGTCTTCTATTTCCAGTCTTCCCTGTGCAAATGTGCATTAGGTTTTCATGGTTTTGACTTGAAAACATGAGAGCAATCCCTTTTCTTTTAGCCTTCAGGAAGATTTGGTTCTGCCTTGGCAGTCCTGGACTTCAATGAGGATGGAGTGCCAGATCTGGCAGTTGGAGCACCTTCTGTGGGATCTCAGTTTCTTACTTACAAAGTAAGCTACAAACATGGGTTTGTTAGGTTTTTTTTTAACTCTCCAAACTGAATGTTTTTATTGATACATATTTTTTTAAACATTGAAATGAAAGAGAGAATTTCTGTTGTTGCTCAAGGTGACTTTGTAATTTAAACAGACATTTATAACCTTTGTGGGTACTTTGACTAGAGCAATAGCAATGACAGCTACCTGTATTTCTCTTTCAGTGGCCTTTTAGCACATTAGAAATCCAAACCAGATTGCCACTTTGCAGCAGTGACATGGAAATGTTAGGGTCCATTCATGAAATACAAATGTACACTTTTTATTTAGGAACAGAGAGTCTGGAATGGACCTCATGGGTCAATGAGTTTTGTCATATGCTGTCACAGGCCAACAAATGATATCTAAAATGTGATATGAACACAGACACACTTTCTAAAATAATCAAGTTACAGAGGCTTAATGACTTGCAGTTTACCAGATAAGCCTGTATAATGGTCCCTGAGTATTTTCAGGCCATGCAAACTGAGAGGTAAAATGTTTTGATTTAAACGATATCCATTAAGCTTTAAATTCTTCAGAATTTTAGTTACTAATTTAGCTGTCTAAATAAGAATTTAAGTGCTTTTATTTGGACTCACCACTTGGAAAATTGTGTGCATCTGTTGTGCCTGGCACTGTTTGCCATTGCATTAAATATTAATTAACAAAATTTGAGCCATCTGAACGTGTGTATTATGAGTATAAATATACACTATACTGCCCTTGCTCCTTACACACAGTATGATGAAAATGTACTTCTCTAGTTTGTTGCTTCGTTACAGCAGTACCCATTACCCATGGATATTCTTAGGTTTGGGGTGGGAAAGAAAATATTATGGGAAGGCTCCAAGAGGAAAAATAAAGTTGTATGAATAGCCCTTGCAGAACTGTTCCATTCCTTGTGATTGGCCTTGGATTTAATACTTGGTACTGACATGCAGGTGGTCTCATGCCTCATTTGCTTTTTATGCTGTTTAGGGTGCTGTGTATGTCTACTTTGGAACTGAGGGAAGAGGCTTGGCACCTCAGCCAAACGTTACCATAACGTGTCAGGTATATTGATAATGTAATATCCTGTTCATACTATCCTGTTAGATAGGCTGACACAGGGCTACACAAGCAGAAGGTGAGATGAAGGGGAAAAGAGCTTATGGGCTTAAAAAAAATGTTAAAATCAAACTTATTATTGCAAGGAAATTTTGACTGAGGGGGATGGAGCAAGCAGGTGCTTGCTTAGATTGGTTGTATGTGGGAAAGACATTTATACCCCAGTGCAGGGGAGGCAGCAGGGTGAACAGCAAGGTGCATAACCCTCATAACCAAAAAAAGCCACCAAAAAACCCCTACCCAAACCGAACAAAAAACCAAAGGAAACAAAATTGAAGCCAGGGAGTGGGAGGGTAATTTGGCCAGAAGCAAAGTTTAGCTCTTTAGAATTAAGTTGCTCTATTTTGTTACAGAATTGATGGTTTCAGTTCTATTTCAGGCTTAAACTAACTGTTCATTGCAGTATTCCTACTGTAATCTTGGTTGGTCCCTCCTGGCAGCTGATGTTGATGGGAATGGAAAAGCTGATCTGGTTGTGGGCTCTCCATATGCACCAGGTGGTGGGAAGCAGAGAGGATTTGTGGTTGCATTTTACTCTCATTTCAACAGGAGTGACCAAGGTAATATTTATTGAGTAAATTAACCCTCCCATACTTTATGTGACTGTTCATTTGTTCCTAATTAATCATGGGATAATTCAGGCTTGAAGTGATCTTAGAGACTGTCCCTCCTGCTCAATAAGGGATAGCTGTGAAGCCTGACCAAATTGCTCAGGGCTTTGTCCAGTTGCGTCTTAAAACCTCTAAACCTCTAGTGATAGAAATTGCACAGCCACTCTGGGCAGCTGTTGTACTTCTTGGCAGTCCTCATAGGGAAAAAAATACCTTGTTACAGCCAGTATGAACCTTTCTTGTTTTAGTTTATGTTCATTTTCTATTGTCTTCCCACCATGCATAGTGACCTTATAGGCACGGAAAGCATGGAACACCCCTACTAAATGTGCTCCAGTTTATCGCCATCTTTCCTGTTACTGAACAATGTATTATAGGTGTGATTTAGGGAACAATCACTTCTCTCAATCTCTTTGCCATGCTCCTGCTTATATAGTCTGAGGCACTGTTGGCTGTCTGCTGTCAGAGCCTCACACTCAACTCCCTGCCCACCAGGATCTCCAGGGCCTTTTCCACACGGCAACTCCCCAGCCAGTCTGTCCCCAGCTGTATCACTGCAAGGGCATCTCCTTTGCCAGGGTTAGGCTTTGCATTCATCCTCACTGAATTCTGTGAGGTTCCTGTCAGCCTGTTACTCCAGCCTGCCTGGGTGCCTCTGAATGGGACCATCCCCCTGCAATCTCCTGCTATCTGCCAACTTCACAAAAGGGCATCTTGTTGCTTTGTCTAAATCATTTATAATAAAGCGTCCAACAGGATGAGTCTGAAGATTGATCCCTGAAGACACTCCACTTGTTGCAGGCATTCAGAAAACAACACACTGTTCTCTGCTCTTGTCAGGCGGATCATCTCAACCAGTTTTTTTCCCATCTGGTTTTCTGTCCATCCAGACTGCAGTGTCCCAGCTTGGATGCAAGAACATTGTGGGAAACTGTGTTGAAAACCTTGCTAAAGCAATGGATTCAACTATGTATTGTGAGTCCAGGGTAGGCTCAGTGCTCTTTCTTGAAAAATTCCAAATGAACCTCAACAAATGAATCTTTATCATTCTGTACATTCCTTCATGTGGCTAAAGAGGAATGCTACAAGTGAATACAGTTAATGCATACAGGTGCTGAGGTTTCCAGTGAGCAAGGGAGAAAATGTCATATATGGACCTAAATAATAAAGCTTGGGCAGCTTAGTCAGAATCATGTAATTGAGATTTACAATAATGCTTAATTGTTGCAGCTTATTCTAATTCATGTAAAATTAGAAACCACAAGAACATGGGTTTCAAAACACTGCTAACTGACATTTTTGTAAAACCAAAGCACAGAATTGGTTATTTAAATTATAGCCAGAATGATTTGAAGCTCTCCCACCCAGCACCCTTGAAGAGTTACAAATTCTGATAAACAGTTAAGTAGTTTTTAGGGCAGGCTTGAGTGGTAGCTTTCACGTACTTCATGAAGGCTAATGGAAGGATTGAGAAACAGGCTGTGTCAAATAAAAGCTTTCACCAGCCAGTAGAGCTGCAGGGTGAGCAAGCAAAGTCAACAATTACTGGTGCCATGTCATGGACAGTGTAACTTTGCACAGAGAAACTTGTTGTCACAGGATGAATCAGTGGAGGATTGCAAATGGGTTTTTCAATGCCAGGGCACACCAAGATTTAACTCATATTTTTTTCTGGTCTCTCAGGACTCCTGTCAGTACAGGATGCCAATTGGATGGTGGAGGGGGAAGAAAACTATGCTTGGTTTGGATTTTCACTTGCCAGCTGCCAGCTGGAGAACGTAACATTACTGCTGATTGGTAGCCCTACATGGAAGACTTGTTCTAGGTGTGTTGTGTGTGACAGCTTGCTGTCTCCTCCACTCTGCTCTACTTCTGCAAGGTTTAAAATTTGAAATACATTAGAATTCCAGCTTTTTAGGAAGTTTCCTTATTGTTCTGCTTAGAATATTTTCATTAAATTTGTACTTTTATGCCTTCACCCTTCCTTATGAAGACAAGGTTTTTTAGACCATCTCTAGGGCAGGTCTTTGTTATTTAGAGACACTTAAGAATTTCTTGGGTTTTCTTGGGGAGGGAGAGGGGTCATAAAAATGCTGCTGGGTAAGCATGCCTTAAATAATTGTATGGATAGCTCTTACTTTGAGATAGCGTTTTTAAAAGCAAATTAAACACGAAGATGTTTTGGATGATAAAAAAGCGGATAGACAGACCAAGTCTGTGCTCTAAATATTGTGTAATTAGTTAGAACAAGTATGGGAATTACTAAAATAGATTTCTAGAATTTGTCAGGCACTATTATTGCGGAGTAAAAGGGGAAAACATGTACAATAATATGTTGTTACATACAAATTTATTTTGCATTGTAATTGCATTGGCAAGCTGCAATCCCATCTTGTTGGATGTCAGACAGAGTGTTGGGAAGGTATACGGATATAACCCACCAAGTACAGAGCGCTGGTTTGAGATAACTGGAGACAAGGTAGGGCTCCTTCTTTAGTATGGGACCTTGTGAATAATTTGAAGTAAAGTGACATTCTGTAGAAATTACATAGGTGTTTTAAAAATCTGACAGGAGATGGGCAGAATGGGTTTGTCTCTGGCCAGTGGTGTGATGTCTGTGGCCGGGAACACAAGGAAAGTTTTGGTGGTGGGTGCACCTACTGCAGGTATGTCCTGAAAATTGGAGACCATTTCTGCTTTAGGATGTTTGTTTCTGTATGACTCAAGGAGAAATACGTTTAAGGTAGAAAAGGGACCTTTAAACTGCCATGTAACCAAAAAAATTAGAAATCACTGTAATCACCTGTATGTGCCTTACATGTAGAGTCCTCTCTACTGTGCCTCAACTTCAATGGGTCTTTTTCCTTCTTTAAAATGGGCTTAACAGCATTACTGCTTTGCATTATTTATGTAACAGTGATTTGCTGTTATGTGATATGCAGCAGACTGCATATTTCTTGGAATTGAAACCACACAGTATTTTGTCCTCATTCTGGCAGTAGACAGTAAGGAACTGAGGATGTCAAAATGCAGAAGTCTAACTTGAATGCATTTCTCCCCTGGTACTATGATTAAAAGATTTTTTTTCCATATGCTAATTAGTGTTAATACCATATAATGTTTGATGTTATTTGATACGTTATATTGTCTATTTTATGCAATGCCAGTATTACCTATAATTGTAAGTATTAAACCTGAGTTCCTATGTCTGATGCTCAACATCTGTTATTTCTTTTTTTTTTTTCCAGACAGCCTGTCTAGGATTTTATTTATGTCCTCAGTGCTGCATCAAGCTGGATTGGCTCTGGTATATGACCTGTCAAACAGCACCAAGCCTTCTTTGCTCAGCACATTCAGTGGGGACAGGAGGTTTTCTCGTTTCGGAGGAGACATTTACTTAAGTGATCTGGATAATGATGGGCTAGGTAAAGCTTGATGAATCTAGACCAGAGGTGAAGTGTTTAACTTTTGGCAACAGGAAAATTGGTCACCTACATACTCATGGTCTCATTGGTCACCTACAAGTGCTAAACACAGTCTGCTTTCCCAATTGAATTGTACCAGTATTCCACTGTGCCTTACAGGGAGGCCTCTCTAAAATCCCAAGCAACTCAGTCAGAAATTGAAACATTTTAGTTGCCATCATTAATAGGAATTGTGGCATCTAGAGGCGCGTAAAAGCCAGCTCTCCCATGTTTTGGTTTTCCATTAATTCACTTCTGCTGTGTTGTGTCCTCTTTGTAATATGTGCAGATGAAATGATTGTGGCATCCCCACTGCGAACTAACGGTGTCACCTCAATCCTGGCTGGTGGGGCAGCTGGCCGCATTTATATTTACAATGGCAGACAGGCATCCTCAGGGAATGTGACAGGCCACTGCACATCATGGACATCTCCCTGTCCTGAGGACTGGGTAAGAATACATGAAAGTGAATTCTGGACATGAGTTTAGAATTATAACTAGTTAATTACATCCAGTACAAATACGGAGTGTGTTCTGCCTTGGTTCCAGAAAACAGAAGGTTTTCTCAGGTTTCTGAATCTCTGCAATTTGGCTCCTCCTGTTTGTTCTTAAATTACTTTGCTGTTTAGAAGCCAGGGTTATCATACTGGTCTTCTACTCTCCTCCACTGACTTTTTATTTCCTCTTTTTTTTCTTCTTCAGGCACAATATGTTCTAATTTCTCCTGAGGTAAGTAACGAGAAAACAAACTACTGAGAGAAACTAAAAAGTCCTACTTAAAAAAAAACTAGCAGCATTATAACCAGCAATGTAATTTTATAGGAACTATCAAGATTTGGGGGTTCCATTACCACTGTGAAATCTGAAAGGAAGGTGAGAAAAATTACTGTTGTTGGCTGTTTCATAACATCCTTCTACCTCACTTGCATATACTAGCTAACACCTCACATGTATCTTACACATTTTTGAAAGTCTTAAGTTCTTTACTTAGTTAATTAAGTCACTCTCTGAACTGATAATTAAACCCATTTTATAGGTTGATGAGCGATGACGTAGCCAACATTTTGGCACCTGAATTGAAAGATTTAAATCACTTTAAACCAGCCTAAATTCTAAACTGCGTAGGAGTTTGCTGAAAGGTTCCATGGGAAATGCAGCATAGGTGCCTCCTGGCTTTACTGTTCATGCCAGCCTGTATGCAAAGTGGATGATCAACTGTGGAGCAAACCAAGCACCCAAAACCATCCCTCTCATTTAGTCTTTACAGGCTTCCACCTGGCTATCACTTGCAGCGAACACTGTTCATATGTCACGTGTTTCTAAGCACAGAGAGGTCCAATTCTTACCTGACTGATTTAAGATGTGTTTGCGTACCTGTTTCTCTTTGTTTCCCTCACATGCCCAGTTTTTTACCAAATGCCAACTGCTACATTTCTATGATGCACTGAGGAACCTTTTTTTCAGCTGGAAAGTTACTTAGTCCTTGTTCAGCTGAGTTCCAATGTTCTACTCACTCTGACATCACCTCCATGAGGACTAGGGTTCTCTGTGTGAGTACAGAGGAAGCCTCAGTACTAGGCTGAGGAGGTCTTCAACAAATGGTGTTTGACTTCTTGTGTTAAAACACGCAATGGAGAAGCACCTGGAAATTCTTCTCAGCTAGGTTAGGGTGCATAATCCAACACCTGAAACAGAGGCACTGCTGAGTGCAAGCAAGGCTATTCTCCAAGCACTTGTGTTCTGTTGCTATGGCACCACTCTAGTCCACACTTCAGCTTCATCTGTATTGATATTAGCCCTGAGAAGCAGTTTATATGGTCAAGAGACTTATTTCATTTGGTTCCAGCTTGCTCCAGTTCCCCAAATGAAATAAAGTCTGTTTGCCAAACTATTTTCTTAACTGCTACTCTGATGAGGTGGGCTGCTATCTCATTTCCCATCACATTTCTATATGACACTAATGAGATGGTCAAAATCCATGGGGGAAGCTTAAGGCAGCCATGCACCTGCAGTTGCATTTTGCTAACCTTTGCTCTTTATCCCTGCAGAAAGAAGTTGTAGTGGCAGCAGAGAGAAGTTCTGCGAAAGCTCGACTTGGTGGAAGGCTTTTTGTCTACTCGCTCTAAAAGTCCACAGTAGCCTTAAAGACCAGGGCACACCTGGTCTTCTAGTGAAGAATCTCTGTAGTATTTGTGCTACTTTCCTGAACCCACCCAAACCAACAGACCCCATCAGCAAGCTTTTGCTGAATTCCGTGGTGGGCAGCAGCATCACTTGTCTAGAACAAGCAAGCTGGTCTGAAAGCCTTTTAGAGGTTGGAATGAGCAGGCAGCTGGATTTTTGGTAGTAGTATTTGGCCGTATAAGGAATGTTCAGTGGCCACCTTCTTTACTGGTCAGATTCGAATATCTTCTTGACAAAACTGGGAAACTGCAGCACAACATTCATAATTCCTTACGTACTGCGATAAAGATAAGGATTCTAAGTTACGGGAAGTTACTGAAAAAATAATAAGCTGGAGCAGGGGCAGCTTTAAGACTGACAGAAAGGTGGGTGCTGATTCAACAAGACTCTCTCTCTCCCTCAAGTCTTATGTCCTGCATTGAGGGTATAGTGCAGCTTGGATCTCCCAGGGAAAAAAGAACAAGCAAGACTGATGAAATTTTAGGAAATGCTTTTGCAATTGTGGCTGATTACTCTGATATCCTTTCTGCTTTCATGTAAAATTCCATGACCATGCTAACAGAATTGTTAATGGCTTTTATTGTTAACAGTATTATCTTTAAATAATTAATACTAATTTTGTATGATGCAGGTTTAACAGAGTGTGCATCAACCATCTATTAAACAACTTGAGCAGCAGAATGTGTTGATGTTATTATTACCAACGCTAGTCTGTAGACACATACGCGTTTTCTCTCTCTTGCCTCTTTCACAAAGGCAAAGCATTATTTTTATTTTAAATAAAATAGCACAGAATTCTAAAGGTCATACTCCAAAATCAAACACTTCAACTTACCTTCCTAGGAATTCTCTTTAAAGGATGTTGCTTAAAGCAAATCAAAAAAGGCAAGGTGAACATTAGCTTGATGTACAACGAGTTCTGGCATCTACTTTAAGGACTTGCCCAAACAGCAAAACAGTTTAAAAAAGAAGTTAAATCTGAACTTCATGAAAGAAGTAACTGGATAGAACTGGGATTGCAGTACTTACCTTACAAATCTGTTAACTGTGGTACAAGGCACAATAAGCAGTGCACTTATAAGGGCAGAATAAAGGTTTTCTTTTCAAATCAAAATCACAAAACCAGTACGTTCTGTAGCAATCCCATTCTGAACATACACTCTCCACTTGCTTTTGTTTTTTCTGTGTATGATCTCCACATAATTTTATTGCACTTGACTGCATTTTGATTACTTGAATTGTAAGAAAACCCTTATTTGCGTATGTCTGTAAAGAGAAAAAGCAGCCTTGTAGAAGACATGTCTTTCTCTCCATGTTTTTATTGTGCTTTAAGTCAGTTATGTAAAAAGGAGTCCACAGAAGCCTCCCTGCACAAAAGCTTATTAGAAAGCTTCCCAAAGAGCTTCACCAACACGTATCAGTTCCGGCCTAAAGCAACTACAGCTCATCTGAAAACATCAGCATCCGTGTCCCTTCACACACTGAGATTCCTGGGATTTATCAGCTGAGGTATGTGAGCCATTGTTTTCTTCCACTGGATTGCTCAGTTTTTTACTACTTTACCTGCTAAGGTAAAGTAGTAAAAAGGAGGTTTTTTACTACTTTACCTGCTAAGCTAAAAGTCTGCAAAAAAAAATCAACTAAAGAACTCAAAAGCATTACAAGCCCCATTATCTTTCTCACCTTCTCATGCCATTAATACCTGGACTTAAAGCCACATACAGATGAACTGCTGGAAATAACTATGTACAACTGACTTGAACCAAACCAGGATCACGGGCCTGCACAACTTTAATTTATGAACCTTTTTATTTCCATCTTTGACTCATTAGTCCTGAGAAGAATGTTGACAGCTACAGCTACTGTCTTTTCAAGTCCTACCAGTACAATGATTTATGTAGTGGGACCTAAGGAGATGCTCACTGTGTTACAGATAGATTTAAAAAATCCCAAAGAAGAAATGGACAGCATGGGATGTGATTTAGACATATTTCATGTTACCTCTACAACCTGAGAGAAACCAGTGGAGAACCACACCCTTAAAGAGAAGTCCTAGGAAAAAACAGAAATAGTTGGCATAAGGCTTTTACTCCTTCCTTCAGTCTATCACAGGACATCAGCCTTCCACAAACTAACCTGCCTACTTACTGTGGTGCAGGCTAGTCCATGCTTTGTCTTGGACGGAAGAGAGAAAGCAGAGCCCAGCTTAAAAAAAACCAACAACCTGTCTGTTGATTTTTACCAGAATTTGAATTATGACAACACAAGTTGTTAATCTGCAGCTGTACCAGTGTGTGTTGAAATAGTGTCAGATGGAAAATGCAAGTTGGCATTATCCATAGGCCTGCTTGCCTTGTTCCTAGAACTGCCTGTTTTGGGCCTGAATTAATTGTTAAGGAATATACAAGATTAGCAGCTACATTTCAAAGCCTTTTATTGCTCATTGTATCTCACTGCTGCCAATCTAGAAGTCATGCTTCACATGAGATGCAGGTATGCTTTTTGCTTTGGAAAACCTGTTCTCTTCAATTAAATAGGGCCTTAAAAATCCATTCAAGAAGCCACTCTTAGGGTGGATTTTTCTTTGACGTTTGAAGTCAGATTCCTAAATCTGCAGCAGATCTTACTGATCAATGCTGACTGCTGTCCTCCTTTAAGCCAAAAATTCTGTTCTCTGTAAGAAAGGCCATTAAGCAAAGCAGTATTTGATGGAAACACTTCAAATCAGAATGCCCAAAAAGTAAGTACATGTATGTGATACAGGAAACTAAAGGCAGATACTCGGGGTGGACGTGAAACTACTGTAGAAAGCATTTTGTTATTTTCCCTTGTGTTTCTCTCCTTTTGTGCATGACCATTAAAAATCTCATTCTAGGTTTTTGGCACAAAATATATATTAAATTAGCAAGTTTAGAAATTCTTGCAGTTTTCAGTAAGGAAGAACAAATACAAGGAAAGTGTCCAAAGTCCACTCTGTAACAATGGAAGTCTCTTCATTCCTGCTGTTCCTACTGGTTTGTTAATGTGCCTCTGCTCAGTCCAAATGTTTCTCCTTTAAGGCTGGTCTTTATCTCCACTCTTCCAGCTGCTGGTTGAGATTTTTTCAAAACTGCAGGAACCTAGGCAAGAAACAAAATAGCCTGTGATTACATGAGAAACTGCTCTACATGTGGCAGAAGGAAATAAAGCCGCACAGAGGCCTGAACTCTGATTTTTCTGCCCTTATTTTCAGAACAGTGTCTTTGCCATCTCCCTCCCTAATACCCTCCAGTATCTTTCGCCAAGCCAGTCAGTATGTGCGGGACTTGGTTTTGAGCTACACTTCAGGATATTCTAGCTAACTGTAGCCATAGTCAACAATCCACAACAAACTACTTCCATCTGCCTCTTAGTAGCAAAAGAGGGGAGGGAAGAATGGGAGTTTATCTGAGCCTCCCTTTGTCACTTGAAGCAACTTAACTTTTGACTCAACTGATATGTCTGCTATAAATATCACAGTGCAGAGCTGAGGCAGATGATACAGTTCCACAAGTCCAGGAAAGGGTAGTCAATAGCGAAAATGACCCATACATGCTCATCTGAATGGTCTCCTTAGAAATCTTCCTACAGCTCGGCCATCAACGACAGAGATAACTGGTGTGCATGTGAGAAACTACAACAAACTTCAGACTGAAGTCAGGACATCACAACCATGGCCTCATTCTCCAGAGAGATGTTACAGCTAGTGCTTGTCCTCACTTAGCTCTGCTTACTCTTTTACAAGACAGGGACTACGGATCCAGAGTTAGTATGGGGGTGGGAGGACGAGGGCTGCTTCTACCATTAGCCTCAGCTTTCCTTGGGCTTCCAAGTGAAAGTAAATATGGCACATCTCATAGAAAAGCCTGCAGCTCCACTTCTGGCCAGTGCTGGGGCTCCCCACCTCATTCAATCCAGCTAGGGAGCATCTTCTCTGTCAAGGAGCAGACCTTGAGCTGAATTCTGCTGTGCTTTGTGGCCTGCCCCTCTAATCCATCTTATTTTCTGCCTTAGGAATGGACTGCACACGCAGAGTGTGAGGCAGGAGCCCCGGCCAGTCATACGTACGTGAGGAGGTAGCGGAGGCTCTAGGTGCCGCCCAAGGAAGGAAAGTAAGCGCCGCCACATCAGACCACTTCCCAGAAACATAATCCCTGTCACCAGCCAAAATATCCTGGGGTCCTACTGACAGAACACTCCCATTAGTCATCCAACTATCTCTCCAGAAAACAGATTACCCAAAGATAATCTCTCAGTCCCCACCAGTGTTTTCTTCCTTTATGGGAGGAAGCAGTAAACTCTCTACCATCAACAGCCAAGCCCTCCCTTGGCAAAAGGGCTGTTTCATAGCAAAGCATTTTATTTAGGATCACTGTACTGCATTCTGTTACTGTTCCATGCAGTTTTCCTTCCTTCACTGGGAAATTTGGAATTTCAACCCTTATATTTAATTGATTTGAAAAGGAAGAAGTCTTTGCTTTGTTTGTTTGTTTTAAAGGTGGTATGTGCAGTTTTGAAGGTGTACCCCTCAGTCTGTACCCCTTCCTCCCCAGTTTAGGTATAAACAATTACTGATAGTAGAGTACTTCCTCTGATGTGCTGGAAATAGTCTGGCTGCTTGCCAGATACCCTTGTATCTGGAAGACAAAGCTGCTCTTGTCAGAATAGATGATCATTAAAGAAACTTTATTACTACTTTATAGTCAGCTACTTATACAACCAAAAATTCGTCTTCTCATTTCTTTTCCATGGTCATTAACACAGAAAAAAGGCTGCAACACTGTGCAGTTTGCCATGCAGTAATTTGCTTAAAAAAGAAGTGACTGTATGAACACATGAATCACTAGAGCTTTGTCTATGGAAAGAATGAGATTATACCAAATATAAAATGTGCTATAAGAGCAGGACCCACATTTTACGATAAATGCAGCACTCGTTCCTTACCTCTTCAAGAGATGACTCCAAGTTCATACCAAATGCAACTCCTATGAGTCCAAAGAGAGAGACAGAGAAAGTCCCCATGGTCAGCTGCAAGTTCAGCCTCATCATCACATTACGGTGGCTAAAGAAGGGAGAAACATCTGTAAGGGGAACCCAAAAATTGATTTGCTGCCTAAATTCTTAAATTCCATATAGCATGCACTAAAACCAAATAGTGAAAGGGAGGAAGTCATGTTGGAATTAGGTAAGCCTGTGACAAAGATCATGAAACAACAGTACAAAGAGACTATCATTTTGACATTACTACATCAGGACATCTCTAAAGGCAGCAGGTTCTGCTTAACCATCATCAGACTTTCCAGCATTGCTCACTTCTCAGAGGTGTATATATACAGAGTAACAGTAAATTTCTGCTGAAATTTGTGTCTTCTCACCACCATCTGGCTGGAATTTCTACGTCCGCATTCACAATGGATGAAAATTTATTATTACCTTGCAAATTAATACATTTTACAAAAAAATAGAGTTGCTAAATGCTGCAGACTATAAACTTGAGCCTGTTTGGGTGAATTCCATATTCAAGTCTTTCACAAAAAGATTTTTGTGGTTTCCTGATGCAGCATCTACTAATTGCTTCTACAGGTAACTCCTCGTGTAGAGGAGAAAGAATATTAAACACCAACCTCAGAGACAGAGTGGAATGTTCTTGCGAATATAAGCTACAATTCTTTTTCAGTTAAGAAATCTGACTAAAAGTGGAAAAATGTAGCATACAGAGAGAAAGAGAAAACTTGCTCCCAAGTTATTAATTTTTGTATCACTCTACAGAGTAATAATTTAACTTGTACTGAAAACCTGAGCAGCCTAGCCAGACTATGGCTAGTAATCTTTTCTGAACAGAATTTAAATATGCCTCTAAATTTGCAGACATTTCCTGTATTGAGTAGCTCCCCAGAAGGATCTAGGAGAAGTTGGGTTTCTCTGCTAGGGAAGACTGACAGCTAGCTACACAGGTACATACTAATTACACATACTAATTAGGCTATCTTCTTGCTTTGCTTTATCCAGTTCAAGATAAGAAAAGCGCAATGCAGCTGTGACTACAAGTCCATTCAACCCTCACTAAGACAGAATTCTCCAACTTTCCTTGTAGGCAGATTTGAGAAAGTCTAGGCCAAGAAAGTCTAAATTCCACTCAGCTTTTGATAATCTAATGGATGGTAGCTAACCTGTCCAGGTTGATAAAGATGATGCTTTCTGAGTCATCAATCAGTACTCTGAGTTCACGAGCTTCATTTAAAAGATCTTCTGCTTGTCTGTAATAATTCTCCAACAGCAGCTCCATTTCCTCTGCATGGTCAATCCCAGATGTACTCTCCTCACTGTGAGCAACAATTTATATTTTCCTGGTTAGCTACATGTTGTATAGAAGTATATTACTGATGTGTTAAGGCACATAAGAGTTGTGGGGAAACAAGAGTGCTGTTAGACACTACACCACAAAATCCAATCTTTTTGGTGAGGAACTTCCATCAGTTCCAAAAGCATAAAATAAGTATTTTTATATTTATCAGTACCTCAGCATAGGCAGTCAATTATTTTAAGTAGAGCAGTTAACATTTGATGTGCTCAAAGTATGCACAACTCCACAAATCTTAAGTTTTTCAGATATTACAAAGTTAGAAACTTATAGAAACTTTATGTTATATATTATTAGTTATTATAAAATGCTAACAATTTTGACTGGAGATGCCTAACTTTTTGGTGCCCTCAAGTGGTGACAGCTGGTAACAGTGAAGTCAAAAACTCCCAAGAATAAAACGTAACCGAAAGTCAACACACAAACAATTACACAGTCATGGAGATGGTTTAGATGTATATTAAAATGGTTTAGTCATAAAGCATTTGAACTATACACAGCAATTACTGCAAAGCATTTTGGGATCATGAAGCAGCCAAAGAGAGACCATCTATTGAAAGATGCTCCTCTCTTAAGTGAAGTCTATCTGAGAGACTTTGATCTTACTTCGTAGTGCTACTGCTGGCACAGCAGCCTTCCTCTGAAACACGTATGTTTCTGGCATTGTGTAGATGAAACCTGAGGCACCTGAGGTCCCCTAGAGCTTGGAAACTAAGCAGCAAAGCCAGGAAGATTGTTCATAATTTTTTGTTTTGTGGTATGATCTCATTTCTCTAGACACTGATATTTTTAATGAGTCTTCTCCTGGCATTACTGACTGCTAAAGGAACCTCTGTAAAATGGTTTTCCAAGAAAATAAGTTGTCTGTCTTACAGATAAACTCATGTAAGCTCCCCGAGGACCTTTAGCAGAGCACCTAGCTTCTCTCTTCTGGGGCAGAAACTCTGTTAGCCAACCTGATTTGAAAGCCCTCCAGACCTTGAGGTTTTCACTGCATGGAGATGAGCTGCAGACTTGAAAGCCTTAGAGCAGTATCTGCTGTATTACAGATTCAGCTGAAGGTCATATTTGATGAGTATCTTTACATTCACATAGCTCCTCTGGGGATATACAAAATAAAGACAGCCATAAAGACATGAAAATAACTGCCACTGGAATGTGCTTTCGTTAACTAGCCTCCATCTGCCTCATGAGTCTTCCACATTCTGACATTTGTTCACACAAAGAGGTCTGCCTCGTCTTTCTAGGCTAAGCTCACCATTCTGCTGCAAAGATCTCAGATGGCACCTATCTGCCTAACTGGGCTCCTCCACATCCTTTCAGGCTTCCCAAGTTCATCAAGTACCACGTATCAGTTGCATCAGTCCTGGAGCAAAGAAGAGCTGTTCACACATGGCCAGCCTGCCTCCAAATGTGTTGCCACGGCTGGTGTTTGCCGGTGTGCCTCTTGCACAGACTGCCTCACTGCATCCAGCACTCTTCACACAACCTCCTACTACCTCTCCTACCCCACTGCAACGGTGTCTGAAAGAAGGGATGCCTGTGGGTTTCTCTTGATATGAGCATAAGGTGACATTGAGATGTTTCCTAGATGTCCCCTACACACTCTCTACCATGAGGCAACAAAGGCTTTGCCAGCAGACTATTAAGGCTAAAGGAAGCTGTGAGCAAAACCAGGAAAAAGACCAGCTGCTGGCTCAGGAGCAGCTGGAATTTAGAGCTACCTCTGATACTGCTCCACAAGATGCATTAGAAATGCAAACCATGTCCCACTTCTGGAACACTGAGTTTCTGCTGCACATTTAGATGAAGCTCTGCAGGGCAAGACTTCAAACCCACACTACTGTGTGAACACTATTAATATGTACATGCAATGCAGTTAGGCAAAAGTAGTATTCAGCAACTTCACAAAGTACCCTGGGAGGTAGCTTCCTTTATCTTCTTATACATAAAACACATCTGTATGCCCAAGATTTAAATACAATTCAGCCCAAAAATATTTGGAAATTGTATACATTATCTTTCAGTTTTTTAGCTTTTATTAAAGTGACCAGTGGTGCTGTTGCTGTGTGCTTTCACCAGAACCCCAGAGTACAACAGGATTGTTTCCACACATACATCTCCTGGAATCCCTTTCTTTAGGTGCACAAGATTGCTCCAGGGCCTCTTTCCTTCACATTCTGCTGGTAAGCAGAAAGCTAGGAGCAAGGTGTTCAGAACACTTCTGGTAAAGGAAGTGTGGTGTCTGACCTATTCAAGACAAGCTTTAAAACCTGCCTCTGGTTTTTATTTTGGTGAAACTGAGGAAAATGCTCCCAAAACGTGTTGATTTATATTGCAAAATAACACTTGCTTTTTCTGCCATCCTGCTCCCATTCCATCACATGGTAGATGAGCCGGCCTGTTATGTCAAGAACTACTTGTAACTGTGTAACAATGGAGTTCCTCTCCAAACTGGCAACTACAATGGTTTCTGAAGTAGCAAGCATTAGGGCTTAAAAAAAAATTAGAAAGACTTTTTCTTTCTGCTTTTTAGCAGTAAACATCCAGTTTAGTGTTCAAGTTCTCCTCAAACAAAATACATTGTTAAAAAACCGTATGTGGTTTCAAAATATACATACAATACTTGTGGATCAGTCCATTTAGACAGACAGAGTTCTTCTATTACTTCTTCTTCATCTAAGATCTCCAGAATTGTTTCTTTGAAAACTTTAACATCTGTTTCCAGTTCTGACAAGCTGAAGGAAGAACAGGCAAAAGGTCAAGTAATCTCCAGTGGCACCAGCGCCCAAAGGTAATCTCTAAATGAGTTTGCCAGCCAGCACCCTCCCCAGACAGAGTGGCCAGGGAAGACTTCCTTGAGGGGTTGTAAGAGCTCCTTCAAAACGTGCTCTACAAGCCACACACTTAGCTGTGGCAGTGATCTGTCTGGGGACCAGTGAGGTACAGACACACACGAAAAGGCATCCAGAGGTGTTTCTGGATGTGTTTATAAAGAAAGCCAGAAAAACAAGCGCTCTTTGAGCATGTAGCAAGTGCATGTTTGCACTGTCATATGAGAGAGGCCAATACATGTAGGTAGCACTGTACTAGTAACTTCAAGCACAGATTTACATAGATGTACATTAAGGGGAACATTTCCACGCTGTTTGATTCTCTTAGGTATTAGTTTGTTCTGTCAGATGCTATTTAAGAAGCACAACAGTATTTCTGACTATACAGAATTTATCTTCCTTTTTCCCCGTATCACTAGGTAATTCATACACTGATTTTTACATTTCCAAATAAGATGCACAACCCAGCATTACAGTAAATTAGGAAATTAATATCAGATACCATTTTTCTAACATTTTAATGCATGCCATTTTCTATGGTCATTTTCTAGTCTCTTCACAGCTTAGTTACCTCTTGCCATTTTGCAGGAGAATGTGTAGTTTACTCCTATCCACAGATAAAAGCTTGGGGTCCACTAGAGCTTCCAGTGTCTCAAGGATCTGAGGCTGCAAAGTGTTAAGTCTTCCCTGCAGTTTGCTGATCTAGATAACAACATGATCCTTCATAAGAATTAAAATAATTCATTTAGAATGATTTGGGCAGCTGACTCCTGTCTCTCAACACAGAATTCACAGTAATAGGTAGTTAACAGAACTTGCTTTCCAGTGCCTGAGAAATACCTCTATATGGATACCACATAAAGCCAGTGCAAAACACAGTATTTAATAAAAAGTGAACTGAAACGCAATGACAACCACACCAATAAGGCTGATAAAACTAAAACATTATTGGCTAGAAACATTATATTAGAATTAGCAAGCACAGATTTCTTATGATAGCCAGAAATTTATCTGACTCCTGGTCAAGAGGCCAAAACCTCAGCACTATTGTGTGATTTTCATTTCAGCTACAACATGTCTCTAGAAAAGAATTCTGACTTGTTTTTTAATTATCCAAATGATGGTGAAGCCATCATATCCATAAGCACTTTCTTGGAAAGGGAACACACATGTGAAAACACACATACACACAACACTGTAAGAACTAAAGGAACAAGGGTCAAAACAAAAAAGAGAAAGTGCAGAATACATTTAAAAGTATGTGCATGTAAATGCCCTTTACTGCGTAGCAAGAACTTCCCAAACATTTTAAAAAAATGAGATAGCTCACCCAGTACTGCAGGATTGCTTCTATGGCTCGGAATTCAAAGGGCAGGGAATATGTGACTAGTTGACCTTCCCCAGCCAGCTGAGATGCTAGTTCATTGAGAAGCCAGTGTTCCAGACTTAAATTACGATAATCTAGTATCAGAAGAAACTCTGGTGTTATGACAGCCTTCAAGAACTGAAAAAAACAGTACATGTAAGGAGTCTGAAAAAAAAAAATCAGTCAAGATTTCTCATAACTCTGTTGCACATTTGATGATTTGGGCTTTGATAAAACCAATCTTCAAATGTCGTTTCAGGTGGGAAAATAACAAAATCTCATGCTAACTGCAAAGAGGCTCAGACACAGCACTGTGCCAGGGACTGAGCAGAGGCTCCTCACAAGCCTTTACTTCTGTGACAATGTTAGCAATGTTTCTCCTGTGCTCAGCCAGGAAAATGGTCACTAACGTGTACAGTTGGTGAACTTCCACTCTGATTGCTAGGCAGAGCTCCAAAGACACATTTACTGCTGGACTGCATGTCACAGAAAGCTGCTGTTAGAACTGTGCAAGAAAATCAAAGTGCAAGGATGAGACAGGCTTATACTCAGCTATAGGGAAACCATTACCTCCATTCTCATGATGATCCTGTTGTTCCTGGTTGCAATGCTCATCACATGTTGAAATCTTAGATCTCGAGCTTGAAGACCCAACTCCTGGTACAATTCTGTTTTCTTCTTCTCTATCATGAAAATATTTTTAGATGAAGACATTTACAGGACAAGCATACATGTTCTGAAATTACATCTTAGTCTGTTACCAAGTCCCACAACAAAAAAACCCAGCTGTGCTATCTTTAAAGGTTTTCTTCCCATTGACTCCTCAATCTAAGTTATTTTCTACAAAGTTTAAAAGACTGTATCTTGAATGAAAAAATTCTAGATGTAAGTGAAAAAGTTGGCCATGACAATTAATTTCACATCAGAAACAAGTGACTCCTTTGAGAAAGCACATGTAATCCTACACGGACAGACGAGGCAGGGTAAGTAGCATGCTGGTCAAAAATAAAAAAGGCAAAGCAAAAATTACCTTCCTGTGAGAGATGGTAATACGTTATTTTCAAAATATTACTTGAAAATATACAAAAACCGTAACAATAAAGATTCTATGAAGGCCCAATGGAAGGCAGCAAAACAGAAGAAATGTTGCAACATCCCAAATAAACACAGTGAAGTATCCAAAACATGATTTTTTAACCCATGTAGATTTCCAATTGGGCTTTTCTATACTGGACAAAGAATAAGTCAAACAAACTCCAAACAAAACTACAATGAAATCTTACCAAAATAGGTAGTATTTCCCTCTTTGTCAAACTTCATCTGGAGAAATGGAAAAAAAATATATTTTTTTCACAGAACCACTATAAAACAAGGAATCAATTTCTAAAATTATTGGCACTTCCCTAGAAGCCAAATGGAAAACACATTATGAAGACAAAGCACCTTTTTATGCCCTCTATTCACATTTCATCCCAATTAAGCAAAACAATTGCATGAAATGGCCACGTTTCACTGTGTTTGACCAGTGTCATCTGCGTGACCACGTTCCTACACAAACCTTGTTAAGGTGATTTACAGAGGATCAGACTTAGAACAGCCTATTTCTGTTGGAAGAGACCTACAGTCAGAGATCAGAGTCCAGCTTCTTGACCAGTTCAGGGCTGACCAGAAGTTAAAGCCTGGTACAAAGGATGCTGTCCAAATGCTTCAAACGCTGACAGCCTTGGGACATCAACCACCTCTCCAGAGAGCCTGTTCCATGGTCTGACTACCCTCTTGGTAAAGAATTGCTTCCTAATGTCCAGTCTCAACCTCCCCTGGCACAGCTTTGAGCTATTCCCATGCATCCTATTACTGGATCTCTCGGACAGGAGACCAACAGGGCATCTTATATCTGGGATTAAAAATTCAGCTATTTGCTCTGAAACACTCTGAAAAATTTACAAATAAAACTTAGAAAGTAAAGAGTTCCACGGATTGTGCAGCTAGGCCTTCTGCCCACACCAAGTACTGCAAAGACATGATATTTAGCTTGTAGCCTGCATCCAAATACTGCTTGTCTTAGCATCTGTCATTCTTATTATTCATTTAATGCTTTTATTTCCTAGTAAAATTATTTTCTTGGAAAGACTGCCATGTCTGGATTAATGATAAAGTTTACTGTTTTGCTCATAAACAATGTAGCTTAATCCCACATTACTGGCTTTTAAACTGACTCTCAGTGAATTAAGCCTACCTAAGCATGCATTCCAGTAGAGCTGCAGTGGAGGTTACATGGCACCTTGTTGCAGAATGACTGCTTTTTGTTATCAACAAGGAGACCTCACCTTCCTTCACTGGCACTAATAATGTGATTTTTCACAATATATATATTTAAAAGAAAAATATGATGTGCAAACCAAGCAGCTTGCAAACAGCTTTCAGTCTCCTTTAAAAAGACAGCATAGAGAGAGCTTGTTTTTCACCAAATCCTATGTTTGCTTAGAAGTGCAGCTACCAAGACACAGGACTAATATTTCTAAAAGGTATTAGCAACGCTTGACACACTTAAGAAGAAACTTCTGACTGCAGCACTTCCAAGACTTGACCTGCCTTCACAATTAGAGCCAGAGAACTTCCAGCAGATGCTGGGCCTTAGAAAACCATCTTCATCAACACTGTGTACTGTAACTGGTCCTCATATCAGAGTACCTCAAACCAACGATTTAGAACGAGGGATGTTCTCCGAGACACAAACCCATCCGCTTTTATGATGCCTTAAGATTTAAGGAAACCTCCCCCCCACCAAAAAAAAAAAAAAAGAAAACAAACAGAAAACATCCCCAAACAAACAAAAACCCAACAAAACAACCCCCCCCCCCAAACCAAAACAAACAAAAAAACCTCCCAAAAAACCAAAAAGAAAGAAAGCCGGGAAAAAGCACCATCACCTTGCACCAGCTGCCCTCGCTGGTGAAAATGCCTGCAGGTACTTACCACTGCAAAAACAGGAGACACGCTGGCTAGGGTGGCCTGGGAGGTCTCAGTGGGGGCATGTTGGTAAAATTTACCTGCGGGAAGAGAACACAGCTCTACTTCCAGCACACCGGCCTTGGCCTTGAGCTGCGCGGAGCCCCGCTCGCAGGCACCGGCACACGCGCCAGGCAGCGTCGGTCACGACAAGGTCCCGACGAACCCGACACCTCCCGGCCCAGCCCGGCGCCGCTCCCGGCGCAGCTGCCCCCGCCCGGGGCTCCCGGAGCCCGACACGACGCAGCGCGGCCGCGCCGCTCACCTGCCCAGCGCAGCCCGCGGGCGCCCGCCGGCACCGCCGCGGGCCGGTCCCACGCGCGGCCCGGCGGCAGCCCCGAGGCGGCCCGCGGGTGGGACCCGCCGCCCGCCGCGCCCGCCCAGCCGCGGGCCGCGCAGCAGCAGCAACCGCCGCCCAGGGCGCGGGGGAGCAGCGCGGCCCCGCGCAGCATCGGCCCCGCTCGGCCCCTCGGCCCGGCACCGCTCCCGGCGCGCAGTCGCGGCGAGGGAGGAGCCCGCGGGGTGACGAGGAGAGGAGGAGCCCGGCGCCGTGACGGAGAACCCCGGCGCAGCTTGGGAGGAGCGCAGCGGCAGCCGCAGCGGGCTAAGGGCGGGCCTGGGCTGCGCCGGCTGCGGGCGGAGCTGGTTGCGGAGCGGCGCGTCCTGCTGACCTGCTTCTGTATTTCCAAAACTATCTGAGATAACTCAGTGGTGCCCTGGAAGCTCATAGTTATTGTTTTATATATGCACAAAGCCGTGATCCTTCTCACCACCACCTCACCCAGCCTGTGTTCAACGCCACGGACATTAACTGGATTTTGTACATGATGATTTGTGAGAATGGGAGAAAAACCCAAGAACCCCTTGAAGCTCACCTGAGCTCCTCTAATGAGGTAGCTTCGAATTGAGAATCCAATTAAATGGATAACTCTTCCCAAAGACACAAGTGTTCTTAAAATCCCAGCTCCAGCAGTGCTCATAACGCGAGAACACCTTACTGTGGCTGGGATTTTCCCTGCCGCATTCGGCCACTTCCTGATGATTTTCCTTCTAAAATATGGGGGTTTTTCCCAAGTGAAGTACAATTTTGTCCCCAGCAAACATCTTGGAATAAAATTTGCTTGCCCTAGTTCTGTATTTAAGATAGAGAAAACCTGGGTAGTTGAGATATAAAAGTTTCATTAGCAGTATACCAGCTCCCACTATCATATATTCTTATTAAACTGCAGCTTTCATACACAAAAGGATACCCCTGCAGGTAGCAAGGGGATCCTTCCTTTGGCTGATTCAACTGCAGTGTAACTCGGCCTGGAGGCAAAGCCTTCATCCAAACCCTGCAGCGGGACATGTTATCAGAGTGTACTTAGAGTACTCATTAATCTTTAGCAGGGAAATAAAAAAGGAAGTGATTAATGAAATGATGCGTGCAGTGTGGCTGCTCCAAGAGGAAGGCACAAATCTAAACACCAGTCTGAGTTTTGAAGACAAGGGTGTCACCAAACGGGATGAAAGAAACTTATCCAATGCCAATTTGAAGTGAATAAGGACACACTTCTTTATTTCGGCGCAGGGAACACATGGGATTACTCCTTCAAATGTGTTCCACTTAGTAAACAAAATCCATCAATTTTATGTACTTTTTCTGCCAAGTCATCGTTACCTAAGTTGTTTTACATACTATGCCTAATGCGTCCACTCTTAAATTTAACCTTTGCAATAATTGATTTTGCTAGTTATATCACTTCATTAATATTTCTACTCTAAGACAATCATTGGTAATCTCTACTGAGCTCTACTGATTGGAATCCTTGACATTCAAATTAAGATGGGGAAGGCAGGGGGTTTCCGAGCAGCATAACTGGTGTGCATGACAGTCTCCGTAGTTTCTTGAACAAAACATAAAAAATCCAGTAGCTTCTTGGTTACGTTTCTATGGTTGCATGTTTTAAACACAGCACTCCAAATATTGCTATACCTTGTATTTTACAATTTCCTACTTGTAATAATAAATAACACTTTTATATGATTAAATCAATTATTTTATTAGAATATTTTTAACAACACTGTCCTTTCCTTTCCTGCACCACGACCTGGGCATTTGCATGTTTGTGTGCACATACATACATTAATATACATAGATAAGCCTTTGTTCAAAGAGGATTGACATGCACAGAATCAGAAGGGTGGTTTACGCACACCTTGCATAAAGATGAATGACCTCACAAGGAAGTAATTCAATTAAAAAGTTCTTCAGGAGTTATGGATAGCATGCATATGTAGACTGAAGCCATGAGAGGTTTTCAGTTTCAGGGTAACCATGCCTGTCTGCAAATGATGGCCCCATTCATACTTGATAAAAAGCTGAGATCTACTCTAAATGGAGTATTTTATCTCTAGTTTTGGTTAATCTTAGCAAGTGACAGTATGTGTGACACTGTGAGTGACCAAGGCACAGACCCAGACCAGCAGGGAATCTGAATTGTTTCTTCAAAGAAACGAGCTGGTTTTATACACTTTTCCAAGGCACAGTATTTCCTTACACGGCAATTCTCACTACATGACCTGTCCCATGTTGCCACATCAGCAACACACTTTCTAAATGTCCTTCTACGGGATGATCACTCGCTGTTCACCCGTCTGTCAGCTCCCGGCAGCCTCCTCTCCGTAGGGGTCTGCCGTGTGACACCTCCTCCCCCAGGGTCTGGTGGAGATGAGCCTTTCTGTGCCACCATGTGCTCCTTTGTGCCACCATGTGCCTCTGCAGGCACGTCCCACAGCTCACAATCCAATTCTATCTTATCTCTCCCCACACGACAGTAATCTCTTGGATGTCAGAGATACTTAATATTTGGAAACACCAGACAACACAGAAAATACCTCAGGAAGGCAGGAAACCAGTGCACACCACTGCTGGCAATTAATGGCAGCTTATGTGGGCTCTGCATGTTGGAATGCAAAACCTAGGGAAGCATCTAAAGGATATCTGCCAGAAATTTGTATTTTATGAATGTACAGTAAGTCTTACACAGCTGTCTTTCACAGTCTTCAATAAAAAGGGAAAAGCTGCTGGGTTGATCTATTTGTTTTCCTTTGCTCATCTGTTTTTCTGGCTGCTAAGACAACAGAAGTGTTGGAAATAAGACGATGTAACTTTGCACTGAGTATGTATTGATATAAACTCTGCTGTGTACGGTCCAACAGGCCAATGTATCAGGAAGCACTGGTATCTCATTTCAGCTGCATTATCAGCCACCATTGCAACTGTCTGGAAGGGTAGACAATAACCAGGGGTCCCCTCTGTCTTCAGAGGTGAAGGCAGCACATCGGTGTGCACAGGCACCAGGGACAAGTCATGAAGCACACACACAATGTCTGATTTTACACTGCTGCTGGCAAAAGATAACTGGAGATCCAGAACTGGCATCTATTTATTGCAGCTCTAAATACCAGCAAGCTGCTTGTTGATTCTGCTGTAGGCACATGCCAGGTATCCAGTCTGTCCTGCAGTGCCAACCTTTGGGAGCGGTTTGCTGAATATCATCAAAAAAATAGTGGGCCAAGCTCATCTGCTGTTTGTTGAAGAGGCACTGACACAGACAGGCATGATGGCTGGTTCTTCATCCAGCCAAAAAGCAAGGATAGCTCCAGCACAGGCTTGCTTAGTCGTGAAACTGCCATCCAAACCAGAAGGTATTTGTGAGGTTGAATGACACGAGCAACTAGTTCCTCTGCCAGCTGAATGTCAGTGCAGACATGGGGGACAGCTCTGATTGCGGCAGGGCTTTGTGCTAGAGAAGGAGCAGAAACACCAAGGAAAAACACACAGAAAGAGGAGGAAACCATAGGTATCAGAGGGGTCCTTATAAATCTTTGCTGAAGAAAAGCTCAGAGAACTTTTTGGTAAAATTATGGTAAAAAGGCATCTTGGTCTACAGACAGTAGTGTGTATAACTTGTTCATTTATCAATCATTTTTATATACAAGTATATGCCTGTACCTATGACCTGTTTCTTCTCATAAAATAAATGTGCAATTTTATTTACATTGAGAAAAAAATAAAAATCAGAACAACAAACAACAAACAAAAAGCCAGATTAACAAAAAACTCATATTTGCTACCAGAGTGTTTAGTGGATGATGAGTGAAGCTACACAAGAAGAGATCAAAAAGACCCCACAGAAAACTTACCAAAAAACCCACTCATGTTTACAATAATTGCTCTTACACGAATGAATCAGGAATACCCAACTGATAATCTCAGGTCCCTTGATCAAAGGTAGCTACAGTAACACACTGAGAAATCTTTGCTTAAGAAAGGTGATTTCACTTTCATTACTCTATACCAAGACCACATGGAAGGTAATCTTTCAACTTTTTCCTTACTTAAGGGAACCCACTGGAATTTGTTTTTCCATGGAGAACCATCCCCTTTTGTGCCTCTATGGGTTTGCTAAAGCCTTTTCCATATGTAATCCTTCAGCGTCTTGGCTGTCTCAAGAATACTGTTGGACAGAACCTGTGTTATCAAAAGCTGTAGCTTAAACTGTGATTGTCTAAGGTATTTTTTAAAGCAAAAATAATTGATCATGGTGTTCTAAGGAGTTTTTGATCTGGCAGTTGAACAAGTATGTAATACGTGTTGCAAAGTAATTCGTGCTGAAAATTAAGACTATAGCGTTTTTACCAAAGCCGAAAGAAAAATAAAAATACCAAAGACATGAAGCTGTCTCCAAAAGAGTGTATTTCAAGGGATTTTTTGTCTGGCAAGACTCCAGCGATATGCATTCAATATGCATATACGATAAGATAATATTCGTCGCCAAAGAAGCTTATTCAAAATCATAAAGAAAAGATATTCATCTACTTGTTCCAGGAACTTTCATCAGACGCAGCAGCAAGTCAAGAAAAACTACATTAACATGCTAAAAAGATAAGATTAACAAAGCCCAAAAATGTATAAAAAGGTACCCCATGGAACAGCGTTTGTGAACTAGAGGGGTTCGGAGTGGACATAGCCCGAATCCAGTTCACCCGGTGTCAATCGCCTGGCTCGGCGCTGCTTTGCTTGTGGCTTTTTCAAAATTTATGCTTTGATAATTTAATAAATTCTCTTTAATTATTAAATTGGCTGATTCTTTTGTGACAAAGTAGATGAATTTGCTGTAACATGGGCTTTAAAATTTGCATCTGCATCGGTATTTTACTTCTTCTAGTGTGTGCATGTGAGTCTAACCACTTTGTATTCATGTGCTTTAAACTGCCAGGGCAGACAGTCTGGCTACTCCCAATTTACAGCTGGGAATAAAGTGGCCGCTATTGCTTAGTCTGATTTTCTGATAAACTGTACAGAGGTGCAGTTACTAAGCGTGATTCTCAGCACTGTATGCGATAGAATAAGCTGAATTTTTCATTCTGTGTTTAGAAACTTTATCCTTTTCCATTCTGCCCATTTTATCGGTCTTTTTTCAGCACTAGGACATTTCTGTCTTCATGACTTCATGTTTTGATGTCACTGAGCATAGCTGGCAAGGCCCTGCAACAAGCTGCAAAATGTTTCCTGGTTCTGAAACGGCAGAGACCTCACGGCATTCTGGTGCAGAAAAAGTGACCCTGTTTGATGGCTACACTATGCCATGGCTATGCTCTCATCACATCCCCCAACATTATGTTATGTTATGCTCATAATGTGACCTCAGGGGATCCTGACACACAACCTGACAGCGTCCTGTCATGCACCAACCTCATGTAAGATGAGACGTCTGATGTTGCTCCATCATAATGAGATTATGTGTCTCTGCATTTATCTTAATCACGTCAGTGGGTTCAGCAGCTTGTCTCCTTGCTGTTGAGAATGTGATAGGAGATTAATTACAAAGTGAAACAATAGTGGGAATAAAAGGTCAGACCTTGGAAAAGCTAGAAGGAGCAGATTGTCATGGTTCAAGGCACTGCTATTACGGACTGAAGTGTCTAACCTTTTCTTAGCTTTTGGTCAGTGGTTGTACTTAGGTGAGATGGAAAACAAAGGTTTTGTCCACCAGTTTTAGGCTGCTTTAAGGCTAGCAGTGCTCTGCTACCATTTAAGGGATATTTTATTGCAATCCATAAAGTGACCACAACTATTGTGGCCATAGGTAAAGACCAATAGTATTTTGGAGTAGCACAAGTATCAAAATGGGTGCACCAAGAAAATATTCAGTGTCTTACTCCTATGTCAAAGATGTTGTATGATTACAAATGAGGCCTAAGATCAACAAATGTGGTAGAACCTGGCATAAAATAGCAGATAGTTGACATACTACTTGAATGCAGAGCGGTGTGAGGGTCATCCGCATTTTTGGTTTTTACTCAAAAGCATAATCCTTAATAACAAAAATTTCCCTTCAGGTTACAGTAGTTCAATGTAAAACAGTATTAATTCGAGGATGACAAATGCTTGGTTTTCCCCTTTATTAGTCAGAAGGAGACCAGCAGCAAGTGGGGATCTTTAGTTGTTAACCAGTAACAGTAGCGTGTTCGACTGCCCTCATCCTGAAATTGCTCTTTTTGTAATGGTTAACTGCTCTGTTGTAACTCACAGCAGGGGGGTAATTCTCCCATCAAATGAGGTAAAATAAAAGGAAAGGAATTTCCTTCCATCCCGCGTGTTAAAACCCATTTGAAAAGACAATCTTTACTGTACACTGAACAAATCCAGGTAGGAGGGTCTAGTGCAGTTTTAGACTTGAGACTATCAGCGGCGAAAAGAGGTTGTTAAAGGAATTATATTTGAATTGAAGGCACTCCTGTTTTACTTTCTCTCAGGTTTTACGGCTTCTTGTCCCCAGGGTGTGCCCGAGTGCGGTGGGAGCGCTGCGCCGCCTCGGCATTTCCCCGCTGCCGCCGCTTCCACGGCCGGGGCAGCTCAGCCGCCGGCCCTTCCCTTGTGGAACGGGCGGCGGTCGGGCAGGAGGAGGCAGAGCGGGGTTTCCCTCTCTCCCTCGCTCGGATCCCGTTCCCTCTGCCCCCGCGGCCCCCTCTGCCCGCCTCCGGGCACGCCGCCCCTCGCCCTCCTTCCCGCGGTGGCTCTGGGCCGGGCAGGCTCCTGGCAGGCTCTCGCCTGGCTGCGCAGCGGGAGGCCGGGCACACGCGCGGTAAAGTTTCGCGAGGAAAGCAGGGCGGTAGGGCTTTCCGTGATGGCACAGCCGGAGGATGAAGGCCCCGGGAGGCCGCGGGTCCCTGCAGTCCGTGTCCCTGCCGTGCCGGCTCGAGTGTCCCGCCGCGTTTTTCCGCCGGGGCTGGCGTTCCCCGCGCCAGGCTCCCCCGGCGCCCGGCGCAGCGCGCTGGTTGCCTGGGAGGAGCCGCTGTGTACAGGCTACGCAGCGCTGCGCCCAGGCCCCGGCGAGCCGCGGTCGCTCCCTGCATCCCGGGAGGTGTGCCCATGTGCCCGGCGTGGGCGTGGGCGCTGCACCCCGGGCAGGGAGGTGTCAGGGCCGGAGGGGTTCCCGGGCAGGAGCCTCTCCCGAGCAAACAGGTGCCGGCAGCGCGGCTGGGCGGCTGGGGCTGCACTGCAGACGCGAAGACGCCAGCATGACCAGTCCTGGCACGAAGGGGTCGTGGCTGTCGCAGCCGACCGTGAAGAGCGTGCTGGTGTATCGCAACGGGGACCCTTTCTTCCCGGGGCGCCGCATTGTCATCCACGAGAAGAAAGTGTCCAACTTTGATGTGTTCCTGAAAGAGGTGACGGGTGGGGTGCAGGCACCCTTTGGAGCTGTGCGAAACATCTATACCCCCCGGGGTGGGCATCGTGTCCGACAGCTGGAGGAGCTCCAGAGTGGAGAGCAGTACGTGGCTGGTGGCAGGGAGGCCTTCAAGAAACTCAAGTGAGTGGCTGAAATGTAAGGTTTACACGGAAATGAATATCAGCACTTGGGGTTTGGCACTGTGGCAGTGCTTCAGACGACCCCTCACCCTCTCCCTTTCATTAGTCATTGCGGAAAGAGAACTTAGACCCTGTGACCCAGGGAAAAAGGAAAAGCGCTTTAGAGGTGAGACCCAGAAAGGGTACTTGTACCATGAGTCACATAGTGACATCTCCTTGACATGACAGTAGAAAAGGAGAGAGAGATAGCCCTTTAACCCAAAGGACATGCAGGAATGGCATGTTGTTGTGATGTCTGTGCTTAGCTGACGGGCCAGTATCTGTATTTGTGCTCTGGGGTAACAGGGTGAAAGCGATAGAAAAGTGGAGTGTTGACAAGTCCTGCCGTGAAGTTGATGAGTCTGGGAATTCAATTCCCGATGCTTCCTTTCTTATTTTTTAAAAGCCAAAAGTATTCTGCCCAGCTATCTGCCTCTCCCTCACTTCTGTTCATTTTGGGTACGTATATAGCCTTTTTATGTCCTTCCTATTATTTAAAAGATGACCATTTACATTATTTTTCCTACCTGGACACCAAGAATTAACCTGCCAGTTTGTTTTCTAGTGAGTCACTGGGAGAATAATGTGAAGGAGGTCTGGGCTTTTAGGTGTGTTTCCAGAGTGGCTCTGCATGTGGTCAGTAACTATTCTTAATTCTATCAGTGGATTTCATATTGACTATTAAATGTCTTGCTCAGTCTTTGTGGGCATTTTCCCTACAGCTGAATTTATAGAAATAAATCTCAAAATTAACGAACCCTTTCTGGAGGTGGTTGAGCATTTGTATCACCAACTACCACCTTTACAGTGTCTTCATCTTGGTTCTGTAGATTGAGGACACTATATTTTTCAGGGGAGCTTATTAGTGGCTCATTATGTTTCAGGACAAAACTCTCTGTGTAATGAACAGGATCTCTGTCATAATCACCCTTACCATTTCTGTCATTACCTGCTTTTAAAGATTTATTGAAGCTTCTTCCACTTCAGTAGGAAAGCCAGAGAGAAAGATGTATGACAGGCTAAATATAAGCCCTTTTCCAACAGTACTTACTCTTTTCCGTGTCAAATGCAGTGCTCAACTCTAAGAAATATCTACCATGTCTTTTTGATATTAAACCCTGTGATTCTGTGGATGGCTTGAAGTTGTAAGTTATCAGCACATCATGTTACACCTCCCTAAATGTGTTTTGTTTGATAGGCTAAAAGTAAGTGACAGCATGCACTGTTAGAGAGTTGGAAACTCTGGATTTATATTGGGTGAGGCATTTCTTTTTGTCAGTTCACACTTTATGGTCAGAGTTTTATGATGAGAGTTTTTCAGACTTCTGTGGTTGCAACGTGCAACAGGGTACCGAGTTACTTAAGACCAACCAAGAGAATACTTTAAGAAAAGCTAACCTAAAGAACTGGGTAAAACCAGGCTGTTTTATATATTCCTTGATAATATGTCATGGTCCTGTGCTCTAGTGAGGATAAATGGGGTGACTTGAGGTCCCTTCCATTTCTGCATTCAGAATTGGAGTTGCTCACTTATTAGTATTTGTTTACACAGTGCTGGAAATGTTGGCAGTGCTTTTATGAGCATTAAAGACAAGCTGAAGGGCTTAATGCTGAAGTTGCTCTTAATTGGGTTGTAGACAGAGTGGTAATTAGGGACACATCATAGCCAGAAAAGTCAGAGGAGAGGAAGGGTTAATTGGAAGGAACTATTTTCTGAAAGGAAGTGAAGGAATTAAAGAAAAATATATATGTTTGTGTAATGTGTCACAGGTAAACTGTTACAGCTGTGAGAGACCAAAGCATTTGCCTTAAAGGATCTCAGTCTGGTCTGATGTCTGCAAGAAGTTTGATTTTTTTTTTTTTAATAATTTATATATTTTTTAATTTTTTTCCCCCAGTGATTCTTATTGGGCATATTAATTGCTATGATAGACTATGCAGGGCTGAACTTTGAAATGGAGGCTTGTGGCACTCGTGGGAGCTGTGGGAGTGTAGTAGAGAAAGTATCCAAGGAGAAGCAGAGGTTGAAAGTGTCATTGTTCTGCTTCAAGCAGTGCATTTGTTTCTTTTCAGATGCCTTACACTGAGAAGTGAATCTTTTTCTCTCCTGTTCACAGTGAATTCTAGACTAAACTGCGCTCACCTGTAGCACATGAGCCAAACCCTCAATCTTAAAGTTTTAAGATTGATAGCTCTGAGGGCACATATTCTATATATACTGCTGATATCTTTAATTTTTTTAAATAAAACAATCAGCATTTAGAAATTCTGCTTTTAGAAAAAAATACATAGACGTTTTCTTTAAGGGAGGAATTTTTATTCGATGTTGGTAATTTTTGGAACACATAACAAGTTTTCCAGCTTGTTTTGTCATGTAGAGGGGTGCTACGTTAACACACAGTTTTTTTGGTGTATACATGGTGAGGTGTGTTGGTATATTGTAGTTGTTGCAGTGGTGAGTGAGAATGCACATATAGTCTGCACCCCTGTGGAGTTCTTCCCAGCTCTCAGCTTCCTGAAAGAAAACTGTCTGTGCTGGAGCTGGTTTCGATTTTTAGCTTTTTTTTTAGCATGCTGCTCTACCATCCACCTTCCTTTGCCCATTTACTTGTATCTGTGCTCATTCATCAGTGGTAGATTGTCCTCTCTCCAGCAGTGTCTTTCTAAACAATGATGTCGTTTCGTTGCTGGCTTGGCTAGCCATTGGTTGGAAGCATTTCTGCTTTCTTAGCAAGTGAGAATAGTTTTGTAAAGTTTTTCGTCTGACATTTTTTTGAGTGCCATCATCCAAAAAAGCTCCTTTGCTTCTATTTAGAGCTTTTCAGATTTGCAGGTTCCTGAAATTTGATGACTGAATGCCCAGACCTCTGCATAGTGAATTTAAGCCTTTGACTATGTATTTGCTTTTCTTTGTCACTTTTCTTGGTGAAGTAATTCACAGATGTCTGGAAAACAAGAACCACAGTCAGTAGCTGTTGTTACAGGCTGTTGGAACCACTTTCTCTGAGGCACTTACTTCTTTTCAGTCTTGCAGGCTGTAAGACTTTTTGGTTTTGGTCTAAGGAGAACTCATTCCTTTTTACACTGAGAGCTTGGAATAGTTCTTATTGTTTGTTTTTAAAATGAAGCTTTTAAAAATATTATCAAATATTACTATACTTACCTTTCTCAAAGCATTGGCATGCACTTTCAAGTATGGCCTGGCAGCTTTGCTGTGGCTTAGTGTCCCCTCACAATGAAGCCTTGAAATCCCTGTGACCATTCTGTGATACTTTGATAAATGATTGCCATTCCTTCAAAGAAAGGATGATGGTTTTCTTTCTCTCTTTTTTTTTTCTCTTTACTGCTTTTGCACCTTCATTCAGGTCCCATGAATTCTCAACTTTGGCCAAGTAGGAAGGTTTCTTCTGGCAAACAAATCTTATCCCAGTCATTAACTACAAAGCATGACATTACTGAGGAGCTGCAGATGTGTTGTGAGCTCTGAGGTCTTTTGGTGAGCCTGCACTGATGCTTGGCTTTAGGTATGCCTGACTTCTCAAATAAGGTCTTCTAGTCTTAAAAGCCTGGTAAAGCACCTTCCCACTGGAAGTGAGAACAGGGAACATCACAGGGATAACATAATATTGTTCAAAAGGATGTATTTTGTTTGCTTGTCCAGTTGAGGGTTGTATTTTATCCATAAAATAATTATGAAGCTGCTATTGGTTCATCCAGCCACAAGAAACAAGTGTTCAGATGTGTCCGCATTCTATTGAAACCCAGGTGGTGTAGATCCTTTTAAACTTTAGCTGATGCCCTCAGTTAAACTCGGGTGTGCAGGAAAACTTTAAATCTCTCAGAGACTTGCTGTGAGAAACTAAAGAGGCAAGATGATGACTTTGAAAACTCCGGTAAGGTGATGCTGTTCTGAGATTTATTGATCCACCTCACAGTTGTATATGAGCTTCTTTCTGATGAGGGGGTTATTGATGGTCTGTTCTAATCACCAGTGACTTGAAGGTAGGTGGTTGGTTCTCCCCTGTCTTTTGTATTAGCCCAGAGGGCTAGCCTGAAGATTTATATTAACAGTCTCTTATTAATTATTTACTTTTTCTGTTATTTTGAAGCATGACAAGTTTTAAAACCTTCACATATGAAAAAAAGTATAGAATATTTGTATTGTGTAAGTTAGATGTTTCTGTAAATAATCAAACCTGTTTTCTTTCCACAGCTATTTGGACATTGGAGAAACAAAGAAAAAACCTGCTGAAGTCAATAATGAGGTAGGATGGCTAAAATATTGAAGAAGTAAGCCTGTAGTTTGCTAGTGACATGCCTGCATTTATGCCTGATTTTTTAAATATACATTTATTGTACTTCATTTAATAATAATACAATTATCTACCATTCTGCACATATTTCTTCAGTGATTATTACTCTGGTTGCTCTGAGCATGATATACTGACTGTCTTCTGCTCAGCTTTCTAAATTGCCACATCCAGTTGAAAACTCAGTAAGAAAAAAGATCTCCTGTTGTCTTCATTGAATCTGGTCATAAACCTAAGGGAGATTTGTACTTGCAGAAAAAAAATGGTAGGAATGAGAATTTGGGGAGTTTTGGACCAGCAAATGTTCTTCAAAACTTGGTATTTCCTCTGAAGAAGGGACATTTTTGTTTGGAAACTGCCAGTGTTAGTTGTAAACTTCTGACTAGTTCTATTCCATAATTTGCCAAGCTCACTTGTTTCTCTTCAGCAGCACTATGCTATAGTCAGAGGAGATAACTGCAAGCTTCAAAGAGTTTCGTATGTGGATTTGTGTGAGATGTGTGACTCTGCATTATTTTTACTGTTTTATTGTGTATGGAGGTAGCAGTGATTCCCAACAAGCATTTGAATTACAGCTTCTGCCTCACAAAAAGCATCAGCTCACTTGTTTTTCAAATTCTTTTGCCTTATGCTCTCAGGCCACATTTTCAGCAATTCAGTGGTTTGTATAGCAGGTGTCTTCAGACACCTAGGACACCTTGTACTAGAAGATCTTCAGAATTGCCCTAATGACATTTACTGTGATACTCGGAAACTTCTTATTCAGAGGCTATGAAATACAACAGTTTTATAATTGAGCATGACTTTGTCACCTGTATTTTTTGAATGAGCTCACTGAACAGGAAGATCACATTCAAGCTGAAGATTTGATATGCTGCTACAACTACCTTGTAAATTTACTCTTAGTTGGATGGTTATCAGTACCACTAGAGCCTTGCTTTTTTAAAGCTAGTTTTAAGGCAGATTATTTTGCTGCAAATCCTTAGAAGATTTTTGGTATAACAGAAAGTCTGTGCAGTTGGAGAAGTAGTTGTAAGTTGTGAGTTTTTTTACTTACAGTTTGATAAAAGAAGCTGCTATTATTTTGTCTGGATTCGATGTTCATTGTATATTATCTTAACACTTTCACCCATCTCTCAGGGCTTTGAAGTAACCCAGTATAAACCCTCCATTAGCTCAGCTTTCTTCTTCATATTTGACTTATGTTTGCAATCTCCACTGTCTCTCTGTGGAGAGCTTAACTCCCTGTGCTGAATTTAACTTTACGTAATTTGTTTATTTGGGGAGAGATCTCATAAAAATGAGATGAAACATAGTAATAGTCTACAGATTTTTGTCTGGGCTTGTGGATAACACAACTGTCTTCATGGCCTAATAATTTAATCCTAGGAATGAACTTCCAGGGGACTAGTAACAGAAGTTTTAGTGCCTAAATTATTTTTTGTTAAAATGGTATGAGGCAGCAAGTTCTGGTTTTATTTTTTTTCAGGTGTTCACTTAGAAATCAAAAGCCTAGATTTGTTTTAGGATCAAGGGAGGCAGCAGTATCCCTACCATGCTTAAGTACAAGGATGTCAATTCTGGTTGTATCAAGCACATATAATTTGGCATTTTCTCCACTAAAACAGTTACAAATATCTATTTCTGATTCTGGTTAGTGTGCAGAGAGTCAAAACAAAGAAAACTTTATGCAGCAGCTGTACATTGTGTATTTGTATGCAGCTGTATGTTTTCTTTTGTGTTAGTTAAACTGCCAAATGCTTGACATCTGCTTTTGGGAGCACTTTAATGTTGTTATTTGAAGGCAGCATCTCAATTACTTTAAATTTGCATATAACTAGAAAACATATGTCAAACTAGAATTAAGCAAGAAAAAATTGATGTTCAAGGCATGGTGTAAATCCTCTGGCAGAGCCATCATGCTGTAATAATACATCTCAAAATGTTAACGGTTGTGTTACTGGTGGGCAAAATAGTAAAAAGGTTTCATCCTGACCCAAGCAAAAGCTTTGTTACAAACTCTTTCTCAGGTATGTTTCCATCCGTCACTTCTTTTGGCAACTGAGTTTCTTGTTTTGCAAGAGAGATCCCTTTTGTACCAAAGGTGATGTGCAAGTCCAAATACACGTTAAATGATGTGCTTGAGGAATCTAACAATTAATCTCTTGAGGAAATACGGACCAACAGAGTTACCAGTTGTTTATTGTAAGCTTAATTGTTTTTAAAAGGTACTGAATGTTATTTTCCAATTATAGTGTGGAAAGTATGGACATTTATATTTCTCTAGGCACTGTCTGATCTAGATGGTCTCGCCCTCTGCACTCAAAAAGGTGAATTTTACTTGCCATTGGGGCTGGGCAAGCTGCTGAAGAACCAGCTGAGCTTTTGCATTTGGAAATCCTGTAGGCAACTATTTATTTTAAACTCTCTTTGCTTCATAAAAATACGTTCAGCTGGAACCTCCTTTTTTCTTTGACTTCTTAGAACCAACAACTCTTTGAACACACTGTAGTAAATGAACTTTGCCATGTGATATTGTAACAGCAAAGAATTACAGGTACCTAAGAAAAGCAGAAGCATTTTGATATTGAAGAACCAGTCTCTTGCAACTAGGAGAAAAAAGGAAGGTTATACTGTCTGTATGAAACAGCATCTATTATCAGAAGGCCATAGTAGGCCTGCAGTAAGCTGCTCTACTGTTGATACATTTGCCCTTGGTTGATCTTCTTAGGTAGTAAGAACATTGAGTTTTTTGTCTGCACTTCACTTTTTTCTCCTGGACTTCTAGGACAAGGTGATTGTGTGTGCAGCTCTGACACAACTATGTCACATTTTTCCAGTGAAAAATCACTTTTTCACTGTTTCACATAAACTTATTTTAATGTTCCATAACTCCTTTTCGATTGCAACTTCTTGTTTTATCATGTGGTTTAGGCGTGGTCACATTTGTAGGAGTATTTGTTGAATGGAATAATAAATATTTTTGCCAATGATTCTTCAGAGGATTAGTAAAGATTCCTCAAAGCTTTCCTACGTTTATGACCTGTATATTTGTATCTGCATACACCTCCAGAATGTCTCTCTCTAGTGGAAACACTCACTAATCACAAGGATTTGAATGAGTGTCCGAACATTTTAAAAATTTAAAACATCTTTTTCTGATCCAGTGCCTATCAGTTCTCATATTGATCACATTCTGGATGACACAGACATGGGCTAGGACATGGAGTAAGGTGCTTTTGCTTGCCAGGGAGCTTCTCAGAACGTGTCTGTTCCTGTGATGAAGTGTGACTGTAGAGTGAAGATGTGACTGGCAGGATGTCTTCTACCCGTGGTCTCCAGGTACAGCCCATCACTTAGCAGCACTTCTGCTGTGGGGTCTTGTGGACCAGACACAGTTCATTGGCAGATCTCAGTGCAGGTCATTTGGCCGCTGTGTTCTTGGTGGGATCCTGGGACAGGAAAGGTTCCCTGTTGTCCAGGGCTGACAGAACAGGCGAGCACCATGACAGGGGAGTGTGAAGTAGAAAATACAATGTTTGAGACTTGGCAGATATGAACTTAGCACTAAAAATTTCCCCCAAAGCATCTAAGATGATGCTATAAAAGTATTTTGAAGACTTGTAAATCTTGTGTTTCCCTCTGTTCCTCCATATTTCAAAATTAAATTATTCTAGTATCATTTATGGCAATTGTTTTTCTTCATCCTTTGTTGCTAGACAAAGTCACCACTCATCTCTCAGCAGTAGTATGATTGGACTTACCTGTAAGAATTACATTTTGGAAGTTTATGTTGTTGTCTTGGTTTCACAAATTATTTTGGTATATTCATGCTGGATATACCTTGTATCTAACTTAGTATGAGTAATTCTTTTTCAAGTACCTTCTCATGAAAAATCACAGTAGTTATAATTATTTTTTATTTCATAACTACTGTTTATCATGTCTGACAACATGCATGTTTAATCATAAGAAAAATCTTGTCATTTTTCAATTATTGGGCTCTTGACTCACTTTAACGTCTAACTGTCAGTTAGAAATGGTTCATTGATATTTTCTCTGTACAGAAGGTAGTTTTGTAAAAGGGACTGATTAGATATTAGAAATGATCCCAGGCTGTGCAAATTACAGGCTTTTGATGTCAAAACAATGTATCTACATAAGATATTCCTTCCAGCTTCTTTCCTAAGAATTAAAAAAACTCAAACATTATTTGTGCTACTCAAAATTGCTAAACAGAAAATAATGTATGACTGGTAACAAATTGTGTATAAAGGTCTACTTCATGTTCTCTGCCAGAATGCAAAACTAAACTCTCTTGCTATTCCATATCTGACCCATTTGATTACTTCTACTGCTGGTGTCACAGACTGGGCAAGAATTTTCTCATTTTCTCATGCTAAATTAATTAGTAATTCTACTGTAAGTGTATTTTGAGGAATAAGACTTATTAAAATGCAAAGATTAAAAACATGTGATATGTGCCTTTAATCTCCTGAGCAACATCTTTAACAGGTTAATGTGATATGCCATTGTTTGGTATTTAGTATCCTGGTAACATAATTAGCACAATAAGACATGCAAAACAAATATTCTTCCTGAGTGTTCACAATCCAATACCAGGAGGAATCAGAGAAGAACTGACCAGACATCCAGTTAGAAGATAAGCTGTGCCCTTTTTTTCCTAATTGGACCTGTGAATGCATAAAATTTCGGTTTATAGAGTTCTGTGTAATGAACTGTGCAATTTCGAGTATTTTGATTAGCAGATTGCTTACAGATGGATTTAGTGAATTTTTGAGCAGTGGAAAGACTTTGCTTCATGTCACTGGAGAATTCCATAGTCTGTATGGAGTTTGATCTGAAACTTGAAAGTTGTTCTCTTCCTTGATTACCACATGCCTTGTTCAGTAGGGTAACTCGTCTTCCTGGCCTGTGAGGAGGCTGGGAGGGAGAGAAGAGGTACCAGTACTGAAGCTTTTAATGAGGCATGTGTTAGTCTCATTAATAATTTGTTGCTGTATATTAAACTGAATTACTGGAAACATTAACAGCTTTCGCCTTTGATTAAAAATGGTGAAGAAAAAAATTTTTTTTTGGGGGGTTGTTTTTCGTTCTTCAGCTGTTGACTGTTCCTAGCTTCAGGTCCTTCTGAGGAGCCATAAAGGCCAGAGACTTCCTTTTGGTTTAATTAAGTCAGAGGAATTTGGGGAAAATACACAAAATGTGAGAGGCAAGACCAATCAGAATCAGCAGTAGTGTGTCAGTGTCTGAAATGAGTATGCGGAGCTATTTTGCTTGAATAAACTCTATGCTAATGATGCCATCACTGTGTGTGTTGTAAGCAGTGTGGGTACAGCATCATACAACTCAGAAGCAATGGGAGATATTCTTGGAAACCAGAGGGAACACAGACGTGATCTGTTTTGGAGCATTGCACACGCTAAGTGTCTGGGCAGATAAGGCCATGCCATTGTCTGACTTGCCCCAGCTGAAGGTTTGGCCTCTAGTCCAATGTCCCAAAATTATGGCAGATTGAGACTGAAAAATTTTTCTTTCCAGGGCTTAAATAGCTGAGACTTCCTGCCAGATGTACAGGGAATATAAACTCCATTTCACTTACCATGGCTGAAAAGTAGGGCAGTTTACCTTGGAGGTGAACAGGTTGGCTTTAAACACTCCAGGAATTGTGTAGGAGCTTTGCAGACTAGAAGGCTCCCTTAATCATTACATGACTGTCTGCTGTGGAACAGCTCATTTCCAGCTCATCTATGTTTTATGTGGGCTGAGAAGTTTGTGTGCAGCCATGGTGTTGTGGCCTGTTGCTCAGTTAATAGCAGTTTGAGTTTTGGTTTATACCCACGCCAGTAGAAAGACTTGTAGTCTCTGGCACAAGGCTGTTTTGTACTATCCAAGGTGCCATCCAGCAGTGCAAAGTAGCCAGGGAAATGTGATTATCCAGGTTAGTTACTGCGTAGGATAACTGAAATGGTTTTGCACTTGCCAAACACCTCAGTGAGTTTGACTCTGCAACTTTAGTCAATGAGTAAAAAATGTCCATTTAAAAAAAGGTCATGTTTCTATGAAATAACATGTTTCCTGTGCTGTAATAGCTTTAGAAAACTTATTGTTCTAGTTTGGTTTTGATCACTGAACCTTGAACATTCCTTTCTTTCACATCACAGGGCGGTGATGTGTATCAATGGGATTTTGGTTCTTTTGACCCCAGTTCTACCCCAGGGAAATGTAAATATTTGTTCTCAATTTTCCTGGGCACATTGATTAACAAACAGGCCATTGTAACAAGCTGGCAAAGCCATGGCTCATTGCATGAGCTGATAAATTTGGAATGTGACATTGTGTTGAAATATTAGAAGCTTCAAAAGGTTAGTTACAAAGTGACGTGAGTAATGAGTGAGATGTTCAGAGCACCCAGGGGTGCATTAGTAGCAGTAAGAAAGGCCAGCTTTTAAACTCATACAGATCAAACCAGCACAGAGTGTCTGGCTCAGACACATTACGTTTTTTGACTGTTGTTTTGTTGCTGTCCAGTGTGGCTTTGAAATGTTATCCTGTAAATCATGCAGCCGTTTAGTTGCTCCCTTTGATGGGGGGACACTTCTGGTAAGGAAAGAAAATAAATCAGATAGTGATACCATTTCTTAGCTATGGATAACTGGCAAGTGTCTTCATGGCAGCACTGTGAAAGTGGTGCCAGACCTCTGTATTTAGCATATGTCTAATTATTTGATGTACACTGAAAGGAGAAGAAAAGCTAAGAATGGCACATTTCTATTTGAACCTATTCTCAAGTGCATAAAAGTCACCTTTTTAGAAACTGAATATGCAGCCTGGCATGTTCAGAGGCCAGTTAAAATACTAATTAATGAACTGTATACTTTTCTTATATACAAGGACTGACTCTGTGAAGTGTCATGTGCCTCTTGCAAGTCCCAAGTAGCCAACAGGACATCGGGTAGTTTCCTGAGTCTGTCTCACTTTCCAGTCTTTATTTTTATAGTAAGTGTGGAGAAGTATTGTGCAGCATTCATAGAGCAAAAACTCTGTGCGTGGGGATCAGCAAATAGGTTCACGCCAACCAGAAGAAATAAGCTTAATTTTGATACATCTCCATGTTAGGGATTATGTTTCTTACCTTTTACTGGTTAGCACATGTCTGAAGAATGAAGTGAAAACCATTATTTTTTATCTGTGTACTTCCAACCAATGCATGCATTACTCAGAGTCTTTACATGAACAGCCATTTTCAATGATGATTTCCCTTTATTGCCATATGTGTGACGTTCTCTTCCCAATCTAACACTTCTTGGAGTTAGAAAGATTGCATAAGCCAGCCCATCCATAGTGTTCTAAAAAGGAGTGGCATGTTTTTAGTTATTTAATGAGTTTTGTTGGAGTCCAAAGTGCAGGGAATATTTTTCTGCCTGTTTTGGGGCGTTCTACCCCCCTGGACAACCCTGTCTTTGACCTTCGTCCATGGAGAAAATTACCTACCCTCTGGGAAGAAGCAGAATCTACACTGGTGTGAATTAGGTGATAGAACATTATATAAGATTGTCACAGGGTGAAAATTTAGAGATGTTGGGTTTGTTAATATAGCAAAATAGATAAGAAGCAAAACCTTCAAAATGGAGGATTGTTGTTCTCCAGACCTTCTCCTTTGTCTTCAACAACTCCATATTCTGCGGCAAAAGTGGATTGAGAGGATTGGGTGAAAAATGCCGCAGTTCCTTTCATGTGACAGAAAGATTTATTGAACATTGGTAGAAAATTAAAAATATCTTTCGTTTCGGGCTTTCATTGGGTAATTTACCTTTAAAATAACGGTGTTATCTTGATAACGCGGCTTCTCCTTTGCGCTTACTAAGGGGAGTCATCTTGTGCCTTGGCTCCTTTTTCTGATAAGACTTAATAAACAACTATCTGAGAGCAAAAGCGTGGAGAAGTCCTGCTCGTCTACAGAGCCCAGGTAAGGGCTCAGGGAATCCTCCCCTATCAGGGGAGGCATAATTAAGGCACGGTAAAGTGTCATATGGTGCCCCGTGTCATATGGTGCCCCATGTCAAGTTTGACTCTGCATCTTTTGTCAATGTGTATAAAAATGCCCATTAAAAAAAAGTTGTGTTTCTATGAAATAGGTGTTTCCTGTGCTGTAATAGCTTTAGAAAACTTAGTTTTCTAATTTGTTTTCATGCAGTCAGCTGAACATAAATGTAACAGAAATTTTTAAATTAAAGTTGTATTAAAGTGTATATATTTATGCATACACACACATTATATTCAAGTCTACATGTGTATGGTTTTCTTACAAAAACAATTTTTTTATATGTGTACATATGACAGTATACCTGAGGTAGTGGTTTGGCTGCTGATCATTTAGCTTTGGTTCTGATTTTTTTTCCAACAGTCAACACTGGAAGATGTAAGTACCTGAAGTAGATTGGGCAATGTGTTGTATGTGTTTCTTAAGTGTTGTATTTGTGTTTGTTAAATTTTGTACATATTTAGAATATAGCTGTGTTTAACATATATTGTAAAGGAAAAAATATATCGGATGTTGTTAAAAAGCAGCTGTGAGGGCATGGATTTTTTTTACCCTGCTTCAGTTGGATGCTGATGTGCTGTGTCTTTGTATTTAAAAGGGCTGTTAGGAGACACTCAGAGCTAATCACAAGTTCAACCCCAGTGTATTATGACCGAAGATGAAAGCTGGACTCCAAGGGACTCTGTTAAATGTGTTCTGAGATTCAAGTGTTTACAGAGTCCTCAAACACCACGGAGTGACTCCCACTCCCAGAACCTAGCCTATGTTGAGTTTAGCTGTTTTGTTTTGCCTGGACTTTGCAAGGTGCTTTGCAAAGTCATTTCACAGATGGTAACTTCTCTCTGAAGCAAGGAAAATCTATACTGCTGTAAGAGGCTCTGTGTAAAATAACTTTTTTTTTTTTTAAAAGAATAGAAAAATAAAAATTATGGTGGTTTTGAGTATCTGTGATCGCATGGTATATTTCCAACTGTGTGTAGCTCTTGTTGCCTTGCAAATTCTCATTGGATTGATTGCTTCCAGCTTACATAAAGTTTTCTCTGAGTTTCTCCTTCCTCCCCTGGGCACTTTGTGTTGCTGCTGTGTGTTGCCGTGTAATACTTCACATAAGTATCTCATCACAAATTATGAGTTGTTGTCAACATTTGTCAGTAGGAAATGGAAGCTGCCCTTGAATGGGTCTTTTCAAACAAACTGAAAATGTACAAAATTTAAAGATAAAATCATAATGGGGTCAAACTACTGATTAATGTAAATCTGCTTACAGTTGCTGACGTAAATGGGAAAGTACTGATTTACATCATCAGAGAATGTGGCTCGTGTCATGAAAAGAAAATAGAAGGGTTTGGAGGCTAGTAACGCTGGTCTCTTAATGTAAGCACAAACTTTCACCCAAGACCGCTTTGTTGTTAATATGTAACTCTGCAGTGCCAGAGGGGTCAGGCTGTTCCAGACACTGCAATGCTATGGTGCCTCCTGCAAACATAACAGGAGCAGAACCATGTATTCTTTAATTAAACCCCAGACCAAGTCTTCCACTGGGGTGGTTTAGTGGAACTCCATATACTTCAAAGGAATGAAATTGATTTACTGTGGCTGAGCATTTGGTCTTTTATTAATGTATACTTCTGTATTTTGAAGTTAGGTACCTTGCTTTTCACGACTATAAATAGTTTAACATCGATCAGACGGAAGTTATTCTAGAACAGTCAGATTAATGAGAAGAAAGGTGTATAGTATGGAAGTGGTGGGTTTTTTCCTACTTTTTCTTTTCCTTTTTAATCACAGTGTAGTGTAATCTTTATAAAACGTGGCTTCAGAACTGGCTGGGGTTGCTTATGCTGAATTTTTCAGTATTGTACTCAGAGAGCTTAATATAACATGCTGTAGCCAGAACATACATTGGGTGTCTGTGAGAGTTCTCTCTTATGCATCATGGAATTCTGCATTATGCTATGTTGCATTATACTTGCGTGTCTGCAGGCTTGCCAGCTTCAAAATTAAAGGTGTTGTACACACCTCATTTGCAGCACCCCTGGTGCAGGCATTTTCCTCTGTCTGTTTGGTTTTGTTGGTTTTTAGTTTTCTTATAAAATGGATATTTTCTCCTTTCCTCTCTCTCATTCGCAGACCAGAGTGTTCCTGTGTCCTGCATGAACATAAAGAGTTTATCTTTATTCTGGGCCCTGAACCAGACCAGGTGTAAAACATATCTTCAAGAGGCAAGCTGTCCCAAAGACATTAGTTATCTCTCCTCTTCCAGACAAACAGTAGCCTAAGCCTTTGTCAAAGAGCAAGTGGACACTAAAAAAAGATATAGTACTCTTTTCCCTGCTGTTCATGTCAGGTTTGTCAAAAGACTTTTCAGAATTTTGTGCCACCAAGGTTCAGCATCTGCTTAATTTAGTCTGGACTACTCTGTTCAAAGCTCCTAACAGATCTTGTAAATGCTAAATTACTTCATGGAATCATAGAATCGCTTGGGTCGAAAGGCACCTTAGAGATCACCTGGTTCCAGCCCCCCTGCCATGGGCAGGGACACCTTTCACTAGACCTGGTTGGTCGAAGCCCCATCCTGCCTGGCCTTGAACACTTCCGGGGTGGGGCGTCCACAGTTTCTCTGGGCAACCTGTTCCACCACCCTTAACAGTCTAAAATTTATTCCTAATGTCTTATCTAAACCTACCCTCTTCCAGTTTGAATCCATTCCGCCTTGTCCTGTCACTACATGCTCTTGTAAAAAGTCCCTCTCCATCTGCCTTGTGGGCTCCCATCAGGTACTGGAAGGCCGCAATTAGGTTACCCAAAAGCTTTCTCTTCTCCAGGCTGAGCAATCCCAAATTCTTATGGTTGTCTTAGTATTCCCATGCGCTGATTTTTGCGGTGTCACTTTATCAAATGTATTAGTGCACTAACATACTCTTTTCATTTTTCTAATACAGGAGGTACATTGATTTAAACAGGCTTAGATAAACAATGCAAGTTTATATTTTGTTCTGGTTTAGGCCATTTTTAGGTAGAACAGACAAATATTTAATCTTTGCCCAAGCTGGTCCCATGTTATAATCCTCTGCAGTTTGCTTGTTTAATAACAGGCCTCACTTGTAAGGCTGCAGAACGCTGCCAGAAATGTTAATGACCCTCAGAGAGCAACCCAAAAGACAAACTTGCAAGTTGATGCCTCAGTATCTATTATTGGCAGAAATACAATCCTTCAAATAATAAATGAGCTTTTAACATCTGTCGGATTATTGTTTTCTCAGGGGTCTTGTGACTGGGCTATGTGCAATCACTTGATGGCCTTCTGAGGAGTGTACGCCAAAATTAATGGTTTCATCACCCTGCAGGAACAACTAAGTGATGGGGCACCCCTGGGGCTGTCCTAAAGGGCTCCTTTAAGCCTAGTGAATGCTTTCTAGCTGTTCCAGTAGCGTGGAGCATTGGATCCTGAGTGTTGCAGACTGCATCAGAGACCTTAGTTTGAGGGACTGTTTGGAGAGACTGTGGGAGAGCTTGAGCAGCGTAAGTGAGCATCAGGAATAGATGTGGAATCAACTTTTAGAAAAAGTGATTTATAACTTTACTATTTATGTATTGGATATTTTATAGGGAATTATCCTGGCAACCTACCAGCTACAACGAAAGGTGTAAGGGCATCCAAGGTTCAGTAACTCCCATTTTGTGCGCAACCTGTGTTTGGAGCCTAGACATTAGGACCTGATGCTATGGAAGTAAATCAGTATTGTCTTGGCCTTCAGTAGCATACCCTTTAGAAAGTTAGGGGTTTTTTTTCTGTATTCTGAAGCTCTTAATTAGATTGCTTACACTGAGAAAATAACCCTTTAATGGCTGACAGCAGCAATAGAAATGTTATCAGATGTTGTAGTTTAAGGTGTATTTTCTTTTTTTTCCAGTAAGTTTTCATTTCAAATTTTGGTGACATAAATGACCAGTTTTTCTCTGGAGAATATGCTTCAAATGTTTCTGCAAGAATGGCTGAGCTCCTAAGTTATTTGGCAGTTCTCAAAAAATGTCTTTTCCTCCCCTAATGAGCTGTATGATAACCTCTTACTCTCTTTCCAAGGCTGTAGTAGTAGGTGTGAATCTTCCACCTGATTCAGATCACACTGGAATTAACAGCAAGACTGTGAACTGCAGTCACCTTAGGCATTAGTGCATATCTTATGTACAGTCTAGTACAAAATTCCTCTTGGTATGAGGCCAAGACAAACATGCATCTACAAAATAGATCTTAAGGAGTAAATGCACTGCCTAGTGAATTGCTTGCGTAAAGGGAAGGTCCCCAGCCATTCCAGGAGTCTGCTTCCTAGTCTGGTCTGCAAGCAGTGCTGGCACAATGCTGCACTAACATCTTCCTTGCTGTCTCTCCTGTTGTAGATGTCTCTGGGCAAAATATCCCTTTGCACTGAGCTTCAAATCACCATGCCCTTCTGGTGCTGATTGCTTCTGTTTAGTCTTTTTAGTCTTTGTAGCTGTGCAAAGGCTAATTCTGCCCTTCTCCATCCATGACCAGTGTGGGTTTTTATGTCCTCTGAGTCTCTCAAAAAACCGATGTTTGAGAGGGCTACACAGCTCACAAGGGTCTTTGAAAAAGGCAAAAAGTTGAAATGAGTTGAATTCAGAATAAATATGCTTCTTTTTTAGCAGACACTGAAAACAGATTTTGTTCGACAGATTTACCTGTTTTATTTTACTCGAAGTGATTGTACACTAAGGAGTGCCAGTATTTCTTTTGTTTTGTTGGTTCCTTTTCTCCCAAGTTTGCTCTCTTACCTCCAGAATTTATGTGCTTGGTGTAGAATTTGCAGTGTGATGTTCTTTGAGTTGTGTGGGAAGTTAGATTTGATTATTTTAATAATAATTTTTAGCCAGTTTGGAATATCTAATAGGTTGAGCACCTCCCTTTTCAGAGTGTGCAAGAGAAAGATCTGGACAGCATTCCAGTTGTTAGTAGATGATTTTATGTGAAAACTCAAGCAAAGACTAAAAGCACTGGAGTTCAGACCATTTCCCACAAATTAAATGAGAAATACTGGTTAAGTTAGCACAAAGTGTGATAAAACTGCAACACATCATGTCATTAGACTACTTTACACAGTGACTGGAAAATTGCCAGTTTAAATAAACTTTGTACATCTGTTTGAAAGCATGTCTCTCTGCATGCCAGCTATTTAATCCTTTAAGCTGTTATGGTATTTTTTTTTTAGAAATGTAGCCAAATTTTAATGCATGTACTATAAGTCTTGAATGTTTGCTTGGGTTTCACACCTTATCTTGATTTGTTAATGATGAAGAATTAAAAAAATCTTCCTAATGGTTTTGGAGTTTGTGTTTATCCTTTTTTTTTTTAACTTTCTGTTCACTATAATGACTTTAATGTTGATATCAATGCAGTGTGTGTTCAAAAGGGTACAGGGAATCATTCTGGGAATTAAGTAGTCTGTGTGCTATCCTGAAGGCTAAAAATCTGGAGTTCACCTTACTTTTGAGCCATTACCGTAAAATGAGCAGAGTATTCAGGAACCTTTATAAATTACTGATGGATTTGGATGTAAAGACCTGGACAAGACCAAAAGTAGTTATTATAATAGCAGAGATCTAGCAATGGCATTTAAAAAAAATGTTAAAAAGAGAAGACTGTTTATTGCCTGCACCATGGTTATAAGCAATAAAGACTAAGAGAGCAAGAACAGCATTTGGGAGTAATCCTTTGTGTCTGTAGGACAGCCAAAGATGTCCATACAATTCTGCCTTCTCAGGGCAAGCCATATGTTGTGCCATGGTGCACTGTGGTATGCTGTGCTATGGTTGTTATTCATCACACACGTAAACATGCAGCAGTAATTATGTGTGCTATGTAGAAGGTGAAGTGGAATGGAATAAAATGCATGCTTAAAAGACATGCTGTGCCACTTGCTGATGGTGGTCAGGGTAAGCTTTTTCCGAATGTGAAGACTGCGTAATTTCTAATTCTTCTTCTGTTCTTGCAGGTCAAGCCAGTTACTCACAGTAGGATCACCGTGTCAGCACGGTTTCGAAAGCCTCTCCAGGAGCCCTACACCATTTTGTGCGTAGAATTTTCCCTTAAAGAATTGCCATTTCAGGGGTGGTGGTAGTGATGTGTTCACTTCAGGTGAGCTCTGTTTAAAGTGCTCCTCCAAGTTATTTTACTTTGTTTTATTTCAGCCTGGTTGCTAATGGAGATGTTATCAGCCCGGCAGTACGCCTCCTCATTCCCAGGAAAACGCTGAATCACTGGGATCATATTCTTGAAATGGTTACAGGAAAAGTTACCCTCAGAAGTGGAGCTGTTCACAGGTATCAGGAAGCTGAATATTTGCAAGATACATTTGATATGCTTAGATATGTTTCTAAAGCTCCATAGGTAGATATAATGGATCATTCCTATTTTATGGGAAGTTCCACTGTAAGAAAATTAAAATATGTCAAAAAGTGGAAATACGTTGACTCCAAGTAATTTCAGGTTTCATTTCAACTTCTATTTAAAAAAAATAACCTCAATTCGCTTAAACTGTCATTTTTAAATTAATATTTATTAATTAATCATTTAGTTAGCAGGCCTGTAATAATACAATAATAATGCAATATACTTAGTGCTAATAATCAAGTTACATGTCATGATAAAATAAATGAGCATGGTAAAGTTGATGAAGAGAGAATGTGAAATACATTTGATGTGTGTTACTTTTTAATTTTGATAGTTCTTTAAATTCATTGGGGCAAGCAATTTCAAGGAAAATACTATAGATTCTTTAGAGTTTGTATACCTGGGCTAAGACTATGATGTGCTTGATATTCAGCCCTTAGCCTCCTAGTAAAAGCCAAGGCCAAAGTTGTTGTTGGGGTTTGCCAGTTCCGGTATCTCAGCTGGTCTGAGTTGTTGTGGTATCCGAGGAATAGGAGGTGACCTCTTAGATAGGTAGGTTTCAGTCCCTTAAGGCTTTTACGATGTAAAATCAGTTACCTAAATTGGTATTTGGTACTTGTTACCAGTTTTAGAGCAAAATGATAGATGTGATGTCCGTGAGAAACTCTGCAGTGTGAGTGGGCTGTCAAGGTGTGCAAGTGAATTACCGACATTCCAGTGTTGCCCCATGCAGAGCACATTACAGAGATCTCTTCATCAGGTGGGAAATGGCCTTTTGTGGAAAACCATTCTTCACAGCCTATGCAATGTCTGAGGCTAAGCTTGCAAAATCTTTCTCAAACCAGTGAAGATAAGGTCGTCTTTTAGTTCTTGTGATTGCTTTCTCTGAGCTGATACAGGTGAGAGAAGATTAAGGTAATGCTATGTGTTGACTATTAGCTCTCATCGAGTTTTTCCTCTCAGCCCTGCACTTATTTTCTCCTATTAGCTGGCTACTTAGGACTTTTACTTGCAGTAAAGTAAACCTGCATGTGTTGAAGCTTTCTGGATCTGTTTCTCAGCTAGTGTAACTCAGAAGTGAACAAAGCGAGAAAAGACATTTACAACATACCAATTCTTTCTGCTCTCAGGTTGTTTAGCCATTTAAAAATCTTTCACATTTTATTCTCATTACTTGGTGTCACTCTGGTGAAACTGAATGCCATACATGAAAGCATTCAATATATAACTAAGATTCCTTTTGAGAAGTTCCCTTCAGTGCTCCCCTTTAATCCTTCCAAAATAAGATAATGTACATGACATTTTTAATTATTTAATGTTTTCCCCTTGCTGGTTTTCTATTAACTCAGTTTTCATTTTCTTTTCCTTAAAATACTAGAAATGCATATTAAATCCGTTAGTAAAGTCATCATTGTTCTCTGATAAGTTGCACATTACTTTCTGGGGTTTACTGAAACTATGTTAGCATTAGGGGAGATGTGGTAAGATCACTGATGCTGGGAAGATAGAATTTCTCATTAAAGAAGTGGACTTACAAGAACCTGCATTATATACATGGCATTTTTTTTCTTTTCCATGTTATTAAAAGACTTAAAAAGCTACCAAGTCTTACAGTTTTACGTGGGGCTTTTAAAAAAAGAAATTATTGATCACCCTGATCAGAATAGGGATGTAAACAAGAAATATGAGAGGAGATGATGAGAAAGCAGCTTTTCTGCTTGCCAGATTGCTGATGGGGATGGGGTGCAGCAACCTGATGGGCAGGTATTGGGTGCATCAGCAACTGGGAATTTGGGGATATTGTCCCAGAAATTGTGTCTTTGCTGTCTCCCTTGTCAGCCTGTATGCTTGCTTTGTTTTGGCTGTCCCTTTTTAGCTTGGATTCAGGAGGGAAAATGGAAGTCTGCTTACATCTCTCAAGGCAAACCTAGGTCATCCTCAGAAGCGACCACAAGGACATTTTTGTTACATAATACAAGCCAGAGAGAACCCAGCTGGTCTGTGAATGGTTGTGGCCAAGTGTGTGGGTGAAAACTGTGGCTTCAAAATTCAGAAATTGTAAAAAAGTAGCTTCAGAAATTAGAATCACAAAACTTGTTTATGCTTGTTAAGTCAATAGTTAGTTATTTGTGTGAAGATCCATTTTTTAAAAATGCATTTTTGATTTCACTTTCATCTTCAGAGACTGATTATGTTTGATTTCGCTATTGTGATTATTATTTTCAGGGTGAAAAATACAATTAGAGATTGCCAGCTAATCGGTAATATTTTTGTGAGTTATGTTAAACAAACAACTTCTGTGCTTTAAATATAGCATGAAAACACAAGCAAAATGAAAGATCAGGAACAAAAAACCCCCAGTCATTTTGTATGTACCCCTCTACAAATACATAAACAATTCTTAAACTGAGGTACACTGATGTGCTGTTTTTTCCCCCACGTTCCCACAGTGAAGTGCAATCTAGCAGAACACAGTGAGATTAATTCAGAAGTAGGCTTCCTGCTGGTTTTCCAATAGCTTGTTTTATTTTCATTGTTCGTGTGTAACTGATGTTGACTCTGTGGTAGTGAAACATAAATTGCTCTTTGAATTGGTGGCATGCCTGTGGAGGGTTTGCACTATGAAATAAATATGAGTAATACAAACGGGGTGCTCCAGAGTTAGCATATCTCTTCTCAAGGAAGCAGCAATGTGATCTAGATTTAAGAAAGCTGCATTTTCACCTTTCAAAACGTTCAGTCTTTGCACTTAGAAATGTGTTGCCATGTGGAGGAGACACACAGAAGATTAGGGTACTTCATGAGGGTAATACAAGAAAGACGTGGACACGCTGGAACAAGTGCAGCAAAGGGCCACAGAGAGGAAGGGCTTGAAGATCACTTGGCATATGAGGAGAGCTGGGACTCTGCAGCCTGAGGAGCAAAAGGCTCAGGGGGATCTTTTAAATGTGTGTACATACCTTGTGGGAATGAGTGAAGAAGACAGAGCCGGGCTCTTCTCAGGGGTGTGCAGTGATAGGACAAAAGGCAATGGGCACAAAGTGAGATACAGGAAATTTCACTTGAACAGAATAAAAAGGAAATTTACAGTAATGGTCAGCAAATACGGGAACATGTTGCCCAGAGAGGCAGTGGAGTCTCCATCCTTGCAGGTGCTCAAAACATACCTGCAGACAGTCCTGAACAACCTGCTCTAGGTGCTCTTGCTCTGCAAGGCATGGTTGAAGTAGGTGGTCTCCAGAGGTCTTGTTCCACCCCAGGTATTCTGTGATTCCTGGTTCAGTAAAGTGCATGGTTTTCTTCTGTTTATTTGGGGTTATTCCACCATATGTATCAATTTTAAAAGTTCTTTATTAAACTGAAAATTTTTGCATGTTATAAGTCAAGGGTGTACTCAAGGTAGCCTCTTGATATTCTTCCCCAAATGTTCATTGTATAGTTGTGTATATATTTTCACATCTCCTTGCATTGTATTGAAATTTATGACTATAAACTTATAATAGCTTCTGTAGAACACTTCTAGAAAGGCAGTTAAGTTAGCCATTCGACATTCCTGCATTTAGGGCTTAAATGAAAGTTGTTATTGTTGACTTTTAAATTAAATAGAAATATTGTTGAGTTTTGGACTATGCTTTGTAGGAAAGAGCTAATTTATTCTTGAATGTTCCCTCCTTGCTCACTGTTTTGACCATACTAACATAAAATCACAAACTTGACAAGGAAGTGAATTCCCCTCACCAGTCCCTGATGCATTTATTTCTTCTCAAACAGAAGTCATTGTGGTAAAAATCCACATGCTGTAATAGACATATTTATTATTGATAGGTGCCCAAGATACATGGCTTCTTGTTTTGATGTAGTACTGTATTTCCTGTTACTCCCACCAGGTTCCAACCTTCTGATATACACAATATAACAATATAAATGCAATATTACTGGCATGGTCTGTATTAGGTGCACAGGTCCTGGGCTTTCAGTCATGAATGCCTTGTTCTTCTCAGGTTACTGCATAGTTCCCTGAGCACAGAGGGAAGGTGGAACTTGGTAGGAGTGGGGGTCAGGAACTCATGGAATAGATCCCTTCCAAGGTATCAGGGGAAAGGTATTGAAGACCTTAGAAGTATAAAGTAATTTGTTTCTTTTTTAGAAATTATGAGAGTATTTCATCTATTATAGCACCTCATACTTCATTAGTTTTATATAAGCTGTGATTTAAGTAAGGTTTTGGGTTTTTTGGTTGGTTGGGTTTTTTTTTAAATGTAGTTACTGATCATTGCATGGCATCTACTGTACTTTATTGGGTTTCCTGTCTGGAAGCTAAACATAGATTTAGTGAGTTTAGATTAACATAGCTTTCAATGCTCTTAATACACCTAACTGAATGTTAAGGTTTATTATATTAAGCATTTTCATATTTTTCAGACTTTACACTGTAGATGGAAAACTTGTTCAGGATGGGTCAGACTTGGAGAATGGGCAAATTTACGTTGCAGTGGGTAGAGAAAAGTTTAAGAAGTTGCCTTATGGTGATCTGCTGTCCAAATCTACAATGAGAAGGCCACAGGGGTAAGTTCTAAAGGTGTGTCAAACACCTTCAAACTTCTCCTGTGTTTGTGTGTGTCAATTTGTTTACAAAGTGCCACCAGTAAAGTACGAAATTATTATTCCAAGAATGATGCATGGGTTAATATGGATGCAAAACTTTATTGGCAGCTTCTGAGAAAGTTGAGATAAGAATGAAAAAAGCAAAAATGGAAATTCAGAAGACCAGTTCATCTCATAAGCATTTCCTTGATCATGTATCACAACATTAGTGTCAGAGAAAAATTAATCCAAGTCAAAGTAATCCTATTTTTATTCCTTGGGGTACAAATGTGTACAGCTGGATGAGATTGGGTGCAGCTACAATAGTTTAGGTCTACTCTTCCTTAGTAATGTTTTGTGAAATATGTACTCCCTTAAGTTTATGTTTGGGTCTGGTTTTTTGTGGGCTAGAAAAATCACATAATAGAGTCCTAAACTGGGTGTCTGTAAGGAGAAGCTTTTGATTTTTGTACCTTTGGAAAACATGAAACCATTTCATTGAAATAAATGGAAAGAAATTGTGAGGAGCATTCACATAGTAATTCATTGGATACTGCTCTACAAGTTTTTGGTATTTAGAGAATGCATTGTGAGGTAATGCACTTGTCTGAATAAGTTAATGACTATGCATTTAAACATAGTCTAGTAAACAGAATGAGGGATGCTTAGTGAAAACACACTGTGAAAAAAACTATTACCTCTGTTGCCATCGCCATCTTGGTGTTATCTGCCTTGATTTTGGATACATAGTGTCTGTGCTAGTGACAGTGTACACAATTTTAAGATATGGCTTATTTCTGCAGTTCCAAAACCTCTGTACTACCTCCGATTGTGGGATCTCGCAAGTCTAAAGGCAGTGTAAGTATCAAATTTCTACTTCAGCTGAATTCTGGCAGATGGAAAGTCCCTGTCCTTTGGGTTTTAATTAAATCTGAAGAGAAAAAAATCCACAGCCACCTGGTGGCATGCTTATTAAAGCTTGATGAATCTGGAGCTATTTGCAGTGTCAATTAGACAGAAGAAATCTGAGAAAATATTGTTGTGATAAGGGCTGCTTTGTTTTTTATAAAAGCTTCCATAACAAAGATCAGCTTCTGCCTTGGGGTCTTTCCTATATACCTGATCGTATCTATTTGTATATTTATTTATTCAAGTTATACACCTAAAGGAAAAACACAGAACCTTTTACAAAACATTTTGCAGAAAATGGTGTTTTGAATGCTGAGTCTGAAAAAGGCCCTAAACCAGCTTGCAATCTGATATGTTTTGTTCTAGGTAACCACTACATACAGAGCTTGATCCTTCACTGCTTTGTATCCTGTATAGCTATTTATGTGTGTACAAAATGAGTCATAGAACCATTAAGGTTGGAAAAGACCTCCAAGGTCATCGAGTTCAGTCTCTGACCTATCACCACCGTGTCAATTGACCATAGCACAAAGTGCCACATCCACTTGCTTCTTAAACACTTCCAGGAATGGTGACTCCACCACTGCTCTGGGCAGCCTGTTCCAATGCTTAGTCACCCTTTCAGAGAAGGAATTCTTCCTCATGTCCAACCTGAACTGCCCTGCCATAGCTTGAGGCCATTTCCTCTTGTCCTGTTGCTTGTTGACTGGGAGAAGAGCCTAACCCCAGCTTGCTACAAGAAGCTACAAGCTTGCTCTGTGGATTTAAAACAGTGCCAAAACAGAATATAAGTACCTGTTTTTGCCAGTTCTCCACAAGTGCAGTTTATTGTAAAAGTACAAGACAGCAGGGAGTCAGACTCACAGTCTGTCATTATAATTGTGGTAGTTGATCATGTCCACTGACTGTTTACAAAATAAAACAAAAAAATGTGTCTGGAGCCACTATAGAGAAGTAAGCAGTGAAATATACAAATTTCTATTCCATTCTATTGAATGTGTTACTGCCCCATGAAGACTGTCATTCTCCTCCAGCTTCTATTCCATTCTATTGAATGTGTTACTGCCCCATGAAGACTGTCATTCTCCTCCAGCTTCTCTTGACACTTAGAATACTGCCCATGTCTCATTCATACAGACAGTGATTTATTAACAAATCATATTAATGTGTTACATCTTGTGACTGTCCACACATATGGATGAGAGATAGCTGCATATAATATGCATGCATGCACAGATTCACCTAGCCATTCTTTTCATTAAATGAAACATTATTTTCTTATAATAAAGATGTGATTTTTCTCCTGGAAGCTGTTGAGAATTTAATCGGTCAGATCATACAGTAAGTTGATAAGATATACTTTTCTGGATAATTTAAGATATCACTTAAGTGTACTGATTGAAAATTATTATGCTTCTTTAACACCTGATACCAGCCCTTAATGAAATTTTAAAAATAAGCTTTTTAATTTGCATCACTGATAATTACGTACTCTTCTTTTCAGGGAAATGATCGGCAGTCTAAATCTACCATTGGATCCAATGACCGGGGAGAAAACAGTTCCTCACCTCAGCTTCCCAAAAGGAAAGACAAAAAAAGCCAGAATCCAGAGAATTCTGTGTCCAGACGACACTTTTCTAACCACTCTACAAAAGTAAAACGGGCAGTAAAAGCTTCCACAGGAGTTCTTCAAGATAATGGTCAGTACTGAGATAAACGCTGTTGTAGCATAGTGACTTTTGGTCCTCAGTTAAACCAGTGGAATAGTAGAATAACACACTTGAATAGTTCCTGAATTGTCCATTTACTCTGGCTAGCTGGAATTGCCAAAGTTCTTTCTGCTTAGGAAATGCACCTGTGTGTAGCCACTACATTCCTGGCTTCATTTACAGTGCACGAGAGGCCGGTGTATGATTTTTAGTATACCTTGGAAGTTAAGCTAATATGGTTCTATCTTTATGCTTTTGGTAAAGGAAAATAAAAAACATATTTTGACCATTTTCCCACTGTTCTGCCCTGCAAAAAGGTGAGGAAAAGGAGCTGGTGTTCTCAAAGGACCCCTCGCTGTCCCTGAGGATCCCTGGTTGCCTGCCTGGCTCTGTGTAACAAAATGACTAGACCCTGGGGCAAGAGCACAGGCAGAAACTCCAGTTAGCTGATAGCTGCTGAGACTAATCACACAGCAGAGGTGCTGGAGGCCCTTTCAGAATTTGCCCCGCTCTGTGCTGTGACAGCAGTGGCAGCAATTTCCAAATTTAGTCATAAACATCCTCTTTGAGAAACGGTTTTTCTTATCTCATAGTGTGATATTTCCCTTCCCCCCATTTTTTTAAGAGCTAGAATATATATATATATATGTACAGCCATATTTGATAGACATATCAAGGGAAATATTTGTCTCTGTATTTAATGCTGTTGCTGATCCACCTGCTGACAGAATTGGTTGGAAAGCCACTAAGTTTATTGAAAGTGACTGCTTCTCACTTCAGCTTTTCCATGCTTTGTGAGTCTTGTGTAACTAGGAGAAGCTGTTCAAGGCAGCAGATTCTCTAGTTTGAGCTCAAGTGCGTGTTCAGAGAAGCTCTTGGTTCTTTCTGTGATCCTCTATTTTTCCTTCATATATAAAGACCTGTTAGTAAAAGTGGGAGTGGGCAGTTGTAGCCAGGTGCAGTTCAATCTCTTCTCCCAGGTAACAAGTAACAGGACGAAAGGAAATGACCTCAAGTTGCACCAGGAGAGGCATAGTCTGGATATTAGGAAAAACTTCTTCATGGAAAGGGTTGTAAAACATTGGAACAGGCTGTCCAGGGAGGCAGTGGAGTCACCATCCCTGGAAGTATTCAAAAAAGTATGATATGGTACTCAAGGACAAGGTTTAATGGTGAACGTGGTGGTGGTGCTGGGTTGATAGTTAGACTTGATGGTCTTAAAGGTCTTTTCCAACCTTAACTATTCCATGATTCTAATTTTTGAGAAATTAAAGTCTTTTCACTCACTTCTGACCCTGTGTGGGCACTCTGCTGTAGTCAGAACTTTGGTAGCTTGTAGTGGAGTACTTAAAAGAAAAGGTACTACGCTGACCCCGAATGGTCACCTTCTACAAAGTTGTCTATTGTGCATTGTGTTGTGGTCACACCTCAAGATGGAGTGACCTGAGGCAGAGGCCAGGCAGGCTGTAGGAGCTGTGAGCCGTGCTGCAATGTGAGTATCCTCTTGCCCAGCCAACCCTCATTGTCAAAGAGTGCCCTTGACAGAAAGCCAGGGTTATACCTGCAGAAGTCAGCATTATACCATGGTCCTTATCATTTATCTATCTCATATAATATAGAGGGTAACCTTTTATCCCATCCAGATTCATGAGGTGTAAAGTAGTGTTTCAACAAACCATCAGCACGTTCCACCATCCTTTGCTTGGGGATAATAAGGTATATGAAAAATTCATTTGATACCCTCCTTTCTGGCCCAGTGCTGTACCGTCATGCTGGTCAAGAGTGATCCGCTGACACTTTGTGTGTAATCTGGAACAGGAAGACTGGAAAACCAGTTACAGAGCCCTGAAATTTTTCTGGCAGCTGAGGGATTCGGGAATTTTAATGTCAACTGTCATTTTTTTTTTCCCCAAGGTTTTTGCCTTTCCCTTGGATTCTTTTAATTGTTGTTTTACCTGGGCATTTTGATACCATAAAGACAATTTCTCTTTCCTTTATTTACTATCTAACATGTTTAGTTTATTTCATAATTTGTTCTCTTTATTGCCATGCAGCCTTTAAGCATAATCTGCGCAACTGTAGTGTGCTTAGTATTAAAATAATGGAGGTGTGTTGAGAACTCAACAGAGCAAAGAATATTGGGGGGTTTTTACATTTTAAGCATTTTAGGTATTCGTTACAAGTTAATATGAATGCTGTGCTACAATTGTGGAACAAGAACATTTAATTTAGTTAAAAGGGAAGAAAGCCAACAGGAAAGAAAGTAAACAGGGAAACTGGACAAATCTTGTTAAAAACTAAAGAGCTGTTGTTTCATTTTTAACAAAAAAAGCTTCATTGAAATTAATGTTTAAAGATACTGGGCTATGGGTTTCAGAATACAAATAAGAGGGGATGGCTTCCTCTGGCAGCCAGACATGCTGTTGTACTTACCCAGTGCCTGTATGCTTTGTTTACATGTCTGCTGAGGACCCACCATGCTTCCTTTTGGGTTTGGAAGGAGCTTATGCTGCTGGGACAGTATGTTGGGATCCAGAGGACAGGCAAAGGGTACATTCCCTGTTCTGGGAGCACTGCTTCACCTGTTGTTTTCAGTACTTCATCATACACTGAAGACCCGCATTAACATCCAGTCCAGCTTGAAAGGGTGGAGTACAGACTGTGCAAGCTCTTCCCCTTCTCCTAATGTGTGTGCTTTTAGGGGTCTGAAAAGTCGCCCTGTCAGCAGAGAATCCCCCTTACTCTGTCCTGGTTTGTCACCTTGTCTCTGGGTGAGATGGACCCCACAGTGGCTCCGTGACTAGTGGGGCTGCTGATGAAAATACCTTCAAAGCTGGTAATCAGGTTGGTTTATTCTCTCAGCTGGCAGTGAAATTAGAAATCTAGTTTAGACCGAGTGCTGAACTATTGGATGTATGAAGTAGGTATGTAATTGCTGCCTTACTGCCTTGAATTATGACATTTTCGGGTTCATTTTAGAGTGAGGAGTCTTATTCTGAAATGGAGATTTACTTTTGATGGAGAACTAGAAGCCAGCTCCAGGAGCACAGTGATGATGGTGGCTCCCAAGTACTGTTTTGATCAGTACAGCTCCGCTGTCTATTCTGAAGGCTTGTTGCAGTTCCTCAATTGGCTTTGCAGTTTTATTCCAAAATGGTCCTTCAAATTCAAAGGCTTTGGATTGAGTAAGGGAAGCATTTATCATCATCTTAGGAATTTTATTTAATTTAAATTATTGTTTTATTTAATTTTTTCCTGATGGACAGTGAAAAAGACTTTCAGCATTTTAGTTGGCTGCACTTGGCTGTCACTGATAAGGGATTAATTTATTTTAATCTGAAACCAATAAACTGCACAGTGAATTTACACGTTCATATTTACACATTCATATTTTGGGGTGTATGGAAATAGATAAAAAGGAAATATTATACTCTATAATATCATACTGTAGAATGTATCCTGTATTCTTTGCTGTCCTTTTCCCTTCCAATTTAGCATTGTGTGGAATCTTGAGTGCTAGACTGTTTGAAAGTGATTGTTTCCTGGGTCTTAACATCTGAAGAATTATGCACATAGTGTATTTAAGGCTTAACCTAATCTTCCGACTGAGTTCAGTTGGGCTAGCTGTGTATTTACTTTGAATTTATTTTTTTAATACACTGATAATTTCACCAGCATTTATGCCATTTATATTACAACTGATCCATGTCATAATCCTCTTAAATCAAGATGATTAAAGAATTTCTTAGAGTTGAAAGCTCTTTGTGGAAAATTTAAATTCACCACTTCTTAGGGCAAATCCAGTGGATTGTGAGCTGATGCTTCGGTGTTTGTGATGTGTAGGGCACACTACTAATGTTATGATGGGGCTCTCATTGCACTCCTAGAAGCCTTCATAACACTGAATATATTGTGTGCAACAGTAATTGCAACTGGAAATGTGAGGTTTAGAGCTTAGAATAGTGCATCTGGTTCAGCAGAATTTGGGTTTATGAAAGTAACACCAAAGATACATTTAATTATCAGCAGCTTTGTTTGAGGTTTTAAAAAAAAAGACAGCAAACCACCAAAAAAACCCATCCTATTATTTTTTGGTTTGTACCACATCTTGTAAAGAGGACGTGTAGGAAGTTGATCAGGAAAGCAGCAATTCAGAAGTGTAGCAGAAAATTCTTGGAGGGGAGTACCCTCATTTAAAGCCTATTCCATTCAAATACAGTAGTTTAATCGTGGTCCCATGGCTTGTGAAGTAACTCCCTACATAAACTATAAAACAAGTTCTAGAGTTAATAGACTCTGAAGTTTGAGTTTTTGATGTGATTTGGAAAACTCATAGAGTGGAGATGGGCTGAGCCACTCCACAGTTTTTCAGATCTATTTTTGAGTATTATGAGGTCTTAGAAATTAGTAGTCATTTAGATTTCCTGTTTTCGTTACTGGCTAAAAAAAGGAGGAAAAAGGCCAGCCCTTATTTATAGGGAAAGCTGCATAGAACTCCAGGTATTGCTGTCCTGATCTGAATTGGTTTCAGTAAAATTCTGGACTTGCCAAAGAGTACAAACCTGGGCTGCCAAATATCCACTCTGCATTGTGAGCTAAAACTGTTGTCCGTGTTTTCCTGCTGACAGCTTTTAAGATTAAAAACCTGTCTGTCATTAAAGCATAGACCATATCACTTCTGTATTGTAAAAGCAGATTAAAAGGCTGCTGAAGAAAGAGAGAGCTTCTCATTTGCAGAGATTTTACAAGACCTGTTGGCTTGTTCCTTGCATAGTAGGAGACAAAACTACAGCAAGAAATGAGAACCCTTTTTGCTGTCGGTGTGTATTGTTACAGTGCTGAATCATGGTAGCCAGAGTGTTCTAGTGCCAGTGGGGAACTAAGATGATGATAAACCTTGCAGCCACTTTCTTACTTTCTTCAAACACATACTGAGTTTCTTTGGGTTTGCTTTCAGGGAAGTGAATACTTTGCAAAATGTTAAATGGGGGAAAAAAAATTGTATCTCTCTATATACTTAACAGCAGGAAAGCATCTTGCTTGATTCCCAGCAGGAGTGTGTAAAAGTGTAGTGATGCTCAGTTTGGAATTATGGGACCAGGGCAGACATTTCAGGGCTTTTGCATTTGTTTTGTGACAGTTTGGCCCCTAGTACGCAGCTGTACTCAAGAGAAGGCTGAGTTATGGAACAGGCATGGAATTAAAAAAGATGTGGCCGAATGAGAACTACTTTCTTAATTTCAAAATGCAAATGGTCTTGATGATCTGTTAATTTAAATCAATTAATAAATTGTATGCTTAGAAACATGGAGAGTAAATGAGTTGAAGGACCAAAATAGGGAGAGGGAAGAAAAAGCCCTTGTATTATGACACTCAGTCCTTTATTTTTGTAGCTGTTGATGTATAAAGATGACTGAGCTATTGCAGCTTTTCCTTTGCTCCAGTATTACCATATTTCCTATCAGTAAAGGAGAGTGCTGCATACAAGGACAACCTCTAGAGGTCATCAGATGTCAGCATTCTATAATTGCATCAAATTGTATTAGAAATACAAAATTTTCTAAAGAGAGGAAGCAATTGCTTAAAAGCTTGAGGCTGCAACATTAGCAAGTGAAGAAAAATATGTATTTTTTAATATTCTCAACAGTTTCATATGTATCTTGCTACCAGGTTCTTTTCAGTTGCATTGCTTTTTAATGACAGGAGTCATATCCATGAACACACATGCAAACCTATCACAAAAGCAGGGGCTTTTTGTTGGAAATGGGCCTTGCACAACAATGATACTTTTAAATTAAATAAACCACAAAACAACCACACACAAAACCAGAAAATAAAATTATATTGTACACAGGCGTAAACAGATGTCCTCCCTATTCATCATAGCAAACTGTTCCATTTTATGAGCCACTTTTTTCTTTTTTACATTTTGTTTTAAATTTCACTTACTGGTTTTATGAGGCAGCCTCTGTTGCAAGTCACATTAATTTTTTTTATAGTCACATTAACTTCCTTCCTTACATACAGGGCTTGCAGTTAGTAAATGCCTCAGATTTCCACAAAATATTCAGGGCAGATTATTATTACAATGACTTAAAATTTCTACCACTAAACTTCAATCAGTTTAAAATTTGAAATGCATTAATATCTCTATAATTTTGTAATTTTCACTGCAATAAATGTTTTACGGTTAATGTTGTTTAAGAAAGGAGCTTATATAACAGCCATTTATTCCCATGCTTAATTATTTAAAAAGTAGATTTCTTATGAGTTAGTTTAATATATAACTTAATTAGTATTTAATAAAGTCATATAAACTTGTTTATCCAAGTGTAGAAAAAGAATTCCAGGTGAAATACTGAATGGCATCAAATAGAAAATGATCTTTGCATTTTAGCCAGGACTTGCTTGATTATACATGCACCAATTCGTGGTTTCTTTTTCTACATACTGAACTGAATGCACAATACACTGAACACTTCTGGGTTAAGACAACTAGTAAAACGTGACCAGTGAAATGTTGCTAGATGGAATCTTTTGGGCCTTTATGAATTTGCTCTTGCTGGTAACTAATCTGTTCTGTACCAATCAGGAGATTAAGAAGTATAAAAGATCTAGAAAATATCCAGAAAATTCTCCTGAATGGGCAGTGGAATCCCTTTCACACTAATTCTCAGGGGCTGCAAAGCCAGCAAGAGCTGGCATGGGTAAGGGCCAGAACAGAGTAGGTAACTCTCAAAATGAAAATCTTTGACTTTTAAGAGTCACTGTGCAAGTCATTAAGCAGTCTTAACATTGTCATAAATTGAATTGGTTTTATTTGTCCGTTTGCAACAAAGTCACAGAGCTGAAATTCTGCAGGAATACAGAACCACCTTCTATCTTTGGTGAAAGCAGCTGAGTACTGAGCCGCTTGCTTTATGAGGTAGACCTTGGCCAAGTACAAAATCAGAAACCTCACCCACTGTTTACCAGTCATTATCCTTTCCAAGGTTCTGATCCAAACCTGACCACACTGCCTTTCTCTTACCCACAGCCTCTGGACCTGATTGCCAAAGGCTAAGTGTTCTGGTAACATCCTGCTCATGTAATTTCACTGCCTTTTTCAGCTGAGAATTTCTCTTGTTCTTACTATTTGTGTGGCTCCATTGCTCCTAGCTGTAGAGGGTGGCCATAAAGTAGGTGCCAGTGTTTCAACAACTGTATCATTTGAATTTACTTGGAGCAGGTTGGGTTGGTCCATGGCTTTTTTGAGGCACTAGTTACCTCTCCTTGGTAGGGCTGTTACCAGGCTACAAATGTTCCCTTTCCTGGTAATTCTGACAAGACTTCAGGGAATTCAGAGCTTTAAGCCATCTGGATCCCCCTGAGATTTCATCACTCTTTCTCTCTGTGGGATTATGGAGCTGGAGAAGAGGTGTGATAGAGCACAACTCTTGAAGAAACTCCGTATGAAAGCACTTATGGTTGTAGTTTTCATTCATCCCTTCAGCCTGAAACCAAAAAATTCTGTAAGAATTCTTTCCACTCTCCAGAGCCTTAATAAGTATTGTTTGTTGGAGGAATAAATATGAACAAGAAATCAGTAAAAATACTTGCCTGAAAACAATGAGCATTTTTTCATTGCTGTTTTTTTTCTGTACTTCTGTATGTGTGGTAACATCAGAACATAGACATTCAATTGCTGGTAGGTAGTAGTAGAACAGCATTCCTCTTCACAGGTTTTCCTGAAGGAAGATTCCTTTAGGAAGCTTAAATTGGCTTAGGTACCTGCTGACTTGGTTTTTTTCCCCCTCTCATTCTTTCAAGCTTCTACTTTTCCACTCCCTAAAAGCCATTTTTCTGCCTTCCAGTCAGTGTGTTGGACCCCATTGCTTCCCTTTTTTTCACCAGTATTTCCTCATCTTTCTATTTGCTCTTATACAGTTCCTCATTCCATACATTTTTTCTAACATCACTGTGCCCTTATCATCTCCCCCCCGTGTCCATATCCTCCGGCATATTCTCTCTCTCCAGCTGGCTGCTCCTTTTGAATGATCTGTTCTTTGCCCTTCTGCAGGTTCTTCTTCCCCCTTTTTACCTAAATTGCTGAACATGACCCTGCTTTAAAATAATCAGAAATAACAGGAGCTGTTTGTTTAGGTTACCTAACTTCTCTGTGTTTAGGATATGAAAAATAGTGCTGATTTTTGGCTCAAGGTAGTCTGTTGTCACGCAGTGACTGGCAAAACTTGAAAAACTCCAGTATCTTCTTTTTGTCTGGACACTATGGAAAAATATCCTCACAGAAGATGAGAAAACTTTCAATAATATTTTGCTTGGCCTCTAGACAGAAGCTGCCCTTGCTGTGGCATGAAGAACAGAGAACCTAACTGAAATAAATCCTGTTTATACTTATCAGCAAAGCTGCAGGGTGACACACCTTCCTTTCTTACCGCCTTTTAGAGCTCTTCTGCCCCAGTGTTGCCATGGCCCTGTCTGTGGTCAGTTTTCAGGTAGCCTGAGGCACAAGAAAGTCAGAGCTGGCTCATAAAAGAGGAGCATGTTTAATCTACAGTTTTGTATGAGCTGTTTGGAGTAGTCATAAATGTTCCATTTAATGGAAGTGCTGGGACTTTTCGTCAAGGTACACCACATATTTCTGCTTCAGTAGAGATTGCAATATAAGCCCATAACAATACAGAATGAAGACTTGCAAAAATGTTTCTTCATGTAACTTATGGCATTTTCTAAAATACCTTCTTGTTTTTTCTTCCTTAGAGACATGTGAAGAAACTGACTAATGATTCAGACACAGAGATGTGAAATATTGCATCAATACGATTTTTTCATACTTTTTTTCCTAAACCAAAAAGCATTTCTGAAGTATTATCTATAAAATATGAGGCAAAGTTACCCAGCTGAAAACATTTCCTTGGAAGCAGCTCAGAGCTCTGATAATTGTGATTAATGTGGCCTGCAAACTCCTGCTGACAAGATCTTGACACAGAATCACACAAACAAGTAATGTGTTGGCCTTTCACTCAGCTTCCCTCCTCCAGATTTTTGTAATTTCACATGCAGAAAGTGTAAATACTTCTGGCTGTAGAGTAGCAGTGTCAATAATGTTAACATTTTAAGCTAACTTCATAATGCTCCATTTATTCAAATTAATTTTATGTAAATTATTTTGCAATTTTTGTATTTCTTTTCACTTTTCATAACAAAAGACAAAAGTGTGTGTCCTAATGTAAGACTAATTGCATTCCTTGCCATTTACTTTAGAATTTTTTGTTTTGTTGTATTACAACTTCCCCATTTTTCAGTTAGTGTCATTTTTTTCTTCACCTGTTTTGGCACATTTCAGACCTAAGTGTTTTAATTCCTTCCCTGACTGTACAGACATTTGTCTTCCATTCTCTTATGTTTGTGGAGAGGTAAATAATTTACTTCCCTTTTGTTGTAAATGTTCTGTTTTCCTTAAATAATATTTTCAGTCTGTGGAAGAACAGGAATGCTGTTTCTCTTGAGAATGCTTTCTGTCCAAGACAATGAACAGTGGTATCCCTGAGAGATGCTGCAGTGTTGTGCAGAGTTCTTTTCAACTATCTTTTTATTCATGACCAGCTTTCTGAGCAAACACCTGTTAGAGAGTGCTTGGAGGAAATTCCACAGAGAGTTCAGATTTTGCTTATTGAAATCCTGCTGTTACTACCTTTTGGGGCACTCTCTTTTAAATGAAAAATATGATTCCTTATTGGAACTTCGTCCCTCAGTTTTCTTCCCTCTTTCTTGCTCCTTCCTGATTCCATGATTAAGTTATTTGAAGATACTGTACATCTGTCTCCTTGGGTTGTTCAGCATAGCCCTGAGGCTGATCTGCTCTTCTAAGAAGAGGTGCTTTAAAATTGAGAATCCTCAGCTCTTGAGAGGATTCGGCCTCCAGGGCCAACGCATGTTCATCTCCCTTGTATTTCTTTTGCCCTCCTGGAGTGAAGCCTGATGAAAATTGCCTCTGCACCAAAATCCTTTTACCTCTAGAGCCTAGACAGTCCCCATTTTGGTTGAAAGACTTGGGGACCTTGAAGGCAAAGGTGTTATTACAGCGTCTAAATGGAAGGATGGTGATATTAAATGCAATTCTTTCAGACACTGAGTTGACTTTTTATAGTTCAGTGAGCCAAGGAATCTAGGGCAAGGTTATCTTCTGACATACTTGAGGGAAGGCCTTGAAATAGGAGAGTCTTCATGGTAGCTTTTATGGAACACATTACATTCTCCTCTCAGAATATGGTGGAAATCTATAAGTCAGATGTCTGTGATGAGAGGCAACAATGATAATACCAGGTAAGAGAAACAGAACATTCTGTCCCTTAGAGAGCTCAGGAAAATGAGAAATTTCAAGTGCATTGATTACTTGAAAAAGTACAAGTAGCATCTGTTCAGATGCATTGTGTTGTTATTCTCAACCACTCCATGTTTTTATTGCTGATTTTGTCAAAAAACCCGAACAAGTCTTGTCAAAGAAGATATATACAGGTAGATTGTCTAAGATTAATCGTACTGCCAGCAAGTATTGAATGTCCTTAGTTGGTTTCAGTGGAACATATATGCACATGCATTATATTTAATAAACTCCAAGAAAAAGTATATTAAAAAAGAAAATTATTATTTTCATATGAAGTGTGAAGATGAGATCTTGAAAAAGATGTGTGAGGTGTTTAGGATAAGGATCCAACCAATGATGCTAAGAGCCCTCTGGTATTTCCGACAGGGACACCTTCAGAGGATGAGTAGTATAGATCTTTTGGTAGGGTGAGAAGGCTCCAGCAGGACTGATGCCTGGGTGATCAAGCTGCTCTGTCCATCAGGAAGTCTGTCTCCTAAGATGCACCCAGTGGAACCACTTTGGAATTTCATTGTGATGTGCCATAGACACCCCCATTTCTGCTTCTTCATTTCAGACTGTGAGAACGGCCTTCATTTCTGGTCCTGTGGGCAGTGTCTGTCAGGGAACTTCTAGGCCATCTGGCACCTCCCCTCCAGTCAGCCATTTGCAGTGGTGTGGTGCCTCAGAATTTGTTCCTAGGGCAAACTCTTCCCTTGGCTCTCGTAGTGATGAGAAAGTAACTGGAAAACTTAACTTCCAGAGTAGTCAGTGCTGACATTTTATGCAGATGGACTCTGGATTTCTCTAGGTCTTGGGGTTTTATTCATTATTTTTCCACCAAAATGGTTCCATGCTACACTAAAGCTGTTTATTTACCAGCGTCCAGCAATGTAGATCAATTTACGTGGTCAGTTGATATTACCAAGTTCAGATCCTTTTATGAAGAACTAAGAGGCAGTCAGAAATAGTGGAAATATTTTTTCCTCTTTCTTACTGTAGTTACATATTATGTTGGATATGGACACATCTTCGTCTTTCCTAGATCAGTGGAGAGAGATTTTTTGGAGTAACCTGTGCTTTTAGTTTCTGGGCTGTTTTTGGTTCAGGAGAAAATAGAGAGGATGGTGTGTCACTTGGAAATTGTTTTCTGTACGTACCTATCTTCACTTTCCTAATTAGCTGATACCGAAAGACCTGTGTCAGAAACTTCAAAGATCCCTAGTTACTACTTACACTTAGGGGAAAGAAATGACTTAAACTAAATGGTGTAAAATCTTTGCAAAATTGAATACCAATGTAACCATTAATCCTTGTTGGCCAGGAGCAAGTGCTTTTTTAATGCGGATGTGGAGTTTCAGCCATAATTCTACTTGCATGTGCCCAGAGGTGAGGAGTAGAACTAATCCAACTGTTTCTCTTTTAACCCTGACCTGGTTCAGCATGTTTGTTTTTGATTCAGAGACTGAAATTTTTGATAGATGTATGTTATAATACTAATTACTAAAGGATACTATAATTGACTGTAGAAACAGAAGTATTATGTTGTTGTCATAATGTATTAAGTTCAGATTCACTCTGGACCTTTGCCCCAAGTGAAGGAACTTCAGATCCAGGACTTCATCCAGTTCCCTTTCCCTTTCCCTTTTCTCTCCCCTTCCCCAAGTGGTGTATTTGTTGTACCAGTATTTGTTGTTAAAAGGAAAGAAAACCAGATTGATAATCATGGGAGACTGAAGACTTCCTTCAAAGAACTATATGGGGAATGACGGGTCAGCTCAGAAAGCTGTTCGCAGAAGCGAAATTGAATGTGCAGTTCCGTAGTTGAGCCACACTGTGTCACCATTGGACTTCACTTCCTTCCACTCTATCTTTCCCATTATAGGTGAAGATATTTACAAAGCCAGAGAAGAGGGGTCTGAAATGTGGGGGGCAGTTGAAGTACAAGAAGATGAAGATACTCTTGTGGAAGTTCCACTGGACCAGGTAGTGATTGAGCTTTAAATAAATGGCTTTTTTTTTTTTTTAGGATTACCAGTTGTGTGTTGTTTTTCTTTCCTTAGTTTCTTTCAAGTGTACAGCATAATTCTGTGGGGATGACTGTAAGCTCAACAATACTGCTTCTTTTATAGCAGCTTTAGCAAATCTTCCTTTCTGTGTTAGCGTGTCAAATGTCAGTTACCTTTTCATCAGCTTCAGAACTGCTCTGAGAGCCCTTACAGAGCCTTAGAGAATCAGGACTCCCTACTGTTACATCCTACCAAATGGGTTCACCTGAATTGCAGTCTCTTTATACTGATAAAGCAGTATTCCTCCAGTCCTGGACCACAACAGGTGCGGATTTATCTGATTTTTGTTAAAACACTTTGTTCTGTTGGAGCAACATGGGGCTTCTTTGGCCAATTTTTTAATCCTAAGACTTATGTGCAATAAATAGGTCTTGATAACTAAACATAAGATTATACCTCCCTTGTTGTACTTTGACTTGTACTCCTGTGGACTGAAATAACACAAAGAATAGGTAAATTGAAGCTTATTCCAAGGAAGAGAAGAGTAGAACTGCTTAAACTATTTGCTGGAAAAGTACATGGGGTTTTTTTTCTGCTAATGAATTGCTTACAAGACAGTCCTCTTTTTCATCTTATGTGTCTGTAGGAATTTGCCAACTTGTTCAACTTTGTTTCCAGTCCACAAGCTGTTGCATTGTGCTTTTGGTGTCTATTGATGATGGCCTGGGGCCAGTCACCTTGACTACAAAATAGTATTTCTGATCCATGCTTTGATGTAAGGAATCACAGTTTATCCAAAAAGGTTTCTCAGGCTAAAAATCATCCCAGTAACAACAGGAATTCTTGGGCATTTTTATGACTTACTGGTAGTCAGCAGTGCTGAGGACTGGTTAATGTGAGACTGTAAACAAATGGAAGGAGTTAAAGATAATAGTGTGTATACACTTCAATTACCCAGGGCAACCCAATGGAGCATAAACAATCCAGGAGATTTCTGGAGTGTGTTGGAGACAGGAGTCTCCAACAGGTTTTCTATGTAGGTAATGTGAGACATGGTTAGGTGAGGCATTCTGCTGGATTTGCTTCTCAAGAATAAATAGAAATTTGCTGGGGATGTGATAGTGGCAGCCTTAGTTGCACTGGCCATGAGATGGTAAGAGTTTAAGCCCCTGAAGAAAGTGGGGATGGAAAATAACAAAATAAAAATCCTAGAAGTTAGGAGAGTTGCCTTTGGCTTGGTTGGGAAACTGGCAGCACGATCCTGTGTGAGGCTGCCCTGAAGTGTGGAGGAATTGAGGAGATCTGGTTGATTTCCAAGAGAATCTTCCTCAAACCACAAGAACTATCCCCACTGTGCAAGGGAACAAACAGGCATAGCAGGATGCCAGTTTGAACAGAGGACTCCTGACCTCGCACTAAAAGAGGTAGAAGAGGAGATAGACTGCTAAAGAGTCGTATGGAGACATTGCCTGGATATGCAGAAATGGAATTGAGAGAGCCAAAGCTTGTTGAGAAATGGAAACTGGTGCATGTGATTGGGAATAACCAACATGGATTTACTATGGACAGATCATACTTGACCAACCTCATTGCCTCAGTGATGAAATAACTGGCTCTGTGGGGGAAGGGAGAGCAGTTACTCTCCTTTATCTTGCCTTCAATATAGACTTCTGTATTTGTAGGAGAAATTGCAAGAAGAGTGGTAGATGTGGGGAGGAGGGTATCCTTAATGAAGGTGGGGACTGGATTTGTGGGCTGAAAGGTAGGTGAAAAACTGGCTGGTTTGGTGCGATTTAAAAGGTCAGCTGGTTGATATTTAACTGGCACCTATTTACAGATGGTGGCCCTCAGGGTTTGGTATTGGATCTGAGACATTACAGTATGTTCATGGGTAACATAGATGATGGCATGGGACACAGCCTTATTGGGGTCCAGCTGTCATTATCAGGTGATATGCAGGGCTGTCTTTCAGAGCAATCTCAACACCTTGAAGGAATAGGATGACTTGAGCCTCATGAAGTTCAACAAGAAAGAGAGGTACAAAGTTGGGCACCTGTAATGCAGTAACTGGCTCAGTACAGTCTTGACACAGGTGGGCTAGAAAGGAGCTGCAGAAAGGGGTCATGCAGCTCCTGTGGCTGGCAAGTTGAGTCAGCAGTGCTCCGTGTGGGGAGGAGGTGGACTGTGCAGGCTGGGCTAGTAAAAGCACAGCCAGCACATCAAGGTCACTGATTATCTTTCTTGACTCACAATCTCTGAGGTTGCATCTAGAGTATTTGTCCAGCTTTGAGTCCTTCCCAGCAGAAGAGAGATATTTACAAATAGGAGAAAGTTCAGCACAGCAACAAACAAAAAAGTTTAGGGGCTAGAGCTTATGACACTATTCAGTTGCTTACTAAAAAGTGCTTGCTATTTAGTCGGCTGATTTTTTTCACTTTATTTGCATTGTGTAAAAGAATACTAGACGTATACACCTTTAGCTTGTGTTCTGCTTTAAAAAAATAGCTGAGAGGAAATAGATGTTTTATGAACTTATTAGCCATTTTGAAGAATGACACCAGGCCATCTGAAAAAAATATGGATTTTATCTTAGGCTCCTGTTGCTAAGAAAGATCATTCTCATTATTTATTCACTTTAATGGGAAGGACTGTTGCTCAGCTGTTTTGTAGACATTGTTCTTGAAGACACATGAATCAAGTGACAGAGGCAACAAGAACATGATTGTTTTGGTCCCTGATTAAAGGAATGCTACAGCTGTGTCTTTTCACAGCCCATACCTGCCCCAGCCTCAGAGTCTTATATGCTGAACGCTATTGGGCTCATCAGCCCTGTTAATTGTGGTTGTCCTGGTGAGGTGTTGTGATAATTAGGATGTGTTGCATTATACTGATAGCACTGACATTGGGGAAGAACATGCTGGCTGTTGTCTTAATCTTTGTTTCTCATGACATCCTGAAGTAAATCCTGCTCCGGTTTTGACAGTGTAATAATCAAATTCAGAAATTATTAGCCTGTTTATTGGCCTCTGAAGGTGTGTAAAGAATTCCTCTGGGTAGTGTAGAACATTTGGCTGTGTAAATTGGGTTGTCAGGCCTTAGTTTTTAGGCTGACTGCAATTCATGTGAAATCCAGCCCTGGAGACAGCTGCCTTACTTCTCCACAGACAACCTACAGCACAGGCAGTAGCTCTGTGTGTCTCACCAGTGTGTCTCACCAGTTTGCCTCAGCCAGCGAATGGTGACCATCCGTAGGGAGGGGAAAAACTGTCTACTACCACTTCTCTGTTTGGCAGTGGAACTGTTCACACAGTTGCCAGTGAGCATCAGATGTGCTGGCAAGCTTGCAATGCTAGGAACCTGCTGGATACCTCTAAGTTCGTGTACCAAGGTCCATTCATCATCTTCAGATGGAAATATTTTTCACTTGCTACCAACAGATTTTACTATCTGGACAAGGAACTGTAATCAGGTGTATTTGATGGGGAAAAAAATATTAAAAAATCAGTCATGTACACTACGAATAATCTGATTTTCAGGTTTCCATAAAAGCCAAACAAAGCACCAAAATTTATTGCAACACTAGGCATGGTTTATATATAATGTTAAAACTTCATGTAGAATTTCCTTAGTAATCTGGCAAGAAGCCATGTCCTTCTGAGTAGCACAGAGTACTTTTTATTGCCAAATAACTAAGGTCACTCAAACCTTAGAAGCATTTAGCGTTTTACATGTTCAGGTTCTTATTAATGACCATTTTAAATTGTTTTAAATTCTGTGATATAAAGCTTTTTAGCTTTTTCTTATCTGCACTGCAGTTTCTGTTATTGCTAGAAATATGGGAAAGGACAGCCAACCAGGGCTTGACTATCTTGCACAATGCATAAATATTTACATGCCAGCTTTCACTAGAATGCTGACACTTCTGATAGGCTATCATTTCCATCAGCCACATAAATGAGGTGGTGAAGACAGAGCTTCATATTTTTTTCTTTTTATGCACCTTCTCTGTCTTGCTGTTTGAAGTACACAGTTGAACAAATGCCAGATTAGCCATTAACTAAACCTAGTGTTACACTGGCTAGAATCTCGCTTATGTCCTGCTCTGTAAAATGCTGTCTGCCGGCTGAAAACACAGTAAAAGAACAGGGTTTGCTTTACTCCAGACTAGCTGACAGTTGTAATTGAACATCAAGGAAGAAAAAAATGAGTATTTTGCCTTAAACCAAACCAGACCTTTCTGTTCTATATTCTGTACCAAGACTTCAGCTCCCAGATACAAAATGATTAGTTTCTTCTTTTGACATGCAGGCTTACTCCAAGTTGGTTGTTTGCATCACTATGTCAACATTCATGGGGACAGATGACAGACTATGAAATCAATTGTGCAAATAGCAAGGGAACAAGGTGGTTTTGTTGCAGTTCTTGACAGGGAGGCAGCAAAACAATAGTAGTTTCTTACTGGAGATGGTAATTAAGTGTGTTACTTTGAATTTTCTGGTAATAATGCAAATATATTCAAAGTAACTCCAAGAGAAAAATTTCTAACTTTTAAAGCTTTCAGAAAAAACTACTCCTTTTTCTTTCATTCTGTGTAAGTTGTAAAATACAAAAGCAGCAGTTTGTAATGATAATACTGAAATAACACTGCAAGTTTGCACTGGTTTATCCATTTCCATAAGCATGGTTGTTCTTCTCCCGTGCTGAGCCCTTGGGAGGTGGAGTGAGCATGAGAGTTATGAGATCCAAAGTTATCCAGTGCATGACCCCATAAGGAATTCAGGCACGTTTTGACAGCCTGCTTTGCCGTGAGGTATATGATACTGGCTGTTAAGATGTGATGTAGAAAGAGTCTGTTTGTGTTTTGGTTTTGATTTGTTCTTTGAGTTATTTTCCCCCTCCAGTTTCATCATACCCATCTGCTTCTCTCCTTCTGTGTTTATTTGTAAAAATTAGTGGATGATAAATTCATCTAACAGGCACTGGTTTGGGTTTTTTCTGTAGATGTTCACATTCTTGGTTCTTTCGTTATCCATTTGCTTTCCATTTTTACAGACATGTCCACTGATTAATGCAGTCCTCCACTCATTATTTCCCATTTCCTGGGCTGTGTTGTGATGTGGGATTGTGTATCTCCCGTAGGTGAGCTGGAGCTGGAGTATATCATCAGTAGCAGAAAATTTGCACCTTTCATTTGCAGTTTTCATTATGGAGTATACATTTTGCTTTAGACATCCAAGATTCACCTCAGTGAGCAGAATAAAATGTTTATCTTCCCCATTGCCGAAGGCAAAATGTTAAAGTTTATGTTGATTCAACATTAAAAGAGGCTGACTGCTTGAAGAGACATTCTTTGATTAAAAAGGCTTTATTATGTTTTCATGAGGAAACATTTTGCACTAAGTAAGGATTTGCTGTGACCATTTGGACTAAGTAAGGATTTCAAAACGGCATTTGGAAAGAACACATGCAGGACTTCTTATGCTCAAATTTCGCTACAAATGATGCAGCTGTAATTTGAGCCTTATGAATTTTGAGTGCTGACAAGCCAGCAGATAATATTTTCCACTGCCTGTTCTTCTTTCAGCTCCACTGATTTACATTTAATGTTGTTATTGTTTGTCTGTGTGAGATAGGGAAACTTACTCTGATTGGTTCCTTGCAATTTAGAATGAGAAGGGAGATCTTTCCTCGGTTTCTGCGTTGGGTGACTGTGATTTCTGAAGTAGCAATGCCTGATCTTGTCTTTAGAGGCCTGTGTGACCAACAGTTGAAGGGCCTTCACTCTGGAGTGAAGCCTGCAAATGCAAATCTCTTGTAAAACTAGTTTTGATACCACTTTGAAAAAAGTTTCCTCTGTGTAACCCTGTTTTCAAAAATTTCAGCAGTCTTAGAGCAGGCAGTTTATCAAATTGCTTAACTTACAGGGCATTTTTAATTAATTACGGAAGAACGTATTTCTGGAAAAATTATTTCTGTATTTTTGCAATCTCAGTAGGACTTCTTTTTAAATGCTTAACAATTTTCTCACTATCTACAGGGATGCTCAGCAGATCATACTGTATTGTAGGAAGTGAAGTTTAGGCAAATTTTAATGAACACATGCAAAATGTTGTGGGGAAAAAAAATGTAAGTGTCACTGAAGTAGATGGAAAAAAGTATTTTTGACTTAGGTTCCTACTAGAAAAGTAAATATCTGATCAGATCATAAAATCATTGAATGGTTTGGGTTGCAAAGTTCCTTAAACATCATCTCATTTCAAGCCCTCCACCACGGGCAGGGACACCTTTCACTAGACCAGGTTGCTCAGAGCCTCATTATCCTGGTCTGGAACACTTCCAAGGATGGGGCATCTACAGCTTCTCTGGGCAACCTGTTCCAGTTTGTCAGCACCCTCACAGTAAACAATTTTTTCCTAGTAGCCAATATAACCCTGCCTTCTGTCAGTTTGAAGTCATTCCCCCTGGTCCTGTCACTACATGTGCTGGTAAAAAAACCCTCTCCAGATTTTGCAAAGGCCCCCTTTAGGCTCTGGAAGGTGCTATAAGGTCTCTCTGCAGCCTTCTCTTCTCCAGACTGAACACCCCCAAGTCTCTGAGTCTGTCTTCATAGGACAGGTCTATGTCCCTCTTATGCGGGGGCCCCAGAGGGCAGTGCTCAAAGATGTTGGCTTCTCTATCATGGCTGTATTGTGATTAAGGAATTAAATATGCTTCCAGTTACTACACAACGAAACCAATGAAGGGAGTTTGAAAAGCTGGTTTTTCTACACTTCCAATTCTTTAGTTTCCATTCATTCTAGTTAGACTTCTGGCTGCTGTGATGTTATGAAAAATTAGACTTTGTGGATTCAGGTGTTGCATGTGTTGTAAAAAAACCCCCAAAACATAATACACCCATCTCATTAAAAAAGTTGGAGTTTAAATGTTGTAGGGATAAAGACTTTTTGCCTTCAGGAGCAACAGTGCATTTTGTGCGAATGTGGGAACTATGTGGGAAGTGTAAGACAGTTGAACCCTAACTATTCATTTGCTTGTTTTTAAGAGCCTGGGTTTTGTAAATGATGTGGAAGAGAAGAGGGCTGCTGTCACTTAGCAACACTTTCTGCTTCAGGAACAAAATGTTTCGCTGTTGGAATCTGTGCGGTGCTGCTACAAAACATTCCTGAGTAGGAGCAGGGGAGCTCTGTTCTGGAGAGCTTTGGTGCAATCGAAGTCAAGTGTTCCTGTTGCTGCATTTGTGAGATGTATTCATGCCACTCTTCATGACCATTAAGATTTTTGTTGTCTACCTCATTGTTTGTCTGCTGTGACCATTAGCCAAGTAAACATTTCCAAACGACTTCAATAAAGCAAAATTATGTTTTATATTAATGGTACAAAATAATTTCTGCCTTAAATGATTTGCGATACTGCACTTTTCAGTATCAGTCATGTACAAACCTACTGAGAGGTTTACATTAGCATCCCTAGAGGAAAAGAAGCCAAATGCTTCAATGTCTGAAGATTTCCTGACTTACTGCTTTTGAGTGATGATGGCATTTGGTAATGTAGCTCTTAATGAATGATAGTGTAATGAGTGTAATTAGAATACATCTTTCTTTTTTAAACACTCTGTTTTTGCTGAGATTAAAAATACTGTCAAGCAATCATACTTCTTGAATGCAAAATGAAATTGGCTCTGTTCCTCATCAACCTGTTAGTTAAGTCAGGAGGTTTCCAGAAGGCAAGCTGGGCCCATGTTTCCAGCAAGAAGCTGAGAATTGCTTTAGTTTTGCCATGTGCCTTTGGTTGAATATGCTTTTCAATGTACATATACAAGACTTGTCAGTGAGTCTTTTTATTGCTAGTCCATGACAAGCAAAGAATTGTTCTCACGTTCATGAAGGTCTAGTTTGAAAACTAGTCATTCTAACGTGCTTTCAACCATGAAACTGCAAAAGCATCACCTTCGCTTAAAAGATGCAGCCAGCAATACAAAAAGGAAGGTTACTTCCTATTTTCTTTCAACCACTCAAAAGGCAAAATTACAGACCTTATGATTAGTTCTGGCTATAGGAGGAATGGGGATAATCTAGCACAGTGACTGGAAAAGCTCCCTCTTCTAGAACTCACTTGATTGTGAAAATTACCTTAAGGAATAGGAATGCTTCTCCAGTCCAAGTTCAAGTTGTGCTGTTGTTTTTTGAGGTGTGTAGACCAGCCTAAAGTAATGCAGGAACATTGATCTGTAGTTCATGACAGTATCCATGTTTAGTTACACTGGGCTACAACTGGCTGGTGGCTTCCCACATGAATCTTTGACGTGCCTCTTGTTCTCTGTTATGATCCTTGATATCCTTATGATAACTGTGTTACAAAGAGGTGATAGACCTCAGGCCTGGAGATACATCCAGAGCTGTTTCTCTGGATTTGAGATGCCCTGAGCTTTTACAGGAATCACAAGTGTGAGGGACAACTTCCTGTGAGCCAACACAATGGCCAAAGGCTGAACTCTTGACTTCTGAGCAACAAGAAGAGCAGCACAGTCCCACATCTGTCTTGGCTATCCATCCAATGCATTCCATACAGGAAGCTCTGGGTGAGAATATTTTGGTTATTTAAAAGGTGAGTTTTAGCTAAAAACTAAGATGGGAAATGTCACTGCTTTCCTGTCAGTGTACAAGGTCATTGCGGACTTGAGTCTGATAGTTTCTGCAAGGATAGGTAGTTCTCCATCAGCATACCTGTTTTGCTTTCAGTGTGCCCATCCTGATTTATTCTGACTGAGAGAGCACAGTTTCTGGTAACTTTGGTGCGTATGTAATGGGCAATTTGTACAGTCGTAGGTGGAGGGATAGCTGGACTGCATCAATTTCAGTGAAAAAGTTCCCAATGACTCCAGGGGACTTTAAATTACACCCTGACCCACCAGTACTTTAGTGTCGGCTTTAGTTCGCTATTTCAGATTCACTGCTAGCACTGAAACTGTTCAAGAAGGTAAAGTTGAGCATGTACAGCATTTACAGGCTTTGGACTATTAAGACCTCTGATTTTCTCCCTTTTTCTGTTTTCCTACCTGCATATATATTCAGATAAACATTCTCTTTCCCAAAATATGAAAAATACAAAATTTGCTAAGTATACCTCTTTCTCAGTGAAGAAGGTGTACTTAAAATAGAGAATGCTAATTTATGCATAGCGAGTAGGTCAATAAGATCTCAGTAGAAAGTATCACACTTTTTTTATGTAAAGAGCAATGTACTGTTTGGTGGGAGATTTTGGCCTTCAGTTTCCTCCCTACAGTCCTGTCTTAGGTCTGGTGTGCATCCTGAAATGCACAGTCAATGGTCATATTCACATTTTAAAGGCTGCCTTTGACTCTGCATGCAGAGGGAACCGTACTACATTTTAGATTACCTTGTGAAAGGTCTTTTCCACTGGATCAATGGTGATTTTTAACTTGTTTGAGGTGTCCATTCTTATGTAGTGTAGCTTGAAAGGAGATTAAATGAAGAATGCATTTTGCTTTCCAATTGTAAGCTGAACACATGACTTTTTATTTTTGTCTGTAGTAGTAATAGCATCGTAATAATATGCTCAGCTATCTTGAAATTTTCAGTTACTATAAAAATATTATACTTGCACTGATGGGAGTAGTTTTATTCATCTTGTTTTCTTCTATTATTTTTCTTGCAATTTAGCTTGATTGGTCAAGTTAAATTAGTTGCAACTTGAATGTTATTTCATGCCAGCTCTATGCTCTGTGAGCTTTCAGTGAGTTTCTGGGTACAGTTCAATACTGCTGTGTTTATCTTCTATGTTGCTCAGATTTAACTCTTAAAAAATTTGCATCCACACCTATTTTAGACAGATAAGGTCAAATGAGTCTAACTACCATAGCACTTTAGGAAGTCTCTGTCCCTCAAATGTCCATTGTGCTTCCATGCCAAAGACTGCTTCCACAGCAGTGAAACCAGTTAAAGCATTGGGACACATATGTTTACACCATGGCATAAAGCCTACATACTTTCTTCTGCAGTCCAGAATGAGCCACCATACTAAAGCTGTGCGGGCAAGGGCATGTATTCTCTTCTGCTGGAAATTGTAGTATCTTGGATAACTACAACAGTTAACTGAGAAAGTCTGTGCTGATTTTTCTTATCCTCTCTTCATTTAGTGTGTGTAATGTCATAGCAAGCAGGTGTCATTAAGTAAAACCAAACACATTTTTAGCTAGTGGTGTCTGGTGCATTTAATTTTCCCACCCTCCCCTGTTTCTGGTCAGAATCCAGAGCTGCTAATTTCTTTAGCGGACTGAAAGCAAATTAGTAGATAACATGCCTAAGACTAGCAGGTAGCTTCTGAGAATTTATGGATCTGCAGATTCTTTGCTATCTTTATGTGCTGCAGGTTACCAAGGTTGGATCAAGTTTGCTTTGGATGGTGCCTTCTTTGAAGGTTTCTGTAAAGACTTGGCTTGTTAAAGTTTTATTTTAGTCGTAATAAGGCCAGTTTGATGTTACTAGATGAAAGTGAGTCAGAAAGGCTTAAATCACACAGAAATGACTGTACTGCAAAAATCACTTTTGGAGCCATTATTTACCTGGTCATGTAACCATGTAGTGTTCCTAGTAATTTCTTATTCTATGGATTATTGCAACACAATAACTTGTCCTTTTTGCAGCTGTGCCAATGTGGCATTGTGAACTGGCATAATAAAGTTGTCTTATGTTTCTACTTAGATATCAAAGCAAAATCAAGATGTTTCATCAAGAGGCTTCAATAAATTCTTACTGAACTGGCTTTTATTAATACGTTGAAGGTGATGAGAGAATTCTTTTGAAATGTTAGGATTAGTGAGGAAAAGAAAATTTTAGAAGACAACTAACTTCTCTGTAGCAGATAGCTGCTTGCATAAAGGAGCTACTGAGGACAGTAAAATTCCAAACAGTTTTGGTTAAGAGATAATCTATTGCTCTCAGCATGTTTGCTTTAGATTTAGAGTATGATGAGGCTGGGTGGGAGGCAGACACCTTGTCACTCCTGTGGGATTTTTTCACTTTATTTTCATTCATTCCTCAGCACAAGTATGTAAGTAATCTTGGCAAGTGGGAGCATTGGTTGACTGAATAGTCAGGTGACTCTTCAAAGCTGAAACTGGAAGGCAAATGACAAAAACCAGACAGTTTGTGCATCCATCTCCCAGGCTGTCATGAGATGGTGCTGCCAGCAGCTTTATCCATAGTGAGTTTCTGGTAACTCTTCTACAAGGTGAGGCAAGATCTTGTTCCTTCTGGCTGCTGGTCCAATTCTGTGTAGGAAAAAATTGCTGCCAAATGTCCAGCAAATCCTAACTAAGCCACCCTACACAGGGATCTTTGGGAAAGGGAATGATGTCTTGGAAGTGACCAGTAGTAAGTAGGTCTACCTCATCTCTCTAACTACTTTTCTGTGTATATAAAGAAGACAAGACTGATGGGCGTGGCATGGCCTGGTCCATAGGTAAAATGCTTCTTGGGGAACAGTTTGTGGGCTAGTAATATATGATATTTTATTGTGACAGGACTTTATAAACAAGTATGTACTAAATGCTAGAAAGTCAGAGAACCTGGAATAGCTGGAACAGAGTAAGCTGTTGCTGTATTAATTAAGTCTAGCTCATTCCAGTTGTTCTGACTGTGGTCAAATGGATTAAATCCCGTGAAATAAATTTAAATCTCACCCACACATTTTGTAAATGAAGAATAAAAGGGCATTATGGGGTGTAAGTACAGGAGCATAATTTTCTGTCCATGTAGACAAACCTCAAATTAGCATACGTACTCCTCAGTAATGATGTAATTGTGAATTTGATGTCTGTCACGTTTCAGAATTGTGTGGAGCATTCGGATTTAAAATGCCTCATAATGCTGCTGCTGCTGCTTTTTCTTTCACCAGAGACCAGCAGAAACTGTAGATGAAGAAGAAAATGTAGAAGAGGAAAATGACAGGGGAGAGGAGGCATATAAAGGAGAGGAAGAATATCCAGAAGTGAATGGAGAGGAAAGTGGGAAAACTGTTAAAGAAAGAATTGAAGTGGAAGGAAACAAAAAGAAATTAAATGAAAATTATGAAGATGAAGCAGGAGAAACACAGAATGTTGACCAAGCAGAGGAGGAGGAACTTACCCATTTAAATGGCAAGAACAGTGAAGGAAATGGTGAAGGAATGGAGCATTTGAACTACCAAGGTGATCTGCAGCCTGAAGAAGAAATAAAAGAGGATTCTGGCAGTCAGAACCAGGTGAGTGTTTATTCTTTCAAAATGTTTTTCTTATGTTTCTGTACCTCATTCATCTCAGCCTTGTGCTTCTCAGCTTGTCTCTAAGTAGTTAAAGTCCTGAGACCATTTATGAGAACTTTAGTTTGTGGAAAAGTTGTTTTCCGTCTGTATAGATCAGTTACATCAGTAATTACATTATATGCCCTCCAACTGAGAAAGCAGATGTTTCTCACTATTTGATGAATCTGCATCTTCTGCTTTCCTTAGTATGCTGAATTTTGAAAAAAGTAATGAAAAAATTCTTGCAGTTTCCAGAAAAGCAGAATCATTATATATTTCCACACTACTTTGTCTTTTAGGACAGAGCAGAAGAGTGTGTTCATGACAACACAGTGCCTCATTATTTTAATGAATTGACTTTCACAGAAGTTGCGTTTCATAAAGAGCTTTTGCCATTGCTTTGTGGAAGATTAATCTCTTTTCCTTAAAAATTGAAAAATACATGAAATGAACAAGACTCTTCAAAGCAAGGGGCTTTAGTCAGTTTAAAGGCAAATACTGTGTTAATTTAGGATACACAGTAACCTGCTGTTGGCTTAGATGGAGGGATGCAGTCCACATAAATAAGGAGGACTCCCCTTGACTGTCAGATGTACTGACCAGCTAACAGAGTGTGGAAAACAAAGTGTTTTGTTCGATGGGGAGAATCCAGGTCTGGGAAGAGTGGGATTCGTGAGTGTCAGAAGCAGAGCAAATTGCTGCACGTTCCCTGCCCACAGGCTGCTGAAAAACAGTCTCTTCCTCTGCTTCCTGTGACACCGAGAATGGTTGCTCGCACTTTGCAACTGGGCTTTCTTCTGTTTCTATATGACACACAAGAATATTTTTCAGTTGAGAGAGCTGAGTAACATGACATTTTCTTGGGCTCTGAATTTATTCTGTGCTTCATATATTTGAATTTATTTTGTTTTAGATAAGCTGGAGTTATTTATGGAAATGGAGAAAGTGAGTGAGCATTCACTTTCAATGAATATGTGGGTAACTGGATGCTTGATGAAAGAAGTGTAGGGGGCAACCTTTAATGTGAGTGCTTTCTCCTTTGGAAGACATATAAGTATAAAAAAAAAGAAAATTTTAACATGATCATGATTGGAAAACTTTTTTTTCACATTAAGAATACCTTGTGGAAATTTTAATATGAAGTGCTAATGCTGTATTAAAATGAAGCAAAATCTTTGATACCCAATAAAGTTAACAGTGCCTGTCCTTTTTCTCGAGGTTGATCCCGGTCTTGAAAAAACATCCACAAATCCACGGGTGACAATCACCAGCCCACAGGAAAGTGAAAAGAACGACCAGAGCAATGACTGTGCGGCAGTTGCATAGACATAGGAAAAATGTAATGAGCAGAAAATGAAAGAGGATAACACTTTAAATATAAAGCATGTTATTTTTTGTGATTGGTAACTTAAATTAGGAAGGCAGGTTGAGTACCCATGTAATGAGTCGTGAGATGATGATGCTCTTTGGACTGATGAAAATCAAGCATTTATATCTACTAGAAGAACATAGAATTATTTTTACAAGGATAGGATTTGAGGGGGGAAATACAAGAGTACTTTATAGTAGTATTAGAAATAAATGAACTATTCTGTGGTACGAGGTAGTTAGCAGTAATAGAATAAACACAAAAATTACACTGTTCCAGGAAAAGGAAAAGAGACCCACCCAGATTCAATGTCAAAACTTCTTTGTCAATTTGTTCAGAAAAAGAAACCATTTTTTACCTTTTAATAAGGACATGTGTAGTTTTTCATCTCAAATTCCACATGATATGTATGATTTTCAGGCATAACATTAAGATATAACTAGAATACGTTCCTCACTTAATGGATTTATGCCACAGAAAATGGTTTACTGTAATGAGAGGCCAGTTCTAATGTTACTAAGTAGTGGATTTTCAGTATATTAATTAGAATTATTAGTGTTTGCATATATAAATAGCACTTATTTAGCACTATGAATACATGTGGACAGCCTACAATACTGCAGCTAGTTTCCATTTAAAACACAAAGTTTTGTTGATTGTCCTGCACTGATTCCCTTAACAGTGAATTATTGTCATCATGAACAAAAAATAAAGGACGAGTATGTAGTAGATTAGTTTAACGAGTTGAATTTGGATGGATTTGTAATTCAGTCTAAGAGAAACTTAATTTACTAATGAACTAAAAAAAAGAACATGCCTGGATTCAGACTGAAATTTCCATGAAACCATTGCTGTTGATGGAGCCATTTTAATATGTGAGACATCAGGATGAGCCCACCAGCTTTCTGTAAAAGTCAGGAACAATTATTGCATTTATGAACCCTTTGCATAGCCTTAATGGTTGGAAGTGTGTCATCATCCTTTGGAGCAAGCTGTCTCCTGATAGGCTGTGGCTTAATATGCATTAGTGAATAAGGCATTGATCCACAGTATTAGTTCTCTTAATGACACTGATTCCATTGCTCTTATCATTTCTCTGTTAGTAATGGGAGTAATTTGTAGTTCATAGAAATACAGCCCTGAGCATGATTTTATTAATTATACAAAAGAAATAGTGGGTTCCCTTATCGTTAATGCTAGTAACTTATTACTACAAGAAACTAAATGTCAGTTTTGTTGATTTCATGCCATTAAGACAAGAATTACATTTATGAACAAATTGAACTTGAAGCACTGTTTAAGGAATGTGAAGAACCACTTGTCATAACTGAAACTCAAACAAACATCTTCCATTCTTCTACTAGTTATTAAATGTATTCCAATGTAATAGAAATATGTGGAGATCCTTCAGCATATTTCTGTGCTTTGGCAATGTAAGTATAAAAAACATCATGTTAAAAACCATATGAACAGGGTTAGAACAGTTTGCCCTGTGGCATCTCTGAATTGTCTATGAAACCTGTAGCTTCTGTTGAGCTGTCTGGCAAAGATCAAAGGGAATATTGCATTTGTAATCAGTTCAAAATAAGCTCCTAATTTAGCCAAGCTCTTAACCAAAGTATGTATGTTTCCTTTTTTTGTGACAGCAATTAAGCCTATGCTCAAATACATTTAATTTCTCTTGGATTTAAAAAGACATCTATAGCTAAGCAGAAGTGAAAACCAACCAACTCTCCCCACAAAAAAAAAAAAAACAAATGAATAAAATAACTGTGGGTGACAGGGAGGTAAAATGACACAGGTGCCTTTATTGTTGGTGTCTGTTTATAGCTTCTGTCTGCCAGCAGTTTCTGTCATTTCTTCCCTTTCCCCAAAAGTTCAGTATTTTCCATGCTTAAAAGACTTAAAGATATCAATAAGAATAATTTAAAAGATTAAACTAGAATCTAGGGAAATGTAAGGTTATCATTTTCCTTCCTAGGAACATGAAGTCCCTATGAGTGTCATTCAACTTTGAAAATGTTTCCTCCTCTCTTCTCTCCTAAGAAAGACAGGATATATTTCTTCAGAAAAGTAAATCAGACTTTTTGGAAATAGAAATATAACCATTTTATCATTCACCTTGCAACACTTGACAACATGAATTTTTTATCAGGTTCTTTTATTTAGGGAAACTAGTTTATGGCTAACAAATAATTCTGATATTAAAGTAGAAATTAAACAAGAATGATACTGGTCTTGCTAATAGTTTTTCTGTGTGGATCTGCTGTGTGGGATGGCTGAACACAGTTTCACTTGAGAAATACATTATTTTGTAAAGTTTATATAATTTTATTTTATGAAGCTTATGTGCAACAATTCTGAGGGGGTTTTTTAAGAATTGTTTTCTTGTTTGGCTTTTATTTTAAAAAATACTTTGCTATTAAAGAGAACTAGTACAGCTATTCCTGTGTTTTCTCTCTTATCAAGGCCTGTTTGATGTTAAATCTGTCTTTGGGTTACTGACTTTATAAATTTGCAGCTGATAGGATTCTCCCATAACTAAAACTTAAAAAAACCCCAAAACAAAACAAAACAAAACAACTTCGGATTTGGTAGTTTTTGTATTGCAACTGTGAAAGAAAATAAGTTGACAATTTAGCTGTTACATAGTTATAAATGTAAGACTGATGGCACAGTTAAACTTGCCCAGGGAGTTTCTAATGTCACAGTTCAGGTTAGGCCTGGGTTATGGCATGTGTGTACTGTTCAGGCAATACTCAGCAATCACATGAGTTTTATCTGTTCACTGGCACCTCCTGGGAAAATTACCAAACTTCTACGTGTCTTCCTGCTGAGATTCCTAATTCAGCAAAGCATTAAAGCATAGGCTTAAATTCCATAGGACTGCAGTTTTCATTGAATTTCAACTAATGTTTTGGTGCCTTGACATCAGAGCCAAAATAAAGTTAGTTTGTGGAAACAAATGGGTGAAAATAAGGAAAATATGATCCCCACTCAGTATCAACTAAAGTACAGTGAAGTAAACCTGTGTGCAGAAGAATAAAAGAGTATTCTGATCACTTGGAAATACAGGGAAAGGATTGTTGCTGAGCTATATTGACCGATTACCCCAAATGTAGATTAAAACGACTGTTAGATAATAAATGTAAGTACCAAATGAAGTGTCTCCAGGAAGGGTGTGTTTATTGAAGTAGTTGCAATCAGAATGATTGAGTGGGATGCACTCAAGGATGTTTTGTTTTGGGTGGCTGACAGCCTTCAATCCAAGTTGTAATCAAAAGAAGTGCTGTGGACATGTCAATAGACAGTGGAGCCATCTGCTCTCTGTAGATTATTGTGTGTGTGCACATTTGTATCCATCAACTTATAGATGTTTGTGAGTGCTGTAACTGAGGGCATTTGCTGCGTGCACACACCCACTGCACACATAAATCATGTGCATATTAACAGTTTAATCTTCTTATAATGTTAGTGATGAGGAAAATATTATTGGTTGTAGCTGAAATTTGCTATAATTACACAAGAAAATATACCTAAATCTAGTAATAACCTCATGAAAAAGGTGACCTATTTTCTTATGTTGTGTGTACACTTCGGTGCTTTGCTGAACCAAACTCAGAATTTTTGAAACACTGAAGTAAAAAGGAAATATTGGCCTGGGAGCTACTGAAAGCTATGGGGACCATAAGGAAGTGGACAGGATTTGGAAAATTCAAGAGAGAAAGCACAAGTCTATAGTGCAACACATGATACCAGAATATTGAAAGGTCTTTGGTATTAACCTGGTGAGTGGCAAAGTCCCTCACCATTGCCAGAGGGGGCTGTCAGAGGACCTTGCTTGGGACTGTCCTGCAAGAACCAGGCTGTGCTTAGAAAGCCATGGAAGAGCCTCCACCCGGCACCTACAGCCTGAGCGTGGCAGAGCTGGGTCCCTCTGCCCTCCCGAGCTCTCTGCCCTGCAAGGCAGGTTTTTCCTCCCACCACTGCCAGCATGGATATGTTGGTGCTCCTGGTGGCTCCCAACCCTCTCTGCAGTGTCTTCAGAGACACTGTAGGACCTTTCCTCCCTCCCTCACCCCACTGGCTGCACATTCTGGGGGCACAGCCCGAGGAGGGTGAAGGGCAGCCCTTTGCATCTCTGCCAGGCCCTCCACCAGCCTAGACCAAGGGATCTAGCACATGGAGGAGCCCCCATCCTTCCCTGCTGGCAGGCTGCCCGCTCCCTGGCCAGGCTCTGCTTAGGGAAGCCACAGAGTGCATGCCTTGTGCCAGCACTGCTCTGTGCCTCCTGCTGTCTCTGGTGGCTGTTGGCTCCCACTGACCCACCTTCCAATGGGCACTGGAGTGGAGCTGAGAAAGACACTGGCACAGGACTTCTCTCCAGTATGGCCAGTGTCTGTCTTGCACGGGGAGCCCAGAGGTGGACACAGATGAGGGGAAGGGTCATGTCCCTCCACCTGCTGCCAAGGCTTTGCCTACTGCAGCCCAGGGTTCTGTCAGCTGCCTTTGCCCCAGGGGCGCTTTGACACCTTCAAACTGAGGCCCATCCTGGGCTCCTCCATGACCAGGTGTTTGCACAGCTGCTTCAGAGCTGGCTGTGCCTCAGCATCTACTGCTGCAGGGGCTTGTCACTCCCGTGTGGGAGACTGAAATGTTATAATTTATGGCTTAAACATTTTTGTGAAGGACTTTTGCCTATTATAGCAAAACTGTATAAAATCTACAGAGAACACTACCACGCCCTAAGGCCCTGGACTGCATGTTGATGGAGATAAGATAAAGTAAACTCAGGTCTGGGGAAAAAAGAATACTTTCACAGAGGGATCAAGTTTAGCACCTTCGGGATGGAGACCACAGCCCCAGGGCTATCAGCTGCCAGGCTGCCACAGACCCTCACCCCAAAGAGTGGAGGGAGGAGAGGTTTTGGGTGTGTGGTGAAAAAGCTGCTGGTCAGAAGCAATGAACACCCATCCTCTGCGCTGCAGAGGAGCTCAGCTATGGGGCCCCTTCACCCCAGGAAAAGCTGCATCCACGTGAGGGACAGCAGAGGGGGTTTCATGGCCCATCAAAGGCCCCCCCCCAAATGGGTCCCCAGACCCTGCACCAGAGCACTGCAACATGATGCAATAGGTCCACAGTGTTGCAAGGGACAGTGTCAAACTTGCCCACCCCAGGGGAGGCACATGGCCATTCCCACCTGGCCCGAGCATGTATTAATCCATTGGATCCTATACTTTTTGGCAGCGGGAGGCAGGGGACCCTCACCACCAAGAAGACCAGATGGAGGGGAGCAACAAGACGTCAGTGGGACCCTCGGAAGGGTGATATGTTTCTACCTAATCCATGTCACTCTCTCCCTGTCCATCCCCCAGGCACACCTATCTTCCTTCCTTCCTTCCTTCCTTCCTTCCTTCCTTCCTTCCTTCCTTCCTTCCTTCCTTCCTTCCTCCCTCCCTCCCTCCCTCCCTTCCTCCCTTCCTCCCTCCCTTCCTTCCTTCCTTCCTTCCTTCCTTCCTTCCTTCCTTCCTTCCTTCCTTCCTTCCTTCCTTCCTTCCCCTCTTTTACTATTAAATAAAATATATCAACTTTTTTGGTACCAACATCTAACCTCATTTGGTTTTAATCAAGTTTTGGGGTATATTTCGACCCTTTCTGGGTTTGATCCGTTTTATTCACAGAGAGTTCGTTTTCTTTGCTCTTCCGTGTTTAAACCAGTTCGTAACACCTGGGTGCAGTTCTTGGCTCTTGCCCTGGTTGAGCTGCAGGAGGTTTCTGCCAGCCCCTTTCTTCAGGCCATCAAGGCCCCCCTGCCTGGCAGCAAAGAGCAGTTGTACTCACCTTTTGGAATAACATGACTCTTTCCCCATAGTGGAGTACCATGTTGAGATACAGAACAAAAGGATCTAAGTTTTATAAGGATCTAAGGGAAAGTACATTTCTATAAAACTCACTGCATTGCTTTCAATTCTTAGTTTAGGGCCATTCTTTCTTCTTTCTCATCCTATCTCTATCAGAAACTAAAAAATCCTGTTCAGATTTTAAGCTTTTAAATATGAAACCATTTATGTTTCCTCTTTCTTCAAAGCTGTTCTACATGGTAGAACGAAAAAGCATTGCTAGAAATGCATATTCCAATTTAAATGCAACACATGGTAAGACAATTCCTGTCAAAATGCTGAAACCTGCCCCCAATATTGCACCATTTATTTTAAAGCAAATGATGTTTTTCTTTAAAATGAGATTATTCTTATAGATATTTGTCCTTAACAAATTAACTCCCAATTCCTCTTTCCTCTCTAGCTGAGCAAGATTTTCCCACATTGTGAGTATCCCAGGGGCTGGGAACTCAGTCTGCTTGGGAAGAGGTAAAGTGGTGTGAGTCTTTGGGACTCCTGCTTGAGAAGATGGGAACAGCCAGCCCCAGGAAGGGAAATAGGCAGTCCGGACTTCAGCTGAAGCAGTTTTGTGGATGAACCAGTTGAATGTCATAGAACCAAGTAGCTCGACAAAATCACTGCTTGAGATAGGAGGGAACGGTTATTTTATTAGCAAGTACTTAGGGGGTGAGTACTTCGGGTTTGTGTTCACATGGGTGAGTGAATTCTGCCTCTCTTGAGAGAAGAAAGTGTATTCAGACTTCAGTGATATATAGACTTTTCTCCTTGTATTAGTTAGGAAGGACCTCTGATTTAACTAGAGATTTGAGTGATTTAAACTCCTCTGTCTCAGTGATGAAGTGGTGGTGTCAGAGATAAGCAGTCACGCTGCCGCTGTGCTTTTTAGGTATTCAGCTTGGTATCCTCATAAAGATGTTGCCCTTGCTTCCTCTGCTGCCACGGGTTGTGTTTTCATCACTGCATACAATCTCCTCATCCTTCTGTTTCTCTGCTACGCTGGCTTCTTCCAGTTTGGTTGTAAGAAAAGCTATTTCTAAACATCATGGCTGTGCCACATTATTTCTGCCTTTTAAATCATTGATGCAAGACTGGCATCCTTAGAGTAACCTGAGCTTTACACCTTCCCGTCATCTCTTATGCTCCCACTGACCCCTGAAGAGTTAGCACCAAACAGAAATGACCTTGGTGAGACAAGGGCTAGGATTTGCATCCATCATTTAAAAGTAGTCTCCTTTTGCAGAGAAACAGACATGGGTGAAGACTATTTCTCCTCTTCATGCAGCACAAGGCCTAGTTGAAGATGACCAAAGGGTTCATTGTTCAAAGTGCCCTGACCACATGATTGTAGGTGGCTTACCCCAGGACAAGGAAGGTAAGGTAGCTAAGCCTCTTGGGTGCCTCTGGCTGGGGGCCTCACCCTCAGGCACATCTGATGCCTGCAGATGGTCCTGTGTGTGTGCAAAAGGAGGCAGATGTCTGTAGTAGTAGCATCGTGCCTGCTCATGGGGATTAGAGCCTTTCCCTGGAAGAACCTTTCCAAGTATGATTTTCTGTGGGGAAACTGAAGCAGAGGTTTTTTTTTGCATAAAAGGTGTTGGTTGTTTGTTTGGGTTTGGGTTTTTTTTTGGGGGGGGGTCAGGGTGGAGTAAGGGTGGGTAGCTCATCTTGTAAGGCCTTAATATTGGTGTTGAGACTTTTTTCACTCACTAGCACCTCTCCACACTCAGATGTTTCACTGCTGTTCCACAGCAGGGAGAGCCCTGGTGCTGCAAAGGGCCCCTGAGCGTGGCTGCTGGGGTAGGGCAGGTGCTGGGCGGTGGCCTGGCTGGTGCATGTGGGAAGCAGATCTGGCTGGAAGCAGATCATGGTGTGCTGACTGACCTGGTGGGGTTTGCCGCTGCTCTCAGACAAATGAGAAGTCCTCTGGAAGCCTCCAGCAAGTGAAAAAATGACACACAACACTGCCTTATGAGGGCTTCTGTACCAAAAGAAGTGATGCATGTGTCAGCGGCATGTGTGTCCGTGGGCATTGGGCTCCATGTGGTGCTCCCAGCAGCTTTGCTTCTTCAACTGCTCAGCCCTGCATACAAGCCAGTGCTAGATTAGTTCCCTTACACATGGGATGCAGACTGTAGTCCCTGACACCTCTGTTCTCTGCCTTTGCTGTGAGTGTGCCTCAGCACAGGCCTGACATGCACAGGAAACGTGGCCAGCAGCCTCCTTCCAGAGCAGATCTGGAGATACTTTGTGGTACACTTCAAGGTTCTTCTAAACCAACAACTCTGTGATCCACAGCTGGGTGTTTTAAAGATAAGGACTTGATGGCCTGGTCTGCACTGCTCCTGGAGAGAGGATTGGGATCTGCCTTGTGTATGCCTGCTTGCTGGCTTGCTCGCAGACAGCCTGCGTGAGGAGACTTGGCAGCACACCAGACAACTAGAGGCCAGAGCCTTCTCAACATGGATGCCATGAATGCATCTGCAAAGACAAAACAATCTGGCTCTCAGGTCTGGAGTTGCTTCTGAGCTGAGGTCTTCAAGGTTTATGCCAATGGTTCAGGGAGGTGAACTTCTGTGTGATCTGGAGAATGTTTTCCTGTCATACCTTAGTCTAAACATACACGGTGCCTCAAAGAGAGCAGTTTAGTTCAGAGAGCAATGCTGAGGCGCTCCTCAGAGGGCAGTCACTGCTGCTGGAGGGGCAGAGGAAGGGCAGAGGACCCAGACTATGCTCCGTGTCAGGGCAAAGATTTGTCTACATCTCATGTAGACCTAAACACAAGACATGTTTAAACCAACAAACTCAATTTACCACTTTCCAGTTACGTGATCACCTGGAGGTCAGCGCAAGTTCTTTGCCATCCATTCTGTTGTGATTTTAAGCTAAAGAGGGGCTGGCTGCAAGTGCTGCAATCATCTCTCTTTAACTGGTGTACACTGCAAGGGACCAAGCTCCTACTACTCCTTCCTCCCATGGCATGAGACGGTGATGTCTCCCTCCGGGGAAATCTGAGACCTTGGCTCTCAGGGCACATGGGAGTTCACATGGCTGTTGTGGTGATTTTTGGAAGAATGCTGGAGCTGCCTCTGCCCTAAAAGCTGAGCTACAGGCCAGAGCTAAAAGCTGTCACTGGCTCCTGTGGCTGTCCTGGGTCTCAGTGACTGCCTCTGCTCTGCTTTGCATGGATGGTGTGCCTTGCTCAGGGCCTGCTCAGTCACCTCTGATATGCAAGGGGAGGTGCAGATGAACCCACTCATTTGTAACCTTACAAAGCAGGGAGCCAGAGACCCAGTCAGCCTGTATGAGGGGGATACTGGGGCACTCTGATTCATGCTCCTTGGAGATAGTGGCTCTGTTCAGCAGTCTTTGAAGTGGGGATTTTTGTCTTGGCACAAACTTGCTCCAGTTTCCAGAGAAGTGCTTTTGCAAGGGGTCATTTGAGAGCTGAACCCGTTCTGAGCAAGAGCTATCTGAAGAAATTTCTTTATCATAGTAACTAAAGGGAATAATGTGTCCTCACACTAGAGGTAATGCACTCGTCCAACAAGAAGGCCCTCATGCTTGTCTAGTCATCTGTGGGGGGCCGGAATATTGATGTCAAAAGTTGATTTAGTTTGTTTAAATGTCTACTTTCATGAAGATTTTAGCCACTGTACTTATGTTGTTCTGGTCACAGGTTTTAGACCTGCAGCAAGTTTTTCTATGCTTTCAATATTCACTGATTGGCTCTTCTGATATTCGTTGGCAGATGACCACACTGATGCTTGAAATGCTGTATTTCACCAGCTCTCCCCTGGGGATTCCTTCCCTCTCACCTCTCTCCACCTTCCTCTCGCTCCTGCCCATGCTGCAGCCCTGCCTCCCCCGTGCTGCCACTTCAGGCAGGCACATTTTGCACCCCCTCCAAGACACGTGTGTGGCAGGGTTCCCTCTCACCTCACTCCAGCTGCTGAGGAGGCTTAGGAAGGAATTGTCAGGGCTCGAGGTTCCTGGAGGAGGCAAGGAGGGGAAGGGCAGCAGATTAGGTGACCAGAGGCAGGAAATAATGACATTCCAGAAAGGCCTCTTGCCCCCTGAACAACACCACCAACACCAACACATCCTTTTAGCCTCAGGCTGGAGGGTGCCTTTAGCCAGGAAATGGCCTGAAGCCTTGACTGCCATAAGTTTTGAGGCTGAACTTGCTGGAGGAGCATAACACACATTGTTAAATTGACTAGCTTATTAGCATTGTTTAAAACTGATCTCCCACCTATTTTTGCAAAAGTCCATGAATGGTAAATCGTGGAAAAAAAGGGTGCCTTCAAAAATCAGCTGTAAATAATTAGGAAATAAACAATAAAAGATGTTATTTGATGCTGGCTCTTTTAAGGGCTGTTAGAAGTATTTGCCTCACCTACTGTCAATATGCAGAGATTATTTTCATCCCAATACCTCTGTAAATTATCTGACAGCAAAACTGAGCTTTGGCCTGCTTAATGTGCATCAAGTGAACTGATGCAGGAAATGCACACTGTGTGGTCTGCCACACGTCCAGGAAGAAAAATGAGGGGGTGGACGGATTGTTTGCCCAGAGACCAGAAGGTTCCAGAAGAATCACACACTGTCTCTAAATATTGGAAATAGAAGGAGACTAGGTGGGTCTTCCTGTTTACAGTGATGTTCCTCTGGGACAAACTGTCCCATGGGGATGAACTGGCAAAACTCAAACATTGTTTCTCTAAGAGGTGCGTGGGCGTTAACCCCAGATGACTGGTGCAGGCTAATGCTCTGTAGAGATGTTGCTTCCTTCAGATTTGTGAGGGGTAGGACAAGGAAGGGGTGAGGCTGTGCCTCCACAGCCTGCTCAGGCAGCTTGTATGTTATTGTCTCTACCCCGATACTCAGTGAGCTGAGAGGGCAGCCTGCTGTGTAATGGCGGGGATCACCGGTCAGTGCTGAATAATCCCAAGTGCTAATTCCTTTTTTTAACCAAAATTGTTCCATTCTTAGCCCTTTTCAGAAAAGTGCATCCTGCTGAGGCACTTACAGTCTTTTGCTGTCTCCTTTGCATTTCATGTCCTCAGGGGCTGAGTGGCCTCCCTGGTGTGCAGGTTGTACTGGTGCTCCCTCTCACCAAACCTCTCTCTCTGCAGCCTCCCATTCTTCTGCCGCTGGTTTCATGAAGAGCTGTTTGCTTGTACTTGTGCATGATTAAAAATCTCATACTTGGAAATGGCAGGCTGAGGCTGTAGCTGAAATTGGGAATTAAATCTCCTTACAGGCAGCTCAAGAGGAGGAATATTTCTGTCTCTGCCTTTTGCCTGTGATTCACCATGCACTGGGAAAAAATGGAAAATAAAGGGGTCGAGACAGCCTGGAGAGTGGAGGACAGAACAGATGATAACAGAAGCCTTTTCTGCACAGTGTGCTGGGGAAGCAGAGTTAACCTTCAGGAGAGCATCTATTAACCAAAATGAAGCCAGTGATTACCACTCAGATGAAAATTGTGATTTCTTCCACTACAATTGCAGAGAAAATGGTGTTGGGCTGGGAGGGGTTGCACTGTAATTTCAAGCCAAATGAGTCTAGAAGAGAGGCAAGAAATAAGATGAGCATGAAGAAACTGAAAGGAACCTCTGGAGCAGGGAGGTCAAAGGGTTGAAAAAAGAAGAGCTTGGCTGCTTAAGCCATATTTTATTTGCACTGGGGTGTCCATTAATGTGTCCACTGGAAAGCTGATGGCAGTTGGTGCTTGGAGGGGAAGTCCCAAGCAGTCCCATAGTTGAGTGTGTGCTGCAATTTAGTGGGGATGGGAAAAGTGAAAAAGTTAAATGGTAGGGAAATGATATGTGCAGGGACAGATTGCCCTCAACCTCACTAGAAGTTTCCCACGGAGCATGACTTGCCTCTTGCTGCTCCCCAGCTGTAGGCCATATCACAGGCATTTCCCATAGGAACAGCACGCAGTACATTTCCACTGCCTTTTGCTGATGCTTCAGCTCCTGCACCAAAGGGTGAAGGTGTTAAAACATTACAAGAAAATGGATCTTAAAAATGTTCCTGACGTGTCTTAATCTTTCCAGTATGTGGCTTCTTAATAGTAGCAGAGCAATTTTCTGCTCAATATTTCTACAAAAGCCGTGTGTGGCACTGATTCTCTGCTGTGAAGGATTGCAGCCTCTGGAGGTCTCAGTTCTGGAAAAGCTCCAAGCAACCGAAAAAAGGGTTTAATGAGATGAAACGTGTGTGGCAACATTAGCCATGACAACATTATCAGCTTTGCTGCTGCTGATAAATCCCAAGTGCGTTTCCTATCCCAGCAAGCTTCGGTAAAATCCTCAAGGGCATTTCTTTTCCCCTAGCACCTGGGTAATGCCATGCCATGACTCATCTGCTTTTGTACTGTCAAAGCATGTTCAGTTCTGTGCAATGTGACTGAGCACCTGATGTTTGGATCTGCTTTATCAATTACCTGTTGGGTCAGTTGTCCTCCGGATGAAAATTTAGTGACACTTGCACTTGTGGTGGGGTGTGTTTTAAAGAGAATTGTATACCCATACAGCCAGTTCAGGTGAACTAGCCCAACCTCTGCTTGCTTTTCCAGCTGGATTTTCAGTCAAACTTCCAGTACAGTGTTAACAAAACACAGGTGGAGAGAAGGGACTCAGTAATAGCTACAGGAGCCCTTGCTCTCATCTCCTTCTGTGAACTTCACTGTAAAACTTAAATTGTCACATTTCCTCCATGCACAATTAAAAAGTCTCAGTTGAAAAAGCCAGGACAACTTGACTCTGCTGCCCGCACACTGATAGCCCAACAGCAGTGAAAGTCAATGGCAGTAAACAACATTCCTTGCAACCTGGACAGGAAATGCTGAGGACCCTCTCCGCCTGGAATAGCTAACAAATAGCAGCAGTGACAGCCTCTCCCTGCGCCTTGTGAGTAATCAGTACCCCTCACCTCTGTTCTTGACGGCTTTCTTTATAAATACACAGCTTCTCACCTTGCCAGCCTTTTGAACTTTTCCTCTTTAGCACAGCTTCATCTATTTCTCCCCTGAGATTTTGAAGTATAGGGTGTAATGTGCCTACGTATTTCTAATATAAGGGTGCCAGTGAAGTGCCAGATGCCTTTACCTCTACTTTCTTCCATTCTCTGACCGCGTGCATGTGACGAGCTCTCAACTGTCCATCTTTTCAGTGCTAATGCTTGGACTCTGCAATTGTGCTGCCAAGAGGGGAACTTTCTTTGCATAACAAAATTTTACTTCCCATGGTGTTGTCAGCCATGATAATTATTGCAGGTTCAGCTGAAACTTCCAAACACATAAGATCTGGCTTATTGATGTTGTAAGTATGAACCGAGTGTCACAGACCACAAAACGTTTTATGAGCAAGGGAAAGAGCACAGCTCTTACCACACCCCTGCCATTATTGTGGCAGAATCTGTTTGATTCAGCACCAAAGTGGCTTCCTCGCTGCTGTAAGATGAAAACAGACTGCATTAAGACACCAGTGAGTTTCAACTGCTGATTTCTCCTTCAAGCAGAGCTCTTAAATTTTTTTGACTAGAAAGAAACTTTTCACAAAATCCATGGCTGGCTCACGCCTAGAATTTTATTCAATCCATTCAAAAAATAGACAGAACTATAAGGTGGCACATATTGTCAGAGAGTACAAATGTCACATCTTTCTTTATACAGTTTAATTTAAATCCATAGATTAAGACAGTGAAATAATTGCCCTGGGTGAGAAAATAATTAGGGGTCTCCCATGAAAGGACAAGTTTTTAGGTAAACATTTACACAAATGTATCTGGTTAAGCATAACTTTTTCTATTCTCTATAAAAATATAAACAGCATTTCAAAACGTCTTTAGATACGTACACTGAGATCATCTAACATGGCATTGATGTACTGACAGAATACAGGACCTGGGCATGTCAAACCACATTTATTCATCCTCACCCAGACAAAACTAAAACATTTTGTATTAGCCTCAACATAATACAATATAATGAAAGAAACAATATCAAAGCAAAGACACACAAGTATGATGTTCCTCCTCCCACAGGAATTCCTTATCTTTATTTTGTTTGTAGTTTTTACTAACGTGGCAATGACTAAGACAAAAGTGGCACTTTAGCACAGGTTAGTTGTAACTCAGGATCAAGTATAACTTGCCTTTCCCAGAAAGTAACATTGCTGGGAAGTGACGTGCCAGGATCAAATCAAGGGCTCTCACTGACATGTATGTTTTACCTGTGAAGTATTACTTTGATACAGACTGTAGCATGTGACAGGAGGACAAGTGCAAATTACAAGGGCAGAATCTTGGCTTCCCAGACAGCAGAACCAGGTGGGAACATGTAAGACTAATCAGTATTTTAAAAGTAAAAAAAAATTAAACAAACTAATGAAATTTAAAAAATAGCAAATTCATCTAAACTTTAAATAGTGGGATGTAGAATGTTCCTGGTACAGCTGTCATAAGCGCACCCTAGGTTTCCCAGGGATGCAATCTGATAAGATAAACACCTAATAACTGTTGCAAGAACTTATTGTACCCACAGAGATTAAAGGGTTCAAATGTACTGAATATATTAGTCACAGGTCTAATCATATAACTTCCTTTTTCCCAATCCTAATTTTTCACCGGAGCAGCTCCCCCATTAGCTGCATGTTTATATAGCAGAGCACTCGATGTTTTACTTGACTAGCACAGATGCCAACAAGGGCTGATATTTTCCAGTTAAAGTGATCTACAAGAGAAACAAAAACTAAGGGAAGGGTCAGGTTTCAGATAAAGGCTGGACATTTTGAACTCTGGACAAAGTGACAGGTATCTTTGATTCTCCTGGTGCTGGCGCTTTTGTGACTGGGTTTGCATGGGCTTTTATATCAGCTATTCTCTCTTTAAATCTTTGCTGGAGGTACTTCTCTTCTTTGGAGTAACTTTTAGCAAAAGCAGACATCAACAGACACGCTGCCACGGTGGACCCTCCAACACAGAACAAGATTGCTCCTGCCAGCTTGCATATATCAAGGGACCCATTGAACTGAACAGCACGGGTATCCACAACAACAAAATCATCCTTCCCAAGGGCTTCGATTTTCGGTGGCACAAGAAAACCCACTACAAGAACAGCTACACCTATCAGCATAAAAGCCGTCCCAGAGATGAGTCCGACCTGGAAAACAAACAAAGAAAGAAACAAACAAACCCCCAATTAATTTCCAGTTTTTCCATTTCCCTTTCCAGTTTTCAGTTGGGAAGTGCTCCTAGGAGGCATTTATCTTTCACTGTGTCTTGCAGATACAGTTCTCCCTCCTAGAAGAAGGCAGGTATTTTTCTTTTAGGATATATGAGGCCCTACTAGAACTAGTGGAAAAACTGTCTTTTTACAACTCATATTTATATAACTGAGTATTGACATTTCTGAAAACAATGGAATATGGGTTGCTATCTCTAAATAGCATTTCATGTTGAAAGGCCCCATCAGAGAGAGGATCACAGTTTAACCCCAGTGCTGTGTAACTGATTATTCCTTTAGATTTAGCTGGTGGTTAGCACCAACAGTTCAGTCCCTGCTGGTAGTCTGCCATATCCACCACTTGCTTTTACTTCATGAGATGTCATTCCTTTGGAGGGATTAGAAGGAAGTTGCCATTGCCATATGAACGGATCACAAAGTGTTTATAGCGTATTTCAAGTGTAAGTACAAAACTGGGTTCACCCAGAATGTTCCTGGGGGTAGGGATCATCAGGGGGTAGGGTTTGGATGGCCTTACACGCCCCACCCAAACTCTGCTCTTCTGCAGTTCTGTCAAATTACCCGACCTTAATGGAGATCTTTTGGTTTTCTTGATCCCTAGGTCACACTCTGCTCTTAATGTACCAGTCCTGTTCCCAACAATCTGGCAGGACTTCCGTGGGTGCAGAGCAGAGATAAACTACACTTTCAAGATGTGTGTGGGGTTTCCAGACAAGACTTCGGTGTTTCAGTGACATTGGGACAGAGAAACTAGATGATCCAAAGACCCCAGGGAGCTGACATATTTTGGTAAGAGTGCCCTGCTTTCAGACATAGTTATCTGGCCACCTCAGGCAAAACTGAGCAATGAAAGGCCTTTCTGGATGAATCCTTAATACCAGCACTTATACAGGGAAAGTCTTGAAATGGGAGTCTCTCTCCAGTAAAAAGCAACAGGCAGTACCTTCCAGAATACAGAGCTCCACCTGCTCGGCGATCTCTGGATCTGAAAATCATCCTCATACTCCCAAATTGAAGCTGTGCAATCCTCATAAAACTGATGCAGGTAGGACCGAACTCCGTAGCGTTGGTACCCTCCCTCGGTGCTGCCCTGCGCGTGCTTGGACCCGCAGATGTCAGCATAGGAGCTCATCCTTCCTACCTGCAACGAGAGGTTTCACACAAAGCAGATCATTATCGGTGTGGTGGGGCAGCAAAGACGGCTGCAAACTCTCCAGGTGTGATGAAAAAAATGGCCCAGGAGAGACCTTTCCTTCAGTTTTTTCCAAACCAAGAAATGAGCTGGGTACAGCTGCATGCAGTGACTCAGCTCAAGCAAACCCAAGGAACTCGGAGACTGGGCACTGCATAGCCCAGAGGTGCTGCAGGGAACATTCCCTCCCATATGCAGGGTGCTCACTCCCCATCTTTCACACTAACGTGCTACTGTGTTTCCATGGAGACTGAAAAAAGCAGGATATGCCAGGTAACAAAATCCGGCATCCCTCAAGGGCTCATGTTGCCTCTCTTCTAGACTGTCTCTGTCAGTTAACTAGAGTTTGCCACCTTAGGAACTTTTCAAACTGCTGAGTAAGAGGGGTTTTTTAAAATGTTTTTTCCTGAGCTTTTGAAGTGCAGGACTAAGCACTGATATACCATTCATGGCCATGGGAAACAGAGACAAAATAAGTCCTGGACAGATTAAAAGAGTACAAAACTCGTACTTAAATAGGGATAGTTAAAAAAAAAATAAAAATGGAATGCCACAACAGCATCAATTTGCTCAGTGAGACTGAAATGGAAATACTAAGCTTACAGCCAAGTACTGCTCTCTTGGAGAAGTCGATGCCCAAGCTCCTGTTGACTTTAATAAAATCAGAATTTTGCCTGCTATGAAAACTACTAACAAAGTTTCTTACTCTTTCCATTTCATGGAAGTTCTCCTAACACACAAAATCCATATTTAACTATGCAAGTCCAAGGCTTGAACTTGCTTGCGTGGTTGTGATGCTACTGAATTCATTGAAATAATACTAGCCCCTAAAAACAACTCGAGCGATAGCTCAATGTTACTTAGGCTCATTGGCTTCTCTTTAAAGATGTTCAAAAAGGCTTAGTCCAAAGGGAACTGTTAATCAGAACTTGCACCTGAAAGTCATGGCTCAATTTATATCAGCTTCAAGCAGTACGTCAGATTTCCACAGCAATTTCACTTAGAGGGAGGGAGGTTTTTATGTGCTCGTGGCAGCTGGGACCTCCCAGTTTTGCAGCCCTACAGACCTTTGCCCTTTGGGAATGGGTGATCGTGCTGAGTATTAAATACCTGAGTATGCAAGCATTCAAATTAAGGAGAATCCAGAAAATATTGGTGGGGAATAGCAATGGTCTGACTGAATCTTTTGGCTGGCTCTGCTAGAAATCAGTGCTGGTATAAAGAGTGAACTTCCAGCCTCTGGGAATCTTGTTGTGTTCTTGGCTCGGGAACAAAGAGAGATTTGCTTTTTCCTCTTTACAGAAACCCATTATCTTGGGGTTTTATTTATTTTGCATATCTAATATGCATTTAGTTGGGGATTTCATGATCTCAACATCTTATAGTTGCAAATATCTCTCTTACAACATGGTGATGAGGTTTCAAGGTTCTCACAGAAGTCATGACCCAGTGGAGAAGGCAGCCCACATGTTGCTGGGGGACCTGCCAAGGGCCAGAGGGAACATTGCTGGTGACTGAGCTTTGCAGAGCAACAGGGGTAGAGCCAAGCACAGCTTCGGTCAGGAAACCCTTTTTTGAACCCCAAACTGCTTCTGTACCCCCTGCAAGTTTCCCTTTTCCACCTTAGCCACTGTAAAGCTTTAGGAAATTAAAGAAGTGCTCTCCAACTCTGTGGATGGGCTTGCTCTCTGCTGATAATACAGGACCAGTGTCTATCACAGTGTGCTCAAGGTGCTGGCCTTCCAAGGAAAGGTGGAAGAATAGGCAGGGTGGACATAGACCTTGAGACAGCAGGAAACTCCTGGGCAGCACCAGCTGCTCACCAGGTGAACAGGGAGAGGCTGGCCCTGGGGCCACCCTGTGTCAAGTTGCACACAGCTTACACTGATGTTTCCAGCTACAGTTAACATACTGAAAAACATTCATTTGTGCCATGGTTTAAGCTCAACTGGCAGCTGAGTACCTTGCAGCCACTCGCTCATCTCCACCCTCTACCCCTCCATCATGGTAGAATAGGAAGGAGAATCAAAAGTAAAGCTTGTAGGTTGAGATAAGAACAGTTTAATCATTGAAACAAAGTAAAATATAGTACTACATAAAAAAAGGAGAGATAAAACCCAAGAAAAAGAAATGATGCACAATACAGTTGCTCACCACCCTTGACTAATGTCAAACCTTGTCCCTGAACTGCCATTGTCCCTTTCCTAGAAACTCCCACAGTTTCTCTACTGGGCATAATGTTCTTTGGTGTGGAATACCCCTTTAGCTAGCTTCAGCTGTCCTGGCTGTGCCTCCTCTCAGCTTTTTGTGCAGCTCCTCACTGGCAGAGCATGAGACACTGAGAAGGTCCTTGGCTTAGGGCAAGCATGAAGCAACAACCAAAACATCAGTGTATTATCAACGCTGTCCTCATACTGAATCCCAAACACAGCACTGTAATGGCTACTGAGAAAAAAACTCAAATCCCAGTCAAAACCAGGACAGTTTGTTGTGTTTTTTTACCATGCTGTGAAGTTTTGAACACTATTATTTTTTGAGGTACAAAAAAAAAAAAAAAATTGTGGTATGTATATAAGTATATAATCTGGACTGTTGTGGGGAAAAGCTGCAAGTAATTCTACTTTTGGAGGCTCTTTTTGTTTTTCTCAGGAAAACCGTTTATTCCCTACCCAAAAAGACAGGACAAGAAGTCCTCTTTTCTCACTGCCACCATTTGTTCAACAGCTAGCTGCCATCTTTAACAGCACAAGCCCTGAGGAGTTCTCATAAAACCAGAGTTATGCCCACCTCATAAACATACCTTACGGGGAAAGGAGAAGAGGAAAAAATGGTGTAGTTTACCACAGCTGCCCCAGCTCTCTCATGCAGGGTCACACCGCCTGCACCTCAACGATAAGAACACTTTGCAGCCCTACCCCTCCAGCATCTTTTGGTTAAGCAAAGATTCCATCTCACACATCAGAAATAGAATAAAGAGGTGAACTAAAGTTCTGCAGAGACTCACTCTCTTGGGTCCTTACTTAGATCTTTATTCTCACGTCAACCATGCCTTCTTAATAAATTATGCTTAACTTCAGTCTAACTTAAATCATTCAGGTAAGCAAATTTAGCACCATATAATGAGCAGAATGGTAGATATTTTCCCCAGGTGTAAGCAACTCCACAAGGTCAACCCAGGGAAGAACCAGAATTAACATGACCAGAGAATGTGGCCTGCCACAGCTTGCTTATATTACTCCAGTGGCCACCAGGAGCATTCAGAAAGGAGGTGAAGCACATTGCTGAGTCTGAACCAGCAACTTTAATTGTGATTAATTTAAGAAAAGCCAATGTGACGTGACAGAAACCTTTTTAAACATGATCTTGCATTCATTGCACTGTCTGTAGGTTTAGTCAGGCAAAAAAAAGGAGGATGCAGTGTTTGTAACAGCTTGATGAAGGACCTGTAAGGACCACACAGCTTGGAATCACTTACATGACACTCAGATTGTTTTTCTTTAGCAATCTAAAAGGCTAATAGGTGGTTTTGGTCAGATATATGAACAAAATGATAAATAAGAGCTGTGAGGTGAAATAGAAAACAAAAGAATGATCTTATGCTTGCAAGAGTTGTGATAGCATCAAGTAGTATGACCTTTTAAAATGGAAGGAAAAAAAAGAAGAAGGACTGCCAGAATCATTAATTCTTTTCAAGCACTGCATAATATTAATTCTACTGAACATTTTCTTCATGGTCAGACTCTTCCACTTATACATAATTTCCTATCTTTTGCAAAATATCTTGCCCCTTAAGAGAAGAGAAAGCAGCTCCCAGCCCTATATGAAGCAGCCTGCTAATCTGGGCTAAGATGGTCTCTTCTCTCAGCTACAATGTAAATGTAATGTTCTTGCTACTTACAGATAGGACACAGGAACTGAAAGTCAGAGAGAAAACAGTTCTCCACAAGTAAGAGGGAAACGTGTGTCACAGCATCAATTTACATTGGATGAATAAATACTGCAGTAGCTATGATCTCTTGAGTGTTGATGTGTATTTGCATGTCTCGCCTTCAGGGCTGAGAAACTAAACACTGAAATGTTGGGAAACTTTTGCTAAAAAGAGAGTCGCTCTTACCCAAATCTGTGCTATGACCGATCTGAAAACATGCATCCAGGCTGAAAGAAGCGGCTTAATCATTAAGTTTTTCAGTGCCTAAACCCAAGGTGCTTAGGAAAATGTGGGATGTAGGATCACAGCTTCAGAGAACACCACTGCATAGTAGCAATCCATCCCCTAGCAACTTTTGTTTCCATGGCAAAAGCTGTCCTGTTTACTTTGAGCTTTACTATCCTCTGATGATCTGGGGAGATGTGATTGGACTGGTGAACAGACAGATTAAAAGATGAGCAAGCTCCATGAAAAATTACCCCATAAATTTTCCAAATACTTTGCTTTCTTGAGCCAGGGCTGAACACACTTAAAAAACAAAAATGTAAGGAATTGTCATCTAAAAAGCAGCACAAAAGGAAACAAAGATGTGTCATTGCTCTGTGACACTACACTGACACTGAGTGTAAGCCATGAATGCTGATGGTTGGCACAGGTGAAGTCGCCTTCCCCCTTCTTCAGACTTACATACTTTGACCCTTCTGTTCAAAGAGCCGTTTCCAGTCCTTACATACAGAGAGCGTTCCTTGTGAAGGGGGAACACTGGCATAAACAGCCTGCCTTTTACAGCAGACTCCGAGGTGGCCTTTCTGATGCCTCCTGAGCTCCCAGCGCTTCCCGGGCCGGCGGCTCGGCCGAGCCGCGCTCCGCCCGTCCCGGTGCCCTGCCCCCGCTCGGCTGCGGCGCTGCCAGGGGCACCTGCTGCCGCTGCCCTGCGGATGGCCGGGACGCCCGGCTGCCTCCGGGAGCCACTTCTGCACCGCTGCCCTGCACGGGGGGTGCGAGCAGCACCTTCTCCTGTGTTCCTGGGGGGGCGGCCCCGCCCGCTTCGCCGCCGCCAGGGGCCGGAGCGGGATGCTCCCCATCTCCCGTTTCCCGGCCGAAGCGGAAGAACTCCGCAGCGCCCGGACGCCGATGAGATCTCGGCCCCCGCGACCCTCCCGGCCCGGCGGTGCCCTGGGGGCAGCGGAAAGCCCGGTCCGGCCGCCCCATCCCCGACCCCCGGCGGCGGCGGGGCAGCGCGGCAGCAGCCTGCCCGAGGAGAGCCGCGTCCCCCCGAGCCGGGAGGCGAAGCCCGGGGCTCCGCTGTAGCCCCCGTCCCCGCCGGGCGGCCGGTGCCTTCCGCGGGATGCTCCGCGCCGTCCCCCCGCCGTGAGCCCGCCGGCGGCCACAGGAGCCCCCGCCGAAGTGCCGAGCCCAAGTTTGCCGAGGGGCCGGAGCGGCGGCCCCGCGGTTACCTGTCCCTCCCGGCGCTGCCCTCGGCCGGCGAGCCCCCGCGCTGGCGGCGCTAGCTGCGGCTGTCCCGGCCCGGCCCCATCTCCGCTCTGCGCCGCGCCGGCCCCAGACACCACGTATTATGTACGGCCCGGAGCGCCGCTCGCTCCCGCGCCGTGCCTGCGCACTGAGCCGCCGCCGCGGGGCGCGGAGCGGCGCCGGGCCAAGCTCGCCACGCCGCCCCCGCGCTCGCCACGCCGCCCCCGCCCAAAGGCGGCCGCCCGGGGGGCCCGGCGCTCCCTGGCTGCCGGCGCTCGGGGGCCCGCCGGCCGAGCCGGGCAGGCCCGCAGGTGCACGCCAAGGTCACCGCGGTCTCCTCCCTGGGTGTTGGCGCAGAGGCCTCTGATCGCGCCCCCCACACCTCCTCCCCCTTTTAGTCAGCATCGAAAACCGCAGGGACCCAGTGCTGTGCCATCTGTCCAGCCGAGTGGATAGACGTGACAGAAAGTGCCCTGCGACGGACAAGGCACTGAGATCTGGGGGCTGGGGAAATGGGTCGGTCAGCAGGAGACCGAGGGACACTCCTGAGGGAGACAGGGTGAGGCTGAGGGCGAGGCGTTGGCGTCTGACAGCAACAGGTTGGTTGTTCAGTGGGAAAAGATTTCAAGAAAGCAGGTTTGGGGTTCTAAGGAAGCTACTGAGGAAAGAGCATGACAAGGCTCCGAGAGCTGGAGATGCTAAAGTGTATCCCATGAAGAGGAAATATGTAATTCGTCTGAAAGAATAATGAGAATGCAAAGGGCAAGAGTTCTAAAGACTCATATCCGTATGGTGCACTGAAATATGCACAGAAACAGTGTTGTTGCATGCAGAAAAAGTGGAAGTGAATTAAAGCAAAATGGGGTAGTATTAGCCAATGGAAAAACAAGATCTTTTTAAACTGCTCTAATATGTAAAGAATAAGGTGAGAGTAATGGTTTCATTAATAGCCCAAGCTTCTTTGGAAAAAAATAAAACAACCAAAAACCCCTGCGTTTGATGATGACAGTGATTTTGGGTAGTTGCAAACTAAGAATCATAAAAATAGCTATTAAAAAAAGAGCAAGTAAGGGATTAGATTTGGAGGAAGAAATGCTGGTTTCAGTGCATTTCATCTTGTCTTTCCAAAACTGTTACGCCTTTCTTGTTTCAGGCAATGAGTAATGCCAAAATGTTCCCCTGACCTGAGCAGTGCTACTTCACAGCAGTGTGCTGTTCAGTGAGTATAATAAGCATACCCAGCCCACAGCAGCTAGCACGTAATAAACTGACAACTATTTGTGAAAAAAACAGGAAAATACAGTGAGGTGATAAATGAAAAGCCAGATGGGCTATCAGTCTTAAAAGCAATTCTGTGATTAATTGTCCTGGAAAGCTAACACCAGATTTACATGTAGTATAGCAGTTACAACTGAATGCTGCTTTATCTCAGATCAGGAAGATGTCTTCTATAGAAAAAGCAATTAATCTACATGATCAGTCCTCCCTCTGTTTACAAAGCCTCTTTTACTTACTTACCTATTGACAAAAGCAATAAATAAAAAGAACATTAAATACCTGTGTTGGCCCAGTTTTGTTTCCTGACACAGAAGTTACATGCTCAGCTAACCAAGACAAATTAAATGTTTTAGCAATGGGAACATTTGCAGTAATGCAAAAATTGATCTGTGAACTCCAAATTAACAACCCTGAAGGTTAACCATTGGTGATATCATAAGTTGATTTTAGTGCGCTTTTAGCACATTAGGAAAACTTTAAACTCAGCCTGAGATCAGAGCTGTTCTTGAAGTGTAGCTGAGTTTAGTTACGAGAAACATTGAACAGAAGAGTGTAAATGTCCTGTTTAGCCCTGAAATAGGTAACATCAATGCAAAGATGTTTTAGAATAGCAGGACCTATAGGTCATGGTGGGACTCAGGGTTTCAGCTGCTGTTATATGAAGGAATTTCCAAATGTAGGTCTTTCCTCAGTTACCAGCTTTCAAAAAATTTAGACTGTGTTTATCCTGAGGACTTCAGCTGGTAGTGGCAAGGAGAGGAAGTGCAATATTCTACCTCAAGCTGTAGATACTGGTTTGGGTTTTTTTCCCCTGGTGGAGAGGAAACCCAAGTCTAGTGCTTTCTTTATCTTCCATCTGCTTTTCTAAAGGTTTATAATGGACAGTAGCAAGCATGCTGAGGAAAAAATCCTGTCAAGAACTTCTGTAGGTGGTGGTGTTGGTTGCCATAGAGTTTACAGCTTCTCTCTTACTGAGAGTTGAAGTGATTTTATCAGCTGATTTGATGAACACAACTTAGGTAGCTTCTGGGAGCCTGTGCTGAATTGGAGAAATTACAGCTTCTGTAAAGCACATTTCTCCTGTAGCAAAATGCAGAAATTGGTATGCGATTCAAGTTCAGTGAGTTGCAGATGTCTGTTCCTATTTGCTTAATGGTGATGGCAAGATTCCAGAGGCTGTTCTTCTGTTTCACATGGAAAGCTGTGGCCTCAACAGTTCTGCTGTAATGACATTATTGACACAGTTGCCTGTCCTTACCTTCCTAAGGACTGGCTCACCTTCACCCGGAGAGCAAGGCCCATAACACTTCCACTTCCGGAAAATCTGCAGTTGACACAGATTCACAAGGAGCAGGACTGATAACTAAAAGCTGTCTGCCCTTCTTCTGGCCTGGAGTCTCCTCAAGGAGCTGTCCTGCCATTAAGGAGGTGATCTTAAGGGGCCAGAAATACTGGAGAAGAATGGGGCAAAAAGGCAGAGGTCAGTTCAGGTCTGTAGTGCTGTTCTAGAGCTGGGAGGTCTATTAGAAAGTGTATTTTATTTTTCAAAACTTCTGATGCAGAGCATGGTTTATGAATCAAAGAGGTGTCTTTTTCAGACTCTAGACATTCTGCCAGCTGCTGCATTCCTGTTTTATATGAGGTGATTTGTCTGTTGCTATTGTCCAGAAATCAGTGCTTGGCTACTTGTTTGTCAGACACTGCTGTATTTCCCAGTGCTTTGTTCAAAGTGTTCTAGCTAGCAAAAATGATTAATTGTCATAATTTGTCATATTCTGCCATCGCCATCTTTGGATATAGATTTGTTCTTGTCCCCTGAGCCAGAAGTACAGAAGATGCTTTCTTGACAATCAAAATCATAAATCTGGGTCCTTTTTTCCTATCTTACACTGAAAATACATGGGCTAGGAATTGTTAGTTCTCTTTTTAATTCCTGTTGGTGCTGGTGAATTCGAAGATCACCATCCCAGGAAATATTTAGGAGCTGTGTAATCCAAAATGCACATACACAAGTGATTGAAGATGTGACAGGGAGTTCACATGAGTCTGAACATTTGCCTGTGAGGAGATGCTGAGCGAAGAGGAATAGGCAGTTGGAATTAGCAGTATTTCAGTGACCCATCTTCACTCAGAGACTAACTCCATTCATCATGTTTGTGTTTCCAGTTTTCAGTAAGAAACTTTCTCGCTCTTAGGCCTAGTTGTTTCCAAATAAGCTTTGCAAGTGCAGTGTCTCTACATGGTTTAGAGGCAAAAAGCCTTAATTTAGACCCAAATGGAAGAGGAAAATATCAAACCCACCATTTTCTAGAAGTGTCAAGTGTTGGACAGCAAATGTGTGCAGCAGAGAGTATTTTCTTTGCAGCAGCAGCTACTACTACCGCTAGACGGCTGTGTTGTTTTAAAACACACTGCCTATGAAGATCAGTGCCTGGGAGCTTGGGTTAATTTTTAAAATTTGTTTTCTTAAGAGAAGAGGAATTCAAAGCCAAGGTCAGGTGAGGGGAAACTGTTCAGAATCATTCTAAGAAATTCTGTTTCTTCGTGAGGAGGTGTGGTGTAAGCTACGTTCAAGTGCAGAGCATCCCCACCAAGGGAAGACTTTCCATAGCGCTCTGCTCCCAGTGGGACAGCCAGCCAGGGGCTGAGTTTCTGGGCAGGCTGAGCTGTGGCTGCCACGTGTGTGAGTTACTGTGTTTGAGTGGGTTAGGCCACATCAGACGAGTTTCTCTCTCTGCTGTATTCCTGTGCGCCTGTGAGGAAAAATGTTTGAATCAAAGGGTCTTTTGGTAACTCCTGCATGCCTGTGTGTTCTGTTCCCAGAGGTGAGGTTGCTAAAGTTGCTTCATATGCAATGTACCAAGTTCTTCTGTGCTTTGGTGCCCACATAGAAACGGGAGCAACTGAAAACTTGACCTGTGCTGTGAATGCTGAGAGTCATGAGGAGGACATTAATAACTGCTCTCAAAATCCTCTGGAGTCTTAATATTTTATCTGTCTGATCTCTATTCCAGAAGTCATTATACTGCTTCCTATCATCTTTTGATAAACTGCTTGGCTTTTATAAAGCAGCCATTGTAAGTTTATAATACAACTACGCTGTGGTTGGGCTCTTCTATACCATTATGTGTAATACAAATCTTAACAACAGGGCAGAGTGAAGGTAGTACACAAATACGGTACAATCAACATAAGCACGGTTTTAAAAGACATATATTGGTTATAAGACCAAAGATGGGAAGGACAACACTGTGATGGTGCTGTTGCCCATGTACTGGCAGTGCCTGAGAGTGGCTGCTATCAGGCAGGAACCACATTGTCTGGAGGATGCTGTGAAGACCTCTGTGCAAAGGCATCTTCTGGTTCAAGGAGCTCTTTGTTTTTGTTCTCTGAAACAGTGCAACCGCAGTGCTTTTGTAATGTAATTAGCCATTATACCAAGCATCAATTGCCAGGCTGTCATTGATTGTCTCTTAGTCCATATTTCTTCTTCAGAAAACACTGCTAGATTTTAGCAATAAAAGTCTCTGCAAACAATTACTTCCCAGAGAGCAGTGAGAAGGATAAGTGCCACCTCAGCTTTTGCAAACAACTGTATATTTATGGAGGAGAGCATACACTGATTGTTCCTACGATTTATAGATGTTATGAGAAAATAAGCATGTCCAATGTATCCAAGGTGTTTGAATAGAGACACAAGGAAAATGTTATCTTCTTTGTAGCCAGTCCAATAAAAATTTCATTCCACCTTTGATCCTGATGCACTTTCAGAGGGCATGAGACTGGTGGGATTACAGGCAGGTACCTTCAAGAGATCATTCAAGAGAACTATTATTTCTGAACTAAAATACAGTCAGAGTTCTGTGGTGACACTGTTCACCTTAACTCACTGCTGATGTTCAAAAGTAAACAGACAACAATCACAGGCAGACCAGTTCCACTCTCATGGACACCTGTAATCTCTCCGATGTATAAACCAGCAAGGTTCCAGTGTCAATATCACCCTTTTGACATCATCCTCAGACTTCCATGTGGGACATATAAAACATTGGTGTATTTGTAAATATGTAACAAGGAGAGACTGGTTGATACAAATCTTCTGCTTATGCCTACAGGGTTTTAAAACCCTTTTGATTTCTATGACCATGTTTCACTGTGGGCATGGTGCTCTGCAGTTGGTAGAGCTAATTCAGCGGAGCTCCTTTCCTCTCCAGGATCTTTGACCTCATAACAGTTGTGTGCAGACTTCATGAGGAAAGAGCACACAACACCCTAACAAAATATGTTTCACTGTCTCTTTTCTTCTGTTTGCTTGCTTGATGTTACATGATACTATATTCTCTGAAGAATAAATTTTTAACTGAGTATTTTCATTTTTTCAAGCTTTTTCATTTTATTCCCTTGTTTAATAGCTCAGGACAGCTGATCGTTCTGGGTGTTTTGTGCTGAAAATACTGAAGATTAAGGGACAAATCTTCAAAACTGCATTGGGATCTAATTATTCAGGCAGTGGTATCTCACTTAAGAGAGCTAAGCCCTTTTAAATCAATGAGATGTAGTTATCTAAATAATACATTTGAGTGCCTTTTTTTTTTAATCTGAGGAAATCAATGTGGTTTTGATTGGTTTTGTTTGTTTGTTTATTTTGGAGTTGTTTATTTGTTTTTGTTTGGTTTTTTTTTTTTTTTAACAATTCATTATGTGAATTATGTCCCAGTAATTTTTTACTTGATGGTAAGATGATTGTGATGTCACTGACATGGTCTGGCGGGTACTGACATAGCCTGGAACTTGGACTGGGTCACCAACTCTGCCTTTTTATTGGGGGTTTTGAGTGCAATTTGAAGGCTCTACAGCTAGCAGTGGAAAAAGTAGGATCTTCCATTCATGATTGATATACCCGGCATTCAAAGAATATTCTCCGATTCCTTTTGCCTAGGTTATCAATTTCAAGGCTGAAAAATACCATTATACTTGGCTATTCAACATCTTTCATAACCAAGGGCAATAATTCTGTTCTCCAACTTTTGGAACGATTTTTACCTCTTCTATAAATGAGGACATAATTTTATTCTGACAGATTGTAAATTCACTGAAGAAAAAATGTTTCTAGAAGGCTGGAGAAAGGAAATATCTTTTTATTTGGTTCAGTGGAGAAAACAAAACATGGAAGGAGAACAGAAAGATTTTGAAAAAAGCATTTTGTTAAAACACTACTCAAAATCAAATATTTCAAGTAACAATTGAAATGTCGAAATATTTCTAGTTTGAAACTTAATCCTTTGATTCTTCCATTAAAAATAGTTTGGTTTGGTTTTGTTTAATAAATGAACCAAGACAGAGAGAGAAAAGGTAATACAAAGAAATGTATTAGTCTCAAATGAAGCAAAACCTCTCATTTTGTGTCAGTCCAAAATAAATGTTTGTGTTTTGTAATGAAACCCCAAAGCCCTTTGTTTCTCCAGCTATGGTGGGGGTAATGACTTTCTTGGTTACTTCTTCTAGTGATTAAATGGTTTTGCTGTTGTTAGGGTGCATCTTGGTCATAATCTGTTTAATTACATTGAATAGACTATGGCTTTATAGGGGAGACTTTTAAGCTGATTTATAGCATTTTCACTGCTGTAATCAACACTGTGGCTGTTGTAGTAGAGGCAATTTCTGGTAGTAAATAACTGTAATTTTAGAGAAAATAATGTATTGTGATAAAGTTTCTCAAAATTATTGCCGTGCTAATGCAGGCTAGAAATGAGGAACATGGTTCTAACCCTAAGGCTAACTAATTGTTTTAGCGATTTGCCCGGGAGTTTGCTAGATTCTTTGTCCAATTTCATAATCAAGATTGGCAGTCTTTTTGGAAGATGCCTGAATCCACAAGAAATAACAGGCTTCATTCAGAAGCTGTCTGAAATAGTATTATTATTATTATTATTATTGTATATTCTGATTTATGCATAAGACAAGAAGACACTTTTATGCTTTTCAGTGTTACTTTAGGAGACGGTAACACCTCTTATTACCTCTTGGGCAATAATGTAGTTCCATTGGAGTCAATGGCAAACTTCCTCACAATGACAACAGAGTTTACATTTCGCCACTGACTCACCCTTAAGTGCTTCCTAACCTTAGGTGGCTGTGTGGAATAAAACTTCTCTTTGAACCTTAATTGTATAGGTGGAGGTGATAAAAGTGTTTTGCCCAGAAATTGGACTTCCTTCCTGAGTGTTGTAGTAATGGCATCTAAATGCAATTCCAGTTCAGTTATGAGGAAGAATAGCCCTGTAACACTCCTCAATCTCAGACTGCTTCAAGCCTTAGGCCAGGGACATTTTTAAATGCCTCTAGTACCTGTTGTACTGAGGGAGTTTACTGTAATGCATTTAGAATTGCTACGCAGAGATTAAGTGGAGTGAGAAGGCATTCCAGACTTTCTTTGGCAGAGAGGTTAGATAATTTCTTCAGATCCTTCCTTTAACCACAGCAGGGTATTGGTGGTTGTGGAGGTCTTTTTGATTCATTTTAGGGTTTTGTGGGGTTTTTTTGTTTGTTTAATTAACCTTACACTACATAATGAATTAGCATTTCAAAATAAGACTAGTTTGTTTCTTCATTATAAATCACAAAAGAGGAATTGCCTCAGCTGAAAACCCAATTAAAACCTACTGCCACCATGGCTCAAGGGGCTCCTGAATGCATGATGAATACTCTTGTGCCCTTTGACTTCCAGTTAATAGGCATTAAATCTATTACCCTATTTAAACCCAGCTTCAGGAGTGCTCTATAATGATGATCACTCACATGTGTTTCTTGGCCTATAAAGGGATGAGCAGCTCAACTTCTTTTGTGGTAAGGTCAATAGGAGGGTTGTACACTTGCAAACTGATGAGTGTAAGACTGTTGGTAGCAGCTCTTTCTGTTCTTTGGTGTGTATTAACTTCTCAAGCCTTGGCTTAAATTACATGTTGCCAAACAAAAGTAAAGTTACTTACAGGAGCAAGCTTAGTCCCTGAGAGTGCTCGAAGGAAGGAAGCTCATCTGCTGGTTGTGTGAGTTGGCTATAAAGTGCTGCTGCACTGAGTTTGTGCACTTGACAGTGGTTCCCCCTCAAGAGAATATACATTCATTGTAAGTTGACCATTATGTTCATATGCTCAACTCTGAATAAGTATTACTTCAAAAATGCCAGAGGAGAGAACTGGGTCTTGCCAGCATCTTTAATGTTTACTGCTGCTTCCATCTGCTGCTGCTATGATTTCCTATCTTGAGATGCAGTTTGTTTTGACTCTTATTCCTCTTGTATGTTAATTATGTCCATGCTGTGCTCTTATTGATGAGGGAAAAGTTGATCTAGAGAGGTCAGCAAAGAAATTGCTCTTTTTTACATGTATCTGCTTTAGTAATGTGGGGGCATTCTTCTGTTTTAATTTTTGCATGTTCCTCTGTGATCCTGATCTTGGAAACGATGAGGTAAATTAGGAAACACCTCTACTGAATTCCATTAATGCTAAGCCAAATTGGAGTTTGCTATCAGTTTTTGTTTAATTGGACAAGATATTTATATACTTCAGGTGTCTTCTCTCCCTGGAACATGTTACCTGTTGGATTGTATGTTTACTTAACAAGCCTTAAAGGTGTTTTGCAAGAGATACTGGGTGCTGTGCTCTAAGGCTGTGGGGGAAAAATGAATCTGAGGTGCTTGACATTGATGCCTGCCTGTTTCAATTGCTTCATTTATTAAGGGCACATCTTTGAGGGAAAGGGTTCTCATTCCCACTGTTCTTTCACCTGAGAACATCCCAAACCATGGGTGGCACTGAGATAATTAACGTGCTTCTCAAGAAGGAAGATGTATTCCCAGCTATGTGTTCGTACATCACAGTAGACATTTAGCTCAACAAATAGCCATAAATAGTGTACTCTGTGACTTGGGATTGCAAACTGGGAAAAGATGCAGCCATGAGGACTTATTTTTTAGCATTTTGGGTACCTTAGCACATGTCCTTCAAAAATACATTCCATCCTTTTGCAGCACAATCAGTTGGCATACAAATATACTCTGTGTCTGGTGTATTTTGAGTGAGATGAAGCTGGAAATTAATAGAGACAGTGATAGAAATAGGACTAAGTGGTTTGATACCCATGGATTTGGAGGCCTGAATCGATCTATCATTTGTTAAATTATCTGATTGTATCCTGTAGTGATTTATCATTATGTGTTAGTAACTGTACAGCTTTATGGAAATGGATAAATGTTATCCTGAAGATAGGAGAAACAATGTCCAAAACTGAAGGTTCAAATTGTTTTGAAATCCATGGAAAGAACTCAAGATTTTTATGTTCTTAATCCAGGTAATGACTTAAGGAGTGGAAAATGGCTGGTAGCTTTATCAAGGTCATCTGAGGTGACGGTTATTACAGATGGCATGATTTATGTTCAGCGTTACACAGGCTTATTAAATTCTATTCCTAAAATCTGATTCTAGTCTGCTTAATACTGACACTGAATGTTACAGTAAATTTTGATAATCCACACTTCCATTCAAATCTGTTGCTGCATTCTAGTGAGACACAGCAGTTTGCAAAATATTTGGAGTATACTTACAAATCAAGTTCCCTTTACACTATGACTTACACAATTTATCTGATATTTATGTTCAAAAAACGGTTCTGCAAGACATGGTTTAGGGTCTGGTGGCCACATTTTTATATTCGTAAGAGCATTCCTTTTCCTGGGTATGTAGATGCCTTGCAAAAGAGGAAACTGCCTACATTGTATAAGTCATTACACAAAAATTGCTATCAAATGTTAGTGAAGGTAATTTCAGCTTGGTGTTTTTAAGGAGAAATGTGTAAGAATACCCAACAAGTTACCAATACAGTGATGTCCTAATCCTAGAATCTTTGTAGCTAACTCTTAAAAACATAATTTTTTTTCATGGCTGTTTCATCAGGGAAGAGTCCAAAAGTACTCACTTGTATCATATCCCTCTTTGGAGTAAATTGACATAGCTCTGCTTGAAGGTAGTAGAACTGAGATGAATCTCATCTTCTGGGATCTGTGGCCATAAAGCCAGAAATTCTCTGAAATGTGAATTGCATAGCAACACCCTTCATCTTGCAGAGAGATGTGTGATTCAAGGTGACTGGACCCTGAGTATTGTTTCAGGAAAATGTGGCAAGCCAGGGATTGGCTTGGACTACTATGGGGTTGTTACATCTCACAGAACTGAAACACAGCCAAAAGTTAGAAAAGACCGACCTGTAGTTTAACAAAATTTTCAGAACACAGTGTCGATGGTTGAGCAGTGTGTGTAGCATTAAGTGTCTTTTCTGGAATGCCTGCCCAAGAAACTTCTGCTAGGGAAAACTCAAAATGATCCAGAGAATATGCTTTTAGTATGAGACCTACCTAAAAATGTCTGTGTGACAATACAGACAGCTACTTATTTGGTCACTTTGTTCGTGTTCCAGCTGGGTACCCCAAGTAGTCTCAACCACATCAGAAAGTTTGTGGAAGTCATCTCATCTCATACCAAACAAAAGACTCTTTTCCGCACTGTTGGGACACTCCAGGGACCTTATAAGGAAGGGCTGGTGACGGGCAATGCTGTTTGACTGATGTGGCTCATCGCAAGCAATGTGATCTCTGTAAGGGAGGAAGCCTTGATCAAATTTTCTTCTTGCTGTGTCCTCTGGTGCAAGGCACTATATTTGGGAATTGCCTTTCCTATCTGCTGACTCATCCATGTCAAAAATAAAAGAACGTTAGGCTTTTTTTAGACCAAGGAAACCGTTATAATTTTTATAGTACTTGGCATCTCTTAGAAACAATTGTCTCCACAGTTCCTAGTACTTCTATAAGGTACTGTAAGGTCCCTTCCAACCCAAATCATTTTCTATCAGGTACATGTCTGTCAGTAAATAAAGTGGTCCAGGTCCTTTGCTGTGTGGTCTTGAGGGCAACTTGGCCTGGCCTGGCTTTTGTCTGTGGGGCCACATGCATGTCTATGCCCATTTTCCCCCACTACCCACGCTGCATATGAGAAGCATGCTATGTGGCTGTGTCCTTAAATTGTGGGTGACATGAGTCAAAATGGGGTCAGCGTGACAACAAGCAGTGTCATGAGAGGGTGTTCATATCTGTGCCCTTGCTGGATCACTATTAGAGACATGGCTATGGGGGGGGGGGGGGGGGATGGTAATGAAGTTCTAGGTTCATGCTCCAGAGCTGTTGTTCAGTGACATTCCCCTTCTGCTGTTTCCATGTTCCTATCCACATCTTCTGTCTGAATGAGAAGGAACTTGACTTTCTCTCAGCTCTGAGCCTAGAGGAACTTATCAATCAGCTGTGGCTGGAGAAAATAGCCCGCATGGTCAGAGTGTTGGAAGAAGCCTTGAAGGACTCCAACACTGTTTTGTTTGATGAAGTGTTGGCTGTATGAAGCGGGAGGATGGTTTGTCTCTTGAGGCCTTTGCATTTTTGATTTCTTCACCAGTTATACAGAGGGGGCCATCCTTCCCTCGCTAAGACGCTTGCAAATGGATCCTAGTCTGACTCAGTAGACCTGAACACAACTTACTACCTTCTGTACTCCTCAATTGTCTCACTTTTTAAAAACCCACTTTCATATTTTCTTCTGTCTCCTGTGTTTGTTAAATTCATTGCTAATTGAGAAATAAATTGCTTAATTGCACCAAGATTCTGCCTGAGTCCTGGAAGTATTGAAGTTGTAAATTGTCTGGTCTAGGCCACTGTGAAGTTATAATTGCATTTTAAGAGCTCAGTGGTTTACCACAGAAATATCTTTTGTTAGGCATTAACACCTTCCTCAGGTGGTGAGGTCACAACAGGGCGTTCCTCATTGCTTTCCTCTGTCTTTGCTGTCTGCTCTTAGGTTCTGCACACTAATTTTTGACTTGGGCTGATATGTTTACAGGCATACCCATTTCCTAATTTTAAATAACATGCAGTAAATGTAGTTTTCTTTTGAAAACGCCTATACTGTGTTGTGTTAACCTTTTTCTCTCCTAGATGTGTGAGAAGAATATATAAGAAGAATATTCACCCTGTGGCTTAGTGCCCATCTTATGTTTTGTGTTGTTCGGTCATGACAACAGATCTCACCTGGGCTAATGTGGAAGTTCCCATTTCCAATGGTTCTGGAGATATCTGCTGGAAGATCTGGGAGATAAATATTGTAGTGTTTGTACATCAGGAAGAATGTGTAGCCATGGTCACTTAGGACCTAGTTTCCAAGCCATGAAGCAGGTGCCAATGAGCCTTGATAAGAATGTGGTGGCTTGTCAAGAACATGGAAACTGAGCCAGGTAACCAGGGTTGTGTCCGGTTTGAGTGCATTTGTATGACTGCAGTCACACCTTGGGATTGCAATGGGGCATCTACTCTGTTCTAAGCACTGTTTTTTCAAGGGCGCTTTCCAAAAGGCTGAATCAAGTTCCTTCGAACTGGAATATTTTCATACTGGAGTGGTCAAAGAGCGAGTCAAAGCAAGTCTAGTACCATTAGCAGCTACCTCATAAAGATTATAAAAGGATTATCTCTGTTATTAGAGATTGTAAGGATGGGTGTCATCTCAGAAAACAGGGAAATGGTTGAGGCCCGGTGTTTAAAATGGCTGAATAAAACTGAAGGGGGAATGGAAATAGAGGACCTGGAAAACAGCTAACACAGACAAAGCCATAACTAATCATCAGTATGATGTTCTTTCACAGGGAAGATGCCATTCCGAAGCTTCTGCACAGTACAGTCATATACAAGATAATATTCCTCTTGGCAATGTTGGGGCATTGCTGAATTCTTATGATTAGTCTGGAAATATCCGGAGTGAAGGTGTTGGAGATTCAGGGGTAGTAAAACTAAAGCTTAAATATGCCCTTCTAGGGAAGTTTGGAGGTATTGTGCTCTGTTTAAAGCAGTAACTGAAGCTGGAGCATAAGACTTCAAGACTGCTACAAAAACAGGGAAAATCAGCTGCCTGCTAAGACTGCAGAGAGCGGGATATAACTGCACAGCAAGTTTGTCTTGAGTAATAGGGACTATTTTTTAACTGAATTCAGCTATACAGTTAAATATAGTTGTTCTTAAAATTATTATTCCAAAGAAAATCTTTCAGATAGACCACCTCTGTCAGGTTTTATTCTATAATTAGTCCTGTCCTACATTTTTTTTTAATGACTAACTCACACAGGAGCTATTGGGAGGAAGGCGTGCTTGAAAATCCCCTGAATTACATGCTGAGCTGCTGATCTGTGAAAGCTCATACATGATAATGGGATTTAAATGCTTAAAATACCCCTGAGAAATCTGAGTATGAGGCCTTCCAAGGCTTTAGAACAATGACTGAAAAGCCCAGAATTTGAGCATAAATTGTTCCTTTGTTTTCTGAAAATGGAATTCATAAAATGCTGAATATCTCAACAGGCTGTTCTAGCCCCTTGAGATCCACCTCTATCTCCTCAGATACTGTCCTTCCTGTGGCACAGGTGCCTAAATGACTGATTCGAGGTTCTCAGTCCCATGTACTAGAATAATTGATGTATGAACCATGGAATGCATAAAAGTTAAGATTTGTTGATTCTTATACCTCATAGGTGCGTTCTGAAAATACTTTCTTATTGCTTCTCACAGTGGGTTTTAGCACAGCTGTCAAGGACTCCCCAGTTCCTGTCAGACTGGACTAGTTTTGAAAATACCTGGTTTGCTATAAGATTATCCTTCTCTTTTTGGTTAATCAATTTTTAGAAACATGTGTCCTGCAGTAAGAGAGTTTCTCTGCTCACAGCAAAGGTTTTCTTGCGTTGATATTTAAGCGTGTTAATATTTAAAGTTTGTGGCTTTTGCTTCCTTTTTTTTTTCCCTCTATTCTCAGTAAGGGCTATTATGAACATGACCAATGCCCTTTTAATACCGCAGACCCACTGCATTTCAGTACCTGCATACAACTTGCTCAGCCCTTCTATGAAAAACTTCTCAATCCTCCCCTCTGCTCTACATCAGAAGATGAATTATTTCCAACACAGAGTGAATGGCTTTAGGATACAGGAATGAGACCTACAAATCTGTAGGCTTTTGATTTTGAGCTCAGAAACCTCTAGTGTAAGAAATGCACACAGCTTTACTGTGATGCTTTTAGTGCTCACTGGACCTGGAGAAGGATGGATGATGTTCTGCCAGCACTCCACGACCTCTTGCACACTGAGCCCCTGTGGAACAGGGAGTTATACCTCGCTCTGGTCCTTATCTGTGAGACACTTGAAACAACATAAGTGGAATACAGAAGCAGGCCTTGAACAAATCCATTGACAGAAGGCTATATGGATATGAGGGTATGTGGTACCAGTCTCCTCAAAAGCCATGCTTCCTTTCTTGCTTTATATGCTTTAAGCAACTAGCTTCCCACTTCTCAGGCAATAGAAGAAAGATGTGAATTTTAGTAAGTGAAAGTGGATACAGAACTATGCCCTTTTGAAAATTTAAGCACTGGAATCTGGCAATGCATGACCTTGATCACTGTGAAGAGGATTTTGAGACAAGCTTTAAAAGTGAAATGAGAATGCAGTTTTCCTCAGCAAAGGAAATGTAAGGCTTTTGTGGGCATGCAAGTGTTTACAGCTAGGATGCCTTTGGGATAAAAGATGCCAAAAATGAAGTGATGGATGTGGCAATGAAGGTAGCCACAGCTTAGTCTGAACTGCTTGAGGCTAGGTTTAAGATTTCTCATATAGCAATACTCTCACTTTCTGTAGCATAAACCATGCTGTTTCCATCCCCAGTAGTCTGCAGCACAGCTCAACTGCACTGTAAGAAGTGTGCGCATCCTCCATCAAAGTCATTTAGCTGGTAGCCTCTCTGTTCTTGGTGATTAATCACTCTTATGTGTACCCGAGCCAGCCTCAATCCCTGACACTTTCCATCGAAGAGGCTTTTAATGGAAAAGGTGTTAACAGGAAAGGGCAGAAACACAAAAGGTGTTAACTTGGAATTTTGTGTTTTGAAAGTCAAAAGGACACATGCTCCTGCTGTATTCGCAGGAAAAACAATTAAGAAAGTAACCAAAATCAATTATCCACATGATAGCTGCTCCTTAAGTTCAAGGTTAAGTCGACCACTTTCTAATTTTAAAACAAATGCATGCAGCCTAAACGTGATGAAAGGGTAGGTTGCAGGCTGCACAATATATCAAGAACTCGTAATTTACTTGGTTTACATAAAGTAATGCATAAAATCCAAGTCCAGATGGTTAAAACTGCTACTTAGTTTGTGTTTGCTTTTATAGATATATATATATATATATGTTATATATAAATTATTTTAGGAGTGATATTGAATCACCAACTGCTTTTGAGAAAGAATACCCAGGAGGAATTTTCCATAACTACTGCATCTTATTCCAAGGATGTTGGTTTTACAGAAATCAGAGAGAACAATGCTGCTTCTATATGTTTTTAAGATATTTAATTCACTAGGATAATTTTCAATTTCATTGCTAGCTTTGAAAAATGTAATCATAAGGCCTTCTCCTTCAAGCCCTATAGTGACACTCTGTTTTCCTTTATTGCTGCTTTCTGTTCTTGGAATTTGTAGAATATGAAATTAATTTTTGTCATGATATTCTGGTTCTATTACTTAGTGAAAACCTCTTTTGTCTGACTGCTAGGTTTTGTTCTGTAAAATCATAAGAGGCTAGATTCTTGGAAAAGCATGAAATTGAAATTTTAATTATAACTTCTAAATTTTACTTGGATATTACCCCCCCCTCCCCCCACCCCAAACTGCTGAAGAGATTTCATGTTCTTTGAGTCTTTATGCACTTCAGGCAAAATGCTGCAGTAACATTAAGCTGTGTAAAAAGGTTCAGCTTCATTACCCAGACAATAGTTAGTGAAGTGCTAGATACTACAGACATACCACTTTTTGCAGTTACCTTGACACTACAAATTCTACGACTGTTTCTAAGATGGTGGTGTCTATCTCACTGAGCATTTGTAGGAAACTAGTGTGGTTTATGTGAAGCTCATGAGTTGAAGCGGTGGTGTGGTTAGGACCCCTGTGCTCTGCCTCTGCTTGCTTTCCTCTCACAGCTGTAGCAGCAGTGAATGAAGTAGAAGTTATATTTAGTTCTCCTTGGTGAGTCAGAGGCCGTTAGGAATGACTTGAAGGAAAACAGCTGAGAATATTGAATTGCTGACCAAGCACAAGTTGGTAATAGTCCTGTGACTTTACCGGAGTATAAAGAATGACTGAGTGTCACAGGACTAACAATAATACAAGTGAAACCGCTGCTCTGCTACTGAAGCCCTCTCTGTCATTTCACTTTCAGGATAAACACTGCTTGTATATTGGCCTGGAAGGGAACAGACCACCTTTCTGCGGTGCTGTGTTGGAGCTTTTTACACCCTAGTCAGAAGTCACATGTCCTGCAAAACACACAGGGAGACAGCAAGTTTTTATTTTTTGAAGTGTGACAAGATGCTGTGGATTGGATAAATGGTGGCATCTTGCTTTTTGTGATGGAAAATCTCCTAATTTCCACTGAGCAATGACTTGATGCTTCTCACAAGGGGGACTGGTGGGGAATGTGAAGATCAAGGGGAGCCTTGTCTGTAGTGACTATGAAATGGTGGAGTTTGAGATCCTTAGAGCAGCAAAGAGGGCACACATCACTACCCTGGAATTCAGGAGAGCAGACTTTGGCCTCCTCAGGGATCTGTTTAGTAGAGTACCATGGGATAAAGCCCTGGAGGGAAGAGAGGACCAAGAAAGATTGTTAGTGTTCAAGGATCACCTCATCCAAGCTCAGAAGCTATGCATCCCAGTGAAGAGGAAGTCAAGCAAAAATGCCAAGAGACCTGCAGGTACGACCAAGGAGCTCCTGGACAAACTCAAACACAAGAAGAAACACAGCCTACACAGAGTGGAAGCAGGGACGGATAGCCTGGGAGGAATCCAAAGCAACTGCCCAAGCTGCTACGGATCAGGTTAAGAATGCTAAAGCCCCAGTAGAATCAAATCTGGCCAGGGATGTCAAGGGCAACAAGGCAAACTTCTATAGGTATGTCAGTGATACAAGGAAGACTAGGGGAAATGTGGGCCCTCTCTGGAAGGAAAGGGGAGACCTGGTTACCCAGGGCATGGAGAACGCTGAAGCACTCAGTTACTTTTTTCCCCTGGATCTTCACCTGCAAGTGCTCCAGCCGTACCATCCAAGTCACAAAAGACAAAGGCAGGAACTGGGAGAATATCAGGTTGGAGAACATCTGAGGAACCTGAAGGTGCATGAGTCCATGGCACCTGATGAGATACATCTGTGGGTCCTGGGGGCAGATGAAGCAGCTAAGGCATTATCAACTGTATATGAGAAGTCATGGCGGTCTGGGCAAGTTCTCATTGACTGGAAAAGAAGAAACATAACCTCTATTTTTAAAAAGGGAAAAAAGGAAGACCCAGGAAACTACAGACCAGTCAGTCTCACCTTGGTGCCTGTCAAGGCCAAGAACCAGAGCCTCCTGGAAACTCTGCTAAGGCACCTGGAAAACAAGGAGGTGATTGGTGTCACAAACGAGTGTGTTTGAGATTGCTTAAAAAATCATCAGCAAGGGTATGAGCAAAAGAAAGATTTAATATTAAGTGACACAGCATGACAAGTTCATTGGCAAGATTCACTCTACTACTTACAGGACAGCTAAGGCACAACACGGGAAAGGAAGCAACAACGAAAAAAACCAAACAAAATCCAGGCAATCAAAGTAGAAATGAACCAAGGACTACCTAGTGATGTATGTGTGTAACCAGAACCAGTGACAAAAGGAAAGTCAGGGCAAGGATAAAAAGAAACACAGCCCAAAAGCCTAACAACACTTAAACTTAACAGTACTTCAACTTAACTTATACCTTAAGCCTAGTAATTTAACATAGGGAAAACAATTTATACTCAACTTAACTTATAACTTAATTTATAACTTAACTGTAACAATCTAAGAGAGGAGTAACACTTAACAGCATTTAACCTAACTTATAACTTCGAAGTTATACTTAGCAACGTGACAGAAGGACATTTAGCTTAGCTTATAACTTACGTTTAACAACTTAGCAAAAGAACAACACTTAGCATTTAAGTAAGCTTCTAACTATAACTTAACCTTACTTACAGGCCTGGATACATAGATACCTGAGACACTTAAACATCTAAGAAAGCAGTATTTCTCTCAGATTTGCTATAGCATATGCGTAGGGCATGCATGCAGACAGAAACAGTCAGTGCAAACAAGGTACCTGTGAAAAATTCCCCTCAGAGGCCAGTGAAATACTCACTTTGGATGCTTTTGCATCTCCTGATGGGTGAAGGATCGGACCTTGAGGAGTGAGGTATCGGCCCAGGACATGTCGTGTTTTGGTGATCCTCCAGATATAGCAAACCTGAGCGTTGGCTGCCTCTGAGAGAGGTCCCACTCAGAGGGAGGTTGCTGGTTGCAGGCCCGCTGTGGTCCAGCAGAGCTCAAAGGACCCCATTTTGGACTGCTGTTTATAGGGTCACTAGAGAGTGGGCTTTACCCATAACTAAGTTTCATCGTGGCCACAGTTTGGGTTGGCATTTTCTTTGTAAGCGTGAGAACAGGATGTTATGCCATTCAGGCAAGAGGAATATTTTCCAAGGCTGGTCATAAGGAAAACAGGAGCTTGTTAGCAACAAGCAGGAGCTTGGGAGCAGACAGTGTTTCTGATAAGCTTGGAAAGAGCTGAGCCCAGGTGCTGTTTTCAAGGCCAAGGCCTAACAAGCATTTCTCAGATCACACTGCAGCCTGGAAAGGAGGGGGTGGGGGGAACGCACCACCACAATTGGCGACAGCCAACACAGTTTCACTAAGGACAAATCATGACTGACAAGTTTGGTGTCTGTCATGGTTTGACACTGGCCAAATGCCAGGCACCCACGAAAGTCGCTCACTCACCTTCCCCTGCCACAGCTGGGCAGAGGAGAGAAAAATTTAATGAAGACTTCATGAGTTAAGGACTGGGAGAAAACACTCCAAGGGCAAAACAGGCTCAACTTAGAAGCACAAAGTGGATTTATTACTAACAAAATCAGAGGAGGATAATGAGAAGTAAAATAAGCCCTTAAAAACACCTTTTCTTCCCCCAACCCCTCCCTCCTTCCCACCGACAGCACAGGGAGACAGGGCATGGGGGTTTGGCCAGTTCATCACCTGAGATCTTCCACTGCTCAGGAAAAAAACTGGTCAGGGAGAGGAGTCCTTCCCCTGTGAGACCATAGGGTCCCACCCACAGGAGACAGTTCTCCATGAACTTCTCCAGTGTAGGTCCACTCTCACAAGCAGCAGTCCTCCCAAAACTGCTGCAACACGAGTCCCTTCCACGGGTACACAGTCCTCCCAAAACTCCTGTGGCGTCGGTCACTCTTCCATGGGGTGCAGTCCTCCAAGGACAGGCTGCTCCAGCCTGGAAGCAAGAGCCCTCTCTCTCCACTAGGTCTCCCACTGGATCACAGCCTCCTCCAGGCATCCACCAGCTCCGGCATGGGCACCTCCCCCACAGGCTGTGGGTGGATCTCTGCATCCCCCATGGACCCATGGGCTGCAGGGGGACAGCTGCTTCACCATGGTCTGCACCACAGCCTGCAGAGGAATCTTGGCTCTGGAGCCTGAAGCACCTCCTCCCCCTCCTTCTCCACTGACCCTTGTGACTCAGTGTTGTTTCCCTCACATGTTCTCACCTCCTCCTCTTCTCTAGCTGGAATTAAAACTGCACCCCCTTTGTTTTGATTTTCTTCTTAAATATGTTATCACAGAGGCATTACCATCACCTCTAATTGGCCCAGTTTTGGCCAGCAGCATGTCCATCTTCAGAGCCATCAGGGATTGGCTCTGCCGGACATGGTGGAAGCTTCTAGCAGCTTCTCACAGGAGCCACCTCTGTGGCCCCCCCCCATACCAAAAACCAGGCCATGCAAAACCAACACAGATGGATGGACCACTCAGTGCATAAGGAATTGGCTGGATGACTGTGCTCAAAGGGTTGTGGTGAATGGCTCCAGGCTGGTGCCAAGTGGTGTTCCTCAGGGGTTTGTGTGGAGACCAATGCTGTGTAACATCCTTGTTGGCAGTATGGACAGTAGGAATGAACACACCTGCAGCAAGTCTGTTGATGACACCAAGCTGTGTGGTGCAGTTGACATGCTGGAGGGAAGGGATGCCATCCAGAGGGACCTTGACAGGCCTGAACAGTGGGCCCATGCAAACCTCATGAAATTCAACAAAACCAGGTGCAAGGTCCTCCACTTCAGTTGGGGCAATCCCAAGCACAAATACTGGCTGGGCAAATAACAGATTGAGAGCAGCCCTGAGGAGAAGGACTTGGGCATGTTGGGGGACAAGAAGCTCAACATGAGGCAGCAGTGTGCGCTCACAGCCCAGAAAACCAACTGCAACCCCCAATACTCCACTCTTATGGATTCTACCTGGAGTACAGCATTCAGCTCTCAGGCCCCCAACGTAAGGATATGGTCCTGTTGGAGCAAGTCCAGAGGAGGGCCAAGAAAATGATCAGAGGGCTGAAGCACCTTTCCTATGAAGACCAGGCTGAGGGGTTTGGGATTGCTCAGCTATGAGGAGACCTTTTGCAGCCTTCCAGTACCTAAAATGGACCTACAAGAGAGATGGAGAGGAACTTTTTACAAGTATGTATAGTGATAAGTGTAGCGATGGAAGGAAGGAATGGCTTCAAACTGAAAGAGGGTGGATTTAGATTAGATTTTGGGAAGAAATTCTTTGCTGTGGACTGGATTGCCCTTAGAGGTTATGGATGCCCCATCCCTGGAGTTGTTCAAAGCCAGGCTGGATGGGGCATTGAGCAACCTGGTCTAGTGACCCATGGCAGGGAGGCTTGGAACTAGATGAATGTTAAGGTCCTTTGGTCCTTTCCAACCAAAACCATTCTATGATATGAGTAATTACATAGATTAGGTAGATCCACCCAACCCTGAGTGAAAGATTGATGTGAAATGTTGTTGTAGGCGTGTGTGCCAGTTTTACACTGCTATGGTATAACAGTTTAAATTCATACCTTGGATTATTCAAAATGCATTTGATCTTGCACATTTTGGGAAGCCAAAAATAAAGCCTCCTAATTATCAGTGATATTGTCGACTCTGGAAATCATCTTGTTCTGGTAAGCAGTCTTGAATGCAGAAATGTTAAAACACAGCCATTAGCAAGTCTCTGTGATAAAAGCTTTTGTACAAGGCTTGATGCATCCACAGGCTTATAACCTGTAAATTGGCAGGGATTTAGAAAGGAGAAGTATTTTTACAGGTGACCAAGCATTCCAGGTAATAGTAGAAAGCATTCAAATGAAAATAAGTAACATAAAGGCAAAGGCTGCTCAATGGTGGCTGAGGTTAAGTTAGGGATGTGAACCTCCATGTTCTTGGGCAAAAGCTGTCTTAAATTGATTGAAGGAGAGGAGAAACTGAGCATCATGTAGCAGCCAGGCATGGACTTCCTTGCATCTTTCTCTAAAGTGCATATAGATCTGGACTTGACTCCCATGCCGATCAAGGCAGACTACTCTGCTGCATACTGAATGTTTCTCTGTCCCTGTGTGGAACATCCTAACAGCATGCATATCTGTGTTTTATTGCATTCAATGTTTTCTAGTCTAATTATAGTTTGATTGCTTCCCAAATAAGTCTGGGTCTGCTACTCATTCTGATTCACCACTGTAAACTTAATTATTTGATGTTCTCAGTAAACAGACACTCCGGGACACAACTGGTGATTGTTTTAAAAGAAATCACATCAGGATTTCAAGCTATCAACATTAATTCTATGGAATATGATTGTGTCATCCTTCACCCCAATTTCATACCTAAAGTTACCTAAAAAAAATACAATCAATCCCCCATACCCAAAATTCATATTCATAACTGCTGCAAGTTTTAAATGTTCAGCATGTACCTTCAAATTGTTCCAGTGTAAAACAGTTTCTGTGTATTCTTCATCACAAGGCAGACTGTGTGTTATCCATCTTTATCACAATAGCATCTTTGACAGCAATGTGACTCGCGTATTATTTGATGGCTAATTGTGAAGGTAACTATTTAGTTTAATTTATAGTCCTAGAATCTTTAAACATGCCATTAAGGTGCATCTGTATGCTTATAAATGTAAAAAGGCAAGACAGGCAGTTTGCCATGTTTACAAATTGCTCTGGCTACCACAATGTGCCGAGGATGTGCAAAAGAGTTAAAGAAGTGCTGTTGTGCTTTTTACTTATGTGGAACATCTTATATTTCTGATAAATGTTGGCAGGTTTCCATGGTTAGGGAGCTGTTCATGGCCACTGTCTAGCCTGGAGCTAATTCTATGGATGTTACCATGGGCACTGATGGAATAAAATTCATACTGAATGAAAGACAGTCATGGAAAAAAGGCAGGAGGCAGAAAAGAAGTGACAATTATAATTGTGTTAGAGATCAGGAGGTCTTGTAAGTGTGGAAGAGCTGTGAAGCTGTACTGGCGTCATATAGTACAGAAATATTCAATGTATGTATGCGGTGACTACAAAAAGTGTGAGGAAATAATGCTTCCAGCCTATGGCTGTTGTCCTAATCACCTGGGAGCTGCGACTCTTAAGGTCACAGTGCTAGAATAAAAAAACCCTCAGGTTGTTCTCTGTAGGCAACATGGAGTGAGTGTGTGTCCTGAATTCTCTCCTTTAGGAATATGCTGCCCATATATATAATCACATTTAAGTGAAGCATGGAGCATATCACCTTGGAAGCATTAAAACACCCAGGCAGCTTCATTGATGTAAGCATCTGTCTTGGCTGAGATGTGGACTGCACATTTGAGAAATAAAATTAAAATAAAAAAATCCTCTCTTCCCCTCCAGCTCTCCCCCACAAAACCAAACCAACCAAATAAAACCCCAACAAAACCCAACCACACACACAAAAATAAAATCCCTATTCTTGCACATTCCTTTGATCCTGATGCTGCTGTGCATTTTTGATTTCCCAGTATCATTTGAATCTCACAGAATTCTGCTGGTATTTGGTATATAAGGTGTCAAATCCTTATGGCACTGGACCTTGGCAATTCCCTTGGGCACCAGCGATCCTCCTGGGATTGGGTGTTATTGAGAGGATTAAGGCCACTGACTAGGATTTCTGATGTGCTCATTTTCAAGGGTAAAAATGCACGTCAGCAAGTTTTAGTACCAAACTGCCCCCGTCTTTCATAGCCAGCATCTCTTCTGCCTTCAGCTTTTCCACTTCCCTCATCCTTGTTTCCTGACTCAAAATCAGTTCGCTCTTTTTTGAGGTGTCAGGAATGAGAGCTACTGTTAACTCTTCCTTCTTGAGCACCTATGAGTTGAGTTGCTGTGAAGAACACGAACTATCCAATGAAGAATGCAGGAAGCACCTGCCAGCGTGGGTGGTATACATGAGGAAAAGCTGGGATGAGATCCAGAGACTATATGTTGGGAGGATTTTGAAAATTTTGTACTGTGCGGGAGAGGTGGCAGATGGCAATTGTTCACCCTTATGCATTTTCACTCTTCAATCACCTTGCTTTTGTTCACAATTAAGAAACCTGAGTGGTGTCCTGACTCCTGTTTTCCTTCCAATGAGCACCTTATGAACCTCATTGTGTGAAACAAGTGGGCCTTGTTTGTTGTGACTCTGTCTCCTGCCTTTTCATGATTGGCAGTTGACCTACTGCCAAAGGCCTGATGAAAGATTGTGGGGGGGGGGGAAAATTAATAAGTGATTTGCAGTGGTCTGAAAAGTAACCTTGTGGGACTCAAAGTTGTAGTTTTCCAAGGTCTTTCTGGATATTACAAAATTATTTCCCCAGCTTATCAGTGCACCTTCCCTACCAAAGGGATCGCATGTCTGCTCTAATAAATATTGTTTTAATTTGAAAGTTTAAGGTTTTAATATGAAATCTCAACAACTTTTGCTCCCTTCAGTGTAGCATCTTTTTGTTTATTTCTCTTCTCTCTTGACAAGAAGTATTTTTGATATACTGCCCCTCTTACTAAAGCTTCCAGTAGCAGGAGCTAGTCAATATGGACAAGTACAATGTTTTCCTGATGAAATCAAGTCACAGCTTTTTCTCTAATTTATTTTGAGAACAAGAAAGGCAACAAAAGATTGTTCTTCTAGTTGGAAACTTTATAGTGGCAGCCTAATGGGCCAAAGGAAATCAAAATAACATTTGTGTTTACTTTACTTGTCTGAGTTTTTTCAAGAAATAATATGATTTAGTGCTCTTTTCTGGTCAACAAGTAAGTATCATTCTGTCTGCACATTGGGACAACGAATGCAGCTTATGCTACATTTCAGTCTAAGGGAAATTGGGGAAAGTGAACAATTTTGCCTTGAGAGGTATGAAATGCCACTGTAGCAAGCCTCATACTTAGAGCTGTAAGATAGGGTAGTTAATCTCAAGGTTGTTTTCAGGAGAACTAGAGACTTCTCATGTGAAGTGTTTTTCTTTGGTTTCCTGCTTTTGCTTCACTTTTTCTTGCTTTATTTTCTCTTGTTTTTCCTGTCATATATGCTTAATGTCCCCTGTATAAAAATGAGTCTTGAGATCAAGCTGCAGTCCTCAAGAGTCACAAAAATGTGTGGAAGGAGAAAAGAGCCCAGGTGTGTCTGACTGCATGTGCAAGGAGTGAGAAAGTGACATTTTTATGATTTCTTTTCAGACCAAGACACTTACATCTGCAGATCAGTAAGAGCTGGGGCACTAAATATTTCCCTCCATGTTGGAAAACCAGGAGATGAAGACTCAGTGCTCTGCATAGGCAAAAGCACTGGTTATTGGTTGATCTGTGATGTGGGGAGCAATTCCAACCTCTTGGGTCCTGGAACACTGGGAACCCTCTATGATGCTTCTGTTCTGGCACATCACTTTCAGCAGTTCACCCCATCTCCACATTAAAGCTGGAGATTAGTTCTGGGGATTTGCCACTTACTATGGGAAGCAATAACTGTAAACATATCATATGCTCCAAATTTTATATGCTTTAAAAAGAAGTAGGCTGCTGGGGTGGGTGCTGCTCTGTCCTTCTTCCAGCTCCCACAAGGGAGTTTTCCTCTCTGCTTAGAAGAGGCTCTGCAACTCACAGTGGGTGGAAGAACTTCCTAGGAAGACCTCAGGAGTGGGAAAAATTTTGTTACAAGCAAATTGCTTCATATGCAGCTTAGAAACATCTTTTAGTAAGTAATCAGGGCCTCTGACAAGAGGAAAACAGAAGAAGCTTCTTAAAGGATATGGTTTTAAGCTAATCACCTGCCAGTTGGTTTGACCATTGACAAGGAGGTGTGCCATGCCCCTGGTGTCTCTTTCCCCTTAGGCAGGTCCACATAATTTCCACAATGTATTGTGGCTCCTTCCTTGTCAGGTGGGTGAATAATGGGATCCTGTGATACACCTTGGAGCCTGGATGTTGGGCAATGTCCCACAGAACAACTGTCCTGTTGTAAACTCTAGGTTTAGTTTAGCAAGCTGCAGCTTTCCCGGAGAGCATAACAGAGCTTCTTAGGGCAGGACAGCCATTCTGTCCTCCCACAGTCCATTCCGGATGGCCCCACACTCTTGCTCCAGCCAGCTACCAGCCTTACAACACAGTGACGACAAAGCAGGCAAGAAGGGTCTCTCCATGAGGATTTCAGAGGACTTTTAATGACCACATGTTGTGCCAGCGACCCCCAGAGGCAGAGAAACCTCGTGATCCCGGTGCAGGGGCTTTTTCTCAGGGGCTTAGGGGCGGTTCATGGGCGGAGTTGGGGTACAGGAGCCAATGGGGAGAGGCCGAGGGAGCGGCCAAGGCTAGGGACAAGGGAAAGCAGGGGGAGCAATATGGGATAGGAAAAGCAGTGGGTAAACGGGTCACCACATCTCCCCCTTTTCATATTAAGTTGAAAAGGGAAGGGCATAATTTTTAGACAACAGAAAAAATGGTAAAACAATGCGAAATAGTTTTTAAAATTATGAGGCGGCTAGTTGGTGTTAACTTTGGAGATCGGTGCTGGTTGGGTTCTCACACAACAGCTGCTTTTGTGGCTTATCGTGTTCTTTGTTCTACTGGGTCTGCTTGCTGTTTGTTTCATTCTGTCCTGAGATTGTAATGACTTTCTGATTCATGATTTCCCTATCCAGGCAAGATTCATGATTTCCCTATTCATGATTTCCCTGTTTTGAAAACTACACTCCCAAAACTTAACACAGACCATGGCTGCTTTGATTTTATTTTTTTTTTTTTGTTGTTCTCATTTATTCACTTATTTAAGTGGGGTTTAAACTTTAACAAGACTTAGGACTCACTGACCCAAAGCAGTTTCCAGACCTTTGTTGCTAGAAGTGTTAAATCTCTTGTGTTGTTTTTCTTGCTTAGTTGTGTGCTGAAACATGACTTAATATTTGCATTGGTTTTGGTTAATAAAAGAATTCTTGGTATTGTAATCATGGTAGGGATTAACTAGAAACCTTTATCCTAAATTATTCTTTTATCTATTTGGATTTATAATGACCGTAATTGTTTTAATGAGTCATGCACGTGGTCTGCCTCTGGGTCTGAGATTTCGTTGTGCTCAACATCAGAGTGAACGGTACCTACAAAAGATGCTGTATGTGCCTCTGGAAGAGGTGGTAAACACTTGGAAAATGTGCAGAGATGTTCTCTTCATATTGCAAATACAAGTAAACATGTTTTCTTTTTTTTCCTTGATTCTGTAAGAGTAGAGCCATATGTTATCCATTTTCTGCCTCCTACAAATTAATTAGAGCATGACAGTGTTTCCTGACTAATGAGGCAAACACTCTCATGTAGGTTCTTATGTGGAAAGGTTTCTATCACTGTACGGATTTTTACATGGCAGCAATAGCAGTTGCTGCAGTGTGATCAATAGAAGAAGCTGCATTAAGATCAGCAAGTAATGCACAGTGCTAAACACACCTAATTGAGCATTAGAGGTTTTGTAAACACAAACTCACTTACCTGGTGGTTCATGTCTGTTGTTACTGGAATGAGTTGTGGTGTTGGGTTTTGGGGTTTTTTGTTTGTTTGTTTTGTTCGTGGTTTGTTTTTTGGTTGTTTTGTTTGTTTGTTTTAAATGAGGACTCTTAATGTGTTTGTCTCTTCTACTTTCTGTCCAGGATCTATTAAATATAGATTGCTCTGAGGGGCAGCCCTGATGTACAGACAGTCTTAAGACCTGTGGATTCAGGATGTGGGTTCAAAAGATTGCAGAATATTCCCTTCCTTTACTACCTGCCTTTTTTTGCAGTCTTGAGCTTCTTGGGAAGGGATGCTTTTGTCTTACTTTCATAAATGGAGATCAGCTGCCATGGCCCTAGAGCTGGGAGCATGGGGATGTTGTTAATTGTGGTAGACTAATATTGTTTGGTTTGCAAAGGCCACACTGCAGAAACTGCTTCATGCTACCTTTATGGAAGGTAGTGACACATGGTGCATTTTCAGAGGACATGTGGTGTATTTTGTTGGGGTTTTTTTTCTTTCTTTCCACAACACTACCCAGTAGTTCAGCCTGGGACAACAGCCTTGGGAAAATGGCTTTGTTTTCCTCTTACATTAGCAAAATTTTCTTTTTAAATGTCTCTGTGAAATATTTTGTTTGTGCTTTTATGGTTGTACCTGTGGGACAGTGCACTGTTGCTCTCTGTGTTGTGAGCCAGCATAGGTGCTAACACCTTCTCGTTCCAAAGCACACTGTTCCATGGAAATGGCCTCAAGTTGCACCGCATCGTACATCTCTGAATTATGGAGGGTCCAAGAGAGTTGGTTAATACTAGAGCATCACTTCCTCCAAGGTCAAGATTGCTTGATTCCTTACTCATAGGGAAGCGCAAAGAGGGTAGAAAACCTGCATAGCTTAGCAAGGAGATCATGGCCAAGGAAGTTTACAAAATGTGGAAAAAGAGGCAAACCACTCAGGAGAAACACAGGGTTGTTGTCAGAGTATGCAGGGATGTGACAAGGACAACAAGAAGAGCTCCTTTAAGTACTTTAGTAGCAAAAGGAAGACTAGGTAAAATGAGAACCTCCTGCTGAATGAGGTGAGTGCCCTGGCGACAAAGGAGACAGGGAAGACAGAGTTACTGAATACCTTCTTTGCCTCAGTCTTTACTGCTAAGGCCAGCCCTCGTGAATCGGAGACCCTGGAGGGAAGGGAGAAAGCCTGGAGAAAGGAAGACCTTGCCTTAGTTGGGGAGAATCAGGTTAGAGGTCATTTAGGCTGACCTGACAACCACAAATCTATGGGCCCAAATGTGACACACCCACAAATCCGTAGGCCCCGATGGGATACAACCATGAGTGCTGAGGGAATAGCAGATGTTATTGCTAAGCCGCTCTTTATCATCTTTGGAAGATCATGGAGTACTGAAGAGGTGCCTGGGGACTGGAGAAAAGCCAGTGTTACTCCAGTCTTCAAAGAGCAAGAAGGTGGACTCAGGAAACTACGGTCAGTCAGCCTTACCTTCATTATGGTGAGGAAAGGTGATGGAGCAACTCGTTATGGATGTCATCTGTAAACATGTAGAGGAAAATGTTATCAAGAGCAGTCAGCATGGATTCACCAGGGGAAGTGTTTCTATTCTAAGATGGAATGACTGGCTGGGTAGGTGGGGGAGAGCAGTGGGTGTTGTCTACCTTGACTTCAGCAAGGCTTTCCACACTGTCTCCTGTAACATCCTCATAGGTGAGCTCAGGAAGTGTGCGCTGGGTTAGTGGACAGTGAGGTGGATTGAGAACTGGCAGAATGGCAGAGCTCAGAGTGTTGTGAGCAGAGGTCCTGATGATGAAAAACTGGGAGGAATGTCTGACACCTGAGTGCTGTGCTCTCATTCAGTGAGACCTGGACAGGCTGGAAAGTTGGGTGGTAAGAAATCAAATGAAGTTCAACAAAGGCAAGTGCAGGGTCCTGCATCTGAGAGAGGAACAACCCCAGGTGCCACGACAAGCTGGGGACTGACCTGTTGGAAAATAGCTCTGTGGAGAAGGACCTGGGGGTCCTGGTGGACAACAAGCTGTTCATGAGCCAGCAGTGCCTTGGTGGCCAAGAAAACCAATGGTACCCTGGTGTACATTAGGAAGAGCATTGCCAGCAGGAGGAAGGTGATCCTGCCCCTCTACTTAGCCCTGGAGAGGCCACATCTGGAGTTCTTTGTCCTGTTCTGGGCTTTCCAATTCAGGGAAGAGAAAAAACTACTGAAGCGGGTCCAGTAGAAAGCTGTAAAGATGGATGAAGGACTGGAGCATCTCTCTTATGAGGAAAGGCTGAGGGGGCTGGGCCAGTTTGCCTGGAGAAGAGTTGACCAAAAGGGGATCTTATCAGTGCTTACAAATATCTTAAGGGTGGGTTTCAAGATGATGGGATCAGGGTCTTTCCAGTGGTGCCTGGTGACAGGACAAGGGGCAACGGGCATAAACTGAAGCCCACTTTCCGATGAGAGTGACAGAGTCTGGAACAGGCTGCCTAGAGAGGTGGTGGAGTCTTCTTCTCTGGAGATATTAAAAACTCAGCTGGATGTGAAGCTGCTTCAACAGGGGGGATGGAGTCGATGATCTCCAGAGGTCTCTTCCAATCTCAACCGTTCCGTGTTTCCATGATCACACTAGGTTAGCCAACATGGTCTTTCAGCTGGCTCTGTTTTTACAGTGTGTCTGGCAGTACCCCAGCTTGCCTCATCCAATTTAGGATGATAGCTTTTGACGTTTGTCTTTCAAAAAACACAGTGATCTCTTCAGATAGTCTGTTCTTTTTTTTCCATGCTCTTGGCTTTTGTTTCTCCGTTTGTGACTTTTTCAGATGTCTCGTCCATATCTCCTACTTAGAAGTTCTTTTCAGCTACCCTCTTAACATATTAAAAGGGAACAAACCCATCTATATAAGAGAAAGAAAAGTTACATTTAATGCTGCTGACAGGTGTACATGTGCTCACTTTCTCCTCCAGCCTACCTTTCCTGGCGCCCCCAATCACCACTGTGTGACACTGCCTCCTAGGACAAACCCTGACTGTGATCCCTGAAAGCTTTGATTAGCAAAAGAATAATCCGTGGAGAAGTGTGCAATGTGCTCCTGTGAGAGAATCACTTGGTGCTGTGTTTCTAGTGGTGCTGCCACAGAGCTTCCTGGAGAGTGAGAAATGCGTCACAGAGGCTTTTGGCTGGCTGAAAACCTTTTCACCTGACAGCAGTGAAGAGTCCTGGGCTTTGATGTGCCATTTGGCTCAGATCTATCAAATAAAAGTATAGTCTGGGAGGATGTCTGTATCCCCTTCCACTACAACAAGTGGAAAGCAACTTCCACAGAGGTCTCATCCTTTTCTGCACTCTGGAAGATTAGGATTGTCAAATTGAACAGAAGACTCATAAACTAGTAGAGAATACAGTTAATTGGGAAGATTTATAGGCTTGTTAGCTGGAATGTTTCTTAATTTAAAATGTCATGTATTCCCTGAAGAGAGACATTACTTCTAGTTGAAGCCTTAATTGGAGTGGGCTAATTTTCAGTGCTGGGACTACTAGTACTACTGAAAAAAATCCTTTAATCTTGAACAGAAAGAGAGCTATTTAAATTTCACAAGCAGTAAAAGTGTCAGGAACACTGTTTTTAGCTTTGTCTCCTGAGGCCACAGAGGAGACTAAAAGGTGAACAGCAGCACTGGGCAGTCATGAGAAGGTGTTTGCTTCAAATGGTTTTGCTTAGAGATAACTTGGAAATGTCACAACTTTTTTGTTCCCCCTTCCCTTACACTGTGATGCTCATGGTCTCATACTGAAATTACTTCAAATATGTGTATCTTCATAGGTTGCAGTTCTAATGGTTACAGGCTGGGTAAAATTGAGATATCTTTCTGAAAATGGAATTGTCCACTTGTATGAAGAATAATCACTAGTATTATTTTTTTTAATGCTTTCAGATATCACCAAGGGTCAATGTCTGTAGCCAGGTCACACCAAGGGAAGTGCTCTATGTGATTTTAATGCTCTGTATTTGTTGGGATGGTATAATGTACTCTTGTCTCGTACTTCTTCCAATAAATTTTCAGATTCCCATGTTATTTAACTTGTTTTAGGCCCTTGTTCCTGTCTGCTCTATTAGGAAAGAGCAGTATTTTTCATGTGTAAATCGATGTATGATCCTGAAGTGGAGAGTCTCAAGTAAAAGCATAGGTGCAACAGGAAAAAAAGAAAAAGAGGAATAATTGTTGCCCATTATACAGAGATTTTCAGCTGCAGTGGTTTTGCAAAAACCATCTAAAGCCATATGGTTTTGTTTTGGGTAGTCCTGCAAAGAGCAGGGAGTTGGGCTCTGATCCTTATGGGTCCCTTCAACTCAAGAGGTCCTGTGACTGTGTGCTCAGGTGGAGTATATGCTTCCCTGTTCCTCTCAAGATTTTGGGGGATTGGTGTGTAGGGTTTTTTGGGTTTTAAATTGCTTTGTTCTGGATGCACCTTATGAGCTGTCATTGAATTGCCTCAGTGAATGGCTCTCCCATGAGAATGGGTAGTCATTGGATATTATTTCTCTTTCTTTTCTCCAGGAACAAATTCTTGCTAATTGGTTGGGACTTCCTGCTCTCTCACCAGCAGGGAAGGGCATTAGTTTCTCTGTTTACTTCTTTGTAACACTAATTAAGCAATGGGACAAAACTTTGGAGGTCTGCGCATGAGAATGTAAGGCTGCAGAAGATGTTCAGTGAAGAATCATAATCCTAAAAAATCACTTCTTTGGACCTTTCTGTGACTGGAAGTGCCAGACAGGATTAAATGTGCTCCAGTCCTGCTAGCAGCTGCTTTCTGCCCAAAATGAGGGACCCAGGGAAACTGTGACAAGCAGGGATCACCAGGGATGCAAAGGAGGATCTTGGATGGGAGCAAGGCAGAGAGTGGTGATGTGAGATTTCCATGGCAACAAGGTGTCTGGTTATGGGTCATCTGTGACTTCAGTGCAGAAATAACTCCTCAGGCCTTCTGTAAATAAATAAGTGCCTGGAGCTTGATCCTTCACTGGTATAGGTTCAGACTTGTGTGGTTGCTTTTGATACATGACTCATGCTGTGAACATATAGCTTGTGGAAAAAGAAAAAATAACTTACAGTTCCCTGCTGCTTTTTTAATGTTTTTAGAAAGTTTATCTCTTTTTAATGAAGATTATTTTTTTTTAATATAAACATAGGTTCCTGAAAATATAATAATTTGTAACATAACAGTTTGGTTTATGAGATCTGCTGCAACTGTTACGAAAATCTTCCATAACTTACAGTTTGTAAGAGCAAAGGTAGAAGCATCTCAAATCCAATGTTTTTGATTCAAAAATTCTGTCTTCTGGAGAACATTCCCAAACTCAAATCCTATTTTGCATCATGTGTGATGCTTTAAAAAAATCCTGGACTCCACTGCTTAGAATTAGAATGAATGTGTTTGAGCTAACTCCTGTGTTTTGAAATAAAGCTAGAAAAATTACTATAAAGTGGTGCTGACAGTCAAACCAATAATAAAGCTATAAGTATCTGATAAAAAATAAAATGTCAGAGGGAAGACAGAAAGGAAAAAATCCTCTCTAGTTCTCTTTTCTGTGCTAAGATTCAATGTAGCTTTTAACTAACTTGTGACACCATCTTTTCATGGCAAATGTTTTCTAAGGTTCCCAGTGTCATAAATAGTATCCATTAGCATCATCCCTTTGGTTTCCGTAGCAACTGACACAATCAATTCAATGATAGTTTCATCGGCACAGAAAAGCACCAGCTACCAGAGTTATGGCCAGAAGTACAAAAAGCAGGTAGGCTGGAATCTATTTGTCTGCAGACAAGCTTTATTTCTTTCTCTCCTTCTTTCTATTTTATGAGTTGCAAGCCTTAAATCACAAATTAAGCACAAATCTCTTCAAACTGTGCTATGCTTGTGCATCAGTGATGGTTGATGCTGACTCTAAGGGATTCTCAAATCCACTCAGCCCAGCTGTGAGAAGCTTGATATTTTAGCTTCACAGCATGAAAACCTTCTTCATTTTCCTATTTTGGATTGGGTTGCTGCTGCTGCTGCTGCTTTCTACATTCCTGTCCAGTACAAAGGGGTAACATGTAGTTTGTGTTTTCTGTCACTACTCAGATCCACTCTGAAGAAGAAATTCAGAAAGCAAGTAGGAGTTGCAAAAGGCTAATGTTCATATATTGTTCTGCAGATTTCAGTTGTGAAGGAAGATGATATGGCTGGGAGGTGTATTCCCTTTTAAGTGTCTATTGTAGTTATATATATTTTTTATTTTCTAGAGTAGCTTCTTTAATGTCCTGCTGAAGCTTCAGTCCAACTCTATATGATTCTGTCTGCAAAAAGGCTTTCTTCTTTTAGTTTGCACTGCATTGTCAGTACCAAAATATCAGCAGGGAGGGAAGTAGTGCTATGATAGTGAGTTATTAGAAAAGCTCTATTCTATTTACAGGAAAAGTTTTTTCTATTCTGTTCATTTAATTTTTCTTCATTTCTTCAGAGTCAGACAACAGGATGTATTCTGAAGGAATAGAGCATGTAAGATGAAAACATGACTGTGTCAACTGCTACTCCTGAAACACAGGCAGAAGTGTTGCTTTGTTACTTTTGTTCATTTAGACACTTAAAAAATTATTAAAAACAAAGTTAATATCAAGCCTCTTGAAGTAGGTGCAGAAGGTCCCTTAGGTTCCTGTGGGGACTTCCCAAGCTAACCAGAGAACATAAAAATTTATTAAACAATAAATTCACTGCATGATTTACTTAGTTCTGATGACTGCTGCTCCTAAACTCCAACGGTTTCTATATGAGTCCTACCAATCCCTAAGCCCACCACCATGAGTAAGATTTCTTGCAGGTTTCTGAGTTCAGTGTTGGAAAAAATCAGGTGGACGAGTCAGGCTTGCTCACTGCCATGAGTACTGGGAATAGTGCTCACCCCCTGAAGTAACAGGACACTGTAGGATGACTCACTGGCTTTTTTGGGATTCTGCTTTCCCCCGGATGCTTTGTGATTCAGTTCCTATAGGAGCTGTGACAAGTTCAGACTGATGGCCACAGAGAACTACATTCCAACTTAACTGAGGCCATGAATTTTTTTAGAATGTAAGAATGTCTTCATAGTTTCACTAATGTAGGTGTTGGAAGCTGTTCAACAGTCTTCCAGCACCATTACCTTAGTTCTAGTGGAACTTCAGTGTGGCACTTTCCTGTCAGGATTCCTGTAAGGATGTAAGCTCATTTGATCTGAGGTGGAGGAGGAAAAAGGTGTGGCCTCTTAGGCATTTTAGAGTTGTTGCTCGATATCTCATGTGAGTGCTGACATTTGTCATCTGTTTTGGTTTGACCCTGGTGTAAGGTAGAAGTTTGCAGTGTGTATGCAGATTTTTTTTCCCTCCCTGAGTGTAACAGACCAACTAATTTGCATCTAGTTGGATGTGTATATGTCACCTGTCATGACCATGTGTCCCTCTTGTGACTGTGTAAGCATTTTTCCCACACACACCTCCTTTTCTTCTTCCTCCTCCACTTTGTTTTTAACCACCTTGGTGTTTTTGGCAGAACTCAGCACAACAGATCTGAGTTCACTCCTTTCTACTGGTCATCACTGGGATGAGCAGTAGTTGCTCAGGGAATTGCAGGTTATGGATTTGATGTTTGTATGTTCAATGAACATGTTAACTGCAATTGCATACAGGTTAATAGTGTGAATGCTTGGCTGACAAACACAGGTATCCCCCAACTAATTGCCATGCCCAGAATTGGATTTTTACTTTTACAAAATCGCAGGAGGCATTTGCAGATTTGAAACTTAAAACTGTTTTTCTCTGCTCAGTTCACAGGGATTGGTGAAGGGTGTGGAGAGAATGCAATTTTGACACTAAACTAACTGGGCTATGAACACAGCATTTTAGATATGCGGGAACATTTGGAAATTTGTTCATGGACCAACTGCCATATACTTGAAAGACCCCAAATAATAATTGGCTGAGTCACTTCATGAATGATCTCTCAGAATTCAGGGAAACTGCCAAACCCCCGTAATTAATTTGAGATGAGATGTACTTATCTCCATCATCTTTAACCAAAGCATGGTAGCCACCACTGACACTCTGGGTTTCTGCACTGTCCCTCTTCCATGGAAAGTGCAGTTTACAGACAGTTGATGCAACAAGGTAATATTGATGAAAGCAATCAATATATGTTTTCACTAGACATACAGATACCATGATGATGGTACAATTCAATGGTTGCTCCTAACAGATAGTTAGGTATGAGTTAAAACAGGTCTTGACCTTCAGTGAAATCCATATGTTCAATTAATACTTTTTAATTGCTAATGCAAGTAGAGGGTGAAAGTGTGAGCAGCATAACAGCAAGTGACTCATTCTCTATTGACCAAGTGACATGGGACTGTGTGTGTATATCTTTGTGAAAATAAAGGCTGCAGAAAGAACTTAAAACCAAATTAATTCAGCTTTTTTTTTTTCATTCTGTTAAAGAAGTGGCTCATGAGTCAACTATCACAATACTCAGGACTTCTGATAATTAGGGCAAGCCACACGTTATGGGAGTTCTTCTGTGTTCAGATACCTAGTGGCCTGGGAAAGAAATCAATGGATCCAAGCAGAAATGAAGTTTAAAGGACCTTCAGGGCAGGAAAAAGAGGAGATTTTCCAGAAATGGTTCTGAAAACAGCCAGGATGAGTTCAAATGTGATGGCCTCAAGTCAAAAGCGCTTTTGGAAAACAGGAGGAAAAATTTCTGTTTGAGAATTGTTTGAACTCTCTTTGACTTTCATCAATAAAGCTTGAAAATATCTTCTCTGTAGAAGCTTTGTATAGTATTTAGTTTCCTTACATTATAAATATTTATTATATAAACAAATACATAACGTAAAAAATCGGGACATATGCAATAAACTGGTCATATCAAGAGATTTGTTTTCCCTTTTTCAGGTGGTTTCCCCTCAAGGAAACAAAGTGTAATAATCTTATACCACATAAATGTTACTGAGAATATGTTAGGTGTGCAAGAGGTACAAGAATTGAAAGAATAATTTCAAAGTGAAATCTTTACCCAGCAAATTAATCTGCAAGCATAGTTACGTTCGCTGCAACTATAATGCTGTGTATTTAAGAAATACCCACAGCATCAAGAGATTTCATTGGCCTTTCAGAAACAGAGGAATGTTGATACTAGGTTTCATGGCTTGTTCCACTCCACTAGCCTTTGTAAGCTACTTTATATGTCACTACTTGTGTCGACCATCTCAGTATAGATTTGGTATTAAAACAACATCAGCCTAAGTGCTTTGAGCAGTCATCCTTATCATGAGAGGATCTGTTAGCTGTCCTGTGAAATGGACTTGTTGGAAGCAAACAGCCTGGAAGAGGGAATGAATTACTTGCCTGCCATCAGCCCTCCTTTGACAGTGTACTCAGATGGAATTCTAGTCTGGCAAAGTGTGATAGAAATTTACAGCTTGCTCATGTAAAAGTGTTCACAGCCACTCTTCTCTGAAAACAGCTCTGGTGAGGAAGAGCAGAGCAATGATCCTGCGAACAGCTCTTTTCTTGTAAGGCATCTCCCATTTTCATCTATAAAACATTTTTATTAAAAAAACTGAAAAAAGTGGAGTGGATTTAAAAATAACGAGAAATAACCCCTTTTTTTCCCTACTAGGAAGCCATTTCCTGGCAAAAATGGGAGTCATTGCATTCCTACTCTTAAGAGCCTGAAACATGTTCTGCTGCCAGGTGAATGAGCTGTGCCCAGGTACCAGTATTCCTGTGCTCTCCAGGAGTGGCTGTCTTGCAGTAAGAGAGTAATTTGCTGGGATGTGTCTGCTTTTAGCTTTCATGGCTTCCTTTCTATTCATCCTGTGCCTGGGTAAAGATTTTCATATACCACCGTGATGTACTTGGGAAAGGAGCAACTTTCTGGCTCTGCTGCCTTTTTCCTCACTGTAGAACATGGTATCTGACACTTTTGCAAGCACAGAGAAAACAGAGCCAGGACAGTCCCTTGTTTCCACTTGTCTTGCTGTCAAAATGGCTTTTAAAATACCCTGTCAATTGATCTCACTGAAACTACTAGTGAAGGTTCTGCTAACTCTTTCCTTGCAGCTCTGTTAGTTAATTCATTTCCGATTTGGAGATAGGTTAGTAGAAGTGGCAGTGGCAAATTGCCCTCCTATCACTGCAACAGAAAAGGTAAAATTGGGTGATGCCCCATATACTGCAAGCTAGGTAGCCTTCTGCTAAAGAGAAAACAGGATACTTTAAATGAATATTTTGTCCCATGAAATCTGCATGCCATGTTAATAAGGCCATTCCATTGTTATCTATACTCCATCAGCCTGGTCTGGAGTTGGTTACTCAGCACTTATTTGACTGGCAGGAACTGAGCTGGGAGACTTTCCTTATATAATATTGGTAAAAAAGATGAAATTGGTGAAGCATTCAGGCTACTGATCCAGTACTTAGTCATTGCAAGATTCATCTGTTTTGGTTTCAGAGACCCTGGTTTTCTATGATACTGCTGAATTTATTGTTCAGCTTAATTCCATTTCCATTCACCTTCAGCCCCCAGTGAAATATCATTGCCCACCTACAGGTTCATTTGACAGCATGAAACAGCAAAAGGATCCCTTTTCGTAGTAAGTATTTTAATTTTGGATTGCTAATAACTGTAGCACAGTCATGATGTGGTGATGTGGAAGTGCCTGTGGTCTCAGCAAGCCACAGAAACCATCAGTGTTTTATGAGTTTACCAGAGTGCTAACCTTTCCACAGGAATTTCCTGCTCCCTTCTTAGAACAAGATTTCAAAGAAGATAGGTACTTAGAAATAGCCTGAGAATGAAATGTTCTTGCTTGGGCTGTATCAGGGTTCATTCATGCTTGTGAACATCAGGGACTTGGTTTGCAGAGTAACTTGAATGAAATGAGGCATTTTCCAACAGAGGTTCCTAACAATCCTTTCTGAAATAGATGGAGTAGCTGATGGCTCTCAGAGCTGCAACTGGTGAGATACAGTGTGTTTTAGCTAATGTGAGGATGGGGTTTTCCTTTGTTTTCTGCCACAAATTTTCATCACACTGAAGTATTTTGTCAAGAAATACTTTACAAGTATCACAAACACTGTTTAATCTCCCCACCTTTCCAAATAAGCTTGTATTTGTTGTGGCTGTAAAGACTGGAAATTGAACTGGCTGATGTACATAGATAATATTTGGCTAATAGGAGAAACTTGTTTTTATTGACCATTCTTCATTAGCTTTTTCCCCAGCAGAACCTAAGATGTGTCCACCTGGAAACTTTCTCTGAGGGTAATATGAATTTTAGAAGAAAGAACTGTTAGACACCTCTCAGCAATTGCCTTTTATAGTGTTTAATTAATTCTCTAACCTCAAGTCAATATCAATATGTTTTTCAAGAGTGTTAAACCTTATGTTGCAAGCAGTTGCATAAGTGCACCCCTTAAATGTCATCTGTTGCCCTTTGTTTTGTTGCCTGTACATCTGTGGCACCCATGAGGCAAAAGCCCATTTCCTGAGGGCTGTCTGACAATGCCCTGTCACAGGCATGCACAAACTTGACACCCTCGCTGTGCATTTCCTCATGGCATTAGACACAACACCAGAGTAGAAGAATGAGGACACTTCTGATAAGATCAGATCAGATTTTCTTCTTTTTTGTAAGAGATGTAGGAGATGATGTGTACTCTTCTGTTAACTCCTAGTATATTCTTGATAGATAACTTTATATTATTTCTGTAAAACCTAGAAAACTCAGTTCCTAAAGGGTGCGATTCCACTGTACCACAAATTTGAGTTATAGTTGGCTTCCTATAGTTCCTGCATGTATTACCTCTATTCGTGCATTCGACGTCAAGTTTGTAGGAAAGCACAACAAGAAAGAATACAATGTGGTAGGTTGTATAGGAAGTGCTCTAGTGTATGGGAGGGCCAAACCATATCCTTCCTGTTGGATAAGACTGTATTCCACTGTGAATCTCTCTCCCCACCTGGAAGTTGAGATTAACAGGATTGATCTCTTTTGTGAAGTACCTTAATATCTACTAGTGAAAGAAATAGGGTAACACATAGGCTGCTATAAAACTTTGGAGTGAAATTGTGCCTCAAATTAGAAGTGTTTCTATTGTCTTACTTCCCCAAATAGATCAGTTCTGCTGAGGCATAAGCATCTTTAAAGGAGTAGATATGATAGATCATTAATTGCAAAATTGAATTTCACTGTTCCAAACTTATTTTTCCATTAGCTCAAGCACCTAGTAAATATCCAAAATGTGTTCTTGAACAAATGAGTTCTTGGAAATTTTCATGTTGCAGTCAATGGACTTGTACTTTATTTCAGAAAGGAACAGCAAATTGCATCTCCTGAGGCTGAGAAAAAAGACGAAAAAAACCCCTTTAATTGTTTGTTTGGGGTTGGGTTTTGGTCTTTTTTCATGATGTAAAAAATGCCCCTAAATATTCTTTAGGAACATTTTTACTTTGTGTCAGAATAAACAGAATCTTGGTCTCCTATATATTTTTGGGGGTTTTGTTTTTATTTATTTGTGGGTTTCCTGTCTGTGGTTGAGGTGTTTTTTGTTTGGTTGGGGTTTTTTTTATTTTTTTTAAGTATTCAAGAATCGAAGTAAATGATATATCAATACACAGAAATTGGAATTTTAAATACTAGGTAATCATAAACAAATGATATGAAAGGGGAGTCCTCCTGTTTCCATCAGAAATCTTGGCTGACCTAAACCCTTATTTTTTTAGAGATGTTAGACGTTAAGTCCACTCATAATGTTATTTCTGTGAATTGTATCTGTTGAAATCATGTACAGGTGAACAGTCTTTTGGCAAGTATAGCTACAGAGAAATGTAGTTAGAGTAGCTGGGAGTTATGAATCTTTTCTACTAGAGCTGTTAGGGACAAAAAAAAAAAAAAACCAGATTAAACATGTTTACAATAAGCCTTTCATCAGTGCTTTTATAAAGCCACAGCAAACATGGTGTGACACAAAACTACAGCCATTTCAGATTGTTTGTGCAGGAGCTCTGGACAAATGTAAACCTGAAATGCCCGTGGATGTTTAAGAAACCAACAAATTGACCTGAAAGTATTGCTTCTATGTGACATTTAAATACATTAGACTTAAATTAATTGTCTTGCAAATAAAGATATTCAAGTAGATTTTGTAATTGCTCCGATAGGGTCTATGCTCTATGGTATGAAGATTCCATTCAAAAGAGTCTTATTCAAAGGAAGAACAGAACTTGGGAGAGGAGGGTGACCCTGATGCCTTTTCCTGATCTTAAAATCAAGAGTCAAACACGGTTAGAAGGGAAAAAGGGATTTTACCTTTGTATTTATTTTAAGGATCCGTAGGTGCACCACATCCAGGTCAAATGCACCTCAATGCACACCGCAATGCACACCCCACAAAAGAGCTGGTATAACATTATAGGTCTTACTAATTAGCATATCTATCAGAGATTCCCCAATGAGAGGCTCGAATGAGCCCCCCTCCCCAAGGAACCTTCCCCTGGATGGTTCTGTCTTAGTTTACAAAATGTGTTCTGGAGAGGACCTTGGGGTCTGGGGCACACTGATCCCTAACTACGAAGCTTCTAAAATGTTTAGTGTCCTAGCTTGACAAACAAGTCCAAGAATGTAGGCAAAAAGCATTAAGAATACAGAAGTTGTAAAAAGGTACAAAAGGGATTTAAAAGAAAAGGCAAAAAATCATCATGGTATCAACCGTGCCTATGGGAAAGGCAGTAAAATGGAAATCTACCATGGATATGTGTTCAGGGATAATTAGAGGTTAATTAATGTTAATGTAGATGGATGACTTGTTTTTGTTTTGTATGGTAAGGATGCACAAATACTGACTTAGGTATTATTTTATCATTAGGATTTTGGGTAGCGTTGCTGATCTGTTTTTCCTTATCAAGGTAATTATTATGTTAAGAATAAGTCTTGACCAATTTCCTAGGAAAGATTTGATCTACAAATGATATTTGGAAAATATGTAAATTCCGATCCCCTTAATGAGATTTGTTTAGCTCAGTTCAGTCTTTCAGTATTCCACCAGGCTTTATTTCAATGCAGTATTTTAATATATAGTGGCTAACCCCCCTACCTCTGATAAATAAGTACAGAAGATTGCTTCAGCTAACCACAGTCTGGACTGAACTTTAATCACTCAATGCCTGATAAAGCTTGACAGTATGTTGGAAAGTTTTTCTTTGAGTTTTCTTGTTATTACTTTGTAAAGTGTTCAATTCTCTTTGCTGCTAAGCACTGGTAATGGTAGAAGACTTGTAGTTAAGAAACTATTCCAATTATTTTTGGAGCATTCTGGGTCCATTATAAATAGGGGATATAAGATTGTTAGATTCATTATAGCATAATATCTTTTCCCATCAGAAGCCCTGGAAAAAAGGATAGTTCTGGCAGTGCACATCTTGCACCAAGAAACTGTCAGGATATAGAAAAAGATTGTTTGGAAATTGGTACCTAATTTTAAAAAAATGTAATATTTTTCCCCTAGGCACTCGTAATAGTACCTTCAGGAACCAGATTTTTTCCTTAACCATTTTATTTCCCTTTTCTTTTTCTGCTTTGGTGTTTTCTGAACGTGCTGCTTTAGACAGAGTTCTCAGTCATAAACAAGTTGCTGTTTTTAATGTATTTTTGTCGTTTAGGTTTCCAAAAGAGAGTCATTTTTTGTCAAGACTCCAGGTGTTCTCCTTATCTCAGAGGGCTTGCATGCTAGATTTTTTTCTTTGTTTTGTTTTTGTTTGCATGGTTTTTGGGGGGTTTTTTGAGTTTTTTGAGAGTCTGGAGAAGGGGGAGGAATTTCATTAAGTCCTCTCTTCAGATGCATTAGGGAAAAAGAGAGAATCTTATAATGTTGCCCAGTAAAATGGGATCTGGATGTTCTAACTCATTTTGAACCATTAATTAGCAGTAATTTGATGAGGATTAGTTGCCGTAAACAGACTTTAGGATTTTCTTATTTATCTTTTTTTTGGATGGTATATTTTCAAACATATTAGCCAGCACTGTGTAAGGGACAGCCTGAAGACCCTTCCCCGAAGACCCTTCATCTGTTTCACGATCATCTACAGAAAGCGAGATGCTGAGCCTGGGCCTGGCCGAGGTGGAAAGTTAGCCAAGCACAACGTGCCAAAGTTGGTACACATGCCTGAGCGCAGTTTGCAGCGAGACATGCCGGTCCTGCTGTTACCACATCAAGAACAATGCGGGACGTGCTGTCTGCTACCTGTTCTGTGCCATTAACTTGAGACAATGGGACTTGTTCCCCCACCTCTCGGCTAGCTGCCCCTCACTTTCGAAAAAGATTTCCTCACCTGTTGGCCAGCTGCCCCTCGCTTTCAAAAGGACAATAAAAGAACTCTCTGAGAAGACCCCTATTGAGATCTCCCCACGGAAGACGGCGGACTGCGAGGATTCCTCCTGGCCGTTGGTAGTTATAACCCCCCTTTCTCTTCCTCTATCCTTTGTTTCCTTACATCTCTCTCCCTCTCTATCACAATTACACCGCATTGGTACGCAATAAAATACACTGTGCTGATTGAAATTTACACTTCTCCCCATTGGTGTTTCTTTTGCACTCTGAGATTCTGTTAACGAAACATCACGACCCCCGCTTGTCTTAGGCAGATCATGACACACTGACTTCTATTAAATGTTGTCCCAGTTGTCCCAATCATTTGGCCCCATCCTAATCTATGACCATCATTACACTAACAAAAGCATAAATAATTTTAGTTACTATCTTTATTGGATAACTGATAAAAAATTCTCATGCCCATTTAGTGAATGGCAGCACAAAGATAGTAGTATAAATGTAGTAGCAGCATAAAGATAGTGATAACTGAGATGTGTGGGAGACCCTGAATGGGTAGAGGATACCACTGAAGAGGGATATCTTGGCTTAAATCAGGTCTCTACATGTTTAGTTCACAACATTGTGACTCTTGGTTTACTTTCTGGATTATGGATGTCTTATTAGGTAGAACTTGTTAATCCTTTCTATTCAAATGTAAAATGTCCTTGGCTTGCTTTCTTTTTTTCTGGGTTGTTTTTTCGTTTTTTGGTTGGGGGTTTTGTTGTTTTGGGGTTTTTTGTTTTTTGGGGGTTTTTTTTGTGTGTGTGTGTGGTTGTTTTGCTTTTGGTTTTTTTAGAACCATTTTTTCCTTGGGAGGTAATCTTCCAAAGATTTCGCCCTTTCCAGCTAGGAGGGTAAAAATGTTACAGGCTGAGGTGCTACTCTTAATAAGTATTTTTAGGCTTCTGACATGGAAACAGTTAATTATTCAAAACCAGAATTTCACTGAAGAAATTCAGATAGAATATTTTATTTACTAACCCAGATATTCATAGGTCTAGCTTTTTCAGTGTTAAAGTAGGAAACAGGGAAAAAAGAGAAGCCAGAGTTTGAGAATCAGCAATGATAGTGCAAATCATCCTTGGTACCTTATTTTTATTGTGCTGAGAACAATCTGTTCAATTATCAGCATCAGGGTGGCTGTGACCTGTCGTGAAAGTAGAATTGGTACTGCTGATAGGACACCTCTGTGCTTCAGAGTTAGAGACATGCACAGCTTTGTGCGGAGCATCTACTGGTCTGCTTCTGTGACCTGAGCTAGAAATTCTGCCCCCTGCTCTGCTGCATCCCATAGACTAACTTGCTCCCAGAGTATTCCTAAAGACAGGGCTTTGTGGTGCAGCAAAATTAATCCAGCATCTAAATGCCAAAAAAAAAAAAAAAAAAAAAAAAAAAAAAAGTGGTTTCTGGTGTTTGTTTACACCAAACTGGCTGCAGTAAGCCTGCTAAACCAGAGAAAACTTAGATTTGTATGCATGAGCAGTATCTGCCATTTAGCTTCCAGCCTGTAGAAAGGAGATAATGAGAATCTCTGGCTGGGGTGGGGGAGGATGGGAGAGCAAGGTCCCTTTTCATGGCTTATTGCTGCTAGACTGTCAGGTAGAGGTAAAATTGCAGCTTGACTTCTTATCTTGGTGCTTTCTCCGTCCTCTGTCTCTTAGCAGCTCTGACACATAGTGCTGCAAGAAGGTCACAAATTGAAGAACTGGCCTTGGAGCAGGGCTTTGGGTTTTTTTATTATTTTTATTATTTTGGCAATGTCAATCTTATCCTCATACGATTCTTGCATGATTTAGGGGTGTGTGTATCAGAGCAGTATGATAAAGTACAGGCTGTGGGACTACTAGATGGTTGTCTTCCCGATAGCAAACTTTGTCAGGGAGAGTTACAATACACACATGGATATGTTGTGGTTTAGGAATGGTATTCCCTAATTTAGTGTTCCCACTGAAACCATTCCAAATTACACACCACTCGCTCACTTCCCACTTCCTCTCCGTCCTGTCTTTGGAGAGGAGGGTTGGAGGCACCAAAGGTAAAAATCACAAGTTGAGATATGAACAATTTACTGGAAGCAGCAATGAGATAAGAAAATAAACAGGAGCAGCGACAACGTTAATGACCAAAGTGTACAAAATGCAAACACTCACCACGATACCGTGCAGAGCCAGACAATTCCTGACTGCTTCCACATACCCCCACCCATGTTTGCAGAAAATGATGTGGGGTGGTGTTGAAAACCACTGGTTCTTAGCCACGCACCCTCCTCGCTACTGCAAAAACTAACTGTCCTGGCTGGAACCAGGACAGGATGATATTAGTTTTCTGCAAATAGGTACATAAGCTTTCCTGATCTACTAGGTTGTCTGAAATTGTCATCTCTAGTGCCACTTAAGACCAGAGTTACTCTAGAAAAGGTTGGCTGGTCAACCTCTCTTCACAGAAGCATAGAATATTCTGAGTTGGAAGGGACCTGTAAGGATCATCAAGTCCAACTCTTACATGAATGGCCCATATGGAGATCAAACCTGTGATCTTGGTGTTATTAGCACCATGCTCTGACCAACTGAGCTGATCTCAGAGTCACCTTTCTCCTTTCCAACCCAAACCATTATGTGATTCTATGATTCTGTAATACAGCTTGGAGACAGGAAAGTCTGGACTTCTCTCTGCTCTTAACCAGAGCTTTAATTTCTTAAAAATTTGCTTCCACTGTTCCCCAGTAGTGATAGCTCATAAAACTTCCTCAGAAATGCTCCGCAGTGGGGTGGCTGAGTAGTGAACCCCACACTCAGCAATGACCACCCTCTCACTTCGGGGAGCTGGAGAAGCTGACTTAGCTTCTTTGATGGTTCAACCAGTAAAAACCTTTTGGTATGTGCAGTACCCCCCTGAATATGAATACAGAGGCTATGTTATTTATGCTCACAATCAGGGAAGGGAACTCTGTTAGCTGCAATGCCAAGATCTGTAATTATTCTGTATCCCTGAGAGTATCCCAGGAGCAATGCTACTGAATTTATGGTCCTGATGTGGGAGCTTGCCTTTCTTTTTGGAACAGCTGTTTGTTTTCCTCACCTGCACAAGAGCTCTAGGTGTGCAGAGAAAGAGCTGTACAAACTAGAGAAGGAAAAGGGGGTTATGTCTGAAGGGGGGGGAGTAAAAAGCTCAATCTCCCTCCCCACCTTCTCCTCAGATTTTCCTTGAATTGTTTGTTTTTCTCATTGTCTTCAGTCAGAATGGAAAAAAGGCTCCAGTTGCAGGAAGAACTGGGGATTTCTAGGCATTTTGTACCAGCTGAGCTCATGATGCTGTTTTAATAGCCTATTGGAGATGACTCAGCCAGCTCAGACTGTGTAAAGTCATCAATTATTTATTTCTAAGTTTTGTGCATTGCTGGTCTGTGGAGATCATTAATGTCTGGATAAAAAATTGCTGGAGAGAGGTGGTGCCTTGCTCTCTTGCAACATCACTAAAATTTTCAAGTAAAGACTGTAAACAAGGATGCTCCTCTAGAGCAATTGCAATCTGAGTATTTAAGGGATGATTCCTAATTTAGTATTCTGTGTTCTTTCTCTCTGCTTACTAGCCAAACAGCAATGCTTGCTGTCGCAGTTGAAAAGACCTAAATTCATCCACATGCAAATTTTTGTGTTGCTTATTACGGTGGTTTGGTTTCCTTAATAATTCTTGCTCGCTGTTGCACAAAATCATGTTACTCAGCTATGACTCACTGGATTTCTGTTCACGTGTCATTTTGCTATTAGAACTTAATTGAAATAAAATGGGGCATTGTCTCTTCTATGCTCTGGTCTAGGCACTGTTGTGATTTGCAGTTTTTAAGAAATGGGTTTTTTTTATTATTTTGGTAGAGATTTTGCAATTGCAGCTGTGATGTGTTTGAGTGGAGGTTTGTAAAAGTGTTACACTTTTGTTTAGCTAACTGATGCAGTTGCAGAAACCAGTACTCTGTTTTCTGAGTGCAGTGAGTCCTTCTATGGCATCCACAAAAGCCACAATGTAGATGTTAGTAGATGCAGAGAGGCTTCTTTTGCTGAGAAAATTCATTTAAGCCTAGATCGTCTAAAGCGGAATCCATCTATGCAGGAAGTGTTTGTAACACCTGTTCTTGTGCTCTTATCTTCAGCTCTTTTTCTACATACTTCTGCTTTTAACAGAGCATCTCGTGTGCAAATACAGGTAGAAATTTGATTTTAGTCTAATTAAATGGGGAGCAATCTACTTAGTGATACCCAGTTCTGTGTCAGATCTTGGCATTACAACTAGGTCTTCAGAAACATCATCTGCAGTCCTTCACAGAACTGTTTTAATGTTGGTTCTTGCACTCCTACCAGAGATTTTAGTTTGTCTTTGTCAATAAAACTTATATTGTAGCAGGAAAATATACAACATTATCCAAAAATTATTATCTTGGTTTCAGGATGGCACAGAGTCTACAGCTAAGCTTCAGTAATACTACCATATGGAACAAAAGGCAAATAAATTAAAAAAAAAAAAGCTAAATCAGGGATCTGGCTTATTTTCGACTATATCCAAGATGAGTAGTAGATAACTCAGCCATCAGGCTATATTTTATTAATTTTGACACTGTATTTGGGACCAAATTTAGTTATTATGTAGCATTAAAATGATACTTTGCATATGCTGCTTGTGGGTGTTTGTAAAAAAGAAGCTGTCTAGAGGATTTTATAGTACCCTGAGACTGAGAGATGTCTAAATAGTGGTACATGACTGATGGATTTGAAATATGAAGATATCTGAGCTGTAAATTGGTAATGCTAATGCCTGGAGTGATTTCTCATGTACTCTTACAGTCTGCTCCTAAAGGGAGAAGGCTCTGTTCCCTCCAGCAACTTTATAGCTTCAGTCAGGCTTTGCCAGGGGTCCATCTTAGTATTGTCCTAGGTTGGTGAATGTTTTGAGGGATTTCAACCTTACCTCTGAATTTTGACATTGGGAACTTGACTTTCCAAATTTGATCTTGGATACTGTGAGGCTTTTTCACATAGAGTAAATCTCACTGTTCACCACTCCCTTTCCCCTCCCCCCTTAACTTACACTACTGAACCTAAAAGCAAATCACATTTGGCAGAAGCTGAAAGACAGTAATAAAAACTTATGGTCCTAAAATGAATGGAGTGACTTGTGAAAATTAGAACAACAATGTCAGAGCAAGAGGAGGTATTTACTTTCTGTGTGTGTGCTTTTTTCCCAAGCCTCCACAGTGACAAAAGCTCATCAAAATGTGCATAACCAAGCACTTCCAATGAATCATCAAATGCCATGAAATGTCATAGTAAAAAATTATTCTTGGGACACTTGCTGAAAACATTATGCCTACTGATTTCCACTGGTAGGCATGTGGCAAGACAGAAACATGAAGTGGAACTGCAGAAAATGGACTCCCACCTTGTGTGCCTTCTGCTTCCCCTCACTTACATCTTCCAAAGCATTACTGTCTACCATGAAGAAGGTTGTGCTGTCAAACTAACTTGTTCTTTCACTCTGCATCACTGACCATCCAGGAACGTAGAGAAAGATCTCAGAGCTGGTCCTCTTAAACTGATTTGTAGGGAGAAGTTGAGCATTAATACGTTTACACTGATGTAAGATTGATGTTTCGTGTCATGGTCCAGATGCATAAGTTGTTGCTGATAAGTCACATAAGGATCACTTATTAGCAAAGCAAAATATTTCTGCAGTGACTTACAAAAAGCTCCCTGTCATTACTTGCCATAATGCTCCCAATGTCCTGTTCAAAATTAATGCAATTTCAGCAGAATATACCATATATGTGATTTCAAGGACTCTCCATTTAAGTTACATTTTGCTTGACTATAAATAAGACTTATCCTATTGCACAATTCACTATTTGTTTTTCTCTTATTACAAAAACAAAACCTCAACCCTAAATGTGACCTAGCCAGAAGGTCAAGGATCAAGAACATCAAGGAAGAAGCTAGAGGGGACAAACTATAGTGATGGTCTGTTGGTCCAGCATGTGTAAAATTGATTTTCACGTGTCTTTGCTGCTGGAATTCTTCATCTTGTTCTCCTTATCCTTTTGTGCTTAAACTGTTTCTCAGAGACCTGGGTACTTGTGCAGCAGCACGTTTGCCGTGATCTCCAACACTGTCAAGCTTTTTGCAGTGCTATGTATTTAAAGGATGCAGTTTTCCATCAGTGCTGTAGTGTGGCAAAGAAACAGGGCTGTGAAGGGAGAGTGGAAACCATGAGAGTGGAAAGCAGCAGAGTGACATTTTTTGTTTTCATCATCTTTGGCTGCTGCTTCATACTGAGAGTAAATAAGAGTACCAATGATGGTATTTCTAGCTAATCCAAGTGTGGCAGCTGCTTTGGGGGGAATTCTGCTCCACAGTTGCTCTTCTCTGTGTTTTCCTGCCTCAGACAATCAGCAAACGAGTGATACACCATTCAGAGGGAAGATGGAGATACTTTGTACTTTTCTAAATCTGACACCCTTATAAGTGTAAAGCAACACCTGTGTGTTCAAAGAAACCATACACAACCCCCAAATGTTTCTGAAATCCAGACCGTGTATATAAATGCCCAAGTAAAATGGCTTTGCCTTCAGTGTCCAAACCTCCCTGTATCTGTGCTCTCTCTGATCATTAGTGCCTGACCCTGCTGCCTGAGGCAGATGCTGTCAAGAGGAGCTGACTGGGCAGCCTGGAGCCTGGTGGAGAGTGGCTGCATTTTATCTTCTCTGTGTTGCCTCTTGCTTCAGCTGCTGCAGCATTTCAAAAGGGCAGGCTTAATGAGCTGTAAAGGGGGGGGGGAGGGGCTGATATTCAGACAAATCTTGATAATATGCTTTGATTAATTCAAGAGCTGAAGGTAGCTGAAAAACCTTTTTATTTTCTTTTTCTTAAATCCAGGGTATTGCTTTATTGCCTTACATTGCCTTTAATAGCACAGTGTATGTAAACACCTTCCAGTAGTGCACAAAGGAAGATTATTAACAAGGATTAAATCTTTTCACTAACTTGAAATATGTATTAGGCTTTCATGTAAAATCTGGTTTTCCTTCCCTCAGAGTGGGTGTAAAAAACAAACAAGCAAAACCCCCGTCATAAACCAGTCAATTTCCCATTATAATCAGTTTGGGAATTGGGTACTTTCCTGAGGTTTACAAGCTCAAAGGGAATTCAATTTGCCAAGTATTTTTTCCATGTAATATTAAAAATACATTGACCACTGTCACCAAAATCCAGTAGGAAATGAACTCTTACCTTTCATTTTCTATTTCCTGTTCTGTCCTCCATTATTATTTCTTGCATATTTCTTTGAAGTGTTGAGGTACCCTTTTCTCTCCTTTCAGTGGGCCAAATCCATAGAGGAATGGGAAAAAATAAGCCCACCTTTCTCTGTGAAATTATACTAATTTTTTTTGCCCTGGGATGACTTCTTTTCAAGCTTTGTCAGACACAGAAGTGCTCTTACTCCTCTTGTACTGTGTGAGTGGACCCAAATGTTTCTGGACCTATGTGCCCAAGCCTTGTTTATGGGCCCAATGTTTTTAGTGGGGTTTTTTTTGGGGGGGGGGGTTTGGCTGGGTGTCTGTTTCTGTTGGGTGGTGGGCAATACACCTCTGCTTCCAGTAGTAGTAGTAAAGCAGAAGATGCCTCCTGCAATCTGAATGTCCCCACAGTGGCCTTCATTTGTTTTCCTGCTCAGTTTTTTCCCCCTCACTTCTGTTGGATTTTTTTTGGCTTAACCTGCTGGTCTTTGTGGTGCTGCTTCAGTCAGCAGCTTTTTATAATCTGAGCGAGCCTTCCATTTTTTCCTTTAAAATACTTAATATTATGTAGATTAAAAAGAAAGCTGCAAAGATCTATCTTAAGGTACTTATAAGCTGTGGAGCCATGTGATGTCAGCTTGCACATGCTGGCCAATTGGCAAGCTGCTGATTTTTGTCTCTGTGCAGTCGTTGCCTTCTAAGCAATTATTGCCAATGTAAATGCTGACCCTTGCTGCTCTCATTCTGCATGACCATGTATAATTCTTCTTTTGCTTTGTGAGCTCTGTGAAAGAGAGGCAGGGATATATGAACATAGAAATTGTGTTGAAGGCTCAGATTTTGTTATTTCTGATAATGCTTGATGCTTTAGTGGAATTAAATGTAGCCAATTATGAGACAGAGTGAAGTGATTTTTTTTCTGGATTTTTTTTCAGAGGTTCACTTATGCCCTGAATAATATGAGAATTTCTATACTTTTCTCCTGCTACTGAATGCAGTTTTATGTATTCTTATTAGGATTAAATAGTTATATAACTTCTCTGAAATCTTCTAACTCTTGATTTCATTGATATATTTTATCACTATTTTTATATACAAATTGCACAACTTTCCACCTTGAAAAAAATCAGAGATACCCAATTGTTACATTTCAGCAAGATTATTCTTCATGCTTGCTTGAGTCCTGTGATGCCAGTGTTTTTGTGCTGTATCATGTCTGTTTTCTGTCAATATGTAGTAAGCCGTATTTCTTCTCCTTTATGTGTTTGTGGAGCATGTGGTTTTTTAGTGTTGAACTCTATACTCTGAAGAGAAATTGTGCAGAAACAACTTCAACTGCAAGGGAGAAACAATGTGTTTCTAGCCAATTGCAAGGCTAGGCACAAGATGTTGAATTTGCCTTCAGTCCGTAGCTTAATGTGTGTCCTGGCAATGTCTCAATCTGTCTATACCCAAACAACACAAGCATCTTTAATGTGTATTTATGTTCAGTCCTTTGGAAGGAGAGCTTTAAAGCAGATATTTTGGTTAACGAAGAAGTCTATGTGTTATATGGGTCCTGTGGAAGGATGATTTGACTTTTGAATTCGAAGGAAATTTAGTACACCAGAATAAGTGGGTCCAAAATCGACATCTCTGGGATTGAACCCCAACAAATAATGCTGAATTAATGTACTTGAGTCTGCAAATTGACTTGGGCAGTCCACTCTCCAGCTGGTGGCAATGCTCTATGGAAAAATGTAAGCCTACCTTCAAACTGCTGTAAAAACCTGAGGGTGAAGGTACTGTGAGAGTTTAGTTGAGCTACATTGGCTGTTTTCAGAGCTGATAATATCTCCAGGGGAGAATTGTTGAACAGAGTATCCATGACAGGATTGTACCAACAAGAAGCTAAAAACACAGGAGTTGTGGAAACGGGGGGATGCATCCCTCAGTTCTAATTTTCTCCTCAGATTTGCAGTTACCTTTACTATAGGGATGTTCTTTGCTTCATGATAAAGTAGCATGCCAGAATTAAATGCACTGTGGATTTCTTTAATTGAGTACAACCGTTCATAGCTACTGTCTTCAGGTGGAATGCTTTCAGGTACAATGAGAGACTGTATACCCTGTTTTGCATAGTTAAAAGAAAACAGCAAATTTCATGGTGGGTGCCTGTCAAGTCTCTCATCCGTATTTATTTAAGTATCAGAAACCATTACAACTTCCTCTAACAAGGATTTCAGAGCATTAATTAATGCAGGTTATGGTTTTCAAATAAATATTTACAGGTAAATTGTGGTATGGTTTTATGTTATGCCACTGAAGGGTAATGTCTGGTTTCTGTACTAGTGCCATCTGGTGACTAAAAGTTATTTTGGAGCCCTTCCTCCTGCAGCTGGAAGGGTGCAGGATGGGTTTGGCCAAGGACTGAATTCGAGGATCAGGAGAAACTCCTCAAGAAGGTGCCTTGGGTCTTTGCAGGGGGGTTATTGTCCACTTCTGGTAAAAGCAGTGCTGAGACTGACACTTTAGAGAGGCTGTGAATTAATTTTAATGCTTGCATGATTATCTCAACTACTGAACTACTGCAGTTCATAATCTGTCAGGGCTGAATAAGCTGCCTTCAAGATAAATTGGGCTGAGGCAGCAATACAGTTTTGGAATCAGTGGTCATCACCTTGAACTTCAGCTTGCTGCTGTCAGGCACCAGGTTCAAAGAATGGACTCCTTACTGCACATTTGCAGTGTGTTTTTGGCATAGGAGACGACTCTCTAAGCCCTTTGAGACTCCTTCCTTCACTCATCAGTTAATAATGTACTGTCCTTTTAGTCAATAGCACATACATGTGTTTTTCTCACTAGCTCTTTGCTAAAGTCATTTTAGGGTTTCTATGAAAAAACAGATTTTGAAGAAGAGTTCTTTCCAGAACATGGTCCAGGAATGGTTTGAAATAGTTTTAAAATAGGAGACAAACCAAATCTCAAGTTTCCCATCCTCTATTCTAAAATACTGTCTTATATTTCCCCCCACTACGTACTTGTTGCAGAAAATAGTGTTCTGTCATCACATTGCAGTGGTGGCTTTGCTTATGGCACTTCAGCATTCCCAGTAATTGAACCCGTGATCCTTCAGTGTTGTTCTTCCTGTCTTTTCCTGCATTTTCCTGCAAAAAAGCCAGGGGAGAAGAGAGCAAGGTACCTGGTGAAGTACAAGTCTAGCAGGAAATGAAGAACATTATAAAGTGAGAGTGGAAACAGTAACTTCTTCCTTCATTTCCAGAGGTGGAGTTTCATGCTGAGCTCTGCCACAATGCTGAACAAACAGCTCTGGTGGTCAGTTCCTACACTCTTGAAACCCAAAATTTCCCCTTCAAAGGTGCAAAGAGAAGTCACCCTTGGGCTAATTTTACCTGGTTTGGGCCTGGGGTCGAAACTGTGTACAAAAAACCAAACCGGCCTGTTCTCACATCGTAACTAAAACCTTGCAGGCTTTGCTGGACAAATGAGAGACTGGGGTTTATTCTAGCTGCTTTGTTAATCCCTTCTTATTGTCTTCAGGGAAAAGAACTGATTTTGACAGCTCCAGGAAAATAAAAGATATATGGGGAAGATATATATGTATAGATATGAGTGTGTACGGTAAAATGTTGATAACAAGTACCTGCTATATTACTATGAAACTTAGCAATATATTGTAAGAAGTGACATCTCTCTCTCTCCATTAAAATTTCAAGAACAGCAATTTCTTCCTGAAAAAATACTTGTGAGTTTATAGGTGCGTATTGTGCAAGTCCATACACAACTATGTAAGAGTATGGACACACACAGACTCCTAGGGAAGGCCCAGAGTTTCTCAGAAGAAAGCCTGGCCTCAGTTGTCAAGTGCAGATGCTCAGTGCTTTTTGTAAACTGCTTCTCCAAATCCCTCAAGCTGAAGAGTCTTGGTCTGCAAGCACTCAAAATCCCTGTGCATCTATGGAAATTCATGGCCACAGATCTGTAGGGTCTGTGCCTGAACAGAAATTGTGAATACCCTGTATAGTATCTTGTTTCAGTAGGTATGCGTCGTTTCAGAAATGTGGAACCAAAATGGAGCCTGGAAAAGGTCTTAACTGAAGAGGATACTCCCTTGTGTGCTGAGTTCAAAATTAGAAATGTTCATTTCCAAATCTAGTTTGACTGTAGCCTGGGATAAAACTATGACTGCACTAGGTTTCCCGACTTTTAAAATAATTTTATGCTAAAATTCAAAAGAGGCTTCTATTAGTTTTGTATAATGTTTTTAATAAATTTTAGCAAACGATTAAGAATACCACTTATCCAAGAGTAACAGACTATGTTTCTTACTTACGCAGGTTCTCTTCAGGAGTGTGTCATCTTCCGTAAACAGGGCTTACTGGATTTAATCAAAAAGCATGTTTAAAAAATGCATTCAAGTGTGCTGCTTAAGGCATTTCAGTGGGACTTTTTATTGCACACCGTATAACTCAGCTTAGTCATATCTTAATTTCTTTGTCCTTCTGGCTTATTTGGATTGAAGGGATATAGGTAGAGTGATCAGGGGTTGAATTCTGGGGGTTTTTAACTGTTGTGTTAGCTATACATGACATTCTTCAAACACAGCCCAGTTCATCTTCATGGAGGCAAAGAAGATGTGAAAGTGTGGGGGAGAAAGGCTGTTGCTCCTGTAGAGGCAGCCACCGCTGAAGCAGCATTAGTCGTACCCACCATCTCCCAGTGGTGGCAAAAGCCATGGCTCCAGCTCTCCATGCCAGTCCTGATGGGCAGAAAACATTCTGGGGCTTGTTCTTTTTCATCCCTCTTCTTCTTCCCTCAGACAATGGCCCAGGGAGAAGAGTTAGCTGCTTCCAGAATAGAGAAATTATTGTGGAGGCAAGCCTGTGCAAAAGCACGGTCCTTAAGATTAAGTCAGCTACAGCTAAACAAGGTTAGTGAAGGGAAGAGGGAAGCAAAATGCATGTATAGCCTTACTGTGATGCCTGAGACCTCCCTCATACTCCCGTACCCTGAGCATTTAGACCGTGGAGACTCCAAATTCACAAGATTATTTAAATGCAAGTCATTAGGCAGAGGCTGGACTGTCTGAATTTGGGTTTTTGTGTGTCTGCATCTGTTTCCTTCAAAAAATATAGGAATTTCTTGCCTGATGACCAGAGTTGAGGGCAAAGGATAGCACCAAGTACCTGTGACATTTTTGATTCAGCTGTGAGAGATTCGCCTGCCAGCTTTTGAACAGGGATCAGTGGAAATGCTACCAAAGTCCACAGCTGCTCCATTTCTTAGCCTTTGCAGTAGGACCATGGTGTTCTTGAGTGTAAGTAACTATCTGTTTGTGCAAATAACAAATCTCCAAGATAGTGTGTGAAAGTGGTCATGAGTGAGACTTCCTTGTGTGTTTTGGAAGAAGAGCAGGCAAAATCTTCAACTTGCTTTTATCCAGGCTGTTTGAACCCTGCTAGTGGAGAACAAACAAGCAAACAAATTTTGAAAAGGGCAGATTCCTAAGCATGGTTAACTTTTTAAAATGTCTTTATCAGGCTGACAAATACCTGTGACTACCATAAGTATGAATGCAAAGGAGTGACTCATTAGACCCCAACATCTTGTGGGTCGGGGTAGATGAGTTGTATTTTAAAAGCATTTTCTTAGAGCTGCCTTTTTTTCTTATACAGGCCTATCTAAGACTTGAAAACTCAGACATTGAATCACAAAATGGTTTGGGTTGGAAGGGACCTTAAAGATCAGTGGAAAGTTTTGTGTATTTGTTTATTTCTAGTTTAGGGCTTGATGGTATCTTCATTCAGACAGACTTGAACTTTACTTGTGTGTTGTACGTGTGAATGGAGTTGCTGAAAATGACAGACAGGAGCAAGAGAGTGTGCTGCAACTGTGAACTTTTCTTAACTGGCAGATCTAATGAGGGGGAAAATTCTTCCCTCAGAATTTTCCCATCAGTTTGTAACTCATTGTCCATGGCCCTTATATGAAGTAGGGACTTAGGTTGTTGAAAGACTTGTGAGATTATTTCACTTGAATGGGCTATATCCCTCCTGCTTCCAAAGGTTCTTTGGGAGGAGAGGAAGGTGCTTGGATATGAAATCATACATTTGTAGACTCAAGACTCATATTTTAACCCAGCAAACTAGGAGATAGGATGTTATTTCAAACAACATATGGATAGGATGTTGCATACTGGAGTGACCATTTTTCTGACTGTCATGTTACACATAAAAAACAATTTTCCTCTTGCACAAATGAAGGACGTATCTTTTACACAGGGCTTCCTTTTGCTGTGGATCACCTTGTTCCCATCTGCAACTGCCTAAAAATAGATAAAGCACAGAACTGTTTACATCAAAAATGAGTTGCTTGCGAAAGGAAGTGGACTGGATATACAGAAAGCTGTACCTAATTACTGGCAGAGGCAAATTATGAATAACGTCCCTTCCTTTCTTTTTTTCCTTTTTTCCCCCCTCCAGCCCCTTTCCACTGCAGGATTTACAGTCATTCTAGTATTATGTGTATTTTTACTGACCATGGATGCCCTTTTTTGCAGAGGATGCCCTTTTCCTTGTGCATCTCTCAGTCACTACATTCAGCTGCCTGCTTTTATTAGGCTGTGTTTGCTGTGGCAATGTGGGACGCAGCCTGCGTCTGTCAGATGAATTTCCTTCACGGTTCCCTGAGGAATCATCAGGTCACAGTGAGCATCTGTAACACTGCCATCCCTGCTGCGCTGACTCACCCCCCCTGCTTATCAATGGAGAGCTTCAATGACAGTCAGAGGGGCATGGGGAGTTTTTGCTATTTTTTAATATTTGCAGTATAAATGAAATGTATGACTAAATCAATATTTATGCAAAGAAAGAATGAGAGCAAGAGTTTTAACCCCAGTATTTTATGTATGTCCCATTCTGGGTTTATTCTTCCATTTATCCATGCTTAGCCAAAAAATAAAAGGGGAGAAGCTCCAACAGACAAGAATGAAAGACAGACACTTTCTGCCTGGCTCTGGGCAGATGTGGGGAACAGTTTTCTGTGGTGGAAATGCTGAAGTTAGTCCTGTTGTCTTTATCTTACAGGCCAAGGGTTTGAATTTCCTTATTTGGTAAATGTCTTTATACCAATTCTTATGGGTGTTTCTCCTCTGTGTTATTAGGTGTAGGACTGCCTCTCATACCTGATAGGCTATTTTGACCCAAAACTCCTTTAAACCCAGGAGAACCCAGAAGACTTTTGTTTTTGGCTGAAGCCTTCAGTGGGTTTTGGCAAAATGTGTAGCTGGTTAAAGTCCTCCAGCCTTTCTGGATGGATGACTAGATCTGTAAGTCTACCGACAAATTCTCCCTTCTCAGAAAAGAACAAGTTTCAGCTTAAATTCAGAAATATGTTGTTTGAAAGGGCTGTATTTCATCAGTTTAAAAAGTATGGTTTTGTGATGATTAACTCTTAGATCTACATCAGAGCAATTTAAAAAGAGGCAGAATATGGGCAGGTACCAATTACCTGTCACAATTAGTGTGCATCTTATTGTACATATTTAAGAAATTAATGACAGTAGGTGGTTAGAACTGTCTCATTACTACTAATTAATATGATAAGTCTTCAGTAGGCCATTGGCAAAATAAGAATACAAATTAAATGTGATGTCAATAATTATTAATTATAGGAGAACAGATATACTTGAAGTCCAGTAACAATAGTGGGAAGCTGTGATTTCTTTCAGAGACATTTCAGTGCATCTACTACAAGAAAAGCAAGTGTATATTTTATCTTAAATATTTATTTAATGGAAATCATGCCTAAGAAGTGCATTCAGTTGTGCTTGAATACTAGAAATTGAAATTTTGTGGCTGCTTGATAACTTTCTCATAATCCTTCCTGTATTTGGACCATTTTAATGTTATTACCAATAGGATGCAAGAGCACATATGGAGAGTTTATATGCCTAAGTGTCTAGTTGATACAGACTCAAGATAATGTTTTTCACTGTATCTTCAGTTATGATCTCCTCTTCTTAGTATTTTTCTCCTCTTTCTCTACAGTAACAGCCATTCAGAGTGGAAGGAACAGGCAGTCCTTCATGTGGACTTCTGGGAGAGTATGCCTACAGATTGTATAAAGTGACTAGATGTGACAAAATTACTACAGAAATATTAAAAATCAGAGTAAGTGCTAGAAAAAAATATCTGCCTGATGTGCCTGATGTTTACTGCTGGTTGGTGCCAGTTTGCACCTGCTTAACCAGACCTGGAGGTTTGGCTCTGCTTGACACCACGGGACTCAGCACTCCAGAGGAGGAGTGTCACAGGGCGCCGTCACCAGCATTTGTTGGAGCACTGCCCCTCAGCCGAGGCACGGACCCTGAGGGAGCTCCAAAGGAAGGACACAGCCCTGCAGGGCTGGGGACAGAGAGCTGCCCAGGGCCTCCTGATGAGGTTAGGGCAGAGGGAGATGATGTCCGTGCCTGCACAAGGTGTGCACTGATAGAAGACCTGCATCACTACACTGAGGTCAATCTGGAGGAGGTCAGCTAATGTGCACCATCAGGGAAGATGAGAAAAGCGTTTGAGAGGATCTTCAGAGACCCTGTGGAGATGAAAGCCTGGACTCCCAACTGCACAGAGGAGAGGCAGCCAGAAACTGTCTGGTTTGATGGAGAAGATGGGAAGCTTAGTCCTTTTTTTTTGTACCAGGAGAGTGGCTGCTTGTCTAAGTGCAGGTCTGCAAGTGCAGGGTAGTTCCCTTGTCCTAGTAGCTAATGAAAGGCAGAAAGTCACATCTCAGGAAGTACCAAAGTCACCTGAGACTGAGCAAGGCAGTGAAGCAAGCACTGCCAGTAGATTGAGGGAAGTGATTATCCCTCTCTACTCAGCGTCTGTTAGGCAAAACCTGGAGTCCTATTTTCCTGCTCCACCTCAAATATAAGAAAGATGTTGATGAACTGAAGCAAGTTTAGCAGGTGTCCCTTAAGATGCTGGAGTGCTTGTCCTGTGCAGCCTGTTAGAGAACTTCACAAGGACCTCATAGCAGCCTGTCAATACATCTGAGGAGTTCATCAAGAGGATGGACACAGGATCTTCTGTAGTGAGTCCTAGAAGCACAATAAAAAAATATGAACAGACTAGAGACCTCCTGATGTTTCCTCTGATCTTAATTTTCCCATGATTCATTTACTGTGACCATAATGAACTTCCCTTCACCACAATGACCCATCCTTGACATACTGTGAGCTTTTGACTGAGCCTTGTGCTGATGTACAGCGAGCAATGGTGGCTTTGACAGTGTATAGGTAACTGCTGGTTTAGGACAAAGGAGGAGAAATGTTGAGGCAGGAACAGAAGGGTGAAATACAGTGTTACTGGGAAAGGATTTTCAAACTGCTCAGGATTCTGGAGGTAAGAATGAAGTGGAGTAGTTGAAAGCCATCCAACAAGGGAAGTGTTCACAAAATTCTCTGGGTTGGAAGGGATCCACAAGGATCATCAAATGCAACTCTGAAGTGAATGGCCCATATAGGGATTGAACCCACAACCTTGGCTTTATTAGCACCATGCTTTAACCAACTGAGCTAATCCAAATGTTTCCTTTTGAAGAATAAATATTGCCATGAATTCTTTGGTGTCTGTGAGCGTCCTAATAATGTCAGTTGTAATGTAGTATTCTGCTGGATGCAAGTGCTTGGACATGAGAGAAATAACTGCAAGCAGTGTTTCCTGATGGAGGTGAAGAGGCTGCCTGTAAAGCTGCATTCTGGATGGCCTTCCAGATTTTATGAGGCTGTCGTTCACATAATGGGGAGACTTTGAGATTTTGTCAGCTTACTTTCTAATTTTGTTTTCATTAAAGAACGTTCCATTTAGCTTGGTAGCAGACTAACCACCTCTCCACTTGGGTTTCTTACTGCGCGCGGTTTTGAATGCTGCTGCTCAAATGCTGCTGCCTCTTGTATAAATGAGGTTTCTGCTGTGAGGGCAGTCAAGGTGCTTTCTAGCATTTGATTAATTTTCAGTCAGGGCAAAAATCAGGCTTTTTCCGAGGGGTCAATGTATCATTTTTTTTCTGTGTTAAATTACAGCAAAGCCATTATTATTGAAAGAGGACCAGCACTCTCCTCCCAGCATCTCGACAAATTGTCTTTACTGCTCTGACCTCAACTACCACCCTCCATTTGACAGAATTTAAATGATCAGGTGTTGCACCACTTTGACTTGTGCTGTGTTGCCTTCAATCTGATGGCTACAAATATTCCCAAACATGTGCAAGGCAGCTGACTAGTGCCATGCAAGTGGTATGAAGTGAGAGAAGCAGTGAAAACAAGACATGATTAATTTAGGGTACAAATTAGAGAAAAAGATGGATTTTCTTTTATTCCTGTGGCTGCCCTTCTGTCTGTCTGAACCTTTGAATGTAGTTCAAATAAAGGCATCAAAGGTTAAAAAATATGACATAGCAACTGTAGCTTTTGTGATCACTGTGGAACTTCTTTCATAATGCAAATCGTGGGGTGGTATCAGGAAGCAAGGCTGGATGCACAGAATTTAAAACAGAAAGTCAAACTCAGCTGAAATTATTTCTTAATGAAGACAGAAGCCAGTGGACAGCAGGACAGGCGTGGAGGTGAACAGACTGAGACAGTATCTCAAAAACATTCTGCAGTTCCTGCTCTCTGGATCAGCTAGAAACCAAGGAATATTTGCTGAATTCTTTTGACTTTTTTCCTTACTTCTTCTCTTTTCTTCCACATGCCTTCCTCCTCCTTTAACTAATCTGGTATTTTGAATTTCATATCCAAACTACACTTGGGTATGATCTTGCATGATTTAATATATCATTTTAGGGTGTTGTATTACCAAATGTTGTTCTGTATTCATTAGAACTTTATTTTCTTGGCAGATCAACCTCAAATACTTAGACTGAGCTTTAGACCGGGACTGAACTAGAGAGATGCTAGGAAAAAAAAATTGGGGTAAGATCTTAGGCATGGTGAGTTATTTTTTCTTTTGGGCTTCTTTGTTTTTGTTCTGGTGGTTTTCTTTGGTTGGTTTGGTTTAGGTTGTTTTTTTTTTTACCCCCAAACTAGAGATTTGTGTTCAGAAATTGAGTCTTAAAATTATATATATGACAGTTTATTTTTGTTTAAATAGTCTCAAATAGTTTATGAGATATATCATCTCTGAACAATAACATCACATAGGATTAATCTATTCTATATAATTCTAGTGTATATTTTTCTGCAACTCCTGTCCTATGAGTCTACAATGACAACTCTTCCTGGTGTTCCTCAGTTCATCCTTCCTCCACTCCTTCCTTACAGCTCAGTGCATTTTCCAGTCCTACTAGTTACTTAAGTAGACAACAATGTATTTGGGAAAGGACATTTTTGTCTCAAGATTGTCAAATGCGTCCATGATGCCAACGTAAGATGTTTCTGTGCAGTAATTTGGATGGCCAGCATGATTAAATTTTTTTAGTAATGTCTAATCACAGAAAATACCCAATAATATAAAGTCAGGGACAGTGGTACAAGGGAAATGCAAAATAGGTCTTGGTTGTCTCGGAAGTTTTTTTGCAACTTTCTGGACAATAGTGTTTGGACTTTATGGCTCTTTTTTAAAAAATTTCATTAGGGAATTAGCACCAAATGCAGTTACACAGACCCAGCAATTATCTGGTCTTGCATTAATTCACTAACAGTGGGAGGAGACTAGTTGGTAACTTCCAGACTCTTTAAATACCAGACTTGCTCAAGAAAGTGGAATTGTGAATGTGACAGCTGAGTCAGAAGAGGAACAGCTCCTCTGGGCTTGAAGGGAGCCAAAACCTACAGATGTTACCAGTCAACATGTGCCAAGCACACCTGCAAGGGTGGCAATTGGATTTTTATGTCCCTTTCCCTGGCCAGGGAAAGATGAGAAAAGCTTGTACTGAAGCCAAAGGAGAGGGGGGGTTGGCGAGTGACATGGGAACTTGTATTACTACAGATATGGAGACACCACTGTATTTTCACTCTGTAGAGCTGGCTGAAGTAAACGGGATTTGTTTTCTGGAGGGGGAAGGGGAGAATGTTTTCAGAAAATGATTTCTTGTCTGGGAAGGTGAATGTGTGAGAAGCATGTCTAGGTGAGTTCAAGGACATGCTTTCCATGCCTGGAGAAGTGAGAGAGATGCTTAGTGATGGGACAGTCTAGGGAAACATCTTTTCTGCTTGAGGAGAAAGAAGGGGATCAGCTTCTCATAGCAGCTGGCAAGCTTGAGATCTTGAAGAATGGTGGGGAGTCTTGTATAGAGACAGGTGCTCCTGAAAAATGAGAAAAGTTTGCATATTGATACCCCTCACAATTCTATCCCAGTTCACTGCAGATGGTTCTGATTTGAAACTTGGGTTTGTGTTTTCCTTCTGCTCTGTAGTTTAACAGATACTCAGGATGGACTTGTAGTGTCGTTACTTTAAGCACAACTATTCCTTCTCTGTTTTCAGGTCAGAGTTGGAGGTCTGCCAGTCTGCTGTATGAATGCAGCTGCAGCCTCTAAAGGGTGTTTGTCATGCTGTACGAAAACTGTACCACAACAACCTTTGTACCACCAAGCTTCTCTGGGCAACTCTGCTCTGTGCTGCACTTGTCAATCTTCTCCATTTGGCATTCTGCTCCATAGGTGTATGCTGGCTTTGTCTCCCTGCATTTTTCCTGCCTTTCGAATTTCCCTGTACCGGCTTGAGCTACAAAGACTGCAGACACAGCAGTACTACAGGCTAGTTAGTCCTTCCTGTTGGCTGGAGCACCAGAATTTCCCCTCACAGTTTTAAAAAATCATATGTGTGTGTGTGTGTGCAACCTACACATGTAATGTCCAGTGCTGGCAGGATCTTGACCCCATGTCAGGACATGTGAGCACGCAATCTCTCAGTCTATTGTGAGCCTCTCCTAGAGAGATCCTTCTAAGAGGACTTCATTATAAGTGAAGTTTTTAAGCTTCAATTAAGCAAATTTAATGCAACTTTTTCTAGCATTTTACAGTATTTTCCCTTATTCATTAATTAAATACTTGCTGCCATCTACCTTTCATCACTGGATTTCTTAATTTCTTAGTATTTGCTTATATAAGTCAGTCTATATTTTGTTCTGTTCTGTGAATTATCTTCAAATTATTGTAAAGCCTTTCCTATGGTCTGCATTGCTTTCTGCTTTCTCAGAAGGTTATTCTGTTTATAGGCTGAGTTCTTGGAAGTTGCTAATGCTTAGTCTGACCTGAGCTTTCAGTATTTTGATTCTTAATAAAGTCAAGCCTACGCTAAATGTCTAGCTAACTTGTCCAGTGATGCATTATGGTTTCCATCTTATAATGTAATCCAGAAGCCTTTAATCTATTTAGCTATTTGTACTGATGGCCAGTAAAAGATGTCCCTGGTTTGCCTTTTTCTCAATCTTTGCCTCCCTACACGGTCTCATTACTCTCATTGAATTGCAGCACTGAGATTGTGAATGCTTTTGATCCTTGCATCCTATTATTTTGTGCTTGAGTGAAGCTGTGTATGTATAATTTAGGACTATCTATTATGTAGAAGTGGAAAAACAGATCTTGGGTATCTCGTAAACAACACATCTGTTATATAAATGAAGTGATTCAAAGAGTGTCTCCCAGGTTATCTAGGGAAGGTGTTTTTCTCTAGGTCTGTATCACATCTGTCCAATTCATGCCTGATGCTTCTCCCATGCGGGGTGGGGGAGTCTCACTGGCTCAGAGTGACACAAGTCTTTGGCAGGTGGGTCTGACAAGGTTTCTTGGCTTGCTTGGTGTCTGCTCACTGGGCCAAATTAGGATGGTGGCAATGCAGCCCAGCTCAGGGGAAGCAATCAGAGACTGTAACCACCCCTTTGCAGGGAGACCATGACAATTTTTTCCTCTTGCCATGCACATGACTCCTGACCCTTTCAGTTTCAGAGTTTTTCCTACTCTAAAATGAAAGACTCTTTTGAGTTTTCTTTTTCTTCCTATCATCAGCCAAAAATAAGAAATAATCCCAAGAAGGTAAAATAGTGTTCGGTCATATCCTCCTCTAATGGAGTAAACTTAGTAAATAGTTTAGGGTGGCATGGTATTTTATTTAATTTCTACATCCAGTGTCATGCTGTTAATCATTTAACTGGTGGACAAACAAAGCTTTACTGAATTCTCCATAATGTTCTGTCTTTGATAAGTGTGGGGTTTTTTAATGGGGATATGTTCCCTTGCTGCAGCCATTTTTCTGTGGGTGATTAAGAGCTAACATTAGGCTAGCATAAAAATGGGATAATTGCATTAATGTTAGCAATGAAAAATCAGTTTTTAAACAACTTTAGAACACCTAGTGAGTTTGACTACAAGGGAGCTGGTGATGTTATTGGCTAAAACTTGGAAACTTCAAGTGCCTTACCTTTGGCCTGCACATCTCATGCTAACCTGGAATTCCTAAGTACCTGATAGGACATAAGAAACTGAATCCACTCTAGTCCCTTTTCAACAGCTCTGTACTCCAAGTGTTGGAATAAAATTGAAGATTAATCTAAAAAGCATTAGTATTCTGCATAATAGTAGCTATTTAGTGTTGCTGTCAGATGCTTCTGTTTCTGTTCATGGTTTGTCCTTTTGGCATTGTTTTCAGCCCAGAAACTCTTTTAACTTCTCCTGACTCAAAATGTTTTGTGAAGGGCAAAAAGGCTCATATCCTGGGCTCAACACTCCTCTCGCAATTATTCACTGAGTAACTCTTGTGATGGGGCTTGGGGTTAAAAAAGCACTTAAACATTATTCATATGCTTGAATACTTTCCAAAACAAAAATTCTCATCATGAGCATCTGAACTGAGAAGATAATCTTTGGTTTGCTGTTGAGCTGTCAGCACTTTATCAGCACCCTGGGTGTGAGGGGTGTAGCTGGCTGCACGGGGTATGTGCTGCTGGCTGGGGAAGGTGCAGCCTGGCAGCCGCCTCGTGTCACTCGCTGAGCTCACAAATATTCTTTGGTGTTAACCTGAATGATGGCAGACATGGCAGACGTGGCAGGGAGCTTGGCCTTCTGCTTGCTGTTGGGAGCTCAACAAGGCGAAACTCGGTTCAGTGGGGACTGATTTGCCCAACTGATCCTGCTGAGTAGGAGGGGAGAGGCAGGGGTGTTATCTCCATGCTGACAACACTGAAGCAAGAACCAAGTGTGTATAACCAGTTATTGGAGTCATATGGGTGCTGAATACAATGCTTGACAAGATTTAAGTGCTCTGTTCTTGGAAGGCAGCTGCTCTTAGTGCAGATGTCAGAAAACAGCCAATTTAACCTTTTCTTAGGGAGTAAGACCTGCAAACAAGGACAAGTCAACTAGGAATGCACTTCACAGGTGATTACATATTCGTCATTGTGAATCATTGGTATTTGTGACTTCCTGAAATGATAGAGGACTACTAGAGTCACTGTATCATTGCCAGCCATTTTTAGGAACTCTACTGTAGATATACATATGTTCAAATTCAATGCGCATATTATCTTTATCTGGTGCTGTTACTTTTTTCCTTCCTCTTTCCTTTTGTTTTATTTTGTAGGAAGAAGTATGAAGTTCCCAGAGAAGTAGAATGAGATCTCAGAAAGGGCAAATTAACTTTAGTCTTTTAATCAGTGGATGTCAGTCACTTCTGTATAATGTTCTCTCTTTTTGAAGCCAAATGATTAAGTGCTAAAGTTTTCTTGACTGCCCTAACTTTACTTGGTGTATACTCTTTCTAGACTGCAAATAAATAACAGGCAAAGAACACAGTCTACACACACGCAATTGACCCCTGTCTGGTGTTCATTAAAACTGGTGACTGAGCTATTGAAATACTGTAGCTTATAGAATTCACATTAATCTGTTTACACTAATAGCTTTGACTTCTATACTCATAAAAGGGCAGAAGCAATTAAACCTCTGCATAAATAGTAACAATTTATACATGAGTACATATAAAAATTGTTCAGTAGAAGCTGTGTTAATTCTGTGTGCCTTAAAAAAATTCTTAACCTTAGAATCTTTGGGCAAGAGAACAGGTGAGTTGTGACTGAATGAGTTTCTACCTTTACTGTGGCATCCACAGATACCTATTCCTCACAATAATAGTGTTTCTTGCACAATGTGCCTGATATATATTCAAAAGTACTAAAGGAAAAACGATTGATTGGTAACCTTGGCAACATGAAGCCATTATTAAAAAGCAAAAAAAAAAGAAAAGAGACAGAGAAAAAATAAACCCAATAGTGACATGTCTGGTTAAAGGTAGATGGAAACATGATCTGCTTTCAGAATAGAAACTAGAGAGCCGATAACCTTTCCAAATGAAATTATGTTCTGTGTTCTGGTATATTGCACCCAACTTGACTCACAAAGGAATTTGAAGAAAATCTATCTGGCAAACATTTGCAAAATGGCTGGGGAGGCATGATAGAAAATGGTGACTGCTGTTGCTATTTTGACAGTAGGAGCTTAATATTAACCAAAATCCATGGCAGCTCTGGGCTGGGAATGGCTCTGTGGCAGTACAACTTGTTGGTATTTTGATGAAGGTCTCTTTGTTCTTGACATGTATGCACATGCTGAAAAAATAGTCAGAATTCAATTTCAAGGAGCTTTTAGCTCTGACTTTGCAGTTATTTTAATTTTTATTTTTCTTACTAAATGCACAGAGGAGGAGAGGTGGGTGGCAAGAAGGCTGCAGGCACTCAGGAAGAGGCTCTTTTCGCTCACCCTCCTGTAGAGGACATCAGTGCTTAGAAGTATTGCAGTCTGTGACTTTCATTGAGGACCTTGTCCTTGGGCAATCCAAATGCAGCTTTCTGCTATTTGAAGTACTGCAGAAAACTGTTTAAAGCACACTTTTATACCCCAAAAGTGTTATTCTACCAGGGCATATAGTATTTTATTGAATCTCTATTTGTAAGTGATTTAAGGCATTTGTTTTTACTAGGGGCACCCAGAACATGCATTGTTTTTTAAAGCATCTACTCCTGTAACAGGAATTCCCCTGTGTGCTGTATAACTCTTTTATTTAGGAGATGGAAAGAATGTAAGTGTTACCATGGCAGAGAAAGCTCAGCCTTTCCTCTGTTCATAAGGGGTGTGCTCGTTCTTCAGGTCTGGCTGCTTGGGATGGATCTGCATGTTCACGGCTGCCTTCCCCATCTTTGTCCCAAAAAGCTGCTTCCCTTGTGTGGTGAGGGTGGAACTAAAGCTTTATTGCTTTTTTTTCCTTAGATTTTTGAAAACAGGTTCAAATCTATGTTTTATTGCTCTGGGGACTGAGTTTTCTCAGAGGCCAAGCCTGAAAAACCAGCAACTTGAACTGCTGCATAAGTCGGAGAGAACTGGTTTTGTTCTCATGCCTCAGTGTACTTCTTGCTGACTTTTTTTTGTGATTTCACTTTACCTCATAAATATGGTACTTACAACGATACTTCTTCTATTCTGCAATTCTCTGTTCTGTTCTTTCTTGTGGCCTCATGCCTCTTTCTTACTCAGGCCATTTATCTCAGTCTTTAATATTAGGAAGAGGCTGCATATTTTTTGGATATATTTGAGCACATATGAAATGATAGGCATCTGCAGAGACAGACTCTGTCATATGGGAGAACTTCTTATCAATGCATCACACTCTCCCCACAGCTTTTCGTGCCCGCCCTTTCAGTGTCAATGTTACTGTTGGTGGTACTTGTCCACACATTTGTGATAAACTGAAACCTTTTGTTTTACTTTAAAATTTTGTCACAAGCTAATTCCACTGTACCAGTGTAAAGTTTCTTTAATCTTGCATATTCTCTGAGTACATCACCTGTGCTGATGGAGCTAGTGGAATAACTCAGGCTTCATTCTTTTTCTTTCTTGTACCAACTATGATATAAGCTTGTTTGACTGGCCTTGTCATGCCCAGGTCTGGTTGGATGCCATTTTGGAGCCCTCCTTCAGCTTAAGTACAGACTCTGTGGCTTCTGTTACTCAGATTCCAGTTGTGTGGTCATGTGTTAAAGTTGGAGCTTGGAAGTGATCTGCCTGCCAGGTCTGCCATGATGGGGTTTCCCTGAGCATGCTCATCCCTTTTCCTCACTCGCTTTTGCATTTGTGAGATAGGCTTCTAAGCTCTGTAACACTTTGTGTCTGTTTTGCTTTTATCTGCTTTGTGTCTCCTCTGAAATGATTTGTTTTCCAGTAGCATGCAGTGCTCCTCAAATTGCTGTAATTCTGCTGCATAGTTCTACCTCTTGCCTGACTTGAAAAGCTATTAAGACAAACAAGACAGAGCAAGCTTTATGCGCCAGCTAGTATCAGAAATTAATTTATCTTGGTTTTGTTTTTCTTCCTGCTTAAGGACACAGAACTGCTCTCAATCTGTTTCTGTTGTCCTGCATGCTTTCAGAGACCTTAGACTCTCATGAAGCATTTTACTGCTCAATTACTCTAATCAAGCTGTTTCCTTGGCTATGTCTAGACTCTGCAGCAGGAATATGCCTCGGAGTCTGCCTCTCAGAGTGAGACTGGTGACATGGCATGCACCATGTCTCTTGCTTGGCCTAGAAACTGGAGTTTTTCCCAGGTTTGATAACAGAGGAGTGGAGGGGGAGGAAGATACAACCCACTCCTGAAGGCAAGGGTAACTGAGGTTGTTGTTAATAGATCTCTTGGGGGGCAGATTAGAATGAAATGACACTGAATGACCAGTGTTGTTGCATACATATATATATGTGTGTGTGTGTGTGTATGTTTAGGGTTTACTTTAGAACCATTTGGTTGCAATGGAAAGGAGGTATGTAGAAATTTTGTTATTATTAACTATAGTAATATAACAATATAAAAGTCCCTTAAGAAAATATATAAGGAAAAGAAAGAGAAAGGAAGGATAAGAATAGATAGTGGGGAGGAAAGATATCGCCACCTGTTAGATTGAGTGCCAACACTTGATGGCTGCGATTTTGGTGTCTGTTGGTCAAAGTGATGGTTGCAGTCTTGATCTGTCTTGGGTGAGGGAGGCCCCTGAAGCACAGAGTTCGGTAGGTTAATATACATTCAGGTGGGAATACCCAGGTACCTCCCTTGGGAGGGGCGTGTGTGTTTAACACTACTGCAACACTGTGGATCATGCGCAGTCCTCTGGTGGAAGGCCCCAGAAATGAGTCTGGGTGCACTTTGTAGGTTTTTGATGGTTTATGACAACTTCTAAGTTGTCTATCTAACTTTTAGGATGTGCAATTTACCCTCATCCTTCCTGCAGCAGCCCTCGTGCTCCCTGGATCCTTTGCTGATTTGACTCACTGAAAGGGCAGAAAAATACTTCTTTTTCCTCTTCCTCACAGATCGGTTGTAACTAAACCGCTTGCTCAATGGGAAGAGGGGAGAGGATGAGTAATGCCCTATCACCATATCTCGCATCCTCTGCAGAGGGTTTTGTTTCCAAAGAAGTGGGGAACAGTCAGAAAGCATGTGAATATAATGCATATAGCAAAGGAAAATTTTTTAGGCTGGGAGACCAATTTTCCAGGAGTTACAGTCTTTAAAGTAGTTTAACCCAAATTACAAAACTTTTCTCACTTGTGTGTTTACAGTGATAAAATTATGTGGTCATATAACTTGTATTCTGAGGCCTACTGTCTCATTCAGTGTGTGGAACAGGCTGGTTGAAAGAGAACCATGGTACTGCTGAATTACCCTTCCTACTGTAGCAGCTGTATCCTGACAGGAAAGATGTCACTTTAAACGCACACTGTCTGTTGTGTCTCCCCCAAATCTGAGTTTGTTTGTAGCTGAGTTTGCTGGAAAAATGGGCCAACATTCATTACATTGTTTACCAAGTAAAAGGCGGTAAGGGCCTTATTTTACTGGCTGCTCTTAGTGTTATTTTATATCTTTCATGCAAAGAAGAGAGCTGTTGCTTCAATGTAACAATTATTTTTCTTCCAATGGATCACAAACAGTGCTTTTGGGGAAATCTCAACGATAAACCAAGTTTATAACTCACCTGCCAGAGATGCACGGTATGTTTTTGCAGACTGAAGGTAGATTCAGTGCAGTGTGCACACACAGGAAATATTACCAATTCTCCTTACTTGGGTATAATTTGCTAATGTATAATTGTGTAGATAAATTAATCATGTGTTAGAAATTATCAAAAGCAGACTTGACATTTGAATGATAAAGGCCTTTTACAGAGGTTTTGCATTTCCTATTTTTCATAAGAAGATAATTTTTATAGGAAAGTGATATATGTAAGTATTCCAAAATTCTTGAGTCAGGTTCGCTCAATACCTCTGCTGTTTTTAATTTTTATGCAGTTTTCCAAAAGCAATGAACACATTTGGAGTTGTGGTGTATTCAGGCTTGATTCTTCTGCCATTCTCTTCTTATTTTCATGGTTTGGCTTTTAGGTGTCCGCCTTCAGGAATCATGGCACAATGCCGTATGTCTGTTTTGGTTTCTTCCACACTGCTCTGGTGGACCTTTTTGCTGGCAGTGACAGAATCAGCCAGAGAGGTTGCTTCACCTCTGCCCTGTGGTTCTGGTCATCTCCATTCTCTGTGAATGCTTCCTACTTGGGAGCTGCTCTAAGCCATGTGTTACCTTGATGCTTAGAGTGACTCTACCAGAGCACACCTTTAAAATTTAGGTGTAAAAGTTGCCTGAATTGAGAAGACAGGTAAGAGACAAGTTCTGTCTCTCTTCCTAACTCTCTGACTTGCTGCTGTTGTTCTCCACTCCCCACCAGACTAATTCTGGCCCTGTTCTTCCTGTATCCAAAGCAGCAGGAGGAGGAACAGGTCAGGCCTTGATCTCGCATTTGCACCTCTTTGCTTTTCCCTCCCCAGCCTCCCAAAAAAGTGCTGTTGCTGTGCCTGGATCACCAGCAGTGCCACAATCTGATGTTTTAATTGAGTCAGGGGTAGTGTGTAGAAGATTGTCAGTGGCTGCTCCCAAACCGAGGAGGACCACTGGGGGGCTTATTGCTCCTTTTTGCTAAGCAGAAGCTCCTGGTGCCAGAGACTCCATCGTTTCCTCACTGGTCTCCTGCAATGCATCCATGGATGTTGCACACTGCTATTAGAATCGGGCAGCAGGTGGTGAATTAAAGGATTCATCTGCCAAGAAGAAAAGAAATGTTTGGGTTTTTTTTCTTTTTCCTGTTGCTTTGTGTTTGGTGAGAAGATGCAGCAGGTGCTGAAAACACTACGGCTGCCTTGAGGGCCCTTGCCCTGCTTCTGTTACTGCGTCTCTGCTGTTGCCTTGTTCCTGCTGGTTATACAGTAGGGCCTTGTGCTTTGCTAGGAAACAGTCTAACACATTTTTGGGGTGGAGAGCTGACAGTATTTTGGAGCTGACTAAAAGGCAAGAAGGGTAGTAACCTTCTCTTGTTTCTGTTTGGGGTTTTTTTTGTCTTTCTTTTCACCCATATGTCTCCTCTTGTTGTTTTTGTTGTCACTAGACTGTCTCACGCTGTCCCCAGCCAAATTTGTATTCTCTTAAGATTTATCCATCCAGACACAGTAATGCAACCAAGAAAGGGTTCTTTATAATTCTGCTTTCCCTCTGAACTAATATCTAAATTCTAATATCAATGCTGATGTTAGATTAACAAATTAAACTCTGTATTTTCACTCTCTCTTCAATGCATGTTTCTGCAATGTTCCCAATATTCTAAGCAAATGCTGTCTCTCCTTTCCTTTTTCCTCTCTGTTTAGGCTAATGGTTAAATTTCTGAATTCTTTCCTATCAAAGCATCTCCAGTAAAGTAAGAAGACTTATTTTTTTAAGAACAGCTGTCCAATTATTTTGGCTGGTGATAGCTATAATTATATTCTGTGGTCACAGTGACAAGCAAGTGTAATTAGGTTTCCAGTTTCATGGTATAAGTTCATCACCATAGAGATGAGGGAAGACTTCCTATGTGTAGGATGTTGGGACATTGATTAGAGTAGTATTTTATTCAATATTTAAATGTGGCAATTCCTGTCCTGTTCTCATAGCAGGTGCACACATTTATATTTCAGAATCAGATGCTATACATGTTTGTGGTGGCATATTCTCCAGGGTCTTCTGGAACCCGTTTAATTGTTAGAGATCATTTTGGATTGGGATTTTAGGCTTTGCATGAATTGATGTCTTTCTAGCATCATCTTACACAGGAAATTATCTCTGATTAGTAGCTGGGTTAAGTCCATAGAGAAGAAACAAAGGATATCTGTGGGTCTGGGGCAGAGAGATGGAAAATGACAGGAACTTACACATCCTTTGTACTGTACAAGCATAACTTCTCCCTTGTGCAAAGCAAGTCTGGACTTGACACAGCCCTGTAGGCTTCAAGAATATAGTGCAGCTTTAAATCAAACCTTCAAATAATTCAGTAGTTCTGGGATTGAACTAGATTTTAATATCAAAATCTCAGTGATAATCAGATGAAGGATTCAGCCTTTTGTTTCTATGGACAGCACTCTATCAAAAGCACTTGGTCAAGTTCTTTTTGAAATCGAAGAGTAATAACTCCATAAGAACACTAATTTTTTCTATAGCTCTGTTCTAAACATAACATTGCACAACATAACCTTTGCTTTACTTCCAATACTCCACTAATTTGAGACTAAAATATCCCTTGAAACATCAGGGGAACTTTTCTAGTCTTCGTCCAATAAAAAGACAGTGGAAATATTTCGGAGCCCTCAGACTTAAACACAAGGCAGTCTGAAAAGAAATAATGTATACACAATATTTAGTTTATTTTAGACTTGTTCATGTTTTAGTGATTGAAGTTTTCAGACTCTTATGAGAGTGTAAAATGAGCCCTGAGAAAAATAAGACCCCTGTTTCCCTGGTGGGATGAAATTTCATGCTTATTTTGGCATTGGTTTTACCACAGTAATCATCCTCTGTGTAGCTATGTGATGGCAAAATGAGGAACCTGGAGCTCTGCCTCCAGAGCTGCTCCAAGCTGGTGAGTCTGGGGATTTCCTCCTGTTGCAGTTATCTTGTTTCTTATTGTATCTATTCCTGGTATAATTCTTCAGAGCTTCAGCATGCCGATGGTAGTGATATTAAGGGTTAATGGCAAATTGTATGCATGAAGGATTTGTAAAGCCCTAAAGCATGATTAGACAGATTGTTAATCTTAAGAATACAAAGTGATCTCTTGATATAAATGTACCTTCCACTGAGTGTATCAATGAAAGTAGAATACCTTTTGGCTTAGTTGTAACCTGTTATACCCAGAGGAAATTGGAAAAAAAAAAAAAAAAAAGAAGAAAAGAAAAGCCATTATGAGAGTCCCTGTGAATCTGAATCTATGCCTGAGTACTGGGATCTGCTTCAGCATTGCTTCCGTGCTTTATGAACATGATAGATGCCAAGATGTGGGGGCAGTGGCAAGACCTGTTCCTCCTTTCTCTTGCTCCAAGCTACCTTGACCAGCTTTCCTTTAGTGGACTGCAGGGAGCAAGTGACCTGTGAATGAAAGTTGGTATCTGGTCAGTGAGGATTCAGGGAAAGGGGTGCTAAGTTTGGCTTAGCAGGTCTGCTCTTCAGCCAGTGAGCACGTGTGCACTTGTAGTCTGTAGTGGATAAAGGGAAATGTTGACCCTCATCTTCCCTCCTGGTGTTTGCAATCATGCAAGTAACGTGGTGCTGCTGGTGGCTGGAGATCTCTTCCATGGACACTGTTTGTGGTGAAGGAAACCTTGAGGGAGCTCCTCCTGCGTGCAGAGGGAGCACAGAGCAATACAGAGTTATAAGCATACGCAAAGAAACCACTTCATTAGAAAAGGACATTTTGATCCGAGAGTTTTCATTGGTCTACAAAACCCTCCAATGGTGCTGAGCTCACCCACACGTGCTGAGGATGGCATTTGTCCTCAAGGGTCAAAAGTTTTCATAAAACCTAAAAAGTATGTGGGCCATGTCAGTCCAAGGAATGGGGATGCATGACAAGTTCTTGGAAAAAATGTCTTTTGTTGTAGGCTTAATATCTTTAAATACTTTCTAGGAAGATTTTTTTTATTTTAGATTTCTATTGAGAGTGGAAAGAGAAAGGACTTTTAGGCTTCTCAGCTGCAGACCTGTGACTAGGAGATATCAAGAAAAGCTGATTCATTCAAACATGGTGGTGATGTGGGATGAATAAACAAGAGAATCATCCCACTGCAGAAAGACACGTTTGGTTTTGTAGTAAATATTCAGTATTATGTCCTGATTAAATCTGTTATTCTTCCTGATGTCACTTTACGTAAAAACAGTAAGCTGGAGTTAGCCCTATTTTAAATAAACTAAACTACAAAGTGAAACAAAAGTTTAATATTTTTATCAAATATAAAAGCTATAAAAAGGACTTTAGCCACTTCTCAGTAAAAGTAAGCTTATCATCAAGGAACAAAACTCCTTGAGAAGTCACTTTTGATTGATCAAGACACTTGCAATTTAATGTGCTAGTGTAGCAAAATTTAAGAGCACAATAGATTGTAAGGAACAGATTGTTTTCCAGTTTGTTGGCAGTTCTGAAAAAAAGAAAAAACATTTCAGAAATGAACATTTCAAGTGCATTGCAATTTGTTTCATGTCCATCACCACTTCTTTTGATCTGACATGAATTTTTTGATTCTGATTTTTCTCTTGAGCACTTTTAAAAACAAAAAGTGAGGTGCTTGATGTGAAGAAACTGTTAGTTTTTGACTGCTTTTCTTTTTTCATATGGATGATTGAACAGAATGCTTGAACTGTTTAGTTTTCTCTCTTCAAGTGTATAAATGTATTCTCTGCTCATTTGCTTCTGTGAAGGAAGAAGTTGAAAGTGATATAGTGGTGCTTCATAGCAAGTGTTCATGGAGGATTAATTTATTCTGTGCTGGCTGAGTGAAAAAAAAGACAACAAACAAGAAAAAAAGTACTCTTGTTAGAATTTTTTTTACCTGTATGAAGGCTGTTCAACAGCGCCATGTTAGAATATATTGAAAGGATCAAAGTGAGAAAGACAGAAAAAGATGACTACTGAAAGAAGTCAAGAGATTTAAGAATGCCAGAGGGAAATCCACTCAGTAGGACAGTGGTTGCTAGTCTTAGGTTTGCAGGTCCACTCAGTGTTTGGCAACTAGGGATTTTGGTGTTTGCTCCTGAAATGATTCGGGACAGCAGTCTTTTACCAGTGAATAGAACAACGATGATCATATTTGTGTATATGTAACAAATCAGCTTTGGTTTTAGTTCTGCTTACATAAACCAAACCCAACCATTAATTTCCTTGGCTTAAACCCCCTTTACATATGGATGTCCTGATTCTCAGCTAGAGTGCCAGGTTAACTGTTCGTGAGCTGTGAGTGCCATGGGTGTACTTGTAGCCAATGTACTTTACCGCTAGAAGGGCGCACAAAATAATGCCAGTAACATTCACCAAAGTATCTATAACCTTTTGGAAACAAATTTTCTATGGTTTGTGAGACACCAAATGCATTCCTACTTGGGGTTGTGAGAAGGACATGTTGATAACCACTTTGTGTGATTTGCCTGTTTTGCTCATGCCTGTAGCACTTGTGACTTATTAAGAGATGGTGAGTCATCCTGTTCCACATGGCCATTAATTACATCTTTGGAGCGCTGTGCTCTGTTACGAGAGCCTGCTTAAATATGAACAGCTGTATGACTCTTTCACAGAGCCTGCCTTAGAAGCAAAAATAGTCAGATTTAACCACAGGTTAGCATAAGTTATGTGAAAGAAAAAAAAAAGTGGAATTTGGTGGAAACTTTGATAAGTCAAAGTGGTCTTAATTTCACCTGAACATCCATTTGGATAAACTGAAATCTCAGCTGTAGCTTTCACTATATCTCTCCACATCGCTCTGGCTGTTCAAGACAGAGGAGGAGGAGAAAGTCATCTACCAGAATGTCCGCTCTAAAGGAGCAGGAGGTGGAGGAATTGGTGAGTTTGTAGTGGTCCAGCCCCAAAAGGGTGCTCGTATTGCACAAGTAAGCCTGCATATGCACATTTATACATACACATGCAGTCACACTTTATATATATATTTAAAAATGTACTTCAATTTATTCCAATAAAAAATAAACCATTTTATAACATAATTTCAAAGAGGTGAACTATACTTTACTGTATTCAGAGTGTCAGGTGGAAAATCATGAAAGTCTTCTAATATGTCAATGTTACCAGTAGTACAGAATTTCTTCAAAGGATTCATGATTTCAGATGCTAGGGTTGGGAAGAGGGGGTTCTTTTACTAGGATTCTAGGGACAATCTTGTGCAACTGTTTTACAAAAGGAGGAAAAAGGATTATCCCACTGAGTTTCCTCCACTATCCTTTCTTTAAATGTACCTGCAGATAGTTAATCATTGTTATGTATTGTTTTAAAACAATGTGTAATTCATGTACTGAAGGCTGTTTTTCCTCAACTGTATTCTGTGACATTTAATTTAAAAACAATTTCAGTATAATTATTACAGATGTTTAAAGTATATCCCTCATAAAATTGAGAACAGATACAAGAAAATGAAGTTAAATGCTGCTATTGCATTTTCCATTTGGTTGAAACTTAGCTGTGTGCATTACTCTCGTGGGAGCACAGCAAATGGAGTGGAATTTTCATTTCATTTGTTATGAAAGACAGTCAGTTCCTCAGATACTTCTCAGTCTAAAATGTCTTTTGTTTTACCAGTTGGAGCTACTTCATTGCTCTAAATAGTGTATTTCTTTTGTACTGTGCAATGCAAAAATCATACTTGAGGTCAAACGCTCTGCTGCTAAAATGATTTTTCTCTTAAAATCTGTTGTCATAATGAATCCTCTTTCTCCCAGAGTTTTAAACAAAGGCTTAAAAACATTTGTGCCCTGAAAGTTGAGGAATTCCCCTACCTGGCGTCTGCAATGACAGCCTCAATTCCAAAGACAACTCTGTATTAGCATGATGAGCATTTGTCCTCCTTGGTCAGGTTTTAAGTTTAAATTGTAAAGTTAAATGAGTATCTTGTTGCATTGGGAAGAAATGCTGGCAGTTAGAGAGTTTATTGCCCTCATTCTTCTAAGTGGTACACAGCCTCTGTAAAATGGATTCACACTCCAACTACTTTTGTGTGCTCTAACAGCTCAGATGAAGAGGCATTGTATAGATGCTGTAGCATTGCAGGAACAAAGCACTTTCCAGGGACAATATTATCATTCTGTACTAATGGAAAAGTTCTCAGAATTCAATGGGAAACCTTTATGAAAGGTTATTTTGTAACCACTCTTTTAACTGACCAGAGGATTTTATTTCTTCTGTGGAAGGGCTCCAAAGATTTTTTTAAAAGGAATGAATTCTGCATAAAATCCTTAAACCTTGGTTAAAGTTTTTTATGGAACTTCATTGTCTTCAGTGGAGTTATTCGTATTTATGTTGTGATAGGGATAACTTCCTCAGAAACCTTTCATTTCTGTGCAAGGTAATTACTTACCTCCTTGTTAAATCTGCAGGGCTTCTCCCTAAGGTGTAGGGAAAAGGGGAAGGAGAGGACATTAGTAACTCTATTTTACACTTGCAGTATTAAGATATGATGCTCTGTAGAACAAAAAAGAAACATGTTTTGCAGGTCTTCTTTGCCTCAGAAGAGAATAACTTCCTCTGCCTGGCTGATTGTGACCTGTCAGGTACCTGCTTGGGTCAACAATAACAAGAAATGACTGATGGGCCTGGAGAGATAGACAGACAGACTGCCATGATGGCATTTTGACTGCCTTGAAATATAGACATTTTATTTCCATTTTGTGTAGAGATTCTCTGGATGCAAAATGAAAATAATTTTGCTGATGCCTCTTTGGTGTCCTGGCATGTCAGTGGTCTTAGTTTTTAATGTGGGAGCAAGAAAGATTGTGATCACAGGAAATGAATGCAGCTTGATACACACTGTCCATCTGAAAGACAGTGCAGGAGAGTTTGCTGTCTGGCATGTGCTTTTTTGGCTCAGGTTCGTTCCTGATCAGTCATTGACCTCTCCTATCTTTTTCCTCATGAAGAATTATTTAACAAGCTGAAATCAGTGGGAGAAAAGGGAGGAAATGGGCTCGAAGTCTCTTGCCTTCCAGTGACTCCTGTGTAGGACAGCTAAATTAAAAATTTGCAAAATGTGTGCTTTTAAAGCAACTCTCCCTTTCTGGATTTGCTCTCTTTCCTATGCCTTAACCTCACTGGAGCCACTGCAAGCTGGGCAAAGTAGCAAATCTTACAGCACAGAGTGGTGTAATTCTGGGTTGTAATAAAGAGAAGATGATGATGGTGTGAAGTCCCTTAGTACCCTCGAAGCTACCTGCTGTCTCCTTTCCCCTCCAGCTCTCCTGCTATTCTTACATAATGGAAAGGATCCTTCATGGGCATTGCTCTGTGTTCTGCTGACCATTAGCAGCTGAAGTAAGCTGTGGGGATGGGGGAGGGAAAGGGGTGAGCTTAAAAGGACATTTGTTCTGGGACAGTTGCATCCACAGGTGAGGAAGATAAAGGAAGGACAAATGGCAGAACTGTTGTGGACCAGGTGTGCCGGTTATTGCTGATGATGGGAAATATGCCTCTGTTGGGAATCCATGAATTTACATGCTTCTCACTGAGAAACAGCACTTGTGGTGGAGGCAACTGAGTAGGGAAACATCACTTAATATGGATGCCTTGGGCAAGACGCCCTTTAAAGAGAGACTTCTGAAGCCTGAACCCAGGCTCCTGGTATTGTAAACATCTTCCAGTGCTTTATTGCAAGGACTAATCACGGCATGATAACCTGATGTGAACATAAATCTTGTAAAATAATTTTATTTTTTTTTTCTAATGTGGGAACTGAGAAAAAACTAACAAGAATAGTAAGGTGTTAAGAAACTGTGGCCTGATAGGAAAAATGAAGAGAATGGGGTTTGTTACCTTAGAGCTCCTTAGTTATTTCTGTTACAGACTATATAACAAGATGCAGTGCTCAGTCTTTCTTACTGCTTATGAGAGGGAGAAATTAACTTGATTTATGTTTATACAGTGGGAAATAATCAGCTTCCATTTAGTTCTGATAGCAGGAAAGAAAATTTTCTACCTGTTAGCCTGATGAAACACTTAGGCTACATGGGGAGTGTTTGGTGCTGGATGCTCCCTCAGAGCAGGTGGTGGCTTGGGTCATGCTTGAAAGCTTTTCCATTTCACTGAGTCTTTCTCTGCTATCTTCTTTGCTAGCTTGAAGTGGTTAAATCATACTTACTTGACAGCTGTGGCTTTTACCTTCCGTAACAATTTGGCTGAAGGCAGAAAGGGCTGTGTAGAAAATCTTATACAGAAGACACATGGAAATTAATTCAAACCACAAAACCTGAATAATCAACCAGAGATTCAAGATCAAACTTCTCCATCTGAACTGCTGTTTTGTTTGGGATACACTACTACCAGATAAAACATAATTAGTGACATTTTCCTCACAAATTTAAGTGAAAAACCAGGGTCTCTGTAACATTTTTTTTTTCCTTTCCAACAAAATTTAGATGAAATTTGGATTAGTCTTCATTTCTACTTTCTCTGTATCCAACTAACTGGGCTATCTGACTTGTTTGCCAGATGGTGAAAAAGAGGCAGATTGTGTGCTTAAACTCATCCATTAGAAAAAAAGGTAGAAAGAGAAAGGGCATTATCTGGTCTCTCAAGAAGACAAAGTAATATAAAAAATGCCACTTGCCTATTAGTTTTGAAAGGTGAGTGACTCACACCTTCCTGGCAGATAAAGTTTTATAATGAGTTGTATCTAAGGTGCCTTTGGCTAGGCTTCCTTGGAAAGATTATCCCCATGTATCAGATGGTCTGGACATTCAGTATTGTGCAGATCCCTGGCACATGGAGTCGGACACCTGGGAATGCCTGTCAGTGTGTGCATTGCCCATGGTGGCAGAAGAAGGGGTGGGAGAGGGGGTGCAGGCAGGAATGGTGCAAAAAAGGGCATAATAATAAGTCTGTGCAGAGGCTTCAGGTAAATCAGCCGAGCTTGGATAAAAGCTGAAGGAGGAAAATTGCCAGTTCTCTGGAAGCAAAACAACATTTTGAAGAGGCAGACCATGTACTGCTGGGATACAGCCTGACATGAGTAAATTGCAAGCTGAGATAAATATGCCTGGAACTATCAAAAAGAGAGCTGTACAACATGCACAAGGTATGATTAGCCATCCATTACAATTCATGACAGTCCTGCTGGTGTAAGTACTGGAGCAGTGAGAAGGGCATGCTGCTTTTGCAGTCAGTCTTGTTATGGGGAGCAAAACATAAGCGAATGCTTAGTTAGTAATTTTAGCCTCTGCCTATGTTAAAAAATACAAGGGCTTCCTACAGCGTTAGAAATAAGGCAGTATTTATTCAGGAAAACGCAAATGGCTTTTGTCCACAATGTTGAAAACAGCAAGAGAATATAGCTCATGCCTTGATTCAAAATGCCTGGGCCCTGACAGGGCCAGATTAAACAGATGAACTTTTAGAGCAGCACATAAAGCTTGTACTGTTTACATAAAATATGGCAATTTATTATAGAGAGCATCATTTAGGCATAAGTGTCTGGAAAATTATTTGGATTAAAGTGGTGACTTCCACAGCTTTGTAATCAAAGGCAAATGGGCTCACAAAAACAAACTACAGAAAACTCTTTTACTGTTTCATTATATGCCGAAAAAAGATCGCTCTTCACCACAGTGTGGGTTACGTTAGAAGGAAAATCTTGGGAATTGTTGCTGCGAAAGTGAGTGCTGGAAAAAAATTAATGGAGTAGGAAAAGCATCAACTGTCATCTTAAGGGAAGCTGAACCATTTTTCAGCCTGAAATACATTTCTGCCCAGACGTGATGCCAACTAGACTGAGTGAATCATGGCCAATTGGAGTGTTTTAAATGATCAGTCCCTCAGAATCATTTCAGTACAAAAAGACCCAAATCCCACGGCACAGCAAAGTTGGGAGCAGGCCTTGCAAGGCCCTGGCAGGGGAGCCAGAAGACAGTTTAATTCCATTGCTCTACAAATGTCTCTTTTGTTTATTACCTTTTTAAAGTACCCAAATCTGTGCTTCAAGCAGGAACTTCAGTTGCTATGCACAGTTGGGTTAAATAATTTTCTTTGCTGGGAATACCAGGAGCTCTGCTAATGGACAGTAGGACAAATCCAAGGTGAGGATCAAAGATGGCAGACTAGGAACCATATGACTTCAGGAAAATGGAGCCAGATAGATGGTGGGCTGCAGATTGCCGAGTTGTTACTGAAAGCATTAAATAAAGTTCAAATGTTTGACAAATAAATCACTGTCTGGAAAATCTGCTTGTTGTGTATTCTTGCTTGCAGAGAATTAAAGGAATCTGAAATAATCTAGATCCAGTGCCTCACACAGGTTATAAATCTGCTGCTGCCAGTCAATGGGAAGGTTTGTCACGTTCCCTCTGGTACAGTAACCAGATGCTTTGGTCTCTAGACAGAACAACTAAATTTTCATGCTAACACCTTGGGGATGTTTATTTTTCTATTTCATGCAGTAGTTAAATCTGAAGAAAAATGAAGATTATAATTTGTGTTGGAAGATTATAGTAAATAATTTTTCTCTTAATTTATGACAAACCAGATTATCTTCATTTTTTTCCAATCTGGTGCCTACAAATCTTAGGCTATGTATTGCTTTTGGTGCAGTCTCTTATCTTTTGCTTGACCCTCTGGGGTTGGAAAGTATTGCCTGGAACAAACATTAAGAATTTAAACTTCTTTTGCACTAGAAGAATGGTATCTTGGCAGCAGTGGGTAAAAAGCCACCTGATTTCCAAAGGCTTAGGGAATTCTCAGGGTTTTGGGATCCCTCCAGTATTTGTACAGTTAACCATCAGTGAAGTAGCAATCACTTCATTTTATGCAGGTGCAGATGAAATGCATGTACTTGCCTCTCAGGAGCTGATATAGGGAGCTATCAACTCTGGCAGAACTCCTTTTACATTATCCAAGTGGCTGAGTGCCTTACCGTGTTTATCCCATGTTTTAAGTATCTACTGTATCACAAGTCTCCTTCAGTCTCGTTCATGAGCTGAAACTGGAATAGCAGGATAAGCGAAATCCAAATATAGTCTCTTTTTGACCTTTCCAGTACATTTATGTGAAGTACTGGAAAAAGCAATGAGGACTGACACAGTTCTCTTGCTCTGTCATATGGCTGTCCTTAGTCATGTTAGCAGTCAGGCACTGTAGGTGTTACTGTAACCCATCTTAACACTCTAATCCTGAAATAAGATTTGCCATATGTTGCCTTTCCTTTAAATAGCAACCATTCATAAATGTAAGGCATATTTTTCTCAGCTCACAAAATCCACTGCTGGCTGAGATGATATTAATATCTATGGCCCTTCTGAGAAATATTGTCTTTATTTTAAGCAGAATTTTGCAACATGAGCATATTGCTATTTACTTACTAGGGCAGGATACTGACTTTTCTTCAGTGCCCCGTGCCCTGTTGAGTACAGCTTTATATTTAGGAGAATTGAGCTCTAAGGAATCTCATGTGGTAATTTCACCATCAAGATGTGGGAACAAATTTTCTGCTTTGCAACACAAGATCCTGCTTTGTCCTCTGTAAAATGGTGTTGCAAATGAGCTGCTGACTTTGTGGGCAAGCCCCATGGTGGTCTCTAGTGAAGGGGATGAATTCTCTGGAAAACATGGATTTCCCAGGACATCCATGTAATGGGTTTAACTGTAGCTGTCTGGTTTTGTTGGTGATTGTTTTGTTGCAAGGGCTGTGGGATTTAAGTTATAAGTAAAAAAAATCAAATTTGTTCTAATTGTAGCCAGATAACAGGGTTGCAACCTGTGTGCGTGCCTGCACTTCAGTCTTTTAACAGCCTGGGTGGTCCTGGAGCTGCTTGGTTTGTCATCTGTGCAGAGGAGATAATGCACTGGTCTGGGACACTGAACTGATGTGAAACTCAGTCACTGACTGAACTACTAGATGTCTTCACAGCTAAGTATTTGCCTTATGCTTGGGGTATACTTGACCAAGTATTTGGAGCTGTCCATGAGGACGTTTCAGACTTCCCTGAAGATTTTCCCTAGGTAGATATTCCCATGTTTAGACCAGTTTCTTTGCTTAAATATAATTATTAGCATGCTGAGTGAAGAATCTGGGTGTCCCAGTGACACCCAGGTGGTTCCTGCTGCAAAACAGGCCAAACTGTGCATCGATAAGATGCTTGTGAATCAGTAGAAGCTATTTCTACAGATGCAGAAGCGGTCAGGAAGTACAGTATTCTTTAGGTAGGTAAAATGGGTAGGGGGTGTTTTCTATGAAGTCTGAGACAATAGCAATGGATCATTCATGTACTGGAGGGGTCATCTAGGGGCCATGGAATGGCTGGATAGAAGGAATCTGCAGAACCACAGTTTGGAGGGTCCCGCCTGACCCAGGTGGAAATGTCACTTGCAACAGACTCCAATCACTGGGACTCCTGTTGCTGTCCAAAGCAACCGATCAGCACCTCTGACAAATTCAAACCCCCAGGTGTGGGTTATCCTATGCCAATAGTAAACTACTTTTTTTCCCCTAACAAAACAGTCTATGGGTGTCTGAGTAACAGTTTATTTTTTTCAGTGTCCTTAAATTTCTGATATTTGGATCAAATCCACAGTTGACAAGTTTGGGGTTATTTTTTATCCTCTGTTCTTAAAGAGAATTATAACCTGTTTTTCATCAGCTTCAAAGGAGCACTGAATTGTTTTGGGCTTCAAGTGGTGAGTGATTTAAGGAGTAACATTGTACAGAGGTAGAAATATCTCAGGGAAAAGAAGATATAATAAGAAGAGAAGGTATAATAGTCACTGTTTGTTTATAGAAATGCTTGCTTAAGTATTCAGATATATGGGTGGCTTAATAAAAAGCATAAAGAATATGAACCACTTCATAAGCAGGATTATTGTGCTCATTGTTGCAGAGATAGACATGACTGCCTAGAAATAAAAGAAGAATTCTCATATGTACAATGAATTTTATATCTAGACTCTAAGGTGTATGTTTCAATGTTTTTGTGAAGGGACTTCCTTGTTTAATTTATTGCAATATTATTTTTTAAAATTGCTAAATACATCTCTGTCCACTTTTAAGATCTTCTATATTTCCCTTATATTCTCAGAGTTTAGCAAAGCTCTGCATCATTTTAACTAAAGCCCTACCATTCAAGCCAACACACTTTAGCACATGTTCTTATTTTGGTTTAAACATGGTTTCTATTTGTCCCATTTAAAAATTATAGATACTAAACGTTAATTATTTCGACTGATTCTAAACATGCCAGAATTAGTCATTACAATGAGGCTTGGCAAAGTGTTTGGAAGCAGCAATGTGGAAAGTTGATCACCCAGGTTTTAGATAGAGAAATCCTGGAGAATATACAATCCCATGTTGCTACTTTTCTCATGTGATTTTGCTGTTCTTGCAGCAAAAAACGGACCTTTATGTTTTTGGCTTTTGCTAACCTCAGGTGAATTTGCAAGGACGGGAGGAGAGACTCTCAGAAAAGGCTTAGGTTTTGCTTTAATTTTCAAAGTTATAAGCTCCTCAAATGGGGTACAGTGTCTCCAGCCAGAGTAGTCAAGGACTTTATGTAGGGGTAGGAGGTAAGGGCAGGACTGGGCTGGAAACTGTAAATCCTGTTTCTGTGTCTTTTCGTATTGTTCTTATAGTCAGTTGTTGAGACACTTTCAGTAATGTTCTGATAATAACACTTGTTTCCAAATTGTACACTTATCCTATTCTGCTAACCAAAGTCCTTGTGACAAAGGCATTTGAAATAAATTGCAAAGAGATTAAGGTATTTTTAGAATGTTTTTCTGTGTGAATTGTTTGTAGACAGACTCCCAGCATTCCCGCACAGCAATCCTAGAGCAGATGTGCACTAGAATTTATAGGTATAGGCTATAATTTTTTCATCTTTTTCTAGGGTTTTATTTTAACCATATCAAATCTCTGCTTATGATTTAAACTTTATCCCTATTTGCAGAATTCTATAACGTAGGTTTTTCTCCATAATGGGAATATCTAACTTTTGAAAGAATACAAATTGATAATCTAAACCAAAACATCTCCACGGTGGCTTAAATGAAAGAAATGGATATGTTGTTCCATTCCTGAATTTGTTGGATAGGCTTGTTGTTATAAAAGGACACGCAGTTTTCAACCAGATCAATTTTTTGACAGGAAAATATTCAAACTAATAAAATATTTTTACAAGTGCTGTGGCTGTTTCAGTGTTGGTAGATACCCAAGACAAGAAGTCTTTTCTTATCTGTTAAAGATGGCATCTTACCAAAGAAATGAGAAACAAATCAACATCTTTTATTGGAATTCTTTCATCATGAGACTGGGATCAAAAACCTGCTGCAAGTGCTACCTTTTTCATTGGAAGGGGTTTCCTTCCTCTGACCAATCCTGCTGAACAATTTGCTGTTAGTGTAAGCTGCATTGTTTAGTGTTCAGACTAGCCAGGCATTGACTCAGGGTGAGCAAAAAATTATCACATCTGTGGAGCTCATGTCTCACATGGGATGTATTAGTTGCAACTTTTCAAATACAGGAATTTTTATTGACTACTATCTCTTTTGAATAATTCCTTAGATATTCTCATCCTGTAGTATAACCTTATCAACATGCAGTGAAATTGTCTAACTCTGTATAAAAGACAAGGAAAAAGAAATATCATAGTTCTTACATGAAGTTTTGCCTCTTCTAAAATATTTTTATTCCTATAGTGTGGGATCTCAAATCTTTTCTTTTTCAGTCATCTGCAAAGAGCTTATAAATGTGAGGGAAGAGGGATTCAGAATAGGAAAACATTAGTATTGCTCAGACCAAATGATCTCTTTTCAATAGAAAGTAATGCTGGATGCTTTGGAAAGTCTACAAACTCGACCAGTATATGATAAAAACTCATTGGTGTATTCTACCAGTCTCACTTTAGCTCCATTTCCAGACTTATTTCTATTTGTTACATGCTCTACCATCTCCACTCTGATATCTGATATTTTGAGAAGGAATGCGTTCCCAACCCAGTAATGCTGTTTGGCATAGTCCATTAGGACTTCATGTTCAAGATTTTTTAATCTTTTTCTTTCAGCTGAAGTAGATTTTTTTGGGTTGTTATTAATGAGTGTTTTGGAATAAGAATCTAAGATTGAAGCACCCTTATACATATATAAGGGCATCTGTTGGTGGATTCACTGTGTTTCCTCTGTGGTACTGGCATAGATGTGAGGTGTTTTTTGAATCCTCAGTTTGACTACATGATTATTTTGTAGTGCATTGATTTATTGCTTGCGGCCCTGGGCAAAACATTCCCCCAGACTTGGTCTTCATTCTATTATGCCAGTTCTGTTTTCTTATTTATTTTAAAATCATGAGTGTTTGCACAGTGCTTGGAAGGATGAAGTGCTATGAACTGAAAGCAAGAGGCAAGCAAGGGCACTGTTGGTGATGTACAAATGCTGTGGTACATGTGACAGGAGCCCTGCTTAGGTGTTGGGTATGACTTAGTGGTGTCAGAACTGCTTTAACAGTCTCATGCTGATTTACCTTTGCATGTTTTCGCATAGCTCAACGAAAGCATCCTGGGACGGTGGGAGTCCACACCTTGCTTACTCCATCAGTTAGTCTGTAAAAATGCTGCTTCTATTGATTTACTTTTTGTCCACAACGTGAAATTTTCATTGCTAGCAGTGCAATTCCCACAGAAAGGCTGTCCCATGGGAGTGTACTTTTCTACTTACTTGATGTAACAGTTACTTTTCCTTCATTACTTTTTATAAAGGATTTTGGTAAATAACAATTATAAACTCATTAGTCTCATTATTCTAAATGGAGCAGATAAGTGGATATTTCTTCTGACAAGGATGCATGTAGTAAATGACTGATAGATGGAGTTTAGCAGAGGTTTTGGTTGAGATATTTCATAGTAATTAGTCTACTCAAGAAAATAATTTACTCAGTCGCATTGACGGGAAATTGGAAGCTTCCATTCTACTGATCTATTATGTAATGCACTTAGACATGTTGATTGTGATATTTTGCTTTGAGTGTTTTCTCTAAGCATCTATGATTAAATTGTGCAGTAATGGGCTTAATGACAACCATTGAAAGAGGTGACCTTTTGCAGGCCAGTAAACAGAATGTTTTAACAATCTGGGTCTCTTGACTCTTGCAAAATTAGCAGAAACTGGCTTATGCAACTGGCATGAGTAAAGGGATGTGTTAAAAATAGGGGGCAAAAAGTCTCTTGTAAAATATGAATCTTTTCTTGCACTTTGCTGAATTTTAATGGCTTTGAATAGGCCCGAAGGACAGTCTTCTCATATTTTGATAATTCTTCATCCTTTTAAAACATACCACAGCAACACCTCTGGAAAGTGTAAAGTCATGCCTAATCAAAGAGTAGACACACAGTAAACAGGAGTGATAAAGGATTTTGCAAAATATTTACCCAGGGGGAGCCAATTGTTGGCAAGGATGGAAAACATTTTTTGAGGAGAAAACAGTGGAGAGACTATTTGAGCTAACAGGCATAGGGAGTGGTCAGCAGTAGATTTAACCCCATTGCCTTCCATTTACTGTCATGTGTGGAATACACATTCCTTTACCACATATTGTGAGCATGTCCCTGTAGGTCCTGAATGTAGACATATTGACCTTGCTTTTGAGGCTGAGCCTTTTGGTTGATGATTTGTTTGATTTAAAATGGAACTATTTATATAGGCTTTGCGTGAATGGAAAATTTAAACCTCAGTAATAAAAAAATTTCTTGAATTTACATGCAGGCCTGCAGTTTAATGGGATTACTGAAAATGGTTTATACTGGGAATGAAGTACATGAAGCAGAAACCAAGATGCACATTTACACGCAAGTGTAAATGCACATTTACAAGCAAGTGGTTTCCTATCTTAGCTTTCTTTCATGGGTACATGTGGAGGTAGATGCCTTTTCTATGGTTCAGTGGAGCATTTGGACTTCAGTATGGTATGAAATGTTGACATAATGACTAAGGCATGGACTCAGACTGGCAGGGAATCTGAGACGTTTATTCAAAGAAATGAGCTGATTTTACACACTGCTCCAAGACTCAGTATTTCCTTAAATGGTGTTTTTCACTAAGTGACCTATCACACCTTGCCGTGTCAATAACACACTTTCTTAATGACCCTGTATGGGGGTGATCACGCACTGCCCACCTGGCAGCTGCCGGCAGGCTCCTCTCCGCAGGGCTCTGCCATGTGGCTTCTCCTCCCTCCAAGGTCAGGCGGAGACAAGCTTCTTTGTCCTGTCATGGCATTCTGCAGGCACATCCCACAGCCCGCAGCTCAATCCCATCCTAGCTCTTCCCATGAAAGGTGGAATCTGGACGTGGCCTGGAAATCTAGACTTGGTGCTTTACCCCATAGCTGACAGTCTAAAAGAAGCCCAGCCAGCCCCCAGTCTGTCTCCATCCACTCACACTGGGGAATTGTGTGGATGATCCAGTCAGCATTTTGCTTCCTTTGGTGAGGCTGTTCATTGGTGGAGGACTGGGGCCGTGCAGTGGGCAGTTACGCGCTCAATCCATAAAGTGACGGAGAAGACGAACATGTGGGAAGATTTTGCAAACTGAGGAAAATGAGTATAAATAATTTATTGTAGCAAAAATAACCCCCCCTGGTTTTATTCCTGATAGATTGCTGTGTCCCAAAGCAGGGAGAGAAGAGAGGATCACCTGTTCCATGGGAGACAACCCAGGGGCAGGATGTTGGGTGCTGGACATTGGGGAGCACTAGCCTCTGGGAATGCCGTGGGAAACGTTCCAAATTCACCCCTCGGGGGTAGAAGGCAGGGAGAAAGCTGTGCCTTTCTCTGGAAGCAGATGTTAAAGTTTAAAACCCTGTCTTGAATAACAGAGCCAAGTCCATGCCAAGCTTGGAATTTCTGGTGGAGGAGATTTGTGGAGCAAGAAGGCAGCAAAAACTCAAGCTGCAGACACAACCTGGATGTGCTATACTAGCACGTACTGCTAAAGGCACAGCCAAAACAAAGGACGGCAAACATGTTAATTATTCATAAAAACTTGGTGCATGAGTCTTGCACATATATGTTTTTAAGTGATGATGGTGTGCAAAATCCCCTTACCCTAAGACAAATAAATAACCACCATTTTTTTAAAATTTGAACATTGTTGACCTTCTCTGCAAGTGTATGTGCTTGTTTAAAATGATTGGTTTTGCTCCAGCGCTTCCTGTCTTCCCATTCCAGAGACAGCAACATTGGCTATGTAACTACGTGTTTATACACACAGTTTCTTGACATGGAACAGGTATTTTCAAGCTTTTAACAAAGTGATGGAAAGGTCTCCAAAGCCTTAATGGATTGTGAAAACCTAGATGAATGACTTCAAACTATAACTCATATACTGTGGACATTTGTCCTCAAAGTAAGTTACTGAATAATGTTAAATATTCCTAGGAAAAAAAAAAATCAGTCTTCTATAACATGTTAGCAGACTGCATTTCTTTCAGTCTGAGAAACTGGTAATTTTTGGGCACTGGGAAAATAATTCTAAATTATAGAAAAGGAAGTATTTTTCGTTCAAAATTGGGATTTTTTTTTCTTTCTAATTATATTTTTAAAATTAGATATTTGAATTTTTAGTCATTTTTTTATACACTTCTGTTTAGATAATTCTAGGGAAATAAAATCAGGACTTTTCAAGTGCATCAGTTACAGAAAGTTCGTTTGCCTGTGGGCAAACTGGATTCAGTAATGAGTAATCAATGTGCTTTGCAGGATCCTTGGAGTCATCATATCTTTGATTTGAGATGATCATGTCTGCCAGTGAAAGTCAGAGTGCCAGCAAGCCTTAACACTCCATCTCCTGAACCCTCTTTGCTGCCGCTGTGCTTTGGGAAGATAAAGGGGAGGGGGGGGGGGGGGTGTGTCTCGCTCTCCGGAACCTCGCAACTCCCAGTCTCTGGAATTCTTTCTGGGAATGCCGCTGGATGGCAGCATTTTTCCGTGCAACTCCGCAGAGAGGCAGGGGGGAGAGGATCCTTGAAGAGAAAAAACGATTAAAGAAAAAAAAAATGAACGGGGAAGGAAGAAGAAGCCACGTTGAAGGTTGCTGCTTTGAAGACCAGCATGCATCTCTGCTTCAGTGTAACTTATGCAAATCTCCAGTATTTGCCTCTCTTCTTTTAATTCCCTGACAGACAGGGTACATAAATTGAAATGAGGAATTCAAAGGCAGATTCTGGCTTTCCCCCCCGCCCCTTTTGGTGCTTTTCTAGTTACAGAGCTCTATTCTAAAGTGGGAAGCTGGCTCCTGTCTCTGAGAAGATGAGCAGTGTTTGTGAGTTTTCTCTATTCTCTTTCTTTGCTATTAGAGCCAGTACTTTTTTTGGCTGTTTAGGCTTGTTCTTCAGAAAGCATGTGGACTTGCTTGTCTTGTGGTCTGCCCAGGCATGGGCATGACCTTCAAACAAGCAACTTAGTTAATTTCCATCAGCTCTCAGGCTTACCTTGTGAATGATGTGACACCTTCTCTCCCTCTCTTGGCACGTATGGAGGGCATGATGGCCCTCTTCTTTCTTTCTCTCTGCTTTAAAAACATACATCTTCAATATGTCCTGCTTCCAGCATCCCCTTGGATATATTGCAAGCTATATATATATATATATAAGTTACTAAACCCCTGACTTAGGGTCCCCAGGAGGTGCATGACAGCAGTTCCTTGGTGCTTGATTCCTGGTTTGCCTTCCAAAACTGACCCAGCTTCTGCCCAGCTGTGTTTAGCTTTTCTGTAAGCTCCCCATCAGGTTATGAGTTGGAAGGCAGCATACAAACTAGGACAGACCTCATGCTAGTAAGCTTAACAAAGGATCAGGAAAATAGCTTGTCATAAGCTCTGTGGTATTTTGTTCCACTGAAGATTTATGGAGAAAAATACATGTAACCTACTGTTGTAAGTGTGTGTTATATATACATATACGTACACATATATTCACACATACACACGTATCTATCTATCTATTTATCTATTATCTCTCTATCTATCTATCTGTCTATCTATCTGTATAACTCAAAAATGAAGGATCACATATGCTGACCCAAGCAATGGGAAAATAAGTAGCCTCATGGGGACTTAGCAAAGTTTTATGCCTAAGAGGTTTTATATATATACGTGTGTGCATGTGTGTGTGTGTGTATATGTATGTATGTATGTATTTAGCTTTTTTTCTCTGTATCTTCTTGTAGTTAGGAAGATGACATTTGGTCTAGTCCAGAGGGGAGAAAAGGCAAGAGTCAGATCGGTTCTGCTAGCCATGACACGAGGTGGAAATGGCTGTGCCTAATCAGGAGTAAGTATTTCAGAATATGTGATTTTTTCTAGCTTAGACCCAAGGTAACTTGATCATAGATGCTTGAGCAGAATTCACTTGATTCTCTTTGGAGAGCTAGAGCTCATGGTCTGTTTCAGTATTGCAGAAAAAGCTCTTACACTTTTTTAAAGCTTGTTTTTTTGCTTTTATCTTAGCTCCCCCCATCCCTCACCATGGCCTAAGCTTGAAAAAATTTAACGCTAAACAATGTGGTTTCATTTGGGAAAGGTTAGTGGTTTAGAGGAATGGCACTGTTTACTTCTTCAAGGGGTATTGTAAGGTCAGAGAGGGAAAATAAATTGTCCTTCCATGTAAAAATTTTAATTTTATTTTTATTAATTTTTCTGTGTTCCTGGAAGTTAGCTTTGCATAGCCAATCTCTGATACTGCAAGTGTACACTACTGACTGCTGTCTGCCAAATGCTCACTCCTTTGCCATCTCAGAAAGGCTCTGTGTCTTCATCATGGATACCTACCCTAATTTTAAGCAAAGCTCTGCACATACTACTGGTTTCCAGGTTATGCTACTTTGTGTCTTGTAGGGGGAGCACTGCTAGCACTATTGCTGAGCATTCAAGACTCTCAGCTTAGATTCTCAAGCTCCTTTTGTTTTCTCCTTCTCATCCTCTGGCATGTGTTTGGTCTCATTTCTTTTCTGCTCTCCTTGGCCTTCTCTCCAAAGATATTCATGTTGATCTGGCCAGATGTTATTCTGCTCTGGCCTTGTCTGGGCAGCTCTAGAATCACAAATATCAGAGAGAGATACTGCTGCAAACACCCTCTTACTTGATCCTTAGGATGAAAGGAGGAATGGGTAACATAAAAATATGGGTATCAGCTCTAAAAGGAAGAGACTGCAACGCATTTCAGGTCTTTTAAAAGTAAAGAACAGCCTGGGATTTTTTTAAAAAAAAATTGATAGAAATGTCCCTTGAGAATAGGGAAGCCTTTGAATGATGTGTCTGCTGTGCTGCTCAGCAACAATACCGAGAGCTGGGTGTCCCTGTTGGTGGCCCTCAGCTCCTAAAGCACTGCTGGCCAAACAATCGCCATGTGCAAGGCTGTTCCTGAGCCACGATATGCACCGACTCTTGCAGGGCTTGACTTGCTTTCTGAGAGACCAGCCAGCTGATTTCTGAGGGAAGCACAGAGAAGCTGACAAATCTGGGGCATTGAGACAGCTTAATGGGTCCTTGGCTGTTATACCCTTAGAGCAGGGTGGGCTGCTAGAGGCAAAATTAAGGATGTTTTGGCTGGGCCATTTATAGAAGTGTGGTTTTTGGTGAAAACAAAACACCGAATTAGTAAGAAAAGTAAAGCTGTGGAGTCAAAAACATCTGCTTGTCTGTGTAGTGCAAACCTAGTCTGAGGAGAAAATAAAAAGTGCTGATACGTCCCTGTCTTAAAGGTTGCTGTTGATGTCTAGGGATCAAAATCATAAACTGGTATACCGGACATTTTAAAAGAAAAAGAAATTATGCTCTGTGTAGATGAAGAGAACATTATTTCTTTCAGCCACCAATGCCTTAAAAAACAGGTAAATTTGCTCACAGTTGGTTAAAGGTGGCTCCCCCTCTCCTCATCTTCCACCTGTTATGTTAGGGAGGTGCACGTAGCTGCCTCGCGTACAAGGCCGCTCAGGAAAACTAAGTGAAAAAGCAAGTGACTTCCAAAAGACTGTAGACTTTAATTATAGCAGCACAGCTTCAAGTCTCAGGGAGAGCTATCCCTGGGAGGATGGTCTGTACACACAGTCAATACTGTCTAGACACTGTACATTAAGTACAAGTGTGATATGGTTAATATATTTGAACCAGACTCTTCTGCTGTTAGGGATCTGCGTTCCACCCCACGACTTAGACAGGGTTAGTGGCACATACTTGGTTCACCTCAGTGCTCCCTGCTGGATTGGATTATAATTGTCCAGCTTGGCATCATATTCACAGCCTGATGGTGTTCAACACTTTGGAGCAGGGCAGCACTCCGTCTGTGGGTTTTCCACCCTTGTGAGTGGGAGGCACTGAGCAGCCTCAGAGCTGACCAGTGTAATGCCTTGGCAAGTTTAGGTTTATGGCACTGGATACTGTGTCGTTTAGACCCTGGTTTATCAGCCAGGAACTCATGCATGGGTTAATGTCCCCTGTTATGAGGCAGTGTTGGGTAGTTCTCTTGTTTTATCCAAATTAATTATCAGTCAAGGTATGTGTGTGCTGGTATTTAGGCAGAAACTGGTAAAGGACTTGTTTTTGCTTTATTTTTGTTCTCTCTGTGTTTTGTTTTTCTCAGTTGTGTGCAAGATAGAAGCAGAAGAGACAAGTATTCTTAAATGTTAGAGAAATGTAAACAGGAAAGAAATCCAATATAACCATAATTAGACTTCCTACTTGTCTTTCTGTTTTTTACATATGAATATTTAATTGTCTACATCTAAGCATATACACCTTTGAAAGGTTTTCTGGGGTAGAAATCCTATTTACTGATCTTTAACATATCTCCTCTCCTGTTTTAATAGACAGGTATGCTAGCAAACATTGTAACATGCAAACATTGCAACTAGGAATCACAATGTTGTTAGCAGAATAGAGATGAAAAATATAAAGTCTGAACAGGAAGGCAGTGTCACAGAATTTACAACTTGCATCCCCTCATCCCTGCTGCTTCATTTAAAATTACAAACAAAACAAAAAATCCAAAGCACGACAAAATAAAAAAACCCCAACCAAACAAAAAACCCTGATGATTTTTATGAGGCCTGACTCATGACTTTGACCAAACAAAATAAACTACACTGGAGCAAGGAGGAGCTTTTCTCATAGCATCCATGTCCCTGGAGGCCAGGTATTCTTGCCTGTCAAGGACACATCTCTCCCCTTGGAGCCACCTTGAGCCCAGTTGCAGAGCCTGGCAGCTGCCAGAACCCTTCACAGTGTGCAGCAGAGGTGATGTTACAAAAGAAATGCCTTGTGTTCCTGGTCTTAGTGCTAGATGGTGCTCTTTGCATCTAACATGTTTTTCTAGCCTTTCTGAAAGCATAAACTCAGTCAAAAAAGTATAAGTACCGAAGTGACAGCTGACCTCTGTGGTTTTAAGCAAAGGCAGAGGTGTCTTGTGTAGCCCCTTTGCAGTCCAGCTGTAGTTTGTGCCTGAGAGTAAATCAGTAAATGCACGGATGTAGCAGCAGAGCAGGCACAAATTCTGTCACTTATTTTCAATCTCTGTTTGCAGAAAATTCCTGTAATGGCCAATTTTCCCAACCCTATTGGCTTTCCTCCTTCACCCCCCTTCTGAAAAACTGAAGAGAGGGGCTTGGAGCTTGTGGAGAAAGACTTGTTAGAGGGGAACGTGTCTGTGGCCGGTGTCTGGGAAGCAGGTACAAGTGGGGGCTGCCCCTGTACTGCTCTCTTTGCAGAGATGCAGCAGGCAGCCACCATGCAGCTCTTCAGAAGCTGTCCTGAAGGTTACACTGCAAGATGAAATATCTTTCAGCCTCACTCGGGCTCCTAAGCCTGTACTAGCTGTTGGCTACTAGTGAGAGACAAATTACATGTTTTTCCAGTGCTGTCCTTTATAACAATTATGTCTTAACAGTGGGAGGAAAGGGGATAGTTGCAAGTAGGTTTAATCCCAAAGGGATGGTTCATTTCCTCTAACTACCACACTCGCCAGCAGCTCTGTTCTCCTTCCCTCAGCCTCCTTCCATCCTCCTCTCTGTTTCCCCTCACCCCATCCCTTGGCAAAGTTACCTTTGCAGTCATGGCCTGCTCATGGCAAGGATTAATGGTTTATTGGAATCTGCACACCTTACAGTAGTGTGGCACATATTCTTATGACTTTTATTGCAATGCACCACAGTATATAATTCCATTAAGCTGCACATGTCATGGTTATTTGCCGTTATTCCCAAGACCTCTATGTAGTTTTATCAGTCTCAAATGGCAATGAAATAAAAAAATAAAATAAAATAGAATAATGCCTAAATACATGCAGAGAGGTCAAGGGACCCTACATGCTGACTACAACAAGAAATTTATCATCTCATTTATGTGTGGGCAGGGGAAGGGAGCAATTTCTTCACTGTATTTTAATTAACTGTGTTTCACTGCGCAGTAGTAAAGATAATAACCATAACATTAGTGCAACTACTACACTATCAAATGCTTGTCACAGCCTAATATTCTCCAACAATATAGCTTCACAATGGAAACATGCACAACAAAAGAGCAGCTTGTTTTGTTAATTTACTGGGGCTCTGTGTTTTTGGAAGGCCTGTATACATTTCTGTGAGACTGATTAAAATAGAAAGAAGTGTACATAGTAGAGAATAATATTTTTACTGGTGTGGGATTCATTTAACAAAAGTGTTCCTTCAGGAAAACAGAACCAAGATGCTAATGTTATACCTCATTTATTGCCAGCATATTCAGTGACATTTCATAATGTACATCTGTCAGCCAGAGATATAAATGAATGAGGTGAACCATGCAATTTACCCTCAGGAAGTTCCATTAGAGCCCCCAAAGTATAATATTTATGAGGTCAGAATCAATTAATCAGATAGCTGTATTTGCTTTTCAGCTCAGCATGCTCTTCTGCACCAAGCTGTTGCATTAAGAAAGTCTTTCCTATTTAGTAAGAGGAGTCAGTTTGTATGTGCTGCATGTAGTCTGTTTTGTAAATCAATTGCTTTCCTCACACAGCCTATACTCCATACAAACACAAATTACAAATTAAGAGAATGAAAAATAAGTCTCTCTCAAAATACATATCAGAATAGAAGACTTGTGTGTTTCCTGCTCATTGCTGTAGCCCCTTGCAAATCTGTTGAAAATGATAAAAAAACCCTGGGAGTAAATGGTGTACCTTAACCAAATATGATCCCAGTAAACAGAAAGTCTTGCAAGGAAAGTAAAAAATAGTTAATTTTTTAAAGTCTAAAGCTAGTGATTTGATCAAAGGAACTCATTCAACTTTATGAAAAAAACTCAGTATATTTTGAGATGCATTACCAAAATGGTTTTCCTTTGTAACCGTGTTCTGAATGCTCATAACTTTAATTTCCCTGTCTTGGTTAGATTGACCATTGGTTTGTCCCTGTGAGAATCTGTGTCCTATCATTTTTGTTGTAAATTGCAGTCATTTCCTGGTCTATTTTCAGATGCATTGGGAACTTCTCCTGGTGCTCTGACCAGTGGAAGAGCAGGCTCTTGGCTGCCAGAGCTTCTGGGAGGTGCAGGTGCAGCCCGGTCACCACCCCAGGTGTGGACTCCTGGTTCCTAAATGGAGTCTTTCTTGTAAGGAGATTTTAAAAACTTAACTGTAATTTTGATAATATTGTAATTTTCTTTTGGTTTGTTTTCTTTTTTCTTTTTTTCCCCTTTTTTTTTGTAGACAACAGATGCAAAGTATAAATTTTGGTAATAAAATCTGTGTCAATATGTTTGCACTGTCATAAGTGATGCCAAGATGTGATCCAGAATTTCTTTTGTCTTTGAAAATGAGTTTCTTTAAGATGATTCTGCCTGTTATCTAATAAAATGACTTTTGTCTTCCCATAACATTTCTCAAGGATGAAAGTGAAAGCAGGAAGGGCACATCTGAAATCACTGGTAGAATTATTACTAGCAAAGAATAAACTGGGAAAAAGCCCTAGAACAATGCTTTGCCTTCACAATTTGTGAGCAATATCCGTAACAACTAACATTTTGCATTTAAAGCTTCTCATTTTGTTGTGGGGGGTTGAATATCTCATACTTCAGATTCGGTCTTTTTCCCTTGAAGAATGTGGATGGTAACACAAAATGGGGTTTTTTCAACCAAAACTCCTGTCAGAAAGTGCTGATGTATCCCAAAACCAATACTTCCCAGAGTGGGAGATCTGAGCAAGAGAGGAAGGAGGGATGAGGTCCCTGTGTACCACATAACCCTGTGTTAGTACGTACTCACTTCAGAAATAAAGAGCAATGCTCAGTACACATCAGAAATCCAGGAGACTGCTTTGGAAGAGGAGTTAGAGCCTAAAACTGTGAGTCTAGGACAAATGCACTCAATTCACTTCTGGCCAAAAGGAGAGTAGGAGGGAAGAAGTTTAACATTTTCGGTAGCTGAGTGTGACAGACAGCTATCAGCCATAGAAGAGATCAGCGGGCTGATTTACCAGGAGCATAGAAATACGAATTTGAATACTTTTTTTTATAGACATTGGTGCCAGTGACTTGAATGCTGCTGCTTCCATTCCCAAGTGAGCATCCCAACCATCCCTTAGGGAGTTTCTCCTTTCTTTCTGAGCTTTGTGCATCAGAATGAAACAAGTGACAAAACCCTGAAGCTGAAATCTGCCTGCCTGTGTGGCAGCAGAAAGCAGAGCTAGGTGTTCAGGCACTCTCCACTGTGGCAGACGTGACTCTGTCTTTATGGAACAGCCAGCTTATCAGCAAATGCAGTATTTTTATAAGCATGGTGTGTGCAGAGTCTGATTTTCATACATTTATTCTCACCACCTAGTTGTATCAAGGCACTGTGAACATCAGTGCGTTTTGTTTGCTTGTTTTTATTTTCTCTGGGCTCGTGAGCATTATTGGTGGGATATCACTGACCAGCTGGAATTCATGATATTTTTCTACTGTGTGATTTTGCTACTGAAGCCTTGTAAACCGAGGGCAAACACTTCTGGAACAAGAGTGAATACCCTTGTTTGCATATGAATGAGTATTTGTGTGGGCCCTTATTCTCAGCATTTATGCAAATGCAAACTCATACATGTGAAGGGGTGTGGAAGAGGGAACAAAATATCAGAATCAAAATGAGAGGCTGGATTCATGGAAATGTTTGTTTTCCATTATTTGTCCTGTTCCCCTCATCTTTTCTATTGCACGGGGTTTCAAAAATGGCCCACACCATGTGCAAGAGTGTTTTTGGTATTAGGCTTTCTGATTTAACCAGATAGCAGAAGGGAAGAATAGCTCATCTGAATGGAGGAAATGTCAGGCAATTGTTTCCAGTCAATACTCCTAGTTTTCCTAATCTCCTACCATAGTAGGGCAACTAGGGGGACGAAAATAATTGATGATTTTAGGAAAAAATGAGGAGGTAATAGCGTCTTTGTTGTGGCTGGCTATTGCAGGCTACTCTATGTTAATTGATAAGCTACTTTAGATTTTGCCCTCTTCTCCTGAAAGTGGCATAGTAAGTAATTTATCTGCTCAAGGGAACTCTTCTGCAACCAGTCAAGGCTATCTCATCTTGCTGTCCATCCATACAGTCCCTGTCAGACACTATCTTGCACCATGCAGCTGGGAACTGCCTGGGATACTGCAGGCTGGCTAAGGTTCAGGCTGCAAGGTGGTGCCAGGGGTAGATGTGCTGATAAACAGTTTTTGCAGATAGCTGTTCTCCCCAAGTAAAGCAAGTGCAAAAGAATTAGCAACTAGCAAAGGAATAAGAGAAGCTACAAATGGCTACGTCTGGTATTTGCAAAAGTGCTCTGTGGCAAGATCTGAAGTGAGCAAGATGAGGTGCTGCCTCTTAATTTAGTACAGATCCTTCATCTCCCACAGGACTACGTCTCAGAGGCCCCTTTTAGGCTAATTTATATGTGTCCCCCTTGAGTTTATGCACATTTGTTATTGAAGCATTTAGCTTTTCTTGTCCAGGCCTGCCTTTTAGGCACTTTTAAAATTTTATCTGGTTGAAGTTTTCTTGTTAACATGTGCAGCAATTATTTACTGAGATACTGTGGGATTCCATCCAGTAAATGAAGATATGCTTCCTCTGTTTAGATTTATCCCCCTCCACCACGCCAAAATCCCCTCTTTGCAGTTGATATGTTCTGTGACTGGAGATCAGATGTCTATTGCTTCTATGTGCCATGACCCCTTTTAACACTTAGAATTACTAGTTAGCTGCCTGTGTTTCAGCAAAAGCTATGACACAGTCACCTTCCCAAATGTCCTCCAGAATCCCTCTTGCAAACCGCGAGCAGTTCCTGGTGGTTCCTGCAGACCCTCTCGAGCCGTATCTTAAACTAATATTTGACTTATGAATGACAAAGAGGAGAGGAAAAGATGAAACCTCTGTAGAGGGGGAGGAGGATGGGAAAATCTGATCATGACACACTCTGTAAACAAGACTCCAGAAAAGTTAAATGATTGTATTTGGGTTGACTAAGAAGATTTATGATCTTTGTGTAGAAGAAAATCTTAAGAAGACCTTGGAAGTAAGGTGAGAATAGTATTTCTGGTCATGTTTCATCCTGAAGAAAGAAAACAGTGCTAGAAAGTTTGTGAAGGTAACAAAAAGAAAAATAAAGCAACAAAGTTATTGCAAATGAACATACTTTTTGGCCATCTGGGATGGGGAATGGTATCGCAGAAAAGGAGTATCTGAAGATTGAAAATATTGTATATGACAGCAAGCTGAAAAGAGGAGTCAGGGAATTCTAAAGAACAATGAAGCAAAAGCAGGAAATCTAGTTACTACACGGAGAGAAGTAGGCTGAGCAAACAAACAAAAAAGATTGCTCAAAGGTTCTTTTAAATGAGGGTAACAAAAACCCTCCTTTCTGCATCTAAGGCTGTGTACAGTGAGAAGTAGAGAGGTGAATAGGGATAATACTTCAATGAACCAATAAAGCAAGATAAACTCTAAAACAGAAGGGTCTACCAATACGTTTGTGGGGAAGATATTTCATCTGACTGCCTAAAAATCGAACATATTAATAGTGTAAGGGAGTATACCACCTCTTAATGCTGCTGAGGATGGTCTGGGGGTTCTAAAACACAGAAAGCAAACACATGGAAAAGAACACATGGTCAGTCCAACTTGATGAACATGAGAGAAGGTGCCCATAGGTTTAGTGCTCTCCACGTGGTTTGGTAGAGAAGTCAAAAGGCAGAAGAATGCCTTTCCATTTCGGTGACCCTGGGAAAGCTGTAGAGAGTGGAAATGAAAGAATTAATGAAAGAAAACAAATCTAAATGTTGTTAACACTGTGCTAAGAACTAGAGGGACATAGCTGGAGAACAGTGCTGCACTAACATAGATCTAACAAAGACATGGGGCTTCTGTACTGGAGGCAATATGTACCTGGCACAGAGTGCACTTAGTCTACATGTACAATCTGCAAAAGACTCTATGGATAAATGTACCTCTATTTATCTAAGATAATTCTGAGAGCAAAAGACAAGGGAAGCTCTGTGGAAGTTGTGCAGGATGTTTGTCTCTTTTAAGTTAAACAAAACTTATTGAAATCTGTCAAAAATCTACTGTATTGAGATTAGCATATAATATTGTTAAGCTGAAGTAAATGCCTCCCTTATGCTGATTTATTTGAGCTGGGATATAAATAGAGCAATGTGTTTTCTATACAGTGAGGTGAGTTCAGATTGGCCTGTAGTTTGAATTTATTCCATGTTCTTTACTAATTTGCTAGAAAAATGGCCTTATTCCAAACCAGATTAATTCTCTGAGGCAATTCCATAGCTGAAAAAGCTTGTATTTGATTCAGTACTTACTTTTTTTTTTTTTTAGATTAAACTATATATGAGAATTTCAGTTGTCAGGGATCAGAGCAGGATCATGAACAATGAGCTGATTTATTGCTGCTCTTCCAGTTGAAGATAATGTGAAAGGATCTTAGTAGCCTAGTGAAGTTTTTTATAAAGACACAGCTTAAAGCCCATCAAAAAGTGCCATTATGTGGTAGCTGGTTGAATGCATTTATTGTTCTGTAAATATAATTGTTCATTAAGCAATCAGCTGGGTTTTCTAAGTGCTATCACTAACCGCTTTTCCTTGAAATTATGTTGGTTTTAATACATATTCTTATCCCAGGACTATCTCTCTTCTAGTTTTTTTTAATGTTTACAGCAGAAGAAACTCCACTGAAATCTAACAAGTCTCTACATTTAATCTGATGCAACTAGCAAAATAGAAGTGGGATTCGTATTTTGATGTGTGCGTCATCCAAGTCCTATACAACTCGCACCGTTGTGTAATACATCAAAATTTGTCAGTGTTGGTACTCCTCCTCTCTCTCACAGTATTTTAAAAGAGAAGGTGATATCTGTGCAATGATGCCTTAGTTAAAGGGACAGTTAATTATTTGTGATGAAGGCAGGGCAATGGGGAAACTTCAGTGCAAATATTTTTTTGCATGTTTGGGCTCTGCTGAAACCATAAGCTCTCCCTCTGTATAACACACCTGAATAATGCAGCTGGTCAGTATCAACTCTTTTTGGCCACTGAAACTTTTTTAAAAATGTAAAATGCTTAGAAAATTTTGCAGAATAAAGATCTTTTGAGAGTTATCATATACTATACACTAACAGGTTTGGTTTTGATGGCTGGATTCTTTACTTGTTATTATATTTTAAACCATTTCTTAAATAAACCTAACATGTCTTATACCAGAAACTTCTCCTTTAACTTGACTTGTAGTATATATTTCTATATGCTACTATATGTGTCTATTTCTTTCACAAACAGATACAATTCCCTTGGCTTTCTAATACGAGTGAAGTTTTTAAGTAGATTGAGCTTAGACGCTTGAAATCACTAGGACTCGAGGCGTGGATTCTGCCCAGCTGAGTCTTCAAAGGTGTATCTAAACTGTTTAGAGATTGTGGCTTCATCTTAAAGCTGAGGTGTACTGTTTGTAGTCCTCATTTCCAGTTCATGAATGGAGCCTGGTTCTCTCTCTTTTTACTTATATTGAGGTGTGTGCCTTACCTAGACCGACAGCTCCCCTGATTTCTGACGTGATTGTACACAGAACAAAGCAGATTTTGAAAAGTGTCAATCCAGTGGGATGAGACTGTTGGTGATTTGCTTTTTGTGCAGCCTCCAAGAGCACCACCTGCCTGCCTCAGGCTCTGGAGCCTGGGATGCCACAGCATGGCACAGTTAAACCGAAAGGGGACAGGCAATTCTGTGCGTGCTGCAGTGATACCAGCTCCTGTGGGTCGTTCTGTGGTCTCTGCACCTTGAGAAAGCAACACGTTGCCCTGTTCATGTTGAGGAGAGTAACACAGAAGCTGAGAGGTAATGGGTGTGGGAAGGATTTCCTGCAAGCTTTTCAATCTGGGCTGTGTGCTGGAGCCTGGGAAGAGAAGTAAATTGCCAGATGGTACACTTGTCACCATCTTGTCCTCCTTACCGTCTGACAGGAAGTCTTTGCAGCTCCTTGCTTCCTTGATGACAGGCTCCTTTGATTTGATCCAGCCTGTTTTAAGGGAGTAGGATATCTGGGAGGTGGGGTGTGCACGCCTGTGAGCTGGATTTTAGAGAACCATACACAGCATCACAGGAGTATGTGTGTACAGTGCCTTTGCCCCTTGAACAGCAGCTTGGACAGGGGTCTGGTATTGCATTGGTTTTGTCATCTAGATAGGATCACTTGCAAATATCAATGTTGCAGTATTTATTCAGTGTAGTTTCTGAAGCTTGCTTTGTGGAAATATCTTTTTACCCTCGAGCTCTCTGTGATTTTAAGAGGAATATTATCCCAAATGGCTCCCTGTCCGAAAGAATTGTGGGGTCTGTTTTGGAGAGGCAAGGGCATAAATTCAGACTTCATTCTTGCTGCTGCTATGAAACAGATTAAAACATGCATGAAGTTTGAGGCATGATGCTTGTTTCAGAGGACTGTACAGCACATAGGTGAATCTTTTTTTCGTGTGGGGACTAGCTCTGCTGAGACATACTGTGTGGGGATGTGCTGCTGCTGTAAACCAGCTCTTGAATTCATGGTCAGGAGGTGCTAGCATCTTACAGAAGCTTACTAGGCTTTAAGTGAGGCCAAGAGGCTGTTGTCCCCACATCCCATGGCAACTGGGGCTCACTGATCCTCCTGTGAATGTCTCAGGCTGAGTATGCAGTGCCCCCTCTCCTGCTTGCTGCCCTCTGCTTTCATGGCATTTAGGTTAAATTGGGCAGGTCCTGCTTTATCAGATATGGAGAAGGAAAGACCTAGAAGCATGCTAAATGCTGATCAAGCCTTACTGCAGAGGCTCATGGAACCTTAGCATCTAAAATAAATTATAGGAACGTCGTGAGTGGTCTCCAGCCTTTCTGAACTTGTTGGAATAAAAGTTCGTGTGTGCAGTGGCTAGGGGAGGGCATCCTTATTCCTGGCTCAGTCTGCTGTAATGCAAACAAGAGATATTAATCACAGGCAAGCCAGACTGGATGTGTTTCAGACACCCGTCTAGCCCATCCCTCACTAATCAGTTCATAAAGCTCCCCACTGATGGGAATTCCACATGTCAGGAGTCTATAGTCAGGTCCTGGATGATCTGCCCTCCTTACCTTCCCATCTTTTGGCATACTTGCTAATTTTTGCACGTCAGTATGTTTTTTCAGATATTGTTGATTTTTCTCATTCACTTGCAGGGCTATTTGATCTGTGTCTGGATTAGAAGGAGATCCAGTGTACATGTTTTATATAGTGTGAACACTCAGTGCAGTTTAGTGGTCAAGATCATAGAACTCTTTTGTAAACAGAGAGAAAAAAAAGAAAGAAACAAAATAACCTCACAACTCTTTTTAATTCCCTTGAAATGTGCCCATAAAAGGATAATAATGCCCTTAATGCATATAGCTACCTTAAAAAAAAGTAAAAAGAAAACACATTCTTTCTAATCCGTACTTCATCCTTGGAGCTGGATGATGCGTATTTCAAAGTGTGTTCTGCCAAAGCTTTTTTGACAAGCAGTGATATTTGCTGTGAATCTTAAACTTCAAAAGATAGGAGTATTTAGTAAATGAATTCATTTCAAAGGATTAGACTTTCACTGCAGATGTTTTTGTCTGCCTTATTTCCCTTGAATCTTATAATTGCATCTCTCTCCTGTACCTGCAACACATTAATAATCATCCTTTGCTTTCATCACACTCCAGTTGCTTTGGTTTGTTTTTATCAGCTGCTTCTAATAGTTCTGATTTTCTTTACTTAAATCTGAAATGGAAGCATCAGTGGCAAGGTAATATAGTAAGTGATAATAATATGCAATGACGCCTTCAATCTCCTTTTGTCTCACCTCCCCCCCCACTCTGATGACATTCACATGATAGCAAAAAAAACCAAAGAGCACATGTATACAAAAAAAAAAGGAGAAAGTTATTTATATTTTGCTGAGCTTTTGTATTGCTGAAATGCTAAATGCTAACTGGGTGCTGGGCTCTGTGTACGGGCTCATGGAGTGAGACGGAAAAGTCCAGAGATCAAGGGCTGCAATACAATGCTCAGTCTGTAGTCTGACCGCCCATATGGCTGAGGTTATATTGACATTCTTGCACCAGCCTGGAGAAGGTGGTGACTGGGAGCATGTGTTACATTTTTCAGAGTTTTCTTTTCTAGGCTCTCGTTCTGGAGAGGCCAGATGTACTCACCATGAGGCCACTTGCAGTGCCCCTCGCGAGCAAATGCGCTGCAGCAGGAGAGGTGAGCACCAGCGAAGGTCAGCTGTGTTTTGTGCCAGAGTCACTGGCAGGTCTGTGTGTCACAGAAAGAGCAGCAGCTGCCTTTACCAACGAGCACCTCAGAGGGTGTACAGGTCCTGCTGTGGCCCCAGGACTCTGGGCCACTCCTGGGAGCTGGATGGGTCCTTGATTTCTCCTTTGATTGTGCTGCCATTTCCTTCAGTTTATCTTCTCCTTTCTGTTCCTCATTTGTGAATTCTCTGATGATTTCAGTGAGTGGGTTTCTTTTCCTTGAGAAAAGGGAATCTACCTTCCATTTTCCGGCCACCGGGAGATGTAAGAGTCATTTGATAGGAACACTGAATAAACTGTACTATCACAATAACCTGGGACTGTGCAAGTTATGGGAAAGGATGTTACAGCGCTTGATCTTATTAGTAGGTGTGTGTATAAAAGACGTGTCTCCTGTGCTGCTGTATAGACAGTTTAATTGTGTGGATTTTTCAGTGTTAAATAACGGATGTTATAGTCTGTCATGTGGCAGTTTTTACAAGGTTTGTGTGTTACTCAGTGACTTCTAGCATTTTTTAGATAATAGGTGGACCTGGACTACAGAGAGGACTCATGGGAATATCAGTTTTCCTCTTTTTAGTACAGTGCAGGAGGTCTGAAGCTGAGCATGTACTGGAATGTTATTTTTATTATGATGCTATTCTCTCAAATATATCACAAAACCAACCACAAGATTAAGAAAACACATTGTGGACATCACTTTTTTTTCGTGTTGCCCCTGACTGGGCTCGAAGTCTTCAGTTTTCAAGGCCATGAATAGGAATGTTTCAGGAACACTAGACCTATTCGAAATTCAAACAAGTTTCAAAAGATGAATAAACACATTTGATCAGATCATCCTGTACTTCTGAGGGTTCTCTTTTCCTCCCTCAGAGCTCTGTAGGCATCCAATCAAAGGTACTGCCTGTACACACCATTACAGCCCACTGTAAATGCAGAAAGCTGGGCTGCCTTTGGGGTGTTTATATGTCTGAGTGGGATGGATCTCTTTGGGCACTGACTACAGGCAGTGGTCTGCAGTGCTCTAGCACTGTGCTTTGAAAGTCTGGTGCTATATTGTTTGTAAATGAAGCCTTTTGTTAGATGAGATTTACAGACATGTTTGGGCAAATAAAACATCTAATTTGAGTGATCTAATTGCTGGCTCTAAAATGCTGTTTGCACATTACACTGTTTAATTACTTCAGTCTAGTAGTTGTCTAGCAATGTCTCAATCTGTTATATCTGCCAGAATTAAAGGGGGGAAAAGGATTTTATTTGGGTATCATTCACTGTGCAACAATTGTACAAAGCCTTAAATGGAGAAGCATTGTTTGTCCATTTTAATACTTTTTGTGACAGTGCCACAATAGCATAAAATAAGGAAAAAAAAATCTGTGCAGCTTCTCTCTAAGGTTTTGTGGTTCTTGACAGCAGTAATATGTAGTCTGAGAACGCAGTTCATAAAATAAATGCCAACAAAATACAAACTAGCATAGTCTCTTCATTTTTCCAACACAGCTCTTAAGATGCAATGAAATTGTGTGTGAGCATAAAGGGAAGAATAAATGCAATTAGCCACATTGTGCACTCTGCTCTACTTAATTCAAATTGTGAGAGCGCAACTTGTATTATGTTTATATATAGCCCCATACAACTCACAACTCTCAGCAATCCTACCACAGTTATGTACATTCTTTACAAGGGATGAAAAAGTAATAAGGCTGGCTATCTTTTCAGAACATCACACTCCCTGCTAAACACGTGCTTGCGTGTTTGTAATCTGTTGTCCTCTTGCTAAAGCTTGTCTAAGAAAAGTGCTGGAGTGGGAATGGTGTCTCTGTATAAAGCTGCACATCACAGTATTTTTAAATCAAAAACTACCTCGCCTTGTGGGGAAAAATGCAGATCATTACTGCAGTATTTTCCCTTTGCTATCTTCTTAGTTGTTTATGAGTATTGGATGTTCATTTACTACTTTGATAGTTTCTAATTGTTTGCACTAGTGGGAACCTGTATCTTCTGCAAAGGTTTCATGAAGCATTGTGCAGTGCCTAAAAGCTTACTGGGTTTGATTAGGAGGAGGAGTACTGATTCTTTAGGGAATGCTTTCTTGGGAAGCCGTATCTCACACAGGCCATGAAGCCATGAAACAGGATTTGCCTGGAGTGCCCTTTTGCTGTCTTCTGCCGTTTAATGTGATCACCACCCTGGTAAGCACCAAGAAAGCCAAAGAGAAGTAGCTCTTTTTTTAACACTGGGTTGGGCCTTGGTGTCACACCCTTCTCTGTACAACTCACTTCTGCTACTCCTTGGGAACTTTGGATATGAGACTATAAATGCTGAGGGAACACTGTTATTTATATATTTAACAGTGCCATGTGGCATCGGTTTGTTTTGAAAGAACTGCATGTATAAGGTAAGCATCTGACCTTTCTGTAATTTCTCAAACCTTGACTTTCTTCCCCTCCTTCCCAAACCTCATCTGTTCACAGCTGAAGTCCTAGTCTTTGCTACAAGTAACAGTCTGTGTTTGTTTCTGAGGGATCTTTCCTGTGTTGCAAGACAAGAACTAGCAGAGATGTAAGCACTGAAGTGTATTCCCTGAAGCTTCTCTAAAATGTTTATGCCAGTGGCAAAGATCCTGTTTGACATTTCAGCACAATAGAGTTGAATGCAAGAGCTGCAGGCGACTGCTGCGCACTCTGCTGACATTCACTTGCCTGCAGTGGTTGGAGGAAGAGAAAAGTCCCATTGCACTTGGTTTCTGCTCCTAACTTGCCAGACACTAGTCTCCTGTCTTTGTTAGGCTCTGCTCTTAAACTGAAACTACTTCTTGCTCAGATTACTTGGGCTGCTCCTCAGGTAGCAGACACATAGACATGTCTGAGTCAGTGACTCGACTGCTGCTGGCCCTTTCTGCATATATCTAAATCCCTTCTAACTCTCCTCTGCATGAATCATCTCTTAATCTGTGTTTGGGGGGTACTTTCAGTTTGAGTTGGCTGGTCAGCCCATGGGAATAAGCTAATGTTTGAGTTGGCACTGTTACCAGCTGCTGGTGTGACCACTCCATTCCATATATTATCTGTGTTTGTTCCTTCTAAGTTGTTCTTGACAGTGGTGGATGGCCTTGGATCTAGAAGTAAAATATGTCCTGGTCATGTGTCCTCTTAATTTCACCTCTAAGTAATTTTTGAAAGTCGTAGAAGTTTTTAATTGGCAGTGAAGCTGAAGCAATTAAAATCCCAAATCAGACCATGAATTTTCAGACATGTAAATACTCATGTCTTGGTTCTTCGTCTATTAAAGACTTGTAATTTCTTTGCAATATTAACTCTGATAAAGATTTAAACTACAGTATTGATTTTGGAGTTTATTATTTCTTGTGTACTTACATATTAGTAGGACTCTTGTTATCACACCCATAGACTCTTGCTATTGCAGGGAATTGTGGTCAACCACATTTATTTTTATTGCAGTATTAGGACTATTCTGGTTGGCTAAACATACTAAAACCCCCCACTATTGTTCTTTGAATGAGAATTAAAGTCTCCTACTGTTTGTGATATAATTTTTCTATTCTACTGAGCATAATTTTAGTAAATCTCCTCTTTGTCTCTTGAGACTTTAATAATGAACTGAGATATTTTCCATTCTGACTAGGTTAATTTTGAAGTCTCATATCCATTATTAACAGTTCTCCTATAACTCTGGTGGTGTACAAAGAAAGTAGGTATCAGAAACTCTTTCTTTAAAAATGTTTTTTTAAGAGATACCTTTAATGAGTAGAATGGTTTGGACAGAATATAAACTGCTTTGTCTTTAATACTTACTGCCTTTTATCTTCTCTCTAGCTATTTTTGAAACTTTAAAATTTTTTAGTTTTTCTCTTTTATTTTATTCTGTGCTCCTTCTATTCTTTTACACCCAAAGAATCCAAATGCTCCACAGCAGCTGCTTTCACAAACTCAAAATTTGGAGATTTGAGGTAGGTTCTGAAATTGCTTAGACATTCAGCCACATCCATCAGGAGAATGAAAGCAACACTAGTAGTAGTAGTGGTACTATTTGTGATTTGTCACTCCATGTCTTAGATGAATCAAGTTTGAAAAGGTGTTTACAACAGATTTATGAAAAAGAAGTGTTGAGCAAAAGAACACATGTCATGGCAAACGTTTCAGAAAATTTCAAAAAAATTAAGTGTTTATTTTTATTTAATTGGACCCTGTATAAACACATATCTCTTCCATTTCCTGTAAATAGGTTGTGTTCCTGATTAACTTATTAGTATTGAGTAAACACAGGAGAGAAAGGGGAACAAGCAGTGACTGATATAAGACAATTCACAGATGTTTATTTAGCTCCTTCTTGAAGCAGTTTCAATCTGCTGATAAATTCTTCGAAAGTGTTGATCAGTTTAGTCGGATTATGTGATGAACCAGACTAAATTCAGTGACCACATTAAAAAATGGAGGAGATTTGATTGGATTTCCTTACTAGCTGTTTTTGTCAGTTTTTGGGGTTTTTTTTGGTTTGGTTTGTTTTTTTTTAGGAAATGTAGGGTTTATGACATATGGAATGATGGCTTAGGAATGTTAGATCATAACTTTTTCAGTTTTATAGACTTCAGAGAATTTTTTATCAATTTAATTTAACTAGCATTACTTGCTGTTTAGCATAAAGATGGCAAAATATACAGAGATTGAGATAAATACAATAACTGTTCAAGCATTGATTCCAAAGTTGTGTAACCAATATATTTAGCTGCATAACTACCATTAAAATAAATACAGTATTTCATAAGTGTGTTATTGCATGAGCAAGGCCAATATTCCACAAGAACTGTCACTCTGACACAGGGCAGAGTGTAAGTTATATGATTTAGGGTTTTGTGGATTGAATCTTGTACTGTTGAAATCAGGTACCTTTCTCTTCTTGGCTTTCTTACAAGTAGGTCCCAGGTTTGCATCAGCTTATTAAATATGGATAATGGTCATGAACAATGTAGGCTTTTCTGTGGAAAGACAAACCTGGTACTAATTGGGCATTTTATACAAAATTACAAACAAATGTGTCCAAGACTGAAATGTCTTGAAAAGATTTTGCTTTTGACAGCTTGAATTATACCCTCTGTATGCATTTTAAAATCAGGGAGCAAAAAGATAGCAGGTCTCACCTCTCAGAACTTGTCAGTGTTGGTCCCTAATCTGTCAGGGGTGTGGTGGTGTGAAAATGTACCGTGAGCTAAGGACTACATTGGAAATATATTGGTGGTAATGCACACAATGTGTCAGCGGTCCTCAGTCACCAGTTGTGCTGTTTACATATTCCTATTGTCCATCTTGAATATTCATAAAGATAGGCTGGCATTATTAGAGGGACCTAAAAAGAGGGGAAGGAATGAAAAAGAGAGAGCCATCTAGCTTCAATTTTGAAATTAGTACCAAAAAAGAATTAAAATTTGGTGCTTAAAAATATACACAGCTATTGAATTCCTGTATTGAATCATAGTTGGTATTTAGAATGCAAAGAATAAATTGGGGTCTCAAAAGTCAATTAGACTCCATAAAAGACAATTTTAGGGGAAGAAATGATATTTATAATATGCAATTAGGAGGATTTTTTTTTTTTGCACTGATAAAATAGTGAATTCTGCAGTTTTCAAACTAATAACAGAGAAAGTTGACAGCGATTAAAAACTGGAAAATTTGGTGAATGACAGGAGGCTAAAATGCCTTGTGGGCAGGAAAGAAAATGCTAATCTAAGTGATGCTGTGAGGTTTTTCCATTCTAATGTATCCAACCCCTTTTTAATTTACCAATAAAAAGTATGTATGTTAAGGCATTTTTAGGGAAGGAATGTGATGTGGACCGCAGAGGTACAAATCTCCTGCAAACACCTACAGAAAGTGTCTGGAAATAACTGCACGAAAACCAACCAGCCAACTGACCAAAAATCCTTTGTGACATTGTTCTCCTCAAAATAATAGGGAAGTAATTTTTAGAATAATGTTTAAGCTATTATCTGATATTTGTTAAACTCTTTCTAGAATTACTCAATGTTTTATAATCCTTTCTTTCAGAAGGGATATGTGTTCACAATTTCTATATACTATGGTCAAATTCACCATCCCTTTTGATTTTGTGTATTATAATGTGTACATAGCACATATAAAAGCAGAATCTATTTTCCCAGACTTTGACTCTTGAACTAGAAGTTTCTTCTATACCAGGACCAGCATTTGGAGCCTGTTCAGGTGACATTGTCTAACTCTGTGTAAGTCTTCCTTTTAGCTGATAAATTAACCATAAGGCCATTTTCAATGTTTTATTTTGGTGCTTATTTTGGAGAAATGTCTAGAGGAAAAATCCATTCATAGGCCTTTCCAGTACAGCATTGCAATTTCTTGCATATTTCTCAGAGTTAGAAAAGATGTACATTCTAAACTTATCTGCAGTGTACACTGCACGCTAAAGAAGTTGTGTGGTTTTTTTCTTTCATGGACTCATTTTATTAAGTGACTATTACTACCTGCTTTTTTATCCAGATTTTCCTTTGTTTTGGGAGGAAAAACTTAACAGCAGTTCCTTCTTTTTCATTACTTCTGTCACTGGGAGTCTTTTTACTTTAAGAGTGTGAGACAATCACTTTAGATATTGCTTGACATTTCGAGAAGATTTTGCCAAGTAGGGTCTGATGTCTTGCAACATGACCTAGTTCTAATTAATTTCGTGCATTTGGGACACAGTGTTGGAGGGTGGAGTTGAATGCTGCAGCCATGAGTGAAGGGCATCCATCATCTCTGCAACACACAGGTGAGAGGACTGTTTGCCATGCAGATTACTCCTGTGGTGGTCTGCTGATCATTCAGCCTCCAAAGGTCCTGCTGTCCTCAACCTGTCTGTGTGCTTCCTTTTGGAGCTGCTCGTGTCTTGGCTGCTGTGCTCCTGCTGCTGCGGGGTACCGAGGCTCCTTTAATTGTCCTCTTGACTTTCACTTAGGAGAATAGGTGAGCAAAATGGTTCTGGCTGTGAGACCAAAGGTCTCACAAATTTCCTGGTGAGCAACACTGGTTTTTACACAGCTGGTTTTTATCCGTGGCTGGTCTAAGCTGCAGAGCTGAGGGAGGGATTCAGCTTTGCTATCTTTAACCATACACAAGTTTGCTGACTCAGGTGCTTCTATATTAAGTGTGGAGAGAGACAGGCACTCACTTCTAGTGCCATGCTAAGATAAGAGGAATGAATCACCTTTCAACATGCCAGCCTGATGCACGATCAGCACTAATTTTTAGCTGCTGAATGAATGAAGTTTTGTAGGAGGACTCTTGTGAAGAAGGCTGTGTCCTGCAGAAGTGCGCAGCAAAGTCAGCATGCAAGTTAGCTCTGGTTTTCTTTTATTCTCCGTGTAACTGTTTGTGTTCGATTAGAATGACAACAACACGAAGAAGTGCAAGTAAATCTTGGCATATGTCTGCCATCAGGTGACTTAAATGTGCCCCCCTCATCTTTCATGCTTTGGCACATAAACAGGAAGAGCAGAGTAATAAGTCAGAAGGTTAACTATTAGCCAAGTTTCAAATCTTGCTGATGAGTGATGGTTGGTGTTTCACTGGCCTGGCAGCTCTCTTGTGGTGCTGGTGAGGCAGGTGTTTTAAGCCAGTCATCAGTAGCAGATACAGCTTTTAAATAAACTCATCTATCATGAGTATTCATGTTTGGGCAGCAGTTGCCCAGCTGTGCTTAGACTGTGGCACTGAGCATGTCAAGCGTCACCTTGCACAGACAAGCTTAGGAAAAGAGTTTCCCTAGGGTTGTTAATATCCTGGTCAATGCGAGTCAACAGACATCTTCTGACAAAGTGTGGGCAGAGAGTGGGGGGAGGAAAATGCACTGCAGGAACTAATATAAATTCAGGCTGTGCAAAATCCCTGTGGGCTCCAAGGCAGAACCAGTGTTTGAGGAGGATTGCAGGTAGTCCTGTGGTGATGGAGGATGAGAGGGGTTCACATCTGACCAGGTATAAAGGGTTTAGCAGACCAAATGCTTTGCTTCTGTCAAACAAAAACAAAAAAAAGGGCTTTTTATTAAGAAACTACTTGATGAAGAAGCGGAGAGAACAGAAACATTAGCATTGAACCTCTGCCCTCTCGCGAGGGGTTTTGAGCCTGTGTGTGTTCTTGCTTTATCTCTTCAGAACAGACACAGGTTTTTTTCAGAGAAAAACTCTGGAGATGAGCACTGACTACATTAAAATGTCATCTCACAAAGCAGGGGCTTTAAAATGGGATTTTAACAGAGTATTGCCCAAGCAGGCCCTGAATAGTAAGCAGAGATATAATGCAAAAGGAGGCCATCTTCCTTAAATGAAATGAGTTTCATTAGCCAACCTCTAAACACACTAAATATGGGTAGACTGAAGTTACATGTAGTATTCACAAGCTTGGTTACCTTAGTAGGTCATTTTGAGTTTTCTGCTACAGATTCACACTTAATGTGAAGTTTTCAGAATCACTGTAGCCTTAGAAGATGAAATATTCTTGAGGGGGAAATACATAGTCTTCTAATTTAAAGGGAATTATGTCTTATTGACGTTAAAATACAAAGATCAAATTATCATGGAGGTGATAAAAGTGGCATCAAGTTAAATAAACCTAGGTCTTCTGTCAAACTCTCATTTACAGATTGTTATCTGTATCTGGATGAATCTCATGCATGGTACTTCTGATAGGGTTTTTTGAGGGGTTTTTTTTGCACGTAAACAGAAACCTCTGCAGTAGCTGCAAAAGCAGACATCACCTGTACTGCTCTGGTTTCCAAACTGTTGCCTGTGGAGGCACTTGTTTCTTTCTGTGCTCTTCCACAGACCCTGTGCCCTGGGTTTATTTGAAGCTTTTGTACTGTAATGTTCATGTTGCTAGGGATGTGGAAAATGTGAGGTTCAGGGGAAGGAAGAGAAGCATTACACTACTTTACCGAGTGTGCCATGCTGTACAGAGGTAAATGTGCTTAGCTATCATCAGAAAGAGATTCCTTGTGCCAAATTTTTAAGCAAAAATCCAAAACTGTACTTTGAACTTGTCTTTCAGTTGCCCTTTTTTGTAGCTATTTGTCTGCATTTCTTCTAGGTGGGTTTTTTTCCTTAGGATTTGTGGATTTTTAATTTTTTTTTATTTTTTATGCAGTTGTTGCCTTTTCCTGGTCTTAAAATTAAGAGCCAGACACAGTTAAGGGAAAAAGAGGTTTTTACTTTTATTTACTTTTATTTGTTTAAGGATTCTTAAAGGTGCACCACTTTGCCAAGGTGGAATGCGCCGAAATGCGTACGCACGATAAATCATGTATACAATTTATAGACCTTGCAAATCAGCATATCTATCAAAGATTCCCCAATGAGAGGCTCGAGTGAACCCCCCCATCCCAAGGAATCCCCCCCTGGATTTTTCTGTCTTAGTTTACAGGATGTTCTAGGGAAGACCTTGGTTTCTCAGGCTAGCATAGGGCTTTCTGGCCTCCAACTGCGAGGCCTCCAGGATGTTTGGTCTCCTGGCTTAACGGAATATTGGGTCTAAGCTAAGTTATCAGACTTAAGGAATTACAAGTATGCATGCTAAAAGCACTGGGGATACAGAAAAGCTATATAAAAGGGTACATAAAAGGTATATAAAAGAAAAGGCAAAAAATCACCATGGCATCACTGGAATATTTGATCTATTTTTTATCTCCTTTTCATGTAAGTATTTGCATGAAATACATAGGCCTGTATCTCTAAAATACACCCAATCTGGGACAGTTTAGGTCAGATGACAAGTAGTAAAGTTGTCCCCGGAATTTAAATCCAAATTTGGCTTCAGATTGCAAAACATTCCCGGAATAACACTTCCTAGAGTTTAAAACATATGCTAATACATTCATATTAATTTGAATGGCAAGCCCTATTTCTGTCCTTGGGCTGAAACACATAACGTGGGTTAAACCAATAACGTGGCTAGGGGATTATTGTTAGTTGAAGAAAAGTATTATCTACAGTTACACAGAAGGCTGAGAACTGTGAAATCTAGAGGGAAAAGCTCAGTAGAAGTATCATTTTGGAACAAAAGGGGAACAAGAAGAAGAAAAGCCGTTAGCAAAATTCATGTATTCTATGCATAATGCCACATATTCTGTTGGCTTCTAAAGTCTTTCTCGTATTCCTGCTGTTCCATGGCTTTCTCTTACCCTTATGGGTGAGATACTCTGATGTTGCCTAATTGCAGCTATCAGTTTTGATTTACTGATTTCACCGGAAGTCAGAGAGCTGAGAAGCTGGCTTACATTACCTATCAGAAAGTCTCTGTGGGTGACTGACTTCCATGGACTTCAGAGAAGATCAGACCTGTACCTTCTGGTGAGGCTGGAAAACAGAAGTCACAGTTCTTATTTTCTGCTGGTGCAAGCAAGACCTATCTCCATCAAATTAGATGGATTAGAAGTTCCCTGAAGCTGCAAGTGAAATGAGACTCAAAAGCAGCTATTTAGTAACAACATAGATAATGGATAATTCAAAGTATGACAGAGGTCAATGAAGGGTGAATTCTAATTGCACAGTCCCATGGAAATAATAACCTTTTTTGATAAATGCTCAAAGAAAGCACAGGGAGATAAGTTGCTTGCATGTCTGCTTAGATATTAAGATCTTTTATTGAAAGTGTAAACACTGTAGGTACAGTGCAGTTGGCATAATTGAAACAGCAGAGGGGACAAATTTTGTTTTAAAGAATTGGCAGTGATACAAATTGTTCAACCCTCAATGTTTAGAAGCTCCTGAAATTGGCTTAAAAATGAGACTTGACAAATAATCACTGTTTTCTTACATTTGCTTTCTGAGCCATTAGATATGGGTCACATTTTGTTTTCCCAGTTATATAATCCCTGGACACTAGTCCTAGTAGCTTGAAAAATACCTGTTATTGTCTGCCTGGCAATGAAACTGTGAGAGCTAACAGTAGCCTGAAAGTGACACTGAGTCTTAAAAAGATAGGATCAAATTTTGAAAACTGTTCAAATCAATGGGTCTGCAACAGAGATGATGGTTAAAAAGGGGAGAAAATATCGTTTTATAGCTGGAAACTGAATCTGATGCTTAGAAACAGAGGTATAAGGGGAAATTTCAGCTGGCTTTCAGCTGCAGCCTGCCTGCAGCCCATCTAATCCAGTAGCTGCTAATTCATTAGGATAACCTCTGAGAGGATTAGTGTGTATGAGCCTGTACAATGGCCAGGAGTGGCACTTGGTGCCGCGGTGCTGCCTGCCAACGAAGGCAGAGTGACTGCAGCTGGGGCGGGTTTCCAGGGCATCCCGGGTGCTGGGGCTGCCGTCTTGGCACGGAGCACATCAGGCTTCCCTTTGTCTCCACAAGGGTTGCACGCTGCCAGCATCACTCCAGGATGAAAAGCCTGGTACTGGTCCCTCCATAGAATGTGGTAGCAGAGTAAATGGCTGGGAGGCACCTGCTCACTCCTTTTGCACGCCGGCTCCACTGAGGGCGAGTACTCCTCTCGTCCCTCCATTCCCTCCCACATCTGACCCCTTTTTTTTTTCCCCTGTTAAATTTGATTTAATCCTTCCAACATTTGTCCCAGCTTTTGGGGACTTGCGATAGGCAGGAATGAAAAGACAGCTTTCCAATTGCAGCTAACCCTGGCGCAGAACATGGAATGGGTAATTAACTGGGAACCACTGGGTGAGCACTGGGCAGGTGGCTGAGAAGCCTCTTCATGCACAGACCAAGTACCACCTGAACTGTGTGGAAAAGGCAAGGATGTACATTTGCAACGACAATCTCTTTGCAAGTCCAGGGCTAGATATTTTGCTCCCTGGGCATGTAGGTGGATTTCTCCTGACATGGTTAAAATTTGATCCAACTTCTTCAAACCTGATCTCTTTAACTGTTTGAAGCCTCTGCATTTTGCTCTCACTGAGTCTATTCCACACTCTTTTGGATAGATGTAAGCTCACTGCATTTCTGAACAGTGTTTCTGCCGCTTTGATGTGTCAGAAAGTGCCTGTTAAAGCTGACAAAGTGGCTGACCCAAAGTCACAGGCAGCCTGAGGCAAGCACCCAGTTTCTCTCCAGCCATATTGCTCCTCTCCTGTTCCCCTTGTACAGGATAGCAGAGGGCCCTGCCGACATGAGGCTCCTTGCATGGCTTCTGTACCAGCACCACTTCATCCTTGTCTTCAGTGTAGCCAAGTCACTGAGCCAGCCATTGCTCCATCTCCTCCAGGCTGTTGTTGGCTATTTAGTGCCTCACCAAGGGTACAGAGACAGCCGCTGGCTACTGATGTCGATGGGAATAAATTTCCAAAACAGAGATGGAGGAAGATAAAAGACATAGTGGCATTTCTTTGTCAGTGGCAGCTGGCAAACTGTAAGGAGGACTGAGGTTTTGAAGGGTACTCAAATTCATGGATTGTGGTTATCCGTTGGGACATGGTGATAAAATGGGGAGCAGAGGGAACTCTGATAAACTGGCTTGCATGGGCACCTTGTCGGGATGAGAAGCAAATAAGTGCTGAGGGAGAAAAACAGGCAAGGAGATGCTCATGAACTCTGAGAACAAAGTGAGAAAGGCAGGCTTTGAAGAACAAATACACTGATGGTTTAAATCTGTCCAAGCTGAGAGGTAAAGCCCTTTCACAGACATTAACAGCTCTTCCAAAATTCAGTCTAGTAGGACAGAAGGGACTTTCATTTTCAAGTGAAATAAGTAAGTAGCTGAGTACTCTTCTGTTTCCTGTGCTTGTCTCTATTTTGAGACTAACAGTAGTAAAGCTCAAGAGGGAAGGTTTTCAATCAAGTAATTGTTCTACTAATTGCAATGCACATTTAAGTGCCAGGGGCTGGTGTTGACTGCAGAGAGTTGCAAAAATTCAGTGTGCTGAGAGGAACCATACAGTGAGAGGTAGATGCCTGATGAAAATGTAACGTTTCCTGTCTTCTATAGCACCGTGTAAATTAGGTATAGCAGAGCAACATTATTTCTCACAAAATATTCCTGTCAAGATATTGCTCCTCGTAAATCATCAAAGAAGGTGACAAACAGGTGTTTGTGTTGCTAAGACAGGCTGCACAGGTCCTGCTTAAGGAAAGATTACTCTGAAACCTCTTGACATCTTTGGGAACTTTCAGGTTTTTGCATCTTGTGCAGTAAAGGCATAGTGTTTTGGGGGTGGTACACTCTTTTATAAAGTCATTGGCCTTCTCAGTTCACCCTGGTGAACTGGTGGGGATCGGGTGTTGGGATCTGTATGTACAGCTGCGCCTTCAGCATGGCTCTAGCAGGAGTCCCTGGCTCTACTCAGATTCCTTCCATTCACTGATGCCCTTTTCCTCCTCTGGAAGAGGAGGTGTTTGCAGAAACAAGCTCTCTTTGCCTCCAATTCAGCCTTTCCTTAGTTGTCAGCCCTGTGAAATCCATAAACAAAATATTGCCTGCTGATTTCAAACCTGCTTTGTGCAGCACAGCGGCAGACACCCTTGGTGCAAGATGTTTTAGCTTCAGCTGATAATTCTGCTCCATTGATTTTTACATTTGATTTGGGGAGAAGAACTGGCTGCACTACATGTATCGTCTAGCTCCCATCAAGAGCAGTGAGAACGCTGCTGCATAGCAGCAGTGGCTGATGTGCCTTGTGCTTTTATACCATTCTTTATTAATAATAAATTCATTTTCAGTAAAGAAAATAAATCTGGTAGGACCCTGTTAATGGGTTTTCAATGGCCTTATAAAGCAGGGCATATGTTGCTTGAATTCTTCCCACTCCAGCCCTTTCCAGCTCTTTCCCTAAGCTGTAGTAGTAATTGTCTGTTTGGGATGCCTGTGATATTCACAACATGAATGCACTTTCAATACAGAAGAGCTCCCTCACCTCCCGGCGGGATAAACCCAGGACTGAAGTGCCTTGACCACTGTCACAAGGTTGACCATCCAAGAACAATCGATTTCTAAATGTGCTTGAACCTTGGGTGACCTGAATTATAGCAGCAAGTATTGCAAGCTGGGACATCTGGTGGACAATAAAACTTTTTTTTTATTTGTTTTTACATGAAGCAGCTGTACTTGAGCAGATGACCAGGGGCTGTGCAATCAAAGTGTGAATAGCTGAATTAGCAAATTATATTGGGCTTCTTAAGCACTTATTTGAATGCTGCATGCTCTTTTTTAATTTTGCTTTATTAACATCTACCAAAAACGCAGCAGTGTTGGCATTATGGTTATTAGTGACTTATTTGCTTCATTAAAATTTACAGCACGTTTTACATTCACCATCTGGGAGAGCTTCTCCCATGTTTATGGTTAAAATGTAACTTAAATCCAGGCCTAATAGTCTAAAATAAAAGATTTTATAGATAAAACTCTTTATTTGGATGCCAGCGTTACCTCTTTTTGCTAGTGTGCAAACAGAATTCTATTTTGCTGAGTTACTGTGGTACAACTTAGTGCTAGGATACAGAAAAATATTTCTGCTTCAAATAAAAGATGTTGTACATAAGGGAAAAGTTGATCGTGCCATTACTTGGAAAGCTGCAGCTTATGGAGTATGGCTGGGGTGGGAATTAGACTACTCAGAGAGACTTCAGACTACAGGACTTTCTGGGTCACTGAGTCCAAACCCCTGCTATCGCAAGTAACTACCTTGGATAATCCCTTTTCTAAGAACTGGAGCAAGAATAAGCAGTGCAAGAGTGAAAGTGGTGAGAGGCAGCACGTAGGAGCACCGGCTCTGAACCTGAGCTAATGTTTCCAGATTTGTATTGCCTTGCTCCTAATAATTTCAAAGCATTGCAAGAGTATGTTTTCACTTAATTGCACATGTATAGCTTTTAATTCTTCCTCCCTTTTCCTGCTTTGCTTTACTGTTGAGCAGTGAGGATGCGAAACTCATTTTCTTGTTTATTCAAGCTGGGAATGTGGAAAGGATGTGTGCTGAGAGGGCAAAATGGAGATGGAAAGGTGCATTTGATATACTAGTACTAAGAACTGGTAGTAGGAGTGTCTTCTCCACTGTTTTGAGTCTGAAAAAAAATCAAATTAGGAATTCAAAAAGAGTACTTTTTTTTTTGTTACTCCTTGGGAGTCCAAGCATTGAAAAATGCATTCACTGTCTTTTCCCCTCCCATCCCTCACCTTTTTTTATTCTGCAAAGAAGACATCTGTTCTCCACAAAATAAAAATTTGAAGGAAGCAAAAAGTTATTAAAAATTGGAGTCCTTAGCAGCTCTATAAGCACACGGGCCCCCATTGTGTCACAATGTGGGGAACTACAGACACATTTGGGTATCTAAGGATCTTATGGGTTTACATGTGCTCTTGTGACTTTTCCCTCATTTCATCCGGTATTTAGATGTGTATCTCATGTGCTGGAAGAACGACAATAGCCTGGACATCATGGGAAGTCCATACCCTTGTGTGTTTGTGATTTCATACTGGTGCCTTGTCATGAGGAATATTTGCAGATCCTTTAGATTTAAGCATTCTTCTAGAAATGCAGTTATGTGAGTTGCCTTTTCGGCCTCTTCTGCTATGGCTCTCTCTAGCCTTCAGTGTGAATTCCATGCTGCCTCTTTTCTTCTTTAAAGCCATTGTATCTAATGGATGGTTTTGGGGTTTTTTTTCATTTTTTCTGTTTTGTCTTGCATATCTTCAATTAATTGTTTACAAGAGGAGCTGCCCAGAACTACCTTAGAAGGGAGAAAACTATGAATACAATTGATTAATAATAATCTGATCAAAATTGCTGAAGCTTTTCTCTTTGAAGTGATTTCCTGTCTTACTACCCTTTAAAATTCTCTTACGAGTATATCATGAATAAACAAAAATGAAGTGTGAAAAATACATATAACATTGATTGTGGTGCATACATTTAAATGGAGAGCAGGTTTCAAATGTAACATCAACTTTTCTAACTTTTGTATAGATTGAATTCAGTTGGAAAATGGATACAGAGATTTTTTTGTTTTTTCCAACTATATACATATTTGCATATATTTAATTCTCCAGTTATAGTTCTTGATTACTCCCACTACCTGCAGATGTGTCAGAGCTATTGATGCTTCTTTACTTCTCTGTAATTTTATTGACTCTAAATGATTATAAATTCAATATTCTGCTTTTAAAAACTTTTCTTTTGATTAAATAAGTGTCAACACTCTTTCAGCTTCTTGATAGATGCGCTTTGTCTCTGCTTTTCCTCTCTTTAGACTGCTAAAGGTGTTTCTTAAGATCCTGAGATGAGGGGAAAGCACTACTGTTTTGGGTCTTTTTGCCATTCTTGTAATCTTTTACATGTGTTTCTTGCCTTTGTCTTGAAGGTTTCTTGGCTTCTCTCATGAATGAGTTTCTCATATTCCTGTTTAGTGCTCTGTTTTAAAATGCTTTTTGTTCTACCCCTTCCTTTCTCTTTTTACCTCTACCTACTCACAGTGTTTTTTGCTTCTCGGTGATTGGAGTCCGAGCATGCAAAAGCCACCACCCTTGTTTTCCTATTTCTATTTTTTTAAAGATACTTTAATGCAATAGACTTGGCAAACGAGGGTTGTCTTTTTGTGTGCTGAATTTGTTTGTGAGTGGGGTTGTTTTCTCTCTCTTATGCTGTGTTAGTCTGCGTGTTAACAGTTTATGGCTGAGCTGCTCAGGAGGTCTAAGCCCTCTCATGAATAATAAAAACAAGATGAAAAAGAGTTGTTACTACAAAATCATCTTTAAAATCCTGATGAACATTTGATTTTTGGACATGCTAGTCCTGGATAATGAACAACAGGTGTGTGAAGATGAATGAAGTTTTGTTTTTGTGTGATGTGAAGTACTACAGATTGATAGATCAATACTTAGATGCAGTTACAGGCAGAGATGAATGCTAAATTAAATATAGGCTCCTGAGGGCTGTAACATAGATGTTGCATTATGGAAATGTAGTTCCAATACACTGACCTACCTTCTGTATTCTTTAAAGCAATATTGCTAAGCACATGTGTTTTAAAGATCTGTCTTTCCCGGGCATGGGCAACAATCCTATGTCAGTCTTGTGCCTCATAATCTGAGCCTCTGCCTTCAGTCAGCAAGAGCTGAAATTTTTCTGACTGCAGTTGAGTTATACAATATCTTATTGCACAAGGGGATGGACAGTTCCCATGTAATATCTGTTTTGAAACAGTTATTAGAAGACTTGAAGCCATGAAAAAACGGGGAAGAACATCCAAAAAAGGGAAGGACATAGAAAGTCACAATCTTTAGTAAAAGTTTTGCAAGTATTCTTTTTCAAAGTGAAATAGTTCCATGTGCCTGGTTCATACTTGTTCTTGTCATTCACAGAACAAAAACCAAAGGTACTTCCATCTAGATAATTTTAAATATGAGTTTAAAAAAAACCCCAAACAAATGAAAAAAAAGACAAAAACCCCAACCACAAGAAACATAAAGACTGAAGCTCTCAGTTAGCATAAACTGTCATTCCATCACTGGGATTTGGCAAATTAGATACTCAATAGAAGGAATCTGGGTTGGAGTGCAGTAAATTGAGTAAATTGTCATGCGGATGCTAAACTGGCAGGGAAAATGGTCTCATCTTGATTTCTGTGTTCCTAAATATCTTATAATAGAGATCAGAATCAATATACAGTGGTATCTTTTATTAATACAAAATTTACAGTCATAAAACAATCTGGATGAGAGACTGTAGTAAAATATGAATTTTCAGTTTCGTATATAAATAATTCCATCTCTTTTGATTGAACATTTAAGCAAATGTTTAAATTTCAGCGTGTGATCCCATTGATCTCCCATTCAAAAATTATGCACATATGTTAAGATATTCATTGAATAATCAATGTTATTTGAGAAACAATTGTTTTTATCTTTTTCTTTTAGTATTTAGAATCCTATGAACTCTGTCACTGTTTGTAAGTTCTGACTTTAAATACCTGAATATGACAGAAATCTCAAATATGGACTTTACATCAGAATATATGGTGTCCAAAGGCTCCGATATCTATCTATCTATCTATCTATCTATGTAATCTTTCCACTCATAACTCACATTTCAGTGAAAACTTTCAATTTTTTTAGGATATAATGCATACAGAGGTATGAATTTGAGAGGGAGTAAGAATTTTATAATTCTTTAATCCCACTTTAGAATTACAGAAAGCACCGACTGATATCGGTTGCTTTTCTTCAAACAGTGTAATATCTATCTGTTGTGTCCCAAAACCCTTAAATTCCATCTTCACACTAACACTAATTTTTGGGACAGGGAAGAAGCAGGAAGGAATGGGCATATGGAAGGAAATCAGATGAGACCTGACCCCTTCTCCTCTAGGTCTGGTGTAGAATAGGAGCCAGAAGATTTCAAGTTGATCTTGGACAAATAATTTTCTTTCTCATCGCTTCTCTTGTCCTTCACTTCTTTGTGCTTCCTTTATTTGGACTGTGATTTCTTTGGTGAAGAGATATTATGTATTAATTTCAGAATGACGTATGCACTGGGGAAAGTTTGTCCTGTCTCACAGGGGACTGCTGAGTGTGCTGTTCTCCTCCCACATGAAAAGTAGATGCGTCTTATTCCTGCCACAGCCTTCTGGCACACTCCTTCAGCTGTGACTGTTTTATTACCTTTGAAAGCTCCAATGTGTTTATTTTTAATACACATTTTAAGAAGTCTCTTCAGCTGATGCATTAGTTTATAGTTGTTATTAGTTTAAGTAAATTTATTACTAGTTTATTTTCTTTTTTGGATGTTCCAGGGCTGTTCTGATATTGAACAGGTTAAGAAAGAAGTTATGACCATCTAGTAAATCCAAATACTGAAGAATTGTAAGAAGCTCATATATTTTACAAAAGAAAAACACTCAATCCCCAATGCCTTGGAAATGTTATTCTTTTAGAAAGTATCAACAATTTTTAGTGATATTCAGAATTAAAATAAGAAAGCACCAAGACACAGAGGCTCTTGTGACTGTATCAAAGAAGACCTTAAGAGAAAGTCTGTTCAGAAGTTTGGAGGACTCCAGAAAACGGCAGCCTGCTCAGGGTATGAGGTGAAATTCCAGTTCAAGCCAAGTCAGTGAGAATTTCGTGACAAAGGGACAACTAAAAATCACTGTCATCCTTGTCCAGTTTTTTTCTTGAAGAAGTATTGGACTTACCAACAGAATATGCGTAGGGAAAACATATTTGCCTATTAGATAGCCACATTTTTCTTTGTCCTCTCCTCAGTGCACCACAGATAACTATTTTCCTGTTATGTTTTTTTTCCCCTTTCTTTCCCCCATTTTTGTGTTGCTGTAGGGTCTTTAAAATTGAATGGGGGAAAATAAATTGTGAGGTTCTTTGCCATTATTGTAAAATGAAATCTCGGAGAGCTTTATGGGGACTGCCTATAAAGAGGGAGTCCATAAAGGAGCAGTTAATGAGACTTTATTAACCTCAGACTATAGAGCATGAAATATTATGGTATAAATAAATGTGGTGCCAGCACCAAGCTGCCTAATAAATGGCATGACAGAGGGGATCATGTGCCTAGGGAGTTATGACATAGAGCATTTCCCCTCTAAGTCACTATTTTAAATTCACCATGGTTTGGCAGTGACTGAAGGCCATTATTATCCAATGACTCTTAAATAGGCTATGTGAAATAAATTGGAGGTCTTGGTTCATTTCCTTAGGGAAAGAGGTCTGTGCTCCAGGTTACAGTAATTGTCATCTAAGTTCAAGGCTCAGCACGGGAACTGCACTTGAAAAGGATGTGGCCAAGGAATCAGTCTTTTGCCTCGTGCCTTGTCCCCTTCCTCAGGATTCTACAGCACTGCCATGCTGTGGTCTGAGAGTTAATACTGAGGGTTCTTGCAGAGGCTCATTCTTTGGATAAGCAAAAAGCTTTGTTTCAGACCATTACCAATAATATCCTCTGAGGGCTTCTTTCCGTACCCTGCTCTGATAAATTAACGCTGTATTTAATAGTACTCTTGGTACAAATAAATGAGATAACTTATGGAAATATGTATAGCTATGGTGAATATAATGAAGAATGAAGTCCTTTGTAATTACTAAATTCATTTAAAAGGAATAATGATTTATTATAAAGTCTTGCTTGGCAGTAAGGAAGAAGATATGCAGTTTGTAACTCTATTTCTAACTTTTAAGTGGATTCTCATCATCTAGTCTAATTAAATGGCATGCTATTAGTTTTTAATAACCTGGGAAAATGAAATTACAATTGTATAAACTATTGACTAATGATTTCTTCAGCAACCCCAAGAGAATTAAATATATAAACCTATAAGAAAACTAGTTTAAATTTAAAAAGGAAGCAAAAAGCAAGGTAAACTCATGAATGGACTCTCTTCAAGAAATTAGAAGTAAAATGAAAATATTGGAAAGAAAAGGGAATGTCTTCTCTCCAAACTTGGTGATTTCTTTCTTTTCACTTATGCTCACCTTTGTAATTTCTTTTCTTTTCTTTTATTTCGAAGGAGTCTATTGGCAAATGGAAGAATAAGGAGGAGTGGATTTGCCAACATTGTCCTCGTGAAGGAAAGTAATAAACAGAAGCAGGTTTAAAACTATTAGCTTGAAATGTCATTGAGTATGTAGTTTAAAAAAAAATTAAAATTTTCCCAAATTTGCCTTTAGAGCTTATTTTTTCTTTTTTTTTTTTACGGGGAGTAAATTTTCATTAAAAGTATCAAGTAGCAGAAATTTGTAGATCACTTGTACCACAAAAAAAAAAAAAAAAAAAAAGAAGGAAAAGAAAGGAAAGGAAAACAGCGCAAGATGTGCAGAACTGTTCATCAAATTTACATGCACCAGTCCGGGAACTGGAAGTAAAATAATCATACAAGATGCCATGATACTCTTTCCTGGTGTCAGGAGTGGGTTGTAGTAGTCCTGTGCTGAATATTAGATGTGATCAGTACATGGAGCTGTAGAGCAAGGTTATGGTGGGATTTTTCCCGTGCTCTCATTCTTTGGCTGATCTTGAGTTATAACATGGAAAGTAAGCCTGAGATGTACCAAGTCCTGGTGGACTTCAAGGTCAGTTAGGTTCTACGGAGTGAACACTGTCAATTAATTTCAGAATAGGACAGCAGACAATTACAAGGTAAAAATAATCTACCAACTTCCTCAAATAAAAATATCCACTAATGCCTCCAAATGCCTGTCCTTCCTCACTTGGAGGGAAATTAAACTGTTTGTATTTATTTACTTATTTATTCACCTCTCCCCCTTTGAAATCTAGACTGTAGACCTGAGCAGGAGACCTCAGCTGGGACTTAATTAGAGGAGTTTGGACTGGGAAATGATGGTTTCAGCACTATTATACTGCTACACCACAGCCTTTACTTCTGTTTCTGCTGTGAATGCAATTAATGCCCTGCACCTCTTCTTAATAGCAGCAGTAACTCTAGTGTGGAGGCTTTATTGCTCCACGGCCCAAGGAGAATGCTCCTGCATTTCTGGGCCCGGTGTCATCTGTCAGGCAGATTGGCCCTGTCTCTGGAAAGGGGAATTACACACCCAGTTAAGGCAGTTGTTCCCACATATCTTGTGGGAAGGCAATCATTTATCAGACATATATCAGATGCATGGACTCTTTATTTTTTTTTTCAGTGCTCTATTGCTCTTTCTCTCTCTCCCATGCATTAACTGGTGAACCATTATGGCATTCCTAGTTTCCTCAGTGACCATGGGGAATCTCTTATTGTGTCTCATAGGCTACATTTTCTTCATCTGGAACACAAAAGGGAGGATATTTGCTTCCTGATGTGGAGCAGCAGCAGCTGCAGAGCACCTGCCAAGCCACAGTAAACAGCAGTGTGGCAAGGAATGGGATACCTCTAAAAGAACAGTCTCTGTAAGACACTTCAACATCCACAGTGGTAAATTAGCCATGAGGCTATTGAGCCTAATTCCCTGATTTTTCACTCACAAGAAGAACAAGGGAGGACATATCTGTTACCTTCCTCAATTTTCCCTGATACAGCAGCAGTAGTTGATTTGCATCAAGGAGGAACTGGTCAGCAAGATGGTGTGGATGTTTATGTGTGTGCTTGGTTGGTTGGGTTTTTGTCACTTCCAAAAGACATCTCCAGCTTTGGAAAGCCTTACAATGACAAGTTAGATCAGATGCCACAGCTGTAGGTGTGAGGAGGTCTGGCAGAAGAGTGGAAGTTTTCATTAGCAGCATGTGTGTTTTTTGAGACAACAGAAGGTAATTCCTACTATACATGGTTGATGTAGTAAGAGCTGGGCTCAGGGAAGTAATGGGTGGCTGCTTGGACAGCATGTATCTACCAACAGTGGAGCATAGTGTAAGAATGGATAAGAACCAGAATAAATTCTCTTCATTTAACTTAATTTTTACCTGTCCCCCTTCTCTACCACAACCATTATCCAAATTCTCAGTGAGAGAGCAGCATTAATCATATAGTCATAGAATTATTCAGGCTGGAAAAGACCTCTAAGATCATTGATTCCAGCCCTTAACCCAGCACTGCCATCTTCACCATTAAACCATATCCCCAAATGCTACAGCCATGTGTCTTTTGAACACTTCCAGGGATGGTAACTCCGTAACTTCCCAGAGAGCCAATTCCAGTGCCTGACCACCCTTTTAGTGAAGAATTTTTTCCTAACAATTAATCTAAACCTCCCCTGGTGCAACTTAAGGACGTGTCACCTTGTCCTGTCACTGGTTGTGTGGGAGAAGAGACTGACCCCCACCTGGCTACACCCTCCTTTCAGGCAGTTGTAGAGAGTGATAAGGTTTCCACTGAGCCTCCTTTTCTCCAGGCTAAACACTCCCAGCTCCCTCATAAAATTTGTGCTCCAGACCCTTCTTCAGATTTATTGACTCTCTTTGGGCAAATTTGTTGTCCTTGGCTGGCTACATGAATGTGTAATCAACATGTAAAAAGAGATTATCCTTGCTAAAAATCCCCGGTGATAAGCAAGATGTGTGTGCGTAGACAGGAGCCATTGGAGGATGATAGGGAAACTTGTACATTATTTCTCTATGAACTTTGAACAGGACAATCTTAAATGCTTTCCCATGTGTTTCTTCTCGAATATTGCACCAAAAGCTAGTCCTGAAAATGTCTAGGCTTCTTGGTAGAAATGCATGGTCTACATGTAAAACCAAAACAATGTCTCAAGACTTAAGCTAACTAAACCCTTTTTCTTCTCTTGCAGAGTTATTTTTCTGTGGCTCTTGAAATACCTGGGAAGTAGGAATGAAGTAGGAAGTCGTCTTACGTGGTAAGCCAATACTTTCTTCTTCTGCTGATTTTCCAGGCAGTTTCTGGTGGAGTCACGTAAGAATATGGCCCTTTGATTAATTCCTACTGCACGTATGCTACTTTAATGCTCTATTGCTGCAAACTATTGGAAATCTTATTCAAAACAATTGGCTTTCTCTTGAAGAAACAACATATAGCACCAACTTGTGTTCTTGTTGCTCTCAGTTAATAGGAATATACAAAATCTGAATTTTGCCTTTGGGCTGTGGTGTATATTCTTCTTTCCCAAATTGCAGGCATGACCAAAATGGTGTTTCAAGGCTAATAGTTAAGAAACCAAATTTGTCTTTGAAGTAGAAGCAATCTTTGTTTTTTATAGGTCCATACCACGATGGCTGATATGCCCAAGTGTGTACAAGCCAAGGAGGTGACAGTTTCACAAAGGAACCAAAATTGAGACTGAGATGCCCCCATAGATTTTTAACCATCAGCCTCTAGAAAGGTACTGTTTGATGGATGTGGGGGAATATTTATTTTTCTTTGTCCCTGTACATTCCCTTTACCACACACATGTATAGAGTTACCTCTATGTTCTCATATTTAAATGTGAATGTCATATGTTTGCACTGCTAATTCCTTCTTAGAAGTGCTTGATCTTCTCATGTTGATTTATATGTATGTTTAGTAATTTCTTTACATGTTCCTCATTGTTGATTCTCTAAATGAATGTTTTTAACAGTACTGGGACTAAACTAATATGGAAAATTGCTGTTGAGAAAAAGGGGGGAAAAATAGTCAGTAAATTAGTCTTCTGTGATCTCTGGTCAAAACAGAGTTTTGCCAAGTGACATTAAATAACAACTGGGCAAGACAGAAACCTTGACAAATAAGCTTTCAGAGACTGTCCAGCTGTAATGCCTCTTCTACTCCATTAATAATTTTTCTAGAGTATTTACTTATGTGTTTTTCCTGGTGTAATCACACAATTCCTTTCAGCCTTCTATTAGGCCTTGCTCAAAGCAGATTGTCACAAAATGCCTAAATTATTGGCTTTCTTGTCTAGCAACATTTGGCTGAAAATATGTGGTCAAACTGCTGGTTTTGTGCTTTAGCATAGCTCAGGAAAGAGCAAGGCTTTTTTCTCAGCTGAAGCAGGGGATTTCAGAGGTCTTGTCAAGACTGCTCACTCTGATGAATGTTGTTGCAGCCAGGTTTTTGCATTAGTTTTCATCAGTGCCATATCCAAGCACTTGTGTGTTAAGTTTTTGTCTGCAGAGCTGATCACTTAAAATACCCTCCACTAACAACTCAGTCTTCTCTTTAGATGAATATATCCAAGCCATAAATCACCATGAGTTTAGATAGGAATGACCATAATGTTTGTTTCCATCTCCTGTTCATTCCTATTCCTCCTATATCTTACATCCTACCTTACATTCCTTGCATATTGCAGGAAAAGCATATCTGTACCAGAATATACTGAATCAAGTACATCCAGGCTCAGTAGTTATCTACTAAATGGAATACATAATGCATTTTTTAAAGCTGGTTTCTCTGCTCCATTTTGTTTAAATGAAGCATAAATTTAGATTGATAAAATTAGCAGACACACTGCATGTTCTACAGACTCATAGGTTGCTGTAAAACTTTTTCAGTCTCCAAATATGAGTATTATTGGTGCATTCCTGTTGTAACGTTATTTACCAGTTGTATGTTGGCCATATGAGTACTATAATTTAAATTTCTTTTGAAGTGATTGGCTATAAAGCATTTTTTAGACATTTTGTCTCCTTGGTACTGACGGTAAATTAAACAGTTACTCATTTGGGCATTCTTTGTGCTGGTAGAAGCATTTGTTGCAATTTGGAAGAAGATGTAGTCATCAGTTAATGAGTTTTTTAAACCATGTGTTTTTTTCAGTGCTTGGCTCTTCACCTTGGAAGAAGGGTAGGTTTTCTGTGCTAAGTGAGCATGGAAGTACTGCATCAGTTCGAATTAAACACAGCATGCAGATGAGACAAAACTGTAGCGTCTGTGAGCAAGCTTTCAGCGTAGCATTCCCTGAGCTGCTGGAAAACCTACAGAATAAATGCAGCCATAAATGCAAGCAACCATAGGGTTCCACTGGGCCCGATGGTGTCTGTGCGTTGCTGCTGCTATAGGAACACACCTCTGAGGTGTCACTGTCGTTTGGAGGAGCATATTCCCTTCTTCAACAGCTGCACCGAACTGATGGGTGGACAGCTCCCCCTGCAGCCCAGCACCTCCTCTTCAAAAACCATTGGGATCGCCGGAACGGATGCATCTGGCTTTTGATGACTTCGTCACTGGAAAAGATGTTTTGTGTCTGAATCCTTCTCACCAGTGGGGATTTATTCTTGTCTGTAATGAACTTGCAGATTGACATGGTTGCCCTCTAATGCATTAGGGATTCTGATCTCAGTTGAGGGGTTTTATTTTCCTGGCCTTTTTTTTTTTTTCCCATTGTGGTAAGTGTCTCAAGCCAAAGGTGGCTCCGTGACTGCTGCTTATTGGAGCTCTTCCCAGGCCACCTCATGTTTTTCATACACGAGTATATTTGTTAACTTGAAAAGTAAGTTTGAAGATAACACTTCTCTATTCCCTCTCTTCCTTCATGACATTATATCCTCCGGTTAGTTCAGTCTAACTGAATTAACACAGAGAGGATCCCCCCCCCACAATGAAATGACAGCGTATTTCTTTTACCTGTGTTTACTTTCTGGCTGCATTCCACTCCTTTAGTTTACACCACCTTTTCCCCCCCTTTCAGAAGATTATTTGTTTGGATATGCATCTTTTTCCAGGAGAAGAGTGTCTTAGAAGGTGGAGGTCAAAGACAGGCACGTAGAATTCGGGAATTCAGTCCCCATACAGTGATACTGACAGTCCAGGGAGCCATATTTGAATGGAAAATTGAGAGCAGTAATTTGGCTGCTTTGATTTTTTTCATCAAGCAACCTGCCCTTATCCTGAACCTGCATGCATAGGAAAATTGTGTTGGACACTAATTTCTGGATTGTAAGGGTTTGCCTGTGCAGACTAACAAAGGTATAAACTGAAGGTACTTCAGGTAAACAATATTACAGCCCTGTGAAGCCACATATTTTTAAAAACCCAACAAAAACATGGCCTGATTTAATTTTTGCTTGATTTGTTTCTGCAACAAATTAAACTAAAACAAATTTAGGTTGCATTTATGCTAGGCTTTTAATGCTGTTCAACTAATCCACTTGATAATTCAGATGAATTTTCCTGAGTGTGTCATGAGACACCACACACAGCATGATGCAGTCCGGTTATACCCTCTAGGGGTACCAAAATGTATAGCTATGGCAATGAACAACTGACTACATACAGAAATAAAGATCGAAAGCAGTAGGAGCATTGGGAGCAAATCAGAACCAGGTGAGGCAGAGGAACTGTTGTGGTGGGCAAATCTCCCATATAATGACCTTTCTTGCAGCTTTCAAGGCCACCAAAGGGACTGATTAGTGACCAGATATTTGCTTGCTGGAAGGTGGCTCATCTGAGAGAAAGAGCCAAGAAAGTAAGGGTTTGGGGGCTGATGCTGGAATCTTTGTTGTGATCAAGGGAAATCACTTTGCACGGGAGAAGTAAATAAAATTTGCAACCTGATCCTGAGTCTGCTCTGGTGTTGGCACTTCCCGGAGGCAGAAAGTAGTTTGCAGGGGTTTTAATTATTTCCAGTATCTCCACTTCCCATTTATCCTACCAAGCTAGAGTATGGAGAAAACCTCAGGAGGACCACCTTTTCGCAACACAGTTCTTGTGTTTTCAGCTAAAGGTACTAAATGTAAACATGCTATTTGTGGATTGCATGCAACGTATTTTGGCAGTATGGTTTTACTTATTATTGCAATTGTTTCATCTTTAGAGATGGTTAACTCTGCTATGGAAAGGGACCCATTTAAGCGAGGTAGGTTACTCCTAGAAGAGGCAGTTGCCATTTTGTGAGGACCTACCAGAGTGGCCTATCAGAGAATCAGGAGAGTTACCCTGATTGCTTTTTCTCATATTTCTGGTAAGTTTTCACCCCATCTGCCATTTGGGATACAGTAAGAGAAAAAGAGGAAGGACTTGTATTAGAGAAACAGCCAGACACGTACTTTTAGTTAATATCAGAGGGGTGAGTGATTAGGATATCTTGCCTTGTACACTTTTTTAATTCCCAGTGAACCTCAGCACAGCAATCTCTCTGATGGATGAAAGACCAGATTCTTTTTCTCTCTCTGTGTAAACTGTACAAATTTTGTGCTTCTTTTAGAACTTTTGCTTTTCTAATGAAGGAAAAACAACAGAAGACCAGAAGGTTTGCCAAACCTGTTGTGACAGCATCCCAGGAAGATGCCTGCTGGGGAGAGTCAGGAGTATGGAAGACACGTCTGACTGTGGGATCTCCTGCTGTAGGTCAGCAGAAGGCCACTCCTTGCCCACTTGCCTATCGTGTATGCTGGATTGAAATGGCTTTTAATTTGCACAGGTATGCTGAATGGGAGTAAAAGTCTGCTTTCCCATAACTCATGGTAATGAATAAAACAGAAAAGCAGGACTTAGGCCTGCTTGCAAATGATGTGTAGCTGCAGGTACATCTTAGGAGCTGGATAATATGCAGAGTATGTTTTCCCTGCAGCCTTAAGTGTAACAATGTAAGAATACAAGGCAAAGCTACATGCCTGTATAATGCTAAAAATATCAAGTTAGAGTCCTCAGGCTTTAGGTCAGCTGTTCAATAGCAGCTGAAAGGAAATCTCTTCTCACCCCCCACCCCGTATTCTGTACGAATGGGTTCTTATACACATACAGAACAATGTGATGCCATGCCTTTTAGTTAGGGCATATAAATCAAAGTCATTTGCCTTTCTCCAACCAGGTAAATTATTTTCAGTGGAGAATCTGCTCAAAGAGGAAGTTGTACAGTCCGCCCTACACAATTACACAGATAAAAGTATAACAAAGAAATGAAATTATATACAAAAGAGATAAAACCTCCCTCTCTTTGATGCAAATACATTTTTGGTTTTTTCAGAACTCTAGAAATAAATTCAAAGATAGGAAAGGCCTCAAGCACTAGGCTAATTGTATTAACCCCTCCAGATTTTCAATTTTTTCAATCAAAAAAATATCTCTTTTCTCCTCTCTTCATTGGAATAAATAGCTGCATTTCTTTTCTCTGCAGGCTGAAGATGGTGAATTGAAACAACCATAATGAGTGTGGCAGTCAAAAACAAGGGCATTTACAAAGGATAATTATTGCTTAGATTATGAATATCAAATTTCTATTGACATGAAAAAATTACATCTTACAGAGATATTATAAGCATTGTCATTCACAATGAAGCATGACAGAAAAGATTTTACTCTCAGCTGCCTGTAGAATTAAGTCACATGAGCCATTCTTTCTTCAGAGAAATGTGAAGCTGAAACTTAGAAGGATGCATATTTCTATGTAAAAATAACATCATTCCCCTTTCTTGAATTTGGTTGAACACTAGCATGGAAAACTGTTATATAGAAAAGACAGGTGGGGAATGTAAAGTTCTCTGGGCCCAGAAAGAGTTTCCAGTTCCCCACCCGCTTGTTATCTTCAGCCTTATTTGATTAAGAATGTCCCTGCCAGATAAGTGGGTTGGAAACTTCCAAAACACTTCCTCCAATGAGCGACTGAGATCCTAGTTCTCTGATAGCATTTCAAGTGACAGCACCAGTGGCAGCCTCAGAGTCTTAAGGACTGAGTAGGAAAAGGATGGACATGCATAGCATTACAGTACAATTGAAAATAATGACAGTATAAGCAATGTACTACATCTTGTATATATGGTATTTTGACATTCCTTTTTTCTGAAAAGTGAAAAGAATGCATTTCCTCTGTCCAAGATGTGGTTTAGTCTTGCTGTCACTGCTTACATAAATCCAAACTTATTCCAGCTATACAGATTTTTTAAAGGCTGTTAGTAAGAAAAAAATAATGGTGAGTGTTTTCATCCTTAGCAATCCCACACAAAGCTTGTCATAAGATTTACAGCCTCTCTTTGTTTTAAGCAGCATTTTTTGTGTGCTGTGGTCCATAAGGCATTATAACTTGACTATGATGTCAAGAAAAAAATCTCCCAGGAAATGTATAAGCTCATTTATAACCACAAATTAAAAATAGAGAAAGTAATATTTGAACATTCAAAATGGTCTAATTTTGCTTAGAAATGAGAAGAAACATGACTATACTGCTTAAGGTGGAATGTAGTCCCTCAAGTGAAAATTGAAAAATTTGTTTGTATTTAGTGCTTCTAGTGCAGCATATTTTAGCATTTCCTGCTCTCCAGGAAATTTAATGACATTTTAATTTTGATGGCATACTCATTACTGGCAATTTGAAGCCATCCAGAAATGGAGGTACAGAAGTTTCTTTCCAGTTTGTTCTGATCCACAGGTTTTGCACTTCTTGTCCACTACTCAGAAGCCTTCAGGGTCCTTGGATACCCAAGGCACAGAAACAACCAAGAATATATTTGCTATCTGTGTTTGGTGTGATCCTGATGTTTAGGTTTCATATATTTGTCTTAACTAAGTAGTACAAGCTTTTGCCACCTCAAAACTATTTCAGCTCAGCTGCTATCTATAAAATTCACCTTAGTCCTCCTGGGGATTCCACCTAAGTCTGTGTCCAACAGTAACTAGGAGTATTCCCCCTGGAACACGCACATAAGGTGGGAGCCTATGTCCTGATGGAGGATAGTGGGATCCCCAGCATGTGTTTTTTCTTTCCTGGCATAATGTTTTAGAGTGCTGAAGACTGGCTTGGGAGAATACAGGAGTGCAACTACAATTTTCCTCTTGTTGCAACTCTGTTTCATAGATTAAGTTTCCTTTTAATATGTATACATGGTCATTCTGCGATGTGAATTTTTGTAAAGGTTGGCAAATGCTTTTTCCTTCCTATATATGGAACTCATTTTCTGGACTTCATAGCTATTAGCTGAAATTTCACAGGATATGATGCTTTAAATGTGAGACAAAGAGGATCTGCTTCATTTGCCATATAATTTTATTTTATTCTCCATCACATGTATCCTTCTATAAATGTGTCTTACCTTTGTGTTCTACCTGTCTGAAGTCTTTAGGAGCAATCACTGTTTATTTGTGAATTTCTTGCAGTGAAAATATCTCCTCCAGTTTACATTTGCATCATAACTTTTTAGCCAACATATTCTAGGGCTGTGTCAACTTTACATTTTACATTCTCTCAGATGTTCACTTTCTTTGTTTTCTCTTGATTATTTTGTAAGGAAGAAATGAAGCAATTTCTTTCTGATGGAACAACATGGTATTGGGAATTGTTTTTGATATTGCTGTGCTGTTTTTTTCTTAGCATGATTTATCACTAAAAGAATGGATATTTACTGAGTTGGTGGAAGTTTTAAGCATGAGAATAATAGCATAAATTACCTGCCTGAGAAACATCAGTGAGAACGGATGATTAGAGGGAGTGAAAATGCCTGTTTTGATAAATTAAAGTTGAACAACCTCAGAAAAAATAAATTGCTGTCTAATTGTATTGTCAGAGGCATGTATAAATCTAGACACATTGGTACTGTCAGTAGTATTTGTCCACTTTTCTGATGCATACTAAGGATACCATTGGCCTCTGCGTAATTAAGTACAACAGAACTGAGCCTATGGAAGATGACCTGTCTACTACTCTGTAACTTTGGTATTTGCCTGAATAATATTAGAAACACTTAAGCTCTGAAAAGAGATTTTTTTCTGCTAAAATGAGTATTTTTGATCATAAACAACTGAAGTCAGGTTAAAGAAAATAATTTAATGCTGGAAATTGTACAAGGCAATTGCCATAGGATCTCCCACATTCCTCTTTAGTTATAGATTGACAAGTTTTTCTGGTAGAAAACTGATACACTGGAGTTCTTAGAGGATGGGGGTCAAGGTTATTTAAAATGTTCAAAGCACTGAAAATAGGACTAGTACATTTCAATTCTTTAAAGTTTTTAAAAATAAAGTTTTAACTTTAGGTACTTAGACTCTTGTATGGTTCTAAGAAGAGTTGTAAAAAGAAATTCAATAAATGAAAATGAAATGAAAAGTCAAGGCTACTATTATAGGCAAATCAAATATTTTCACCATTAGGTGCAACACTATCTCTTTTTCTTCTCTTTCCACTGTTAGTTAAGACGGTGTTCCCTTCTGTGTCCCTACATATTTTCCTGAGATTATCTGATATGAAAAGCATCTCATACACTTTGTGACAAGGCCCTCCCAGACAAAGTTCCTTACTGCACATATTGTGACCATTGTGTATGCACGTTCTAAGCCTCTTTGCTCCTCACTTAGTGAAGCTATAGAGTCAAACAGATGGGGACAACTGTGCTGTGTTATAGCAGTTAGGCTCGTAATATCTCCCTACTTTCAACTGCATCAGTCTCACTGGGAGTGCATTCGAGCTGAGCTATGTGTCCAGCAGACTTTGAAAATGCTGAACTGTTGGATTACGTACAAACTGCTCCACATGAATCTCCCTTTCAGTTAGTCCAGTATATCTGTACATACCTTAAGGAAGGGGGACAGTGTAATGGAAATATAGCAGCAGCACTTCTTAAAAGTCATCGGAATATATAAAAGTGTTCAACTCTGAAAAATGTTGCTGTGAAAGGCTCTAACTTTAATGCTTGACAATGAGAATGAATAGGTAAATTAATAGTTTTATTCCCCTAAAATGCAATTGAAAGGGAAAGTCAATATATTAAAACTCAGCACAAACTCCTTCCAAGTTTATTTGTGAGCTCATGAAAGCCTTACATTCATCATAATCCATGTTAATCTATGAAGCAAAAAAGGCTCCAATGCTTTTGGTGGCCTGTGGCTGAGGGTATTTGTTACTCTTTTCATATGTGTTACTTCTGTCAAAAAATTGATTTGTCTGGTTCAGTCCACTGTTTTCCCTCAAGACTGTTCCGTAGAGCCTTGGATGGAGCCTTTCTTGCCTGTGCTGTGTGCAACCAGTCATGCATGGTTCAAAAGTAACAAAGATTAATTTTTATATGTATATATTTTTAACATTTATTTTAACTTCAAGAATCATGGCTCTAAGGCATACTAGGCACTTGAATCTGTAGTCAGAAGTGCAAGTAGCAACAAGAAATACATAGAAATCAGAATCCTCATTTTTCTGTACTGCCTTGTGGATTTATGTTCATTAGACCCAGTGCCCAGCATACCTTTTCCTTTGTTTCATATTTGAGTAATCACTTCAAAACACACCTTTGCAGTAATGAAGCAATGGCTTTAAAGTCAAAGTTAGCTTCTGTTGCTTTTATGTGAATTTGAAATACCCTCATTGCATTGTGCCTGGCATTACAAAACGCACCAGTGAATAATACAACATACAACAGATTCTTGAATCAAAGAACAATCCGAACTGAGCTAGGAGCTTTCAGATCTGCATCAAATGCTTCCAAGAGGATAAAATCAGATGCTGAGGAGCAACCTGTGGTACTCTTTGTTCTTGCCATGGAGAGATGTGCTATTTATAATAGCTCATTTGTGGTTTCTGGAGAGATGCAAAAAAATTAAAAAGGGGTTTTAACATAGCAAGTGAGGTTTTTCTCTGTTTGGGATCAATGCTTAGCACTCTGTGACTTCAGCCAGTCACTTGTTGAACAGTCTGTCTGTAGCTTCCTGAAAAAAAAAAACAGAACTGGTTTCTCTCTGTTTCATGCTTCCTTTTTTCTGCCATTACAGAATCTGCTGTCACTGTTTCTTTTAAATTCCTTTCTGAAATACACAGCTGGACCTCAGAAGTTTTGTGTTTAGGGAAGTGGACAGGTGGGATTGGCATGGTGCATCTCCTACTGATGCTGCATGAAACAGGAAATAGTTAACTGCAGGAGAAAGATGGTGAAGGATGAGGTTGTTTACCAAATGGATTTCAAAATTAATTGCCACAAGCCCATTTGCTAAAACTAAACTGCATAAAAATAATGGGCTTTCATGAGTGAGGAAGGCAAAAATGTATTGACATCCTCCTGTGTATTCAAAGTACCTATAAATAGAGGCTTTTCTAAGAATGGAGAGGAGAGTTATTTTAGTTGGATGTTTTGTCTCTGCAAGGTTTGTATCTAGGTCTTTAGCTACTGTAAAACCGTGAAGTTCTGTTGGATGAGTGTTTTCAGTAAAGTTATGCTGACTTAGAGAAGCTGGGTATCTGACCCAACATAGTATTTCAATGTAGCAGTGAACTAACAAAGTGTTAAACTTTCCATTACTGAATGCCAGCATTAAAGGATTATTTAACTCTACCAGAAAAATCGCATCCTGGAACAAAAATGTTATCAGGAGAAATCTCTCTGTGAGCAATTGCATTCTGTCCTTTGGGACATACTTTGTTGCATGTATCCTTAAACTCTTCCAAAAAAAAGCCCCTTCATAGCCCATTATTTTCATCACATAATAAAAAGACCCCAGTCTTTCTCCTTCCCCTTCTGAGAAAATAAACACACATTGAACTGCACAGGTTGAGCCTCATTAAAAAAAAAAGAAAAAAAATACCGTGGGGGTTAGTCTGGGTTGAGATAATTAAGAAAACAGTTTTCTTTTCACTGGCATAATTTTCCAGACAACAGACTGCTTAATGTAGAACCTAGATATAAAGGTCTTCTATCAGAATTTGAAATGTTGCTTTCTGCAAAGCTGACATAAATAAAACCCTGCTTTGCAATCAAGTTTTCTGGACTAGATCCCAACCCTCCTGAACTTCAGTATGTTTTGTTGGTTTTGTTAACACTGTGGACTGTCTTAAATTGTGATTAGAATTTTCTCAAGCAAAAGGAACTTCAGTGTTGCTAAAGAAATTGAATGGATATACCAGGCAAGTACAGAGTCAAATCCTCCTGACAGAAAATCTGTCAGATGTGGACAGACCCTGAGGAGCTCTGGGAAATTTACTTTCCAGGTTTTCTGATTCTCATTCTCTTCCCTGGAATAGATTTGAGAATCATTACAGACTTCAAATTAGAGCCTAAAAAATTTAAGGTCTAGGGTAGGATTTTGGGTGTCTGAAAAGCGTATTCCCTAAGTCCTACTCAATTGCCTCTGCAGCCAAGGAGGCAAATGGTATTTATAAAAGCCTCTATTTTATGTTAGTTATTTTATTTGTATTAAGGTTACATTTGTATTAAGGTTGGCCAACTTAAAATTTGGTTTCCTGTTGTGTCCAGAAACATTGTGATTAAATACTGATATTCAGTAGGAGGGAGAGGTGTTCCCTCCCACTTTCTGTCCTCCACACTTGTGATACGTTCCTTCAATTTGAGAGCTAAACATCAATTCCCTGGGATAGAGAGGGAGCTGTGTGTCCTGGGTGCACCAGGCTAGAGTGTATTCAGTAGACTAAAATTTTTCCTTTTAGGGAAGAAAGGATATGTGCGAGCAGTTTAGTTTGGTAACTTGTTTATGAATTTATTCTTTCTTGAGATTACATGTTTTGGTGGTTGAGAGCAAAGTCTGTTTCCTTCACCTGGACTGCTGCAGAATTCTGCAAAAAATACACCTGAGGCCAGGACCTGACACAGGACCATCAATGAATATGCAAATGTATTATATACACACCAATATATAGGTAAATCTAATGACTTAACAATAGCAGAAGGGAGGGTGGCCTATGGTGACATTCTTGATATTAGTGCTTATGACAAGAAAAGGTGTCATATCCATGTCCCTGTTGAATTGCATCTCTGAAGATGTTCTGTGCCTGGATCTGATTGCCGTCTTTCTTTTGGTCTTGCCCTCCTTTCTCAGGAAGGAGTTTTTAACCTCCTGCTGAATAAATGCTGTGGGTCTGATGTAATTCAGGAAGTCCTGTGTCTGATGTGTGTTGGATAAACACCTTTGCTGAGCACAAAAGCCAATGTGGGACCATTTAGTTTTGCATCTGTGCTTTGAGTTTTCCCTCAAGGAGATAACACTGAAATCCATGCCCCAGAAGCCGAATATAGTTTGGAAAGCAACCCAAATGGTTGTCTTGTGTTCACAGCGGTTCATGACCTTGTTTTAGAGCTGTGGGCAGTGATGAAAGTAGTGCAAGAAGGAAATAATTTCCCCAGAATTTATAACAATGAGGAGAAAACCTCCTTAAGCCAACAACCCTTATTTTCTTCCATTTTCTTACTTTTTATTATTTGTTGTTTAATTTGGCAGCATCAGCTTTAAAGTTTGTCAGACCAACTGTTGGTAACTGAGATTTGTCTGAAGTTTTGACTTGCAATATTACAGTGTTAAATGCATCATAAGGATGAATATTGAATTAATTGAAAAATCTGTTTCTGACTGTGAAGGTCACCTAGCCTCAAGAGTCTTGCTTTCCAGATCTGAGTAGTGTTTGTTAACATTGAGAAGCAGGATACCACCTTATACATAAATTGCTTTTTTTGCCTCCCTCTTCATTGTATTGGATAAAGCTGTCTAAGCATAAAAGAGCAGTGATACATTATGTCCAGAAACTGCTATGATGTCCATTTTGATAGGAAGCTTGTCAAAAATTATATTGTGAATCTGACTTTTGAAGGACTTTGTGTGACCCACTTGAAGGCCAGATATATAAAATACAAGTGTAAAGTCAAATTCTTTTACTGTTACTCTAGCTGTTGAACTTAATGCTTATTTAAAACTTTTTTTTTCCAGTTTTACATAGTAGAATTAAAGTATTACCTTAAACACAGAAGAAACATTGGAAGGCATTTAGTGTAGAAATTTTTGAATAGTCTATTACATATCTCTACTGCCTAATTTTTAGCAAAGCTGACATTGGATCTAGTGTTTAACCTACTGATGTTCTGAGGGGGTGTTATAAACCTGGCAACTGGCATGATGACCTCATTAGGTTCTCTAATAGGAATGAATTCAGTAGCATTGGAAAGGCCATTTTGGCAACAATCCTGTGATTCAGAAACAGTACTCAGTTCTCTGCTAGAATTACTCTATGATGTGATATAACTTTGTAACAGTATTTAGAATATTTATCTTAAATTCTTTTATGAAAGTGGCCCATAAATAGTGGTTATGTAATTTCCATTAGAGTCCTTTGGGGTAGATGTTTCTTATTCCCATTTTATAGATGGCAGCCATGAAACATCACAAAAGAAAAAAAAATCCTACTAGTTTTTGTGTCTCTTTTTTTTCTCACCAAAATGAGAATGGAATGGAATCTCTGAGAGGAAAATTCTCTATTTCAAGTCAAGAACAAAAATGTGCAAGACAGTTTTTGACAGAGAAACATTTCCCCCTCCTCTACCACCCATTAGCTCCATTTTTCCATTGCCTCTCCCAGTCAAAACAATTCCACAAACAAACAAAAAAAAGAAAAAAAAAAGAAAGAAAAAAAAAGAAAAAAAAAGAAAAAAAAAGAAAAAATGAGGTCTTTAAAAGACATATAAAACAAACCATTGTTAAGACTTCTGATTATTTTTGTGAAGATTTTTGTCTGTGTCTCATAAAGGATGATACTGTACATTCACAGTGATGAACTGTTCGTTTCTTTCTGAGAAAAGCTAGAACACTTTTAGGTCATGCTGCTGCTTTACATGAAGTGGCAATGACAATGGCCGTGGTACTAATTGTTCGCACTGGTACGCACCACCACATCTAATACTCAGAAATTATGTGGGCCCTGATTTATAACTGCTCTCAATTGTTATTAGTCCCAGTTGCTTCACAGTAACTCTTCAGTGTGTAAAAATAAACACTTAGGTTTCTGCAGAATGAGGGTTTTAATATGTAGCTGCATATGACTGAGTCTGGCCCTGACCTCATGAGGGAAAATAAACCACATGCAAGCACGGAGCTTGTTAATATTTTCTTGAGTCCTTTCACCTGGCTTCAGTCACTGTCACTAATTTGTTTTGATTACGGTAAAATTTCAAGAGTTTGCATACTTTTATTTTGTCTGAATGACTGCGTGGGGTCTTGGTTATTTTATATTACCTTGACTGTCACAAGCAAAATCAGACACTGATAAAATTATGTAAATGCAAATGTCAATAAAATAAATTGTTCTATTTTTGCAGATGTTCTTCATCTGGATTGAATTTGATTGTAGATGCTTGTCTTCATGCATAATGATCCAACGCTAAAGGATGAAAGTGTTCTTGGAGCAAAGAAAACACATTCTGAATCTTTACTGTAAATTATACACTATACAAAATCAGTCCAAATTGTTCAAACCCTTGGACAATTACAATGTTATTCTACTCACCATGCTGAGTACTGTGTAATTATCATGGTTAACAGCAGTTTGCTTGCTCTGAGTCCTGAAGGGAGATGCAAGCTTTACTGAACAAGAAATAAATGCAGATGTTAGACCTTATTTTGTTTTCTGACTCAGCAACTGAAAATACCCACAAAATGTGAAGGATTTTTCCCCACTTATTTAGTTGATATAGCATTAACAAAAACAGTGCTATTGATCAAATATGCACTGCGCTGTGCATAATGGATAGTGTGGTTAGCTGCATGATTAAAGAATTTCCTAAGTTGCAACCCCCAGCTTCATTTGGAAAAAGAAAGAAAAAAAATCAGAGATATTGTTCCCAGAAAAGGAAGATCCAATTAACAAGAAACATTTCATTGGTTTTCTTCTTTACAGGCTCACCCTTCTCCTAGTAGGTCAATGATAGATTTGCTTGCATAGTTAATTATGCAGGAGACATACTTTTCATTAAGTCCATTTGTTGTGTGGGGTTAGTTTACCCACCGTCTTCACAAAGATGATCAGTCTTCCAGTCTTCCTTACTAAAAGCTTTCCAGTAGAATTAAATTCCAAGAACTTGCTTGGCTTATGGGCAAAGCTTTTGAACCTCAACAACTCTTGTAATTGTTGTAAACCTATAATCTAAATCCCAAATATTTCTGCAGACTTCGGGTGGGCCTGCTGTCCATTTGACATCAAAACCTGGAGAAAATGGATCAGGAAATCAGTAATAGGAGACACCTTTGGCTTGACCCGTTAGAGGAGGATGTGGGATTCCAGTTGCCATCGGACTGTTTTGTTCAGAAGATAGTAATTTTTTTTATGCCTCTATGTAATTTCTGCCTAATAAAATCTAGGAAGTATTTCTAATCTGCCCACAAATACGCTATAAGAATATTAAGGAGCAGTCTGAAAAATAGCAACTGCTCTTGTGCTTGGATGTCCTGTTAGATATTATAAAGTCTTTCTTTCCCTGGAGCGTTAATCCCTGAGATGGAAGTGTTCCACTTCCCAATGGAAGTGTTAGCTAAATTTAGTGTCAGCTAAGTTATTGAAGTCTACCTGGGTCTTCTGGAATGTATTACTGGGCAGAGCATGCTGCCATAGCTAGACACTTGGAAGACTAGAGCACTGGTTAATGTGCATGTGCCCTTGTCTGAAGGTGGCAGCTGAGGAAGGCAGAAAACAGGATTAGTTGCAGTCTTTCCTTTCCTTTGCATGGTACCACACATGTCTTGAAGGAACTTGTAGAAACTTAATGTGTGGCCTGGAACTGCATCTTGCTATAGACTGATGTTCAAAGGTATGTGAGGTTAGTAGCAGAACTTTTGTTTCTCAGTATTTAGATTGCTGTGATTCCTTTTGAAAGTGTTTTCTTCTGGTTAAAGCCCTCACGTCTTTGACTCTGTATTGGCACAGATGCGCCCATCTTCTTGCCCACCTTGTCTTTCTCTTTAAACTCTTCAGTAGCTCTTGGCACTGACTGCAAGTCCCACAATCGAAAGATCTTTTTTCTGTATGGAAGCCTTATTAATTTTAGAGATCTGATAGCTCGTTTTCCATACCTGTCTTCCTAACTTCTAAACATATGCAATAGTAGAGGTCTTTCTCTTCAGGGATATCATGCGTTCCCAAACCCAATTGTTTTGGTATGTATTTCACCTTCTCACCTTGGATGGGAATAAAAAGGAGAGCTTTCTATTAATTTCCATATACTTGGGCCTGTTTTAATTCTTTATCTTTTTAAGGTTCTCTGTAAATGTGATTGGGCCATTCAATTGTTTCCGTTCACTTGAGGTCTCTGCGGGATTAATTCAGGCAAATCTTTCATATGCAAGCAAGAGGCAATTTAGGCCTTGTGGGTCACATTTTTATCTAAGTGTGTTTAAAATGATGAGGAACACTTTTTTAAAAAAGGTATTTTATAAGCAAGCTTTGTGCATTTTGTAACTTTTGAACAACACTTACGTGCATTTACTATAAGCAGCCTTAAGACCTAAAGATAAAAAAATAGTGCATAAGGGTATAGCATTACTATTGTAATAACTTCTTCTATGAAGCCAAGTATTATTTTGGTTTCTGATACTTAATAGTAGTTGACCAAAAATGGAGCTTTTCCTACCTTTAATACATTCTTGTGCCAAACCAGTGAATAGGGGTGACTAAAACTGCATCTTCTACTGTTCTTTTCCTTTCTTTTTTCCTTTTTTTCGACTGAGGTTATAATTTTCTTCAGCTCAAAATTCTCAGGTTTTTTTTGTTTTTTTGGTTTTTTTTTACTGTAGAATAGCCTGTAAGTGCCAGAAGAGCCACAGTGCAAAGTTGTTTTCTCACTAATGTATTTTGTTTTAGTGAAAATTCAGTCTCCAAGAGAGCAAATACATTTCCTAGAAGAAAAAAAAGTGTTGATTAGTACCTTGGTGATATATTCACTGTATTCTCTTTTGAACTTTTTCTTGCTTAGAATTGAGCATTGTGACTTCTTAAATGGATTTGTTTTTACAAAAAAAAAAAAAAAAAGGCTAACAATCCTGTGCTTATGTGTGTTTTAGAAAAGAAACGGACTGAACACACACTGCCGCACACACTCAGTTGTTGTTGTATAGGATATTTCCTTCAGAGTGCTGCAATTAATCCAGCAGAACTGAAAAATTAGTTCACCAAGTACATGCTGATAAGGAACAGAAAAAAATGTTCACTTACAAGTAGCTTTATTGCAAGTCTTTACAGGTGCAGTGAAAGAAATCAACCACGACTGCTGCAGTTTAATACTTATTTCCTATTTAAAGTAAGTTAGCAGGAAACCTCTTAGAGTCTTTTTTTTCATGCAAAGGTCTAGAGTGATAACTTGAAAACCAGCCACTAATCATGGGCTTTCTGTGGGAGAAACTAGCCCCATAGAAAACCATAAGAAGATTAGATGGGAGATCTTGCTTCTGTGAGGACTAACCCTGGAGTCGATGACTGCTAGGGGAGTAAAATAGCTCCTATCAGCCATCTGAGTGTATTTTGTGTCTGAGAAGGGAGAAGGTGCTGGACTCACAGCCTCTTTTACGTTCAGCACTCATCTGGCCAACACCATCACTCACTGCAAGCAGCTCTTCTTTCTCGCTTTTGGCAAAAATTACCCATTTAACTCAAAAAAGAAAAGTGCAGAGTGCCTCACACACGCAAGGAAGATTTTCCCTAGGCTCTTAGCTCCTGCACAGCACAACTGCCCAGAGCTGAGTGCCATCCTGTAGTTCAGGGAAAATACACAATATCTTGGCTACTGCTGAGCTTGGTGCCCATCTCCACCTTTTTTAGCATACAGTAATGTTGCTGAGGAGTACACAGTACAGCAGAGTGTTCTGTAATGTAGGATGCAAAACTGCACTCCCTGTTGCATATTTTGGTTTTCTCTGGATGTGTGACCAGCTGGTTGCTTTTGATATGGATTTGCGGGAGTCCTGTTGAAAGGTTTAGCCGAGTCCAAGCATCCACAGATATGTAATCATGGAGGTGGCTGAAGAACCAAACTCCACAAGTACAGAGCCCTTTATTTCTTCTGGTTTGGCAACTTCTGTCCATCTTCAAAATCAGAAATGTGTAAATGGAGCAACCAACATGGTTTTCTGTCAGAAAACCTGTTGGTGTCAAGCAGAGCACAGCTGACCAGGCTGTGGCGAAGTCTGGTACTGGTTTGCCATCCCAAAAACTCAGTTTTAGTTCTACTCACTTGCAGCCAGCTTTAATAAATTTGCCCAAACTCTGCCTTCTGAGAGTTGCCTACAGTACTGTACTGCAACCCTTGTGCTACCAAGCAAACATGTTTCCTGAGACTTTTTATGGCATTTGAGACTGGAAATTTCACACTGAACAAACTGCTTGTGCTTGAGCAACAAAGCCTAAATTCAAACCAATTTTGAAGTCCTTTCTCCATCTGCTCGGTGCCTTCTCAAGTTGTCTATGTGGAGTAAAGTTAGTTCCTGCAGAGGTATGGTTCTAAACCCAGAGATCTGGTCTACAGCCATATTGAGGGCTTGCTGTAATGACATTAAAGTAGATTCTGTATTAAAACACTGAAAAGCTGATATCTGAACATCTGCTTTAGCTAAGTAAATATTATTAATGAATAAATAGTTCCTCAAAGACTTGCCAGTGCTTATTCTTTGTGCTTTTATCAAACTTCTGTATATTTTTTTTCCCATTCTTTCCTCCTATGAGAGGAAAATATCTTCCTTCCCTGAACTGTGGGTAAGAGAAGACCTCTTAGGAATCACATTAATAACCTTGCACCCTGCATTGAACAGACAAGAACTTCTCTGTGGCCCACAGTTTTCCCAAGATAATTTTCTGTTTGTTTTCCACAGTACTATCTGGTGAATAAGCATGACTGTTCCCCACTTCCCATCTCTCACAGCTCACTGTAGGTGACCAGTCAGCCAGTTGGTGCCAGATTAATGACAGAAAACAGATTTTATTGTCCAAGTCATCTGTGAATGATGGGACTCTCTCTTAATTCCCATGAAAGCTAACTAATCTTCCAATTGAAATACTGCATTTGCAATCCATGCTGTCATGGGGAGCAGGTTTTCTCTTTTGTTTTTTAAAGAGAAAAATAAACCACACACAGAATCTTTTTATTGATGGGGGAAGGAGGAGGAAGGGAAATTTCATCTCTTTTCCTGAGTTCTATTCCACTGAGGCCACTTATATTCCACTGGAAATGCAAAAGCTCAGGAGCAGCCTTTCTTCTCATGGTCATGCAGCAGTCTCTGCTTTCTCCTTGTCATCTTCAGCAACAGCAAATTTAAAAATTTGAGAGGTGATACATTTTTTTTTAGTGAGAGACTGTGCAAAACTGACTCAAATGTTGGATTCAAAGATGGAATTAAGTGTTATATCCTTGGCAAAAAGTATTACAAAATAATCTGTAAAAATTTCTAAAAAATTACCAAACCATTAACTCAGTGACCTGCTACAATTTATCTTGGTTTTATGTATCACTTGTCTGTGATGAAATTATAGATAACTATGTGTATACAAATATACCTTTAGGAATATTACCCTGTTTCAAGAGTGAATGTTTGAAAGAAAGAAAATGCTGGCCCTACTACTAATGCAACTCAGACTTGAGGAAGATACTATTTGTATATACTCCTTTTTTTCAATACTGTCTTCTTTGGGCATTTTGTTTTAATTTAAGGTAAAGCAAAATCTTTGTTTCCAACAGGTGTGGGAGAAGGTCTCAGGAAAACTGGTGGAAATGTTAGTCTTTTTTTTTTTTAAAGCATTTTTTGGAGAAGCAAAAATCTTTTACAACCTGTAAAGCAAAAATTCAAAGATTAGTGACAGTAGAGTCTATTTCTCTTCCGTGAGAATGGTTCTGGCCACAAGGCTATAATGGAGTCTAGGTTCTGTGAATCCATCCATCAGCATCACAAGAAGGTGAAGAAAGCAAATGTTGACTGTCTGAGAGGAGAAGATGGGCAGTGGGATGAGGGATGGCTGCTTACCATGGAGGATCAGGAGTAGGAGCAGGGAAATATGGCTCCCAGAGAAGACCAAGGTTAGGCTAAGGTACTACAAAAGACATCAGCAAAATACGAAGGCTTCTTCTAACAAGCCAAATCAGTTTATCAGGTTAATATGTGAGATAAATTTATTTTCTATGTAATTAACTCAAAGCATATTATTGATAAATTTTTAATTACTCTATTATTAATGACTGAAATTTTTGTAGAACACTTACGTTATTTAACAAGCTACAGATAATTAGCTCATAGAGATATACATATATAGATAATTAGATAGTAATAATTCAAACTATAATTTAGGAAGACTGCTAATTGTCATGTAACTTCGTAAGCCTTCATTTTAACTGCCAATGTCATTCATTTCTATTTCTCAACACTTCACTGCATATTTTCTATTAAAATAACTATAGGGGAAATTAATCAATAAACAAGCATAATACAATGATCCTTTTATCTTTAGGTTACAACTTGCTGATCCAAACCCAACTCAGTAGTGACTACAATTTGTTGCTGCAAAACAATACTGGCAGAAGAACAAATGGATGCCATGAGTAAATTCAGGCTGATAATTAGAAGACAGTTTCTAGCCATCTGGAAAAGGAGGCAGCCTGCAGAAGGTTGTGGAGAAGCTTTCAGAAGAATATTGGAATGGGGTGGTTGAACTTTTTTGAAGATGAAGCTTGACAAACTTCTGCATTAAATTGTTCAGGATGATTGTCTGCAACAACGGGGGTGGGGGTAGAAATAAATAAGTTCATGTTGTCGTGTTCATCCCTTTGTGCAATAGGAAGGAATGCGATGCTGGTCCATAAGGACGAACATCTGTGTTACGGAGTGCAGATGATGAATGTGGAGGTCAGGAACAGGATGGACATGGATCACTTCTCCCCACTAAGTAGAGGTGAGCAGTTGCCCATCCCAGTCCTGCTTTGCTGAAGTGGCAAGGAATTTCCACTCACGTCAGTGGAAACAAGAAGACATTGTTAGCCAAGAAGTGGCGTCTCTATTTAGAGATGGTTTTGAGAGTCCTTTCTATTGCTTGCACTGTAACTGCTAGATGCAAATGGCAATTGGATTAACAGAGGAAACAGGAGTCTCTTTAGCTAACTCTGAGAGAAAGGCTGTATTTCCCAAGACAAGAGCTGGTAGACTGGAGGGCTGTACTGAGTTGAGGGAAGTTGCAATGGTTGGCATTTGCTGCTCTGCCCCAAAATGCACTCATTGCTCCTTGGTTTTGCTACATGATTCCATCCTCAAAATGGATTTCAAAAGAGGGCGGGCAGGTTCACAGCAACTCAATCCACTGACAGCTGCTATTTGTTGCCCTAAATACAACTTTCGGCTTAGGAACACTTAACCTGCTGATTAGCAAAATTTAGAGGACAAGAAAGGCATGAATATGCTCACTAGTCATGTACTATCTCTAAAGCTTCACTACTACCATTTATCAGAACTGAGGCTCTGAAATAGGTAGTCTATAAGCCTCACTCACTATGAGGCCCCTATATTCATTCCTGTTCTTCAAATACATTTTTCTCTCGGATTTTTTTTTTTGTTCCAAAAGAAATAGATTTGCAGAGTTTTGAAAAGTCAATGTATCAATTTACTTTTTCAAAACCATAGTTTGTGTTACCAAGAGCCATTAAGGAATACAGGTGATTATCCATCTTCCTCAGGAGCTTTTGCAGGAAACTTCCCAAGAAAAGAAATCCAATGGAAAAATCTATTAATATTTTTGCTGTTTATACAATTCATTTGTTCCATGGAATATATTGAGTTGCTTGGAGTTTATGGCATGAACTTTTCTTCTTGTAATTTTGCCATGTAAAATGGAACAATCCACCATAATCTCAGTTATGCTAGTTCAACTAGGTAATCAAATCTCACTGATATTAGCAACATCGGCAAATTGAAAATCTGAATCTTTTATTTACCTAACAATCTTGATTGTCAACTATCACTAAGTATACTTAAAATATTGTGGCTAGTACCATTTCTATGATATTTTTAATAACTGTGAAATGCTTCTGAATCAACTAGTCTCTTGAAGTCCTGCTTATCGTAGACTATCCTTTTTAATCAGAACTTCAAAAAGTTTGTGGTAGGTCAGAATGTTTTTGTTCCTTCTCCCTCTCCCAACTGCTTGAAGCTCCTTAAGTGATAGAAAACAGTGTAATATTTGTTCACACCCTTAAACTGTTATTTGCTTCTGCTTTCACCTACTTTCTAGAACCATGTCCTATATATGTGTTGCCTTTCCAAACTAAGAGATATATTTAAACTGATTCGTACATTTGGAGGGGATGCTTTTTTGTAAAGAAAGCTCTTTACATGGAGAACTGCAGTGTGGGACTAAATGTTTTTCTTTACAGCAGCATACACTTGGAGGGGCAAATCCTGAGAGCAGTCATTTGTTTTCTCTGGGTTAATGGCTTTCAGCTGGATGTCTGTCTGCTGAATAATGACTGCACTGCTACATCAGCCAGTCTCTTCCACAGCAAAACATGTGTTCGGTTAATGGCATTGACATATTGGAAGTTGGAATGAGCCTCCCCACTTGAGTTGTTCAAACATGATACATCCTACCAGAATGAAATTAAATAAGGAGATGTGACAAAAGAGGAGGATTCGAGGAAGATGATATTGTGTTCTGAAATTGCAGCATCAAAGAGACTTTGGTTTTTGACATCACTTGTGCCTCTCATTATTTAATCATTCCCATCCTGAGTATTTATTTTCTAAAGGGAAAAATTGGTTTTCAGATTTCAAGTCCTATGTTTTTGATCTTTAGTATATACTTGTACTACTGAGTGATGTGGAAAAATAATAAACAGAAGAAAGCTTGAAGTAGTCTCTAGAAATGCTGAGAGCAAAATTTGAAAAGTACTCAAGCAGCACATAAAATGTCATGTCCCTTTCCCATTTAGTCATAGGATTAAGTTATCTAAGTCACAGAGACAATTGTAGAAAATGTCCTGGCTTTTCTACAGCAGGGATCACACATGGGTATAAAATAAGTACCCTGGCTGTACCATAAAGTATAGGGGTTTGTGAAATTGCTGTTATTTTTTTTGTGATTACAGGTGGGAAAATGCATTTTAAGCAACTAACAAGGAAACAAATTGCCTATAACAATTCAAGGATTGATTTGAGTAGTTATTGATTTGATTTTTGCCTTTCATCTGCATGAGGGAAGCTGATTATACTTTGAAGACTGAAACGGGTCCCTTTTGTTTTTTTGTTTCACCCCCATCTCCCAGCCCCCTAGGTGGGCAGAGGTGTTCCGGATAATGTGTGCAGGGGCACTGAGAATGCAAAAAGTGGCAGTGGTAATGGGTGAGGTCCAATGTGAAAGTTCATTGGCCGCCCAGAACTGCATTCCAGAAATGACAAAAGCCATCCATCTTGTGGGTGCAGACCCTTTGGATTTGCTGACAGTAATAATTCCACCCCTAACTCTCTGGTAACGCATTAGCATTAACAGTAATTTTTGTCTCTAGACAAGCTCTGCTGTACAGCACAACGGTTCCTACCCTGTAATTGTAGGATCCTCATTAATCAGAAAGAATATTATGACATTGTGAGCTCACAAGAAAGACAATTCATGACTGACATAATAAAGGCCTAAATTATGCTGCTTTGATGATTGGAGGTGCAAATTTTTTTCTCTTGTGAAAATAGGATTTAGCAGCTGTATAAAAAAAATCTGTATAATGAAAGTAGGGAGCATTGAGAGGCAAGCAACACCAGCTTTATCTAGATGAGACCTTTATTTCAAAAGGAAATTAAAATTTCAAAGCTAGTAGTGCTTTTTTATTGATAAACCGGAATTTAAATCAGGATCTTGAGGAAGAACTGTGTGAGAAGCTCATTGCTGCAGCACTGTGTTTAGTATTTTGGTGCTATTACCCTTTAAAATTACAGAAATTTATACATTGTTTTGGCCAGCTTCCAAAATGTGTTTTGACATATATGAGATGATTAATACTGCAACACATCTCATAAATTCAATACAGTTATGTATAGACCTATATTCATTAGGAGCCAGAGACTGTAAATGATAAATGAAGAAGAGCAAAAAAAAAAAATTGTTAAATCCAAGTTTCTTGTTCCACTGAAGATATTTGGACAAACTCAGTTCCTAGAGTAAACTTGAAGGCTCTATCAGTTAGTGCTGCTTTAAGTGAAACCAATCCAGTGGGAACCCAACAGCCCTTAAAGACAGAGGACTGGAGACTGAAGGGATCCTGAGGAGGTGACATGCTCCCAGAGAAGGGCCTTGTCTTGTGTGGCTGTATGGGATGGGCTCTGAAGTGCTGTGATTAACAGGGAAATTCATCAAAACTGTGTTTTCTCTTCAGGGATTCCTTCCTCCAGAACAGACTGACTGCAGTACTTGTGATCCAAGTAACCAATAATTTAAACAAGCATTTAAGATTCTGGGAGAGCCCCCTAAAGTTCCTCCTGAGTTGGGCTCCTCTCATGCACTGGGGTTAAATGACTTATTCCAGGCACTTGTGTCTATCCATAGGTATTTACGTATGTTTTTAAGTATAGCCCTGACTGCTCAGACAGATTTCTTCCGAGTGCATTAGAAAGTACTCCCTCTTTTCTGGAAAAATTATAGTTGAGGAGAAACGACGGAAAAAAGTTCTTTCTGAGTATTACCCAAATCCCCATATTTTCTCCAAATGAAATACTCTGCATGCTGCCTCCTTGACCACTGGTTTGTTTTGATTGAGATTGTGACATGTAGAACAGTTAAAATTAGCCATTGTGCGTAACTGGTGAGGAAAACAGCAATTTTAGTTAAAAAATATTTCCTGAAATATTTTTGGTGGTGGTGGTACATAAATGATTTAAAACAAGTGTGTATACAGTTTCTTTCAGGAATGATTCCAGGACAGTTCATGAAATCCTTGTTCTCTTCATGGCTCATTCCATGACTTAACGACTATGTGCACACTCTGGCACTACCTAGGAAGCAATCTGAGAGGATACCTAAAATTTCACTTTTTCTTTAAATTTAAGACTAGACAGAGATTCAGGGAGGAATTCACAACGGCATTTGTCTTCGTATAGCCACAGAGGAGTGATTAAGTAGGAACAGCTTAGCAGTGCCAGAGCAAGTTGGGTGTGTCCACGTTAGGAGTTGCTGGCTTTGCCCTCACTCTGCTTTTGAAGCCAACCTCCCTGCTGCCCACCGTCCTCTGTTGGGTTTGCACTGGGGAGAAGCCCCAGAGGGTGCAGGCTGAACCTTCCCACAAGCTTCACCCAGAGGCTGAGCTTTCAATGCACAGGGCCAGAACAGTGTTAAATTGACCTAAACCTTCCCTGAAGTTCATGCAGTGTGGATGTCAGGTCTTCAGCTTCAGAGGTTTTGGTCTGTAAATCTGTTCCTGTGGGGATGTGCTTCTTGTATCAAAGGTACAAGATACTATCTACAAAGACACTGCTTTAGAAGTTCCTTTCCAACTGGAATCCAGTGGCATGTAGTAGTATCTCAAATCCCGCTGAGTGTCTTTGTAAACACCATAAAGAAAATATACTCAGTATCTGAATTTTTTTTATACAAAACTGACATTTATTTCTATCTCACGTTCTTGCAGTCATGTTTTTGCTGCCTTCAGGACTGCACCATCCGGAGTGATCTTCAGTCTCAGCCATTTCTTTAGCTCAAGCTTTAGTTCATTCTTGGGGGAGGACTCCAGAAGTGCACAGCACTCAGGCTGTGGGATTTCTGTGCCTGTTTCAATGATCACATACAGATGGTATGAAAACACAAGGATCCAGCTGGTTCCCATGGTATCAAGACAAAATTACATGGAGTGAAGAATTCCTTCTGAGAGACTAAAAAACATGAAGATATTTCTATTAAAATCTCAGTCACTAATTTTTTTGTTCTATTGAGCCTATCCTAGAAATACATGAATCAGACTCTTGTGAGAGGTGGCCAGTGTTGCTTTTTCCAGTTCTTCTTGAAAGGAACTTCCTTAAAGATGTTTCATTACACTGACCTGGGGTCAGAGAAACATAAGACTAAAAAATGGTCATATTCAGCTTCACTTTGAAGAGCCTCATGGCAAAGGCCTCTTATACAAAACTTTATCTAGAAAGGTGAATTTAATGAAGTACCATAGAAACAGTGAAATCTCTTTTAAAGATACATGTGAAATCAAGCCTGAGTTAAAGAGACATAGAAAACTTTGTGTACAATACATATGTTTATTAGATTTAGAACTACTTAGACATAAATACGCATAGAGAATTAATTAAATCTCCAAAATGAAAAATTATTTCTGTCATTGCAAATGGTTCATTTTTCCTCTTGTCCAACTCTGCAGACTTGCACAATGTCACTAAAATAGCCCAAAAGAAGACTTTCAATGATGTAGTTTTGTTGGTTTGGATTTTTTTTTTCTGTTAGTGGAAATTGATCTTCCCTGATCTCTTCAACAGGATTGCACGCTGCTTAATGACCAGTACTACTGATGTCACAGAGAGGTTCACCAAAGTGCTAAAACCATACAAAGAGTGTAAGAATTCAAGCAGGAATGATTCATAGTGGTTGGTGGTATCTGCAGCTATACCTATGCTGTTCACCACACTTGCCCTTCCAAACACTGAAGTTCAAGTTGTATTGATAAAAATTGGATTTTAATTATCATTTTGTTTTTAGGGATTGTGCCTCTTCTTAATCATGCTTTTACGATTATATAATTTTATCCAAGTATTGTGATGTATAATATTAATTTATGAAATTATATTGTGTACTAATAGACACGCTAACAAAAATCATGTTTAAAATAATAACTACTACAACAGAAACAGCAATAAACGCAACAATAATAAACCACCAGAAAGACAGCCCAACAGTTTTTTTCAGCAGCTGGACAAGTTCTCTTCTTCTAGGTCTTATCAGCAGTAAAGAGAAGTTAATGAAAACTTTTGCAGACTTACTGGTTGCAGGGAAGAAATTACTTCCATTATACACTGAAGCATGAAATCCATTTAATCTCTTTTAACTTCTGACTGCTCAACAACTTGGATGGGTTGAAGATTTCAATCTACATACACAGTATAGGTACTGTTCTTGGTTTCATTAAATGTTTCTGCTTTTCAATAGACTCTGTCTATCTTGCCCAAAATTTAAAATTGGCTTTATGAAAACCACTGCCCTGATAGATATGCATCTGACAGGAAAGGGCATCATCTAACAATGATTTCCAATGATGTAAGTCTAGAAATACTAATGGAGTTAATTACTTGCCAATAGCCCTTATTAAAGCTTTAGTATATCAGTCTCCATAATTATCTCTCTGTATGAGGGCAGCATCTGGTTCTTCAAATCTCTTTCTAAGAAAGGGACTGAGATAGAAGTCCACATTTCTACAGACTCAGTTTTTTATGCTGTACATACACTTTTTTGAGATCATTGTAGGACAAGTTTTTTCCTTGTGGTTTTTTAGATTTTCAGGTTTGTATGGATCTCCAGACACAGTCATTTAACTATGATATATTTGATACCCTAGCCTGTTGTTAATTTTGTTTTTCTGTCTCAGTTCTTCCTTGTTCCCTGTCACAGTAGGCTTTATGACATGGATCCCAGTTACAGCTAATCCTATTAAAAGCCCCAGTTATTTGAAAACCTGTTCATTGGCAAGGACTTAAAAATGTAGAAAGTCCTATCAGAGCTCTGTGAAGTCTTTGCAGAGATTTTTTGCTCATTGGTCTATCATTAATAAAAAAGATCTAATCGAGTAGCTTTCTGGATAATTCAACCAAAAGAAGCAGATAAATTTTAACATGTTCTTGGAAATAATTTTCTTTTGAGCTCTATGAAGGCCAATATCTGGCAACAGCAACTGGACAGATGGGTCAAGCTTGACTTGCCTGTTCATCACACTAAAGCAATACAGAAATTTTCAAACCCTTCTACTTCCCATGCAAGAACAGGTTCCTATATTTTCATAACTCAGCAGACATGCTGAGTTTGTTTGCAAAACCAGACACCTCCATTGTGTATTTTATCTTTCCACAGCATTGCTAAGGACAAGAAAATTATCAATTTTCTTGTCCTTAGCAATGCAGAATTGGCAGCGAATTCAGAACAAAGCATTACAATACGGATCTTCCTTGCAGAGACCTGCCTTAGAAGCACTGTGGGACAATCACAGCCTTTTAGCCACATAATTACTGCTCCAGAAGCTTCATCATGTTGTTAACAATTTCTATTGTCCTTCTATTGCAAATATTTTTTTTTTGACATGATAAATGTATTTTATGAAATTTCATAATGGAGATGGCACTTCATCATGCAATAAAAGATTTGGTAATATCAGGTCTTACTGAAATAGCTAATTGTGTTGCATTATAATATTACATTAATAGCACTTGGGGATTTAAATAAAGAACTCTTGTCCATACAGCAGTGGCTGTTATTCAGAATTAGTGTAGTGTCAGCTGGAATGCCTATTTAAATGGTGGAGCATAGATGATTTTATCATCTTTTCTTTGTTTCTTTCCCCCTTCTCTGATGTGACCTGGGTAGTGTCATGAAAGAATGGATTTGAGATCTGTCCTTCTGCTGCAGTTTGGAAAAGGAGTAAGATAGACCTGTTTTTCCATGTTTTCAATTTAAGTTTTACTTCTAGATTGCCAATCTGAAAGCACATCACATTTACTCGTGTAGTCTTATCTAAAAGGCAAAATTTAAATGAAACTGCTCCCACGTTGTCTTTCTTGATTTCATTCCATATTTTAAGTCTGAAGTGTTTTAAATTAGACATGTTTTGCATGCCCCCCACTCCCCCCCGCCTTTCCTCCCCATTTTGTTTATTTAAATCCATTTTGGGACAATGATATATATAAAAAAAATCTTAGATAATGACATCCAAGCTCAGTGATAGTGATAAAAATATAGTCATTTTGAAGTTCTGAAACTCATAAAATTGCCACATCTAGTTTATTCTGCATTCCCCAGAGTATTAAGCAGTTTAGCACAAATCTAATTTCCCACCAAACAGCTCAAGGCAGTTAGTGCTCAGTTTGGTTCCAAAGAATTAAACACACTGTTATAAATTGTGATACTCTGTGTAACTCTGTAGATAAACCCATTTTCCAATATAAATGTACCAAGCATGAAAAAGTAAGAGGCTGCTGTTGTATGAGGGGTGATTACAATGGAAATAAAGGTGAAATTAAAGGAGAATTTGCTTCAAGGCTAATTAATAACAACTAATAGGAAAGGAAGCACTTGTAAAGCTCAGTGAGTAAAGGATAAATTAAAGGAATTCACAGGTAAAGAATATTCAATGTCCTAACCATTGTGAGCTGTAAATCTTACCACAGAGCTGCAGCAGACTGTCACCATGAGTATAAAATTTTCGTTGTCACAGTGGTGTGGAGTGAAATGGATTTTCTGGGCCCCCTAATCTGCCACTATGTAAAGTCAGGAAAGGGACTGTGGTAGTTTTGACTTCAGTGCATTAGTCTGGACAAAAGAGGATATATATGAGCTGAGAAACTCAGTTCTGCAGTTCCGCTACGTATGCAGCATAAAAAAGTATCAGAGAGTCTGGAATCTGACTCAAATCATACAGGATGTATGGTCAGAGAGATAAGAATTTCAATTTTCTAAATTCAAAGCCAAAACGAGACCAGGAGACCAGCGTGGCAATAACATGAAAATTGAAATGGAAGTTTTGTCTCCAAACTGCATCCCCCGTACCTTTTAGGAGAGGGGAAAATAGTGAGAATAACTCACTAGTACATGATAACAAGCTACTGTATATATTATATAGCTCACAAGTAATTGTAGTCACCTTCATAGATAATTTCAAACCTACATTTCAGAAGGAAAAGTTTAAAAAAATCAGAAACTTAAAAAACTGAAACCAACACTGCAACTTAGAAATGCCTTTGAGAAGCTGAGGAGAGTTTCACCACTGACTTGTTAAAACCAGGCATTCACTCTTACTGTTTATAATTAAAGCGGTCTTTCACATTTTTGAGTTCTCTTTCTGGGAAGAATAAGCAGAGGGATTTTTGCTGTGGGACCCAGGGACCTCCAAAAGTCAAATGACTGCTGACTGCCAGGATGCCCTTTTAAAAGGTTACCTATGGGAGAGGTTTCTTCCCCCTGTCCCTCACTTAGGGACGGCTCTGGTAAGCTCTGCTGGAGAAAGCGGTCTCACAACATTCTGTAACACACCTGTTTCCTCCCAATGGCAGCCTGATATTTCTAGATTTGCTGAAGGTGTATTTTCTTTTTCCCAAAGGAAATGTGCGCTTCACAGCAATAGGATACAGATTAAGAGTATACTGTCTGAGGGAGGAGAAGCCATCCTAATCTCAAGAGATTTGGAGATGGCCTTAAAAAGTGATTGTACATACCTCAATTTTTATTTGTAGCACACCAATCCCTTGATACCAGAGCTGAGCTGTGCTGGGCATGGGAGGAGACCATCTTCCTTTGAAGCTCCTAAAGCCGGAAGGATAGACGAGAAGGGAGAATGTCTCTGGGGTGGCATTAAGTGCCAGTGATGGAGTTGACAACTGAACCTTGTGCTGTAAACTTCCAGGTTTAGTTCCTGAGTTCGCTGCTGAACCTGCAGTGAAACTCTCCATGCTGCTTTTAGCCCCTGTGGGTTTAAGCTAGTTTTCAGCAGGTCTTGTGTTATTTGGTACCTGGGTAAAATTTCCTGCAGTTCTGAAAGGCATCTTGAGATGGAAAGACCATCAAAATCCCAGTGTTTGAATGTATAAGTAGGTCAAATATATCTTGGGTGTTTTGCAAAAGGAGGAGTTTTGCAAATCCTGTGGGTCTTGTTAAGTTCTTTGGACGCATTCTTCTTGAATTGTTTTTCCTGAGTTGCTTCCTTTTCTGGGCTGTTCTTCCTTAGTTAACCTGAGGTGTCTAATGCAACTTCATGGAATTTGTAAATCTGACAGGCAGGGAATGCAGAGTTCTGTTTTCTACTATATGTTTCATGTTTCTAATGAATCCAGTAAGTTTCAGCCTCATGGAGCTGAATTACTAATATTTGCAACAGCAAGCAGCACTGCTAGCACATTTCTTTGCTGCTTCTGCTCCAGTGTCAAACGCCCTTCCAGGCCAGATGGAAACTGTGAATATAGTTCTGCAACATACAGAGCAGTCAGATAGATTTGGGGTATCTCTTTTTGGGGTAGCTCTTTTTGGGGTATGTAAAAAGGAAGGCCATTGAAATTAGGTCTTTGGACTTTATTTCAATTTGTACAAGAGTACAAATGAATGGCAGTTTTCTAGATTTTGCATCAGAAGTGACCTGTCACAGAGAAGAGTGTAAAAGAAAGTCAAGATTTTGATGGACACAGATGGAGCCAAGCTAATAATTAGTTTCCTGTTCCTTAATGGTTTTCACTTTCTTCTAGAAGTTTTTCTCATAAGCAGATACTTCCTAGCACGGAACCTCCATGTTGTACTTGAATATATGCTGTCAAATGTCAAAGAAAATACATATAAATCCCATTTTAAAGCTAGCCCAGGAAGCTGTCTACAGATGCACTGTATAGATTGTCGTTGTTATTTTTTCTCAGTCTTGCCCTTTAGTAGGAACAAAGAAACTAGTCGAAGGCTGAGTTCTGCTCTTTGCTGGTGTGTTGTTCATAGAGCTAGAGAAGTGGTGAATCTTTCACTAAAAAGAAACTTTTATTTTCTTGGTGATGCATTTTCTAAGTTATTTTTGACAATTATTATGTTGAAATGTCAACATCTAATCCATCCTTCTACTATACAAGAGGAATAAAAAAAATTATGTCAGACTGTGTGATCTCCAAATATTCTGCTTATAGTCGGAGCTGAACAGACCAATTTCTCCTGAATCCTTGTACTTCTGGGCTTTTACCAGTCAAGTGCCTCTGGCATCTTGAAACAGCAATGAAACCTATGCGGTATTTAGGGAATCTTGACATTACCCCAGTTACATTCTGCTGAATGTAGGGTTTTCTGAATGCTGCCATGCTTGGGCTGGGAGGGTGCTGAGCAGCCAGTCAGTGGGAAATATTTAAGTTTGAAGGGAACATGTCTGCTTCCAACACATTAGAGTAATGAATTAAGATCACCAGGCACCTGGGAAGTATGGCTTAGAAGTGCTCAGAACCCATATCCCCACTGTATATTACAGCCCATTTTTCTTCAAACGGGGCTTCCTGCTAGTAATGCTGCATGCTCGAGGGTAAACCATGGTTGCATTTTGCTGCCAGCAGCCTAGATGGAAAGCCTTGTCTTTAGATGCCTGGTTGCCCAACAGAAGGTAGACTTGTTTCTGTACGGAGCTATGACTACCAAGAAATGACAGAGGACATTTGTTTTAAATGCATCATTGTCGATGTAACAAGGTAAAGAAATACGAAAAGAGACTCTGCTAAAATCCTGAGGTCTATTGTTTTACAGTGTTATAGTTAAAATAGAAACGTTGTCTCTTTCTGGAATGAGGTGGCCTTTTGAAAAGTGATTGTGCAGGGGGGAAAGTGAGAAGAGGGAAGAGGGGGTCCTTCAGGGCACTGAAGTTCTCTGCGTGTATTGAGTTCTCTGTGGAAAAGAAATCCATCAGGTTAGCACACGATAGGCTCTTTGACCTTTCCAATCAAAAGATCAGGCATGACACAACAATAATAATAATTTAGCCTTTTGGAAACTCTCCTGAATTGCTAACTTTTATTAGCTATACTTAGGCCTAAGCAGTTAAAGTCTCCCTCCGGGACCACTGCTTTATTCCACTTGATTAACCATGCTTTGTGCTTACCTCCGAACCATTATTTTTTAAGAAGATATTACACAGTTCTGCTTAATATTATACTGCAAGTTTCTTTACAGTAGATAATATTAACAGGCCACAGTGCCAGCGACGTTTCTTAGCAGCCCCTCTCCTGTGCTGGATCTCTTTCCTTAGCAGGTAAATTTATCATTTCTACCACTCTGACATTTCCAGCTCTGCTTCCCAGGACCAGCTTCTTTCTCTCAGTAGATTAGTTTGCATTCTTCAGGATTAAAGAGGTTTAGAAAGCAACAGGGAGTTGGCAGGAAGAGCACGAGTTTTTAGAAATGTCAAAAAGTGTCAAACCAGCAGCCATGTGGGGGACAGCAGCACTTTTCAATCAGTCTGTGCCAGAAATAGCATCACTAAGCAAGGACCAGGGTGCACCACAGAGATGGTAATAAAACTTTCTTCTGTTTTAAGCTGAGAAAGGAGTGAGATTTTCTCACTCCTTGAGGCAACCAAGGCCCAATAAATCAAGCAGCAGGGCTTACAATATAATAAATAGTCAACCTTACTAAAATAGCTCCATAGGGGTGTCTAGAGGGGAGGACAGATATAGCACGATAAGATGGCTCTTAGCTGCATGTTTGTTTCACTGCGTATCTTTTTGCTGTTCTTTCTATTTTCCTCTGCTTTTTTATTGGCTCTCCTCCTTTTAGAAAGCATGTGAGGATTGCTCATAATGTTATAAAATATAATACATGCCTCCTGTGGCAAAGATTAACAACACTGATGCTGCTGTTGTGGTGCAACAAACAGCAGCAGTATCTTGACAGGCCTCAGAGTTAATCTCTTTGCACTTAAACTTCAGGTATAAATTATTTGTAGTGGTGAATTACATCCCCTGCCTCTCCTGTGCGATATGTGTGTTGGTTGTGGCTCTTTTGTAGGTGCACAACTGTGCACAGAATAGCTCATGGTTCAATGTGAGTATGGCTTGGTGGGAAAGGGAGAGAAGGGAAGAAAACCAGTGAAGGAGTTGTGAAGGACTCTAGAAAGTCAAATGGAAATCTAGTTTTCACTCTGAGGCTAAAAGAGATTCTTTGCTTTGTTGGACCTGATTCCTCACAATTCTGATGGAAAAAGGCCATTTCTGTCTGACAGTCTGATGATTCTACCGATAATTTTCCTTCTTGACTCACTTTCATTCACTCTAGCACTCTATGAGTTCCTCCTCTGCCTGGTAAAAGTTCCATTATAGTAGAGGGTGATGCAACTGTCATATGTATTTTGAGGGCAAGGTCTTGTTTATATTTAATCTCTAATTTGGAGTCACCTACTCTAGGGATCTGGCAGAAGACCTGCCTTAAATTTTTTGCTCTGAAAGGAGTCCTTGTTTTTTGTTTTTTAAAAACATTACAACTCTGTCCAGGTTTTAGAGTGGTTTTATTCTGGATGAGTGCCATCTGTTCTCAGCATATTGTTTTAGTCTGATAAAGGTTTGGAAATAGTTTGCTTCAAGTGTTATCCTCTATAGTGTCTTATTCAGATAGGAATGTGATTTCTCACTCATGTTGGATAGAATAGAAACTGTTGCTTGACTAGTTGATTTAAGGGAAGCTTGAATATTAGACTATGGATTTTTATTATCTTTCCAGGGGAAAATCTGATGGCTATCAGTGAAAATGCCACAATTTTCAGACATTTTCTTTGGCTAGAAGGTAGCTGGTACTCACAGATATTTTTCTACATTATCATAGCAACACTGCCTTAGATGCTCAACTTAACAAAATGCAGGGACAAGTCCTGCAAAGACCTACACAGCTGCATAATCTTGCCATGAAGTTAATATGTGCTAGGCTAAAGCCATGAGGCTAAATCTTCATATGCTCTTCCACGATCAGAGCACAAGACTGATTCCATGTATTTAAAAAAAAAAAAAAGGCAATTTCTTTGACAGTGTAAGAGCACTCTTATCCCCAAAATCTAGATGAGCTTGAGAAAAGAGGAATGAAACAGAAAAATAATATTTTTTTAGAAGACCCATTATCCAAGTGCAAACCAAAAGATACACGTCTCTAAAATGGCAGTCTCATGGTTCAGACCTATGAGCAGTTGAGTAGATCAGTGGGGAGTCCACAATGCAAGAACAGAAGGCTGCTGAATGGCTTCATTTTGATTCAGGTTGTAGAAAGTGCTGGAAGACTGGAAGAAGTCCTGGAAGATTTTAAGTCTCAAAGTTGGTGAGTGTTGTGGTTTAACCTCAGTCAGCAGCTAGAATCACACAGCTGCTCGCTCTCTCTCCACACGGTGGGAGGGGAGAGAGAATTGGAAGAGTAAAAGTGAGGAAACTCCTGGGTTGAGATAAAGACCCTTTAATAGGTAAAGCAAAAGCCATGAACACAAACAAAGCTAAACAAGATTTAATTCACTGCTTCCCATGGATGGGCAGACGTTCAGTCAACTTCAGGGAAGCAGGGCTCCATCACATGGAACTGTGACTTGGGAAGACAAACACCATCACTTCCTCACTTCCTCACTTCCTCCTTCTTCTCTCGGCTTTGTATACTGGAATGATGCCATATGGTATGGGATATCCCTTTGGTCAGTTAGGGTCAGCTGTCCTGCCTGTATCCCTTCCCAGCTCCTTGCACACTCCCAGCCTCTTGGCTGGAGGAGCAGTAGGAGAAGCAGGAAAGGCGTTGATTCTGTGTAAGTGCTGCTCAGCAATAATGAAAACATCCCTGTGTTATCAACACCATTTCCAGTGCAGATCCAAAACCCAGCCCCTTACAAGCTGCTATGGAGAAAATTACTGTTCTCACAGTCAAAACCAGCACAATGAGCCATGGATAGTAATTAAGAAACCACTTTAAGTGCTTTTTTTTCCCATCAGTTCTCAGACATTTTAGCAAACTACATTTTACAGTATCATCTTTAGGTCTTTCGGCGTATTTAGGAAAATATGCCAAATGTCTGCATCATAAGATAACCATGTGTCTAGGACTCCCTGTGGAGGAACAGATTTGATATGCCATGGGCTAAAGCAGAGCTCACAAACAAGCACTTCAAATGTCCAGTCCTTTTACTTTCCTCTGCAGCTTTAATTCAATAGCTTCAAAACTAACCCCCTTTCTGACTTCACACATTGTGATGTCCTTCATTCGTTCCCTTTCCCACACAGGTGTATCTGGACTTCTTTCTGGACTCCCCCATCTACACCTGAAGTGAGTCATTGAGTCCAGGAGACAGGCTACAAGGAGGTGATGAGGATGGGATGGCTTTGCAAGATTACAATTTCTTTTGCGTGATATGACATGGAACCCACCAAGAGTGGTGCCTCTCTCCTGGGATATTCTGTTCCTCCATTGCTGGGATAAGACATATGAATCACAAAGCTTTTTGCAAATGAAGGTGGTAGCTAGTGAACTTTGCATTTTGTTGTCTCTTGGTCTGCTTTCTGTTCCTGACGGTTGCAGAACAGTAGGAACCAGCCATAGGTCAGAAAAGAGCTGTTTTGTGTGTGGAAAGGGTCCTTTTTTTCCCCATGGAAGTGGTCTGGGAAGGGAAGCTGCATTTCAGTGCTACCTTTGTCAGAGCAGACTGTGCTCACAAGGGTTGGGGTCTCCCATGACAATTCATACAGGAGGCTCCGATCACTGTCACATCCATAATTTGATCCCTAGTATAACCTGAACTGATGGCTCCATATATTTTCTCTGAAGTGATAAAGTTCAGGCATTAGTAGATTCTGATACAGCCTCACTGAGCCATCCTAATAAACTGCTCCCACACAGGCTGTAACCTGGCTGTACTGCAGGCTTTCCTATGGGAAACAAGCACTTTTGCTGTATGCCATGTGGTCCTACGGCTCAAATTCCAAACTGCCCCTGTGATTTCAGAGTGGCACGATGCTCCCAGCATTACCTGGAACACACGAACACAAAGGTGTCCCCACACCTTGCCGTGTATGTGTGTGTCCCTGGGCAGACGCACCTCACTAGATGGCAGCAGCACCCCAGCCTTATGAAGTAGCCTCTGGGCATCCTTCCCCTCCCCCAAACTGCTCCTGTCTACAGCAGCAAGGTAACAACAAAAAAAAAAAAGAAAAAGAAATAAAAAAGAAAAAGAAAAATGCTATAAAATCCTTCTGCTGTACACGGCTCAAATGGAAAAGCTGTGATATGCTGAATTCTGTGCAGCTTCATCATATCTCTCTGTCGTGCCTATATGTACACACACATATATATGTATCCATGTGTGAATGTAAATATATACGTGTGTATGTGTGTATGTTTATAGCTAGGCTTTTCTTATAATAAGGAAGCTTACAGCTACGACTGACTTCCCTAGAGTCACAGGAAAGGGGAGTCAGAGCTGGGATGAGTCACCTTGTGGGGGCTGTCTCCCCAGTGGTGTCCCCCAGTGTCCTTTGTCACATGCTACTGCACTGCAGAGCAGGCAGGTATGGCCGACTGTCTCCTCTCCCACAAATCTGAAGGAACCAGTTGGCCAGGAATGGGCCTCACTGCCTGCTCTGCTGATGGCACCACGCAGTAGCAACACCTGGAAAAGGAAAATAACTTATTTGGAAGATGCTAAAATTTGGTGGTGATTTTCTTCCTCAGAAACCCCCAGACAGTTTTCTGGACTGGTTCACAGGCTGTCACAGCTGCAGCCAATTTCTGCTGTTATAGGATGGCTAAGCTAGTTAATAAATATCATGCCATACATTTCATTGAGTCCAGGATTAAATGTCACATCAGTGTAAGAGAATGTCACTTTTCCTGCTAGCTGCTGGCCATGTCCTCATCGTCTGTGTGGGCAGTGGCATATGGTGAGTGTGATGCCCTGAACCTTCTGCAGCAGACAAGCACAGGAGTGGAAGTGTCAGGGCAAACACAGAGGCTTGAAAGAAAAATGATTTTGGGTGTGCTTGGCAGAGGTAGTGCAAGGGCTGGAGGCTGAGCATGGCAGGAAGGAAAGACAGAAAAAGAATTCCTCTAGATGAGTTTGTTGGCCTCTCTAGTTCAATATAAATAAAAACTGTAACTTTAGACAGCTTTAGCTCTCAAGGTTGCACGTAGCCCTCTACTCGTGTGCCTGTAAGTCTAATGAGTTTGGGTGAGAACTACCAAGTTCTGGAAAAAGAACTACACCTGAAATTAGAAAACAGAAACTTTTGGTGGCAGCAGTAGTCCCCTGTGTGTTGTGAAGGCTATTTGAAGCTAAGGAGGTATAGTTCTGGGCCAGTGAATCAGGGTCATTTCCTATCTGCAACTTATCACTACGCCATCCAAGATCTGGCAACCCTGTTTGTGTGAAGCCTGAAAGAAACAAGAAAACGGCAAGAGCCTGGAGAGTACCACGACACAAAAGAAGAAATTGTGGAAGTTTGTAGCCCAGCTGGCCTCTTTTAGAATAAAGATCCTTTGGAACACTCAGGCTTGAAGGAATCACTAGTCTGGGTGAAGCTGAGGATGCTGTGCTGAGGGGCCAGGCTCCCTCACTACCTTCAGTGCCACAGCCCATACTGACCTGCTGCTTGGCAGCAGTACCCAGCAGCTGCATCAGGGAATTGTGTTTCCCCAGTGCTCCTCAGGGCCCAAGCCAGTGGGTTTATATTTGGCTGGGACTAATTAATTTAATTTGGTAGCTGCAGTAGTGATAGTGCACTTTTATTTGGCTGGATACAGGCATAGAGAAGCATAAAGCCCATTTTCATAATGTAAAGGTATTGTATGTGTCTGGCACACAGCACTCATCTCCAAGGCCTCTGTTAGACTGTTCAGCTGAACATAACTCACGTCCTCAGAAAACAAGGTGCATGATACTCACTGATGTTTAAACTGGCTTGTTTAAAGGTCAGAACTAAAGAACTGCATTCATGCTTCTTCACCCTGTGTTAGAAAATTAAATATACTTTACATACACTGTCCATGGGCTCTGTGTCTACTGAAAGCATAATCAGCAGTGAAAGAGCAGTGGTGTCATAGCTAAAACTGTGCTTGCATTTGTATGGCATGACATTATAGCTGAGGTGACGAAGGTCAAGTTGCTGGAAACATTGATTATAATTTTTTAAGATCAATTCCAAATTAGCACACTTTGTAAGTTTTTTTCAATATCTGTGTTAAATTTTAAGTCATAACCAATATTACAGTACTTTTAAACCATAAGTTATCTTTGACTAAAATGTCTATAGTATCTGAGATAATTTCAGATTCTCTGACAATCAGATCGATTTTGTGTGATTCTTTGGTTGTACAAGGGTATGTTTTGCTACTTGAATATAGCACACCTTAAACAGGCTTTCTAGTTTTAAGTTGGGAAAAATTCCTTTTTCTGATAGGTGTGACAGCAGGTTGGGATTGCTCTTCATGGTGCAAGGTAGGATGTCTCTACCCAAGATATTAATTAGCTTAAGACCTATGCTGAAAATTATGTCATGTTTAATCATCACTTCATGATTCAATGCCTACCTGAAGTCCTGGTTGCTACCATCAGATGCGCTTGTATCATACAATGAAGACCTCCGTTCTCTTGTAGGAAGCAGAGCCTAGAAAAGTTAAATATTGTCTTTGCACTTATAAAAAGATTGTGCTTATAGAGGATGGTTAAATGGACTTGCTAAAATGTCCACAAATCTGAAAAAAGTACAGATCGCTTAACCTTGGGGCCATCATCTTCCCTATCTAGAATTAGCTCTTGGTTATCCAGCATTGTCCTGAGTGTTTGGAGTTCAAGCGTTATCTACTGCCCCTTAATTAATCCACATGGCATTTTACCAGCTGAGACTGTTTCTTCTCATGCTTAACACAAAGCTCTGTATCGTGTATAAGACTGTGTGGTTTCTCTCATGATTTCACTTTCAATTTCCCAGTCAAGAAGCTGGGACACATGTTGCGTGTTGATAGGCACTGGAAAAAGCAGAGAAATCTCTCCTGGCAACTTGTGCTGCTGATATGAAAATGGCAAGGAATCCTGGAAAGTTTCCCAAAACTTTTTGTTTATAGATTATGACAACATGGGGATTCCTACAGTCCTGGGCTGTGTCTCTGTCACTTGTCCTTTGCCAGAAGGCACTGGTTAGTGTCTCACTGGAATGACTCTTTCCATGTTGTGCCCCTTGACGATTTTATGCTTCAAAAGACTTCAGCAGGTTGGTGGGAAACACAACCCAGCTGCTAAGACACTCCAAATTAGTCTTGGTTTCTAGGCACTAAAAGGATTTTTCTGTAACTGTGCATTTTTAAGACCTGTTCATTGCTATTTCTGGGAAAGAAAGGTGCCTTATGCTCATAGCATTACTTGAAATCCTGCTCAAAACCTGAAATACTTTTTGGTTGGGTTTTTTTTTGATTGGTTGGTTGGTTGGTTGGTTGTGTTTGTTTGTTTGTTTGTGTAAACAAAAAAAAATGTTCAGCAAGTACATCAGAGAAATAAGTTCCTGATAATAAGTTTGGAAACGCAGCTCTAAGTGAGCTCTTAATAGCAGGATGATGAAGACTCAGCGAGTGCCTCATGAATCTTCTGTTCTTGCTGCCTCCAAGCACTCCTTCAGGACCTCTCTCAGCTGCAGGAGTCAAAGGGACACCAGTGCATTGGTGGTCTCCAGGGTTGCCTCTTCCTAGGGACACCTCTGCTTCAAATTTTCTCTCTCAAATATGACACAAATTTCAAAGCTAAAAGCCAAATCCCCCTAGATTCGTGCTGCTCAGCTTTGAGAGCTTGCTGGAGATGCAACTTTTTTAAAGATGTTCCTCTTTCTCTGTGTCCCTCAGCCCCATGGAGGATGTCATCTGAGACCTAATCTCACGAGGAGGAGGGCATGGAAGTGGGGGTCAGAGGTGGAAGGTGGCATCACAAGCTCACTGGAAGCCATAGGCAGTTTGAGGAAAAACAGGATCCCAAAGTCCCAATACCCAATCCTAGGTATGTAATGACAAACAAAACTGAGCATTGATATAGAAAGTCAGAGTTTGTTTACGGAGGACTGAATGGCAGTAAAGAGGGAAATGAGAAGTGAATAAAAGGATGACTGTACCGAATTAGTCTAAGAGGTGAGGAAAATAGTCCTCTTGATAGCCTCAAGGTCATAAAAAAAAGAGAAAAAAGGATGTTTTAATGAGTAGTTGTTTACCATAAATCTATAATAAAACAAGGGAATTTCTATCACAGCGGAAGGATCAGATGGATGCAGATTTAATCTAACAAAGTTTTTCAACATCTGACTTTTAAGAGGGATCTTTACCTGTCAGGGACTCACTGCAATTAAACAGTAGGAGCTGTTCAAAATTTTATCAGTCTGTGTTGGGATTCACATTTTTGGTATGGATGGAGAACAAAGGAATTAATGGGAAACTACCAAATTTGATTCTGACAAGGAAGTCTTGCAGAAAATGTAAAGGACAAAAGAAATAATTAGGAAAGAATTGTTAAAGAAAATCAGTTCCAAGTAAGAAGACTTCAAAAAGCTGAGGAGTTTGATTTCTATTAGTTTTTGGGAAAACCCTGACAGTGAGGTAGAGTGTCAAGAAGGAGTGTGGAGTGTCCCTTGCTGGGAGGTTTGAATGAATGAGAAAGCTGGGTTAAGGGGCTGGTAATCCTGTGTTGGGGCAGAGGTTGGCCACTTGTGGTACCTTCTGTGCCTCTTCTTGATGATCTGATGATAAAGAAATCAGAAAAAGAGGTTATTGACTTTGTAAAGTAAGTCATATCCCTGCTTATGCCTAATTGCCTATAATGATATTCTGTATTCCCATGAATGTAACTATCTGCTTTCTAAAACACTTGGAATCATCAAATTACATGAAAAACACCATTAGCATGCAAGTTGCTGCCTCACAATAAACACCATTTAAAAGAGTAGTAAAGATGCCAACATTTTATGTGATATCCCTAAACTGTTTTTTCTTCCCCCGCTGTACTCACCAACTGTTGTTTTTCAGACCACATTTGATGAAGAGACAAGTCTATATTAATATATTTGTATTTAAGGAAGGGATAAACCCACGTTAAAGCAGTTGAAGAAAAATGCACAGCACATTAGGAGAACACCATAAAAAGTGTCCCAGAATAGTATGGAAATGCCTGACAAATGTGAGCCTGCTGACATGGAAGGGGACTTTTAATGCATTATTTATAGCTATTGCTTTACCACCACAAGCCATTGAGATCAAGGTCACCCAGTGGACTTCTAGGCAATGGGTCAAGACTTGAGAAGCAATATGGATAACAGCAGCTGACAGTTTCTTGGATACAGCTGGTATTTTTCTAAGCAGCAGAGTTTTCTGACTTCTCATGAACAATGGAAATCTGTTTGCTGTGAAACTGCTCATGTCTGTCTTGGTCACAATCCATTAATTGTGGTCAGTCCCAGGCTTGGTGTAACTGCTCTCCCTCCTCCCTGCATCTTCCTGTAAATCAGCTAAGTAAATGCCTCTAATACAACAATTCTAGGTGGCGTTTTATTTTTTGTTTTGTTTTATGTTTCCCAGACCGTGTTTTCACTCTCTGCCCGCTCTCTGCCAGGCAAATGTTCTAATATGTTGAACTCCCAAAGCTGAATGCTCTTAGTGCGCTGGGAACCACAATAATAAAATGTATGCTGTGATTGAGGAAAATATAAATAGGTTTTGTGACCCTCTGCATAAGATTTCTCTGTTTTAAAGGTTTCCAGTTCCTTTATAACCTGTTCTCCACGATTTTCATGAGTTGTGAAGTTTTGTTTTGGTTTAGTGGAATTTTTTGTTGGGCTTGGGTTTTTTATTTTATCTGGAGTTTGATTTTTCCTTAATTCTATTAAACATAATTCCTTCTAAGGGGAAGTTGGAAGGAAAAGCCATTTTAATATCATTAGCCAAATCACATTCTCATTTAGCAGTTTAAGTCACATCTCAAGGTGAGCTGTGAGATTTTCTCCAAAAATGCTTTTGCCTGACAAGAACTCCTGAACCCCTGTAGATGTTTTCCTGTCTTCTTACTTGGAGACTCTTAATTTCTTCCTAACTTGCTCCTATTCCTTCAAGTATTGCTTCCTATTGCTTGCCTACTTCATTGGCTTACAGTTTAACCAGTTAGCACGCTGCTGATGGAAGGCTTGATTAGCATTTTATTAAATTCCTTTTTTGTTTGTTTGTTTTTTTCTTCTCTGTGTTTTTATCTTGTAGTTATGTTTTCAGTGGCATTAAACTAACCATGTTTATATGTTCATCTCATGTTGGATAATACGCCTTCCATTCCCAAACAAGCCATCAGCTTTTATTAACATAAATAAAGATTTTCATTGAAAAAATGAGCAGCAAATCCAGGTGACCTCTTTCCAAGAAGTGACTTTTGTATATAGATAGTGTTAACTTTCTTCTGAGTGACCAGACTGCAAACTAGCTCTCAACATCTAATTGAAGAAAGAAAAAATCTTGAAAATAAATTACCTCTTATAATCCCCATATTTCTTTAAGAGACTTTGGAAAGACTTCATTCAAAGTAAGAAATAATCCCTAAGAGCAACCAGAGTGAGGTGAAAATTGATGGATTCTCTCTGTACTTGCTTTAATCACTTGGAAAAAACTACAAGATTAAAAAAAGAAAGCTGAAAACTGAGCATTGCATCTGCCAGAATTACTGAGTTTCCATTAAATGCCAGACATTGTGGCATATTTTGCTCCTAGTGATGGTGGTGTAAATTATTCTTATTGAAATTGAAGGAGTTGCACTGAAATTAATCTGGCATAATCTAGTGCAGACTTCCTCTCCTTCCCTTTCCGAAGCAATTTGGTTGACATTATGTATGTACAATAATTAATTTAAACTAAGATGAAATAGGCCATTTATCCTTGAAAGGATTTGGGATTTGAAGGCTTCTAGTCCAATTTTCAGGAAGATTTCTGTTTATGTGGAAAAACCACTTGTGAAAATAAGCTAGGGCAGCAGACAAAAAGAAAGAAAAAAGCAGAAAGAAAACTGCACCAACTGGACTCTGAATACTTGTTTTGTAAAAGTTTGATACAGAACCTTTTTTAAAATATTTGATATTGAATCATTTCCTTGTCTTAGTTGAAGAAAAAAAAAAATCTGGTACTCCCTGATGAAGGACATGGCTCTAACTGCCAAAAATTCCAAGTCTATGTAGTCTGCAGGCACTGGTGTGTGCTGTGCTACTCATTAATAAGTGATTTTGTATTGCTGCAAATCAGATCAATATTTGTGACTTGTGAAATGTGGCTTCTGATCCAATATTTACATCATTTCAATGGCTAGTGGCCATGTGCGTGTCTCCTGCTTTGCTGGGGCAGTGGGGACCTGAGTGGGGAAGCACGGAGCATTTTGCTGCCACTGGGCTTCCTTGGAGGTTTAGTGCAGGGCCACTTCAGTGTCTCTGTGATGAGACAGGGTGGGTGCAGCCAAGGATTTTGGGTCCAGGTCCTTGGTTCTGGCTGGGCAGGAACAGGGCTGGCTCCCACAGGTCTTCTGGGGTGTGTCTGTGAGGATCCAGCTGTTGGTAAGCAGGCGTTAATTACAGGTCCTCATGTGCTAAGGTTTAAATGTCCAGCCCAAGAATGGCTTCACAAAATGTATTTTAAAGTGGCATGTGAGAGGTAATGATGAGTAACAGCTACATCACCCCAACACTGACTCTAGTTATGGCCTTGGAGAAAAACCCTGGCTTTCCCCACACACCTGTGCCAGGAGACTCCATCATCTGACATCAAGGGTTGTTTCTGAAGTATTTCTTTCCTGTATTACGTAGAAATCAAGGGTCTGAGAAATAGATGGCACTTACCCAAATACTTCTCTTCCTGTTGCTTTCACAAGTGATTTCCATCCTAAAATTATGAGAACTTGAGAGGCTGTTGGAAGAGAAAAGGTGAACCTTTTGAGCAGCTTATTTACAACATCAAACAGGAACATATTCCTTCAACCAGTGTTTAAAATAACCTTGCTCAGTTTAATTCTTGCTTTTGATTTTGCTCTGACATTTGTATGAATTTTTCAGCTTCATTTGGAAAACCTAGTGATCAGTCAGGACTAGTGAATTTACTGATTTTTATGAGTAGAAGTATTAAAGTCCCTTCACTATTTGCAAGGTGATGCTCTATTCTTCCTTTTCCTGCCCACCATGAGCTTGCCAAGTATCTCTGCTAAGCACTATGAGAGAAAAACCTTCAGGCTAATTTTCAGTTTGCTTTGCTTTAATTGATTTTATACAGTTTTCTGGGAATAATTACTTTTTCATAATCAAGTATTTCTTAAACAAAAATCATATATTAAATAAATAAATAAAAAATTATAAAAATAAATCCAAGTTGTCTACTAAAACCTGAAATTTGAATTAACATATTAAAGCTGGAAGCATAAGGCTTGCTTTCCAAACTCTCTGGAGCTGTGCTCAGCTGTGTGTTGCTGTGGGGTAAGAAAAGTTAGCTTTAAATTGCCTTTATGCCTTTCTAATCCCAGGACCAACTGGGAAGCTTGTTGGTCCCTGGCCACTTTGCAGTAATCTCTGAGATCTCATTTACGCTGTTATTTATTTATACTGTTACTTCTGATTCCCAGGAGGTTGACGTCCTGGAGAGGGATGTAGTATAACCAAGGCATGAACTCTTTCTGGCTACTGTTTTTCCCCTTGGTTATGTCTCTTGCAGTAAAGGCTAAAAGAAAAAAATTGTGTTGCTGGAAGTCACTCGTGTGCAAGGTGAGGTGCTCTCCAGTTGAGCCGGCTGGTTTAAACTCCCGGTGAAGCATAGAGCATCTGGGACAGATGGATGAAATTAACCCTCCGTGGCACAGCTGGGTATGTTAAATGAACATGAAACACGTTGCTGGACCCATGTGTTCCATGGGAGAAGTCAGTGAGAATTCCTGACAGGGCACGTTGTCGTTTAAACCTGCAATATGGTGGAATCATTCTTTTGTTTCCCTTCTTTTAGATCCATCTTCCATCACCTTTGTTTCACCTTGTTTCAAATACTCTTGCTACACCAACAAATTTAAAAGAGGTGAAAATCACAGAAATTAGAAAGCGGAAGGACTCTTAGGTCTAGACTAAGTCTATAAAACAGAGGTTGTTTTCTTACTCCAAGTTTTAATGTTGCATCACTGATCAGCTTATAATAAGAGCATGTGATTCATTCCTGTGTCAAGGCAGATTTACACTTGCTAAACTGTATGTTCTGGTGTGCTTTGTGCTGTCTGTGTGCAAATACCTTGAACGATGGTATTTCCATCTATACCCTCTAGAGACTATTTTGCAGGCTGATACATTGTACTGTTAATGCATATTTTTTCCTAACTAATCCCGCATGGGTTTTACTTCCTCTCTTTTATTTTTTTTTTCTTTGTGATTGTACCAATCTCAAAATCTTTTCCTCTCTTTGTGATTATTCTTGGACATTTTATCACGTATATTTGCTATAGCAGGAAAGAGATCACTTTGAGAGTGGATTCCCTACATTAACAGAGAGGACGTATATTTCCTATGCTTCTGGTGGAGCAGCTAATGACCACGCTCCTGATAAAGTGTGTTCTATTCACTACTCATATTGTATCTCTTATATTTAGTTTTGAAACAGCTGATGTCTTTCCCACCAGCCATGTTGCTCTTGAAGTTCTTATAACTCTCAGGGATCCTGAAAATGAAGATCTTGTTCCCTTCCGTTCTTCAAGGCAAGAGACCTCTGGTATGACTGACAATGGGAATGCGAGGAAAGCTAGCCATGGCTTTCACTTACTGAGTCTGATCCCTGATGCTTAGCACCAAAATTCCGGGTCCAAAACTTTTATCTTAGTGCTCATTAAAGGTGTGACAGCTGGTGGAAGTATTGTGCTAACCGTGAGATGCATCTCTCAGCTGTAAGTTACTGATGAGTCTGGGTGGTGAGCATTTACATGCTGAAAAGACTGGTTGTAGATAAACGCACATAGAGAACTTCAAAACAGGAAGCTTCTAGAAAAGACAAGTCTGCGTCTCCCTGAGGAACAGTTTCAGTTGGAATGAGACGGAGTGGCACATAATTTTGCCTACAGTCTCTGTGTGTGTGTGTGTGTGTGTGTAGTGGTCTTGGGTGGATAGGGGAGGAAAGTCTGCAAAGAGATGAACTCCTTGCAGTGGACAAGGGTCGAGGCTGAAGTAATTTTATCTGCTGAAGCTTCAGAGGAATAAAGCAGGGAGCGGGAGGTACTCCTGGGTACATTTTCCATCAATACTTCGAGGTGGAGAATTATTTGATTATCACGCCAAGTGTTAAGTTTAAGCCAGCTAAAGAGTGGATGTTTGAGCAGGGACTGACATGATTGGCAGGACAGTTGTGAAGTTAGGACCACCTGACATTGAAAATAAGCAATCCAAATTGGGTATGACAGAGGAAGGAAACTCATGAATCAAAGGATGGACAGAAGTAGTCGAAGCAGCTTCAGAGCACAGTGTCTGCAGTAGCATTCTGGAGAGAGCTCAGTTGTGCCTGATTACAGTGTTCAGTCTCATTTCTCAAGGAGAGTGCAGGAGCTGAATGTAGCGTGAGAGGAGCTTCACCTCTGCAGCTACATGTGAGAAAAAAATAATCCAGATGTTAGCACTGGGATTCAGATTACAATAATCACTGTGGGGCAGAACAGGCTGTTTTCAAAAGGGGCACCATACTGCTTGTTTCTCCCAATTACATTAGTTTCTATGGAGCCATGCTTCCAGCCGGGTTAGGAGGCTGATCCAGCTGAAACTTCACCCAGGAAAACTTAGTTATGCATTTTGTGGCTGCTCACGCTTAGGCTGGCTTGAAATGATGGAAGCTGCCAGCTCAGACTGCTCTCCAAAGATGATGTCCATGCTGTGAGCCTGAGTGACAGGCAGAATAATGGCATTGTCTACACAGATCGAGAAACCAAGCTGGGGAGGGGGAATCACAGTTCTGTTTTAACCACCCTGAACTTCAGCTGACAGCTAAACACCCGTGAGGAGATGTCAGAGAGACAGCCACGTATTTTATCCTGTAAAGAAGGAGACAAGTCTGGAGCAGAGAGAGATGTCTATGGGTCATCAGGCTAGAGAGAGCAGATGAGTTTGGATTGGTAGATAAAATTGCTTGCATATTTTTCTTGCCTTAATCAGAATTCTTTCCAACATGTCAGTTGATACATTTCTGTTAGAGAATGGCTTCACACTCAGCATATTGCAGCAGATTGATCTTCATCAAGATCGTGATGTGATGTCCTGTATCTGGAGATCTAAACTGTGCTGGCCCCTCCTCTGAGTTTGGGCTATTGTAAATTCATGCTCTTTTCCATGCTTCTGCTCTGTGATTTTATATTTTGGACTGTTTCTCTTCTACAAAACTTGCTGATCATTTTCCAGGGTGTGTTTTTTAATTTCTCCAGAAGCTCTGAATTATTTCTTGTTGTCCTTGCAGTGAAGTGCGCAGCGCTCCTCTTTGTGTGAGTGAGAGGAAGTTTGTAGAACCTCATGGTGTGTGCACCTTGCTGCACAACCCTTGTCAGACATATAACCTGAATAAACATAGAAGATAAACTGTTCCTTTTCGGCAATCATGATCATCTGAGTATTTCAGGTTAGATAATTTGATGTTTAGACTGCCTGGCATTTCCTGGTCTTTTTTTCCTTCCCATACATTGCTTGTGACATTGTAAGGGTTTAGTTCTTATTTCCTTTGTGGTAACAAGCCTCATGGATTTTTGTATAAAAGTTGTGGGAAGTCAATGACATGTTTAAAACCATGCTGTCAGTATTGTGCAGTGACTTAAATGTCTCACAATGCATTTACAATACCTTTAGAGGACATGACAATTATATTATCAAGCACCACAGATTACTGCAAAGACAGACAGTATAATACATTATAAAAATTGTCCTTTTCTATAAATGGCTCAGACATGCTCTGAAAACATATTTAATAAAATGAATAGCCTTTATCATTGAATAAAGGTAATTTTGCTGACTATTGGCAAGTTATAACTATTTAAAAAGCCATTCAAAATAAATTAAGCCATTTGTGGATAAACAACGAACAACCTAATAGAATGTTTGTAAAGTGTTGTGCATTTGAGAGAGTATTTATTCTAATCAATTTCAAATTTGCTATCTATTATGAAATTTTCATCATCCTCTAAAAATTATTCTGAAAAAAAAGACCTTGAAATTTGTATATTACTTTGATCATATCTGAATATATTACGAACAAATAGAGCCACTTGGAAATTATCTATGTGTTTGCAAACACTTCAAGTAAAATAAGAACATTTTAAAATTATATGAAATAGTAGGGGAATAATATTTAATAAAATGTCCCCAAAGTTCCCATAAAGTTTTCAGTAGGGAAAACTACTGTATTTTACTCCACTGGAATAAGATAGTATTATTTTATGAAATTAACTGAATTTTTATAGAATAAATTACTCTCAGAAATAAAATATTGGAAGTAGAGAAGTCATTTTTCTAACACACTGGAAGAAAGGTTAAATGTCAGTAAATTGAAGTTCTCCCCAGACAAACCAAGGAGTGAGAAACACCAGGGGAGAGAAGAGGGAAAGAGAGAGAGAAATTTTACACCTTAATTACAAAAACGTTTCTATTTTGATTGAGCCCGTTTTCCAGTCCAGACTCTTTTACTAAGAGGAATTTTAACTGAAGTTGCAAATAATGGATAGCCATCTTTCCTGAATATTAGGTTAACTCTCTGCTATTTATTAATAGATGGAATTGAAAAATGATAAATCATTTGTCTGTCTTGATTTAATTGTATTTATTAAACGTATTTATTAGTGTTTCCAGGAAGAAATCAGAGGTGGATGGGGTTTGTAGTAATTGTTTTGTGTAGACTGATGAAAAAGGATATTTCAGGGGAGCGGGAGTTTGTGTGATCAAAGCGTCGTCTGCAGCCACACAGAGGAGCACAGACACACAAGGGCAGGCAGGGAAACCTGAATAACACTCTGTCCCAGCTGCTCCTAGAGCTGTCCTCAGGGAGCCTTCAGCCCCATGGCAAAGATGAGAATGTGGACAAGACTCACTGGCATGCAGGGAAGAGTCCTTTGGGATTACATGAACGTTATTATGGGATTTTTAGGGGAGTCACCAAAGGCAGAAAAAGGAAGGGATTGAAAAGGAGGGTTATGGGAATAGCCTGGCTGTCCAGAGGGGAACAGGGAAGGGGCTGTGTGCGTTTGTGTGAGTGCTGGGCCTGTCTGTGCTGGCCTGGTTTGTGCAGCCAGCTCCGTGTGTGTGTATCATTTACAGGTATTTGCCTGTGCACCTGTTGGGAATATGTGCTCAGCCTGGCTGCTGGGTGGACTTGGGGTCATCTAGCTGTGGTAGCCTTGCCTCGATTGGTCTGCTGGGCTTGGTAATCCCTGCACACAGACTACCCTGAAGAAATCCCTAAATAAATATCATACAATGCTCTGTGTCAAACATGCAAGGTCCACTTACCGTAGCCCTTTCTGTGTAAGTGTTCACTGACAATGAAAAGTCCTAGTGTGTCAACTTAGCTGAAGAGGCTGATAATCATACTAGTATTGATAAATCTATTTTACTGATATATGCATATATAGTATTGATATGTTGTATATTGTGTATATGAATATTTTTTTTGAATATTGTACTGTCATTCTTTCCATGTTTCCAAATTGTGAGAAAGTTAATAGCTCATCACCCAACTATACATTTAGCCTCTTTCCCATTCCTTTTTGTGTGGTCTGGAATTAAAGCACGGCAATGGTACCTGGCTGAGAGCTCCGCTGCTTTAGAGATCTGATCGTGGGGGCTTCCTCCGTGGAAGGAATGCTGCTCTTTTGCCCTTCTGACATACAAATGAAGTGCATGTTTGCAAGCAGATCAGACTGGGACAGAAAACCCTTCATTGAATTAATTTATGCTGTTCCACAAGTGCACACTTTTGAAGAGCACTGGGGAAGACTGAGAAACCTCCATGCCTTGAGTACATTCAGACATTCCCAGTGAAAACTGCAGTAGGATTGTGTGTCAGGTGGAATCAAGTTTCTGAAATCAGTTCCTCTTATTTTTGGGCCTCACACTGCTAAAGTGCACCAGGAGCGCTCAAAAACCAGATCCCTGGATGTAGGACATTTTTGGCCAATGTAGACAAATCTGAGGAAAAAAGGGAGATGAGCAGGAGGCTGGAGCACAACAGTTTCCCTGCCCACCCCTAACCATGCTTGACTAATCTGTCCCTGCCTGTATTTCACAATCCAAATTACATGGACTAAGTCTTCCTATATTTGGTAGACCCCTCACCTCCTGCAGTGTATGTCACCAAGAGCTGCAGAGAAGTGACTTTGTGCTGCCCTATGTATGTAAACATAAATTCCATATGCAGAAAAGGATGATAATACCTTAGAACCGACCTTGGGAATTGCTTTCTTTTTGCTTGTTTTGTTTTGCTCTGCTTGCTTTTTATTCTGTGCAGGTTCTGGGAGACAAAGGCAGCTCTCTGTTTTTAATTACTGTAAGTAGCTTGTAAGTAGCTGGAACAGCTTTTTATGCAACCTGATTTGAATATACTCCAGGCTGAAGATAGACACCTATTTTAAAGGCACAGCATGCTCATCGTGGCTCTCTGCCAATCAAGCAGTTGTCACTTGCTAGACAGTCCTAAACAACTTCTGCTCCTTCCTCAGTTCGCTGTCTGTCTGACTGATGGAAACGGCAGGGCTTCTCCCCTTCCCCCTCCCCTTTTCTTTTCCCCTGAACCAGTGTCACCACATGGCAGGAGAATTCAGCCACTACTGCTTAGAACAAGGCACTGTTTGTGCTCCTGGTCCCAGGGTTTGGACCCTGAAAGCTAGCAGGGGAGATTATCAGTGTAATTCCCCAAGAATCCTCTGCTTTCCACAGCTCCTTGGGGTGGATATGGAGGCGAAGAGGGTTTAGTTGGTTTTATTTTGCTTTTTAAACTTCTCAAGCTCTCTCAAGACCAAAAGAAATGAAATCCAGATCTGGTTTTTTTCTGAACTCTGCCCAGCCAGATTATGTATAGATTGTGTGAGTATTGTGGTCTGGCCCTGTACCAGTAACACTCAAAGACTTAATCTGAAGCAAAGCTACACATGATAAGTGCATGGAAATACTTATTCTTCTGTTTTATCTCCACAACACAGTTATGGGGGAGCTTTGCTACCATGTCAGATCAGCAGCAAATACCCAATGCACCTTGGCAACTCTGCAGAGGACTCAACTGAACCTCAGTTACTTTTGCTCCATCTCCTCCCTTACCTATAGTTGGACTCCTTGCTTGCTTACTGGGGTATAGGCTCCAAATATTTCCAAGAAAGTCCTAGAAATGTTGTCTCTGGACTACTGAAAATATTTTAACTTCTCCTTCTTCCTCCTGATTTTGCGACTTTGATTCTTTGTGGTCCTTTATGGTTTCATGTACATTTTAAAGGTTTTCTTGAGCCAGTGACTTGATCTTAATTCATTTAAAATTTGGCTGATGGCCTTCTGGGGCAAAAGCACATACTGGTGTCAGTCCTGCAGTTTATGGTTCATTATTGTTTGTGATTTCTAGATTTTCTCCATTTAAGCTTTGCGTAGCCAGCTTTGTTAAACTTTTGACACTGTGATGAATAAAAAGAAATCTTAATTCTGATGGTTGTGATTCTTAGTTGCATACTTAATATTGTTAAATGTAAAATTCTTTTCTCCCTTAGAAATAGGAGTGTTACATAATTGGTCATCATTTCAGAGTGCAAGGTACTATTTGTAGTCTCTTCATTTGTCCTCTGCTTGGCTTAGGTGATACCACTGCTACTAACTAATGAGAAGAAAAAGAAGAAAAAGGATAGGTTTTCCTTAATATGTCTTATCTTTAAAACTAACTTGCTGTACATTTTGTTCCTGACTGAGTCCTTTGACATCATTCAAACTGTTGAAGGAGACTGTTCATGGTTTCTCTCAAATCCCTTTTCTTGCTTACTGTTTCTGGTTTTAGCTACTGCCTATGCCTTTCCCTAGAAATTTATAGTTTTTATTTAAATAATTGTCACCAATGATGACAGCCTGTCAGCAATGTCTCCTCTGTGTCCGTGGTGTCTCATGCATGGTATTCAGGTTCTTTATACTCTGGTCTCTGGACAGATATAGAAAGGAAAAATCAGAAGATTCTCTGTTAGGCTGTTCACATTTCCTTGCCGTATATAGGATACATAGGATATAGAATATTCTGTACTTTTCCTATGTTTCCTATCACCTGTATTCTTTACCTTTTCCATTTGTTTAATTTGTTTTCTGCTTCCCTCTCCAAGTCCCAAACAATAAGGCAGTGTACTTTAAACCTTTTTGATGTTTCTACTGCTATTAGTAAAATAGATATCACCCATAAAAATGTACTCTGTGTCTCTGACTTCCTGTCTTGTTAGGCTGCCCCATGACTACAAGTCTCCTTAATCTGCTCTATGAGAGCATGTGTCTAACTACCGAGATTCTCTCTGTGCTTGATGTTTATGCAGCTCAAATATGTTTAAACATCTATTTGTCTTTCCATCTTTGTCAAATGTTTGCCCTCAGCTTTTTCATTTTTTTCCTTGCAAGGCAAGTTTTTCAGTCTCTATGTCTTTGTGTTTGTTTTTGGCTTTTTCTCAGAAGTCACAATCTGTCAATGCTAGAGTTAGTTGGGAATTTTCCAGTGAAAAGGTTCTTTGTTTTGCTTTTTATTTGAAAGGGATTTTTTTTCTAAAATCAGAGACAATTCTCCTGCAGAAGGTATTTGCTTCTCCTTCCCTCACACGTTTTAGGTTGGTATGATCTGAATAGACACATTTAGTTTTGTGAGACCAAATGGCTGCTTCTTGCTTCTGGTTTACTGGCCAAAATATCTAAACTACTCTTAAATATGTTTTCTTGTGAAGAATTCAGGCACCTAATCACATAGCAGCCCCTCATCTTGTTGAACAACTACACTGAAAATGCCATCAGTGGAAGACAATGGAAGATGATGGGAGAGATAAATTGACCAAGGCCAGGAAGGAAGAAAGTGATAATTATCAAACTAAGATGAATATTGTTGGTATTGGCTGCCTTTCCCAATCACAGCCTTACAGAGTAGGTAGCTTTGGGTGACACCAAGTTTCAAACCCAGAAATGTTCTGAAGGACTTCTCATCACTGCAGGTCAGCAGCAGGTTCATTCATTACTGTTATTACTGATCTCCCAGAAAGATGCGCTTAATTAAGCTGGCTGCTACCATCACATGAATTTTAAGGCAAACTGCTAATGTGAGCTATTTATTCCATGCACAATTGAACACAGTGCCAATACTGCCTATAATAATACAAAAATGTTGTTATGATTACTAAGAGTGTGTGCTAAAAGACTGAAGACATTTTGTCACTTGGCATCCATAAGGTTTAAAATATGTTGGCCAGGGTTTAGCATTAAAAAAAAAAAGCCTAAAAAAAGAATAATTGTTACTAAAATATCTTTCCAGTCCTAAACATATTGTATTGTATGAAAGCAAATGGGTGATTGTTCTAGTAGACTCTAGCACCTCTATTCAAGCACTGTTTTCTTTATGTCCCTCTTTCACTCATATTTGGCCCACTTTTATGTATTTACTGCAACACAGGGTATGCTGAGACAAGTCAAAGGAAAAAGAAAAGTTGGGGATGTAAATTCAAAGCCTTAGGATTAGCAATAACAAATTCTCAATTATATTGTGATGTGTTTCTTCAGAAATCTCTTTTCATACACAAGGCTCCTTGAGTGAGCTCATTATCTCCTGGAATGTAGAAATGTATTTTGCCATTGCTCAGCTGACACTAATGTATTTATTATTCATCTGATACTAGACCAGGCTTTAAGCTGTGTAATGCTTTCTTTACCATTTCTTTGTTTATTTGTTTTAATGAATACCCATGAGCCAGAGTCTGAATGCAGACCTGTTGTTTTACACATGCTTGGCAGGAAAGACTTCAAAAGAAAATGTCTTTCATTTTTTTTGAGGTGCAAAACTCGTAACTGGAAGCTATTTAAATGACAGTATTATTTCTTCTCCTTTTCCAGATATTCATATGAAAATATACTGTAGCACTTAGCACACTGCAAAATGGACCTCTTGCAACATTATTTTGTGTCAAGGTGTTAACACATAACCATTCACCACAACAATCTCAGTTCATGGCTAATTCAGTTCACTCCAGAAAATAAATGCATCTGATAATTGCTAGTGTTTCTTAAATTACCAGATTTGAAATTAGTTATTATCTCTAAAAACAATGCTTCTGAGAATGGTCAAAGAAAAGACCTAATTGAACAGGATACCCATATATGATGTTGGAGGTGCAAGAGCCAATTCAATCCTTAGAAACCAATGTATATTATACCAAAAAATGAAAGAAAGTAATTTTTCCTCAAGCTCATTCTAGTGAGGCCTAAGTTGGGGCATTTTATGCACTGTTCCATAGGCATCCAGGGGAAGGAAAAAAAAAAACCAGGAAAATAGGTAACCTAATTCCCCATGGTATACCTAAGTAAATTTGTTCTGTTGACTTTTCACAAGAAAATAAGAAGAAATTATTTATTTTATCATACTCCAAGATGCCAACATGGGAAGAAGAGTCTTGAGAAATAGAGGCCTTACTTGTAGATTATGGTACAGCGTAGTGTGAAGCTAACGCGAAGGTGTGACACCATAAAGAACCCCCAAAACCACAGGACTGTGCCATTTGCAGAAGTGACTTGGTGATGCTGACTAATTCAGTCTTTCACTCAGTCTGCCAAAGGCCATCCAAATGGCCTTGAATCTGCCTTTTGGTGTAGATTGGGCCAGGCACCAGGTACCTTCCTGCATGAGATCAGCTGGGACCCAGCAGGCTCCCTCCCTGCAGAAAATACTGTGTCCCCTGGGCAGCAGCATGGCACCAGAAAATTTGGCTCCTTTGCACCTGAAAGTCTTACTGAAAAAATATACTACCAATTTATTTTTCCATTTCTTGTGCAATATGACTGACTTGGGCTCACAGTTGGAATCGAGTAGATTGTTTCTGTGTGAGCAGATGAAGTATCCCAAGTTTGGCCTATATTCAGCTACAAAAAGCTTAAAATAAAATATTGAGAGAAACCAGCAGGAGAATGGAAAAATCATGTTGTATAAATCAGAACATGTTCACCCTGTGTGAAGTTAAGGCTAATGATAATAGGCTTGCACATGGGTAAAAACAATAGGGTTTATTTACAGTGTGTTAAGTTTCTGTTATTGTAAGGCTGAAGCATATACAAGCATGTAAGTGTGGTAAAGTGACATGAGCCAGGCCAAACCTTGATAGACGTGTGAATTCTGCCAAAATACTTCAGTGTGACAACTGAAAAATGTAGGGGATGAGATTGAACTGAGGGAGAAATAAATAGTGCAGGAAGTACTGGAGCTGCACTGGATGTGTGCTCTGTAAAAAAAAAAGAGGCTTGTGCTGGATCTCCCATATTAATGTTCCTGTTGGGTCAACTTCCACTTACTTCGTTTTTGTAAAAAATCCTGTCAAAGATAGTCTTCTAGTAAGACAAGACATGCAAGAAATAATAATAATTAATAAAGTATGCTGATGCTGACTAGGTATTCTTAGGACAATGATATCCCTGGCTACATTTTTACTAATAAATAAAATAAATTGGGAATTGTTCCCTGGCCTTCAGGCTAGACAATGAGCATGACTTGTGTCCAGAGAGCTGAAAGTTTGTTCCTAAAACAGGCTGGATGAATCCAGGCTGCTTGTTGGCACTGGTCTTGGGCTAACTTATGAACCATCAGCAAGCACAGCTCTTCTATGGGATTTTAATGATATCTTCTGGTTCACTTGGGCTTTTTGAGGTGCAGCAGAACAGAGGACCTGCTGTCCTTGGAGGGCTTCAAGTGAAAGGTAAAGCAACTATGTATATTTTTCAAAAGGTCCGCAGAATCTTTAAAAATACTGATATCTTAACAAGAAAAAGGGAAAGTCTTCGGTATCAGACACATGGAAAACAACGCAAATTTTTCTCCAGGAACATAAGGGAAATGAAGACACCCGAAAGTGGCATCTTGGAGATGTTACCAAGGCTCATCATGGCAACAAGAAGAGCAAATGATGAGACTGCCACACCTCTTGTTACTGTTCTGTACTAGGTGACAGACAGAAGTCCCCTCCTCGGCACTCGTTTGGCCCAGGCAACAGAGCCCAGTGGAGGTGTCTGCTGTGCCCTGGTACTCAGCACCCACAAACAAGAGACCGCACTGCCTTGTAGCGCTCACCCCACTCCTACTTGATTCCCCATCCTGCTTGGACCACAGCTCCAAGGGAAGACAGTCTTGGATACTGCCTTTGAGTGCTACTTCGTATACGGTCAGCAAACTCTGACAAACAGGCTTCCTTTAAATGAATATATTTTAAAGGCTCCTGCAATTTTTCTAAAGAGGAGAGTAATTTTGTGTGAAACGAGGATGGATCATTTAACGTAGATTTTTATCCACAGCTAAAATGGAGGTTTCAGAAAAAGGAAACAGACACCTTTAAATGAGTGCTAGTCATTTTCTACTGACCTCTGCATATTTCACTCCTTCTTTGGAAAAATAATAATTATTTTTTAAGGTTTTTTTCTCAAGTGGCTTTTTATTTAAACAGATGCTTTCATTTGTAAGATGGGATTTTTTTTTTTTTTTATTTTCAGTAAAGTGGCAGGCTCTAGCAAAGAGAAAACGCAAATCTAAAATCACTCATCTCCTCTTTCTTGCAAACACAAAAATCTTTTTTTCCTAAACAGAAATTAAATGGGAGAGAAAAGAAATCCCAACCCCATGTCTTGAAAGAAAATGTAGCAATACTTATCAAGCTCTTCCTCTCTTTCCTTAGTATTTGGAAGGCTCAATTCTATTTTCTTTTTTGGCATTAAGGTTGATAATTATGCAGTTGTCTGTTTATTTTAAATAACTGAAAGACTGTGCCAAAGAAAGGAGCAGAGAGGGAAAGAGAAAGGAGGAGGAGGAAAAGATAGAAACTCATTACCTCTTGAAAACTGCTAATCATTCTAAATGGCCACAGAGGCCAGAGATGACTGCAGAAAATTACTATCAAGCGTGAAGGAATAAAAATACCCTAGACTATTTTACTGGAAAAAAAAGGAAGGAGAAAAGTAAAGAAATCTTCTTGATACTAAAGCAACTAAACTGGAAAGAGTAATGGAAATGAAGCACAGTAAGGGGTCCTGGCAAGTCCTGTAAGCAAGAAAATAAATAAAGGGCGGTAGGAAATGGGGAAAGAAACAGATTTTATCATTATGTGCAGAACATAATGGCAGAACCCATCACTATATCACAGGATGCTCTTGGTCTTTTATTACCAGGGCTCCACGAAGCCTTGTTGTTATTTGGTTTTCATGTCATCTCCTTGTCTGTTCCCACTCTCCTTCCTTCTCTGGCTGTGAGCTGCAATGGGGACAGCGGCTCTGCTTCCCAGACCCAGCAGCAGCGGGAACCTGAGCCGAGGCAAACAGGCAGAGAGCACCCTTCCTTGAAGGGAATGGCAGGTGCTTTCGGCTCTGGCATTGACCCCCAGCTCCAGCTCCTTGCCCACGGCGGCGCTCTTGAGGATCGATCAATATCAAGGATTACAAAGGAGGCTCGGCCAGATGCATATAGGAAGCTCCAGGCATTGAAAACAATATCCAAGTAGCAGCCTTTGCAGCCCTGACTTCATGAATTGTGCACAGCGCTGGCCCCAGTGGTACCCGAGCCATTTAAGGGGTTTATTGCTTGCTCGGCAGCCCAGGCTAGAGGTGTGTTGCTACCAAGTGAATTCTGTGCTAAATATTAGCACTGTAGCTAAGAAAGCTTTCCCTCTCTGGTCTTACCTCTATCAATATTAAAGAAGATAAAAATAAGTCACTGAAGGGCAATATTGCTCCTAGAGTAGAACAAAGAGGCTTGATGAATCAGAAGAGCATAATTTAAGAACTTATATTTCACAAAAAAGAAGAAAAAAGAGAAGTATCTGTACAAATAAAAGAACAGTTTAGAAAAAAGTGGCTCAGATTGCAGAAAAATTCTCTCATGCAGACAGGACTTTTTCCCTAGTATTTTTTATATATTTTTATATTTAGAGTGAAGTTACACTCAGAACTTTCTTTCGACTGGATTGTCTTTTAGAAAACACTGAGTTGATATAAAATAATTCAAACTATACCTGATGTTCTCACAAACACAAAAGAAATATTTCCATTACCTAAAAACCCCTGAAAAACTACATTAATTTTTATATTAGCAATCACCTACATTTCCAAGTTGGGTCCCTACAGTTCTACAGTAAAACACTTACATGTACAGATACAGTTTATGTGTACAAAAAATTAGAAATAGCCAGTTTTCTGGTCACAGTGGAAAGATATATTAAATTTTGTCTTCATGAAAATTCATTTGAAGGAAGAATTTTTTTTTTATTTAAAAAGAGTGTCACATGTTTTCACACAAAGTTTCAGCCCAGCTAGTGTCTTAACTTTGACTCAGTTTAAGTTAGCAATGGGTTACACAAGACTCTGAGCTCAGCATCTGTTTGGGGTCTTTGTAACCCTCCTGATGGTGCCAAATCATGTTGATTCTGGATAATTCTCTATCTGAAATTCTGGACGTGAAAAGCAGTACTGTGGCCAAAGTGAAAGTCTCTGTAATTCCTTCCTGCTGCCATCCTGAAAGCAGCTTGAGTGCTGTTCTCCTTGTGGTTGCTGTGGTTGGCACTCGGAGCCTGGGGTGGATGGGTGAGGGGTCTCTTGAGGGGGAAGATGTCATTAATTCTCCAGGGTGTTATTTTGAATGGGTGTTAGGGGGATGGGTCCCACATGAGACTAACTTCCGTAAAGTTTTCTGAGGAATTTTTGATTCTACAAGAGATAGGTGCAGAGGTATGTCTTCTCTATTTAGTATTGAGAACTAGGATTTCTAAGTTGCAGTTTAGCAGAAGAGCTTTCTCCTAAAGTTCTTTCCTTTTCCCTGTGTTCTGCGCAGGGACAAGCACGATCCACCTCTGATGTCACACCAGGCTCTAGCCATGTTCAGCAGCTCCTCATGGTGAAGAAAGGTTCTTTCTTCTGAGAGAACATGGAAAATGGATGATTGCAGATGACAACTGTGAGGATCTTGCTTTCTATATTCATGGCAAGCTAAAGTTAAGTAGGCACATCTTACGCATCCTATGTATTGTTTCATAAAATAAAAGTCTCCTAGGTGTTGTTATTACCTACATGATCCTGGATACAGGATCATGTCCAATGCCAGGATTTTGCCTAATTTTTTTGGGAAATGTGGATGAAAAATATATTGTGTGAACATTTCATTCTGTATTATCTAATTTGACATAATGCTAGTTATAATTGAGAAATCTCTTGGGAAAAGTGTAGCAAAAATGAAATGGAGGCATTATTATTATGGAATAAGAGGAGAGCACAATTTGGATTTCCACTAATTCTCTAGTTTTTGCTTATGGGAAAAGCACATATATCTTAGAAAACTCTGCATGTGTGTGATTTGGTGTCACTTTTTATACCAGAGGCCAGTTGTTCATTATTCTTTTAAGAGGCAGTTGATGTATTTTTATAACAAGAAGGAATGGAAAATGAGACAGCAGGGGAAGCACTGGGTCTCCCTCTGGGGACTGCTGGATCTGCATTTCCATTCTAGGGCTTGGGTAAGCAATTCCTTATCAGTACACGCATATGTTAATCTAATGAAAACTATAAGAGCTTAATTTCTCAACTGATGCTCAGTTTTAGGCCAAGTTTATCAAATGTTGGACCTGACACTCTCCTTTGTCTGATTTTGCTTTTTCTTAAACCAAACCTACAACAAGGTGTTCTGTTTATCAGAGCAACAGCACATCAGAAATCTCCCTGGACATGTACATACCCAGGTCAGGAATGCTAACAGCATACTCACCTGATCCTGCAGCGCATTTGCTAGCCCACATTTCTTCCCTCTCCCTTCTTTTTTACTTCTACTTTCTCACCTTGTTGTCCCTCTTATGTTTTGTGGTTCACTTCAGAAATGTGTCTGAATTGGACCACATTTTGCCAGTCCAAGGAAACAATAAGGAAACAGAAGTACAACTGCATTGTAATTTTCTGGTTGTTACTTGCTCGTGATTCTACGGCCTGACATTTTCTTTCCCGGGAAAAGGTGAAAAAAATATAAATCAGAACATGAGTATTTGCCATCAAGCCATTGCAAATGTACAATCTGCTGTTTCATTCTGACTTTTGCAATCTCTTCTTTTTTTTTAATCTGGCAATTTTTTTGTTGATTGCTGGTACAGATTTTCATTTACATCTTGATATCTCTCCGGCTTCTGCTCTCATGTGCCCCGTGCACTGGTTATTATGTGCTGAGCACAGCATCCCATGCAAAGGAGAAAAAACAATGCTCCATGGCAGCAGTGAGCAAGCAAATAGCTCTTGGCAAAATCCCCTGCTCTCCCTAGCAGGAAAATGTCAGGTAACTACAGTCCCAGTGGCAGTGATGAATGGGCTGTTTTCCAGTGTGCTGGAAATGAAGTGCCATGGCTTTCCTTTTGGAGAGCTGAGACACAGGACCTATGCAGCTGATCATCTCAGTCACCAAGCATATTTAACTGGTGATATATTAAGACGTAGATGATAAAATATACACCAAGTAGTTCAGATTTACTGTTTTATTTTAATCAGCACACAGCTCATTACAGATCATCTCAGATATGACTGATGCTTTCCATGAACCAGTTATTTGACAGTAATCTTTCTTTATTTCACATTTCTCAAGTTTCAAGACATTTTTCTAAAACTCTGTTTCCCAAGAGAAGTCATGCTGAAGAGATGTGCAGCCTTGCCAGAGCTCTGCTTTACGTAAATCTTAAACAGAGAGCTCAGCCTCAGCATTTCCGATCTGATATCTAATTTCCTTAAAAAAAAAAAAAAAAAAAAAGAAGGTATAGGTGGCCTTCAAGAGGTTTCTACTCTGGTATGGTGCAGAGGTACAAAGAAGCAGCGTGGTCTTCTTTTAACCCTTCAAGGAAGTCACTGTTTTCTTCCCACATTGTAAGCTTTCCACCAGTAGTAGCAATCTGGGGTGAGTATGTTTGCTTTAGAACATGTGGGAGTCAAACACAATCATTATGAAAGCAGAAGCTCAGGGGTGTGTTCCTTGGCACAGACACCCAGACATTTATCTGAGGAGCCTAAGGTAGTGTCAGACGCCCTGTCTGTATGCCAGGAGTCAGTGCCCACCTCATGTGTGCGAGGGTGACACAGGTCACAGCACTGTCAGGCTGCTCAGGGTGGTGCCCTGAGGCCCGGTGTGACAGTGCTGGTGGAGCTGGTGCAGCGCAGTGCTCGGAGCACGGCGGAGGTCCTGTGCTCCCTGTTCCAGCTTCTGTGCAGGACACTGGAACTGAGCTTGTATCACCAGCTGGAAAACCAAGTATTTTCCTTTCTTCTTCTCTCCAGAGAGTTCTTTGCATGGTTAGACCATTATTGCCCCCTCACTACATCTGCCTTTAATTTCATACCCAACCACCCCTGTGCACAGTGTTGTTTTTGACCAGGCAGACTAAACTTGGCTCTCTGCACTGTGAAACTTAGTGCTTTTTGGTAATCTGGAGAAACTGAGCAATGCCTGAGCTCTCCCACTCTCACTGGTGTGTAGAGAAAGGGAAATTGTCGTCAGCTATCAAACTCCATTGTGCCAAGCAGCAGTTTAGTGCAGCACCATGAGTTTACCAGACAATTCACACATGCCTCGATGGGAAAGAAAAAGGCAAAACATGAACTTGTTCAACTTCCAAGACTCTTTGGGAACCAATTGAATGAGCTGTAAGAGCTCCAGTAAATCTGAATTATTGTTTGATCTAATTATTCTGATAAACAATGAAGGATGCGTGGTCCAATGGCAACAAAAGAATGGATGAATCCCAAAAAGATGAAGCAAAACATGGATAAAATAATGTAGTCATAAAATACATGATATTAACCTCCTATATATAGAATTTTATTAGGAGCTAGCCAAAGAAAAAATGTGTTCTTGATAGACTGAATTCACATCTTAAAAATTAGAGGAACTTTGCAGAAAGGGTTTTGTTGTGGGGAGTATGGGAAGATCAGGGTTTTTCTACCTAATGGTGCTCTAGGTAACTGGAATTACGATTGCTCATCAGGAAACAGCTTGTGAAAATATCTGAACCAGAGACTAAAGAGTTCAAATACTTCACTCAACATCCACCAAGTATTCATCCTGATTTCTTCACTAGATGCTTCAACTGAGTATCTGTCACTTCTACAGGAACTGTTGATAACTTTTGTTGTTATCCTCCTCCATTTTAGAAACAAATACGTATTACGCCTCTTTCAAAGGGCACCTTCTTCTTCTGTCCAATTTTCAAGCACTGGCTGCAAGTCAGCCTAGAGATTTTGTTGTGTGTCTGGTTGATTTTTAAGAGAGGATGTTTGTTTGCAGGGGATAAGCATAGTCCTCAGTGGAGTTATTCCACAAGTTTATAAACTGTCTCGCATGACGGCACAGTGTAACCCTGGCCGTGATGTGCTGTGCTGCACTGGGATGTGTACGAGAAGGGTGGAGCGTTACAGGCTCCATGTTCTTCCCTTTTCCTTTATCCTCGTTTACACTATAGGACTCTTTATGCCTCTTCCATTTCACTCCCTTTCACTAGCCTAGCAAGCAGTCAGAGAAGACCAGAGCCTACCAATGTGGTTCAAGGACAGATTGTACATACAGAGAAAAACAGTGTGAGATGGAAAAGGAGGGAAGAGAGCAGAGGAAAATTACTTCTTCTGAGTGGATAAAAAGCAAATATTGGCAGTTTCTGGCCTTCTGCACTTTGAAAAGCTGGGACAAATCTTTCCAGGGGAAAATAAATTATGATTTCTGATTTTGTTGTCATAAAATTTTGATATATGTCTGTCAAGGCAGATAATTTACTGCACTTTTAGGAAATTCAGACCTACCATACAAGGCATGTTTATGACCCAAATGAAACCAATTGGTATGTTATACAATTTTATCCTATAAGAATATGAGGAAAATATATGGTACAAGGCACTGATATTATCTCCATCAGCATAGCAGAAGTGTCAGTGGGGGCAGACTTTCTGAAACAAGGAGAACTCAAAGTGAATACTATTCTTTGAAAACATTGAAGCAACAGGGTCTGTGAAGGAAAGTGCACAGTGCTTCAAAGACATGGATCAAAGTCTTTTCTTCACAATAAAAATAATGCTTGTGTAGCTCTGTGGGAGAGGAGTGGCCCAAACCTGCAGGATTTTCATTTTTATTTTACATTCTTGTTTTGCTTTTGCCCTTCAGAAATCCCAGCAATTTCCAGAAATGCAGAACTCCACAATACACTATTGAAATATACCATGTGATTTACTCAACTGTGATATCTGCATATAACATGTCATGATTGAAAGAAATCATAATTTGTGCATGATAAACACGTCTTGATCTGTATTTAACACACAATCTCATCTGAAGAGAACCAGAATTTGTACAAAATACTCATCAGCATGCCTAAAGGAGTAGGCTGAGAAAGTAAAGACTGTCTTTGTTATTCCTTTTAGGAAAATGACACCTTAAGAACCATGCCATGGTTCACAATGGCTAAAACTGACATTCTGTCCAGTGAGACTCATCTTTTAGTTCCATCCCATTTAGAGATTAAAATGTGTTTTGAACTAGTGATGAGTTAAGTATGTGCTTTTCATGTCCCTCTTCTAAGAACACACTGAGCACTTAGGTAATCATACAACTTGCAATGCTACAGATTTTCTCATGCATTTCCTTAGGACTGAGTCACAGTGACAGAAATTTTACCATAGATAGTTAGATATATTGCTCTATTTAGGAATAATTATGAAATGGAGGTGAGAGTAGTAAACAAGCACATGGCAGGCAGATGATGCCTCATATTCACTACAAAATAAGACTTTATTTTAAATTATTTTGAATATCAAAAGCCAGGTGTTCAGATAGTACTCATTAAAAATTAAGTCAGATTGGGTACATCTTAACCACAGTTGTAATAGAGATATTCTGGGGACTAATACACAATTTTCAGCCCCTCTGAAATGATAATCATCAGCAGAATTAGGCATAGAATGGCCATACGAGCCATTTCTTTTTCCTCCATTTGCTAAAAAACAGCAGGGATCTAGCAAGCTAACCTCAGCCTAATAGGTACTACTGAACTAGGTTTTTATTAAATCTCTTTCAGTCTCATTTATTTCTGCTCAGTTAATCATTTAGACTAGATATAGTTGGTAACAATGTTCAGCCAGTTCCTGCAAAGCCAATCAGATCAACTGCATCTCAGCTTGCCAGTTTTGCTCAGACCTGTGTCCACCTAATATGATGGGGGCATTCCACATTTTTTTCTACCCAGGTATAATTTAGAACCAGAGTGATATCATAGTCTCATCTCTGAACATAATCAAAGACTGATTTCTCTAATCCCACTTGACAACCAATAGACTTACACACTGGTGATCACTCATTAGAAAGGGTCCATCTACATTGAGATTTGGACAACTTATAATTTCATTTTCATGCATGCCAAGAAAAATACATTTATCTTTCTGAAGCATCATTTTCACAGATGAGGTTAATACTAATTTAATTTACTTTAACAGTAATCTAAATTAAATGTCTCCAAGAAAATGAAGAATCAGAGAGACTAGTGATGAAATCCAGTCAGATTCCTGTTGTTTTAGCAGCACAGCTTTATCAAATGGTGGGTGGTGATCAATAATGGTGCTTCCTTCCAACCATGCTGGTAGTCTGGGGAGAACATCACTTTCCTGAGCTGGGCTGAAGTTAATGGAACAACCAGCAAGTGTTTGAATTACATGTCTTGGTCCAGTATCCAGGATCTACGCTCATCTGGTTGGGAACAGATAGACTTATACAGATGCAGACACAGCTCTATACAGTTAGAGATATTTATCTGTCTGGATCCATCTAGACATCTGCCTAGGTAGATATTTGCAGATTTAGATAGGTAATCATATAGATCAAGAGGCAGATAGACAGATAGATATACAGATAGATAGACTATCTGTATCCTGATGCCTTTATCTACCTAGATAGACAAATATAGATATCTGTATAGAGCCAGCTAGTTAGATACCTGTGTATCTACCTACTAGGGGGCAGGATACTTATCTACCTCAGTATCTATCTACACCAAGACACAGCAGGTAGCTAGGTAGCTGTCTGTCCACATTGCACGCGCATAGCACCATCATCAACACTGAGTGGAGATGTGCATGCAGATGTGACTGCAGAAGTAACAGCTTATTATAAGTGCTGGAAAATGGAATTCCTTGCAACAGACACTGGCAGAATGCTGTTTTCATTCTCCTTAAACCAAAAACATCAAAGGATCAAAGGAGTGGATTATTTATTTAATATGGTTTTGTCAAAGAAATGGTGATCTTCAGTACACTGAAGGGACATACTTTCAGTGTAAAAACAGAATACTATTTAAAGAGTTTTTGGTGCAAAACAACCCTAAAGCATATCTAAAGTATTATACACAGCTGGCTTAGCAAATGTACACACAGATACAGATAATGAATTCTGTGTTCTACTGTACATGTTCCAGGCATGCACGGTCTCCTCCCTCTGCTAATTTGCTTGATTGTCCTCTTCTTTTCTCTGTGTGGGAAAACCATCTGATCATCATAATCTTAACATCGGCTTTGTAGCTGAAACCCTCAGGCTTGGGATAGCATCTTCCCTGTTTAGCCTGAATACAGCTTTATCTTTTTACTATCATGCTGCAGTGCTCATTTCTTACTGCTCTTGTTCTCCGGTGTTGTGAAGAATAATGGTAGACGCAATGGATGCTTGTGATGGGACTGCAAACAGCCCCCTGAACCTGCTCTCTTCCAAGTCTGAATGGCCTAGGTCCACAAAGGGTGTATGTAAAGTAGATACTAACTGTTCTTGAGCATTGCTCCGCTGTGAGATTCGTCTGCCAGGCAGTGGCAAGGAGGAGCAGAGCAGGAGGAGCAGGAGGAGCAGAGCAGGAGCAGAGGGTGAGCCAGGCTGGTAGGACTCAGCCCTACCAAACCTGAGCGAGGTGACCACAGGCAGCTGCACTCCAGCCAGCTCCTGGGAGGCTGGATAATGTCCCTGCCTTGCAGGGTGGCCGCAGAGAACCACATGTATGGCACACTCAGAAAGCCCATAGGGTGTACAAACCCTCAGTGACAGGTAACAGTCCTGTAATGGCACACCCTCCAAGAAAAATCCCCTTACAATCAGATTTTGTGTTGTGTACTGCAGTTATAATATTTTAAAATATCCTCTGCCTGATGTCTTCTCTTGGAAAGTAAAGCCATTCAATTGAACTGAAATAAGGATAAATCCCTAAACAGTTTTATTACATTTTTATAATCCATCCTTCTTTTTTTGTTTTTATGACACTGGGCAGATGAAGCAGGCTTGCTCTAAGCCCCAGATGGCTGCACTTTGTTCACCTTCCTGCCCCACAATGGGATGACTTGGCTTTCCTTCCCAGTCCTTACCTCTCAAATTTATTAGGTCTCCTTTCTTTGAAAATTGCAGTGGTTTGGCCTTGCTTAACTACCAAAAATAGCAGTGCCTGAGTGGATGACCTTGAGAGGAGCTGGCTGGCTTCTTACCAATATAGAGTCTATTACCTTCAATGCTTGGATAATGTGGAAAGTCAGAGGCACTTTTAATTTTGAACTAGTCAACATGATGAGTCAGTTATTACTTCTTGTAAAAAAGCTGGTTTTGCAAGGTCATTCTGAAGGAGGAAAATTAAATTGTGTAGTTCATGAGTGCATTTGCACCTATCCCATATTGAACTCAGCTAAACATTCATTTTCACAGGTATAATATCGAACAACTGTGTTATTTTCGGCTCCCGCTTTGTACATTGTAATGTGGCTTTTGGAAAGAGATTGAAGAATAAGCATTCTGCGATAAGAATTAATTGAATATTTTTAAGTGAAAATTAACAAAAGCCTTGGAAAGATGGGGCTTTTTTGGAGTTCAGATATAATTTCTAATTGTTTAAAGAAACATTGTGTATGTGGGAGTTCTATATCAAGAGTACTTACAGTATTAGATGACATTTAATATAGCAAGTAACTAAGTGTGATCCATGTAGTGTCATTTAGAAAAAGCATATCTCTTTGCTAATCTATTTCATTGCCTGGACAAAAATGTTTTTCAACAAACTAAATCAAACAAAATTTTGCTAATGAATTACTCTAGTCTTCCATGGATATGGTGCACGATAATTGTTAGTGAAAGAGGATGCAGGGCAAAGGCTGGACTGTCCAAAATACAAGAGACGTACAAAAGCATCCATCCCTGCCTATGTAAGAAAGACTGTACACTCAGCCTCTAAGGCTGACTGGAAATGAGTTCTATCTATTTGTTTAATGAAGTCTCAAGAACACAGAAATTCAAATGCCACTAATTAATTAAAAACCTCTACAATAAAAAGTATAACAATGATCTAATTTGGAAGGCAGTAATCAATATGTAAGGAGATCAGCTAAAGTGCAGCCAAAGATACCATCAAAACCTACTGAAGATATGAAAACCCCAGGGAATATGTCCAACAGAGTTTGGATAATGCCTTGTGGTATTTGTCTGCAACTCAGGAAAGATTAGTGTGCAGTTATTAACAAATTAGTCTTTTATTAATAACTTATGCTTTGGAATGATAAATTTTGTTCTTGACCACTGTGTTCTTTCCCAGGTACAGAGGAAGAAGAAAGGAAAACCTATCCTTTAACAGGCATGGGCTATTGACAAGTCACCCTGCAGGCCATACTTCTCCCCCAAAAACTTCCACGGTTAAAGCTGAATATATACGATGGATTGAGGTTAAGTGAATGTGGTATAAATATTCATATTATGCATTCACATTATACATTTTTTATATAGTACATGGGCAAAGTGTCCTGATAAAGAACATTTTTCTATAAGGTGCCATGAAAGACTAAAAAGTGTAACCTTTTTTCAAGTTTAAATGTTACTCTACGTTAGTCAGATGTAAACAATGCATGACGAAATTGTTTGGGGTTATGTAGAGAACTCATTTTAGCGGTGATAAAAATCTACATTAGGCAAAGGTAGAAAACCACATAACTCTGCACGGAGTTTTCTACTCGAGTAATGATTGACCTATGGGCACTCTAAGCAGAGCTTTGTTTTTAATGTCTGGCTTCTACATCTACATAATATCTCCAGGTTATCTTAACTACCCCCAGTTAAATTCATCAATGTTGATGACCATGACTTTGAACTTGAAAATATGGTGGAGAAACTTTGGCAAAGAGAGAAGCAGATTGCATGTGAACGGAGAAATTCATCTTAATGTCACTGAATACCTGGGGAGTGGAGCTCAAGCTGATTTATTACAACATTATTTTTCATTTTTACAGGACTCTGCTCAGGTTTAGGCTCAAACAATCTCATTGTGATGTCCATTCAAGCAGTGAGAGTGACGCTGCTACTTCATAGGCACATTTTTTATAGGTTTTTTGCACTGCTGCCTGGTAACATGCAGCTTTTTGAGGCTTTCAGCTCTGTTGGTATATATTGCATAGCATCCAGAGCTGTGAGACTGCAGATGAAGCCAGAGCAGAGAGATGTCTTGGGAATTCCAGCACCAGGAAACTTGTGTCTGCTTACAGGATGATGTAGGCTGCATCATGAGGAGACAGTGCCATGCATTCAGAAGTCCTGGGGCAGATTCCCTCTGCTGGTGAGGTGTGCTTAGAAATGTGAGATTTTCAACAACAATAAATAAGGATATTTCTCAGCTGCAAAATACCAAAAAGTCACACAAATGAGAAAAAATGCAATAGAGTAGCAAAACTGCAGACACATGGAACTTGTTCTTTCCAGTTAGCCATGCTGGGAAATTCTGTAGCAGGTGTCAAATATGGGGGCAAAGTCCATCCTTCAGGCTAGGAGTCACAGTCTCCCCCCAGCCACCACTTTGAGTGGGTGTCTCACTGCTGGGCAGCAGGGACAAGGGGCAGGCAGCCAGAGGCACCGGCTGGGCAGGGATGCCACTGAAGGAGTCAGGAATGTCAGGAATGTGACTCCAGCTCAGCCATACCACCTTAGCCCGGTGGGAGTCAGCAGAAGTGGGTGGTCACATACTGGTTAATTTTTCTTGGGAGCAATAAATTAATATGGAACAATGCTGACTCTTACACAATAAACTAAAAGGAAATTTTAAATGTACACCAGAGGAGGGACAGGAATGGAAGGTACATTTCCAGTAGTGTTTACAAAATAATTAAGGGGCTAAGACCCTAGTGGTACCATAGATTTTGCTTCCTCATAGCTGAAAAGAAAAAACTTTTTGTTTGTTTGGGCTTTTTTTAATCCATGGGAAAGACAGGCGATGGGAGCTAAGCAAGGATGGGATGTGTCTCCTCTGCACCTCCAGACATGACTCCAGAGAGCAGCTCCAGCAGGTGATGGTCCATTCCCTTTTGTACCACAGGCAAATAGGCAGGAGCAAAACTTCCATGTAATTTCTGATATTTCCCTCACACAGAGCCCCTTTCTTATCGGAGTCTGCAGTTACTGTTTTTCTTTCTGATTAAAATATGCTCTTGGGAACACAGGCTATTTGTGCTTTACTCTTAGTAACCTTTCTACTGCGTGGCGGGGGTGAAATGTCAAGACTGATAAATACCATGAAGTGAACTCCCAAAAGACAGGCTTGGATACTGCATCATTATTTTTGCCAGCCAGGGTAGTTCGGCAAACCGTCAGAGAATCGATTCCTACAACTTCACTACAACCTATGTAAGTATGTGTGTATGTATGCTTGTCCAATGTTAGATCTATTACTTTAAAAAATCAGAACATCACATGTTCCTTACCTTTAATTAGGTTCATTTATAAGAACTTCAAATTGTAAGGATTTTTTTCTGTGTTGCTTAGATTTTTTTCTTACTGGCATTGAAACTGTAGTATTTTCTCAATAATTGACCAGTTTTTCCCAGCACTTAGATTTCCAAATGAATGTGGAGGTTATATTTATTCTAGCAACAGAGGCAAGTATTTTATTGAAGTTGAAAATTTAGCATTTTTACTACTTTTTTAGAGGGAAAAATAAAGAAGTTAAAAGACATGGAAGGTAGGGAAAAACGAATGAGTGAAGGAAAAACAATGGAGTGGGAACGAAAAACAAACATAACTTAATTAGGACTTAAAATAGAAAAATAAAAAGACTACATCTTATTGAAATTCCAAGGACTGTATATACAAGTTGAGAAACATGGCTGGAACGATGAGTTCATATAATCTACTAATTTCATTATAACTGTAAGGCTGTAACGCACCCGGGGTTTATTTCAGTTTTGTTTTCTTTGATTAGCAATGAAATTAAGTGGGTGTGATCACTTGTTGGACCTGGCTTCCCCTTTGTCTGTCTTACTTAGCATACAAAAAAAATTTTCAGCAAGAGCTACAGCTTTGGGAAACTTGCATCGTTTACCGATCTCCAGGATATGAATAAAACATTGAGAACAAGCTTTATGGAGATTAGGCATCATTGTTTAATGCAACAGTCTGGTTGGAAAGTCTTTGGATATAACTACAGGCTGTTAAGTCAGTTCAGATCGTATAGTCCATAAAATATTCGTAAAAGCATTGAGAACATGGTCTTTTAGAAAAGGTTCATGGCTTCTTCAAAGGCAAATCCTGCCTCAGTAGCCTGATCAAGCTCTTGGAGGGTGTCAGTCATCTTGTCAATGATAAAGGATTTCCCTGGGGCATAGCACTTAGTTTCCAAAATTCCTTAAGGTTCATAACCAGAAGTTATTATGGATATGAGTTTGGAGGAAAAAATCATTTATTGAGTGAAACCTGGTAAAAGGACAGAAAACAGATGATTTTTCTACTTGGGTAAGGCAGTAGTTTATTCCCTCAGAATCGGTGCTAAACCCAGTTCTACTCAGGACCTTCAGTGTCGTGGTGGTGGGAGTTCGCCGTGCAATCTCCAAGGCTGCAGTTGGCACTAAGTCCTCTCAGGCAGCCATGTGCCATCCTGATGGCAAGGAACTTCACAAGGACCCCAGAAAATTAAGTGTGGGAGTAAAAAGGGGGGCAAAGGAGTACCAATGCAGACAAATATGAACACATGCATCTGGAAATAAAATCATCTAGATGGGTCTACTGCATGGGGTTAAACACAGAGATGGCAGTGGCAGCTCAGGAAATCATCAGCTCAGCATGCAGCAGCAGCAGCCAAAAAAATGCTGGGCATCTTTAGGAAGGAAGAAGGAGGGAATTATATAAAAGCTTGGTGGGCTCACATCTTGATTGCGGTGTATACTTCTGATCTCCACAACTCAAGAAGGATATTGTGCAGCTGGCGTGGAGGAGGACAACAAAATGTTCAAGGACTTGCAGCAGCTACTTTACCTCAAGATGGTAAAAAGTTTGGGACTGTTCAGCTTGAAGAGACAGCTGGGTGAGGGGAGATGTGATCAAGGTTTATGAAATCCTGAAAGTCAGCCGATAAGTCAGATACAAAACTTCTCTCTGCCGCACTCTGCAACAACTGGACTTGAGAGCATTTGAAGCTGATAGGAGATTGGTTTTAAATAGGTGACAAGGTGTCTTCACATAGAGCATCGTGAGCTTTCACAACCTTTTGTCATTTGAAGCTGTGGAGGCAGTGAGTACCATTAGGTTTGGGAAAGGATTAGAGGAATTAATGGGCAGCAGATCTGCACTAAGACCAGAGTGAAGTAGACATGAATATGTCCCGGAACGTCCTTAAAACCATCTTTCTGGATGCTTAGGGAATATGAGAAGAACAGACCACAAAATGTTGCGAAGCTCACATATTTTTCCCTAAATTGCACTGTCCTTTTGATGGTGTATCATTAGCTTTACCCAGCAGGTACTTTTATTTTCTTAGAAATAAAAATTACAATATAATTGGGATGCAAATAATTATTCAAAGTTGCTCTGCTATTCTTCTGGACTAATGGCCCTCAGTTTTAATGCCAGAGTGGAAATTATTTTAGAAAAAATATATGTTAACTTTATAATGCTGTGCATTATCAAGAAACAATGCTTCCATGTTCTTTCTATCAGCAAAACTCTTCCCAGATGTTTCTGTGAGATTTATACTATCCCAGGCCACACCAAATTTCATTTGGAACATAAGTCCCTTCTGGTTTTGAATGAAGCCCAGAATTAAAACCCAAGGAAATTTGATGATTGAACTTTTCCTTCAACCTTGAATTTCAAGGACAAGAAGTGTTCAGTTTTAAGGCTATGATTCAGACTAGTTTCCAATGAACCACTTCCAGTCCTTCTTAAAAGTGAATCACACATATTTAAACACAAAATCCACCCTCTTTCAAAACAGCTTTTACTCATTTATTTTTTCCATTAGAAAAAAGAGAAACAATATGCAACCAAATGCACTGATGACATGGCAACCACAACATCAGCTAAGGTTTATAACACTATGCCAGCATTTCATAACAGAGGTTTTCTCTTGCTCCTGTTCGTGCTTGCAGCAAAACTCCCAAAGGCATCCACAAGCACAGAACAAGGTCTTGAGTTACTAGTAAAGTTGAGACAATGGGAAAACAGATATGAAGGAAGACACCAAGGTGTCTGAGAACATTTATTCAGCAGCTCATGGAGAAATTCAAATACAAAATCAGCGTAGAAAAGGTGGCATCAGGGATTGACTGTATCAGAAAAGATGATTTCAAGGAGGGCATGAATTGTGGGGCACCTTGGAAGTTTAACCAAAGGTATCATAGACAGAAGGAAGCCACCGGAACAATATGAAGAGAGGTTTGATGCAGTCAACCTTACAAGCTATGAGAAGGGACAGCCACTTTCTAGGGAGGTGAGACTGCTTTGTTAAGGGCAAGGGAAGGAAAACTTCAAGATGGGGAGTGAGAAATTCAGCTCTGAAGGAAAGGCTTTAAGATCTTTTAAGCAGAAAACACATACAACTTTTATCAAGGCAGAGCCTAGATTAGAACCTTTATCAAGGCAGAGCCTAGAGCTTCTTCAGCAGGAAGCTTGAATGGAAGATGTCCTGCAGACAGAGAAAGCAACAGGCCAGTGGTAATGATGGTTTCTTTAGTGATGAAGGAAGGTGATCTAAGAAGGGCTGGAAAGAGAAATCAGGAGACTTCACAGTAATGCTGAACTTGGGCTGGTGCAGCACATCCCCAAAGGAGATATAAGGACACCAACTGAGATGTAGGCTAGCATATTTGAGGTATTTCCTGCTTAAATGTTTGCTTTTGGCAACCTAATCTGTGTTAATATATTGATGTAGGCAATGTTTTGCACAAGTCCTTAAATTCCCATCTTCCTATCACTCACTTTTACCTCTTACCTGAGGTACTGTTTACAGTCCTGACCCTTCAGGATGTTCTCAAAGCTTCACACCTCAAGGTGTTGGACATGCAGCTCAGGAACACAGGTGTTAATAGTTTCCAGACAATTTTAAAAATACCATGCAGTTCCTTGATGAAGCAAATGTTTAATGTACAAAGAAAATATTGTAAACTGTAACATTAAATTGTATTTTGAATACCCTCAAGAAATTTTAAACAAAATTTACTACAGCGTTTCTGTTTGTATTCCTTATGCAGTCCACTCCTTTTTTTGCTGTTTTATATCCAAACATAAGGTTTTGAGCACTTTTTATTGCATACAAAGGCATCTTCTCATCTTGTTCCCAAGGCAGTTCTTGAAATTTATAGCATAACCACAGTATGTGTGTGGAAATGTCATCCATGCTCAGAGTCTGAGAAGACTGTCCCTGACACAGCATTTCCTCACTGCTCACTGGCTTTCTGAAATCTATCAGGAACGTTCTGGGGTGTCTGACTGTTCTCCCAGCAGTTCTTGTCTGAACTGAAACTGATAGAGTTCTGGCACTTGGCCCTGCCAGGAGATATATCTCTTGGTTCTTAATCAGTCAGGCTCAGGGCAGCCCTTAACTTTCACTTTTACAAAGAATTTCTCATTGAGCAACTGTGGATGACCCGCCAGATGGTTTTCCCACAATGGAAAGTTCTTTAAAGCTTCAGAAACAGTTACCAAACATCTGAGCATATTTAGTAAGTGCCATATTCTATGTCTACACATTTCTGTGTAATCTACCCGAGTTGCTTTATCCCACAGTTTTCAAATATTTGGAGATCAAATTTGATTCCATATACTGTCCACTGGCCTTTTTCCATTTTCTTGAGACAGAAAGAGCAAATGCTGTGATGCAGGATATGTGACTTTTCCTCCAGTTTTTCAAAATTTGGTGTGTTCATATTTGCCGTAATCACTAACAGATGCAGGCCCACAGATCTTCCACCATCGTATGAGTGTTCATAGATCTGAAGGCTCATTTCAGTGTAGAAGGGATGACTTCCCTTTGCATTCACAGTGGAAGATATTCACCCTTGAGTAAGAAAAAAAGTGTATCTTCATTTTCTTCAGAGTTTTTTCTCTCTTGGTGTAGGTAAGTGAAACTTGGGCTATCTCAGTGTGTGGAAAAATTGAAAAGTTGCCTTACATCCATGACCTCTTGGTTTTGAATTTGCTTATTAAAACTAACAAAAAGTCAGAATTAAGATTAAGGGGTTTGTCCACATACAGACAGTCTAGAAGAACACACCTAAACTTGCTCAAACCATTGTATCAATACAGACTGTCTTAGTCTTTCCTACAGGTGCAAGGATACTGGGAAAGGCATGTATTTGAAAATACAGCTTCTTCATGAGGAACTATGATAGACCACTGTTGTAATCAATTTGATCATCATGTGTAGACAGTGTGTAGAGAGCAGTCAGACAAATTGGGGTGGAATCAGTACTTGAATTAGAATATTTTAAAATAACATAATGATAAAATATAACCAAAGAAGAAAGGGGCTGGTATTCTTCAGGAATTGTACCTCTGATTAGCAATTTACTCAGCCCTTCTCATTTTTTGGGTCAAAGAGAAAGGGACTCCATATCAGCATGGTTTTTAAGACTTGCAACCTTGAAATGACGGGATAAAGCTGTCATTTCTTCTGCCTCTGGGATTCTGCAGCAAGGATGCATGGTGCAAGATGTGTGATAGGAAGAGGGCGTGGATTGTAGAGGGGACAGTGACATTTTCTCTGCTTCCCACCTGCCTGTGTTATTTCATTCTTTCCTTTGCTCCCCCAAGTTAGGATGCAGATGGCAGTCAACACTTGGGTAAAGACAAGTGCTGAAGGAGCTCTTGGGTTAAGTTTTGTGTCTACTGGTGAAGCTAGCTGTGGTGGCTAAGGAAGACTTTGACCTTTCTGTGGAAGTTTACACAACAATTTAGGTAATTTCTTTGCCTCCCGTCACTGATGATTGTTGCTTGTCATTCCTTTAGGCCTGGGCTTCCATCCTCTCTGACAAAGGCTTCTACTTCCTTCATTTACAGTGACAGTTGTCAGATAACCTAATTTTGCTTATTTAAGAGAATAGAGAGGGGGATTTCACATCCTTTTTGTTTTTTCACTCCCTTCTCAAAAGAATTTGTGTGAGCTGGAGTGATCTGGAGTGAGCTGGAAGATTTATAGGTCTTGGAAAAATGACTGGAGAAGAGTTGTTTGAGGAAATGCTCAGGATAAGGCATTGAAATATAGACGTTGTGCAGGACCGTAGGCAGGTATTTGGAAAGTGTGGGTCAGAATTGCCAGGAAAGAAGCCGAGGCATAAATTATGTGGCAATACGATACCAAAAGGCTGTCTGAACCTTGAATGTTGTCACAATCAGAGTTTAAAAATTTTGACTTAAAAAGAGAGGCTAGGGACATTTTTTACCCCTTGCCTAATGATGTGTCAAAACTGGAAACCTACAAAAGGCTGTGAGCCCAAAAAGTGCTAGAACGGAGCAAACTGAGATTTTGTTGAATGATCTGAGAACTTGGGCAAAAGAAGTGGACGTTCAGATGAAAGGACAAGAAGCTGTTTATAAGCAGTCAGAAATCAAGCTCACCCATGCAGCTACCTACCTATTTAATTGGTCAGAGATACCTAGAGATGTCTGGGATTCATATCCTTATTAAGTGGGAAGGCATGTGTGTCTGGCAGGCAAACTTACCTTGACTCTCAGGCCCTGAGATTGCAGTGGGAAGATAACACTTTAAAAAATCCTGGTCTTTTAGGAAAGTAGTCAACATCAGTGACCCTGTTAGTGTCATTTAAGACAGACTGTCTGAGATGTTTCTCTTTGCCAGTGGCTTGAAGGTGTATTTATCACAGACTGAGAAGAGCTGTGCACACACCCCCGGCAGGTCAACAAATCATGTGAACACCACATGCAACATCAAGAAATTGGAGCCAGAACTTTAATCCAACTCTGGAAATGTTAAAGAGCCTCTCCAATACTGGTGATGTTCCCTGTAAGCTATTATTCGCAGGATCAGATTTCACCATTTTTCCTGAGACTTTTGGCATTTTCCACGTTCTGTGCTGGGCATTGCCCTTTGGAACTTGATCACACTTTGTCCTCCCTTATTTCTCTTCGATATTTTGCATGACAAACTCCCTGACTCCTGCATCATGCAAACCACATTCTGCACATGAACAAAGCCCATTTTGAAGGAGTTTGACAGAAATGGACTGGAGGACCTAGGCTGGTAAATGGATGCAAGAGCTCCACAGACCTGAGTGCTGCACAGCCTCGCTCTTCACTATGACTTGCGCTGTCCATCCATACTGTGGAACTTGCCTGTGGCAAGGTAAAAGCTTTCTCACACACAATGTCCTGTTTTAAAGTTTTAAAGTCAGTGTTAGTAGTGTGTGGGCCTCCTCTTGAATCTGCCAGGCATAGCAGGCAGTTAGTTCATAGCAAGGCAGTTTTACACTTGACAACTGCCCCATTCACTTCATGACTCAGCTTTATTCTTTATTCAGTATTTTAAAAGACAACATTTGTAACTACACTGGAGAGACCCCAGTGTTTTTTGCTGTAGAGGAGGAGGAAATTCTGCCATTAGATGCATTGTGCAAACCGGGTGACTTCTGAAAATTAGTTTAATCAGCCTCTAGTAACTATCATCCCTTGTGGTTAATGGCAAATTTTGTATAATTAGATTTTAAGAAAGCATATGTTGCTAATTGCTTGTTCTGACCAGGAAAAACAGCTTTAGTCAGTTATGCGAGATCCTGAACGATGCCAGGTGGAGCTGTAGTTAAGAGGAAGCATGAATATTTAGATTGTCTTCACTATAGGCCACTGTAGGTGCATGTGAATTGGATTTGCAAAATATGACCAGTTCTTGGTTTCCCAGACTGAAACAGCTTTATCTCCCCTGGGGTCTAAGGAAGAATCTGGCTTGAGAAATCTGTCTGCAGGTGGAGAAAAGTGATGAAGTTGTTTTCCTATGTGGAAAAAATAACATTTTTTTTATATAACACTACAATAGCATGTGATATTCTGAGTTATTTAGATATACCAGAGAGATCAAAGCATTGCAGTATATTTTATCAACTTGCCTGTATTCTGAATCTATGAAATTGTATTTTCTCTTGTTCTTATTCAATTTATGATTTATTTTTCTCCTGGTATAAATTGGTTTCTGTTCTATGGATTTGTGGCAGGTATTCCATCTTGTTTTTCAATATGCTATGCCTAGAACAAATATCTAGTCAGTCATGGGCATATAAAGTATTAATCATATGTGTTTGAAGGTATGTTGCCATAGCAATTCCTTTAGTGCAAGAAAAAATCAGCATATAGCAGGCCAGGGATATGAGAGCAGTAGGAATTACAAAGCTATAACAGCACTATTAACACATTATTGCATTGAAATGATATTATTTTCTAACTATTCCAGACCCCAGCTGCCTAATTTTTAAGATAGAATTCTCCAGCAGGGATTTCATAAATGGCTCTGACATGAAAGACACTTGCAATATGAAGAAGACATTAAGCTATCTGAAGAAAATAACTTTCAAAAGAGAAAGTGGGTAAACAAGCAAAATATCTTCTGTCCATGACATACCAGATCCCTTGTCTTCCCTACACCAATGTGATCTACCCTGAGGTGCTGAACATGACAGGGCTGAATGGAAGAGATTAGCAAGACCCAGCTTAAAAAGAAATCCTGGGAGTTGAGCATGTAAAGCTGCAGAGCAGGAAAGCTGGGAGAGCTAGCAGAAGGAGATATGGAAATGTAATTTCATCTTGTATTACAAATCTAACTGTAAAATTTTAAAACCAAAGCAGAAAAGACATTGTCTCCAGGAAGATTATAATTATCTGGGGGAGAAAGGAGGCGGTAAGTGGTGGTGCAGCTCACGTCTGTAAAAAGAATGCCATGGTAAATTGAACTGATTGGGTGTATGGACTGAACCATAGCGTGAAAGAGGACTAGTCAGACACAGATACACTTAGCCTGTATTAAGGCTGCTAATCCTCTGGGTGTATTAGCATTGCCTTCCCTGGGGGGAAGGTAGGGTCAGCTTCAAGTAATCCCACTCTTGGTATTTAACTCTTCGAGTTTGATGCTTTCCTAATGTAGATGTTTGCATCATGTTGCAAAATATGCTGAATTGCCTAACAGATCTCACCTTTCTATGCTCTGTGTTTTAAATATTGAATTCTTGGGGTACAACTATTGTAATATCTCTCTTTCAACACATTCATTAAAGAAAAGAAAACAAGAATCCCACAAACAAATGAACGCTGCACTAGACCTTTGGATTTGTTGCATTGATTTAGTGTCTGAATAAACAAGAAAGAACATTTATATTCGAGTGGATGGGATCAAATAATAAAGATCAGAGGGAGCTAGCTATGTATCATCCACATCCTTTCTCTTTAATTAAAGACAAATATGGACCTTCAAGAAAAAGAAGCAGCAGTTCAAAGAGGTATTAAGTTTAATAGCAAGCAACCTGTATAGAGATGGATCATTTTCTCACTGTTTTGCTGTAGAGCAAAGTGACAATGAGAAGCAAGAAAGGAGAACCAGGAAAATTTAACCTGTCAGGAAAAAAAAAGAAAAAAGAGAAATACTACTTTTGTTGAACATGCTTTCCAAGGAAGAGAAAATTTTCAAAGGGGGAGGAAAGGAAGCAGATAGATTTTTAAAAAATAGTAGAGCTTAAAGATACGCTTCCTATTTCGCTCTCCTTGGGAAATGTGTGAAAAGAAGTTAAACAAGCTGCTTAATTTAAATTGTGATGGAAAGAACTACATCAGGAAAATAAAAATACCTAGGTATTTGGAAATGAACAAGTGTGCTTCACCACTGAACTCATTTGGTAAGCTGCAACTTACTCCCAAATTTCATTTTCCAGCTACCTAAGAGCCAAAATTCAAACACCTGAAAAATTCATTAGAGGTATCAACAGCATTTAATGTTTGTATAGCACCAGACTAGGCAGCACTGCAGAGCAAAACTTTTCAACTCTGTATAATGCCAAGCTTGTGGCAAGAGACTGTGATACCACAAACGCATGGTTTTTCTGTAAGGGAAAATCTCTCAGCATCCAGAAGGTACCATTTACCCTAAAGAGGTTATGTAAGTGCCAAGTAAAATTATTAATAAGTGGTTGACACTAAGAAGTGGAATTTTGCAAGCAGTCCTGGCCAGTGAAATATTTGTGGTCAGGGTCTGCAAAATTCGAGAGGTGAGCATGCACAGTATATGTGCATTCGTGTAAGAACAGTATGGGTGGCTGCATTACGATTCTCGTTATTTCTGTGTACATATGTCTATATGATTGTTGTTCATGTATATATGAATAGCGACAGCTGTGTCTATGAGAATCACCTATACATGTGCACACATTAAACATCATCTGAGATTTCTTAATGATACATTCCTCACTACATTTTCCCCAAATTTAGAAAATACTAACCTTTTCCAAATTTAAAAATAATAGGCTCTTATATTAATTTTGCCTAGAAAGCAGAACGTGTACAAGGGGCTATTCCCACCTCTCTCCTAAAATCAGCTCTGAATGCCTTAAGAACACATCTTTTCCATTTTTGTTATAGGCCTATTTCCATTCATCAGGAAACAGACATTTACTGATGTCCTGAATGCTCCTTTAAATCAGGCTTCCATTACTGGATTTAATCTAATATTGAATCTTTGAAGTAATACACAGACCCTACCAGAACACAGAATGAAAGTGCAAAACACCGAGGAAGGTGTCAAGCCAAAGCATGCATTTACTGCATGTTGTTGCTTGAATTTGGTTTACGTTCTCCAATGAGCAACACTGGACCGTGATGGATCAGCTATCTATTCACATTGCACCTTCTAAGGCTACACCTTGTAGGAGCCCTGAAACTAATTGAGAGAAAAATCTGCTCCCACTGAAATCTCGAGGAATTTTGCTGCTGCTTTCACTGAAGCCAGGATTTCACCTTATATATTTATTCAAGGAAGAATGGAGCCTTTTAACCACAATATATCTGTTCTGCCCCTCTGCTGCTGCTGTGGATGACCTCAAACACTCATGCTCAGCGTCAGGCAGCGCAGTTGCTGTTTATTTGCTTCTATTCCTAGCTCAGCTGAGCGTGCTAAGTGAGAGATGCGCCAGCCTGCCTCGTCGCAAATGGCCTTTTAATGAACTAGTCAAGGATTTAAATTATCCAAGAACCTGGGAAAAAGCATTTTAAATTTAAGACCCTTTTAGGCAATTAAAACCTGACATGTTGCCATTGAAAACAGGCCAGGGAAAAAGTGATTCCACCTCTTGAGATTCGCCACTTACAGGGAGAATAATGGCATTTCAGACACGCCAGGTACTGCAGCCTTCAGAGGGTGCTCGTATGTCAGCTTCACGAATTGATTCTCACTGTGCGGCATCTCAAGTTGATCCTCCAGGCGTGAGAGTGTTTGGTCACTGAACAAACTGGATTACTGTATGTTGGGCCACTGCCATTTCAAAACATGGGGGAGGAGAGAGAGAGAGAGAGGAAGATTTCCGGAGCTAAGAGATTTGTTTCACTAGAATAAACAGTTTTATTTCTGCTTTTGGATTTGTTTATTTGTTTGCCTGTTGTAAATATGTGATGTGATCAAGTTCAATTTGAGAGCAATAAGAGTTGAATATCTTAATACTTGAGATATTCAGTGTTTGAAAAGTAGTAAATAATCTGCCATTCAGAATTTGCTAAATATCCTATCAATAATGTACTTTGAAAAAAATATATTTCCTGGACTGCAATGCTCTGCAGTAATGGAAAATTTCCATGCCCTGTCCACTTACCTCTTGTGTGGCACTGAAAGGCTGAAACATTAAATAACTACATACATCATACTGAAAAACTCCATGGTGAGGCCCTGAAAAATAATTTTCAAAAAAATTCCCTTACTAGTTAAAAAAGTCATAAAGTCAGCCCCTAACCATAAAACATATCACTCATATTTCAATTCTCAGGTGCCGTGCCAGGGTCATGACTGCTGTACTAGAACTGTTCCCATGCAGGCCCAGGGAAGCCAGGCTTCTCTTGCCTCCCAGTGCTTCTGTCTCAGCATCCTTATGCTGGAGATCACAATCCAGTGTGGTTTTCAGCTTAGCTCCATCTGTTACCAGTGGCCTCAGTTTTTATAAGCTTAACCAAGGTATACGTTTGCTGCTTAGTTCCCTGTTGACATGTGGGAGAATCAATCCTCCCCTTTCCTGAGTTCCTCGTGTTATGCATGATCTGGCTGCACAGGTTGGGCTGGCCATGTCATGAAATCTTGCAGGCAGCTGAGGAGCAAAGCACTGGAGACGATCACTGGTTTCCTGGAGTGCTGGATCAGAGTAGCTGCAAATGCTGGCACCAGCCACATGAGCACTGGTGAGGCTGTTTTTGTGAAAGCTCACAAAGGTTCAGAAGGGAGACCTGTTCTTCATCAAATCCACTGCTGCTGAGGCAAAGACCTTCTTGCATCTGTATTTGCCTTACCCCTTAAAAATAACTCCACATGTGTGTTTAAGATTAGTTAATGGAAAAACGTGAAGTGTTGTGTTTTAGCCAAAGCTTCCCTTTAGGGAAGTGGAGCAGCTCTGTTTTGGAGGCATCTGGAGGAGAAGCGCCTGGCGGTCCAGTGCTGTGAGTCTCCTGAACTGCATCTTCCATCACATCTACCCTTTAGCACTGCAGAGGGAAGGAGATTTTTCTTGCTTTTCTAGTTGTAAAACATAATTAATGAGAAAACTTCAATATGCACAGAGAAAAGGACACCCATGAAAACTGAATTCTTAAGTTTATAATTTTTCAGAAAAAAAAGTAGTTATTTGTAGCACATCCGCAGACACAGAGAGATGTGAAGTTGGCTTCTGATGTGGTTAGAAATCCCATGGGATTGGAGCATGTGTGCTACTGGTAGCTTGAAATGACTCATAGTGGCTGCTCAAATGGAGAATTTTTTGCCTGCAGGTGATTAGACAAACACTGGTTTTTAACTGCCTTTACTTCTTATTCTCTGATTTTTAATGCGACACTGTTAAATGTGTCTTTTCCACAGCACTCAACTCTTATGCATTATAGTCCTGCTGTGCGCTGCATAACCTTTGAGAGCTGGAAAGAGCAGTCCTACATGAAATAGGAAAAGGGTTAATGTCATTAGTTAGCTCTTTTTATGCTGTCTTATGTTTTGGCCAAAAGTGTAAATTCACCTCAGTGTTTCTGAAGCATTTCCTACAGAATGCTAGAAAATTACTTTTAAAATAAAGCAATAATTAAAAGCACTTTGTGTGTTGTGTCTGAGCCTCAAGCTTTGAAGAATACCAATATCACAGAATCAAACCAAATCAAGAGATGTGAAAATATCAATTTCTACATTAAATAATTTTATTTCTTAAATTGTCTATATCTACTGAACTTTCTATTCCTTTCTGTAGGAAGGTATATATTCAGTCTTTCTCCCACGAACTAAACCAGCTATAAATCTAAAAAGCCTAAAGCTGTATTTCACCTTGGTACTACGTAATTTTGTTACAGGTACAGAAATGGAGGATGTGAAATTCATCAAAATAGCTATCTATTGCCTTCATATATTTTTACCCAGGTCACAAAGGCAAAACAGTGGCCTTCAGTGCCACTTTGACTAGTGATTCCTGTTCCCAAAGGCCATTTCTCCACTTTCCAAAGATGTAAGTATTTTTGGCCCTAAATTTTGGCATGCATGAATGTATGAAGGATACTCATCTAGGTTCTGTTTTCATCATTCTGTTCATGAATATCCACATCCTAAGAAGAGTTTGAAAGCAAAATAATTAAAATAGAGTAATGGGTCTAAAACCCTGATCTCAGATTTTAAGCATGATGTCAGCAATAAGCTGGCTTTTAGTGGAAGATTACTCAGAATTTCTGTTGTCATTGCCATTTTCACTTGCATGTAATGTTTCTAGACAAGTCTCACTGCTCTGGAACCTACTTATTCCAAATAGCAATGATAAGGTTTTATGAATCTGAAAACAAGTCTCTTTGAACTGAGTTAAATCTGCAGTGGTGCCAGCACTCAGTCTCTGACTGTTAGTTCATGGGGAAAAATTAACTTATCTTACGTGACTTCAAAATTAAATAATTAAAAACAATCCTTCTCCCTCCCTGTGTGTAGTCCCCCCCTCCCCTTTCTTTACGGTTAATAATTATAATAACATACTCAGATGCAGGCAGTGTTATTATCTGATAATGCCTGAAATTTGAAATGGGCCTATTAGCCACCCGAGGCGAAACATAATTGCCCAGTTTCTGTGCACTATCAGATGGCAGATGATGTTGCTGAATGTTATTACTTAAGTATTTCAATTTTTCATATGGTGGAGAAATTAAATTTCAACTGTGTTCTGCAGCAAAACACTCTGCTTAGAAGGGTGTTGCTATTTGTGAAAGGTTGTGATGCTGGTATTGTTACCCCTACAACCTTTGGTAAAATGGGGGCTTTGACAGTATAATTAAAGCTGAAGAGCATTGCTGCTGGGAACATTAATGTGGTATATACTATAGTGAGCATTTGCACTTCCAAACAGCAATCATCCCATGTCAGCTTTCCTGAGTAAGCGAGACCTGAGCCCATTTCATTGCTGGTAAGCTACACATCTCCAGCTCATAAGCACTTTCCGTTGAAATTCCCCTTGGACTGGTGTTCCCAAGTCTGAGTTCTTCTCTTCACTCTACAAGTCTTAAATGTTCAAATTAAATTCTCAGCTACTGCTCTTTTTTTTCCTTTTTTTTCCCCCTTAAATAGTTTGTTTAGGTCTGCTTCAAAGCTCTGGGGACCCCAGAAGTAGGGAAGCCAGCTCATAGCTCCTTCAGCTGGGAGGTGTTGTGGGACTATGGGCCAGCAAGACTGATGTTGCTGATAAGGTCTGGTGGTGTGACTCAGAATTAAAGGTTACTTTCCAAACAAAAAATAGGGGTGCAGTTTGAATAATTTACATTGAAACCTTTGGGAGTCCCTCCCAGTGGAGCAAGTCTAATAACACTGCCTGGGGAGGATAGACTTTGGGGCTTGATATATCAGCCTCACCTACGAAAGCAAGAAGAAACTATGCTTTATAAGAATCAGAATGTACTGATATTTAGCATCTTTGTGTTACTGCCTAAGGCAGGCATAAAACAGTAGTTATTCCAACGTGTTGTAAGAATGACGTGCTTTCAAAGAAATTCAGAGTTATGCTCTTTGGAGAGCTGACCTTTTAAGAATTTTCTGGCTTTTAGCTCAGGTTAGGGTCAGTTCGTCTGTATAAAACTTCCAGATGCTGTGATTCCCTCTATAATGTCCTGGTTACACAATTCTCATTCACAGGTAAAGACGTAAGTTTTGAGTGGGTTCTAGTCTCCTGCAAAATCACCTCTGACTTCAGGTCCTCTGCTTTTACTTTCCCTTGAAGGAAAAAAACCCCTTATAATCCAATGAAAAAAATCTATGTAAAATTATTTTTTTGTTTGAGAAACTCATATTCTATTGCTTAATTTTCATATTAACAGCTAATTGAGAAAAACACTTCATTGTTGAATGTGAAAACATTACAATTTCTTCTTTGCAGATGCTTTTGCAGCATCCTGGCTCTGCTTTTTTTTTATGAAAAGAACAATTAGTGAAATCATGACTAGGAAACCCTGATAAGAGGAGGAATTCAAAAGCAGCATCTAGAGCAATAAAAATGAACTTCGGAGTGGGGAGAACCACCTGTCTCCTCACCTTTCTCCTATGGCAATGGCTGATGTATGGAGCCCTTGACTCAAACAGAGCAGCAAGTGAGGGAGCAGCAGAGGGTTATGTCAGTGGCTCAGTGTGCTGGAAGGTATTCCTTCTGTGTTGGGTTGTGTGTACATCATGCAAATAAGCTTGTTACCAAAATGCTGTTTTTCCTAAGAATTCTTCAAATAGCATTATTCTGCTACAAGAGAGGGAGGTATTTGCTTTCTAGGGTGGGGGGAAATTGTGTTACCATATTTCTGCCTCATTAGACTATTTTTGTAAACTCTTCAAAACAGGGAAGACCTACATTTGTAAGGATTGGAATAGGACTTAAAGGAGAACAGAAGTCTACTATACTTTGCTGCTTTTAGAGTTAGAGGATTTGAGTTGAAACAACTTTGAATTACTCAGGATAAGATGAATTTTTGGATCTGAGCCAAATTTCCAGTTTTAAGGAAAAATGCAATTTCTCTAGCAGGTCACAAGTAAATACAGTCCTTTTTGTTTCTTTTTGATACCTCATTCCTTACTTAGGAGGTGCTTTAATGGCCTGAGCTGGTAAAGTGCACTCTTGATGAAGTTTTTGTATACACGCACACCCTGGACATTGGGAAAATAAGAGTAGTAGTCTCAAATCTCTGTAAACACAAGGATGTCGTGCCCAGATACAGGATATGCAGGAGAGAAGGAGCTTTATTTGCCCTTCAGCTCATCAGTATAATGCTGGTAAAACAATCCAGTTCTGAGGCCCAAATTCTCTTTTCAGAGAATCAATAACAATGTGAAGAACTTTGCTGGAAAACAATTCTTCCAGAAGGCGAGTGTGCCAGGTCTGCAAAGTTCACAACTCGTGCTAGCCTCCTTCCCCCGGACCTTGTTTCTGGTCTGCGCAAAATGGGCAAGACCAGAACTGCCAAGGCTGGCTTTGGCTCACCCCATCTCAAAAGCAGAGCTTTAAAAATGGAAGAGCAGACCAACTTAGATGAACAGTTAGTAACTCAAATTAATTTTTAATATTCATCTCCCAATTGTTTTGGAGAGGGGCTTAGCAAGACTACTCAAAAATTCTGTCTGAATGCTGCATGATCAACTGTGTTTTGGCAAAGTTTCTGCCAAGCCTCCCAGAAGTCCTTCACAGCACATCAAGCTCCCAGACTTGTATAGCTTCCTCTTGGCAAGGGCATTTGATAGTCCACAGACTTCAATGCCAGAACTAGAAAACAATAAAATAAACTATAAGCTATAATGCAAAAAGAGAAAAAAAAATAAAAGAAAAATGGTACTCCTTGTAATTGAGTCATCTTGTTGAGGGACATAAAATTCTAATCAATTGTTTTTGCATAACGATCAGTTGTCACATTGGGCTCTAATTGAGCAGCCAGATGGAGCCTTGTAGTTGTAGACTGTAGCAGTAGTATTCCTGGGACACACAAAACCACATGAGGTGATGAACATTAGATTCATCTTCCTATTAACGTGTAAGGAGAGCTCTGCTTTACAGGCAAAACCGGATTTCCCAAACCAAACATATTCCAATCAATGTGCTTCTCTCTCCTGAATGGCAGATAGAAACCTTTATTTTAATGGATCCTTTCTGGGCTTATAGGTGTTGCTGAATATACTCTGAAGTTGGGGCATGGGTGGCTTCCAAATGCCCAAATGACACGGAGTATCTACAGGAACTTCATTTCCTTTCTAACGTTTTTGTATATGCTCCATATGCGTGGCACATTTAAAAGGACACTGACGAGACATTTTTCATAAACATTCTGTGTCTTAGTGTTTATAAAAGCTTCTTGGGAAAACTGAAGCTGAAATCCATTTCTTGAGTGAATTGTTTTTCTCCTCCATCTGGATACTTTGATTTACTTGGCTGTGAGCTTTCTGGTAGCAGCAGAAGCAAGCAGTAATAAGGAACTGAGAATATTTAACTATTTATCCCTAAAATTAACCAAAAATAGGCAAGTCCCATTTTGACCGTGGGAAACTTGGCAGCATTCTGTCTAATAGGGTATTGAATCAAATACAGTCAAGAAATAAAAATGACCAAACAAACATTTTTATACCTAAATACAAACTGTGTTTTTGTGTTCCCTAAGATGTTCTTTGTCCAATAAACTTCATTGGCTTTGGAAAGGGCTCAACAGAACCACACCAGTGTCTGGTTTTTTTTAATGTATCTACTTGATGATACGTGGGCAAGTAGGCAAAAATATTGATCCGGGAAAAAAATGTATTTGCTGATCTTTTCCCTAGCTTCCAATAATGATTAAAGTTACAATAATTCCTCTAGGATTTAGTGACCCTTCTCTTCAATGGAGAACTGCTAAGGGCAGCTGTCACTGCTGCACTGCATGAATTTAGCAGGATGCTGGTTGGGACGTGATGCACGGTTGTGACTTTGCAGTGACTGTGAGCGTTGCACACACACCATGAGCAGCCACACGTGTGTTGGGGCCTTGGTCAGCCTGCCACATCAACCTCTGATGGGCAGATAGCAACACCTGGTTCTTTTGATTCATTTGACCACAGTTAAGATCTATCATCTTCATTGTGAAACCTTTTTTTTTTGCAGTCTCCCTCTCAAACAGTCTTCAGATGGCATTTCTTTCTGCTTTTCTCTTACTTTCACAGTTCTCTCTAATTTCCTCTCCGTCTTCTAATCCGACTCCTAATTTCACGGCTGTGCAGACTACTTATTAACAGCTGTCATATTCTTTCTCCTTTCTCCTTCTACCCCTTCTTGTAGCTGAAAATTTCAGCTAAAAATAGGTAGGATATGCTCTGGGGAGTTCACAACAACTCTTAAGGAGCAGTACACAGGTTGCTTTCACTGCTGTAAAACACTATTTGACAAGTACCCACAAAAAACAAAGTGCTTCTAAAAATTCATCTCTCACCAGAAGCCACCTTAATTTCAATTCTTGGGAAGGTCTCTGTGTCCCCTTTCACTGCAATTTGCTAAAAAAGGATTAATTTGATTTTTTTTCTATTTTATATAGCTATTTATATACATATATAGATATAAATTATATATATTACTGTATTGAAGGATCTTATGTGTTACTATTTTGTAGCCATTCTAATGTAATACTACATTAAAACAATGCATTGATAACAGAAATTAATACTTAACACATTTTCAATTAATAGCCTGTCTGAAAATGGATCTTTTTCAAAGAGATGAAACCTTATTATTATCTAGTCATTTCTTAATGATTGAACTAAAATGAATGAGTCAGTGCTTTGTTCCTCTGAGAAATCATCAAAAAAAGAAGTTCTTTCCTCACGTTTCAACCAAGAACTTCAAAACTTCCACATGTTTGCAGGAAAGATGCCTCCTTTTCAGGATATCATTCCCCATATACATTTCTGAAATATCTGAAATTAGGCTGAATAGGCATATGCAGTCACAGGTATCAGAAACCCAACAATTTCATTTTATGTCTTGGCCAATGATTTTTGAATGTGAGAGGCCACAGTTTAGCTAAAGTACACACAGAGATTATGAGAGAAAATATTCTTTCTTTTGAGAGAGAACTGCTTAATTGTTTCATTAATATTAAAATGTGCACAAAGATTTACTTTTTTATTCTGAGCTGGGACAGCCCTTCAAATGAACAGTGCTGGTCCATTGCTATTATGCTGTCATGTTAAAAAAAAAAAAAAAAGAAAGAAAAAGGTACCTTCCATTTTAACAACTTCTTGGCTTTTTACCTTATAATTATAGATTGATTATGGCTTTTAATCTCACTTTTTAATGTGGTTTTTATTGTTAAGGATGATAGGTCCAAGGGGATTTTCAGATGTGAGAGGACTCTTTTGGGAATGATATGTATAAGAACTGCTGGATGCTGCAGATAAGCTTGACACATCTGGGAAGCAATCTGTGTGTGGGTTTTGAGGGGATGTGCCATTAGTGCTCCAACCACCACCCAGGGATAGTGTGAGCTCAGAGTTTGCTCCGTGCCCTTGACCCTACCCTGGCAGTGTGTTTCTGTTTGGCTTCTTGCTGAGGCAGTGGGAAAAAGCAAGATGGGACGAGATTCCTTGGCCAGGTGTACCACTCAAAGATCATTGTGGGGAAAATTCCCAAGTGACATCTTCATCCTAAAAATCAGTCAGCACTTTGGTGTCTGTGTGTGAAGACAGACACTCAGGAACCTCTGCTCTGGTCATATCCGAGAGAGATGATTCTACTGTGGCTGTCTTTTTAATCCTGGGCGTATCAGGGTGACATTTTAGGTTACAAGTAACTATCTAGTGCTGTGCTTAGAGAATGTAGTATTTCTAAAGGGAAGCCCATGTAAGACAACCAACTTCCCCCTACCATGGCAGGCTGGAGTGGTATCTGGAAGTACACACAGTCTGTGAGGTGTCTGACGTCCACATCTAGGCTCATGGAGCTCTTCCCCTTTTGTCATAACTATACAAGGTTTTTGCAAGGGAAATGGTAATTGTGTCCTAGCTAAGTTTCTTTCTGATGGAGTCTGATTTGTTGAAGCATATGTCTGTTCTGTGCTCCCATGTGGGCTCTGAATGCACAGCATCAGCCCTGGAGAACCTTAGGATTCCTTAATTGCCTACTCTGATGAGATCTCAAACCTAAGGTGTAGGCTTATGGCTCATTGGACTTGTGCTGGTATATTGAAAACAGTTTTGTCAGGTGTTCAAATGCACGTTTTTGTATATGGGCCTTGTAATCACTTTAAAATCCTTGGTGTATATGTATTTGTTTATTACACTGATAAAAACCATCCAAAGCTGCCTCACTTCTTGGGTGCTGCCTTGGCATACAGAATGTTATAAGAATAAATATTGTCCATATGGCCCAGGCCCTAGACCTCATCACCAGCCTAACCAGGCTGGCTGTGCCTTGCAACAAATTCTAAGAGTCTCACCTCACCAAGCTTGGGATTGGCAGCTGCTGAGAATCCATAGAAAAATACCAGTGAAGAAGGTTTCTCAGGAAAGCATGAAAGATACATTCATAGGAAAGTCTTGAGCTGTCTGGAGTTGGAAATTTTCTGCTGACATGATTTTTTCCCAGGAAAATAAACAATTTTGCAGAAAACAATTCTCATGGCAAAATTTTTATTTGCAGTTTATCATTTCCTGGATGACAGCCACAGAGAACAGAAATGGAATTCTGTCTTCAAACTAAGGAAGGAGGTTGTGTGTGTGGACACCCAGCTGTTGACCTGCATCTGTCGGATTTAATACACTTTGTTAGCCAGTAGTGGAAGTGGCAAATCTGAAACATCAAAATAATACACATGCCCGAATCACAATGTAGACTCCCTGCCAGATGTCTGATAAGAATCTTCCCAATTCATTTGGTCCAATGCTTTAAGCATAGAGCAAGTTAAGTGAAACTTCAGTCTTTTGTCAGTGAAGACCACAAACTGCATCTCACCACTAAGAGAAAATGGAAATTGTATGTGCCTGTGTGTGGTCTATCCCTTATTCATCAATTTCACCTCTATGGAGCTGCTTTTTTTGATTAGGTTTTCATTACAAACTGACTGCAAAACACAGATTTAAATAAAAGGAAAGCTTGTGTGTGGTATTGGCAGCTTTACTACTTGAGGAATAATAATTTGTGAGCATGGATTTACCTGAACTTCAGCTCCTGGACATTTTCTAGAAACCTGTTTTATTGAAAAAACCCTACCATATTGACATTTTTATGTCTGGTGTTCTCTCTGTCAATGCTTTTTTTAGCAACCTTTTGTGCTGCCTATTCCTCAGTCTTGGCTTTAGGATCTAGATTTATTTCACAAGCAAAAAATTTTTTTACAATGATGCCCTTAGGTAGATCAGAAACCTTTACATCACTTTTACTGTAATATCATCCTGAAATTACTTTAGCCCTAGTGTAACTTTCCCGGAAATTATTTTTACCTAAATTGCAACAGATACAGATGTCTGTCAGGCAAAATAAAAAGTAATAGTTATAGGTGAGTTTGTATTTCTGGAATATTCCTCATATAAAATTAATGTAGTGCAACACATACACATGCGAAGCAGTAAAAAAACCCTCAACATTGAATTAGCGATTCAAATTCTGTTTCCAATTAAGTTGTTGTATACCCAGAGCTATTCCACAGATTGCTGCATTATTACTTTTGATTTATTCCTGTATAATTAAAAAAAACTTAATGTCATCAACTCCAACGGAAGTCACAGTCTGAAAATTTAAACTAGAGAAATATACTTTGAGATAGTTTCTGAGTAATGAATTGCAATGTAATTCAGTATCAAAAGAAGCAGTGATTTAATACTAGTACCCTTTCATTGTCTTACTTAACTTTGTGTTCCAGGTATGCATCTCAGTTAGAAAAAATCCCCAAACCAAAGTACTAAGACTCAAACAAAAGCTTTTTAATTTTATTTTTTACATTATCGGTACTATTTGTCTGCCAAACATTGAGTTAAATTTGGGTAACAATCCAGATCTCTTGCAGAACAGACTCAAAGCAGAAAGAGTATATTATGACCCACTAAACTTTTTCAGTGTCCAAAATAATTGCATTCTGCTCCATTTTCCTTATCCTGATACTTTCCTGATATATTCTTCAATATGCATCTGTTCCCTGAGTTATGACTCCTTATAGCTGCTCAGATCAACTCTTTGTTTACTGTGTGTACCAAGTTGCATTCATCTATCCCCCTTTCTGGTTAACAACTGATTTTTGCATGGATCCTAACTATCCTAAAAATTTTTTAAGGATTACTGCAAATTAGTCAGACTCAAACAAATAGATGTCTTTTTGCCATTAATTCTCTATCACCTGTTTGACTCAGTCAAACCAGATTTTTAATTATTTCAAACACATGTTCATACTTTCTGAAGAATTACTAAAAACTGTCCTGACAGAGGCAACTTTAGATGGCAGTATAAGCATGACCTGGCATGAGATTTTTTGAGTAGTCCCAGAACCTGTACTGCCTGCACCTCAGTTTTAGAAACCAAATTAAATATTGCTGGCCACTTAATCAAATAACATGCATCCTGCTACAAAATCTAGCAATAAACTAGCCAGAAAAGGCAATAGTTCTGTATTCAATTTCTCTTTTTTTTTCCACAGAAGAGGGGATAAATAAATGTCAAATGCACAGAGAGAGACTGCTATTTCACTGCAGAAATAATTAGATGGACCTTTCTTGACTCCTAGACTAGAGAATAAAATACTTGTAGGTAATAGTGCCCTTTGTGCTGTTTTTAAGAGTCCGTGACTGATGCTTCCTCTGGCAAAGGCACACTTCCCTCTGTGATTAAATATTTACCACAGTGAAAGACCAGCAGAAGGACTAAGTGCCTCCAATTGACTATTGTGGGGGTCCATAAGAGACTACAGTCCATATATAAATATTTTAAAAGATCAGGTCAGAGCAGTGTCCATATCAGGCCATCTCCCTGTAGATCAGGGTGTGCTCTTTGTTGGTAGGCAGATCCATGTTTGCTTACCAACAAACTAAGCCTCCACTTTACTTGCTGTGCCTTTGCTATAGATCACTAGTTAAATTACCACATTAATCATGCATATGAAGAGCTCTGCTTTGCCTGGTGATTAAGAAGGGCAAGAAAAACATAATTAAAGGTGCCACAATCTGTTTTGTTTGTCCTGGGTATTGTTATTGTTTCCAGGGTTCACCCACAGGAAGGAAATTCACATTTAATTCTTTGGACCAAGAGGTGTCTGAATTTATGAGGATCTTAGCCACATAGGAGCCATCTGTCTTTTCTTTCCTTGAAAAAACAAAATACAGGGCACCTTGCCCCAGGTCTGCTATCAAGAGCATTTGGAGGGAGTGAAAGGGACTCAATAAAGCTCTCCCAGACTGGCTGCTGATCCAGAGCATAAGACCATGCTCCAAGACGAAGGCTGGCCAGTCCTTGGCTTATATCTTGAGGAAAAGGATGATCATTGAGAGGGCTTTTGAGTTCATGGCTGCTCAGTTTTTTTCACCTTTCTGTGGAGAACAACTCTAATTATGGGTCCTACTAAAACGTATGGTTGTGAAATTCATCTGGTCTGACAGTAACCTCAGGAGAGTCCCCTACAGAACCCAGGGCTTGCAGACTTCTGTCTGCAATTCTCCTCCTTCTGGCTACGTCTTGTTTGTGGTAGTAGAATGAGCTGAGGGGGAAAAAAAAAGAAGAAAAAAGACAAAACCTGAAGAAGTGACTCTATTGCAATAGATTTGGGGAATCAGAATAATAATTTGTTTTATACTGAACTGTGGTGATATAAACAAATACAGTTCTGTATCTGATGAGGAAACTAATTAATCAACAGTTTATCAAAAGTATGTCTGAAATAAAGTATGAAACAAGCAATTTTTATGCAGCCCTCTGAGATTTGAGAACACATCTTTATAAGGTGTTACAAAATCTTACAGCAGTTTAAGGTACGTGAGTGAAACAGATTCTTTGGTACTAAGACCGGGGCAATGACAGGAGAGCACTTCAGACACGGGATATCTATTGCTGGGTTTAAACCTATTTCCTTTCATAACAACTCTATTTTCAGTTTCTCCCTCCTAGTCACACAGGCATGAGTTTAACTCAAACTTGGACTCTGGGTACAGGATCTCCTCTGGCAGGCTTGTGTTTGGGGTACCTCAGAACACATTTGAAGCAGCCCAGGTTCCCCTCAGCCATGATGGAGCCTGAACACACTGCACTTCAAACCCCATATGGGAATCGCGTGATGTTGTGAAAGGCTCGCTGTGGGCCACCCCTCTCACCGGGGAAGCAGAACCCAGGAGGAATGGAGCTAAGCTGCAGCAAGGCTTTGTTAGCCATCAGCTGTGCTAATGGCCAGCACTGGGAAGCAGCAGGGACTCATTAGCCTTCCTGAGACCCTATGTGTGTAGGGAGGAGAGGCAACTGCTGTGGGCTTCTGGGAGTCCTTGCCTGTCAGGGTACAAAAGGGCTGTTTATGCTCACATGACCTTTCCATATGAACCTGCTTTGCAGTCAGGTGCTGAAAGGTGTTTCACACAGTTAGTTATTTCTGGTGGGTAACAGGCCCCTCGCTTCAGCAGTTTTTCTAGGAGGAGTAGAGTAGGTTGTCTTTTTTTTGGTTTCAGGCTACATAAAAATTACTTTATGGAAGCTTAACAAAAAGTTTGTTTGATAAGAAGACATTACCAGCACTAACAATTAGCAAAGAGAGGCATAATCAAGGCTGGCACCTCCTGAAGCAGGAAGGAGGTAACCTGGTTCTGGAGGTTTTGGGGAACACCTTTTGTAAACTGGTCTCCTTGGAGCTGAGGAATGGCAATCCTGTCTCTCCTCTGCTTGAATGACTCCCAGAGACCCAGCAGTGCAGCTATTGTTGGCAGAGCAACACCCACCACTTTTTAGAAAACATGAAGCAGGGCAGGCGAGCAGTATAGGGCTTTTCTTTTGCTCAAATAAAACACAAGCTGCACTGTAATTTCTCCAGTGAAGGGTAGCACTGTATCTCCATGTGCAGCCTTGGCCATGATAAAGCTGTGTTCTGGTCAGGCGCTCTGCAAACCATACCCAGTAGATGTTGAAAAGGCTGAGAGCTCCCGCCTGTGTTACACGGAAGAGATGAGATTTGTATATTTATTTTTAGAATGGAAAACAGCCTCAGTTGCGGCAGAAGACTGTGCAACTCCGACATAGAAAACAGGTTGCAACAATGAGTATGGCTGGTGAATAGACTTCTTTTTCTTGTTTAACAGACGTACCTCTTGCCTCAAAGATCAGACATGCACGCATTTTAGTCAATGCACACCAATCAGGAGATACCTTCCTCAGAGGCAGTGCATTCAGCAATGGAATACTTTTGGATCATATTAAAGAAAATGGGAGAAGAATTAGTTTGTTATTTCCTTGGATGTGTAGTGATATATTTAAAATCGTGGTGATCTTGTAATTGTGATGTTTGTTTTCAGTAAATCTGACTGAGAGGTGACATGTGAAAATAAATTTCAGGCAGCATCTTGTTTTAAAAAATTTAATTGCTACATACCTACATGAAACACCTTAGCAGGTTCTTTTCTGGTGAAATAAATAATAATCAGCACATATCAAACAAGCCATCAAGCCACCTCTGACTGGCTTGGCCAAGAAAAATAACAGCTTTCCTTCTGATTATGATCACAATAATGTCAGAATAATAATAACTTTTTTCTACACAACAAGTACACAGCACTGTGGGAATTCTCAACACATTGGTCGTCTCAAAGGAGTCATAATTTACCATTTCAGCTCCATCAAATGCCCAGGACAGTACATGGCTGCTACAACCTGAACATGTTCATTTTCATTTAAAACTGTTTTGGCTTCAGCAGTACCCAGAGATCTTACACAGGGCTGGGATGATAAACATACTTCAAGATGTGGCCAAGGGCCAAGGAACTGTTGTTTCAATGCTTCATGCTCTTGGTCTTTGACAGGGTCTTTAATAAAGCTGTGTCTCCCAGGATGGACCACAGTCTTGTAAACTACAAAAGCTCGCAGTAGGGGAATTAACCAGGCTGAGAAACCCTGAGGGGACCTGAAAGAAATTTTTTCATTTTCTTTTCTTTTTTTCCTGTTTGGTAGGAAAGAAAATATTCTGTAAAATGTCCCTGTATTAAATAAAAGGATTAACATTCCCCATCTCTCCTCCCTTTCCTTTTTTCTTCACAGAAATAATGTTGATGGGAATTTTTCCAAATATGCCCACATGGGTTAAAAAAGTCTCCAGTCAATGTACCCTTTTTCAACCATAATTACTCCCATCTATAGAACGTGTCACAAATACATTCTTTAAATTAAAATCAGAGAGAAGATGAAGCTGTGAAACAATGAGTGGCATCCTTTAAAAAATCAGAAGAATGAGCATAATAATTGGCCATAAGAAAGGGAGTGCCCAGAGTTTTCATTCTTATGAGTTTACAAAGACGAATTAGAGGAAATGCTTGCACTTGCTGAAGAAACTTAGAGGATGCAAAAGTTAAATCCTCCAGCAAATTAAATACATTGCCAGAAATACAGAGAATTCCCTTAGGTCTTACCTACATCTTTCATCTGGAGTTGTCAAAGCACTTCTTAAGGCTTCAAGAACTGCTTTCATGCTGACTTCTGGGACATTTACTCCTTAAACTTACCTTCTAGAAATATTTTGGCACAAAACATCACAGAAGTGAGGTCTTATAAAACTGGAGGTTATGGTATGGTTTTAATTAAAGGAATGGTAATAGTCTACATAAAAAACCAATTGACTGAAGAGTAAAACTGTATATGACCAAAACTATTCACAAACTTAGGATAAATTCAGAAAATTCTCTTTACTTTAATAATGATACACGGGGGACAACATAGCTGAGGAAACAGGTGCAGAAAATAATGATAATTCCATTGAACAGCTTGAAAATGTGGAACAAGTTCAGACAATGAAAATCTACTTCCTAGCAGAAAGGGGGGGGGGGGGGGGGGGGGCACAGAAATGGTCACATGACTCAAGTGAAGATAAAGGCAAAGCAGAGAGCTGAGTGCATATTTAACACCTCTAACTTCAAACCCAAGTGACTAATGCTGACAACTCAAGAGAATGCATGCATATGCCGTGGTATGAAATACTGTGAGATGTGCAAGGTGCTTAACCTGTTTTTCTGATTAATGAGGAGAATTTAAGAGCCATTCACGTGTTTTAACTCAAAGGGACATATAACTGTATGGCTGTCTGGTTTAATTGCAGCGCAACGTGTGATTGGGTCAAAGAAATTATGCATGCAAAATAAAGACATAATATGCCTTGAATTTGATGTTTATCTGTCCGAATTACGAATGGGTTTCAAAGTAACCATAGATCATGTCATTCATAAGAGGAGGTTGGAGAAATACGGTGACTGTGCTCTGGAAGCACGGCTGCAGCAGACTTCCTCTTCAAACAAGATTAAGGATTATTTCTGAAATTTTAGCTGGTAAACATACATATATTGCAACAGGATATTTTTCCAAATGTGTCACAGATTCTTGGACTGACAGGTTGAGAGGAGGTGCTCTGAGTAATCTACCCTGACTTAGAGGCAAGAATAAGAACAAGTGTCAGGGCATGACAAAAGCATGGAAGGTTGTACTGGATTTAGAGTGGGCTTGGAAGACAACAATGAGAGATGTAGCACTATGAAAACAATGGTGTTACATATGATTTCGTACTTTCCTATTCTGCGTGTTTATCAGGTGTGCTTTCAGTGTTTTTGGGAGAACTCCCAACAGGCAGAAGAGCAAGTACCTCTGCTGTGGTTTGAAGAGAAGCAGTGTCACTGACAGAGGAAGGACATGTGGAAGAGTTTGGGATGATTGAACCTTCTGGAATTATGTCAGCCTGACTCAGAGAAGAACTGGAGTAGTGAAATGACTATGAGGGGGACAGGTGTATAAATATACAGGACGATCCAAAGGTATTACATATATTACTTCTTTACTACTAGAAATTTTTCCTATTTTTCATAATGGATACTCCTTGCAGTTTCTTCAGAAACAATGGAACTTTCACTGCAGTGGGTTATTGTCTTAAAAAATAGTATTTTACATGGATTACAGCAATAAATTATTATTGAAGAGCTACATTTTTTTAACACAAGGCTTCGGGCCTCAGTGTTTCTGAAGAGGAATGTATCAGGATCTTGTCACTTCCTTCTGGGACGGAGTTCTGGGCTAAATACACCTCCAGCACCCAAAATGAGATGCCCTTGCTAACACTAACAGTGGCAGGTGGAGACCCCTGAGCATCAACCCCGAGCAGACATGGGCAGCCTTGCACAGGGCTTGCGCAGTACAGACGTGGAATGACCGCCAGCCTGGCACAGAAGTTAAAGAAAAGGGAACAAAAGAATTTCCCTAAAATTCACAAATGTTAATGGTAGCTCAGGAGCACAAGAGACAACGGGAACAATCTGAAATGAGAGTGGCTCAGACTCCCCATGAGGGTAGCCAAGCAGGGTCACAGAGATATTGTGCAGTCTTACAGCAGCGTGTAGGGCTGGGTGTCCGCCTTCCAACTGATTTATCCTGTGATAACAAATGCAGATGTCACAGGTTCATAGATGTTGCTAAAAAACCCCAACTACAACAACAAAACCAACCTAAACAAACAAACAAAAATCCTAAATAAAACCCAACCAAAAAACCCCCCAAAACATAAAAAGGTTTTTATTTAATGCAGCATTGCTCTCTTGAAAACTAGAAAGATGGTGGTGTGGAAGGCACAGACAAATATTTGTACAACAGCTGTTATATATGATATATGAAGAACGACCAAAGGAAGTTAAATTGCTCTCTCAGCAAGAGATCAATGAAAACAGAAGAGATTTGGATGAAAAACAGGCTCTGAGCTTGCATTGATTAGAACTTCACAAGTTTAGTCAGAATGAACTAATGTTAAAAAGTCACCTTGGTCAAGTGAAATGATTAAGTGGAAACATTTTTAAAGCGAGCAAAATGCTTCCTAAAAGAATATGACAGTCTGACAGAAAATAAGCATCTGGTAGCAGACTGAAGTGAGAGCAGCTACACAGAAGAAAGAAAAATGGAATATTTTAGTTTGATTTCAATATAAGAGATCAATCACAGGGTTCAGGTTGATCTTGCTTGAAGCAAGTTGTTCTACAATTGTATTAGACAAGGTGCTTAAGCACCCTATAATTTGAGCCGTGATATTCTTACAACAACACTAGAGCAAGGGAACTTGAGCTAAGTTTTTTAAAACTCTTTGTGAACTTTAGTATTTGATTGCTTTATTGTGACAGATAGAGTTTTAATAAAATGTGCCTAAATGAATCAGAAAATGATACATGAGGATTGCTCACTTGATTGAACTCAAGGGGCATCTTTTAAGTCAGATGGGCACAGACCATCATTATACCTATTGTCAGGATGGGATCCCATCCACCAAGGAGTGTGTGGACCTTGCAATATAGGCTGTGGTTTGCAGAGTTCTCCAGCACTGCTGGGGAAAATGGATGTGCTGAACATACCCTCTACCCTCCCAAAAGTTCTCGTGCTGTTAAGTGAAATGAGAGAAGTTTGCAAATGACAAAATATTTTGACTCGCTTGGCAATGTCAAATTTCATTTTGACATTTCTGAGGCATTTCTATGAAACTGAACCCTTTCATGAATAATTTGAAAGCATGGATTTTTCATTTTAATTCTGGATGCAAACAAACACTGAAATATTTGAATTATCCATGCAGTGAAAACTGATTTTGGCCAGCTCTATTCTGTAATCAGTTTAGGCACTGAATGGATTTTAATGATTCACAAACTTCCTGTGATATGTTAAATATTTCTTCTTTCTTATTTCTTGAGTATGGTAAAATAATTAACTTCTTTAATCCTGATCTGTAATAACCCTGCGTAACATTGGCACCTTTTGTTTTCTTTCCTCTGCATAAATGTATTTGATTTGCTTATTAGGAGCTGTGAAGCACAGTTGTAAGTAAAGTGTAGTCTCTAGACCTCAAATCACGATTTATGTAACATTAAGAGGCATATAGTCTGCCTTACCTGCTGTTAAGGCAAGTACATTTAGACACTTACCCAGAGCACAATATAAAATGCATCCACTCTTCACTTTTCTTGGTTTCAACCCCTTTCCTAGAGTGACTTCTTCCTTTACTGTCAGACCAGACCTCCTCTGGGGGCAAGGGAGGCATCCTGGATGAAATGACCATGTTTAATGAGAATTTTTCCTACCTATTAGACTTTTCTCTCCTCATTATCAGTATTAAAATCTCAGGCACTACACATGCTGAGATGTTTCCTGGGTTGTCAGGAATATATATCCTTAGACACCCGGCCAGGACTTTCTATAATCTTCACTGGGCATGAGGCCAGTGTGTGCCCAGGCTAAGTTTTCTTGGCATTAATAACAGCATATAGACATGGTCATTCTTGGAAGTTCACATCAAGCTTGAAAATCATCTCTTACTTATGAGTTTGTATACAACATCAGTGAACTCTGAAAATCGAAGCTGATGATCTTGCTGTGAATAATGACAAGCCTAAACATGATCAATAGATGTGTTCCAAGAAGCCTGTGCACAGCTGGAGGCAAAATAGGCACATTTAATTTTCTCATATATCTGTTTAATTTTAAAACATGTTGTGTATACATACACAGATCAGATTTTGAATTTGGTGCTGCATGTAGTGATTACAGCTGATCTTCAGAGTGGAATCTCAGAAGAAGTATAGGGAATGGGAATATTATCCAAAAACGTAGCGGTTTCATCTCCTTTGTCTCTTGCAGGGGTAGAATTTAGATCGCTTGACATCTTCCAACAGATGTTATAAAGGAAGCGCTTGGCTATTTGGCTCAGATCTTTTACAGCACAACACTGGTCAGTAAAACATTCACATCTATTTTCAATAGGCTGTTCCAGATCTTGCTTCTATTGGTGAAAAGCAGAAACATTTGTTTAAAACCCATCTGACACTGTGCAAGCATAAAAGCATAAGATCAGAATGAGAGCCATGGGAAAGCTTTGATAAACATTTCTATTTTTGTAGAATGATTCCTCACATTTTCAACCTGGTCTCAAAATGTAAATGTAAACTTTAATGGGAAAAATGACCTGAGCAGGAGACTGAATATAGGTCTGGGCAGAAAACCACAAAAAATCTTGTGGATCTTTTTACAGAATGGTGAAAAATGAAACCATGTCTTCCCTTTTTGCTGAACAGCTCCAACATTATGATGAGCTATGGGTGTATTGATGAGACTGTGCTCAAAGTAGTGGCTTAGAACACAGCAGGATGTGCTGGGTTTTGTTTGTTTTTCTTTACTTAAGGTTGGCTGCTAATGGAAGGAGTCCCAAAGACGAGTGATAAGTTGACCAAAGTGAGGCTCATTCACAAAGATCAATGGTCCAACAGCACTCATCTATTATCTTGGACATGTGTGCATGGTAATCAATGGTCATCCATCTCTTTCCTGGAGGTCGATTAATCTTTTAAATTTTATATGCTTGGTACCCTGGCGGAGAGCTTTTTATAAAACCCTTTTCCTTTTATATATTAAAAAAAAGTACTAAATTATCTAAACTATACAGGATATGGTTCTTTAAAATGTAAAGGGAATAACTGAGGTATGAAGTCAGCTCATGGCCATTTCTTCTTCATGTTTTGAGGACACATGGTTTTAAATCTTTTTACCTGTAATGGTTTTAAAATCAGTGAGATAGCAAAGTTTTAGCACAGAGTTTATTGTTTATGAAACTGAGTAAATTAATCTTGTAGGATAGCATAAAGGGATAACACTGTCAGATGAGATCGGTGCAGTCTTGAACTTGCAGTAAGACTTACGTCCTACCGGGGAAGAAACTTTATCTACAATGCGTCTTAAATAGGAGACAGAACCACGTTAAATGCACGTACCTCTGAACGTTTAACTTGGCAATAGGCATTACCATCCTTCTGGTAATGCTAGATCTCTGTCTTGATCAAATAAACCTCATCAAATATCCTTCAAGACAGACCTTCAGCGGGGTGGAATAAACAGCCACCTGACAGTTTATAACATATCTTGACAAGAAAGGAACAAGAGTTGTCCTTGGAATATTCCCCAGCATGCAAAATACTTAGAGGAAGGCAGTATCTTGCTCATAACACAACCTATGCAGCCTTAATTGAAAGACTTCTCAGCTGAAAAAAAAGTAGAAAATATCTAGATAAATTATCATCTTGCATAAAGCAAATAATTTCTCTTACTTTTGTCTATTTGTTTTGTGTTTCTTGAAATAGAATTGCATCAAGAGCTTTATTATCAGCAGGAATTCTAAAATTAGGTAAAAAATTAGCCTTCATTAATGTTGGTCTCATTTTTATTATATTTTCTTTGATATACTTTGCTCTGTTCTAGTGCATCAGGTTTTTGTAAAAAAATATATATGTCCCTATTGTTGTTTTCTAAGTGCTTAATGCAAAGTGAAGATGGATGAAGTAAGACATCCTATGTTGAAAAGAAAAAAAAATTAAATCATAATTTACTAAGTGGTTTAATATGTCCAGTATTCTTACAGTAATATATTGTTGCATTATTGTATACAGTTTCTTATCTTTAAAAAGCTAAGTTCTTCAAGAGAAAAATTAAGGAAATTTACCCAAGATTGAACACAGTTGTCTGAATTCTGTTATAATAAAATGATACAGCAAACTGGAAGCAAAAAAAATAATGTTTAAATTACATGAACAGATATTTCCTGAAAAAGATTTTTTATTCAGAGGTCTTCTTACTCTTGAAGAAGAAAACACTGGACCTTCCCTGTAGGTATATTGCCATTTCTTTAGTGCCTAACCTCAGATGTGTCCCTGAGTGATTAGTATGACTGCAAAATATAGACAGCAGGCTGATGCTATTCATCCAACAAATTTTTATCACTTTCTGAACTAAACTCCTCACAAAACTGAAGAGTAAGCTAATGCATAACTAAAAAAAAAAACCCACAAAAAACACACACAAAAAATTAAGTCTCATGTCTTGGTTAGTATCTCACAGAAAGACTGGCAAAACAAAGAACCCAAATGTTCCAGGTCTTGGTTCTGTTCCATAATAATTTTCACAGAAGACAAGTGTCACTATGCAACTGCCATTCAAGTTAAGTGGAGTCTGCATTTCGTTTTGACTCTGAGGTGTCGATGTGCTGATTAGTTTTCTGATACAGCTTGGTTGTCAACATTTAAAACATTTCTTGGAAGAAGAAAAATAATTTTGAACAGAAGGCATTCTGTTATACCTATATTTATACATATTTCCCTGCACCCTCAAAACCTAGTTCTAAAGCGGTATTGGAAGAGCTGTCACCATCAGCTTGGAAACTGGTCCATTGACAGCATGTATCAATCAGTCGTCTCTCACAAGTATATAGGTTCTTTTTTCCTTTTTTTTTTCTTTCTTTTCTTTTTTTTTTTAACATGTTAGAATGGTTTAATGCTTTCTCTGAAAACGGAAAAACAGACTAAATTCAGCACGGACATTTTGGAGGGTGGCATCTCTCATTAAACAGAATAACTGCTTTTTTAGTTTGGGGTTGTTTTTTTTTTTAATTACAATGATTTAGGTCATGAATTTTTAATCAGGGTGCTTGCAGGAGATGGAAAAGTTCTGTGCTCCACAGGTTGCTTCAGTTTCATGTGAAAAATCATTGATGGTTAACCTCTCTATGTGGTATCTACCTGTCAAAGCACTTTTACTGTCTCCTTTTTTGCCACAGGACAGGAGAATGCGTTCTTTCTAGAACAGCTGGTAGCTTTAACATGCTCTTGGGAGAGGTGTAGCTGTGAATCCCTTTAGGCTGAGGAATACAGTGAAAGTGAATCTTCTGCATTTTTGAAAGGCGATTTATTTACATAAAAGGGTGAGGCCGTGTCCTGCAGTAGTTGTGCTCTCCCAGGGAGGAAAAAAAGGCAAGTTGTTCATTTTTTTCTGGGAAGGAAGACTTCGGAGAGAGCAGGGTGTCTTTAGTTTGCACTGCACGGGGCAGGTGGCGCCTGGCAAAGCATGGTGCTTCACATTTGGGCCTGCCCACACCGTCCCTACTGCATTGGATACCCACCTCTGGGATGCCCGGGGGAGATTCCCAAGTACCTGTCTCAGCATTACAATTTCTGTGACTGAACTTTGACCCTCAAGCTCATTATTCCGGTGCTCATCATTGTACACTAAGTCCAGTTTTGGAATTGGGCTTTATTCAATCAATATCTCTGGGCACAAGGCCTGTATCTCAGATCAGGACCAGCAAATACTGGTTAGAAGCTTTTTGCTTCTGAATAAGAAAAGTGAAGATATTTCCCTGTGTTAGAAGGACATTCAGAAGAAAGATATGTAAAGATAGCACCTTTCTTGCTAAAATATCCAAACTTTTTGGCAGAAATAGTACTGACTGAAAGTGGCATAAGGCCGATCATGAGTGAAGTTGATGTTCTGTGTGTTTTTTCAGGGATATACTTAACATAAATTGTTCCTGATTTTATTAGTGTATGTTGTTATAAGTAGCACCTAAATTGTCTTGCAGAAAGAGGATTAAAGGAAATATATATTTTTGTCCTTTCTAACTTGACTATTGTCTCTTGGCAGTGCTTTGTGCATCGTCAGATTTAGTTTTCACCACAGTTTCTTGGTCTCTCCTTTTATGTATTTTCCTTTTATGGTCTTTCAAAAAGCAACAGGGGACAGATAAGGATTTTATAATATAATTGTAAACCCAGAGTAATTGTCAAGGGGACTCAGCAACAGGTAAAACTTCCAAACTACTTCTAACTTTCTGGTTTAGATCAGATTCTTTTTCAACTTCATGGCATCTGTGGGCAGATCCTTGCCCAAGGCACCTTTCTGTGGCTCGTGAGGACTCACTGTCTTAATTTCCTATACAGCTCCTTTCAAAGGTGATTGCACCTACGTGTAAATATTTACATGACTTCAAACACATGCTCTGTCAAGCCACGGAGCCCAATCTACTTCCAGACCAGACAGCTTCTCTCCCTGCCAGGTGGTTCTGGTGATGTTTTTGGGGCTTCCCCTCAGACAGGGGAACTGTGAAAGTGTCAGTGAAATTAGGCAACTTCATTGTGCTCCAGGGTATACATGTCCTCTTTCTAGGGTGGCTATTCTCAAAGAAGTGTTTAAGGCCCATGTGGATTCAACCACCTATGCTACTCTTTGGGTTGACGGGTCACACAGAAATGGAGTCAATTGGAAATCACTCGAGGTGCTGTGCTAGGGGGTTAAGTTCCGTCTCTGCAGGTCAGGAGCTCTGTGAGCTGCGGTGCTCCACTCAAAATCAGGAATCCCAAACCATTGTGCCAAAAGGTCCTTGCCATGAAGTGATAATGCAGCCCTGAACGAGGGTCTTCCACTTGCCCTCACTAAGGTGACAAGGAGGAATTGTCCTAGAGGAGTGCGAGGGAAGGAGCTAGTTCTTTCTGACTGGAAAACAAGATGCACTTGTCCTGCTCAAGGATCCCAGGAGACGAAGTTCAATACCCTACTCTCTTTATCCCCTCCTCCCCACTTCTGTGAAGGACAACATCCTTCAGACTCCCAGTGTGCCATGCAGCAGACAAGCATCAGCAGATAGCAAGCTCGCTCCACCTCCAAAGTGGACAGTCCCCTTGGATACAGTACTCCTTTAAGAGTTTTACTAAATCTGCATGTGAGCTCAATCTGCCCATGGAAGAATTTCCATTTGTGCAGATGGCATCATTTGGCAGATCACTCCGATGTTGGCAGCATCACAGGGGTCATATTTGTGCACAGATGGACTGTTCTTCATCTGTTTCTTTATTGTAATAGACCCAAATAGGTTTTCCCACAATAGTACATATGCACATTACAACTCTCCTTGTTCCCTGTCAGACAACTTATTTAGCGAGAGCACACAAAAATTTCTCTCTCAGTCTCCTTCTCTTTGTTCATGTATCAAGTCCTCTTTGTTTTAGGGATGCAGGGTGAGGACAGACTCAGGAGAGCAATCAAGGATCTCTGCAATCCTGAGCCATAAAATCTGGTGGCATCACCAAATGATATTCAGAGCACTGCTGTGAGTTTAGGGTGTACTCATGCACAGATTTCTTTCTGTGGTAAGTATTTTTTGCATAATGAATATATTTACCACAGCTCCCTCATAAAGCAAGAGCCCTTAGAGCTGACATGAGTGGACAATTGGAGGGTTTGGAGAGGCTGGGGAATTGATAATTCAAACCTGGAGATTTTGAATCCAGAGCAATGATTTGACTCTAGTAGTAATGAACAAAAAGCTGTTATCATTTGACAGCTGTTTAGAAAATTGTGTTAAATGAACTCATTTTTTAGTGGTAAGACTGATTTTTTTTTTTTTGAAACACCCATTGTCACTCTCACTTGCAATCTCAGTGTGGCAGCAATGAACTGACAGTATAGTTTTCAGATGCTGCCCTGCCAGTAGTGGTTTATGAGACAGCAAAAGGACATTTTGGAAAATTTGCACTGCTTCTATTTTACTTTATACAATCATTTGCTTTGTTAATAGAAAAGTTAATCCCTGTATGCATTATATTTGATTAATGATGAATCTGTCATCTTGTGATGAAGCTTAGACATTTTCAGTCTACATGTTGATAGCAACTTTGGCTTTTCCTTCTCACTTTCTAGTCTAATCAATTTAGTCTAAACTTCTCATATGTCACAGGTAGTGCAGGTATTTCAGTATGGGCATTGTTTGCTGTATATAGCCTTGAAAGAAGTTTTCACTGTGTGTAAATGAGATCAAAAGAGCTAGGGAGCTTGGACAGTGAACTTTTGGCATTCATATATCCAGACTTCCTAAATCCAGTATGTCAGTAACATCATTTTCATGGACATTAGACAACATATGGGGTACCCTTTTTTTTTTTTCTCAAAAGGAGTACTTTTGAAAGATACATAGTTGCTTCTAATGTAAATATTACTGAAAAGGCAATTCCTTCTACAACTGCTTCAAAATGAAAAATACTTCTGCTTATTTACTGATTTATTTTTAACCTTTTGACAGCCTAGTGAAAAAAAAGGCATGAACTGGGTACCAGATGAAGTATTTTGAATCAAATTGGGAAGAATGTGTGAGAGAAATTCCAGCAACAACAGTTATTTAACTTCTTGGCTATACTGGGTAATGAGGAGAATAAAATTGCGGACTGCAGCTAAATACAGGTTACTTGGGTAATATATAAAAACCCCAAACCAAAAAACACCCCAAACTTTAATTTTATATCCATCTGGTAAGTCTTCACAATCAGACCATAATTATCTACTTGTTAATGCATTTCTGGTTACTCTGACACCTTAGGAATTTTTCTATGCATTGATTTCTTGCCCACGGCTATGGAAAATTATACATGCTGCTATACATGCTTAGATACAGCTGGTTTCTGTTTTGGGGTCATTTTCTTTTTCCATCACAGTTACTGAACATATCCGCACAAATAGCTGCACTGAATTTTGCTTTTTCAATATGATTCTGGAGCTTGAAAAGCAGTATAACAGGAATGTTCCTAGCAGAATTGCAGCTTCAGGAAGCAAAATAAAAAAGAGGATGCAAAGTATTGTAGTTCTGTAGCATGTTATCCTATGATAACACATGGAAGGAGAGGTACAGATCAAAAGATAAAATGCTTGTGGTGCTGGAGATTTTGGCTTGTTTTGACAGCATTTAGTATTTTCTTCTTGAACAGGGGACAATTCTTTCCTCCTCATTTTGAAAAGCATATGACATGGTGTTTCACTTGCTGGAAGGTTTGCCCTCTCCTTAGATCTATCTGATGGAACAAGGCAGGAATTTCAGTCAGCACATTTCTGATTAGTTTCCCCAAATTAGTCTCTAACAGTTGAACGCCTTTTCCAGAGTATAAGGGGGTATAAGCAGTTTGTGAAGCCGCATTAGAAAAGGACTTTCACAAAGACGCTTGCTACAGGCTGTAGCGGTACAGGTTGAAGTCAACAAGACAGCTGACACCAAGGACTCTCAGAGACTTCCCATTTAATGAATATATTTGTAGGAGATGGATTCTAGAGAAATTTTATTTTCTTCTTTCATTCCCTAGATACTGAAATAACAGTAGTAGACAGTAATAACTGTGAATCCTAAAACCCAAAGAGTACTACAATATGCGAAGTGTACTGGCATAGTAAAATATTTTTCTGCCCACCAGAAGGCTTGGTTGAGAAGAACTCAAGATCTGTGTACCCTTTCCTTTGAAGATGAGTAGCAGCCATGCTGAAGCTGAACTGTACGATAAGTAAGAACAAGCACAGGCTGATGATGTTCTTATCACAAGAATTAAGATGATCAGCAAGGGACAGTTTATAGGTCTGGCTTTATAAGCCCAATCTCTAAACCCCAGCTGGCAACTAAGCACCATGCAGCGACTTGCTCAGTCCGCCCTATATACTGCGGTAAACAAATCTGGCAACTGAATATTGAGCTGACCCTCTTTGGTCTGGGCTCAGCTGCCCTGGCCGTGTCCCCTCCCAACTTCTCGTGTACTCTCTGCCTACTCACTGGTGGGGCAGTGTGAGGAGCAGAAAAGGTCTTCTGTGATCACTGCTTAAAAAACAAGTTTTACCACTGGAGTAAGGCCCATGGAGCAACTGATGTGGTCAAAGCATGTCTGGTCTGCCTGACCTGATCAGGATTTGTACCTGGTGAGTGCCACACGGTGATAGGAAGGACTGGAGCAAAAGACATTGACTAAGAGCTGTCGGGCTAGAGACACGGCACTCATGATACAGAGAGAGAGCACCTGAATAGCACATGGAAGTTTTAGGGCATATGCAAGTCCACTCTTGGAAATCATTGCTGGTGAGGATGTTTCCATGGTCACTATTGAGCTGAGAAAAACTCTGCTGCAGTGTGAAAATGTGGCTACTGAGGTTTGTCAGCAGTAGTTGTGCAGCTCCTTCACCATCTCACTCTCCCCACAAAACAATGAAGGGGCTTTGTGTGACCTCAGAGCAGCCTTGCTGGTGGGCGCTCACAGTATGGGTTCATAAGAACCCAGACACACACCACTTTTTGTCTCTGGTTTCTTGTCTGTATTGTCAGTGTTGCATTAGGCAGGGGATGGATGGGCTCTGAAAGGCAGTGGGACAGAAATCTCCTGCTTTACAGTGGCAGTAGGAAATAGGAAAGCCAGTCAGAACATGCAAAAAGAACACTTTGATTTCTACAGTCTTTGTGAAAAAGAAGATAATCACGTGCTTAAATTTTGCCAATATGAGTTATTTTGTGAAAGGCTCCAAAATGGAATACAGGCCTGAATACAGACTGATTTTATACGCACTAAGGTAAAGCCAAGACAAAGTAAATGGGAAGTGATCCCATGGTTTTTATGCTCCAAAGGTCTGTGTTCTGATAGACATTAAGACAAGGATTTTAGTCAGCTGTGGATATTTATGTTTTAGAGAGGGGGGAGAAGGGGGAAAATTGGAGGATAAATGTAACTAGCATTATAATGATGAGATTTGTCAGAATTTCCATTATCAGAGTCTGTTTACAGGTTGTAAATATTCCCTCTGGGCTAAGACTTAAAATTCAAGGTCACACACAGGAAATTATATTTATCTTTGCTAAATTAAAACATTGGTTCAGCAGCTTAAAAAAACTGCTTTCACAAGAAAATCCTCCAAAGTGCAAGAAGTTCAGATACTTCTGATTTCTTTTTTTTTTTTTTCAATCTACATTTTCTTTCTGCCTGATAAACATGGCATATGCTGGATATGCCTTGACCTGTTACTCTGACATTAGTAGTAGAGATATATTGAAAAGTAATGTACTGAAAGTGTTTCACCTATGAATGCAACTTTTCTTGATGACATTTTCTGTTATTTTGCTTGTCAAGCTCCATAGTGTTCAATGTTCCTTCTTTATATTTGGAAGAGGATTTTGTTACAAATACATCTTATCACTATTCAAACAGAGTAATTATTTGGTTGGTATTACCATTAGCTTTCCTACAGAATAATAAATATACCTTTAAAATTCCCTATTTTTGAAGGTAGTGTTGCAATTAAAATGCACTTAAAGATTCCTTATTTGCATGCAAATGATTGGGAAGAAGAAGAAGGAGAGGATGTGCAAAATGGTGTGCAATTTTCAATCACAGATGTATTTAGTATAAATATTTTTCAACATATTTTTGACTTCTGATAGCATGTCCCAATTATTTTTATGATTTAGATTACCAAGCAGTAGAGAATTTTATATTGTCCATTTTTTTTTTACCTCTAATTCCTAGTTGAGCATGAAAGAATTCGTCTGTACGGGGCCAGTCAAATTGTCTGTGAATAATATTCTGTTAAATAGCATTCTGGCAATGAGTTCTTCATTTCCCAGAGTATTTTAACTGGTGTTTACTGGAGCTGATAGAATACTGTCCATTTACTATATTGACACATTTTGATGCTGTGACAGAATACATTATTCAGTTAATCATTTCTGTAATATTAGACCAGCCATAGTTTTTGCTCAGAGTAATAGACCTGATGTGAATTCACTTATGTAAGAGCTGTGTGTGGTTTGATGAACTCTTTTCTTTGACTTCTTCTGTTCAGAATAACAGACATTAGGTGGTTGTTCAAAACAGGTTGTTTGATTTGTGATTTTGCTCCCCTTACACCATGTGTTTAAGAAAAAGTTGTTCTTATCTTATAGGTCTCTAAACACTTGTTCTGGTTAAGTACTAGAGGTTTTTTTGAAACTGGGGGCAGAGACATCAGTGCCTGATTCAACTCTTCCTCTTCGTTGGAAATGTTCCCTGCTAGAAGAGGATAAATTAGGCCATGGATCAGAGGGCCATCAAGATCCTGGACACAGCTTAGCATGGTGGCGATTAAAAACGATGCAACTGAAGTCACTTTAGAAGGCAAAGACCAGGCTTAAGGCAGGAGGCTGCTATGCTCACTTTACATGGGTGTAGTAAGTATGTGCAGTCCAAATGCTATGTCACCCAGGTCTGTTTGAGGGCTGCAACACTATTCACCATCTGCAACAGAAGTGTCATTAGTACAAGAACAAAAAAAAAAGGAACTAAGAGTAAAGGGGAATTTGAAGAGTCTGGGAAACTATTTTATAATATTTTATGTGGTGGTTTCTGCTCTCATTCTTTAATGTGAAATGAAGAAAGTTGCTAAAGAACATGCAAAAATTAGATGCCACATAGCCAAGTATTCGATTTGAATGAGGCCTTTCATCTCTCGAAGGCATTTCAGAAGTGCCACCTTCCCACTTGTTCAGTGATAACCATTACCTTCAAGATCTCTTTAGGCCGTGGAGCTGTGGTGTCTCTTACCTTCTGCAGCTAAGATTTTTGCTAAGATGTTATTTCCTCAGCTCTGGCTGTAGGTGGAAAACATTAAAATGCCTTTAAAGTTTCAAGTGTTGTAGTTTCAAGGATATTCTTTTTGTGGCTATAAAAGCTTTTGATTTGGTATCTGTTTATGTTCCCTCATAGATGCTGACCTACCTGAGCTATCATTAAAGCATCATCCAGCTTTCATACAGCTTATACAACAATACCTTGTTTAAAACAAACTCAATTTGTGTTGCAAACACTACAGTATATTTATATATTTATATATTTTTCAGGAGGTGGAAAGGATGTGCCAGCTACAGGCATGCAATTTATAAGCCTTAATTGGGAAGTTGATTGATTTGTGTTCATGTTATAATCAATACTGAGTGGGAAAGGCTCCTTAAAGACATTTTTGTTCCCTCAAGTTAAGCTTTTGATCTGAACTACTATTCAGAGAAGAGTATTTCTCTGTAATGTTTGTCTACAGAGGCTAGCCAATTAACACTGGCCTGAAGGTGAATTCTTAAGTTTAGGAGATACCGTCCTCCCTATCGCAGGGCTGTAAGGATCCATCGTAGTGCAAAGGCAAGGGCCCATCACTGAACAGTGGGTGCCAGTCCTGGTGTAAAATAAACCGAAATTTCTTAAATATGAAAGCCATGGTTCAAAGAGGGCAACTATTCAAATATTACTCGAATTTTTAATGGAAAGACAAGGAAAAGTTCATATGCCTTCTTTTTCTTTATAACAGAATAGTTCTGGAGAATTCACCTGGAAATTTATGCTACGAGTGGTGTTAGCTTGCAACACATACTTCAAAACAAGTACTATGGAGAAGTGAAGATATATGCAAATGAGTTATTAAAGAGCAGGGAAAAATTGTTTCAGAATTACATGACGAAAATAGTGTGATGGAACAAAGGTCAGTTTAAGTTACATCAGACCTTCAGGTTCTTGTTTCAATTCAAAATCAATTTCAAACAAAACCAAATGAAATCATGCTGAGAGAAAGGCCACAGTAACATTTCAACACTCCACTGTACTGAAGCATCATAAACTATTATCTGATCTTCCATATCACAGAAAATATTCAGTTAGTCTATTTGGGTATTTTAGTAATATTCACTATTTAAAATTGGTGGACTATAATAAGGAAAATCAGCCCCTTTTAATTAAAAATGGTTCATGCTAAATCAACATTTCATATTTTCAAGACAGTTCTTTACAAAAGTAATTAAAATCTCCAGACATCTTTTAGTGCTCTGTGGATTTAAGTGTTTTCTTTTTCATTCAACTTTCTCCCCTCTTAAAAGTGAAAGAATTATCTTGGGGTTTATTTTCCCTCTTCTGTAACAGATCTGTCTTTGGCTGTTTGTGTGGATGCCATGCAAAGACCTCTCAATGCAGACCTACAAGGTAGGAAATGCAATAGTTTCTTCAGTCACAGACTTCTAAAAGGGTATATGGGGAATTCAAGGTGAAATGAAATACTATGGAAAAAAAATCCACTTCAAAGCTCCCACTGAATTCCTCTAAGGCCAAGATTTCCTACTTATGCCAGGTTATGTCCTTGGCTGATCGATGTTGAAATGAAGCTTAGTTTGCAAAGCTCTTTTACTGTTCGAACCTCCTCTGGAACTTTTGATATATTTAATAAGAAATGCAAGAATGAGTAAAATAAAATTCAGAAAAAAACCCACCAAACTATGGAATTCTCTTCAGCAGCCAAAACTGCACTGTGTGTGGGCTTTTAAAAAATTGTTATACACACACAGGCAAATTGGCCCAGTGAATATACTGCGAACCTGCTAACGATGGATATCTTAGCCAGGCTCAAATCCTGCTGTAGGTTAACAATTAGTGGATCCAATGACTGGAATGGTGGTTCTCCTGTGCAGAAGGCAGCAGCTTTTGGCCAAGTATCATTAGGTAATGCCAAAGCAAAGGGAAAACTGTGTGGTTGCAATAGCCCACCTAGGCCACCTGGTCCTCATGGTTTTATTGGAATAGTCTCACTCACACCGTCCTCAGAAAGAGAAGGTCAATGTGGGTCAGAGAAGCATTTTCTCTTCCTTCTAGAATCTTAATTAAAGAGTCAGTCGCTTCCACAGATCATTCTCAGATAAACAGGTTGTCTTCAGTAATTCATAATACAATGTTTCCGGGAAAAACAGAAACTCTATTTTAAAGATAATAATAGATCTTTCCATCCTGCTGGCAGATATCACTTATACTGGGAAAGTACTTGGAGGTTCTGTACATACACCAATACAGGGGACTCATTATCCACATGATTATAAGCGTGATAGGAGAAACTGTCTAAGGACAATCACTTAGATCAAGAAAACTTGAGGAAAGAAATTTTATAAGTGGTAAAACCTGGAAAGATTTGAGCTAGTCTTTTGCTTTCCTGCTTCCCTGTTGTTATTAATAAACTCACATCTCAGAAGAGAGAGTTTAGGCTTTGCTACAACAAAAACTATGTTTCTGAGCAGTCCAATGAGGACACCTGTTTATGATCTTAAAAACAGCCTTGGGAGATGAATCACCAGTTAGTCAGTTTATGTACACAGTTACTGTTCCAGAAAGATGAGGAGCAGTAATGCGAGTTGTGAACGTGGACCACTGACTTATGAAGGATTTTACATGGAAAAAGTAGATAATCAACGAATGAAAGAATAGTATTATAGAATAAATGAATGTTTAAAAAAAAAAGAGAAAAAAGCTGGAACATATATAGCAAACAGAAGTAATTTTGTGCTCTTACAATGGGAGTCTCCACCACTGCCTTTTTTCATCATAAGCTTTTCCAGATAGGCTTGTAACATTTGTATGTCTGATTTGGTACACAGACATCCAAATGTAGGCCCTCCTTTGCTGTACTGACACTGACTGCGAAACCATGGGACAGTAAACACACAAGCCTGGCAGAAAATGTGTTGGTGTGTGGAATTATGTATGTGGTCCTGGGAGTACCAGGTGAGGAAAGTTCAACTCTTCCCAGCTGAGTCAAATTAAGAGGGTAGGGCAGCGTATGAAAGCGATGAAGGAAGAGGAAGCTGGAGAGCCTGGTGGGAGGCCTGAGGGAGGGCCAGTGGAGGGGCCAAGGGAATGACAGAGGTGTTTTGCTTCCTGACTGAGGCCAGGGAAAGGAGCTGAGGTATTCATCAGCTGACTTCTCTGAACAGGGATGGGTACTTGGGCAAAGCACCAGAGGCTGCAGCCAGAGAGATAAAGGACTGTCTCAACTCTCTAAATGAGATCTAGTGAGCAAAGCGACAAGTGGAAATGCAGGCAAGCTGGTGATGTGGTGGTGGACTGTGCTGAGAGAAGATGGAGGTGCTGGTGGAAGGTGCTTTTGCTTAGTGATCTGCTGACTGTGTGACCACGGTGCCCTAGGCCAGAGCCCTGGAACTGGGAAGGTGACAGAGGTGCTGGAGTTTTTGAACTGAGCCCAGCTTGCTTTATGTCATGGCATGTGTGAAGTGGATGCTTTGTGGGTTTTCCTGAGCAAAGTGTTTATTATGTATTTGTAAAGAGCTGAATGTTGTGACTGGGTGGTCCTTTCCAGTTCTATTACCCATTTGAGATTCTGAAGGGTTATACATGTGTTTTTTATATATATATATGTTTATATAAATGTATATCATACACACACACTCATATATATGTATATATTCTGTGATACTAAGGAAAGAAGAAATTTCTTAGTAGGATGTTAATAAATATGAGACATGTCAGAGAAGATAGGTGGATTGGCAAATGATACTTAGCCAGCTCACAGGGAAGAGGTATGTAATAGTTTTTGGGGAAACCTTAGCAAATTAAGAATGAGTAGTTTCAGAAAACTTACCAACTTTATCATGAGGTTGTTCTTGTGGTTTCATCAGTCAGTGAAACATATTCTCCCAGGAAATATCTAGGTTTATTACTTTCTCAATTACCTCATTGTTTATACTTATCTGATGCCAAAATCCACCTTCTGTTCCCCATAGTCATCTTCTGCTTGGTTATGGACCAGCCCAGAGCAAAATGGAGTCCCTGCCCCAAAAATGTTACAGACTAATAATAAACAAAGATAAATGTGTTTACTTCTGCATGTCCCTCTGTTAAACGTGAAGAAATGAACGCATACAGCACCTTAGGCAGCTGCTGGAGGCCAGAAAAAGTATTTTTGTAGGTTTTACAATGAAGCAGGAATCTGTATAGGTCTTGAAAGCATAAAGGTCAGCTGTTCCCCCACCCTCAATTATTAAAACAATGTTTAAATAAATGTTATAACACAAGAGCTATAAGAAAAAAGTATAGGCAAAAAACCCCACTAGCATGTCCTAGCTACCTTAAAGAAGAGAAGCTTTCCAGTAAGTATGTTTACTTTATCTTGCTAGTATTATCCCAGTGGCCTCTTCCTGTTGTTTGTATTTATTTTAGTGTATGCCCAGTGCCTCTAGGTAAAGCCAGTAATGCCAGCAGCACTCTTTATGTGCCATGGGGTGTGTGCGGAATATCTGTTTGGAGAATCAGAGCCTGACATCAGCAGGAGAAGGACTCCTTTGCAGGGAAATGAGGATGAGGAAGGTGAAAGGTCAAATTTTGTATCAGACTTTATCATGTATTTTAAAACCTTGCCCGAGGAAATAACATTGAATCCTATGATGACTTTTCTTTTGCAGTGGAGATGAGACTGCTTGAAGGGGAACCCCCCCTTCTGCACTTAGCAGAAATTCCCAAAGGGTACTTGAGACTCTCCTCTGGCAGAAGGGAAGAGCAATGAGCAGTTGAATTTGATATTGACCTGACAAAAGCTAAGGAACTAGAAGGGAGGTAGGTCTTGTCCAGCATGTGAGCACAGACTTTGGCCCTCACCCCTGCTCTGAGGGTATGGCAGGAAGAAGAATCAGTTCATCAGCTGATTGTGGGCAGTCAGAGGACATTAGCAAGGTGTTCTTCACTTGGTAGCTAATTACATGGGATTGCAACCCTCACGGCATAACAGAGTGTTACAAAGAGTCTCTGGATCTCTCCTGTCGTCATTCTGTTTGTTGCATGTCCTGCATCAGTGCTTGGGTGTTAGTGGGTAGCATTGCTGAGGGTTGCAGTAGTGCTTGAGCAAACAGCTTGAAAGGTGACAGTCTGAAGGTTTTCTTGGTTTCCTATGGGCTAACATCTTCTTGGTCTGATGTCTCCCAACATTGCAAGCCTGAATTACCTCATATTTCTGAAGCATTTTTGCTCCTTTCTTGCAGCACTTTCTTGCTGTGGTTTCATCCATGCTGTGTGATTTGGAAATGCTTGCATTTAATAGAAGTCATACAGCACAAATAAATAACACACATGAAAGTGTGTGTGAGTAACTGTGCATAGAAACGTTTAATATTCTTCAGCCTGCTGCTGAGAGGTAAGCCAGTCAGAATATATCAAAACCAAACACAGCACTGGCAAGATTAAACAGCAGTGGATTTGCACATGTAATAAACCTGCTACCTTGAGTTTAATCCATGTGTAATTGGGAATAGATAAGGCTGGAATTGAATGACTGCACAGGACCTGCCTCAGCGGGAGGCGAGAAGAGGGGGAGCAGCCCAGAGCAGGGGGGCAAGAAGGTTCTGCAGCCTCTGATTTGTCATGCAGATGCTGGAATAAGGGGTGGGTTTATGCTGTTTAATTGTGAAGGACATTAGAAAGGTGGTATGATGTTGATGAGCTACAAGTATAGTAAAGGGCTTGGCTATTGGAGAACTTCAAGTGTAAACAGGTTGTTTTCCTCCCTGGGCTATGGGAGGGACAGTTCTAACTGGGCTTAGTGTCAAGAAATGCTGCTGATTGTTTTTAGACTGTCCTTATTTGCCCAGTCTGACTTGAATACTGTAAAATCAGACAGTGAGAATAAAATAGCTGCTACTCTATTGTTCTGCCTTTTCCCCATCATCTCTGTTTTTCAATTTAGAAAGGAAAGACTCATGAACAATCCAAACCCCTCCCTTCCCACTTCAAAAATCATAGTACCTTGTCTAGTCTGTGTCTGTGTCGGCTTTTGCTCTGTTGCTTTATAACTGTTTGCAAAGGAATGTGATGTTTGCCTTCCTTTCAGCTTCCTTCACAAACCTGTTGGTATTTGTATAACTGTTCATGTGTTTTGAAATACATGAAAAGCTGTACATACAACATTAAAAATACTTTTTTAATTCTGTGGGACGCAAATTTTTTAATGTAGCTTGTCCCTCCATAGCCCTAAATGTCTGATATGTTTTTTGTCTTCCTGGTTTCTCTTCTGTGATTTCCTACGCAGTTTCCACCAGCACACAGCAGCTCAAGAGAGGCATTAAATGCATGCACAGCCAGTCTTTTCCACTTATACTTGATCGACCCAGTAGGCTTGTGAGGATATTCTTAGGCAGTAATGGAAAGGATCAAAGGACCAACATTTATCACACAGGACTTTGTTTTCCTCAGTTGTTGTTTCTTTTGATTCAATTAGTACAGCCCACTTTTATGTGAGGATCAGACTTTGCCATGATTTTATATGGCTCCACAGCACGCGACTGGGGAGTTGGGGCACTTGTTCCAACTTTGTTAGCAGACACCAAAGGAAAACACCAAAATGCAGTAATTCATTAATTGGCAAAGCTGGAGTCAGACTTGCTTTCCATCTCCTGGATGTAGCAGGTATGCCTGGGCTGACACAGGGAGATCTACTGTTGCCTTGACCAAATGCAGAAGCAGAGGATTTTTTTAGTAGTTTGATTATACGTGTGCTTTCCTATGTGATGTTTTTTCTGAAGAAGCATTCAGATAGCTTGAGCTATCTGTATTCAGACACAGTGTTTCTGACAGCCCCTACTCAGCTACTGCTCAATTGTATAGGTACTGTTGACTTATTTCATTTTGATTTACAGAGGCATCCCTGAAGAATGGAGCTGTGCCTCTCTGAGTACAGTGAATTACCTCAGTCTGGACCAGGATGAAGCAGTTCACTGTCCTCACAGCAAGACTCATTAAGGATGAGAAGGCAAAGTGATTTCTTTGCCTGTGTCGTCTCGGATGTGTGTGTCAATCAAGTAGGTGTTCCCCAAGGTAACCCAACATGCAGTGAGAGGACCAAGTGGCTTGGAAATGTACTTGGGACCACTACTTGCTTTCAAACTGTAGTTTTTAGCCGTGCAGATTTAGGCCCCTTGTTTTCCTTCTGTAGTGGCCAAGATGGTGGGAAAGTTTCAGGACAGTGAGCACGGATGGATGCTCTCCTGACTGACCCTCAAGCTGGACAGCTGAGGAAGGACCATACAAAACATTGGAAGTTCTGTTGCATAATTTTTTGCCTGAAAGTATAGTGTAAGGTGTTTAAAAGCTACTCTCTTCTCTTGTGATCTATGTGTTTTCTAAAGGTTTGAGTACAATAATTTTTCAATCATTTTGCAAATGGGTTGTGCTTAGTAACAATTACAATAAAATGTAATCCAAAGCCCCTGGATATGGCAGTTTATGCCTCTTGCTTTATTATTTTTATTATTTCAGAGTCATATAATTTGTGCATTTTAATTTGAGTGATGTTGGCTAAATGCTTTTGCCACAGGACTCAAATAAGAAGCCTAATAAATAAATATGGGATTTACATGAATAAATTTGTTTCTTACCTCAGAGCTGCCAGCTTCCCCCTTCCCCCTCCTCCCCCTATCCCTTTAGTCTGAATTTCTTCCTTGTTGATGTGTTGGTATTGTATGCAACTCTTATTGAGTGTCCATGTTACAGCATGACTGTGATTTGGCTGCTGCTAATTATGTGGGTATCGTGGGTGAACAGGATGGCAGAGTAACTAAAAATTCAAGGATGCCTTTGAGCAGAGAACAGTTTAGAGGAAAGTAATTGTAAGTGTACCATCCCTGGGGCTTGCGGGGAACGAAACAGAGTCAGCTTTTCATACAAGGCTGTGTCTCTCTAACGCTTGTGCTGGGAAGTATAACCTGTAGCCTAAGCATTTCTTGTCTCTGTCTCCACCTAGATTGCTGGAGGGCAATGGAAGGTTGGTCTCAAGGCCCCTGACTTGACTGGTGCTGTGACCATGACATCTACCTATGCAGCATGGTCCATAACTCAGTATTAAATTCTGTGTTCATATTTCTGCTCTAGAAACTGCTACTCTATCAATGGTGTTTGTTGAATGGTTAATAGGGTAACAGCACAATAGAGCTGGCTCAAGTGAGAGCAAATTTTTTTGAAACCTGATTTTGGTTTATAGTGGGGTTTTTTTTCACTCTAATGTACCTGTTCTGGTCTAATTCTTTCAATTTTATAAGACCACATAACTCTAGCCCCAAAGTAGCTATTTTGTATTTGGCTATATATCAATATCACTTCTTTAACCCTGTAAGCATCTGTTATTGTCTCTCTGACAGAACACTCTTCTTGACCAATACAACCTGGGAAAGGTGGTTTACCAAACCAGATAGACTGATGGACTGATACAGCTCAACAGTTCCTATTTAATTCCTTGGGTTTGTTTTTCCAGGTTTGTTTTTTTTTCCCCCTCCCTTGCTTCAATTACAATACTGTAAACAGAATTTAGGTGCTCCTGATCAAGCTTTCCTCACCTTCCAGCATAACCTGGTGATTCTAGGCAGCAAATACTCTGCATTATTTTGAAGCTTTCCCTGTTTATTGAGTAAGAGAGTCCCTGCGTGTCCATTCAACAGTGAAGGAAGCTGACAAGTTCTAGGTCTAAAGCTTGCCTTCTTCACCAGCTCCTTTGTGGAACTGTCTTAGAAATGGGATTCATGGGGAAAAATGAGTAGGTGTGACTACAGGAAATTACATATAATCATTATTTATTTGCTTTTTTTTTTTAGTATTTCATTATTCTTTAGTATCTTTTGCCCAGAGGAGTGAATGCAGTGGCAGAGATGTGCAGATCTAAGTTGAGGGCTTAGAAATGGCTAAGACTTTTTATTGCCAAAGGAAGGCTAGGAACAGTGCAAAGGTGTTCAACCTGTATAGTTCGTGTTTGCCAGGATAAGCTGTTTGGTGGTATTTTTTGAAAAAAAAATTTATGTTAGTACCTAACCAGCATTAGCAAACCTAGTAAACTATTTCAAGAGCACAAGGAACATTGGTGTTCACCTATATCTTTAAATCCTTCAGTGAGATGAGTCAATTTCTTCCTTCTTAAAAGCGGTTCCAGAAAATAAGACATAGTTCTCTACACTGAATGAAGGATATGAAGCTTGTCTGTGTGTATGTGTATATACGTCTATTGTCCCCCCAGCCCTCCCATTGGAAAAATCCATTGCTTTTTTCATGTTGTTTCTTAGTCTAAAATAGAAAATATAACAGCTTTATTATCAATGTTTTTGAAATATAAGACACTGAAGCCAGTAAAAGATTGTAATAAAAAGACACTGCAAATTTTCAACTCACAGCTGGTGGGAGTATAGTTTTCACTGGTTTTGTCAGCAAAACTTCCGCCAGCTGAATTGTGGGTGGAAGGTACAAAATTTGTGTTGACAAAAGAGGCTATTTATTTACTGCTCATATGCATATGGTTTATAAGTTGCTTCTGCAAGCAAATGCAAAATACACTTCTTATTTTTCTGTGTGATGATTCGAATTCATTATAACTGAAGGGTTTTTTAAACGTTTTTCAGTATGGTTTGGAATTACCACGTATCAGTAGTTACTATGGATGATTAAAATTGTTGAGGAAAAACCTCCTTAGCATATTTCCGACTTCATGTATGCATCAATTTCTAAGACAGTGAGATGTGTAGTGCATTTTAATCATATTGCAGTGCCTTTGTATCATGCAAAACTATTTCCATTGAAGTCTGAAATGAGTCTGGCATGACCCAGAGTCAACATGATAATATATTCTTGATATCCTTTACATGCTGATAACAGTTCAGCTGCACTAAAGCATTTTGTCAAGTTGTGTTCATTTTCTATAGGTGTTAATATATTTGGCAATGAGAGTTCAGATTGTTACTCTTAAATTAGTGTTGAATTTGGGTCATCAAGAGCTCTAAATTGAGCAATTACACCAACTGTTGCAGGACGCTGTAGCAAACCTTTGCATTAAACTGTGCTCCTGCATGTTGAGTGTTGTAATTCAATAACAGGCACACTGTAGCTACTTGTCTTCATCCTGAGAAAAGATGGGAATATGTTGATACTGCTATAACTTTAAAAGTTGAAATAGAGACAGGGTAGCCTAAAAGGACCGGTTTGTCTCCCACTTCCTTCCCCTTGTCTCTTGAGTCAAATCTTTATCAAGATTTTTCTTGGCCTGTTTTAACATAATTTAGCACAAATTTCATTTTCCTGGATATCTTCATAATTTCAAGAAAAGTGCAAACCAGCAGTTCTTTGTCAGGGAGGCATGTTCTTCTGGCTCCACATTAAAGAAATGCCAGAGGTCACACTAGGTGTTATCACACAAGTAAACCAGATTATTTGAGTTTGGTTTGAAAGGGAGTGGTGTTTGGTTAAAGAGCTGATTTCTGGGTAACCTCTTGTAGGAGTGCTCATTTGTTTTTGACTTCTCAGTCTCGGATCTCTAAGAAGATGCATTTGTGCTCCAGAGTCTGCTTTTCTACTTGTTTCGAGATGCAAGTCAAAAGATGATATGTCCACAAAAGAGGAGGGTGAGAGGTTCAATTTTTTTCTGTTTCTTCTTCACATGGACAGAATATAGGGTGTTTTCATTTGCAGAGTCTTACAGCACCAACTGCAGGATAGCCATGATGTGTATTTGTTTACTACAGCAGTCTTGGTTTAAACTTCTGTTTCATTAAATGTTGTTTTCAAACCAGTACTGTAGTCGTAATTAGTATGAAACATGTAGGAATGACATATACAGCATCCTGTGGCAATCTATGCACAGGGTCCTGGACACTGGCTGGTCCTGTTGCTTTATTGAAACTCCTTGCTACAACAGCTCTTTTCATTCAGATCAAATGACGGACAAATACCTTCCAGTTTCATCACCAGCAGCCCAAGAGAAAGACAGTACTTGAAGATATGACTGTGTGTAACACAGGAATGGCCTTGTAAGGTTGAAGGCTCTTTCTTGAGTCCCTGAATACACATCAAATGGGTGAAGGAACAACTCATTATATCTATGTATGTAGGAGGACATAGGAGTAGTAGAAAAGTGCATGTGTGTTGGAGTCCCTGCAGATCTCCAAGACTAAATTGCATGGCAGCAGTTGATCAGTTTTGGTCTTTGCAAATAGTAACTCCTGCAGGCAAATGGAAGTGTAGGTAAGGGTTGGCTGAATGCTGCTTCTGCTCGGTGTCCTTGCTAATTCCAGCACTTCTACTTACCACCCCAGATTGCAATGTAAACATACTCAAAATAACAGAGAGAAAATGCAGGTAGGAAACTAAGCCCAGACTTCTACTTACCACCCCAGATTGCAATGTAAACATACTCAAAATAACAGAGAGAAAATGCAGGTAGGAAACCAAGCCCAGGAGTAAAACATTTTTACAATTCCTGCTTTTAAGAAAAGCCTACAGCAAGATTCTGCGTAGGACAGTGTTTGAAAAGATGCTTGGAAGTGGAAGGAAAGGGACTATTTCCTGCTGTCTGCCTTCCTGCTGTGCACGCATTCAGGGCTCTATGTTAATAGATGAGTTTGGAGGAACTGGTTGCACACTTGATTTTTCCTTCTAGTGGGAGCAGCCCCCAGAATCCTGCAAAATGCTGAGGGCAGGAGAGCAAGAGCAATCTGCTTCATTCCCCAAATGTGTTTTGGCACAGACATTTTGGTCAATGTTGTTAACTTTGTGATACTTGTGGTATAGGAGTTCCCATGACAAACACATTCCTATCTAACCCTGAACAGCAGGGTTAATACCAACCCTTCAGGGTTAATTAAGAGGTAATTGCATGGGCCTCAATTAATCCCTGTTTAACTCAGTTGCATGTGATGGAAGGGCACTAGAGACTAATTTGGCATACTGCCTCATCAAATTCATTAATTTCATTAAATGTGAAAAAATATCTTAAGTGTGAGGTAACAGCTGCGACTCTTCTGCCCTATGGTGGGGTCTAGCAGCACTAGGCAAAACCTTAAATACTTGTCATAAGGCTATAGATATCAGCATGTTTGGCTGAGTTAGGGAACTGCTGTCTCTTCCTCTCAGTGGCTACAGAAAATCTTAAAGATATTGAATCTCACAGTAGTAAGGAATTGGTCCAATGGAAGAGTACTGACTTCCTGAATCCCTGATGATTTTGATGGGAAGGACAAATGTTTGCTCCCTCTCTGAAACAGCCCATGATGGCTTACATGAGAGCATGCATTCACAGGGCAATATGTTACACAACATACCCTGCTTAGTCTTAATTAAGGTTATAATTGAGAGGATGCAGAAATGTTTTGTCATTACTCTGCAGATTACTGAAATCTTAACTAATAAGATTTGACTCTAACATCTGCTGTAATAGTAAATTTAGAGCTAGATGAAAAATTCATATGCATTAAATGGCTTAGTACTGAAAGTATGGCTAAACCAGCCCAATGTCAGTCTCTGTAGACGTTACTTCTGCATGTTGAGTCAATGCCTGGCTGAGTGGGACAGGAGGGCTCAGATGGGTGGTAGGTTACTAGATTGTCACTACTTGCTTTGGTTGGTCATGCCCCTACAACTCCTGACCTTGCCCAATACCTGCACATGCCACAAAATACTCTGGCTTCGCTGGCTTTCCCAGTTAAGTTTCCTCCAAACCACAAAACCTGGGTGCGCTGTAGCTCCAGTATATACTCAGTATGAAAGCTGACTCAACTTCTGTTGCACTACACTGTACCAGGCAGCTCTCAAGTGATGCTGCTGCAATTTATCACCATAAACTCTTTCATATTGGAACAAACAATACTCATGAGGCAATCTGGATTCAAATTAATTCAAAAGCGCCATAACTGAAAAGTGAGCAGTCTCTTTGTGTTGTTTCTTTTTAACAAGATTTTATGATATGACTAGACTACAAATAGCTCTATTCATGATAAACTGGCAACTTTGCAAATTGTATATGCTAAAAGCTATTTGTTGTACAAGCTGTTCTGGAAAAAATGCTTAAATGAAATCATCTCTGCTCAGGGCATGTGAGGCATCAATTGCACGGGTCCTGCCATGAGTGTCCCATTTCAGGAGTCCCATGGCTATGGGAGCAGGGATGAGAAAAGACCATCTGATCCAAAAACCTTTAATTGCTCAAACGTAATCACTCCAGGGTGCTAGAGAAAAGGACAGGTCCAGTTGGAAACAGTTTTCCAGTCTGGTGAGGAAACGTGAGGGTGAAGGAAAACTAAGAGGTGGCAGAACTGCTTTTGGTCCTAAGCATTTGCATTTGATTCTCTGGAGCTCCTGCTGAATGCTTTCCCTTTGAAGGCACAGCAATGTTATCTTCCTCCAAAATACCCCAGAAACATCTCCGCTTTAACGTCCATTAAGCCTACTGCTACTATCCTTCAGAGACATGCTGTGTTTCCAGCATGATCCTGGGACATAGCTGTGGATGGACTTATTTTAAGGATGAATGAACTACTGAAAGAGACGTAATATGTTTTTGTACTTAAATCAATGTAATTTATGGTATGGTATGGAACAAGGCATTAATGCATCTTCCCTGTAGACATTACTACAGCAAATTACACCTGTATTTGGAGACATATATTTCTCGAATATTTGTGTTGTGTACTCAAATACCAAATGATATATCCTACCATGCAAACAAATGCTTTTGCCACCAGAAAGGGGGCATAAATTGTCCTTCAAGAGTAACTCCTATGAGATATACAAAGATGCTGACTGCGACCTGACAATAAAGCTTTAGTAGTAGCTATGGGAGTATCTCAGAGCCAAGGAAAAGAATTATAGTTATGTTTTAGTGCACTAATCAAATCATTCCAATTCTTACCTCCAAGTAAAATTATGTTTCTTGGAAAGTGAGCACTATTTGCTCTGGGCCTTTCTTTTCAAATTATTTTTACTTTCATAATAATAATTATAAGTACATTGGAGGTTAAAAGCTATCTGCAGAGCAATTAGAAGCTCTTGAGGAGAATTTGGATCTGAATGTGAAGTCATTTATAGGTTCAAATTTGTACTGCACGTGTGAGATACACCTAGAAAAATAATAGTATATGTGAAGGTGCAGCATTAGATCTGAAAACAGCTGGAGTGAGGGAGAGGTTAGGCATTTGAACTTGAAGCCTCAAACTTTTCTCAGCTGCCATTTACCTCTATGATGACCTAGATCAGGAGGAAGATTGTGTCAACAGAGATTTGAGGTATGTTGCATTTTGAGTAACCACAGAAGTTGCCTGCTTTTGGTAGGCATAAATATTCAGGGTTAAGCACTGCAGGAGTCCAAAAAATGGGCTGTTTTGTGAGACCAGTTCAGTCTAATGAATGTTTTCTGGATGCTTCCACTGTAGTGAGCTCTCAGTCAGAGTCTTAGCATCTATCTGTCTCATTTTCAAACCCTGTTGTAAAGGAGCTGGCATTGCTGCCTTCTTTGCCTATCTGAAAAAACAGTATTTAGAGCACATGTCCAGAAAATGGGAACTGGAGATTTGGCACCTGTGCAGCAGGAGGTCAGATCTGTATATCTTGTAGTAAATGGCCTAATTATTTGGATAAAAAGTTCAGTGAAATAGAGTCTCTCTCTATTCCTGCTGTTATGTGCTTCTAAGTGTGGAAGATTTGAACAGCCTGGGGTCCTTGTCCTGAGGCTTAATTAGCTCTTTCACTCAAGGCTTGATTCCTGTAAGGAAAACAGTCCTTGACAGAGGAATGGAAGTGCAGGCAAGTGCCTCCTGGTAAAATGGTTGTGCTGGGTTGGGGCTGTTTCATTCCTCACGAGCAAGCCTCAAGAGGCTCTGTGCAATGGGGTCACAGTCAGGAGCACAGAGGCACCACACAGTTGCCAGCAGTGGGACAGCTAATTGCTTCCCCTCTATGGAATGGAAATGCGACCTGGATTTGCTGTCTCCCATGTCTGTGCTGTGCTCACTGGGCTGATGGATAAAATATCGGAAAACTGAAAGAGGAAACAACCTTGTTCCAACTCAATTTTCTTTCAAGGTGGCCTCCATCTAACAGTAGAGCTCAGGCTATGATACCCAAGCATTACTCCTTGAAGATTATCTGTTCAGCTTTCAAAGGCTGACTGCAGTCCCAGATTAAAAGTCTGGGGAGGGATGAAGCCCTCTTCAAACACCAAGCAGGTGCTGGGAAGAGATGGCGTAGAGTAGATCTTACTCTAGACCTTCACATAAAACACTATTTGGTAAAGGCAAAAGAGTGGGCACTTCACTTTCCTCTTCTCCTCTAGCTTTTAAGTCAGAAGGGTCTCACAAATGGGGAGGAGCAGTGGGGTGCAGGTGTGTTTGGGGGGCAGATGGCAGGGTGACGAAAGCCAAAGGCATAGCAAGAGGTTGCAGGATGGCTTGTATGGCTCATGGAAACCAAGGCAGGCACCAAGTGTCCCAAGCAGTACGTTTTTGGTCTGTGGCACAGGCAGGTCTGGGGCTGTGGATGGGTGATAACAACACAGAAGTATCAGTGGAATAGAAGAACACAGGTGCTACCTAGAAATTTTGTTTTTTCAGATTGCAGCTTGGTTAGATACACTTGGAAATCTCACTCTAAATTTGTGCTTACTGTATGGACTACAAGAACAACAAAAGTGGTATTCATTAAAGACTAAAACTGAAATAACTTAGCTGGAATCTAATTCAATCCCTCAACTTGGTTTACCAGTATATTCTGTGCACTTCATCTGTATGTAGTATGATTGTAATTATGATATCTTTGTTAGTCTAACTCCCCAGAACAAAAAAGTGCTTAGACATTAGCTGGCTATCTTCCTGATTTTTAAAGCCAAATATCTAATTAGAGCACTTCTGTTTCTTACATTTATTTTCAGTTCTAGAGAGTGAAAGACAAGAAATCTCAACACAGCTGTGGCTCTTTTATAAACTTCAGCTTATTAGAGCTTCTGGGTCAAATTCTCTGGCGGTGCAACTCCACAGACTTACTTTCTGCTGGTGTAACTTCAGATATAAATATAATTCTCTGTACATCTGTCCATATGTGTGTTCCTATGTATATACCAAACCCATAGCTGATATAAATCACTGTAGCTCTTTTGGCTTCTGTGAAACTATAGTGATTTCTTACCAGCTGGGTATCCGGTCCACAGCATCTGGTTTTCCTTTTCCCTCCCTTAATAGCACTGATGAATCAGAATTCCTAAAGGAGGATAATACTAAACATAATTAGACAGGATATGTTCAAGAAGAAAATTTAATTTGAAGAGGTTTGCACAGAATTTTTATTGGCCTCAGGTGGAATCCTGGGACTTTATCTTAATGAATCCTTTCTACAGATCCATTTCAAAAACTGCATTATGCTATTACGTGATGGAGTGTACTTTACTGGTGCATTGCACATATGTTTATTCAGTTGGATTTAAAAGTTCTTCTGTAAATTAGTATAATTATTTTGGGTGGTAAAAAAAAGTGTAATAAAATAACCCGAAATTTTAAAATATTCACACACAGAGAAGTTCATTTAATCGTTGGCACCTACACACATTTTAGAAAGTCCTGTTAGTAACCCAAATATGAGACTGTGCATTGGAGCTTTCTTCACAATTGTCTAGATGGTTAAGAAATGAACCTTGTTTTTTTCAATATTATTGTGTCCATCAATGGCTCACAATTCAAATACCAATATTTTATTGTCATGTAATATTTTTTACTTTTTAGATCGTATCCAGTGGTTGTATTTTTATTGTAATTGTGTAAGTATAATATATTTTGAGATTATTTAGCTACACCCTGCTAGATTCTGTAAATATGTTCAAGATACTGGGTGAAGTCTTTACTTTTCCTGATTCCATGTCTATTTACCTTGTATCTTCAGAAGAGCTTGCTAATTTTTATTATTAACAATAACAGTCCATGTGTAGCTATCATTTACAATGATATAATTTTATTCTAATTCAGATGTCATGTTTGGGGCACTTGTGTCAGAAACAGAGTATCAGTTAAAGGAAAAAAACACCACTGTTGTTGTTGTTGTTTTTTCCCCGTGAAGGTTTGTGGGGGTTGTCTTTGAGGTCAACATCAAGGGGGGAAAGGCAAATAAAAGGCAAATTACTTCTGAGCTCAGAGAAGGGGGAGAAGAATTAGTCGAGCCTCTAGGTCTGTTTCTCTTCTTCTATAATCATATTCAAAACGATGGAACCTTAACAAGGAAGTATTGGAGCTGTTGTACAAAAGCAAGCTACAAGCTCCCTCTGTCCTGGCACTGCAAAATGAGATTTACAAGGTGATAAAGTCATATGGAAATGGAATGTCTTCTATGTCCCTGGTATTTTTTCACTGACTAATTACTGCTAGCATAGGGGTCACTATTTTTTTTGTAGTTTCTCTGTTAACACTTCTTAAATGAAATTGGAAATCTGCATTGTCTTCTCTATGAACATAAGACATCCCATCTAGCTGGTCATTGAGTTCTCGATGAATCTAGCGTTGCAGTGAAAAATTACTTTGCAGCCATTACATATTCAGAACATGCAATCAGATAGCAAAATGTAACTATTCAAAACAGTTAATGAAACTTGCAGAGCTCTGCTGAACAGTGCAGGCAAACAAAGCAGTAACCTGTACTGCTGCGTCTAGATTTACAGTTTGTTTAGAAAAAAAAAGGAAATAATAATGAGGTACTCTCTATTTCAGAAATAAATTTTTAATAGGCCTTCCAAGGAAGGCTCAGGACAGGATTTGAAGCGCCAACAGATGATTGCTGCTGCCTCAGGATCAGATGTTCAGAAAACATCTCCCAAGATCCTGACATGGGAGTTAATCACTGGTTTGCAACAAGTTTTATAACAGTTTGGAGCACCTTTGTCCAGAGTCTGAGTGATGAATGAGTGCACCACATACTGACGCCATGTGTTCTCTTCAATTTAATTAGCAATTGTTTTTCTAGTTTGGGTACAACCACAGTGCAATCTGATCATAGCGGCGAGAGAGGTTCTGTGCTTGTACAGGCAGATCTAATGTTGTTACACAGCAAAAATAAATAGTTCACCCAGCAGATGTTGCTTCATGTTGCAAGCCTGTTCCTTAATTTACATACAGGTGTAAATCTAATCTCTATTTCCCTCCTTTTCCAAATATTTTGTACCTTTGTGGCCTTGGAAACATTCACCTTTTTAAACCAGAAAGGGGCCTAAGCACCTGCTGTTTGCAAAGGAGTCTTAATTGGAGTGGGAAGAGGAGAAAGAACGTCATGTCCAGAAGCAGTAATTAGGTCCTTCTCACATAGCCTTTTCCCATCACTGCGAGCACTTCTTTAAGAGTGTGTGTCTGGCTTCAGTGAGTAAGAGTCACTGCTAGACTGAATAGCCTACCTTTCTGCTGTTTTTAGTATCCTTCAGGATGAGAGTGGAGGGAATTTTCTTCAATAAAATTGAAACAAAAAACTCTGACGTGTGCTGTGGCAATAAGCAAGTCCACATTTTTGCAATTGGATATCATATTTTGTAAAGGCGACAAGGATACTGTCCCAAAACCAAGTTTCAGAGAGTGTTTCAGACAACATAATTTTCCTGTGTGTCTGTTACTTGAAAGCATCAACCCTGAAGGTGGAAAGTAAGTAAAATGTTGGCAGGAAGCTGACTTCTTGCTAGGCTGAGAAATTCGTACCTATCCTTGTTTTCTTTTGTGCTGTTAGAATAGCAAGTACCACAATGGTGTTCAGTGCTTGGGAAAGCAGGGCCGAAGATTCTGGGCTGAAACTCCAGGGACAGTGCTGTGGATATTTGCAGCCTTGAACTGCAGGCATATAATATGAGCTAAAGTGACTGTACCTTGGGTGAGGCTGTGGATTCCTGTGATTATAGGGGAGTTGGGAGATGAGGACTTGTGAGCATCTCCTGCCCCCCAAATTGAGTTGTGTACATCTTCCTCTGACTTTCCTCTCTCCTGCTCTTTCTGTAAGAAATTGAAAGTTTATTGTTAATAGCACCTTCTTTTCTTTCTTTCCCACAGCAATCAAAATAATCCGATATTTTTGTGGTGAAGGAGCTCTGTCGGAAAATGTGCGGCATCTCCAGCAGCAGAATTTCATGCTAAGCTGAGGAATGCTGTCAATCCTTAAGGCTAATTGATCCAGCATTACAGGAGTTAAACCATTTTTAGGAAACCAATTTAAATCAAAAGTCATGGAGTAAAATAGACTCTGTTCTTACTACAGCTTCTATCTAAAGAACTCCAGCCCTTCTTGGTTTGAAGATTTCCTATTTGCAAGGGGATCGTAACCAGAAATGTTAGAAATATAAAAAGGGTGGAATTTTATGGAAAGTAGAGGTGTTTGCAAAGTGTCCCTGAATGGGGCAGAATTCTTCCTCAAAAAATGGTTTCTTCTTCACTTTCTAATTAGAGAATTACATTTGATTAACAGCATTCCTGTCACCTGAATAGCAGGACTTGCATTTAGGAGGTATGTGCAAACCCTGCGAAGTCTACGTAGCAGCACTAATGCAGGACTACGGTAGATTTTAGCCATGTGGCAGGACTAACGTGATTTTGGCTTACTGTAGTTGTCATGAGTGTTTGAGATGATATTTTATTTATATTTCCTTTTTAAAATTCTTTTTTGTTGACAAAGCATAAAAAGATTTCAAAGTGTGTTTCCATTTAGTAGCCTGGACTACTCAAAACCTTGACTTTCATGCCTCTTAGAAGAGGCTGGTCTGGTTAGCTTATTAAAACAGAAGTTGCTTAACAAAGCATTTTCTGATGTTATTTATTGTAGTTGAGTCCTGAAATAGTATTCTAAATGATATACAAGTCTATCTATTGGGACAGTTAGTGTGGCGTTATCTTCTTGTTTTGGAAGAGTAGGTCAGCTCCTAATGCTCTTATCTGTTTATAGCCATCAGTGTAACTATGTTCATGGAACACCCCCTACCCACGTTTCTGAGTATATACTGCAAGTTCAGTTTTATAGCAAGTAACCTTGTAGTTTGAGCTGTAAGAGCCATGAAACCCCAAACAGAAAGCGTTAAGATGAAACTTCCCTTGGAAAATGACAGTCTCCGATTGAAAATGACATCGTAACCTCCTAAGGTTTATTATAATTTTTATCTGGACAGTTCTAGATTTTGTCTGCTAGATAAGAGTCAGTTGCTCCACTAGAATCCTCTTCTTAGATTTGAATTTTTCACAGGGAAAAGCGTCGTTTGCCAAGGTGACTAGGTACTTTTCTCTAATGGATTTGATTTTGATTACAAATTGACACAGAAAATGCATGCTTCTTTATGATCAAGCTGCAGGAGGGGATATTTTCTTCTACTCAGATTCACTCCCAAATGACTGGCCAGTCTATGTAACGATGCAATATATACACATAAATATAGAGGAAAGACAGACAACTTTCATAAGAATAGTTATTCCAAAATGATTTACTGCAAAAGCAAACCAATGGAGTTGCAGTGACTATTTAGAAATGCTGTTTAGTTTAGAATCAAGCTAAGAACACAAAGGAAACACCCACACCAGGAAACTGATGCACTTAATTAGATCTTGAATTTGCATGCAGTTTAAGGATGGATTCGGCTAGTTGTTCTCCCTTTTTTGTGCCCTTTTGCAGAGGGTAATTGGCAGGGGGCAATTGAGTTATTTCATTTATCTTCCCAGAATTTGAGTCTGCTACTACAGGCTGTCAGCTACCAGCAAACAAGCACTTCATTTAAAATACTGTTGAAAAGTTGGGTTCAGTCCTGTTGCATCTGGTATGCAGATGGGATGCTACTTTTTGTTCAAATAAACAGAAGAAGCAATTAAGCCCCTTTTGGAGTAAGATATCTGAAACAATAGGAGGCACCATCTGAAGCACAAGCTCAATCAGATACTGAGCTGTGTGGATAGCAGAGTTTTATAAAATGTTGAATGCAAGCATGTATTGGATAAGTGGGGTTTGGGGCTTTTTTTCTTTTCCCTTGTTTTTGGAGTTATCTGGGTATGAACAAAGATATGACCAGGAGGAGGGATGACAGCAAGAGAGAAAAATGTCCTGAAGTCCCCAGTTTGTTATTCAGTTTCCTGCACTACTCTGAAACACCAAAGACATGACAGCAGGCTTTGCCTTCCTCCCTGGCAATGCTGTGCTGTGTAGGACTCCATGGCCCCACAGACTGTCACTGCTGCAGAACAATTGCAGATGATTCCCTCTACCTATGAAAAACCAACTGACACACAAAGATTTCTTTTCTGATTTCTGTTTTCTGATTGCAAGCACCCCATCGACTCAGCCACAGAGAAGAATGTTTGCATCTCTAAGTATGATTACTCTTCTTTTTACACTTACTATTAGTTTCAAGGCAAAAGCAATCCTATACCTTTTTCTTTCTTTGTTATTTTCTTTATGACTGTTGCTGACTGGTTTTGGCAGTATAATTTTATTTGTCCCGGTAGAAGAGACTGCTTATGCACAGGAATATATGTACAGCGCAGAAATATATACAAAATCCTCTTGGAAAAAAAATTGTTTTAAACAGTACATTGGTTGTCCTCAAGAATGCCGTACCAGCATATGAAGTGGCAAACATATGTACTCACAGTTTTGGAATTTGATGTATCTTGTTTTAAAATAACATTTTGCATGTGTCCCATTAAGTTACATCTCAGTAACACAGTTAGTCTTCATCTTGCCTTTTTTTTTTTTAAGTGTGTGCTATTTAACGTGACAGCATAACTTCTCATGTTTTCCTGTGAAATGTGGAAGATTTTTGCCCAAAGGCCCCACCTGCCTATCTTGGAAAAGCTGGGTACGAACGATATGACCAGAGGGAGGGATGGCAACAAGAGACGATAGAGAAAAAAAGCCCTGAAGTTCCCGGTTTGTTATGCAGTGTCCTGCTGCTCTACTTAAAGGAAGACAACAAGTTTTCCTGGCTGAGATATTACCACCCATCCTTCAAATTCTAAGATCGTGTCAATGGCAGTGCAAATGATTGACCACTACCTTTAGGGTCCTGCAGAGGCAAACAGTTGACCTTGAAACAAAATTGTTTTACTATTGTTAACATTATGACTTTATTATTATTAAATGAAAAAAACCAAACATTCTTTCAGAAGGTGGAAATAGAACAAATCTCCATAACATTTTTTTGTAAAATATTTCAAAGTGTTTGACATCTACAACTGCTATGTACAAAAGCAAAGTAAATAAGTGTAAGGGGCAGAAACTATTTACCTAATTCAGCTTCCGCCTGCAAATAGTTTTTGTAGTCCTACAATTGTGTTATAAAAGAAGAAAAAAAATTATCTGAAGCAAAGGGGTTTATTATGCTGTAAAATCCCTGTTACTGAACCAGATTACATAAATGGTGGGGAAAAATAGGTAAGCTTTCTGATCCAGCTGCTGCCTGAAACATGGTTTGAGAAAAATCCTGGGTGTTTGTCAGCTTGCCCATCAGTCTGATAATGAGGTACTATGTCTCTTCTTGTAAACTTTGTCATGTACAATATAGTACACAGTTAAAATACATAAATCAAAATCTTTACATATAAAACTTGGTAAATAATAGAGAAAAAAGTTCAAGAAAATATTTGGGTTAAAGTCAGAGAGAACAAGTATTTTTGGAGTGTTTTGAGTAAAATGAAAAATAAAAGTCTTCATTAAGTAAAATTCTACCTGAATTAAAACAAAATGTTTTCTTTCAGTTTTTGGTAACCTTTTGCTGTGTTATATTTCTACAGGTCATTTTAACTCTTTTAAAGTTAAAAATCATGGTTTTTGTAAACAAGTCATATCTCTGACATGAAATATTTTGCTTAAAATGTCAAAGAGAGGTCCATTTGTTTCAGGACCTGTTTCAGGTCCATTAATGGATGTTACCATTATCTTTATTGGTAGGAAACATAGTCCAAATTTGATGCATTTGCAAGTAAGAGTTGCTTTCTACATCAAGACTCTGTTTAGCAAAGTTGATATTAAGCTCCCCTCCCCTTAAAACCAGTTTTATTACAGTTCAAACTGTGTAGGACTCCAGACTGTTAAATTATGCATAAAATTCAGTGGTTCTGACATGTCTTTGGATTTCTATCTGTGCATATAATGACTTTGCACTATACTCTTGTCTATATATCGGTGCATTTACTTCTGTTTCGTTAATTTTACGATATGTTGTTGAGATCTTCTGACTTTTGTGAGCTCTGATGAAAATCCCTGTAGGAGCCATATTTATCATTAAAAAATTTAATGAAGCCTGTGTTTTATTCTCCTTGGGCCTGCCATCTTAAAATCTTGATGGTGCAGCTTTCAGGATGAAGAGAACAAAAAGACAAATGGACTCAACTGGAGCAATGTTTACGCAAAAACCAGGCATTATGCAGTCTTGTTCAAAATCCATTCCATTGATAAATATTCTACTGCAAAAATGAAGAGAGAGTTAGATAAAGGCGTAGAGACCCTTGAACTTCTTCAGTCCATCAAGCTGTTGTTTATTTGATTGTTTTATTAAAACATTCCATGTTTTTAATGTAAACCAGAGCAGGTTCCTGTAGCAAGTACTCCCAAGCTTACCTCTTGTGGTAGGTTTCCTGGGGCCAGCCAAATGTAATATGCTTCTAGATAACTCCTGTATCCATCAGCAAATCTGAGGTTTGTTTAAAATGCTATTGAGACTTAGATCTGAGCAAACTGAAGCATAAGAGTCAAGTATGAACTTGGTATACTGTACTTTTCATGAACCTGCACAGCAACAACTGCTAAATTTCAAAATGAATACACACCAGCTAAGCCTAGGGCTATGAAGACTGACATCACCCCTCCACCCTGGTCCCAGGCCCTGACATGTGCTTCTTTCCAGGCTGTTTTGAGGTAAGCCATCTCCCAGGCAACCTGCTTCCACCATCTCTCCCTTGCTCTTTTCCCTTCATATATAACATTGCAGCTGAGCCTCGCTGAACTATTTGAAGGTGTCCAGTAGAATGCCTTTTGCAGGGAAGTATCTAATATAATATGCCTAATTAAAAAAAAAAATTGAAACTGGTGACTTGGCTTATCTCTTAACACTTATAATTACTCTAGCAAAGGTCTTGATCTAGGGGAGTGAAGGAATATGAAATGAATATTTCATATGAGTATGAAACATTCATATCAGTTGTTGGTGTTTTTAACAGTCATTCCTTTTGCCAACACCAGCTACTCTTTTACATGTTATATTCCATTGATTTACATAACAGACCACTCATTAAATTGCTGTTGTATAATATTTTGCTGTTGGAAAAGAGTTAGCAAAATCCAGTTTGATCATAGCATGCTAGGATTGCTGTAGAACTAGTTACAACAGGCCATAAATCAGAAAAGGATGGAAATGTTGTTTGTAGGATGCGGAAGTTTATATCTTATTTAGAGTTTGGATTTGTGGAGAAAGATTCTATTTAAATTAGCTACACAGTGCTACTCCCCACTCCGCCCCCCGGCCTCAAAACCCAAAAAACCAGTTTTGCAGTGTCCATAAACTTTTTTTTCCCCCTTTATGAAAAAAAATGTTGTTTTCATAGCAGGAATTTTTGACAAAACAACCAGCTATGAAATAATGTTTCAGAATGCTTGTAGGATGAGAGCTCCATCTGAAGAACCTTTAATGATGATGGGGCAGTTACACAAATGACCTCCATGGGCAGTTCAAATCTTAGTAGCAGTTTACAAGAAAAGTGTGCCTGAATGACTTTGGTAATGAACAAATTCATGTGTTCAAACAAATTTGTTCCCAAACAGATAGCAAACAAATTTGTGTAGAGAATGATCTATGTAGTGGTTGCACTGACTTTCTTTTCTCCTTTATTTTAGGAGGTTGACTTTCTATCCTGTATTTTGTTTGAGGTTTTGTTCTGTAATTGGGACTCTTACACCTATAGACTACCAAATAAATTATGACAGAGACCTTGAGTAATTTTAGTGGGAATCTTCCAAACAGAGAAGAAATGTAATAAAGGAGTGGCAAAATAACCTGATCTACTGGTAATATATAGTAAGATTTTAAAATAGAAGTAAATAGAATAAAGTAAAAGAGATGAGTAAGTTGCCTTGTCTGTTCATTGCACTTAAACCTTCTGTTTCCATTAGAGGTGAAGTGCATGTGACTAGAAAACCAGTTGTGTTAAGCAGGAAAACCCAGCTAGCTACAGAGAAGGAAGATTTCCCATCTCCCTGGGTTTTTTTGATGTGACAATCTAGCTTGACTGCATCAATGGACTGACTCATTAAGGAAATGTCTTTTGTATTCCTTACATATTTTCCCTCTAGTAAATCTATTTTTTCGTCTCACAGAGTACTGTGAATAGTTATCTGAAGTGAATGAAAGAAAAACTCAAGCCTCAGCTATCCTTGAGTACTTCTTAGCTGATGTCCATCTATGATCATAATTTATTTTTTGCCAGGAAGACATTTAGTGAGTCAATGCCTCTCTTTCAAAGCGAGATCAACTTTGTACGGTCTGTAAATGAGGTGCACTTGAATCAAGTGGGCACGCCACAATGTTGCATGAGTGCTGGTTGGATATCTCTCTGGTTAAAGAGTAGTTTGATTAATGTTTCTAGATCACATGAGTTTGGTTGCTTTTATCAGATAAAAGAGCCATGAAAAATCCCAGTGGCCACTTACATTATCCCCCTAGGTGGTACATACAAAGGATACCTCTGAGGCTAAATAACTAAAAACAAATGAAGAATATTTGTAAAGAAAAACAGCAACAAACTTGAATATAATGAAATCAGAAATTTAGTTAATTGTTACTTAAACTTTTCGTATCAAAATTCTGTCATTGCACGTTCAAGCTTTTCTAGCCTGTTGAGACATGATACTTCATCTTAAACCTCTTTATTTTAATCTCAGCACTGTTCATCTGCTAACTACTAAATCGAGACTGATTTTTGAATGTATACCTTATTGGAGAAAGAGGAGACAAGTTAGAGATGACTGGATGGAGTGAGGATGGCTATTATGGCAAAGGGGAGGCAGTCACAAAATATATGCTTTGTCAAAATAGAGAAATAGCTCAGCTTTGGAGAGCACTTCTGCTTGACACACATTCCCATGCTCACATTCTCATTGCCAAATTAAATACTTGGAAATACCGGCCTTTCTAAAACAGAAGAAGCAAGAGAGATAACAGTAAAAAAGTAAAACTTCAATGAAACAATAAAAGGAATGGATGACTTTTTCCAGTGTAAGAGCACAGGCATTGTGAAGGAGGCATTGCTGTTCCTCCTCAATGTCTTGAAAATAATTAGCGGATACTTTCCCCTTTTTTAATGGTAAAGAAGTATTGTGAACTACTACATCAAGCAGCCAACTTCTAGTCTAGTTTAGGCCTGTTCTCGGTATAGCATCTGAGTTCATGGATAAGTACCAGCAGGTATAAAACAAGCAGCTTTTTTACACTAAGGGCAGATAACCATCTTTATTAAAAGACTAATAAATGTATCTTTGTCTTTAACTATTTGCTTAGTTCCACTGATATGGTCAATTATGAAGGGATGACTGGGTTGGGTGAAGTTGATGCAACTTAGCTATGCTTCAGTGAGCAAGGTCAGATTTTCAGAAGTGAGATTATCATTGATTTCCTTCTAAGTTGTCTACGCTCATGCACTGAGTTATTAAAGTAGTTCTGGCTGGCTGGTTTCTAGATATGGATTTTTTCTTCTCTTTGCAAAGAAGTAAAACATTTTCCACAGACATCTCTACTTTTCCTTGATGTATGAGAACAGTGCCTTCTAGATACCATACTGCAGTAAACAAAGACATCTTTCAACTGAGCAAATATTGAGCAAAAGTGACTTTTCCTGTGAAGGAATAACTCTTAACCTTGAGATCTATGTGCTGTTTCCATGGTAAGTACTGCCCACCACAGGAGAAGATAAGATTCAAGACCATCTATAAGGAACCTTACTGTGCACAAATCCATTGGACCTGACAAGATAAATCTAGGGGTCTCGAGGGAAGTGGCAGATGAATTTACTAAGCCATTCTATCATATTTGAAAAGTTGTTGCAGACTGGTGAAGTTCTATCATGGTTTACCCACAGTTGGCACCTTACAGCCAATTGCTCACTTTCCCCTCGTATGGTGGGGGAGAGGACTGGAAGCTTAAAGATGAGAAAATTCATGGATTGCAATAAAGCCAAACAGACATGCAGAGCAAAACAAGGAATTAATTCACCACTTCCTGTGGGCAGAGGGCAGGTGTTCAGTCATCTTCAGGAAAGCAAGATTACATCATGAATCTGGTTACTAGGGAGGTCAAAATGCAATCGCTCCAAATGTCCTCCCCTTCCTTCTTCTTCACCTTGTTTTTTTTATTTCTGAGCAGAATGTTACAGGAAATATCCCTTTGATCAGTTGGGGTCAGCTGTCCTGGTTGTGTCATCTCCTCACTTCTCATGCCCCCCCGACTACTTGCTAGTGAGGTGATGTGAGGGGCAGAAAAGGCCTTGGTTCTGTGTAAGCCCTGCTCAGTAATAACAAAAACATCTCTATATTATCAACAAAGATTTAAACCCAAATTCAAAAAGCAGCCTCAAACAAGCCACTATGAAGAAAATTGGCTCTATGCCAGCCAAAGCCAAGGATAGAAGTTTCCCAGGAGCTGCAAAAGAGAAACATAACCCCTGGGTTTAAAAAGGGAGAAAGATTTGTGGCAAGCAGGTCAAGGGAGGTGATTCTCCCTTCTACTTCACTCTTGTGAGACCACACCTGGGGCAGGTCCACAAAGATGACCAGCGAACTGGACCATCTCCTCTACAAGGACAGACTGAGAGAGCTGGGATTGTTCAGTCTGGAGACGCGAAGACCCCGTGGTCACCTCAGAGCACCTTCCAATACCTGAAGAGAGCCTACAAGACAGCTGGAGAGGGACTTTTTACAGGGGCATGTAGTGATAGGACAGGAGGTAATGGTTTTAAACTGAAAGACGGTAGATTTAAATTAGATGTTAGGAAGAAATTCTTTACTGTGAGGGGGGTGAGGCACTGGAACACACTTCCCTGATAAGTGTCCCATCCCTGGAAGTGCTCAAGACCAGGTTGGATGGGTCTTTGAACAACCTGGTCTAGTGGGAGGTGTCCCTGCCCATGGCTAGAGCAGGATCTTTAAGATCCCTTCCAAACCACACCTTTCTACAGTTCATCTTAACAATGGAATCGTGGGCTGGAATGTGAAGTTTTATAAAGTTTTTTTTCCTTTAAAGGAAAGAACTGAGGTCAATTTGAAATTACCTTGTTTTAAGTCGGTGGACTTTCAGTAACTACAAATGGACGTAATTTCCTACCTCATTAGTTTCTAAGCAATTTTGTCACCTGGCAATCCCTCCAGGATTTTGCAGCTTAAATGGAAGAACTGAGAGCTGAACAATGTACAGGTCGTAATTTTTTATTTAACTACAACAGCTAGAATAGGATACTTCCATTTTTAAAAGCTCATATAGATTTATAAAGGCAACAGTGGAAGTACCACTGGCTGTCAGTTCTGACAGCTGTCAAAATTTATTTAAGGGCAGCATCTTTACATAAAGTATATTTGCACCCAAAATGAAGTATTTTCTTACTTTCGGTGCTTTCATGGAAATAATAGTTTTTTTAATAAAGTTATTTCTATTCATGTAAATTTTTATGTGCAGTTTCTGTATATATATGTGTGTGTGTGTGTGTGTGTGCATATATATTTAAACTGAATATTGTAATTAAGAGCTACTGTCCCTCCCAAAATCTCAAGCCAATTAGGGACCATCAGAAAAGTTCAGGAAGGATGGAATTTCTAACAGCTTCTCTGTAAGTGCAGCTGCAGCTGGAAGTGGCACTGCAGTGCTGCCCCTTGGACATGCACTGTTCCTTTGTGCTGCTCCAAGTGGGCAGATGTGTTTGAACCTATCGGCTGTTTGTTTTTGTCCTCATTCTGGACAAATCTTGGAGTTGCAAGGTTTCTGTGGAGAAGTTTCTTTTCTGCGGAGAAGCTTTTTATGCTCCAGGTGTGACAAGATGTTACATTAGATAACAGCAAAGTAAGATTTGAATGAAAAGATAGAACTAATCATTCCCAAATCCAAAGTAGTTTATATTGTCTTGCTGAATTTTCTTCGATTTCTAAAACAAAAAATCCCAATCGAACTATAGCCTGTAGAAACAAAAACAGACGCAATTGTAGTAGCTATAACCTAATGAAACCAGCTCTAGTAGTGACAGGGCAAACATTTTCCATGGTGCTAAGGACCCAGCCCCAAGGCTGCCTGCACTGTGAGACAACCCCTTCATGGGCAGGCACAATCCTATGGAATTACTCAAATCTTGGACCAAAACTACTGTTTCCAAAACATGGGTCAAGGTGCACAACGGAGACTGACACAGAACCACAAGCATTTAATATCATCTCCTAAGGTCATTATTTTGGGACACAGTAAAAGCTGAGTAGCTTTGTTTTAAGGAATTTCACAGATTGTGTGCAGATGCATTCGTGTGTGGTTGTATACCCTTGTCCTCTCAATCAACATGGCTGATTCTCCATGGGAATGCTGGTCTTTGGCCACTTTACTTGGCAAATAGGGACCTGGCTTTGCCCTCTGCACTTCTCTGCTGGAAATGGTTAGGGTTTCTTAGAGTGGGGTGATGTAGACAAAACTTAGCAGGGTGGAAGATTATAGATTTTCTTCTAGACTAGTGCATCTGTGCATTTCATTCCACTTTACACCACTGTAAAGAAGGATGAAATGTAATTGGAAAATAATAAGTGTATATTTTGGGAGTTTGGTGCCCTGGTTTAAAAATGCCTACAGACATTTCTTTGAAATAGAGTCATCCTGATAGTGGTCACTGATTGCTTTCTGTTTTTGTAGAAGCTTCAGTCTTTACAAAGACCTAAACAACATCAGTGATTGGAAAAGGTTGTAGTCTAGAATCTTTTCTTTCTTGAAAAGCAACTCCAATTTCAAACCACTCTCAAAGCACTGTCGAGCTAGCACACAACAGCTGAGAAAAGTCTTTGAGTATTTAGATCTCAAACACAAATAAAAAAGGGCATTTTTCTTAATGGATACACAATTACTTTGACCTTTTCTCTCAAGTTAAATTGGATAAAATTTTACATTTCAGCTATCAAAGTAAAAAAATAAAAAACAATCCAAACTAAACTATTAAGTTTAGATTGAAATTTAAGACTGCAGCTCTGCCATCACTTTAGAAAGGACTCCTCAGAGGCTTTGATGCTCGAGTCAGGCAGCCAACCAGAAAGTTGACAGGGGCTAGAGCTGCCATGTCTGCAGACATACTACAGACACAGGCAGACAGCAGAGGAGTGAGAAACCTCTTGTAAACCACCCTTGTAAAAAGCATTCTCAGCATACTCTGGTTTCAAGAAAATTAGGAGATTCAACCTGGACAAGGAGGTCAATAAGATGCCTTCATGTGATGGTAGGACCAGGATGTTCTGATTGCTCAGGTTATAAGCAGGGGATGTTTAGTTAAGCAAAGAAGTTATTTCTGCCTTCTTGGGTGAGGAAATTGAGGTGAGCATAAGGGGACACTCTGTTCATTAAACAAAACTCCTAAAACTTTTGAACTTTTTAGCTTTTAAAAGGAAGAGAAGCCCCAGACCAGGTAACACCACATGGAAAATTTTATTCCACCTGGGGAAGGTGTTATAATATTTGCTAATTGCCAGGTAACAGGGTTTTATAACAGCAGATGCTGACCATTTATGACTGGGGAACCCAGTTTGTGGTGCAGTGATGAATTGGTGCCTACTCTCAGATGGTCTCATTCCAAACGTAGTATGGAGATTTTTTTCCTTTTCTGCCTTCTTTTTTTTTTTTTTTTATTTCTACTGGTTGTGTTGGTTGGTTGATTGGTTAGTGGGTTGGTTGGGCTTTTTTTTTGCCAGACAAAAAACCAGCTTGCTAAGCTTGCTAAGAATTTCAGTTTGTTCCTCCCCCAGCTCCCATTCCAGAAGAACTCGGTGTACACCAGTTGTTCTCAAACAGTAGCCTTAGGGCAGCACACAGCTGGCAAAGTGTAGGTGGATAGTAGTAGGAATTGTAAGGTCCTTTTCTGAAAACCTACCCAGACTAATACTGTGAAAAGAGAAGACTTTTTTTCTTCACCAAAATACCTCAAAGTGCTTTCTGTACACACATTTATTTACAAGCTCTGTTTCCCAATGGCCCGGAACTGTTTTGCCTAGACCTGAGCAGGGTGATGATTGTAGGTGGCCCTCCCAGTCTGTGAAAAGAGAAGGACGAAGCAGATTAAGAGAAGATGGGATCAACAAATCGTTGGTGAAGGAGGCAGATATGTGTGGAAGCAGGAGATCTCACAGAGTTTTTAGGCTTCTTTGAAAGAAAAAAAGTTAATAACTGTGAAATGTCAGTAGTTTGAAGGAAAAGTGCTGGAGTTCCTAGAAAGGTAGACTTTTACAATTTCTCACCCATACAATAGGATGTTGCGGAGATAAAATATTGTATTTATTTTAATTTTGAAGCATTGAACAGATATCAAATAAGGTGTGTAGAGTTTCAGGATTTTTCTCATTTGTTCTCTTTGTGTGTGTGTTTTATTTGTTTACAAATAGAAGTTGTGCATATGAGAAAAGTCTTCTATTTCATTCTACATAGAAAACAGACTTTAGTGAGTAGTTATTCTAGTTATCAGAGACTTTATAAATTAAGGTTACTTTGTTTGTTTTTTTATTAAAGCTGGTTTTTTTGTGTGCGTATGTCAAATACACTTGGAAGACAGAGAAATAAAATGTGATTATCAGGAAAGAAACAAACATAATTATGGAAAGCAATGTTAAAATCCTAGAAGGAATTATTCTGATTTACTTTTTTTGTACATACTTCTGAAAAGGCTCTCTCCTCTTTCACCCTAATTGTGACCTGGAGCCTAAATTATTCAAATAATGACACAAGCACACACAAAAAAAGAGTCAGTATTGATACCATGTCACATCTGGCAAAAGCCAAAATTAAACAGCAAGTCATTTACCCCGTGGTGGCATGAGGATATCAGGTTTAGTAGATTTAATTTATCAATAGGGTCAGGCTGCACTGAATATAAAATCAAATTACACTGAAGCAGATGCTGAAGTCCAAGAGGAAAAGGTGTAGATTGACTGGAGAAAGGCAGCCCATCAAAGGGGTCTTTGTCTGGGTTTGACTTGGTGAAGCAGCTGACAAGTGGCCATCAGATCCTGCAGCCAGGCAGCTGCATGATGGGAGTTTGACAGCTGACTTCATTAGAGCCCTTAGGACACGTGCAGGGATGAATTTGTCCTTTAATTGAGCTGGGCCAGGAAACAGCACCGAGAGGGCAAATGGCAGTGAAAAGGGCTGAAATGAACCCAGGGGCCAGATAGGTGAATTTAATGCTCTTGTGATATTTGACATGTATGTTCTGTTTGTATGTATGATGTTTGTGTATTTATCACCAATCTTAAAAGCCTTCAGAAGTCAAAATATGTATGCAGCATAGAAGTCATCAGGAAAATTTCTGCCCGGGTGTGGTGGAGGGTGAAAACATTGCATCGATCGGGGAGCCCCAGGGGCAATGACTCTGTATGAATAGACTTCCACAGCCCACTGTTCTGGGAATAAATCTTGCCTCTCTGTTTGCATTAATACCATCATTTCCTGCTTACTTAACAGATAACAAAGTCTGTAAAGCAAATTCTGAGACTTGTGTGCAGTTTTTCTGTTTACAACTCAGTGGTGTTTTCTCTGGTATAGCATTTCAGGAACCATTGTAAAAACCTAGATTGAGTCAAAATGTTAGTACAAACTCTGCATTAGTCTGCCTTGCCTGGCTTTTCGCCTCACCATGCCAAGAGTCTGTGTTGAGTCTTAAACATGAGATGGAGGTGATGGAGGCTCTGTAGAGGCTGGAGGGAGAAAGTCCTTCCGTTCACCCTCAGGCAAAATTTTGACAGAAGGCAGGGCTCCCACGGACGGAGACAGGAGTTTGATTGTAATACAGAGTGTACTTTTTAAGGATCCCTATCAAAATATCCTTATGCAATGCTCAAGATAATTAATATACAAAAGAGACTGTGGTGCAAAGCTGTAACTGGTAATCTGAGTCCTCTAGCATCAATGACACTCAGATATGTCTATCAAGTGGAGAATAGACTCCTTTATGTTCTCTCACAGCATAAATACGTGATCAAAGAAATAACATGCAATAGAGCTGCCCTTAAGCAATGACCCTAACCTTATGCCTCTCTTCCCATCGCCAGTATCCCCAAAGCACTCAACAGACGTCAGATACAGTTAAAGTGGAACATATCCATGCATCTAATTTGGAGGCAGAGTAATTGCTAGCAAAAGTTGCCAAATTCTAACATTCTTTTTCAAAAACTACCTCAATTTACACACCTCTGAGCAAAAGAGTTTTACGAACTATCAATATTGGGTAATAAGCAATAAAATTTGATTGGTGAGGCATCAGCAACCAAATTAGGTATTAAGATGTGTAAAAGCATCTCATTTCACTTAAAATGTGGGAGCTATCTCAGCCCAGGAAATCTGTTGATTTTGTGTGCATACAACTCTTAATTTGATTGCCACCCCATAACCTACTGTTGTTCATGTTCATGTATGGTAACAGTAACATGTTCCAAAATCTGCCATAAAATGAGGCGTGGTTGGAAAGTACATATCTGCCTTGTACAGCATACTTACAGTGTATAACACAAACAGTGCAAAGCAAAACAAAATACCACAAAAACCAACCAACCAAACAACACCACAAAAAAGCCCAAAAAACCAAACCAAACCACAAAAAAAAAAAAAACAAATCCCAAACCAAAAAATCCCCTAAACAAACAAAAAACCCAAACAACAAAACAAAACCCAAACAAAACCAAAACCAAAACCAACCAATCAAATAAACACACTCAAACCCCAAGATCAATTACGTATTAATACTTTTGAGATTGCCCTAGTGATTTCATGGAGCTTTCTGTCTTCCAGTCAAGCAGTTTTCTTCTGCTGCTTCGGACAAGTACACAAGTTCTAAATTTTATTACGTTTCTGGTATGCTCCTGTAATCTTTTCTGTGAGGCTGGACAGAGCTGCCGTTCAAAGGAATGGACCCCTCCTGAATTAGACCAGGAGATACTTTTTCTCCCTTAAGACACAAAAAGATATTTAGGCAACCAGTGTCCATGGAAACTCTGCAGGAGCTGGAGGCAACTCCAGAAATTCTCTCTTTGTTTTATAATCTGCTCAGAAAGAGAATGGGGAAGGGAGGAGGAGACAGGGAGAAGGTCATAACTTTTTGCTCATAGAGGTTGTTTTTCTTATCATAATGGGGTAGAGGCCTCAATTTCCAGAGACTTAAGAGCCCATTTGTCAGAGAAAGCAGATATGATCCTATACTCCTTTTCTAGTGTCATTTTTAGCTTATGCTACAAAAACAGGCATTGAAAAATCTCCTCCATGCTGAAACCTGTTGTTATCCAGGGAGTTCTCCCTGGCACGCTGGCCATGCATTCAACAAATTAATGACTAACTTTTAGCCAGAGACCTAGAGTAACCTCCAAAAACTGTGGGCCAGGAAATTTTGTTCCAGTTCTGATCTCTGTGATGATTAAGTAAGGTTCCCTCCATGAGACTGTTCAGGTCCAAACTTTTATATAAATTGTTTTGCGATCTGGTTAGGCCTGGTGCCAGCCACACTTCCCCATGTGAAGCATGTTTACAGCTGGAGTAGGACCTGGAAAAGGGAAGGAGGATGATTTCTCTAAAATCTGGTTTGATGCCTGGAAAATAGGCATACTATGTATAAAGAAAATTACATTCACTTAGATTGCTCCAAAGTGCTTTACTTTCTTATCCCCTTATCTAGAGAAGCTCTGAGTCAGGACACAAAAACATCTGAGAAAAATTTGGGGAATATGCATTCTCTTAGAACAGAAAGCCTTGCCCCACGTATAAAAGACTTTAGGATAAAAAAGAAAGGCAAATCCACAGGACAGCTAAAACTGACAGATCTTAAATGTGCCAAGGGCTTTTTGAACAGGGGCTAGTATTTCTCTTTAATGGACACATCAGCATTTCTTTAATCTATGCCATGAGGGGATTTCAAGCAGCAAGCACAGTTGTGCCTCGCAGAGCTGATCTCAGCTTGAGCCTTCGTGACTGGCTCAATTGCAGTCCCTCTTTTTGCTGCGTTCTGGCCCTTCTCCAGCTGGTGCTATTGGGGCATCACAGACCAGGATGGCCTCGTGCATGGCTGCCCTCTGCTTGTGGGGAATTTTCTGCTGTAGATTGCCTGTTAGTGGCTTGGATGTAGTTAGTGTGGGCTCTGAGAAGCCACTATAATCTGTTTTGTTTTCCCCGAAACGGGCAAATCGGGTGTGAGCTCTGTCTAATGGATTATTCTAACTCTGGAATAATTGCTAGCATTTCATTCTTCATCTAGTTTTTTCTTCTGCTCCACGCTGTCTTTTCCTGTCTTTTCCTTCTGTGTGTCATACACTTTTTCTACTTTTTGCAGTATTTCCACTTTGGATTGCTACACTTTTATGTATGACAGCCAGAAGCAAGGAGTTATAGAACACTTTATGAAGAAGACTGGGTTTATTGTGTTTAATATTTTCACTTCTGGCAAATAAATATGAATGCTGCCATGAAGTGGTGAGCAAAATCTCAGTTTGAGCTTCTCCTTGTATTAATGATGGTGTGTTTTGCTGTGGTTCAGCATAGGCTCCACCTGAGATAAAAGCACATTCAGGCCTATCAGCTGCTGTAAGAGGTGGAAAACTCATGCTTCCTTGATGGGTCTCCTCAATAATTACCTTAAACACCGTTTTTTTGTTGTAGTAGTAGTAGTATTTTTTAGGTTTCTTAATGAGGTCTGTACATTTTTGTGTACAAGCAAATTACTGAGTTTGATACAGAATCTTTTAGAAAGCAACAAGATACACTTTTTAAAAAGCTAACCTGTGCCTGGATCTGGTGCAAGTGGTGAGACAGCTGGTGCATTGATTAATAAAGTCACTGTTAAAACCTAATATAATAAACATTTGCTCAATATTGTCTGATTCAGTAATCCTTTGTAATGGCATAGAGGAAGTCAATATTTCCCAAGTAATGGCATTACTATACAACAGATTCATGGTGTATAGACATCCAGTAAACTCACAGCAAAATCAATTGCTATGTTGTATTTTGTCAGAGTGAATGAACCAAAACCTGTGAAAAGAAAATAAAGGTATTTAAACTAGGACTGTGGTTCTCCTGGGCTGGGTTTAAACTGCAATGCTAAGATGCAGGTATCTTCCATTCAAACAGGGCAAATCCTCTGAGCTTGCTCTCCCTAGTGCTGAGATGATCAGCTAAGTGACCAGGAGATAGTTACTTTTTTTGTTACCCAGTATCTTTGTGGGGAAACTCAGGCTGCCGATCTCCAAAATAAAAGATTGAGGAAATTGGATTCTAATTGTGTTTTAGAAGTAGATATAGGATCCAGCAAATGATATCAGGGAGGTAAATTAATTCCTACTGTAATTACATTGACGTCAGGGCACTTAATCCAGGGATAAATTTGGCCCTATGTCTTCAAGTATTGTTTGCACACAGGAGGCTGAGCAACAACAAACCTCTTGTACTGAATCAGAAAGACACCATGCTTTTTGGAGTTCTTTCTGCTGAAATGGCCAAAAAAAACCAAAAAAAAGAAGATGGGCCAAAACCTCACAATATTTGTATTTGAGGTGAAATTATAGTTACATGCCTTTATTTGCTGAACTATTAAATTCCACTATGTTTATATTTTGTTTCTTTAATACAAAGTTCTTAAAATACTCTGCAAAAGGACACTTTTGTTCTTTTGAGGGAGATTCTCTACCTTTGTCCTAACAAAATCAGTGACGGAATTGGAGGAAGAGACGAGTAGCTGTCTGTGATAGTAGGTTAAGGTTAAACCTGATCCCAGGTTGCTGTCTGCATTAAGCTCTTTAATGACTAGCTAGGGAATTGCAAAAAATAGGTGATACAGGACACAGCAGCTCCTCTTGCATCATGTGTCATGGTCCATGAGCTCAGGACTCACCAAACCAACACCACCAATTACTCAGGCAGTCTTTGGAGTAAGCCAGTGGTGAAAAGCTGGCCCTGCCCTCCTCTTTAGAGCAGATCCTGGTGCATTGGTCTTGTTGCCCTGCCGCTTTCATGTTTCCCCACTCCCCTGTCAAAAATATCCTGAGGCCTTTGTTGGGTGGACAAGTGTCACAACGCCTTTCCTTGTTCCTGCCTGCAAAGGTAACAGGTATTTGCAAGGCAATGCAGATGCACAAAGCCAGCTCAGGGCTGCGTGCAGGATTTCAGCTTTCCAACATGGCCAGTTAAAGTGCTTTTACAGAGAAACAGAGAAGTGCTTTACATTTCCAGGTTTCACTTTGTCAAACCTGGATGCTTTGGTACAGGGAGAGACCTGTACATTTTATCAGGCTCTTGGTAACACTGAAAGAAAAAAGACCTTGTTCTATGGGGCAAATCTTTGGCTTCTTGATGCGGTTTAATTTATTACCCATATATGATTGCTATGATAATACAAGCCTGCTGTGTAAACAGCATGTCACCTCTCCATGTAGACATTGATTTATATGTCTCATCATCCACTGAAGATAAAGCAGGGAACAGTCCAGCCAAAAAAGATAGCCAGCTAACTTCTTAGCCAGTAAAGCACATCTTTGTTTGCTTGATCTGCTCTTTGGCTCAAAAAACCAGAATAGATATGCTGATAAAAAGGATTATCACATAAATTTCTTCAAGTTGGTATAACTAAATGCAGTGCTGGGGCCAGCAGTTCCTAAATTAAATTCACCCTTCTGTGATGGAGTCAGTAGATTAGTGACTAGACCTTCAACTTTCCAAGTTCTAAGTTAAATGATTGTATTCATACAAAAGAGGTTTTGGAAAGTCTTGCTTTTCACTTGCTAATTTATCCTTGTGAAGTAGAAGGAGTTTGGTTTGGTTTCTTTCCAGCAAGATATGTGTCCTAATGTGTTAAACATTTATTAGGGAGCAGAATTTTTATATAAAAGTTGGAAGGCAGATGGTTAAAGTAAAAACCCCGCAGGCTGTCTATTCTAATATATAAACAATGGGATCTTTATGTTTTGCCTGTTCCACATTTCTTGAAAATTGTTCTTTAGCAAACTGCAGCACCTGCAGTAACCAGAGGCAGCTCTCTTTCACTCCCTTCTCTCCTCTATAGCCAAGGTTCTTAAGGTGCTGAGTGCCCAGTTTCCACTGCCCTTGCTTGCTTTATATGCCTGCCTCTTTCAGAGAAATTAACAGGTGTTTGACAGGTGCTCTGACACAGCAAAGTCTATGTCCCATGTTCGATAGCAAGACAATGAAAATAAGCGTGTGCTTCAGACTTACTGAAAAGCAAACATCAGCTGAGCCTTGGAGAGCAAAGGGCTTTCAGGTGCTGAATTCTTTCTGCCATATAGCCCATCACATCTGGCTCATAGTTTATGAACCCGTTTTGTAATACATGGGAAGAAGCTGTGTAATAAATTTGCAGGCATAGAACAAGGTAAATGGGTAAAATGTTGTGCACAGATCACAGACTGAGCATGTTAACACACAGTTAACAGCCCTGTTTCTATTTAACTGGAATGGCAAAATACTGCAAGGGAGGCGGTAAAACACCGAGCACCCATGTAAGTACCGAGTTGCAGAGGCCACCTTTGTTAGCTGACTCCTGCTTGAGTATGCTGAAAGCAATTAGTTTGCTAAAACACTGCTTCTACTGCTACCATAGTGCACCCAAATCCTTTCCATTCCTGTAAACTAACTAATCAGCTTTTTGCCGGCCAGGGAAAAAAAAAAGAAAAAAGAAAAAGAGAAACAATTAAAAAGAAACAAAAAAGAGAAATTCTGCCAGACAGTCCTATCTGAGTTTCATTCTCTGAGTGTCATATGTCTATCATATATACTGTGTCCCTTGAAATAATAATAATTGAGCCAGGCAGCTGAGTCTTGCTGTGGATATCTCTGGTGGGGGGGAGGAGGGGTTGCGATAAAAGACTCATCAGTTTCAGCTTAGTTCAGTAGACATCTGTGCAGCAGAGGACCTCGTGATGATCCTGGCAGCAGCTCTTTTCATTTGGGTTTGGCTTTTTGTGCTGAATGCTTTTTGTACTGAGTCCCCGTACCAGCCTGCCTCAGCACTTTCAGAGCCAGAGCATTTTCTCTTCATAAGCTCTAGGTTTTTTTACAGGCCACTGAGCCTGACTGGAGCTGTATCCAGAATTACAGAAAGCAGCAACCACCTGTCACCAGGACATTGTGCTCAGTGGAGGGGGAGAGCAGTGGGCTGGGGGTGGGGAGATGGAGTGAGCCAGCTGATTGCAGGGGATTTCTGAGAAGCAGGACTCTTTGCTTATCCATTTGCAAGCATGGGAAATGATGACAGTGGTTGGAAGCTTTGAAGAGACTGGGGGAAGGGGAAATAGAGAAGCCAGAAAGAAAAGGACTAGGGGCTAAAAGAGACCCTGTCCAGAAAACACTGATAAATTCGTCTTTTCAGATTCCTTGATCACTGGTAAGATTTGTTCTACATATGATCCCCTCTTAGCTCAACAGAATCTTTATGCGCTCCACCTGTTTCTTGCATAATTTGGCAAAAAATGTAAAATAAATAAATTTGGACAACTTTTTCTTCTGGCTCTTTGAAGACTGTATTGCCTACTCCAGTACTAGGGTGGGTATCAGTAAGGAAAAAAATATTCAGTTGCATACGTCTCCTGACTCAGTCACAGTAATTGCACTTCAGACTTTATGGTGATGCAGATTCAGCAGTCTTCTCACAGAGAGGAATTAGCATTACTTTCTGACTTGTGTGGCCTCTGTTCTCACTTCTTTCTCTTGGACAGCATTTACAATGGCTGGTCAGTTTATCTGAAATACTACTTTGAATGGTGCAAGCTGTCTTATTAAACCATAGCATACTAAAAATATTATGGCATTTCTGTGAAAAATAATTTTATTTTCTAGCAAAAAACCAAAAGTCATAGAAATTTACTTTCATACTTATTTTAAGGTAAAAACTGCATCCATGAAAATATCAAGTCCTTCTTGGGCAGAATAACATTCTGTTCTACAGAGAGCATGATTGTCCCACAGCATCACAGAGGTGTAATAACAACAATTGGACAAAATCCTAATGTCTTTTGCCTGAAAAAGATTCTACTTATAACATTAAAGGAGGTTTTCATTGAACTGATATTTAGCCATCTGAATTACACCACCCATTTTCCCCCCTTATATCTAAGTGTAATTCCAGAGGTTAAACCTGAGATCAGGTTTCTTAGAACAGGACTAATTGCCCTATGGAGAAGATGGCTGCACCTCTTGGGTATGCTGTGTGCTCTAAAACTGAGCTCTAGTTAGGCACTTGCCTTCGAGGTTATTGAAGTTAAATGAGGTGAATCTCAACCCAAAACACATGCTTCTGCTCCAAGATTATTTTAAAAAATGCATGGCAGAACACTAGGCTGACATTTACTGTGTGTATCATCATTTTTTCGATCTTTACTTTATCCTGTGTATTTCATAAAGCTTTTTGATGTATTTCTTTCAAGTGTTGGAACAATGAGGCTTGCCCTGAATTACTGATCAGGGGGCAACGCTGTCACAGGGACCAGAGCAGAAAGTAGAAGTCTCAGCCAGAGCAACTGTGTTACTTGTCAAAGGTATGTGTCCTTACAGCCTTGGGCTTGCTCTCACTCCTGATATCTTCAGTGAGATGACTGAGACCTTTTTCACCTTAAGATGGAGGCATGAACAAGAATGTAAAACAGTGTGTTGAGATTAATTTATTCCTCTCTAACTCAATAATCTTGTGAGTGATACAATTGAAAGGATATTCCCTGCTTAGCAAAAGCGTCTCTTGTTGTCTGATTGTCCTACTTCAGTTTCCTTTGTTTCATTACCCAAGACCATACAAGGTCCATACAAGACCTTAAGAGTATGGGACAATAAGAGACAGAAATATACTGTCTTCAGAGTAGGAATGTAACAGTGAATGCTCCTTAACCAGGATAGCAGCGCATCTCTTGGCTACTCGAAGGGATATAGAGTCACACTAATGAAGAATTGGGTCGGTCTGAATTTATTCCTTCTTGTGAAAACGTGTACAAAATGCATATAATTAATGTAAAACATTATGTTGCTTTCATGAAGATACAGAAAGTATAATCTGTTTATAGTACAGGAAGTTATTTGTGTCTTCATTAAGGACTTTATGATGCAAATGAATAGTTCTTACCTTCACTGATGGCAGGCAACTGATGTAGTTGTCATAAGGCTGGAATACCATTTGGGTTTTTCTTTGGTGTGGTACTTAAGTATTAATGTCAAAAAGTAAAAGAGGTAATGTAATATGTAGTGACTTGACTCATTTCAATTCCTGTTTTTACTTTTGGATTTTTCAAAGACTCCAGAGGAACAGAACTGTAGATATGTATTGACAAAATTGGAAAATAATAGCTGTGTCTCTAGTAGCATGAGGCTCTTGTTTTGTCAGTGACCTTTCACTCCATACATGTTCCATGTTACATGTTACCACCCGTGTGACTGTGTCATACAACATAACGGTATGCATGTGTTACCTAGTTCAACTATAATTTTTTGATGGCTTTACTAACTAATAAGCCCAAGAACCCAGGAAGGATGGGGAACTTAGTATATTCCCTGTAGAAATAAAAAAATTAGTTTTGCAAAAGGTATCAGAAGGAGAACAGTATTATTAAGAAGATGGTGGGGACACGAACACAGTATTTATGACTTACTTACCCACTGAGAACAACTTTTTTTTGAGAGGTGATTTCATCCAAACCAACAATCTTCTTCCAAGAGCTGCTTAATGCTGGTGAAATATAACTCTATACAGCACCTTCACGTCTGTTAATGTCACACATTTGGCTTTATCTTGCAAGTTAGAGGGTACTGATGAATTCATTCCCTTCCTTCCCTGCTATTTTCTATGTGGGCTGTACTAGGTCACACACTAAGTCAGAAATTTGCCCTTGGTTTCCATCAAAATACATGGCAAGCATTACTCAAGATATATTAAAGGATTTTATTAAATTCGGATTGAAAGTCCTAGTTTTTGCTTTATTTTAATCTTTGAAGAATCTCTCCCTGTGCATTTGGTTGCTAAAAATACTGAAATCCTTCAAATTATCCCTAAAGCAAGAAGGTGTTTCATTCCTCATAAATCTTCATGGGTTTAAACAAGGGGAAAAGGGAGATGAAAGTGCACCAGGGATAACTGATATTAGAAACTCCTGTTCACTGCTGGCACCTGCCCATGGCCAACTTACAGAGACATTGGAGGAAAGAAGAGTCCTCCTTCTTTCTTAAGAAAATCTTAAGGTATTCCTCAAATTACTTGCTTCTATTTAAAAAGGAACTGGAATAATTTGAATATCTAAAATTCCCTAGACTATCCTGAGTTGAAAGGGACCCACAAGGATCATTGAAATAAATGCTCTCCTGGTTCTGCACCATACCACCCCACAAACCACACCATGTGCCTGAGAGTGTTATCCAAACATTTCTTGAACTCTGGAAGGCTGTTGCTGTGACCACTTCACCTCGACTCAAATTCACTGAATGACAGCAATTCAGTTTGGGTTATTTATTTATAATTTTTCTCATTTTTCTCAAACTTTATGGAAGAAAATTGACATGACAGTCACGTAAAACTTTATCTCCTGAATGAACTTGTTGGTGTGAAGTATTAAAACCAAATTTTGAGGTTTTACTCATTTATTTGATAATTGTCTTTATGAACATATCTTAGATCAGGGTACTTTTCCAAGGGTGGATGAAACTTTCAACTTCTCAGGGTATCGGAAAATACTTGGGATGAATATTAATACTTGGAATGCTTGTCCTCTTTCCATTAGATCTGTCTGCAGCAAATAGGATTTCTGAAGCTTTGTTTATGGGGAAAAGAATCATATTGTTGCAGATATATTAATCAATAAATTCAGAGTTACAAAAATCCCTTTTTTCATTTGACCGCAAAAATGGCACTCTTCAAAGACAAAGATTTGCATCTCTCTAAGAGACATATTGTTGCAAAAATAAATCGAGCTATCCTTCTGCTACAAGGACAAAACCGTGGTTAAAAACGAGATTGCTGGCTTGAGCATGTGTGCCGGTTTGGCCAAAATTTAGTAATATACCTCCTGAGAGAAAACTAGGTTACAACCACCCTTCCCCCTACTAGGTTCGGGAAAAAAAGGAAATTTTTCCTCGAAGGAAAGTGAAAGAGATAAAAACTATTTATTTTAACAAACACACAGGAAAAGGATAATGATGCTAAAAAATGAAATGAAATCTCTCGCTATAGAGAGAAACCTGGGAAGATTTCAGAGTCCTTTTGTAAGTGTGGTCTCCCTCTTCTTCAGAGCTGGGTCGGCAAGGGCCCACCCCCGGGCCTCGGGGAGGAAATTCTCTTGAATGTGTTCTGATGTTGTTGAAACAGTCCAGAAGAGAAGAAGGGAAAAACTAAAGTCCCAGGAAACAAAAGTTCAACTCTCCGTCTCACGCCAAGAGGGGAAAAGGGAAAAAACCCAGCTGGCTGAAGGAAAGTGAGCAGGGTGCCCCCTCTGTGTCCCTGCAGCCAGAGAATGCAGAGGAGTGTAATCTCTGTGTCCTTGAGAAACTGCTCTGAAAAGTTCGTTTGTTTTTTTTTCTTAAGCTCAGTTTAAAGGCACAGAAAAGGCACAAAATTACTTTTTGGGCATAGAGCATGATAGGGGATACACATGATAGAGTCACCCCAAGACATCATGCCACCGCTCTCCTGCAGCACACACGCAGCAAAAGCCTAGTGGCCTCAAAGGCTTCATGTGATCAGAAGATATGCCTGCTTCTGGCTCGTCGGCCCCATGGCAATTCCAGTTTGCTGTGTTTGTCTAGATCACTTGTCTATGCTGGTCCTTACTAGAAGAACAGTAGTCTCAGAAATTAACTTTTTTATGAAAAATGAATTGTCTAGCAGGAACAGTAGGAAAACACAGGTCTGAACAGAGGATGGTAATTCTGTTCTACAGCTCTCATTCAGGCTACACGTCCACCTGGAAGAGGACACTTAAGAGATGTTGGTTGTCCTACATTCCTTTAATTGTAATTACAATACAGTATCTATTTCAATATGTAAGGGTGTAGGGGAAATGAAGCTCAGTGAGAGCAGCAGCAACAGAAATAGCAGACGCAAGAGTCAAATAAATATGCACAATGTCTTTGCTTGAGATGACCTGGGGGTAGCCTTCCTTCTCCCTAATGCCAAACCACGCAATCTGACTTCTTAAACAGCTTATGGATGCTGTACTTAAAAGAGTCTATGATGTTATCTCTGGGGCAGAGATGAAAACAGTACTAAAACATTATTTTGACAGCTGATATAAGCATGAGCATCTTCCAAATGGTAAGCACGACGAAGATGGTGCAAACAGGCTCTGATCTCCTTAATGTTAAACTGAATTTAATCTGGGTGGTGCTGGGCCTGTGCAGAAGAAAGCATGTGACTGTGATGAGCTTGCTGAGAGGAAGTTCTAGGGCTCAGGAGAAACCAGGAACTGATGGGTCAAACTGTTGTTCAGAAAATTCTGACAAGGAGCGAGGATGATGCTAAAGACACTATGGGAGAAGCATAAAGAGGTAAAATTGGCTTAAAAAATGTATCAAAGGTCAATCTTTGGAACTGTCTTAGATACTCCCTGTCATTCTTCAATGCTTTGGTTGTTTCCTTGCAGGATACTATACCAAATTTTAATAGTACAGCAGGCAGAGGTTAAGAGAATTCTTCAAAATTGGCTGAAATGAGGCAGACGATGGTAAAGATCTGTCAGATGACCATACAGCACATGCAAATCACACCACACTGATGCCAGCATATTCTTGGTACAGGAAATAACTGGTGTACATACACTCTGGTTCGGGGCAGTTTATGAATGGAACACAGTGTGTTCTCTGCGTGTTCATACAGGACATGCACTTCAGCAGCATCCACTTCTTTCTGCTGCTTCTCTGAATGATAAAAAGGCAAAAATGTATTGAGGGAAATTGTGCGCTTTATTTTTAATTGTTTGGGAGGTTTTTTGTTTGAGGGGATTTTTTTGTTTGTTTGTTTGGTTGGTTTTCTTTGTTTGTTTGGGGGTTTTTTGTTTGTTTTTTGGTAGGTTGGTTGGTTGGTTGGTTGGTTTGTTCTGGGTTCAGTTTGGTTTTTTCCTGTTGATGTGTTACGCATACACTCAGAAGACTGCTCTTTGGCAGAAAACTTGACTCTAGCCAAGTCAAGATGGGGTTTGAAATAGCTTAGGTTACAGCCTGTAGAAGTCGAGGTCTTGGCTGACATACTGATTTCTCAGCATTTCTCCAAAGCTGCTTCGGTTTAAAAAACTGGAGACTATGTATCCTAAGAGCTCTTGTAAAGTAACATTTATGACCATGTAATTAAATTCATAATGAAAGAGCACTTAAGAAACCCAGGTAACGGTAGTTTCAGCTACTTCTTTCTGTTTCCTTTTCACATCAAGTAAGATCCATCGCTCTTCTCCCCTTCCCTGGGGAAGCAAGTTATTGTAAGGTGGCTGTACAGCAGCAGGATAGGCTCTGTGCTTAAGCTGTGAGAGCATGGGTGTGCTGGATCCATGCTCAGGACACTGATCCACTTTTGGTCTCTCAGTAACTCCAGACTGGTCTGCCCAGCTAGATGCTCACTTATCCTCTGTCATGTCCTTCTCCTTAACTCTCTTATTTCTTCTTTTGCTGTGGAGCATGAATCCTAACGGGGGGAGAAATCCAAGAATTCATAACAAAACATGGGGGAAAAAGACCATCTCCATTGAAGTTAATAATCAGCAGGGTCCAAATTACTTCTTATTAGCATTTATTTTACAAAAGAGGCAGGGTATAATTTCGCGATAGATTCAGATTTGGAGAGGGACTATAATCAGCCTCCTGAAGAGCTCTGCCTGAAGTACATGGCTGCTTATTTCTTTTCCAAATTGCACCGCTCTCTTTCCCCCTCTCGCGCTTACCCCTCCCGCCCTGTTCTCTTTCTTGATCTCTTTGAATAATGCAATCACTTTGAATAGCCCAGACAGGCCTGAAGATTAGGGAGCCTGTTTGTGGAGCGGGGGGCCAGCTGAATAGGCGCAGGAGGCTGGCTCCCCGGGAAAACAAGGCGCTGGGAACTAGGCCAACTGTGAAGAGCATGTGCTGGGAGGCACTGAATAGGCAAGCAGCCGGCCAGCCCATATGTCAGGCTGTGCCACAAAGACTTCTCTGCACATCTACCATGACAAACAGGATTACCGAAGACAATTAATCTGGCACGCTTTATCAAAATCAAGCGCTGACCCCCAACCTCTCCCCCCAGCATGCAGCAGATGCCACGCTCCAATTCAATGGAGCTCAAGTGTTCCCTTTTTCACCGCTGAAAGGCATCCAAAGCCTGAATAAGGTTGGCGTGGACTAATTGCAAACACTGTCTGATGGTGACAGTCCTAATCAAATGAGATGAGCTCACCTTTTCTGTAAACTTCTAATGGGAAGGCTGGCTGCAGCTCCCCATCAGCTGCTGGCAGAAAGAGAAACGCATGGGGCTGAAGGGTTTTTCCCCTCCTTTCTCCCCCTTCTCTCTCACTGCCTGATGGAGGAAGAGGGCAGCCACACGCATCCTTTCCTCTTGAGCCTTTCGGGTGCTGCATCACAGGACGGATGGAGAAGAGAAAGCATTGGAGCCACCCCTGTGCAGAAGCGTCTCTGCTCTGCAGATGCCAAAGAGCGGCCAAAAGGCAGCGTGCCGATGCTTACTGCCATGCTAGAAACCAGGCTCAACATACAGGCTGAGCCCTCAGCTGATGTCTGTGGAGCCGTAAACATCCCCCTCAGTATCTGACCCTGCCTGTGGGATGTTCCTGTCAGCTCTGTAGTACAGAGTGTAAACTTACTCTCATTAGGACCAGTCATTTCTTTTTGTCTCCCTCCTGCTTGTTTTATTTTATTTACATTTCAACATATAGGAGTTTCAGAAAAGCCTGCCCAGTTGACCTTAATAGAAAATGAAAAGTGAAGTTCAATAAGAGAGGAGGGAAAGCAGTGAAAAACTAATAGTATTTTATCTTATTGCTTTTGTATTTACCTTACTGCTGCTCAAATAAGCAGCCCGGATTCTTGCTGCTCACCCTAGTAGACATAGGCATCTGTACTACAGAAATGCCTGGTGGGCAGTCTTCTCTTCACAAAAACTGTTTGTCCTCTTGGTCTCACTCAGATTAGAGCCAAGTGCCTGTGTTTCTATATTGGCATCCTCTTGCTTGTTAGTGTGGATGGAGCGAAGGTTTGCACAGGCATGGATGAATGGTTCTTTCAAGTATTTTTTTCCCCAAGTTTTCAAAGTTTTATTTGTTCAAGTTAAAATTTGGTAGAACCTCCTCAGTTTTATTAAGTTAAAAACCCCTCAAAAACAAATTAAAAAAAGTAGCAACAAGTTTTACAACACAGAACATATGTTTCAGGATAGTCTTCCATTTTGTAGAATTTGCACAAATGAAAGGGCTAAAATGTTTGGTGTAGGAAATACTGTAACAGCTTCTTATAATATTTTAATACAACCTTTTTTCAAGCTGAGAAAGAAAAATATCTCTTTTCTTCCCATACACACCTAAACCGAAAGTTAAGTTTAAAATATTCTTTGTAACAATTTTTTTTCAAAGTTCTTTTCTGGCAATGTGGACAGCATTTTGGCCTGAATAGTATTTACAGTTCTAATCAGTTTTCTGACAGAAAGCTGACATCTAGATGTTACCTTCCAACCTGCTTTCATGGCCATCCTCGGCATTACACCTGATGCTTCAGAGATTTGAATGATTTTAACCTTTGCTTAAAGTAAGGGTAGTACGGGACAGATACATTCCGTGTGCAGAAAAGGCACTGAGGAGCAAGGGGTTATTGAGTACCTTGATTTCGGAAAAGAGGCTGTTAGGATTGGGAACTACCTGGTTCACAGTTTGACTCCGCCCATGAGATCATGTCCCTCCGCACACAAACTCACGAGGGTAGCTCCAGGTTCACACATGTCCAGCTATGGCTGAGGTCAGTGCTGAGTGGTGGTCACTACCTATCTACTTTCTAGAAGCCGCAGTAGCTTTGATTTACATGTTTCCTAAGTATGAATTTTCAGCACAGTGTGTCCTAATTTAAAAAAACCCAAATCACCAGAGCTGAAACAACTACGTGGGCTGACACCTGCAGAAGCCATGGCTGTGGGAAGGGACCTCTCACTGGAGCAGTGCTTTCCCACCTCTGGCTGAAATATGCGAGGGGTTCTTACAAGCAGTGCATTGCTAATGATGCCCCTCAAATCTGCCAATGTTTCTTCTTCTTCTTGCATATCGAGAATGGGATGTTTAGATGATAGTTACAGATGGAGAAGCAGCTGATTTTGGTATTACAATGTTTATACTCCAGCAACATGTTCCAGCATTTGAGAGATGCAGCACCCAAAGTGGGTCCAAGTGGGAAATCAGAAAACAGAGCTAATATTGCTCAAGGCACTGAGCAAAGACCAGCTGCAGATCACGCAGCAGCTCGTTGCTGTGGTATTCTGACATCCCATAGACCAACACTTTCCAGAATCAAAGGCCAGGCTGTGTTTTTATTCAGAGTGCTAAGGTCAATTTCTAAGAAATCTCTTGTAATGAAGTGATATATGGAGCTAGGAGAGAGCTAAACTGAAGCTAATGGCTGCTGTGCAAGAAAGGTGAAGGAATGAACCACAAATCCTAATTAAAAAGGAAAAAAAATGGAGGAAAAAGCACAACCACACGAGAAAACTCAATTCACTATGGACTAAAGCAGCAGCAGAATCATAAAGTGACAAGGTATTGATCTGAACTACCTGGGAAAGAGGAGAAGATGTTTATGTCTCCACATTGTGAAGAAAGGAACTGCCTGAAGAATGTGAATTCCTCTGTGGAGGTTTGCTGTGAGGTGATGGGGAAAAAGCATCCCTGAGGCAGTCAGAGGCTGGCATCCAAGCTCAAAATGATCACAAAGCCCTGGTGATACCTCTCTTTCTGACTCATTCAGACTGATCACTGGTAAGGCAGCGAATAATTTATAACATGGTTAGATTACGAAAGAGAAAGACTGTGATCCTTTTGACTGCAGTTAATTAAAATGTTTCTCTAAAACCCAGGGGTATTTCTTGCATGATTTTTACACTCGTTTTGGAGCAGCTCTGTAGGTCATAGCAGCATACATCACTGCCAGAAGTACCCAAATGGCTAAGAGTCTGGAAGGTGGAGCTGCTATGATAATACTAAGTGACATGGGCAGGAATTTCTCCCAGCCATTAGCAGAAGTAGGAACTTGCTCTTAAAAGAAAGACTCATGTCAAATGACATTTCTAAAATGTCATCTGGTTTGCAATGGAATATCCACTCTTTTTTCTAAAATGCACTGTTTGTGCAATTGATGTGTAATTCAGGAATGACTTAGTACTGACACAGAAAGGGTCTCCCCTTCTCCACTGACCCCAAGGAATTGCCACTGCTTGCAGAGAGCAGTAGAAATTTTGACCTACTTTATCATGCCTACTCATTGCTGTCAAGATGTTATTTATATCTGTGAAAGACTAATCACTGACTTTTATTTTGAACACATACTTACACAGTGATTTGGAGCAGGATACAGAAGTCCCTACCTTTTCCAGTACTCATACCATGATAAGATCAAATTTTTTGAAGTTCAGGTAAATATGCTTCACTTCTTTTCTTTTATCTTTTTTCTCTTGGACTCAAACAGGTGCCTTCATTTCTGATGACAGAATGTCTCTTAGAATGCATCAGAGGATTCTGCTTCCTCTCTAGTTCTCTGTAGCTGCTGTCAGGTCCCCTGCTCTGTTCTTGCTGAAAGCTTTCCTCCAGGCTGGAATATGGAGTCTAATTCAGATAACTCACATGTAGAAAAATCATTCTGTATTGCACTGCCATGAAGTGCGGACTTTTGGTCACTGTGGTGTACTTTCAATGTGTCGCACAGAAATACGACCAATACATGAAATTTTGTTGTCTTGTTTTGCTCATGGTGCTGTTAATACCTCACTACTTAGGAAAATGAACCAAAAGTGGCTTGAAGAAAGGATCAGTTTTATTCAGTAGAGTAGTGAAATAAATTATAACATCACTGAGTAATGTTTACGGTAAAGAAAGTGTTCAATTGCTGGAGGAATGGAATGTTCATGTATGAATGCATAAAGACACTCTGGCAGAGTTTAGTGTAGTGAGCTTTGTTTAACTCACACAAAATGTTTTTTTCTCCACCAGAAACACTTTCCAACACAAAATGAAGCTGAACTTTCTTGGCTTAAATATCAAAGTGATTGACATCTATCATAATAGGTAGCTCAGGCCAGCAATCTGCTACTCCTTTTGATTTACGGGCCCTAAATATAGAGGTACAGATCCTGCCTAAATAACTTAAGCCAAATGACACAGCACCCTCCTCTTTGGGTTTGACAAACCTCTTAGAAGCAGCTTAAGGAACACTGCAAGTCCACAGACCAGTTTCTGGTTTAGCCCCTCGACCCCAGCACAGAGCTTTCAGGCACCATGCTGCTTGTGGCACCTCCTGACGCTATTCTTGGCCATGTCACACCAGCCAGAGAGGGCACAGTGTGGTGTTGCTCCCATCACATTACTTGCTTCGGAGTTTTCTGAGTTTGGGATTTTTTACCTTGAAGCCACTAATTGCTGGTAGCTGCTGGCTAAGGTACTTTTGAGTGCTCAGTAGGAAGCAACAGGGTTTTTTGGTTCAGTTGGAGTTTCAGAAAACAAAAATAAGATGGGGATTTCAGCTTGACCAAAAAAAAAATATACATGCATATCTTTCTGAGGTTTTAACAACCCTTGATAATTAAGATTAGCAAATAATTTTAGATTGGCAAATCAAAACTTTAGGTGCAGAAAATGCCCAAATTATTCTGATTGTTTCAACAATTATTTTAATTATGAAGCCAGAATAATTTGCTGAAATTTACAAGAGTTTGAAAAACATCTCTGTTGACTAAAATCCTTACCTCCTAATTAATACATTTCAGCCAGAAAAGTTTACTTATTTGCAAGTACTTGATCACATAAATAAGAAGAAGGATCTGTTTGTCAAATCTCAGATTTGAGAATGGTCTTAGGACAGTCTTGGCATTGCACCCAGAGGTGATTTCTGGTCTACAGAAATAGAGTGGTGGAAAATATATTCTGCTGTCCTGAGCATAAAGCTGCAAACAAGGAGTAAGTGAGAATGATGCTTCCTTGAGATGGGGCTCAGTGTCCTATCACTGCAGCAGTCATGCAGCTATAGATTTCTTATCTTCTAAAGAAGTTCAGAGAGCAGGACACAGGCCTCGCAGAGAGGCAGACGGGAAACTCAAATCTATTCCTCACTGGCTCAGTTTTGAAGCCACTGCCTTGAAGACCTCACACAAGTTATCTCTGAGAAGATACAACCATAGGTAGATTTTTGAAGACCTAAGATCTTGACAAAAAATGACAAAAACTAAATGTGATCTACACTTATGTTAATTATCAGCCCACTGGTGTGCTTTGAAATGCATTTGGGAGCAAGTACAGAACGGATTGAAAATTCACAGAAAAAGTAATTCCAGTTTTCTGTAGTTTGAACAAAAGCAGGTTTTCCTTTTATTTCTTTTTTTAATCTCCCATCTTTTTAATCTTTAAATTGTTATAACACCAAGTGAACATTGAGATAAACTGCTGTTCAGATAATTCACTGTCAAAAATATTGAGCATACTTTAGTTGGATGGCAGCAGTAATGGTCTTTTCAAGTGCCGCTGCACAAAAGCTGAGCCTATCAAGATTTTTTGGCAGGCACTGCGTTTAACTTGTCATGTTATATATTGCAGCAATGCAGTGGAGGATCAGTATAAATCAACTTACAAGTCTGGGGGAAACGGGGGAATGTGCTTCTGCAGCCCATTGGCAGCGCAAGTGTCTATCAGAAGGTGGCAGCATTTCAACATCGTTCAGTCCAGCGGGGGGGGGTGGGGTGGGGGGGGAAATGAACTCAATCTACATGTCCAGAAAGCTGAAAGCTCTTTACATTCAGACAGGATGTACTTGAATTTATGGGTTAGATGAGTTTATGTGGTTATGGACAGGCAGGAAGGTGAAGTTTTGATAACTCTTCAGTCTTCTTAATGTAAATGTGGGAAACAGGCTAAGTAGGTGCTGGAAGGAGGGGAAGTGAAAAATAAATGAGAAAATATGGCTGCCCAAAGGATCAGAAGCAGCCCACCCCCAGCTAGAGGGGAATTTTGTAGTAGCTGCATTAGAAATATTGAGCAAGAAAATATGTAGTCCCTAATAAATTTTTGGGATTTGATCTCACACTAGTGTGACAGGGAATAACTCTCTTTTTTCACAGCTATCACACCCTGTATTGCCAGCTGTCATGATCTCATCACAAGCTTTGTGGCATTTATTGTTTTTTTCTAAAAGCCCCAGCCTTTGAAACTGGGCAACTGTGTAGGAAACCCAGCTTTCACTTAACCACCACTATCACCAAAAATAGCATGATTTGAACCCTTGTGGTTACCGGGAAAGTCAAAAAACATCTGTGAAATGCTCTCACAATGTTCAAAAACCAGAAGGCAGAGTGGAAAAAATAACAGAGTTTAAAGTAGAAAAAATAAAAATGACATCTCATAAGGTTAGCAAAAAGTCACACATCAGAGTTCACTGATTGACAATACTGTGTTGCTGATGGGAAACCTGGACCCAGCACAGAAAGCCAGGCATGTCAGTGTGTACTCTGATAGGGGTGGAATTAAGTGCCTGGCTTAGTGCGTAGCCATGAGCACAAAATGGTGTTGTTCACTTCAGTGAGATTATTTGCTGATTTACAGCTCAAGTCATTGCTGAACTGAGCTCTTAACTTGCTTAAGAATTAATCCAGTGCCCACTGCAGTTTGATGGCAAAAATCTCAAAATAGGGTCATCAGTGTCCTTGTGCAATGTTTTGGGTTTTTTAAACATGGAACTGCCTCAGCTAGCACTTGATTCACCCTCTAGGGGTATGGAGTACAATAAGAAATATTGTACTAATGGCCACCACAAGGACTCCACATGTTGCCAGTAATTAATACCCTAATACTCAGAGAACCGTGGCATGTTATTTTCAGTCTTTCTATTTGTGGTGGGTTGATCCTGGCTGGACAACAGGTGCCCACCATCGTCTCTTTGTCACTCCCCTCTTCACTGCACAGACAAGAGAAAATAAAATGAAAAGCTTGTGGGTTGAAATAAGGTCCAAGGGAGATCGCTCACCAGTTACTGTCATAGGCAAAGCACACTTGACCTGGGGAAACTTAATTTAATTTATTACCAATCAAATCAGTGTAGGATTAAGGTAACTAAAACCAAGTCTGAAAAGCCTTTCGCACACCCCTTCATTCTTCCCAAGCACAACTTCACTCCCAAATTTTCTACCTCGTCTGGCAGCCAGTTCATCAGGTTGTCTCTGCTGCTCATTCTCTCTCAGGGGAGGACTCCTCACATTCTTCCCTTGCTCCAGCATGGGGTCCCTCCCGCAGGAAATAGTCCTCCACAATCTTCTCCAACATGAGTCCTTCCCAAAGGTTGCAGTTCTTCATGGACTGCTCCAGTGTGAGTCCCTTCTACAGTGTGCAGTCCCTCTGGAACAGGCTGCTCCAGTGTGAGTTCCCTACAGGGTCACAAGGGGAACTTCCAGTATCTTCTCACAAAAGCCACCCCTGTAGCACCCCTCCTGCTACCAAAACCTTGCCACAAAAACCCAGTTACTTGGCTCCAATGAATTTGTCTCTGAAACCAAGTCAAAAGTGGCAAAAGATCTCTGTGCAGTTTAAAGTAGAGCAGTTTTAATTTCCAGGTTTTACATATGAAAGAGAAATGCTAATTTTGAAGATACCTCCCACTGTATTCACCTTGGATGCACGTCTGCAGTGCAATTGAAGCAGTGGGAAGATTACCGGGTGGTGACCAATCATGTGTGGGGAACTCCATCTTCAGAGGGGAGATGAAACCTTGCAGAAACTGAGATTTTGAGGGCTTAGCACAGATAACTCTGGGCCCAGGCACAGTCACATGGTCAAAAATGGCATCAGAGATTGAGCCCCAGAAAGACTGAATGCTTTTCTGGACATCCCAGTGAGGTGGTAGCAGAAATGAGGATAGGATTGTGGCACCTTCCATTCTCAGATCCAGGGAGAATTTTGTCATACCACAATTTTACATCTCATACTGAACACTCAGCTACTGTACATGGTAGACTCAGCCAAATACACACAGGTCAGGAACAGAGCTGGCAGGCAGAGTACACTGATTTAATTTTGTTTGGCTTTTTGATGCACCTTCCTGGAGTTCCTATTTGCTGTGTTGTGGGTTAAATACTTAAACAGGAAATCAGCTCAGAGGACTGGCTGACCATTTCAACCTTGTGGAAACATTTGTCCTTGCCTGCTTCCCAGAACAATTCAAAGAATGCCTTGTTTCTGATACACACAGCCAAAGTAAAAAATCTGTGAAGAATAATTTATGGACAGAATGATGCAGTAGGGTGACAGCACTCATTCAAAGGCCTTGGAGTAAAGATCAATACAGATAGCTGCACACCTAAAGACAGGAAGTTCTGCTTAATTTTTATTTTGTGCTGTAGACAGTCCTCTGAGTGTGTATTGTTCCTGAATGGTTACATGAATCTATTAGCTAATCATTCATTAGAGTGATCCTCTCAAGATTAATCTAGCCGAAATTTGACATAAATGATCTAGAATGACAACAATTATAAAAATCACTTTACAAAAGAATGACCTTTAACAGAAGAAAAAGCAAATTTAGGATGAATTGATTCAAATGAAACACAGGCTATCAAGGAGGGATATTTTTCTTCTTGTTGCAATAGAATTTTTGCAATGCCATAGTTCTGTCAGGCTTACAAATGCCAGGTTTCATATTTTTTGCCAAGGTTTTTTATTATTTCTGCTGCTACTCCATGCATGAGGAATAAAACTTCATGCATGACTTCTAATATCATTCTTAAGATCTTTAATAAAGTTCATTCCATCGTAGCAGACGCATTTTAATTGCCACTTCTTTTAGTTCAGCTGTGCAGCACTGTTTATATTGCTTTAAATTAAACTCCTTCCTGCTATTGGCAAGATCTGTCAGTCCTCTAAAAGGCAATGCATGAAAAGTATCAGGATTTGTAAATTAGATGGAAACAAAACCAGAACTCAATGAAGGCAAAAGTATTTTATCAGGCCTTGAAGAAGTGGTTGATTTTATGCCACCTGTATTTGAAAAGTCAAACAATTTTGATTAAAATTTCTAGTGATTTCAGGATAGGCATTTATCTGAGAAAAGACTGTGTGAACCCTTCAGGATTCTGTCTTACATGAAAATAATTGCTTCAATGAGTGAGAGATATTTACCTCCAAATTTTACTATCAGGGACCTGACCTGTACTGAGTTAAATCTGTATTTTGGTTGCTTGCAGGCATCAATTTCTGTAGCTGTACATGTGCTAAATCATGGCACAGGAGGACAATCATTAGCTGGGGCAACCCTTGTTTCAAACAGGAAGAAGTTCATCCCATGGACATCATGGTCCTCTGTGTGCTTTCTGGAAGGCTTGCAAAATTTCTATCAGGTGAGTATGGCTGACACCAAGTAAAACCTCTGTACGAAAAAAGGCCTCTGGTAATTCCTGCTCATGGGTCTAGAGTGAATCTGTATCTTTTGTTTTCAGTTTATTTTCCAAACACTTGATGCTTTCCCCAGGAGCTCTGAGGACTTCACTTATTATCCTAGCTGTTACACTTCCCTTGGCAGGCAATTTGAGTTTCATAATCCAGATCATTTTAAATGAGGTGTGACTTGGGTAGACTTTCCTGACAGAATACACAAAGAGCCATTTCTCTGTCGCTGGGCGAAGAGAACTAAAATGTCATCCTCCTCTTTGAGCATAGGCCTTTTAGCTCCCATGTACTCTGTTGACACAAGAGAGGCAAACTGTTGCATTTTACTTCTTTATGACTTGATTTATTTAGCTTTAAGTCAAAAGCAAATATTTAAAAGCTACAGGTCTATTTTGAAAAATAGAGGTCCTCAGACTTGCACAGAAAGCTGGGGTGTGAACATCATAGTTTTATAGCCTGAAGGACGTAAAAGCACAGGCAGTGCATGCTAGTGTGAGCAGAGACATCCCATCTGTTAATCAGACTCATACTCAGTGTATGGACAATGCTGCAGCAAGCACAAACATTTTTGACAATTTTAGTGCATACTTTTGAAAATTTGATTCTAAGGTCTGACAAATATTGCAAAGGTCATTGCTAGTCAGTGGCAGGGAAAAGAAAAGAGATGTTTACCAAGAGGTACAGGGAAGAAAGAGTCTCAAAGGAGTGCTTCTCAAGCCTGTGTGGGTTTTGTTTGGTTTTTAATGCATGCATTGTGTGCCATGGATTTATCACAGGATGTGTGCTCTTGGATTTAAATCCATGGTGGTTGTTAGAGGGCCCCTGCAAGAGCACCGGTGCACGATCCTGCTTAATGAGCACCATAAAACTCACAGAATCTAGTTTAGGGCCATAAAGGTGGAACTCAGCATCCCCAAAGGCAGTAGCAGAACATTCTGGACAGTGTGGAAGAGAAAGACTTGAATGTAAATGCTGAATGGTTGTGGTGCACTGAAATGAAAACAAGCCTGAGTCTCCTCCAGGGTGTCCTGGTGGGCAGCTTTGAGGCAGCTGGCTTTGCACAACCTTCCTCAACTCCCGTCATAGCCTCTGCATGTGAGAGGTTTATTTTTTTACCTCACTTGGGGTTTAGAAAGAGGGCTTCTGCACACTCTGAAATGTAGCCAGAAATGGCAGCACGGAGTGTCTTTCCTCAAGAGCTTGGCCTGCCCTCAAAAGGGGCCATGGTGCCAAGAGCAGGTTTGTTGACATCTGTGCCACTGGGCTGCAGGAGAGATTGCTTGAAGGCTCATATCCAATATCATTGCAGGTTGTAACTTTGACAAAGTCCTTAATTTTGAATCAATATAACACAGTGACCTTCATTATCCTTCATCTCTGGATAGAAATGTGACTAACATCCACCAGGACAACTTATCACCAAAATGCTGTTCTTGTTCTCCGAGTATTTATTGACAAATCTAATTTTGAAGCTATTTTCTGCATGCCTAATCTTGTAAGTATATTAATATTCTGCCTAATGTGTTGTTTATAAGCAAACAAATCCATTTTTTTCAGAAGGGCATGAGAGTGGTAAATCTATAACCGGAAGATGACTTTTTAACCTGGGCAGTAATACTTATTAAAACTCCCCAAAAGTGCTTTTGCTACTGCACCTGGTTTTCACTTGGATAAAGCTATTTTTGGCAGAGCTGTGGCTAGTATTCATGAGGTCAAGTAAAATGCAGTGAACACCTACTTATGCTGCGTTCCTGGATGGAATTGATAAACAGTAAGAAAGACTTTGGAAAGAAATAAGTAAATTTAACTTTCCTAGGCTGCATGCCTTAGCATAAGAAGCACAGGAGGGACGCAGGATAGCTTCATTCTACGCCCAGCTTTGCCATACTTAGGTTGTCCTTGGCTAGTGATGTCCAAGAGTTGTGCCTCCATTCCAGCTCAGCAACTGGTGTGAGAGTAAACCTCCTTATTGCCATGGCAAAGTGCTGCTGAATGATAAACTTACCTCAAGCAAGCCGAGTTCCCCACATCGTAGCCCCATCTGCACTGCAAAGGTGCAATGATACATCACACAGGCTTCAGGTAGGAGTAACGTTTTGGTAGGTCTGTGTATTCTCTGGTTGAAAGTGACTGGGTAGGGCTGCTGGCAAATTTGCAAGGCTTTCTGCCTGCTGTGTCAGGAGAAGTCAGGGGCCATTCACAGCCAAAGAGCAGCACCCCCCGCAAAGGGCAGTGTAAGCTTCAGCACATAATTTCATTTACATACATTGAGACAGCTGGCAGCCTTGCTATAGCATGGGAGGCATCACTGTAAGCAGTGTTTCCCACCCACTGGGAGAAAGATCATGAAATATGGGGGACTGAAAAGCCAGCAGTTTCTTTACAGAAGTCGGAGTCTGACTGTAACAATACTGGTGGGATTTGCTCAAATTTATTTTTAGAAGTTCATGTTCAATCAGCTCAATATTTCCACTAGGAGAACACAAAGTGGTGTAAATCTGAATTTTTTTCTCTTTTGGCAGTGGATCCAGGCACTCATTGTGATTTAGTAGGCAGGCTTTTATTTCCCGTATAGATGAGTGGGCTACTCATCCCTCTTTTCCAGATTCTGTGTTTGCTGTGTTTTTTTCTAGGTAGTACAGTTCTGTGAGCTGAGATGATATCAGCAATAACTCGGTGAAGTGGGCAGCAGAAATGCAGTTAGATACACAGATATTCCCCTTCCTTGGCGGGGAAAAAATCCCTCTTGATCCGTCTGAGATGCAGAAGAACCAAGTGTCTGCAAGGAAAGGTAAACTGTAAGGAAAGGTGATATATACATATACTATATGTATATACTTTATATACACACAGTGCTATATTAAGTGTGTATATGTACATCTATATTAATTGAGGCAACTGAGCAAAGCCAGGACTCTCAAGTGGTTTCTGTCTTGCAAGAAGTTAGCTATAACAAAACATCAAGGCACAGCCCAGTGTGTTACAAAAGTCCCAAGCTGGATCAGACAAACGTCAACTAAACTGCTCTTTATGAATGATCCTGTGGAACTCTCTGCAGAGGTACAAAAATAGCTGGTGACAGACTTGGGTAAGGGGTTTGGTTGTCCCATCATGGCTGCCCACTTAATTCTGATGCAAGGTACAGTGAGGAATGTCTTTCTCCCAAAGCAAAGGCTCATGGCAAGTGGCTCAGCACCATGCTGCAAAATTGCCTGGGTTTTATTTGAGAAGGGATGTTTTGTGGATGAATGAAACTGCTGGTGTGGGGAATACAGCATTCTGTGAGGGGAGAAAAAGGAGCTTTATTATTGCTAAGTAGCAGTGGTTTCAGGGTGCCTGGGGACATCTGGACGATAGGCTTCAGACCAAACTTGAGAGAGTGTTGCAGATGTAAACTTGCAAACAGAAAGCAGTGGGTAACCATAATGATGTTGCTCTTATCAATTCATGGATGGAATAACTTCCAGAACCAATGTTTGGGTTAGGCACTTTGGCCAGGAGGGGTTACATGTCAGTTATGGTCTGCTTGAAGTAGGCCAGAATAGTTGGAGGAGTGGGGTATAAAGACCGGGAAGCTGGTGTCTCTTCATGACCGAGGCACAAAGTACAACATACTGCCAATGCTGTCGCCTTCTGGTTCCTGGTTCTGCCTTCTCTGAGTCATTCTCAGGGCTGTGTGTATTTCGTGTAAGTCATCTTTGTCCTTCATGCCTTAGAAATGTTGTTTTTATCATCTGGAAAGGCTCAATGCAAGATTTCTGGATGACAGCTCCCTTGCAAGAATTATGTTTTATTTACAACCACTCCCAAGAGTGGGAACAGTTTTAAGCAGACTACCTATCCCACAACAAACACAAGCTCGTTATGTTTTAATAGCAACAAATCAATGTCCTAAGAATAAGCTTTCAAGGAGTTCCTTGAAGAAGACATTAGCAGCTGTCAGACAGCAGTTTAACCTTTTGAAAATTAAGATGCAGCTCATAGCCTGTCCCAGGAGTAGAGAAAGGATTTGCTGAGGGGAAACACCAAATCATCACATGAAATGTTTTCCTAAATGAAGGCCTGGTTTTTGTGGACTCTCAGACCTCACAACATCATTGTGAAGGTCATAAGGTCTGAGCATTTGTGTTTTATGTTCAGTTCCCTTCACATATGCAGATGAGCCTGAGTGAAAGGGAAAACTGGCCGAACCCAGCGTAAGACCACAAAACAGTAGCTTTCATCCAACAGGTTAAGGTTTCCACTTGCACCTTCCCTCCTGCACATTTTATTAATTCAACATGAAGGGCTGTATCTTCAGGATGCCTAAAGCACAGTATATTTGAACACGTGATTAGATGTTAAGGTACCTTATATCACCGGCACTCAGAAAATGAAAACTTTCGTCTAAAGGGATTAAGACTATTCCCATTGATTTTTTCCTGACTGAACTTAGGGAATATGTTCTTATAAGAGATTTGTCTCTGAATGGGTCAGATCTTACACATTGGAAATGCTAACAGAAATGTTAGAAATGGTAGTTCTGCTCATTTTACCACTGTCTCCACAATCACTGATGCCATAGGGCTCCATACTACCCCTCTGTCCTGTTGTCCTTCCTCTGTTTTCAAAGCCACATGACGCTGCTTGTTGTGGGCATCGCACACTGAGCAGCAGCAATGTTGATCCGATAGCATGACTGGCTTTAGTTTAGTCTCTTTGTGGTCCTGCTGTATACATTCCTAGTCATGTGCTCTTTCTCTGTCAGACTGTATTCTTCATGGTAGTACCCAAGCCTCCAGGCAAGCAGATATTGCACAGGTCTGATTTCAGCAGCACAGGCTAAATAAGATTTTTCTTTTTTCTTCAGTTATCTGTCTCTTCATCAGCAGTAACAGCGGGCTATTCTTTTCTGATCTGCTGTTGCATACCTGACAGTTTCTTTCCCCTTGATTAACTGGAGCAAATGTCTAAAGTTACTGTGGAATAAACAGTTACCATTTGTCATCCGGGCTGTCGTAATGAGTCCTGTATGCCATGATGACTTAACCTGATGCATTTTACCTTGCAACAGGGGCAGATTAACTGTATGGGCTGGACAATTTTACCAGGTCTGTTGACAGACTAAACTTTGTTAAGCTGCTGCAACTGAGATATAGCTCAGTCATGTGGCAGAATCCTCAACTCCAATGTGAGTGTCCAGAGACGTGTGGTTAGCAGCAGACAATTCTGTTCAAGGAAAGGATCTCTTTGTATGTGTGTGTGGATGCTGTAGTTCTTCCCACAAAGTTAGCACAGAAAGAAGGGGGTTGAAATTATTATTATTATTATTATTATTATTATTATTATTATTAACCAGATTGGGGAGAGGATGAAGACTGACAGTAAGGAAGGAAAGTAACAAAAGTAGAAGCAGTAAAATAATTATACACCTGCCAATTCTTTTCTTTCTTGTTAAAGACTCACCCATCTTTTTGTCTGTGAAAAGTTCATTTAAATCTGTCTTTCCCATGTAATAGGAAAAAACCAGTTCGTTCAAGAGTATAATACAAATCCCAGAATGTTTTCAAATTTCCCTCTTTTGTGTGTTTTAAGATTGGCAACTATGTAATTAAGCATAACAAAGAGAGAAAGGATTTAACAAGATTTTGCACAACTTGGGCAACTTGGGGCAGCAGAGGGAAGGAAAGTCAAGGGCAGATGCTAAATGAATCTGTGGAGTCACTCATGAGAGGTGTGCAGACTCGGTTTGAAGCGCTATTTTAAGAAAGGAAATGATCACGGCTGTATGAACAAAGCATGGCCAGCAATCAGGTGCTGCTGACAAGGTCCAAGAAGTGATAGTGAGTGGAGGAGTGAGCCTGGTGATCCTCATTTACAGAGGTGTGTGCAACCCCTCTTCCTGCAATTGTAGCAGAAAGCTCCAAAGCACTGGTGCTCCCAGGGGCATTTCAGCAGTGGCTCCTCCATCTTTGCCTTTCCAAATCCATGGGATGAGTGGAGGTACCTTGGAAACGTATCCTGCTACGTTACAGTCTGGCCTGTGTTCTATACTATGCTTTCCATCTTTGGTGTACAGAGTGTACTCATCCCACTAGGTCATATCAAGGTCCAGCTCCAGACAAATCCAGTGGAAAACCTACACCATGAAATTTGGTTTAGAGAAGAAAGCAAAAATAAAGAGAAGCTCCGTGTCTCCAATTAAGTCACTTGTCTTCCTGTGGCTGTTTCATTCCCTTCAGAGCCTGAAGCAGGTGATTAAATAAATCTGGGACATTTTCAGAAGTTCTTCCACTTGTCTGAAAATAAAATGTGTAGGGATTTGTGGCCAAAAAAATATAAATAAGTAAATAAGAATAACATTTTTAATTATTGGGAAACAACCTTCGTGTTTTCTGACTAGACTAAGTATTCACTTCCAAAGGTATTCTGTCTGTTCAGTGTTTACTGAAATAGAAAAGTTGTGAGCCCAAATAAAAGTGTCATTCCTGCTTCTCTGTGGGAACTTTCAAACTGTTATTTTGCTATCTGAAAGTCCCATTGAGTTAATAGATGTAGTGAAATCCTGTCTAGACAAATTTCCATTGCTTTAAATTCCATTTGAGCTTAATTCAGTTTCTAATGATGTTGAAATACAATAGGAAAAGCACAGATGAAAACACATGGCATATCTTTACCTCTGTGAAAACATCTGAAGCCTACAAGAAAGTGGAAATGCTGAGTTTTTATCTGGGTATCCATGGACATTGCCCAGAGTAAGCAAGTTTTGTTTCTTATCTCATTTTCATTGTCAGACACTGATTGCAGCTTAGAGTAATTTCTTTTAAGTTCAGAGGGAAAGAGGATCTGAAGAGCAATGTGGTATTTTCCCTATTCCTTTCTCATTCTTTTCACATCCCTGCCCTCCTAATTTTATACCATTATAGCTTGTGATGTCCTTCCTATGTACCTCAGAGTCAGACAACTATTTAATCCTCCTTACAACTGCTGCTATAAAAATTCCTGTGCATGGAACAGATGCACGTGTGCTGCCAGGATGAATGGGCTGTAGACACAGAATTGTCATCCCATGTCGTCCATGGGAGCTCTCCGTGCAGTATGACAGCATGGCTTCTTGCCAGTGCTCAGCCAATGTTATGAAGCAGGTTGCTCTTTCTCTCTCTCTTTAGGAGATTTTACTCTCACCACTTTTGCCATTCTTCCTGGGACTTAAATAATGGTAGGACAGATCTGCTCCCTCATGGTTCCACTGCTCTGAGGCTGCAGCTGCTTTGGTCTTTGGTAAGAGAAAGCAGCTGTGCCTGTGGCATAGCTTCATTCCTCACCTACCAAAGGCACTGCAGTGAAATGACTGGAGGAGAAGCTGGCTCCACTGGCTTTGCACCAGGAATGCTGAATCTAAGCAGCTGCAAATGGATTTGAGACCTTTTTCTACAGTGACCCTGTTACTGTGCCTGTTACGTATAAATGATGTAGGCAGACATCTCCAGGAGTTACTTGGCTTTATCATTTAGCTTGATTATGACATTCTGAAATTAGCATTTTGCAACCATGTTTTATTAAGATCATTATATCCTGTAGCATGCCAAATGCTCCATAAAAAAAAAGCAGCCTTTTAAAATGACCTAATGAATTCCTCAACATAATTAATGTTTCAGTTGAGGCTAGCCCAAAATATTTCCAATACTTAATGTTTCCATATGTCAAAAAAAAGGAAAAAGAAAAAGAAAAAAAAAGAAGAAAATTGATCCATGTAGCAACAGCTGCCAAGCATTGGACTAATCACTTCTATCTACAAGGTTCTTAACTGCAAGACATCATTTGGCCATGGTTTGTAAAGAAATAGAGACTGGGAAACTTACAGAATTTCCCGTAGGAAAGCCTCACTGATGGTGGTTAAATATCAGCCGCATTGCTTTTTCAGTAAGACTTTGGCTGCAAAGTCCCAGGCACATTTGATAAAGTTGTTACGACCTATTCTACAGGACCCCAGAAATTATTTCTTTAGGAGGAAAGAAAGTGATGCTGGAACAAGATGTTGGTTACCTCTGCTAAAGCTGAGGCCTTTGTATACTTTGAAATGCCAGATTTGCTCTAAATTAAATGTGTATTACTTTCTTCAGTTCCAGCTATGAGTTGTAGTCCAGCTGCTTGGGTAATCCAAAATATCATTATTTTATACACAGCTATATTGCTGCAAAGGAATGCACCACAGCTGCCAGGTCTGTCTGCTGGCGATTACATCTGAAATGGTCAAATGGAGCCTCAGTCATAGCTGATAATTGATATCATAGTCAGCTCCTTAATCAAATGGCATGTCTACACAAAATTCTTGTTGACCCTCAACAAATCCGCATTATTCTCCTAAAATTCAAACACTCTAGTGACTGATACAGAGGTATCAGACACTAGAATTACAGTTTTATCATCTTTGTGGGGAAATGGGTATCTAGCTGTCTTTGGCAGAGCAGAGGAAACATAATCTGTGGGTTTACAGACTGTGTGTGTACCACGTGCAGTGGTGTGTGTATGCTGCAGAAAGATCTAGAATCTAAGAACAACTCATGAAGAGCCCCAGTACAAACCTAATTAATGCAGAAGGAAGAATCTTCAGTCTCAGTAGCAGATAGCATGTTCTCTGATGCCAGCAAAACTATCTGTTTTCTGCGGTATTTGAGCCTCAGCAGAAACTGTGGTCCTGAAAGGAGGCAGTGGCCTTGTTCCTCATGATCCTGAGAGAGCCTGGACAATGCCCTACAAGTTGAAGAACAGTGGGCTTGTCAAGAACATTGAAATATGGGTAGCTTTTAAACATGTCACCATCATGCCAGTAGTCCTGTAATATATAATAAAAGAAACACAGACAAAACAAACCAAGCAAAGTAAGAAAAATAAATTTTAAAACTCCATACTTGCAAACACACAACGACCAGTGTCCAAGCTGGTAGGCCAAACACTCCTCACGACAAAACAGTCATTTTATTGTAACTAAATTTTCTAATTTTTACTTTGTGCCCTGAAAATTTCTATGTTCATTTCTATGGATCCAAAAATCTATTATTACCACTTCTTATGATTATTGTTCTAATAAAATGCTCAGGCATTTCCTAGAACAGGGCTAGGGTAAAATCATGTTGTCTGCTTTACCCATGTGTTCCTGTTAACAATTGTTATGGTATGGAGCAGAATTTTGAGTTAATCTGCCTTTCCACACCTCGATGTAAGGCCATCCTGAAACTCAATATGTCTTTGGAAATTTATTGGGTAAAACTGAAACAGGCTTTTCTGGGTACCTACTGCAAATTAACTCTGTTGAAGTTTTCCCCCACACTAATTATAATCCAATGGTAGCTGTGGGTGACTGGCATTGATCTCATGACCATAGTGCTACAATACACTAGAAATGCTAGAATGGGCAGAAGCTGGAAAGTGGGGCAAGGAGAAGGTCTAGCAAGAAAGAACAACCACAATTTGCACCTGTGGGATTTAAGTCTCCTGGGAAAAGAAATGGGCACTTAGCCAGAGGCTAAATGTGTCTGATAGGAGATGTAGAAGACCTAAGAGGGTCTTGCACTATAAGGTACGAAAAGTATTCAAAGAAGAAAACTGGGGAGAGGAGAAGGCAAAAGATACCATAAATTTTGAGAGGAAGAAGAGTAGAGCTAGGACTGAAAGGGATATGGCCTGTAGGACTGGAGAAATCATACCAAAAATGGGAGGTTAAAAGGAAAGAAAAGCAACCTGATGAGCAAGGACCATGAGACTGGGATGTCTGAAGACCAGACTGTCCTGGCCATGTCCCAGAGGAGTGGAAGAGACAAGAGAAGGCAGAGAGTGAGAAAACCATTACAAAGACAGAGAGGGAGCAGGAAAGACTGCTCTCTCCTATGGGAGGGCAGGACTAACATCTGAGTAGGAATTGGTGGGGGCAGGAGGAGGAAAGGCTGTCTGGAAGGGTCTGTGATGCTGTAACATTCTTTTCCTTCACAACCCTTAAAGTTAGGAAGTAAATGCAGCATTTTTCATTCAAAATGTAACTTTATTTTTTCCCAGATAGAAGTAATGTATGTATGTATATGTATATGTATATGTACACATACTTGCCTTCCAGAGAATGGAATTTCTGAAATGTTGTAGTCATCTGGTGTTTCACCTGCTCAGCTGGCAGGAAATTTAAATCTGGAATTTCCAAGATCAACTTGACTCTGGCATTTCCCAAACTGCAGCCTGATGTACTTCAATGTTGGTTTCATGCAGGTATGCACGTGTGTACATGTGTTTGCTCCTAGTTAGCAGCTCAAATACACCTTGAGCTGCTTATCCGTTCCATAAGGCCATGCCTCAGCAAAATCATACTGATTTTTACCCATGTATGATTTCTACATTAATTTACATCAGAATGAAGTAAAGTCCAGGAATTTTTTTGATGGACATAATCTACAGGACACAAGATTTTGTTGTAAAGAGTGGTAGGTTTGTCATGATAGGGATACTATACTTAGTTCCTTATATTGTCTTCCATTTCTGAATGGCTTGTCTCCAAATAGGCTGAACTATCTTTTCTTGGCAATCATCAGATTTGTTATAAATCTGTAAAAATATTATTTAAAATTGGGAAAGTCATGTAGTTATAATTTCGTTAATGGAGACATGGATTCCTGTATTTGAGAAATCAATGTTTTAGCAGCAACAAATGGCCTTTTAAAATACATGCTTATATTACAGCAGTCCTTATAACAACACCAGAAACAAAAGGCTTTCTTTAGCCACTGTGGTTAATAAATTGCATGTGATTATGGGAAGGGTTAGTTTTATTACTGTTTCTGCATCCAAAATCCTGATTAGAATTGTATCATCTAGGTTATTGTTTTCTGGATATTCCTGTAACTCTTTTACCCAGGATTGTGGCCAGCATAGTAGGTTAGACATTAGTCGTTCATTTCCCAGTATCCTTGGCTTCAGCAAGATTTATTTTAGCAGGAGCTTCACTACCTTTTTCTTTTCAGCCTTGGAAACACCCCCCTCCCTGCAGAAGCTTAACCACACTGTATGGTGAAAAGGTGAAATTCCAAAAGAAAATTTGTTGGGCAAGAATCCACGGGACAGGTGGTGGGATGAAGCTGGGTAATGAAGTTGGACATAGCTAAGCCTGAAACTGAATTGGATGGTGCTGCCTTAGGAAAAGGGAAGAATTCATTATGCCTTAGCCTGGTAACAGCCTGTATGAGCAACATAATATATTTAAAGGAGGTATATTGCCACTCTGCTAGAACAGCACTACCCATGTTCCCTCCCTTCCCAAGTCCTACTTAACCCTGGTGCTTTAGCAGTGCATTATGTCACAGTCACGTGAAAGAGGGGGGAAGTCAACTTTTAAGCGAGATTTGTTGCCTCCCCATGGCTTCCTTGCTATGTTGCCAGGCAGTGCAGATTGTGCTTGCAGGGCTGTTTTTGCGAGACCATTCCTGTAGAAGCTGACCTAAACTCTTTCCATAGATGCCTGTGAACAGCCATCAAGCACTGCATATTAGGACCCATTTTTGGACAAAGTGTATTGAAAGTAAAAACTAAAATGCAATATAATGTCTGGTTAGCAGTCATGCCTCAGCTGTTAAATGTATTTTGCATCTTTCTGTCTTTAATAATAATTTCTAAAAATATCAGTGTTCCTATATTTACTTGAAATTATTTTCAATAAGAACAGATATCTGTGAATCACATTCTTTTTCTGAATATTTGAAGTTTAAATATTAATTCCCAGGCTTAGTGATGATTCAGTGTACAAGCTTGTTCCTGAACAGAATAAACGCCATTCCTATATCCAAAGCATATGGTACAAATTCTCATGTGAACAAATACAGAATTGGATTTCTTTGACCAGTTTGCCAATATTTGTTTAAAATGAATCATGTTCATGAACTTTCTTCCCACAAAACACATTCACTGCAACAAGGGTGTATGGCCTGGGATTGATCCGTCTTCCCCCTTTACAGCATCAGGCTTTCTATAATATGCAGCAGATTGGGAACCACTGTACTACAATACTAGTGGAAAATAAACACAAGCTAAGTGAATTCATTAAAAACATTAAATAAATATTTACACAAAATCTTCTGCAGTGTTTGCCTACCTCTTATTCAAATCACTGACCTAGAAGAAAATGCTCAAAGCCAAATGGGACTTGAAACCATTTGCATCATTGTTCTTGTACTAATAACCTTGTGGATTTATTACTTTTGTAGCATTTTATTGTTTGCGTACTACCTGGGGCTTTTCGAAATTATTATGGTTGCTATTATTCTATATTCCTATATGAGAAATGCTCATCTGCATTTCTGGTAATCTTGCAACATTTCCTATATTTCCCTATATCCTATAGGAATATAGTTTGTATTAGAAATGAATGATATAAATAATAAGCAGTAAACCTCATTGTCATTCATTTGTGCGAATAATAACTATTCTGCATTTGGAAATGCACAAAAAAGTGCTAATAATCACTTGTACAAGCCAGACATTGGGTGCTGTTAGTCTCTTTTGTCACAGAAGACATCCTCATTTGCATTTGTATCTTCCTTCTTTGCTGCCTGCACAAAGAGAAGTGCAGACCCTGTGATTACCACAACTTGCAGTCCTACTGGAGGCCTGGAGGCTTCTCAGAGCCCATTGTGACAAATGGTTTTGAAGCCGAAAGGGCACTCTGGGCTCACAAGGAGCTGATACCTTCTGGTCAGCACAGTGCTCTTCAGCGTTGCCTGCTTTTTAGGCTGTGGTGCCATCCTCGGGCATGACACGAGCACAATGCCAGCAGCTTGCAGAGCAAAATAGCTGAAGGAGAAGCATCTCTCCAGGAAATGCTGGGCTGTGCTTAGGCCAACCTGAAGGCATTACAGGGCCAGGTACCAAGCCCTCTATTGAGGCAGTCTGGCTGGCAGACCCACAGTTGCATGCTTTGGGACAGATCATCTATTTATGAGAGCAGAGAGGGAATAAAGGGACAGATTTTCCTTATTCTTTTATGTAAGGAATACTCCTGAACCAACCTTATTCTGCTATGTAAGGGTAGAGGTACCCACAACTGGAGTGTCAGCTAAAACACCACATGAGGGAACCAGCACTTTACACAATCATTTAGCAGCAATTTCTTTGCAGAAATAAACAACATGTATTACCATGCTATAGGTAGATATGAAAGTATAAGAAAGGAGCAAGGAGAGAGAGAGCAACCTCTACTGTAGCAGAGCCTTTTGCACACTTTCAGCAGAGATATTATAGACATGGATTTTTTTGTTTTTTCCCTCCATTGAAAATGTGAAGACATTGCTGAATAGAATTATTTTGTTTCTAGCAAACATTCATTTATGTGCCACTTATTTTCTACAGACTTGCATAAAGCTTTCCATAATGGGTATAAGTTGATACTTACCGTGGGACACGTTAGACACTTTCTGCTGGCTGATATTTGGCCCCATTTAGTGAATAAGAAAGCAATGGTATTTGCAGGAGGGAGAATTAAGAAGAGAATGTATTTTACATTAGAAGGAAATTACTTTTCAGACAGATTCAGTCTTGGACATCCTGCCTCTGGCCTGAGACTGGAAATATTCTGCAATTGTTTCTTTTTCCTTAGCACAGGTTTGCTAACCTCATTGGCTATAAAGCATGCTGGCTTTAGCATTGAAGGATAGTTGGTAAAGATAGCCAAGCTGTTATGTATCTTGCAAAAATCCATGTATAGGACACCAACTTCCTTTGACTGCTGCTTCAGGAGGTGATGAAGAAAAAACTTGTACACTTACGGAATTTTGCTTGTACTCCAATAGTCTTATGGAAAGACAAGCTGGCTTAGCACCGTTGTCCTTATTTCAAATGACAGAATGTCACAGAATAGCTGTAGAAGAAAAAGACCTCTGGGTGTCTTTCAGTCTGACCTTGCTGCACTCAGCAGGGTCAAATACAGCAGGTTGCTCAGTGCCACATCAAGTTGGGCTTTGAATTTCTGCAAGGATGAAGACTCCACAGACTCTCCAGGGTATCTCTTCCAGTATTTGACCATCTTTACAGCAAAAAAAGTTTTATTTTACATTTAAGTGGACTTGTTTGTATCTCAGTTTGCATCCACCTCCTCTTGTCCTACAAATGGGCACTACTTAGAGTCTGGTTCTGTCTTCTTTACTGGTCACCCTACCCTCCAGATATTTATACATTTTAATAAAATCCCCTCTTGAGAGTTGTCTTCTCCAGGCTGGACAGTCCCAGGTCCCTCAGCCCCCTCTTGTTTATGTAAGATGCTTCAATCCCTTAATTATCTTTGTGGTTTTTCTGGACCCACTCTAGTATGTACAGGTTTCTCTTCAAGCCTAGAACTAGACATAGCACTACAGGTATATCTCAGCAGGGCTGAGCAGAGGGGAAGGATCTACTCCCTCCACCTATTGGCTATGCTTTTCCTAAAGCAGGCTAGGGTGCTTTTGATGGTGTGTGCTTAAAATCTATGGAGAGCAATGTACAGTCCCCTCACATCAATGCTATTTGATAGAATTTGGGCACCCATCTCTGGGCTGTGCTCAATTCCTCCTGCGCCGCTGCACATTCCTACTTTTCTAGTACAGTGCCGTAAGTACCATTGCTCCGATGGTAGTTAACCTCACTAAGGGTTAAGAGTCTGTTCCTGGGGAATAAATGAACAAGCAGCTTACAGGCAGGAATGCTGGAGCAGCTCAGGAGCTAAGGTGTCCATGAGACACTTTGTGGTGGACATTCTGGAATATGCTACAGCAGAGGGTACCCTGTGGCATCGTTCACAGCAAGATGAATCTCTGTCCACGTGTCTTCACATGTGCTAGCACGCTGTAGGAAGGCTCAGTAACTACTCCATGAGGGAATTCTCGAGAAAGTTACTTTTCCACTCATCTCTGGTGGATTTTTCTTGGTGTCTGTACTAAAATGCTATTGTCTGGCAAAGCCTAAACTCTCATCAGCTGTCTCCATGACTCCAGGCCTGCATACAGCCTGCGTGATCTCCTTAGCAAGGCACCCTGCTGCTTGTCAGGGCAAAACCCACTGCCAAAATTCCTTCCACCAACTCTCATACCCTTCATCTCCCTCTTTTTCTTCCTTTTGCTCCCTGTCCCGAAATCTGACTTACATTAACAGCTGGAAGAGTTCATCTTCTAGAGTAGGATCTGTGTCTTTCCACCAGCAGTTTAATTTACTGTGCTGGCAAGCTGAAAGCACTTGCACACAAGGGCTTAGGAAGAACAGGCATATTCTCCCACAGTCTGCCACAAATGAATTCATAGAGCAATACACAAAGTAATGCAGCGTGACGAGCCATCAGCCAACCTGTTGAAATCCAGACTGGGGCAAGACTAATCAGCAGCAGGACTTTGCTCTAAGGCCTGCTTTACCTGCCCCAGATAAGTCTCAATTCACTGTACAATTAAAATATACTTTCAGGTAATGCTGTGGAGTTGGTCTTGGGGACTGGCATCTGCTCTGAGGACTTGGGTTGGCTGTGGTCAAGTATGCAACTTTCTTCAGCAAAATTCAACCTGTTCCTGCATCCTCCCTATCCTGCTTTTTCTGCCTGTCCCATGGATGAGAAGTCAGCAGTCTCTGCTGGGTTGTTCTGCCATCATTTCCAGCAAGACTGTCCCTTCATTGATGGGAGTAGTGGAGGGCAGTCAGAAACCAAGTGTTTTCTGCCAACCTCCGCTTTGCTGGGTGGATGGCTTCCAGACTAAACTAGAGTACAACAGAAGCCTTTAGCCTGTACTGCCAGTCCTGCAAGAAAGTGAACAATAAAGTATGTGCTTAGAGTGCTGTGATAAAATTATGTTTAGGAGAACAGTCCAAGAAGTGCATCTTGCTCGGTTTTAGTCACGTTCAGATAATGCCAGCTTTTCTTCCCCTAATATAAAAAATATGCAAAGTTTGTACTAACATATAACATTAAAATATGTGGCTGTTAGGCCACAAGGCACAGCCACACACATGTATAGACTCACAAAATTATTTGGCCTTCGTGAACTCTGATTAGCAGCTTCTCACATGGCCATTCTTGCAAATATTGTGGTGAATGAAAATTAAGAACTAAAGTCAGTCCTCAGAGTACTATGGCATCACTGATGCAGGTTTATAAACATGAAAGCAACAAATGTTCCCAAACAGCTTTTGTGCGTTTGTTAGCCAGGATTGCTTCAGACAACCTGGATGGGCTTTAAAAGTCTCTTGATAGCAGATGTGCTGTGAATGAAGAGTAGAATACCAGTGAAACACCAACAAACTGCCTCTTTCAACAGCTCTGAGCTGGCAGGTCTTTGAGATCTTCTTAAATCCATTTTGAATTAAGCGATTTTTTTCCCCTAGAAAGAAAATCACTTATTTTTTATCTGTCTGAAGATCAGGTACAGTGAAGGGTAAGACTGATGGTTACCCTGGGGCTGGTGCTATCCTAGACACAACCACCAGGAATATCTGAGCTGTGCTGGGACAACCGTCTCACTTCTGACCTTCCGTTTTCATTCCTTGCCTGCCCGCGGTTGGGTGTGGGGCAGGTGGAATAGAATAAAGTTCCATTCAGGAGGGATTTTCAGCTGTAACTTTAAGCAAACCAGCCTTATCATGGCTGAGGATCAGTCCCAACCATTTTATCTCCTTGGTCAGCTGAGTAGAATGCAGTTTACAGGATGTGGCTTGTTAGAGGTTTAAAATTGGACATCCTGTTTGCTTTGCATGGATATCAGTCTGTGGTAGCACTTAAAAGCAGAGCTTTCTCAAGGGTCCCTGGCCAAACTGTTGTCTTTCCCCTGTGCCCATGCACTTTCATTGCTTTGGGTGGCACAATGCCAGATTACATCAGCTGAGAATCAGGCCCAGGCTTTCCAGTGAGGAAAAAGAAGTGAAAACGGCAGTCAGTCCTGCTCAAGAGAAGTTAAATATAAATTCAGGCTTTTTCTCTCTCGCACGCAGAGAAATGCTGAAATTGCATACAAGAAGGTTTTTTCATACCATCTGTTAGAGAATAAAAAGCACCTGGCCCCATTCATTGCCTCTGCTATTTCCCCGTGCTTGGTTTAGCAGACCAAGCATGCCCATTTACCCTTCTGCCACGTGTGCCTGGCAAACAAACATGACTGGAGACTTGCAGCACTGTGGTCCTCCTGTGTCACGGTTTTGTACCTGTCCCTTTACATGGTTCTTCAGTTTTGGGAAGGTCATATGCTCTGGATGGGTGTCAGGTAACTTCTAACTAGCAGAAACATTAAAAAGTGTGGGCACACTCGGTTGGCATTATCCCTCAGTAACCAAAATAAAAACAAAAAAAGATCTTCAAATGCCAGTAACACTGTCAGAAAACCTGTTTTTCAGTGAAATCCTGAGACTATTTTTGTCTAGAAAACCATCTAACAGAATGAAAAACTCATCTGTATGCTTCAGAGAGGCAGTATCATTGGTGGCATTTTGTGCAAACCTGCTGGTGGCTCACACTAGCACTGACTGTTCATACTAGTTTGTCAGTGGGATCTGTGACTCAGACAATAAAAGATCACTAAACAGACTTACTAAAAATCCGTGAGGAATTTTTCATGGTACCATGTCTGCCTGCTGTCCAAAGGTGCTTACCAACTGTAGTGTCATTTCTGAGTGCTAAATGTCAGTAATACCATACACTTAGTCCTCACAGAAAGGCTTTCAAAACCCATGCCACAAAAATAGCATCTGTTTCTTTCTCTTTGGCTCTCATCCATCCCCTGTTTTCTTCTTTTCCCCTTTTCCCCACATTTTCTTTTCTTTTTTTCTGACCACTTATGCTTTCCATTTGAACCGCATCTTCATGTTTCACTCTGTCTTGTGCAGCAAATTTTCTCTTAGCCTCTGAACAGAGCTGGCAAGGGGACAGACTAATGCAATGAGCTGTCTTGGGTAGAAAATGTCTGCTTGCAAGGATCAAAGTTCTTCTTCAAAGAGACAGAAAGTCAATGTTGTGTAATGTCTGAGTTCCTGGTGATCTCCTTGGCAGAGATTTGGGAAGAAGGACGAGCTCATGATTATGAGGCTAGTCTGAGGATTTGGTGACCTGCCTCAAGTGCCCTCTCTACTGCACGCTTCCTCTCAACAAGTCCCTTACAACCAACCCTCTGTATTTTAGGACATGTATGCAGATGGGGATCTGCACACATGATTTTCACAAGTGGATGATGAATTATGAAAATCTGACAAGGAATCATCTGCCTTGTTTAGCACCAAAATGCTCTTCAACTGGTGGATGTTTTCTTCTCTTGGTGCCTCTATTCCTTTCTGAAAAACAGTGATTTCTTGCCTTGTAGATGAGACAAAAACATTATTGGTGTTGGAGCTGTGCAGACAGTGCTGCACTATATGGGTGCCGTAAGAGGAGAGAATGTTTTGCTATATTTGGCTCTAGGGCATGGAGACACTCATGCATAACTTATTTAAGACCTAGTCTCATGAGCCCCCTCTGAAATAAATGAATGGCCCTTGTATGTGAAAAATTAGCATTATGTAGATTTGTTTAAAATGAATGGATTCTTTTTTGGTGATGAGAAAGGAATATATATTAAAATACCCAGGCACAAACACTTTTTAATATTTTTTTTGGCACAAGTGGGTTCTTTTTTTAGTTGATTTTGTCAGCCACATTTCCTTTCTGAACAGAGGTTACATACAACAATTGGATGAACAATTGTTGAAAACTCTCAGGGGGGCATTCTTGAAGACAAGCCTGCATGAGATCATGTTATGAGTGTGGCTTGGCTGTGCTTTTATTCAGTAGGTGATCTCATTCATTTAGAGTACTAATCATTTTAACAGGGAATAACTGCAGCTATCCAAAAGTACAGCAAAAAAAGTGATGTTGCAAGATTTCCTGTGAGTTTTGCACAGAAATATCCATTTCTTTGCTAGTTGATTTGACACAAGCTGGATATTGCTGGTCAGATGACAAAAGTAAGTTTAATATGAGCAAATAAGATTATTCACTACAGTGAAGGCTTTACCAGGTTTATTGTTCTTCTCTAAATATGCTCTTTATAGGCTTCTTTAAGATTGTTAACTTTCGGGAAAGAGACCATGTAAACATCTGCATTTCTAAAATTTCTGTCTCACTGGGGGTCCTGCTGGGGCCTCTGGATGCTATCATGATAAAAATATTAAATATGATCTAACAGATTAAGTATCCTGGGACAGGTTAGCCTATGATTACCCCTGAAATGCCTACAGAGCATTTTATCCAGTATTCCTCCATAATGAAGAAATCCCTGACTGGACCAATTATTTTCAAGTTCAAGAAGCAGTAGAGGCTCCTGGCTAGAAAACTTACTTGGGCACAATCAGCTAAAAACTTTGAACTCTCTCTCAGAGTAAAAAATAAAAATGTTTACAGCCAGAAATAACAAGGCTGGGAAGTTAAATTAGAAGCAGGGACCGAGAAAGGCTTTGGCTAATTCTGGTTTCAATCAGTGACTGCAGCAGTCATCAGGAGCAGGCACTGCTGGGGGTTTGAGAATAATGACTTTATTTTAAGTAGACAGAAGTTGATTGCTTGACCCAATTGCTGACAACCAGTCTCCCCTAAACACCCTATATGGGGCCAGATCCTGAAGCCCTCCTGTGGTTTTTATCCAAGCCCATTCTCACTGCAATCAAAACTTGAGCAGACACAGATTCCATATTTGGCTTACACCTATTGCAGACTCTTCTTGGTCTCTTAAAACCACCATAGAAAAATAAATCCCAGTGCCCGGCTTTAATTTTCAAGTCTCAAAACTCTTCTGCACTGTTGGCCTGTTTTTATTGCAGCGAGTTGAGAGTGGGATATAAATTACAAGTCTCTCCACAGTTAGCTTCTTGCATCTCCTGTGCTCAAATTTCAACAAAATAATAGATTACCAGCCTTGACCTCATGCAGCAGGAGCAGCACACTGTATATGAGTTGATCCTGCCAGGGGTGGAGCAGCTTGGGAATATGCAAGGTCTCCTTCACTGAAAGATATGAATCTAGATGTTACTCAGCTTCTTGGAAGAGGAGACCATGTTGCCTTCCCTTGGGCAATCTTCCCAGTCTGGCTTTCCCAGCGCTTAGGACCAAGGCCTGCAGACAACCAGCACAATGTCAACGTTGAAACATATGATTTAAAAAACCAGTCAGGAGGTGAGCAGCTGAAAAGGGAAGCAGCCTCAGAGGAGAGAGGCTAACAGATCCGTGCACACTCCCATCACAGTACAAAAGACAAAAAAACAAGGAAAGTTGAAATTGCTGCTCGACATCAAGAGGAAAGGTTGTATAATCTGTATGATTCATCCTGAGTTTCCAGTCATACCATGGAGGAGAGTCAATCTTGTGACTTGGGGCACTAGACTGGAATTTTGGAAAGTTTGAGTTAATCAGCTTTTGTTTAATGGCTTTCTAGCTTTTTTTCCTCTGTTAGGGCACCTCATCTCAAAGTGCCTAAAGTTCGCCTTTGTTTAGATGCATCCATAGGGAGGCTATTTCCTACTAGAGAGGCTGGCTGTCCTAGATGCTAGTGAAATATGAATAATCTCTGTCATGTGGTGTTTAGTGTCTCCAAGTAACTCAGTGGAAATGAATGATGGTTTTTTTCTTTAATAATGACTTCTTAGCAAACACAGAATGAATCTGAATTTTCAATTCCCACCTGAATGCTCTATTTTATTTCAATAATTTGCATCTGAGCTTCATTAGGTATCACAGTGTGATATCTCTCCTAAACAGCAGTCAAGAAAATATTAGGTTTGTACAGTAAGTAGAAGTATTTTCAGACAAACTTTAATTTGAACCAATTTGGCTTCTCTTTCCATTGGATTGAACTAGTTCATTTACAGAAAGTAATAATCTGTTGTTATGCACAGATTTAGCCTTGTGAAACTCTCTCACTGCTCTGAAAGTGACCTTCCACAATGGTAATACATCTGCCTGTCCAGACACAAGGAAAATCTTTGTGAAATCTTAAAAAAAAATTCATTGTTAAATCTTTTTTGCTTGAGTGTACCCACAGAGGATGTCTGCAACATATTCAGCTGTATGCCTCTAAAATACTTCCATGGATTTAGGAGCCTGAGTGTAATGGAACTGTATTGGGCTGTAGGTGAAGGAGTTTAAAAGGAAAATAGACTGAGCTGTTGGAACAAGTATTAGGGGTTCTTTTAAATACAGTGGTATTACTGCCAGCTTGATTCCAAATTACTGCAGCATGAGTCCCTATGCACATTCCTTTTCAAAGGAGTAATAATTAAAGCTGGTTTTGGCTTGTTCACCCACCTCCATTTGTTTCTCTTGGTAAATGAAAATATCATAGGGCAGATTTATTTGCTTTCCACAGCAGTACCCTGAACAGCTTTTTTTTTCACCTCCACCCCTCTTTGTACCAAACTGACCTCCACCTGAGGCAGTAGTGGAAGTAGCCTGGCCCCGTTCGGTACAATTGGCTTTTACAATCACCAGCAGCATGAGAATGTGCTGTCATCCCAGAGCTGCCAACAGCTCCAGGGCTCTGCAGGTGGCACCACCACCTCCTCCCTGGCTTGCTCAGCACGGGACCAGACATCCTTGGAAAGCCAGGTCTTGAGGTCTGACTGTGCTCACAAGCTCCTTCTTTGACAGCAGGAGAAGTCAGAGTGCTGCTGTTCTGGCGCAAGTGCTGGGTACCTCCAAAAACATCCCAGATAGGAGAGATCAAGAGAGAAGCTCTGCTGCTTTTAAATTTTGCTCTGGACATGTGACCATGGGTAATTTCTGCCACTGCCATCCTCAGAGGATAATGTGTAATCTTTTCACCTCTATACCACAAAATGAAAGACATCAATTGAGCTTGGCAATGGCATTTAAAACACGTTGGTAAATCAAGGGAAATGGGCAAATAAAGCAGATGTCGGCATGCTCTGAGTGCTGCACAGTGTGTTCATGCAGCTTCTCTGAATGCCTTTTGAAATATTACTACCAAGGAAAGAAGAATAATTAAATAAGCTATTAATAACTCAGGGAGACTCCTTGTCTCAAATGTACTTTTATCTTATAAATGGAAGGTCAATCTTAAGAGTGAAAATACATTAAAAATTAATGCTACAGAGAACCCCTGTCCCTTGCCACTACTCCAGCTGTGTTTGAAAGGTAGCACTTATTTTCTTTAATAACAGAGCTTCAAAAGAAGCATAATTAAATGAAAAGCTATGGAAATACATGGAATATTAGGGTCTAACTTGAACAATTACCATTGCTTTCAGTGAGATTTCCATCATGCCAAAGATGATTCTTGTAAAATAACCCTTTGCATTATTTTAGAAAGACAGAAAAATTCTGATTCCACTAGCAGGGTCTTTAATCATCCACCTAATATTAAAAAAATATTATTTTTGAAAGTTCAAGTGTCCAGTTGAGGATATCATGCAAAGCAGACAAGCAAAGAAACAAGTACTGATTTTCTCTGACCATTATGTCAAATGCTTTAGCTTGAAGGAATTTCATAAATGATTTTTCTTCAGCCTTTTAAAATATTATTTTTATTTATTCCTCTCTATGCCTTTGAACTGACCTTTGGAGTCTAGAAAGAAAAGCTGACTGTATTACTGATTTGTTGTCCTTTTATTTTTCATTCACAAGCCCTCTATTCAATCTTCCTGCTTAAATAAATTTGGAATCAGCTCAACCAACCCCAGTCACATAATTAAGGCACCTAAATTAGGATTATCGCTGGTCCACTTGCCTTCTAGTGCCAGTTGACACAGACAGGCACTTTCCAAGGGTGATCTCAAGCCACTTTAATACTTAAATGCTCTCTGGAGGTATCCTGTCTCTCTCTTGACAACAGAGGGTACCTAAAGTGACATTGTGAAAAAACTGTGTGTCTCATTTATGTACCTAAAATTAAATAGAATTAATCTAGACCTAAGAGGCTTTAGAGTTTAATTTGCTATTCCATAGTGTATTGATTGTTGGCAAGGAAATATTTTCCTTTATTTTCTTAAAAAAAAAAAAAACAAACAAAAAAGTATCAAAAACAACAACAACAAAATTTAAAATTTAAAAAAAACAGAGTGTATGATATGTGTATATGTGTTTATCTATCTAATATACAACTGCAGAAATAGAGTTTAAAGGGCATGCATCCCCCTGAAACTGCCTCAGTGAAGCAGAATGACCAGAGGGTCTGCTGATATCCCCCTTGACAGTGCAGCCTGCTGTCTTCTTCCTTCACTAATATCTTTTTGCCCTATAGTATCTTCTCACCTTCAGCCACTTGTATTTTCAAGTGCAAAGGCTTAAGCACCTGCCAACTACAAAAATTAATAATAAAAAAAAACTAGTTCTCATTTTTATTTCATTTTCTAACACAAAAATTGCTGGAAAAATCCATTAAAATCCTAGGCTGGAGAATTTTTGTGGCAGTAGTAGTAGTAGTAGCTTAAACTCCTGCAGGAGTTCATGTGCCATCCTTCACTCCATGGTTTTAAATCACTTACCAAGAAAAAGTCAATTTATTGACAAACTTATATTCATTTCCATGTAGAGAAAGTATGGATTAGCTACTCAAGTCTGCCTCTGCACTCTCAGTGATATTGGCACAGCTGCTGAAGAGATGTCGCTGTTAAGGCATCCCAGCTCTGGGTAGTTCACATCCCCTGTGGCCCTGGCTTTGGCAAAACACACCCACTCTTGCCGTGAGAAAGACGGAGAAAAGGGCTTTGAAGAGGAAGGTCTCATCTAGACCACAATGCCAGTGCTCTGTGACTCCCTGGAGTCCTGCCCCTTGGTTACATACACTTCCACCTGGGTTGCCTTCTTCAGCACCCAGATCACAAGGCCCTGGTGCAAAACCCAGTTTCACTGATAGCAGCACAGACTATGATTGTGCCGAGGATCTGACCACAGAAATGACTGGGTCTGATAAAGGTAATCAGAGACAGAGATGATGGATGATGCGAATATTAGCTAGCATGGACAGAGTAACTGGTCACTTAAACAGCAACAAGAATGCCCCTGTATTTCCCCCGAAATTTTCTTAGGAGAAAAATACAGCTGTTTCTATATGGAAATGTTGGAGATCAGTGAAATAATTTAATGGCAAGAACTCTCCCTAACACCCATATTACTGGCTTTGAACTTCTGTGTAGTGTACATCTTCTCTATAGCAAATATAAAACTTCTAGAAATAGGTCTTCCTTTCTTGGCTACTTTTTCCTAACCCTTAGAAGTGGCTCCTCCAAAAGTAGAAAACTATTGGCCTATGTACATGGAAAAATAAGTTTCTTAAAGATTTACTTAAACCTTTTAATGTATTGTAGTGTATTATCACTGGGATGAAAACAGAGCTGAAATCTAGATAGATTATTTTAGATAGCTAAGCACTTTTTAAAATAATGAATTGCTTTAATTGGTAATGAACAGTTAATAATTACTTCATACTGACCATAGAATTTTTGAATGTGATTATATGGTTTGGATTTCAAAATCATATGTTTAGACTTAGATTTGGCAGTTAGGAGCTTAAATACAGTTTAAATATGATGGCATTGATTTCCCTCATGTCTGTGTCGCTTTGCAATCTGAATGCACTCTATATATCTTACATCATCTTGGATTACCACACTCTGTTTTAGCCATAATGGGTCCAGAATTAGGATTCCAGAAACCAAACCTCTCCAGGGCTGGGAAACTTCATGATCTGAAAGGAAACAAGCTGTATAGCTCAGATTCCTTTCCAGCAGTGTCATGGGTACACCACTGCGGGGATTTTGTATAGTCTCATCACTGACTCTGTTCCTGCTGACATACAATGTTTCTTAGAGGAGTTTTCAGAATTCCCACCCTCAACTTGTCTTACCATGCATCCAACATCCTGGGGAGGTCTGCTTTGACAGTATTTTAGTATTGTTCGGGTTCTGTAGGAATGGGTAGAAAAGTGTGGAACCGTTCTCCAAAGTGATGTATTACACTCTGCTACAGTCTGGTAGGGGAACCCTGGCATGATACATATCAGGTGTGTGTACAGCTACACAATTTTGGCAGTGTTGCTTTGCTGTCATGGTCCCAGGGGCACCACCAGTGTTGACAATCTCTACCCAGCCCCCGGGAGTGTTCCCACCCTGTCCATGGCTCAGAAGCCTCTAGATCCATCAGTCCCTTACGAAGTGGTGCTGCAACAAGGGCAGTTTTCATCTTCCCACAGCCTTGCCTGGCCACAGGTCTCACTGATAGAGGCCCAGCCATGGTCCCAGTTCATGCCCATCCCCAGGGAGGTGGCTCATGGTCTGGATTCTTGGCTGAACCTGACTGCAGTCTCTGGGTCTGTCCCTCTCCATTGTGGGAGGACTGTGGGGCTGGGCCCTTGCTATCAGGTTGGGATAGCCCCCAAATTAGCAACAAGCACTTAACTTTCTGCACTTAGTACAGGCTCAGCACCTACATGTGATGCATCTTCTGGTGTTTGCCTTCTGTATTTCTCTTCTGTTTTAATTAAAATGCTCACTGACAAAGAAAGGTTTAACATCTTTCATGATTCACCAGCTTCTTAAGGCTTAAGTTTGGAGTAGGCCCTTTTCTGTTTATTATTCTCTTTTTTAAATATTTAGTGCAACTCACAACATATTAGGCTATGGTTTTGGAAAAATTAAACCACCAGCTAAAGTAGAGTTCATCTGATGGACTGGATGAGTAGGTTAAAAAAATCCCTGGTGTATTTGTTACCTTCTTTGGAGTAACATTAAAATGGAATTTGACCCATAGAGACAATTTTCCTGCATTTGCAGTAGCAATAATATCCTTTTAGTAAATCAATAATGAAAATATATGCTACTTACGCAAGAGTTATCTCCATGGAGGCATTTGTCACGTAAGTCTTTACATGAAGATGTCTTAGAAATGTAGTCCATATCAATAATTTATTCTTCACCATATGAGCCAGGCCATCAGGCCATTTTATTCCAACACATTATTGCATTATCAAAATACTCTGTGGAAGTTGTCTTTGTTGACAACTGAGACTATTCCCTGGCCTCCTTGTTGTATCAAGGCTTATCAGCACAGCATTGCCAAGAAGTATTTTTTGACCCTAGTGCAAATCAGGGCTTCATTGCAGACAGAACTACTCAGAAGGAGTCCCCTAAGTGTGGAGTTTCTGTGTCAGACAAATTTATTTACCAGAGGAGTTAGTATGGGATAAATAAAGACACATTTTGAATTTTAGAAATTTAAGGAGCTTTTACAGCATGATGAAGTGTAGTTCCACTGGTATTCACAGGTATATACACCTTATGCTATTAATAGGAGCCAAAATGAGTAGGTATCAGTACTGATAGCTACTGATGCATATAGATATTGAAATTAGCATGGAAACCAGTAAGTGAGGATGTCCAGTAATGTCTATTGATATGGATAGGTGTCAATACCTCTTGATATATATCACTATCATTACCAGTTGATAGTTATCAAAATTGATAGTGTTGATTGTCTGTTGATGACTATTGATATCAAAATATATTGATATTGGTAGGCATTGATTCTTATTGATATCAAAATTAATATCAAATATTATAAGTATTAGCGAGTTATGCTTACCAATACAGGTAGGTATTCATGAAAAAAGCTATCAATAATGGCTGGCATAGATGACTATCAACCAGTATTGATATTGATAGGTACTGATAGGTAGCCATACCCATTGATACTGCAACCTGTTGATAGATATCCAAATACAAGGGTATTGATAGTTATCCATTGTTTACAATACCAGAAGGTACCAATGAGTACCAATGGCTACAAATATTAATAGATATTGTTGCTATTGATATTGATAAACTTCAATAACTCACTGTTTTGAATCTTCTTGATAAATATTATCAAAGGGTATTGCTCTTGATATTTAATAGCACATATTGAGATCCAAATCAATATCCAAAACAATAGACATAGATACCCATCACTATTGATAGATATCAAATTTAATAGGTATTGATGCCTATCAACAGGTATGGATATTTGGAGGTATCAATTTGTATCAATATGTCATATCAGTACCAAGCAATAGGTATCCAAACCAATAAATATCAAGGCCTATCATATTGATCTAAAAAGGGATCTATGTTGGTAGGTATCAATGCCTATTGACAGAAAAATGTACCAATGCTTATTGAGAGGTATTAATATTATCAGTGACTAGTGATAGGTATTAATATCATAGATATAAATGTTGATAGATATTGATAGATATCCGTGCCCATTGATATAGGTATTGTTAAGTACTGAGGCCTTAATATTACCATAAGTATTGACGTCAACTCCTATCAACAGATATCAATACCTGCCAATAGATATTCAAATCCATAGGCAGTACTACTTATAAAGTCAACAGGCATTCCTGCCAATTGATATCAACATGCAGATCAAAAAGGACCAGTACTTATCAATATCTGTCTGTATCAATAAATACCAACATCTATAAATACAGATTGATAGTGATACCTATTGTGAGCTCTTAAGATATAGCTACATACACTTATTTATATTGAGAAATATATGCATATAATTTTATATCTATAAATGCATCTATAAACATATATCAATATAGATATCAATATTGATAGGTATAGGTACAGATCACTGTATATTTACATTGACATATAGATGTATAAAAATGCATATAAGACAGAGAAGGCAATACTTCGTCTCAATTGCTTTAGTTAGAGTTGACATTGGGGAAAGAAGGAGGGGATTCCTCTTTGCAATAACCAACATATGAGTTGCATAAAAAAGCTGTGTGTAGCCTCCAAGCAAGAATAAAAGATATTACTTTGTTTCATCTTTTGTGGCATTAAATTCCTGATAGTATATCTTGTACTGCATATCTGTGGGAAAAATCATAAGCATTTATATTTTTGAGAGCCATCTTGGATCGTGGGAAGGAAACACAAAATCAAGAACAAAAGACCATTTTTTTCGTCGTCCTTCCTCAAAAATATAATGCAATGGGGACTCCATTGTCAAGTGATAAATCATTCTATATGACAAATGCAAACTCAGTCAAGAACTTCCATGGTATCAAGGTTATAGAAGATATTTTAATTTTGTAGTTGCAGGAGACAAGTAAGTTGACCAGATCATCAAAACTGTATGATTTCTAAGTTTATAAAACAAAATAATGGCTAAAAAGTAAAGAATTTCTTGCACCCTGATATCTCAAGGAAATCAAATACATCGGCAAGCACATGACACTCCCAAATAGTAACTTAAAAAGTAGACCTGAGAAACTTGCTGTTTTGACATGAGTCTGGGGGCGGGAGGGGAGTGGAGGGTGTGGAATGAAGTGGGGAAAACTGATCTAGATAATTGTGTACATATAAAAGGCCAAATCCTTAGGCCATAAACCAGGCACACACCCAATGATGTCAATGTGTTTGGCTTACAGGGGAAATAAAGCAACATTTTATTACATGCTAAGTGAGAATCTTTGCTTGACCAGAATGAGGGAAAAGTGCAAACAGGTGCTGGCTCAGCAGGAATGGAAACTCAAGAATAATAGCGTCTTTTCCTCAGGCTCATAAGCATTCTGAAAGACTACATTTCTGTCAGTACCTTAATAAAGAATTATCTACTACCCAATCCTCCTATGTCTGGGTTTGAGGCTATCTGCAGAAGCTTTGATTGTGAAGCTGCTTAACATTATTTCTCCATCCCTGCCTTTGCTTGTGCACAAGCTGTTGCAAAAGTAACCCCCTTCAGTCAAGGAAGCTGGGGCCCCACTCTCCTCCAGCTTGTGGGGAAAGAAAGGAGTCATTATTGACACATGCAAGTGATTTGAGAAGAGACTGTCTACCCCGATAGAAAAAGACTTAGTTGTCTGGTGAATCAGGAAATGTCAGACTTTCTGAAAGGTTAATGGGAGGTTTTAGAAACACATTAAATCTAATCTTACAGCATGAATGCTGATGACTTTATGTTGAGATCCTAGAAATAAGAAAGGGCAAGAAAGAATATTTTAGGTGAAAGTAAGTTTTGACTGGGGAGCCAGGAGAGAGCTTTATTGCAGCATATTGCTGAATTTCTCCTTCCATATAGGGCTGGCAATCTGCCTGGTATCGTATGCTAAAAAAGGATATCATACGAGACCATTTGAACTGAAAGCAAATTTTTTTATACTTGCTGAAATTTAATTAAATGAGTGACCTGGTCAACACTAGAAGTGAATGTAATTAATTTCTTTCAGAGTTACCTACTCTAAATGGGCTGCGTAAAACTTCAGTCACTGCAGGGACTGGTAGGGGACTGTATAATGCTGTTAGCATAACCTTTCCAGTTCAGTCAGAATCATCCGTGCCTCTTCTGGTTTAACTGAAGAATCATCAAATATGGAATTCATAAGTGAACACACTTTGCATGCAACCTTTCTCCCTGCATCTTACAATCTCATAGGCATTAACAGAAATAAAAGCATAGGACATGGGGGAACAAACAATGGAAGTTGTTAGTTGGGTTTAGTTGCGTAATTCACGCAGTTTTGTGCCATTAGATTTTTAAGCAATATTTCCTGTAGTATCTGCAGGTTTGAATTTTACTTTTCGGTCATTAGTCTTTTGTTTGTGATTTTCTTTCATTGCCTGGCTGCTTTGGGGAGATTTGCCTTTGCTAGTTGTTAGCAGGTTTTTACAACGTGGGCACAATTGGTTAATCCCGTAATAGAAACCTGCTGTGTGGAGAGTGCTATTTTTACTGTACATACCGTATCTCATAGCACAAGGCAGTTTTAGAAGGCGATACAGCTGCCATTAAATCTATACATCTCAAGGAGGGCCATGAATAGCTGCTCCTTGTGTAAGGACGTGTCCTGCGGTTCTATTATCCCAGCCCAGGCTCTGAGTAACACTGTTCTTTAGCAAATCAATATCCTTACCTCTCCTTCTTTGAGTCTTTTTGCTTCTCTCACTACATCCATTGTTCCTGAAAAGAAATAGAGCCTGAGTCTCTGCTGACCTGTGGGTACATGTGCCAAACTGAAATGCCAGCAGGAACATTGTGGGGCTCCCATCTTTCCAGGGATGCCAGGGTGCCAAGGGAAGAGATAAGGTGCAGGGCAGTGGTCCATGCTGCTGCAAAGCTGGTGTCTGAACAACCTCCAGGTTAAAATTAGCCACTGTGACTTAGGAGTTTTACTGCTGTCCGAGTAAGCAGCCAAACACCCTGGATGAGTCTGCAGGTTATGGCTGAGCCTCATTGTAGCACAGGTTGCCCGGCAGGATGTCTGTGCTGCAGCCTCTCTCTTCACAGCCCGGAGACAGATGTGTCCTGGTTCTCCCCCATCCCTTTTCAGTAGCTCCTACTGTAAGGGGCATGTTGGGAACATGCTGTGTGCACAAGTGTGCGTGAAGCGTGTGGGGTGGGGGTGCAACAACACGTGCTCGTCAGGTTGCTCATTTGGTGCAAAATCTGCCCATGTTGCTCTGCCAAATGCAAGGGTTTCTACTTTGCATTTTCAGAGCCACTCAGATCTTAGCCCTGCTGAGGTGCTGGGGTTTAGCGCCTACTGCTCTTCTCCCAACACAACATAATTGCAATCAGATTAAACAAAACATGAGAAAATGTGCCTACGGACTAGATTTATAAATGTCTGGTCTGTTCCCACGTCAGTTTGACGAAGGTTAGGCTTTAGTCCATATGTTACTTTTAAGATTAAAGAGGCAAAAGCATACAACAGCGATCTCGAGCAAGAACTACATTTGTTAATAGATCCTGAAAAATGTACTTTTTTTAGAGACTGGACATCTATATCAAAGTATAATCTCTCGGCAGCAAACATCCAAGTATCATTCACCTACAAAAACCTTGGCATATCTGTGCATTTATCAAGTCATAAAAAAATCCTTAAGGGGGCTGTCATGTTTCCCATGAATCATCCCAACCTGCATGCACCTCAATCTGAACCCTCTGGGAGAAGGCTAAGGCGACTACTGCTGATTTATGGAGGCAGACAGCTTGGAGTCCCTGCCAGGGAGTAAGTAAATTGTGGCAACTGTGTGATAAAAGGGATAAAGCACAGTCATTTTCAAATGCTCATTCATGCAACTCTTCTAGAAGAGACCTGCAGAAAGTAATGAGGAGGTTTATATTCATTCCTACTGACCTACACTTCTACTGGAAAAAGTTCCAAGGTTCCCAAGTATATGAAGTCTGAAAACACCTTCAAGTTCGCCTGGGTCATGGGGTTGTGCCCAGAAGTTTTCCATGTTAGTGCCACAAGGAAGACCAAAAGGTTTCTATACTCACACGTTCACACACATACAGAGCAGTTACTTCATTAGGATTAAAAACTAGAAACCAGGAAAATGTAAATGAACCCAAAACTAGCGGCAAGCACTGAAAATTGATTTCCCTTTTGAAGATTTCTTCCTGATGTTCCTCCTGGGTGCTGCGCAATTTGGTAGTGGGTTGCTGCTGTCAGGTGTGGCAAGGCAGCAAATTTAATAACTAATTAATTATTAATACAATATTAATACAAAATTACCACCCAGCTTTATCCACTGGGACCACTAGCAATTCTATGTTTCATGCATTACTGCCCCAATGTATGTCAGTATATTTTGTTCAGCATTCTCTGTAGTAACAAAATTATTTCTTCTTTCGAGCTGAGGTCATGGGATCATATTCAAAACTATCTACAGAAGAGATTGTAATTAAATTCAGAGATGTAGTTGGATCCAACGTGTTGTATGTCCACTAACTAATGCCACCACCTCCCCACTCCAAGCATATATGTGTAAATATATTTAGGTATGTGTCCCTCATATGCATCTCTAGACATACGTATGTGTGTGTTTGCTTGTGCATGGCAATTACTGTATATGCACTAAACCTTCTTTGGTAATTGTAAGTCAGAGTTCAATATGACATCTATGACCATAAAAACTGCACTCAGTAGATAAAGCCATGAAAATCTTATAATAATGTCAACTTTCCAAAGACAGCCTGAGAATCTAGAAAAGTAGATGATTGGGAGCATGAAAATTCTCAGTTATACTGGGGACTCCCTATGCCTGATTTAAACCCCACTATTTTGTCATAAAATTATAGTTTTGGTAAGGCTCTTTTAAAATCTGATTCTTTAAAAACAATAATTATGCAATAAAAACTGAGGAAGTTTTCAACACTAGAATTATGTCTGCATTTTTTATATTGATGTATGTGGGGGTTTTCCCAGAAAGAAATGTGTATGCCAGCTGAGTTGTCTCAAACCTCTCCATGTGTAATCTGTGGCCTTGAAATATTTGTTCAAGTCGTTGGAGGATAGCGAATATAATTATTTAAAAATATAAAAGAAGTCAGTTAGCAAGCAGACCTGGGTCTGTTCCTGCAATCTGAGCTACGCCACTGTAAGTGTACTTTTTTTCTCTGTACCTTGCAAATCCTGTTTCCGAACTGTCCTATCACTTAGTCATTATTTACATGTTAAGGTCTATTGAGATGGTATCCCCACTCTAACTCTTAGTTAGAGTCATAAAGGAAGATGAGGTGACAGTATTTCACAGTGGATCAAGTTGGCTTTTTTATGTCATCAATGGATTTTGATTTAGCCTCCCCTAACATTAAAACAAAGATTTAGTTTCATTTTGGAGGGATGGGGAGATATTCAGTAGGGTGGTGGTGTGTGAGCAGATTCTCCCTCCCCCTTTTTATACTGTTGTTACTTTCCAGTATCTCCAGGCTGCACAATATTCCTTGAAAGCAAATACTTTATGCAAAGCAGCTGTCTGAGGAAGTTACTTTTACTTTTTCTTTCAGGGTGGCCTATTGAACATGATTAACTTGACTCTGATGGAAAGAGAAAAATAACCTGGAAACATCCGGCAAATTGGAAAGCAATGCCTAACATTTTCTTCCCAGTAGGATTTAATTCAGAAACATACTTAATGGGTCCCCATTTACACAAAGCACTAAAGGTTCTGATGCAGGGTTTTGGGGGATTTGGGTTTGGTTTCTCTCACCCCACTAGCTGTAGCTCTGTAATATTTTATCTCATAGCCCTCAATCCATTAGAAAAAATGTGCAATTACAAGGTGGGCATGGCGCTGTGTTGAAAAGGTGTTTACTGTTCGTTGTGCTTTGTATGCATGTTTGAGTCTTGAAATATGTGAAAATTAATTTCCTGTGTTCCATGTGGCTAAAATGACAGTTGAAACATAATTTAAGGACACAAACAAACAAAAATCGTCAAATAAATTTTAAAAAGTTAAAGGAACTTTAGTAAAATTTTTAGAGGATTTCATTCAATTCACTGGGTAAAAAACAAATTTTTCTGTGTTGTGTGTAAAAGTCATTCTTACTTTATTTTTTTTTCATTTTTGAAACATTGGTTTTCAAAAAAAAAACGAGAGAAAATCATTGTGTCCCTTTTATGTGTATTTTTTTTTCAGATATTTTGTCACATAATCTGTGGAAAGAATGTACTCCACAGAATTAAGTATTTCGTATTCACTGTCTCTTACATACAATTTCTCAAGTGGTGTCATTTTGTGGAAAAAGAACAGAGAAAATGGGAGCAATGTAAAACCACTGCAAACAAGTTTCAGCTTTGTCTTCTTTATAGAGACTTTTTCAAAATTTCATACAGGACCATAAAAAAACTTTCTAAAAACCAAATTAAAAGTCTTTCACAATTGTGTGAAAGACACATTATTTGCTCAGTGGCCAAAAATTCAACCCCCTCCCCCGAAATTAGGTTGACCTGATATGAAACATTTTTGTTCTGGCTTATCTAACTTGTAAACTTTCGACTTTTAAAAAAAGACCTCATATTCAAGATGTTAAACATTTTAAAATGAAGTTCACTGTGATCTGAATATCTAGTAACAAAACAGCTCACATTAACTAAATTTCATTTCATGATACAATATCTGTTCTAATTTAGCAAGCAGCAAAATAAGCCCATACATGGATGTCTTTGGCAAAAATTTGTGAAAACAAAGGTTTCAGCTCTAATTCCATTAACAGTCCCTGAAAGAGAAGAAATGTGTAGTTTTCTGGGTTGCTATGACCTATACAGGTCCTACAGACAACATGTTTTTTAGGCATGTTTCTTCTCCTCCACCAGTAGGTTAAAGGTAGCACCCAGAAGCATGTCCATGGATTTGTGGCCCTTACGATATGCACAAACCCCTCTTCTATAGCTGGAGCTGCGGTGTTAAAGTTGCCTGATGTTTTCGTATTTTAAATACAAGGGTTTTACTAGAATCTACAAAAAAAGTACCTTTGCATGTCTACTGGCTTTCCTCCAGGGGCTTCATTTGTGTTCTTCTGAATGCCTTGGAGGACTAAAGGGTATGTGACCACTTCTTCAACATCATGTGCCACAACTCCAATTTGCAGCGCTCTGAGACATTTGCAGGAAGTCCATTTTAACACTCTCCCTCCCCATTTTCAGGCATTGCATGAATTATTAGCAAGATTACAGGCATATGATCTCCAGATGCACTCTGTGGTGGCTCACACTGTACAGAACAGAAGCAAGAATATCAGCAGCACAAAATATCGGTGAATTTGTGTCAGCTTCTGATAAGGCATCAGACTGAAGTGAGGGTTGAACTGACAATGCAGAGTCACTTCCACCATTTAGCCTGAAGTGGCTGAATGGCTTTCCCTAAGCCTCTCACCCAACAAAGCTGTTGATTTCAAACAACATTTTTTGCTTCCTGATCTAACTTTTCATCTTGATTGAAGTAAAGTAGGCCTTTCCAGATCAAGGATCCTAATTGTAGCATTCCTTCCCTAGGAGTATCTGTAATACTGATTTTATGGCTGCATTGAATGAGAGGCCTTTCTGCCCACACCTGTGACTTCTTTCATATTAACCCCTTTTTAGCATCCTTTTCTCAGTTTTGCTTAGGATTTTTGTTCGCCAATATCCTCATTTCATTAGTTTATTTGTTCTTTTTTTTTTTTAGCTCTATTTTACAAGGAATCCAAACATTTTTAATGGCAGATGCTTTTTGCAGAATTTACTTAAGTTGAGCAAATACATGCTATCCTCTGCTCTTGAGTTCTCTGAATTTTATCTGTCCTTCAAGCAATAAACTGCTCACCACCTTCTTAGAGATAAAAATGTGATCCTTCCTATGTTTGTCAGCCTGCGTCCCTTATTAAATTAACTAGTTATAGGTAGCTAGGCAAAGAAATTATGGAATTTGTGAATCATGGGACATGTGAATTACATTTGAGAAAAGCTGTATGAGGAATTTCTGACAGGATACATTAGACAACAGTCCATTTTGAAATATTCAGGTCGTGACTGATGACTTCTAGGGATGTAGTTGGAATGGAAATATTTTAAGTCACAATCTCTCTGCTGTTTAAGTGCTGACATCTACCTTGGTGCTACAGAGAAGGTCCTAGCTTCAAGCAACAGATACCCTTGAATTAGGCCAAAAGGGTCTACACAATTCATATCAAATTACTAAGGCTCTCTCACAGTATAGATCAGAAATGACTTTTATATGTAGGCAGTTGTTTATATGTTTGTCTAGTGTAAGAAAATGGAGAGCACAGCCAGCAGCCAGCAGTGGCCATGAGAAGAGAGATGTGGTAAAATTCTGTGTGAAGGAGTACTTCTGCCCTGGCTGAGTTTCACTCACTGTTTAGGAAGGAGGCAAATTTAGTCCAGTGCCTGTGTCTACGTCACAGCAAGGGTAGAGGACATGTGCAGTGTCACTGTGTCAGAACCACATGAACCCTAGTAGCCTTTTCTAGATTTCCTAGAGGCATAACCCAGACCTAGGGGCACACCTTTGCCTTCCTGATGTGTAACTACAGATCTCAGCCCTTCTTGCATGAACTGGATATGTAGTGCTGAGTATGTTCACTTTTGCTCATATACAATAACAAAATAATAATTTTGTTTGGGCTTTAAAGTAGTTTTAAGAACAAAATGAAATGTTTGCAGCACTGACTTGATAGTCTTTTTAAACCCTCCACTTATTTGAAATCTTTACTAGTGTGCAAAGTGTAAGCAACACTTCTTTCCCAATGTTTTCCCTGTCTCAAATGGCATTGCAATTTAGACAATAACATGTGTAGCACATGATTAATGAAGCTGTGCACTGAGGACAGGACATCTGTGGGATCACAAAGAGCTGCTTTGTGTACATGTTACTGCATGTTCATGAAACTCCACAAATTGATAATTTGTTAAATTAATTGACTTTCTCTGTGTAATGTTAATGTAACCTTCAGTTTGAAAAGTGCACAGACTTTTAGCAAGTAAAACAGGCAGGTAGTCAAATCCCTAGAGGGTTACTTAGGTTTGCAGCTCACCACTTTGTCCTTTACCAAGGATATTAATATTTCTCAGGAGTTCTTAAATGAAACTTATCTTGAAAAAAAAATTCAATTATTTAGGCCGTTTACAACTGAGCATAATACAGAAAATATCTAGCATAAGTGTCACAGCAGAATCATATCTGTTCTGTAAGGAGATACACATAAATTGGGAACAGTCCAGACAAGAGTGTTTTCTCTGATACAGTCACTGAGAGGAACAGAAAAAAAAAATTCTTATTTCAGTGATTTCTGAAGAAAATTGAAATTTATCTTTGCTAGTATCTCTGAGCCATTGAACTAGAACTAGAAAAGCTGTTGTAGACAGCATACCTGGCAGGATTTTGACCCTTAGCACTAACTATAAAGGGAGTGGAGGACCTGTCCTAAAAGAGGGGTAAAGGACTTTTTACATACAAGATAAGTCAAATGAGATAAGGCTGACAAGTTGCTGTGACTGCAGGAGTGTTACCTTTTTTACACCAAAGGGAAGGAATTACTCTGCAGAGTGAGAAGAGAAGGATCTCTCTAATAAGGAAAACAGGGAGACTACTACTCCAAGTTGAGACAGAAGGGAAGGTAGTGCCCCTGACTAGTGACTAACCTGACTTAGTCTTCTCTTCCAAAGCTCCAAAGGGTCAGACCTCTTACCTTCTTGTCACCACATCTAAATTGAAGCTTTAAGTTAGTGCCTACACACTGGCCTAAAGCCACACTAAATAGGAAAATGTGCTTTTCTATTTGAATCAGGGGAAATTATGGCACTCAGCAGTTCCAGTGACTGCTCATATTTGATAACTGGGACTCTGGTGATATATACATATATGTATTTTAATTCAAACAGGAGTGCATTTTTAATAAATTCCTGAGAAGAAGAAAGTAACAGAGTGGTGGTTTGGTGTAGACTGCACAAACTTTCAAGCTTTCTTTGCTTGAGGCATGGTGATGGAGTCAGAAGTACAGCATTAGGACTCAGACTCGTTTGGCTTTGAGTACCTCAGAGCACTTCTGTTACTGCATAATGATGGCTACCTAACTCTCTTTTTCACTCATTTCGTCAGGGAGATACGTAATTGCACTTTAATGTTTTAGTTATCATAACTAATTAATGTAACAGTAGAATTTAGGAGAATGGGGATTATTATCTGTTGCTTTTAAAGGATGATACATGCTAGTTACTCACTGGGGGAAGAATCAATGAGAAACAATTTTCCTTGCAGTAGATGCAATCCTCTTCTTGCATGCACTCAAAATCCAAAGATTAAACCCTGCTTCAATCCATCAGTGTCAAGGCACGTCATTAGCTCTCTCTGTGAAACCAGTTAGAGGTGCAGAGAATTTCCAGTGGGTAGAATCTATTAATTTTGTATTTGCCTATTAAAAAAGAGTAAAATATAAAGTGCAGCATCTTCTGGTTTACAGCCCGGGATGGGCTCCATTTGGGAGGAATTTCTTTAACACATGACCAGGACCAAGTTTTAATGGATGTCATCAACACACTTGATCTTTTTAAACATGGTAGATGCACAAAAATGTTACAAGTCTTGGAGAACTGATGAAAAAAACATTCAAGCCTCATTCCATTTTAGCAAGGCCTAACTTCAGGGCATGTATTAGGATCGTGTTTGACCTTGACACTTCATCTCTGCAACCACTGCAGGCCCGCAGATCACAATCCTATACAGAGCCATACAAAGCCATCAGAAAATACATCTGGTTTCCCTAAGAATCTCAATATTTAGTAAGTTCTTACATTGTGTACTGAAACATATGTATGATATACACAAAATCTGGAAACTGCTACAGTGGGAGAATCATGAGGCCACACTGATACACTGTACACTGAAAAAAAAGTGTGTTACCTAATGAAAATGTGCACTTCACATAAAAACCAGCAGGATATACTGAAATATTTATAAAGCCGCCACATATTTGGTGTATTATATTCTGGAACCCACAGTGTACCTGATTATGAAATGTCTTTGTCAAAATAGTTCAATATACAAGGAATACAATGCAATATAGCTGGCATCCTTTACTGTGAGATGAAGATTGTATATGGTGGAGTTGTAACACTCAGCAGTCAATTATCACTCCAAATCTCTCTTCCACATTTCCTCCTGTGCTGAGACATTGCAAGTTACTTGACAACTTTTCAGAGTACTTCTGTTTTCCATCTAAGTCTGTTGGTAATACTTTAAGAATTAAAATTTACTGTAAATAAAAACAAAATAGAGGTAATTATTTGTTACTGTTGCTCACTTATGAAAACATTTCCTTCACCTCTGAAAGAGTTTCGTAGGTTTTAATACACTGAAGAAAAAGCTGGAACTTTCATTCTAAAACCAGAGCCAAGTAGATGAAACTAAAGAAATAAAAATCCCGGAAAGTCAGCAGTTTTTAAAATAACTGGGGTAATTTGACAGCTAAACTAAGTTAAGAAGAGGACTGGTGGCTAGATTGTGTCCAGATTAGATCCTACTAAATTGCCTCCTGGTGAGTAGCTAGGGTCAATAACCACTTCTGAACATTTTGGTCAAACATCTTGTGGGCAAATCAGAAAACACTGGGACAAAACTGTAATTGCCCATGACTCAACTAACGTAATGAGAAACAACTGAAGTGAGTGCATTTTACATTTTACTGATGTTGAAACAGTTTCTCAAATTGTTTTGGAAAGAGTAAACACATTTTTCAAAGTGATTTGATAACAACTACTGCACTAGCAATGTAATGACAGCAGTTGCAGAAAAGAAAAAGTAAAAAAAAAAAAGAAACTTCCCTGAAAAATAAACACTCGTTGAAAATCTATCATGAATCTATCATGGCATCAATTCATGGAAACCAAATTCATCACCAAAGATAGAATTTATATGGAATGTGTATGTCAGATAATATGTGATAGAATTCTAGAATTCCTGCATCCTTTTTATCTTTCTCCTATAAAAATTAATTAATTTTATAAAGATTTTTATATATGCTGAGGAGCTGTCTCTTTTCTCACTTAAACAAGGACCTCATATTATGCTGTTTTTATCTACAAAAGACCCACTTCTCTTTTTATGCAGTGAGATAACTAAGCATTTTTTTTGCATAAATTAGAAAGAGGATTCTTTTCAGTTAGCTATAATGTGGTGGCTAAGAGCTATTTAAACATTTTGTCTTGTTTGATATGCTTTCATTGTTAACTAGCACAATCAGGTTTTTTAGTGAATTGAATGGAAGAGAAAAGGGAAATCTTCATTGCTTGTCAGGAAAGCTGAACAGCAAGCATTATTGTCAAAAAAAAAAGCACTTTTGATAAGATTTGTTTGTGCATGGTAGAAGAAGTACATTTCAGAGACAGGCATAGAATGAACCTTGTTTCTCAGAGGTTTTTCTTAGAGATCAGCCCACGATTTGGGGCAACTGGGCAAAGTGCAGAAAAGCTGGGATGGGCTTGGGCTCAAATGAGAATGACAGACCATGGATGACATAAGTAAGATGAGTGATACAGCACATTTTAGTGGAAGCTGGTAAACTTCCAGATGTAATGAGTGCATTTAAGTATGTCATATTCTACAGAATACAATGCAGAGAGTTCAGGGAAATAGTGTTAATATTTCAGTGCACATCTTTTTATATGAAATATACATCTTGTGTATGCAAAGTACATTTTCAGGAGCTCGCAGAATTCTAAGACCAAGATATAAGTGTGCCAGCATTAAGCCTGAATATTTCATTACATCATAAATATAATATGTTTCAGTATATAATGGAAGACAGATAACTAAATATTTGATTTTGTGCCAGTCATAGCGAGCCTTCATATGAAGAGCTGTTTTCATCATTGTGACCCAATTGCGAGTGCCATGAAACATTCGACAATAATGTCAAGATTCAGTAAGAGGTGGCTACCTTAGTGTTGGATATTGTAGCAATGTGGCAATATCTCTGTTGCAGTCTATACCCAACCTTTATTATCATAAAAAATGCCCTGCTGCTTCCAAAGTATCAGACAGTGGTTTTCTGAAAGCTTTCCATGTTGAAGTTTACTGAGTATGTCAAGGTCCCTTTCCATCTCCGATTACTGAACTGGCTGTTCTGTGCATTGCTAGCTCTCCATTTCATTCACATTCATTCCCTCACTTTAAATGGAAAATACCCTGTCTTCCCCTAGCAATCAGCTACATAAGTCACCAGGTGTCTTGAGACTACTTGGTATTCATAGGCTAGTACTTGTTCCAGCTCAAAACACAGCTAGCTTTGTATTTATGGCACTCCAGCAAATGCAACCTTTAAAAAAAGAAACAGCTTTGAAATATAAAGTTCATGTGGCTACTCATATTTTCTTCATACGGAGAGGTATTTATGCACAGGGCACTAGTTCAGCTACAGTAGAAATAAAGACAATGGTTTGGTTTATTTACCCTGTGTGTCTACAGTGATCTCATCAGTATTGCATTATTTGATTCTATCCCCTCCTCATTCTTTGATTACAGTGCAAGGTTACACCAGTGAAACTATTTCACACATTTTGTTTGTGGCTGTTTGGCATCTGCTGCAAGTCTCAAGCTACGGCAGGTGAAGGGAGAGACAAAAGATTTCTACCTAAATCTTTGTGGAACAGCCACTCCTGTCTTGATCATGCAAAAACATAAAGCCACAACTAGTTTGTGACGTATCTTTAGATATCCTCTTTCAGAGAAAAACCAGGGCAAAAGCAATTCAAATCCAAATAAGATTGGACCAGAAGGATAGCAGACAGTGGAGTAAGACAGCAGCTTGCCTGCTCTAAGGTCCTTAACATTTAGGACTGACAGAGAACAATCTTTCTTCAGGAACTTGTGTTAAGAGGACATTGTTCTACCTAATGTCTTTCTGCAAGAGCAAGGAAGCCAAGTTTCAGTTTTGCAGTGTCTATGCCTGTCCTGGTTCCCTTGTTCTTTTTTTCCTCCTTTTTTTTCACCCGTTCTTCCTTTCTCCTTGATCACAATCATCCTCTCCTGATTGCTGTGTACATTTGTGATCCCAGTCTTGTTAAACCTGTTTTTTTTCCAGCACCTCACAGCTTCAAAGTGAGAAAGAACACTCTAAGTCATTTGGCAGGGCACTAAACCTGTAGAGAAGAAAATCATTAAAGTACAGGAGTGGAACTCCCATTTTGCAGACCAACATATGCTTCAGCCCAGGCTTTGCAGAAGAATGTGCCATGGGAAAGTCCTATCCCACAGTGGAGGAAACCCTCCTGTGCCTGACTTTCAGGTCCTGGTCTCAGAGAAGTGTTTGCAAGTTCTTTGTGAAATCTGGTGTTAGGAGAAAGTGTTGAACTGTTAGATCATGCCAAATGTTTACAGCCAAAGGCAAACGGCAGCAAACCCACCAAACTGCAGAATATATGCCTCATGCAAGTCCAGAGGATACGTGATAGGATGTAATCTCTTGGCTAAGAAGCACAAGATTATTACAAATCTAGGATCATAAATCAGGCTGCTTTACTTGTACTTCAAGCTAGAAATGGTGTGGAAAAAGAGCTTCCGTGGGTCAGGATTTCCTCTTGTGTGTTAGTTTTTATATCTACAAGAGTCACAGATGAAAAATAGTGATAAAATTTGAGAGGTTTTAAGGGTCCTTCATGAGTGAGAGCAGCTTTCCTGAATAAATAGGCATAGTCAGGGACACTAATGTGCCTGCACACCTACACATTGTGAGTCTGATATGATGAGTGTTCACGGAGTGCAGCTGTACTTCCCTTACATCAGTGGAAAGCTGAATTATTTGCAGTATGGTTTAGAGCCATTGTGTTCAATCTTCGCTCTGGAAGGTAAGGTTGGTAATTTTGCTGGAGAAGATGAATCTATCAGTGCATGAATCTATCTCCTCAGAAGTTGCAGCCCAGGTGACATGCTCTGTGCACACTTCAGTGAGAACACAGCTCATCTATACTGCCCTGCTGTTCTCCATGAAGCTCTTTACCTGGGGAAAATTAAAGATAGGCTTAGGTAGATGCAGGTGTTTTTGTCTAGTGATGCTTTAGACCTGAAAAGCATGAGACAGTAAATACATGATATAAAACACAGGAACACAATAACAAAAGAAACTGTACAAAGTATAATTAAACATCAGTTCACAAAGGTGGGATGAAAGAAAGACAAGGGCCTTAACATCAGCCCCCAGAAATCCCACATTTAAAGGGAGCAAATGCTCAGTATTGGCTGTATCTTATGTCTTTCTTAGACAAGAAACAAACAGAGAAAATAGGAGTAGCTGCAGTCAAATAACTTTTTAAAATAAATTGTGTTCTGTTCACAAGGGTTTGGAAGCACAGTCACGTCCCTTGACATTTTGGACGTGGTTGTTTCAGGAGGATTAGCAGAATGTAATTTTGTGCTAAGTGGCCTTGGCTAAATTGGACTTGCCATTACTTTGGTCTTTCAGTACCAGCTACATGTGCCAATTACAAAACTCACTGTAGCTCCCAGCAATGTATTGTAGACAATTAAAACACTAAGCAAAAATTTGTGGGTTTGTAATTTTCCTGTGGAAGCTGCTGTTAGAGAAAATGTAGCCAGCCAGACTTTCAACATAGACACATAGAATCACAGAATAATAGAACAACTTTGGATGGAAAGGACCTTTGAAATCGAGTCCAACCATTAACCCAACACTGCCAAGTCCACCACTAAACCGTGTCCCTAATTGCCACACCAATGCATGTTTCAAATACCTCCAGGGATGGTGACTCAACCACTTCCCTGGGCAGCCTGTTCCAGTACTTGACAACCCTGCTGGTGAAGAAATTTTTCCTAAAATTTTAACCTTTCCTGGCACAACTTGTGGCCATTTCCTCTTGTTCTATTTCTTGACATTTGGGAAAAGAGACCGATCCCCTCCTGGCTACACCCTCCTTTCAGGCAACTGTAGAGAACAATGTCTCCCTCAAGTCTCCTTTTCTCCAGGCCTAAACACACCCAGCTCCCTCAGCCATTCCTCATCAGACTTGTTCTCCTGACCCTTCACCAGCTCCATGGCCCTTCTCTGGACATGCTCCAGCCCCTCAATGTCTTTCTTGTGATGAGGGCCCCAAAACTGGACACAGCGCTCGAGGTGTGGCATCACCAGTGCTGAGTAGGGGGGGAAATCACTGCCCTGACCCTGCTGCCACACTACTGCTGATACAGGCCAGGATGCCATTGGCCTTCTTGGCTACCTGGGCACACACACTGGCTCATGTTCAGCTGCTTTCTACCAACACTCCCAGATCCTTTTCTACTGAGTAGCTTTCCAGCCACTCTGCCCCCAGCCTGTAATACCTCTTGGGGTTGTCGTAACCCTAGTGCAGGGCATGGCACTTGGCCTTGTTGAACCTCATACATCTGGCCTCAGTCTACTGATTCAGTCTGTCCACATTCTTTCCTCCATCAGATCAACACCCCTGCCCAATTCGGTGTTGTCTGTGAACTGAGGGTGCCCTTGATCCCCTCATCCAGGTCATCAATGAAGACATTAAACAGGACTGGCTTCAGTACTGAGCCTTGGGAAACACCACTTGTGACCAGCCATTAGCTGGATTTAACTCCATTCCCCACTACTCTCTGGGCCTGGCCATCCAGCCATTCTTTCCACACAGTAAAGAGTACACTCATCCACACCATAGGAAGCCAGTTTCTCCAGAAGAACACTGTGGGAGACAATGTCACAGGCTTTACTGAACTCTAGGTAGACAATATCCACAGTCTTTTTCTCACCCACTAAGCCATAGAAGGAGATCAAGTCACGGAAGTAGATTAGGTGAGCGTCATGGTTTAACCCCAGCCAGCAGCCAAGCCCCACGGAGCTGCTCACTCACTCTCCCACCAGAGGGATCAGGAAGAGAATTGGAAGGGTAAAGGCAAGGAAACTAGTGGGTTGAGATAAAGACAGTTTAATAGGAAAAGCAAAAGCCTTGCATACCAGAAAAGAAAAACAAAGAATTCATTCCCACGGGCAGGCAGGTGTTCAGCTATCCCCAGGAGAGCAGGCCCCCATCACATGTAATGGTTACTTGGGATGACAAATGCCATCACTCCAAGTGTCCTCCCTTTCCTCCTTCTTCCCCCCACTTTATATACTGAGCATGATGTCATGTGGTCTGGAATATCCCTCTGGTCAGCTGGGGTCACCTGTCCTGGCTGTGTCTCCTCTCAGCCTTCCAAGCACTCCCACATTCCTTGTCAGCCTGGCAGTGTGGAAAGCAGAAAAGGCCTTGGCTCTTTGTAAGCCCTGCACAACAATAACAAAAATATCTCTACGTTATCAACAATATTATCAATCAATTTGTTCACCACAAATCAAAAACACAACGCCATACCAGCCACAGTGAAAAATATTAGCCTTACCCTCGCCAAAACAAGCACATCTGGTCAAGCAGGACCTGCCTCTCATAAACCCATGCTGGCTGGGCCTCATCCCTTGGCTGTTGTGGAAGTGCTGTGCGGTGGCACTCAAGATGATCTGCTCCATGACTTTCCCTGGCATCAAGGTCAGGCTGACCGGGCTATAGCTCTCTGGAACCTCCTTAGGGCCCTTCCTGTAGATAGCCGGTCTGCTGATAAATGATGGAAAGTGAGCACTTCCGCCGGCTCCCTCAGTACCCTCAGGTGAATCCCATCTGGCCTCATAGATTTGAATATGTCTATGTGGTGTAGCAGGTCACTGAGCATTTACCATTGGATCTGGGGGCTTCTTTCTGCTCCCTCTTCCTGTGTTCCAGCTCAGGGCACTGGTTACCCAGAGAACAAGTGGTCTCTATATTAAAGCCTGAGGCAAAGAAGGCATTAAGTGCCTTGGCCTTTTCCTCATCCCCGTTTTTCTCTGCATCCAGTAAAGGATGAAGGTTCTCCTTAGCCCTCTTTTTGTTGCTGAGGTATTTATAGAAACATATTTTATAGTCTTTTATGACAGTAGTGAGATTAAGTTTTAGTTGGGCTTCGGCCCTTTTAATTTTCCCCCTTCATAACCTCACAATATCCTCATAGTCCTCCTGAGTGGCCTGCCCCTTCTTCCAAAAGTCATAATCTTTCCTTTTTTCTCCTGAGTTCCAGACAAAGCTCTTTGTTCAGTCAGGCTGGTCTTTTGCCCCTCTGGCTCAACTTTTGGCCTATGGGGACAGCCTGCTCCTGTGCCTTTAGGGTTTCCTTCTTGAAGAATGTCCGGCCTTCCTGGACTCCTTTGCCCTGCAGGACTGCCTCCCAAGGGACTCTCTCAACCAGTCTCCTAAACAGACCAAAGTCTGCCCTCTGGACATCAAAGCAGACTGAAGTTTTTAACCTTTATCCATGAACAGATCCACAGGCTCTAGCCTGGACTGGCACTTCACTCCTTTGCAGGACGAGAGAAACACAGGCTCCGCTCCCTGGGACATAAGTCAATACCGTCACAAAAGGATGAGCACGAGTTTCTCATCCACATTTGGGCAGCTGACTGTGGCCTGAAATGATGAGGTCAGGTTAAATAAGCAGAGCTGGCAGAGGCTTAGCACAATTTCCCAAAGCACTATATATTTATTTGTGTCTGAGTATGAATACACAAGGCTAACTTTAGTTCCTGTTTTTGAAAATGTTGGCCCTAATCTACATAGACCATCATTTATTCCCTGCCCTGCCCCCTCCACTCCCTCCCATTTTTTAACAGATGGAAATTTCATTTTCCAGAGCTAGTTTTTTCCAGGTGGATTCTTTCCAAACTATAAAAGTGAATTTCTCACAATCATCTATGGACAGAATTAAAAACAGGACTTTAAATGAATTGGAATTTGCTGTCAGAAAATTCCAGTTACATGCATTTAGCTTTTTTGTTGTTGCTATTTGGAAAGTTCAGCAAAAAAAATGGAGAAACAGTGGCCCCACTCCAGCTTTGCACCTCTTGCATAAGAAGTTAGTCCTTAATTACAGCACAGGGCACAGGCTACACCTCCAAAAGTTCAACTACCCGTTCTAATAACTTTCAAGCCAAAATCATGTTCAGAAAAAAGTTACTTAGGCACAGCCCTGTAATTCATTCTGCTGGGCACAGACACCTGCAGAGTCACCAGAAGATTACTCCTAATGCAAATAATCCAGCCCGTGGCATGGAGTACATCACAGAGATTTAGTTACCACCGTCGGTGGGGAAACCAGAGATCTGTGGCCAGAAATATCACACAGATGGGCCTGTTTGAAAATCCGCTCCATCCTGAGCTTTCAAACCTTAAAAACAGATGAAGTGATTCCAGCGTGACCCCTGCTGTGATATAATGGATCCTGTCTGTGCGTGCAGTGTTTGTCATGATTTACCTCTTGCAATTCCTGGCTTGTGAAACAGACGGCAATTCTGAAAATGAATTACTATTGATTAGACATCCTGCGCTATTGAGTTCTAGGCAATTTTATGAATTTATTTATTTGAATAAAAGCTTTTAATGACCCCACTAATTTCAAATGGCTCTAGCAAAACAGCAATTCTTCTTTCCCTTTTTCCTGTTTGCCAATGGCAGATACATAGTTTTAGGCCCTGTTTATGCCAGCTATGACTTGTCACCCTTACACAGACAGAGCTACCTGATTAAAATGGCAGCGTGGGTTTCAGGGGAAGCAGGAGAGATCCTCTCCGGAGGACACAGTCTGCACTCAGAGCGCAGGGGGAGCTCTTGCCTTTCTGTGGCAGGTGGAAGGGGGGTCGAGCCCCAGTCTCAGAGCATCGCTGGGGCAGAGCATCCCTCGGGCAGAGCATCCCTCCTTCTGCTGAGCACAGCAGCAGCAGGCTGCAAATAAAGGACTACTGACAATACAGCTGGGGGCTGGGCCCCTTAATTACCCCTCACACCCTCCTGCCAAAAAGAATGTTCTGCTGAGAAAGGAGAGGATTAGGTGCTGCTCCACTAAAGATGGGATTGTACGGAAATGGGTGAAGATCCTAAATAGGCAGCCCAGGGTTTGGAATGGGCTGTGATTTAAAGTCTAAATCTTGCCAATGTCTCATTAGGCATATCTGCTTACTGTAGCTGTGGTAAGATGTAATCTGGCACTGAGTTGTACTTTGATGGAAACAAATGACAAAACGCTCTGAGGAATCAGGCTCTCCATGCTGTCTTTAAAAGCCTAGGAGACTTCTGCAAAGGTGTTTCCAGAGCACGTATATTAATGGTCTTTTAATAGGGATTTTTACTGTATAACCTAGTGCGTGCGAATAGCATGCACATTTCAAAAGTCAACAGCCCACTTCCTCCCATCAGAGGAAATGGATTAAGCAGTATTTTTGGTAGTACAATGGACTTGAATGAAGGAATAATGTAGCTTTTGATATATGATAGTTTCAGGAGACTGACATAAAAATAGGCCAAAGAAAGTCCTCTAAGGCACCTATGCAGCACATTTCCAAGGCTTGGAAAGAGCTTGTATACAGAACATTCTCCTTTCATTCAGGCAAAAAGAATGTGCTTACATGGCAGAAAGGACAAGGAGTGGGAGTTACGCATGACTTCCTGAGATTATTTTCAACCCTAATCAATGCAGTACTAATGTAGCAAGGTATCAGTACTGTAAACAGCCTTGAGTATGCTGGCTATGGAATGATAAAATTTTAAAAGAGGGAGAGAGAATGAGAGAGGCAGAAAAGGAGGAAGTAAAGGAGCTCACGAAGGGCTGCTCTATAACAAGCAGAAAAACAGGTTTCTGTAAGATGGATCTGGGCTCAGGCAGGCACTTAAAGCCTTTAAACAAGCTCTGCAGGGAATTAAATTCTCTACCTTACTCTAAAAACATGTAGCAATAAAACGGGCTGTTTATGACACAGAATGTCTATGATTTTAATTGAAATTTGTCAAAAATATGTATCTTTGTGAATGGATGCTAAATTTAACTGCTCCAAAAGAAAAAAAAAGCAAGCTAGAGGGTACAATGCAGTCAGTCTTCCAGAAGTCTGTGAAAACGCAGTTTTCTTCATTTACTTGTTAGGTAAGTATTTAATATCCTAAAGGCAGATCATTTCCACAAGAATCAGAGTAAGTTTTGACTGTAAGGATGGATTTGAATATGGACTCCTGCAGTGCCTCCCTTAATTCCTGAATGGGCATAAACAAGGCAAGTGGGAAACCAGTGGCTTTTCTGATACCTTAGCAAGCTGTTTTTCTCTCCATGATGGTGGGTGCTGTCACCACCACAAGGTGATGGTCCAGTCCCTCCTACTTCCTTCCCTCCTCTCCCCACTGTCTTTCCTCCTCCTTTCCCCAGCATTCAGAGTCTGGCATTCAAATCAAAGGTTTGCTTTGAAGTTATAACCTAAAATGGGAAGCTGATAACTGTTTTCCTCCCAGTGCTTTAGTGATGATGAATTGCTGATCACGAAAAGGAAATGACTTCTTTTTTTTTTTCCTTCTTTTTTTCATTTACATTCAAGCAGTAAAAGTCAAGGCTCGGCACTGCAAATATGTGCAAATTCATCCACTGGCTGTGTGTGCTACAGCAAATCCTATGGAGATAAGGAGCTAAAGCAGCAGGGGTGCAGCAACATAAGCTTCAAAGCTAGACATGCAATTTACTAGGCAACAAACTTAACAAAGGGCAAAGGGATATTTAACAGGGAGGTGAAATATTCCAACCATTAAACACAGCAAATTGTAGTGACGGTCAGAGTGCGCTGCACCTCAATACAGAATGTGCATGTGGGAAGAAATACAGAGTTTTACCCAGGAATTAGCTTAGCTAATGATTATTTTTTTTCAAGCAAAGGGATGTTCTAAGGTATTGAAAATGTTCCTGTTGTTATGAACGGAATTAAGTAAAATAATATTTGGAGGGTATAAGGTGGGGTAAGAGAAGGTTTAGTAATTTAGGTTAAGTAAGGTGCTGAACGCTTAAGGTAATCATCCTGTTCATCATAAATTGTTGTGTTTAACCATAAGCAAATTAGACCATGTCAATCTTTTAGGAGGCAATTAAAGCAATAGATTTTCTCTGGCCTGTTTTCACACACATGGGGCCTGATCTGCCTCTCTTGGGCACAAGCATATCGCTTGTATTCTGCACAGCTATGGCTGACTTTTACCACTGTCAGTGGTAACTGGGTCAAGCCCATATTACAGGGCAGAAATGTTCTCCAAAAAGAAAAAAAAAACGCAAACTCTCTTCTGAAAAAGTATCAGTCCTTATTAAAAAAACAGCTCCAGTAAAGAATTGATTCTGATCCAGATTCTTCACACTTAATGATGGAAATTCTGGAAGGCATTAAGGTTTCCTGAGCACTTGCAGTAATAGCATTTGATTGACCTTTTTTCCGCAGCCACCTGGGTCTTCAGTTAGACATATTAAAGGACTGCACCTACATTGCAAACTGGCCTTTTTCCTTCATTTTCTGCAGTTCATTTGTGTCCAATCAGGTTGCATCAGGATTCATTGCATTTAATGGGAAATGCGCTCTTCTGGACCAGATACCTGTTTTCAATTTGGAGAGTATCTGATTCCAATGGCAGAGGTGACAGGAATAAAGAGGAAAGGAGAAGTAAGTGCCTATAGTATAGATTTCTGCCACACTAACAGAGCTGCCAGTTTCTGAATCACTGAGACCTTAGAATTTACTTATATTTTTCCAAATTGCAGTGGTGAAACAAGTGAGAAATTAACTATGTCTTTATTTGAGCTTATTTGAAAATTAGCTATTGTCTTTCTCTAAGCATAACTGGGTTTTGACATAAAAGTTCCCTTACCACAGTGTTTCCCCAGAGCCACAGCTGTCTAGGGAGACCGCTACTCTGCAGTGATGGTCTGCAGCAGTATTCCTGACATACTGCCTAAGTCAGCATCAGGCTCACTACTGGTTAGAGTGGGATGCAGTTTAGTCTCCCTATAACCTGCTGTTATGTTTCAAGAGTCAGCTTGAGGGTTCAACAGGGAATGATAAACAGTGTTGCTGTGTGGACTTTTTTTTAATTAAAAAAACCTCTGCCTCATAATTTTTTTTTTTCAAAATCATGTCATGGAGACAGCATATTTTCTGTACCAAATTTGATGTAATTCATATTAGAAAGAACACCTGGGCCGATTTATCTATGACAGAAACATCAGTGCACCTTTTTCCTAACAAGCAGAAGGAAATGTTTGTGGCATCACAACATTAATACTGCAGGTTTCTGCTTCAGTTCAAAAACAGTCTGCTGAGATTTATTCGATCAACTTGAATTATGGAGAAGCTGGATCTGTGCAGATTACCATTTTCAGCTTGCTTACAGGCATTTGGAAGATGTTCCTGTATAGAAAGAAAACAGTAAGGAAAATTTAGGATCAGCTTTGGCTCGTTTGCATCTCATCATTGCAGGCACCCTACCTTGAAGGTCTAACAGAAGTCACAGACGGACGAGAGAACCAGGAGGGCAGGAAGGAAAGTGTTAAGATGAACGTGAAAGAATAAGCCAAGAGAGGCTTCTCATTGACCTCTAAAGAAAATGACAAATCATGCACCAGATTGCTGAACACCCTGAAAAAATACTTCATCAGACTTGGATGGCCATGGCATGTAACCAAGCTGAATTCTAGGCAAGGGCCACTTCTACTTTGCCAATAAGATCACGCATATTCAGGGAGATTTCCAAGCTTCATAGACCAGCTCCTTCCCACTCAGCAGTGAACAGCCCACCAATGTTGGCTCAATTCAGTACTTTCATCCAGCTCAGTTAGTAACAGACATCCTCAAGGAGCCACAGTTTGAGCCCCAAGAAGTGGCCTATGCTCCTCCTCAGCCTGGGAAAGAAAATGCTCAACAGCTGGTGCCACTCCTGAGGGCAGCTGCCTGTGCAACACTCAAACAGAGGGGCCTCCTCTTTCTGACCATCTGTTAGTCCAGTGCTGAGGAAACCTACATTGTAGACCTCATTTCTGGCCAGCTGGCATCCAGCCTTATAGCTCTGAGTTTATCCAGAAGCTAGCAAAAGCCAGAGTCAGGTCTGATGGAGGTAGCATCACAGAAGTGGTTCGGCCAAAAGAGAGGTGGATGGATATTTTAAAAATAAAGCCATATTTCATTAGAGAACACCCTGTAACTAAACCTGATATATTCTATGAGAAGAGAACAAGCTTGGCCAAACTTTGTGTGAATGGTCAGTAGGCTTGCAAGGAGCTACACTTAATGTGGTGCATTTGGTTCTACAGAGTCCAAAATTCCAGCCCTACCTAAATGTGTTTCCTAAACTCTGTCACCTAAAAGCCAGAGGCGTTATCTGTATCCCATTGGCTCCAGGGTATGGACATCCCAGTTTCCATGAGTGAGCCTGTAAGCACTAAAAGGTTGTGGCTGCTCCTGAGGTTCACGGCCCCACAGCCATACTTCCATCCGGGAGATGGTACGGCAACCACTCTTGATGTGCTAGAATGTCCTCAGTTTGCTTGGAGGACAGGAAAAGGCTGGAGCCAGGGTGGTTGGGAAAAAGGCCATTGCCTGGGCAGGGGTTCTACTGGCAGCAAAGTGACCACAGCCGTGCTGCCCACTCTGTCTGTGCCACACCTGTGGGGAGTCAAAGCTGCTGCCAGGGAGTGAGGTCAGCAATTGCTCTCTGCTCCCCTGAAACCTCTTCCCTGAGGAGACATGCCAGCCCTCTGAGGCCTCCCTTGCATCTGTTTTCTGACTGCCCTCCCTGCCTTCCTTTCCCATACCTGGAGCAAGCCAGCTCTGACAACGCCGCTCCAGCAGAGAAACACAAAATTTTGCATGTGCTGCCAAGAGGGTTTGAGTCAGCCCTGCCCGCAACAGGCTCCCCGGGAGAAAAGAGACTGCCATAACCTCACCACCATGGCTGGCAGGGCAAGGTGCACTTCTACCTGCCTCCTCAGACACAAATACCTGGCAGCACACACATTTGCAAAAATCATACTGAAGCAACACTCCTTCCCTGGGGAGACAAGGAAGATATAAAGAGCCTGTGACAGATGTTAGCTGTGTTGCTCAAGGCTTTACTAAATGGCACTTGCAAAACGGAGGATTGTCACAGTACAAAAACCTACATAAAAGAGAAGAATTAGCCACGTCACTAGAAAATGCAAAATAAACCCCAAACAAACAAACAAACAAACAAAATAACTAAAGAAGCAAATGGAGTTACAGTCTATCGTCTCAACATGTCCAGTTCAGAGCATTTTTGAGCTGACACAGCTGAGATGAGGGAGAAAGGCCTTTTTGTTAAGACACTGGAATCGGAGACTAAGGAGATGTAGATCTGAAGCACAGCTTAAATGGGCCTTCCTGACTCTGCCTCAAGTTTCTTACATCTCCTTAGGCAAGCATTTAATCTCTCTATAGTGGATTCCACATTTGTAAAATAAGGATAATACTTCCTTCCTCCCTCTTGTGTAATTAGTCAACCAGGGCCAAAGCCATAAAAGAAATTAGCTACCTGAAGTGAAGTCTAAGTGACGGAATTAAAATATAGGTCCTCAGCATGTTCTCACATCTTCTGTCTAGAGCTGGAGGCATCTGAAATCTGTATACAGTAAGAAATGAAATGTACTCCCATGCTCTCACCTTGGCTGTAGAATATTGAATCTTTGGGGCACCTGAATATCCCTGCGCATTTAGCCCTCACCCCTTTAAAGTTATTGTTTGAGGATTTATTGTAGTGACCATCATAACTGTGATTACTTTGGAGACAAAAATATCCAACTTCCAAAGAACATACAGAGGGGTTGAAAACTTTTCTTTTTTTTGAGGAACAATCATTACATCTGATAGAAAGAGATGTCAAAGAGGTAGGGTTTAGTGTAATTTAGTGCTGAATGAAAGATGCTGTGTGATCACAAAGGCTTTGAAAGAGCAGGAGCATGCTTATCCTGTTTGACAGCATTACCCACAATGTGTCATTATAGATATTGATGATTATATAGCCATAATTAAAGTGTTGTGCTTAAATAGCTAAATGTAGAAAGACGTGTCAGATCATTAACACAAGTTTAAGTTTAATCATGTCTGGTTACAGAGCCGAGACAAATATTTAAGGTTCCTTGCTAAAAGAAGAGTTACTACGTCTAATCATCAAAGCAGAACTGCTTGCCAAGAGCATAAAAATCTAATGGGTTTTGCAAGAAAATTATGTCACCTTCAAATTAACATTCATAATACAGATGGCATTTATAAAAGGTAAAGTCATTCATATTGACACAGTCTATCTCCAGTGACTGTCATAAGAGATTATGAACCCTCTGTCCAGAAAGACATTTTGCCAAAGCAGGGTTTTGTTAGAACAAGACAGGCTGGCAAATCTGGGTGACTTTATCTTCTTCCTGACAATTTCTTCATTTGGACTTTAACAGTGACATATGGATGCCTTGTTCTGTGCAAATAATCAGGATCATTCAGGCATCTACTACTGCCATACGCATGATTTTTCTTGTGGTGCTCACTGGATCAGCACTGACTCCACGCATGAATGCAGGGACGGACTTCATAAAACTTGCAGGGAAAAAATGTCTTTTTTCAACATAGCATTTGCTACGAAGGATGAAAAAAGTCTAGGATAACATCATTCCCACCAAGTTTACAAGTCTAGATGACACTATGGTTTAGCATAATAATAGAATTACTTAATAATGCTGCTACCTAAATATCAGCTACTCTTGAAAAAAACATGGGATGGGGGAACATTCAAAAACCCTGAGCAGAATGGTACATATAACAATTATTAAAAAAAAAAATAAAATTAGGAGGGATCCTTGAAAATGCTTCACGTCTCTAAAAAGAAGAAATTAAAAAAAAATCAGTTTAACTATAGAACTTTCATTGCCTTATTTGGATGTACTTACATTCGTCTAAATTCTTCACAATATATTTCCTGAAATCTTTTTCTAAAACCTACCTGAGATATTTTTACACAAGAAAGTGTAGCATATATCAAAAGTTGTAAAAGACAATAGTAAAGTGTAATGATGAATAATGAAGTAAGGAGTTATTAACATCCTGCATTGCACCACTGGACATAGAGATAGACCTTGTCCATGAAAATTATGTGATGAGATTGCTATTACAAATATGCATTACTTCATACTGGGAAATCTAGTACAGAAAAAAATGAATATAAAGTGTGATATTTTAGAAAATATATGATCTGATGGACACTAGGAGATATAATTCCAAACACAGAAGGAAAGAGGACTGGGGACTGGTGCTGATGCCAGACACTCATTGGTGAGAGTCCGCAGAGAAATTAGGCATGCACTTCAACTGCAAGCTGATATGAGTTAGACAAAACCACCCTCAACACTCAACGTGTTGCAGAGGCAGGTGAAATATCTTACGCATCAAAGTTGTGTGCGAACGGTCATCTGGAATATTGGACCATACAGCAGATACACTGTGTATGGGAAAGGTGCCCAGGGAGGATCAACATAATTTAGGAAGGGCCCGAACTTAAAAAAAAAAAAAAAACCAAAGTCATAATAAAACTCATTCTGGCAAAACAATGTTAAAGACAGGATATTGTGACATTCCATCAACATTTTAAAAGCAAAGATGAATTTTTAGTATAGCTAAAAATCAATATACAACTAAGTAAATGGAAGGAAATTAGGAGTGAAATTTTAAGAGGAATTTCAAGAAAAACTTCTTGACAGTGAAATATATTGGATTGTGGGATAGCGTCCTCAGGGAAATAATGAAAGCACTGTCACTTGGGACTTTTAAAATTGCACTGAAAAAAACCACAATAGAGTATCTAAGAGAGAGAACAGTCTTTGAATTGGCCTCAGGGAGTCAAACTGAATGACTTAATTGGTCTTCTCTGTCTCTAATTTCTTCAGGACAGATCGTGCCCTATGTGTTTTCCACACAAGGGAAAAACAAGCTCAGGCAGTCCCCCATCAGGGCATGGAGTTTCCCATTGCCTGTGCTAATGGAGTGTGAGCTCCCGAGTGTGGCCCTGGTGGATGGAACCCTCCCATTCACCCACTAAGCCTCCCATTACTTCCCTTGTCACATCCCCATAGCTCACTGAGAAGCAACAGTGGGGGCCAGATTAATTCATTTTGGTATTGCAGTCTCTTATCTGGGGGATTGGTGACAGGGATTTTTTTTTCCAAGAGACTTTTTTGCCCCATGTTCTTTCTATTTAGAGGATTCTTCTGTATCCAGGCATTCGCCATGGAGAAATAGTAAACAAAAGCATCTGTGACTGCTGGGTCCTACCTTTCTGTCTAATTGATCAGAAGATCCTTCCCTTTGAGCCCAGCATCTGATTTTCTTCTTCCTGTCTCTTGGCATGACTTTTCTCATCATTTGATCATCTAAAGAAAGGTTCAGATCATGTTTCAAGTTTCTGTATTCCTTTTTTATTTTCTCAGCAGAAACAGCAAAAAGAAAAAATGAAATAAGAAAAACAATTACTTAAGACAATAAAGCTACAGCCATAGAAAAGTTTTTGTAGTGTAAAATCAGTAACCTCAATTCTCTGGTGTAATATGACAGTTTTCTAAGATGCGCCAGCATGGTAAGGGAGGTTCAGCTTGTGATTTGGCATTTGATGGAGAAAAAGAAGTGTGATTGGAGCACAAGACAGACTTGATATGTGTGTAAAATGCTTTGTTGAATTCAATCAATCCTATATTCATCAGCATAAATTCAAGCAATCTTAAATTGCACTGGATTTGTACTAAGGCCACAGAGAGGGAAGGGAAATGACAGCCCAGATGAAACTTCTGCCTCAGTTCATTTTGCATGCAATGGCAATTCAGCAAACTAATAACAGATAGCAAATTTTAAGCACGTGAGCAACCAAAATGAAAACATTCTGCCTCAGCAAATGTTTAATTAGTCTTCATTTACAGAATGGATACCAGCAGATCAACATGATCTGGCCATTATGGAAAGTATTAGCATTTTTTGTAAATTAAAAAGACTGTTCCTCAGAGGGATTTGATTACTTCTGACTCAGCACCATCAAATATAACCATGTAGCAGACACCCGACAGTGGACATATTGCTGTCCACCTGAGCTCCCCTATTCTAAACAAGAGGACCAGACTTTTCTGACAAGATAACAACCCTCCCCCCCACCTGAAAGTCAAGTTCCTTTCTTGCTTGGTGTTTCACAGCCTTTTTGCTGTCTTTTTTAGGTTTCTTCCTGCTTATGTGTTACAGGTCTTATTCTGAGTAATCCCATTTTCTTCTTTGACTGATGTAACACTAAAGTGCTTAGCACCTTGGTCTGGATCCCACAGGAGGAACAAGGTGTCAAGGTGCTGCAGGAATAACCCTTAAGCTGTCAAGTCTGAACTTTGGGGAAGATCTTCAAATAACAGTAAGGGTATGTTTGACACAGATTGACCTTGTGTTGGAAATTGCCACTGACTTTGTGCATCTTGTAGCAGACATTTTCGAACTGCAGACCAACACTTTGTTATCTTGGTGCAACAGGCTCTGCTGGTCTTGTCTAATGCTGTTTGAAATGACTGGAAGCCCTTTCCTTAGTTTCAGTCTCCTTTCAGTCTCTCCTCCTCTGTATGTTAACAAACATGCTAAAAATATGGGATCAAAATACTGCTTGCAGTCAGATCACCTGGTTCTGGGTTTTTTTTAACATCAAATATGTTTTAAATGGCTCATTTATACTCAGTTTCCTTTTTTCCTTTTCTACCCATTTCTCATGCTGAAGGACATCGATGCTGTAAAGTGCTCGAACTTACTGCTGAGTTTATGGATGTAGATAGTAATGTTACTTGGCTTTTATGGGCCCTTTTTTAGGCTCCTAACACTGTGCAAAGGAGGAAAGTGCTGCTTGCCATATTTTGCAGGTAGGGAATTGTGGTACTAGCACTGTGGAATGACTGAGCTGGGAAGAGTACTAAAGCCTCCGGCAGGTATATTGCATTTCCAGTGATTTCTGTGAGCATATTCATGTGCTTGTAGTTAAGTAAAAGCTTTACCACTTCCCCTGATCTGAAACAATCTCCCCGCCTCCTTTCCTCCTCCTAAAGCCCAAATCAAAAATGCTTACCCCAGATTGTTTGCTGAAACTAGACTGATAAAAAAAATAATAAAAAAAGGGCATGAATGAACATGTGAAACGGGCTGTGGAGTATTAGCAGAGCCTGTCTTTGTGGGCCTGAAAAGCCCATGATAATGAGCTCCTCCACTGGGAGTGGAGAGGAGCACACATGCAAAGGAGGGTCTTGGGCTTCTTGTTTCATTAAAGGAAGGTTTCAGCTTTTTCTCTTGGAAAAAAACAGCTTTGAAAATGGAAAGCAACACAAACTGATCATTATGGTTGAAAGCGCCATCATTAAAAAATCTCTCCTCATTCACTGGCTGCTGACAGCTGGTCGCTGGGGCCTGAATAAACACAGCCAGCACCACGTGAATTTTGGGGAAGACGCTCCATGTTTCCCTAGCTGCAGGGGGGCTGTGCCTCCAAGGCCACCTTGGGCCCCCCAGGCTACCTTCCAGCTGGCCACCTCCGCGAGAAGCAGCCCCTGCCCCCCACTGCCAGCGGGACCCCCGCCTGGGGACAATGCCCTATTGAGGGGTTTAGGATGCCTTGAATACCCACCAGCCTGCTTTGTCCCGCTCCCCTTCTCCGCCTCCTTCTCCCCTCTCTGCCCTCTCCCAACCTCTCCCTTTTCTCTGACAGAGTACTTCCCAATCCAAAAGCCTTTCGCTTCAGCCGGTCCCCTTGTCCTGCCATCACGCCTGGCTGAGCCCGCTGTCCCAGCAGAAGCCTCGCCCCTTGGAAACTGAGGGGAGATGCTGAGCTGTATTCAGAGTGAGGCAGAAAATAAACCGCACGGGCAATAGCAACACCCAAATGCTTAATAGGCTCTTAACACAAGAATGGAGGCCCATGTCCTGTAACCCACCTGTTTGTGGAGTAGATTTCTAGACAGGGGCACCCACTTTTCCCTTTTGTGTGTCCTTGGCTTTTCTTCAAAGAGATTTTAACTCTCCTATCAGCTGCGTAACTCTATCTATCCTATGTGGAGCCAGATTACGTGTCACTGTTATTCCAAGGCATCTGCAGACACTTAAATTGCCAGCAAACTAAATATTGCAAATGCTTCACACAGAAGAAGGGAAAGGGAAAGAGAAAGACAGGAGGGAGTGAAAATGGAAGGGAAATCAGCATTGGAATGGTTTTCCTTGCATGTTGCTGGCTAGTAAGCAAAGACTGGAAGCCAGGAAGAGGAGGGAGAGATGGGAAGAAAGAGGGAAAGTGGGGTGGGGAGGAAGCCAGTCCTATAGTCAACATTTAAAAGAGCCTGTAAACAAACATCTGCTTTGAGATGCTTAAGGAGAGAAACAGGCTTTGTGCAGTTGAGAAAGGAAAACTGTTTTATATGTATTTAGTGTTTTAGGCACACTGAGTCTGGGAAAAGTTACTGAGAGCATTTACTGTATTATGGAAAGAGCAAAAGACAGGAGATGCAACAGCTGAGTTATTGTGTCCTAAAAAAAAAAAAAAAACAACAAAACACAAAACAAAAAAACCGAAGGAGAAAGTCAAAGGCTTTGGTTGCTTTTTAAAATAAGTGTTTGCAATCATTCAGAGGTAAATGCAGGCTTACCAAAGTTAGAAATAGATTTTTCTGGGAATTTCTACATGGCAAGAGTCACTATCCAGTAGGTTTACTGCTACTGTGAAATGACTGTTGAGATGACATATCAGTGACACTAATGTGACACCATTGTCATGCAGAATAGAAACAGAGAGGCAGGTTTACACCGCAAGGTTACAACAACCTCTACCTCTCATTAAAAGGCTGTGGATTATGGCAGGGAAATGAGGAGAAACCAAGACCAGGTGCTGGGCACAATCTGCCCCACAAATTCTGTTCTCAAGCTGCTTTCATGCTTTATAAAATTACAGCCTCTCTGAAATTGTTCCTCTTTTCCTTTTCTTCTTCTTCTTCCTTAACAATTGTATGGTGATTTAGAGTTTTTCTGGTTAATATTCATACTACAAAATTAAATCAGACCTCCTCACAGCACATTCTTCATTTTATAAGTTACTTCCCACTTAGAATATTTTCTTTGGTCTAAGAGAGATGAGCTGTGATTAAAAGGAAATATTTCATTATTTATTTAGCACTTTATAATGGCAGGAATCATGACCGCTGTTCTCAGTGTTGCCCTGAATTTCTTTCCCAGTGGCAGGCTCTGAGCAAACCCACAGTACTTTGCAATTTTCATCACAGGTGGAAGGATGGAATAAAGGAGATGGAGGCCAAGAGAGACGGAGGAATGTGTGCAGGATGGGTTAAAAGTGATCAGCCATGCTGAGATGGGACTCTAGAGGTGAGGTCTTGTATTCCTGAAATAGAGGAAGTTTAGCAGACTGAGTCAGTGAAGCTTACATGGAACCACTGCCTCCTAAACCCAAGTCAGCTAATATTTGATCCACATCAAGTTCTTTCCTGCTCAGACCACAGCATTTCTCAGGAGAGTCATCTTTCTACAAGGAGAAATAAGTCACCACTTATTTTTGAATATTAACAACCGTTACCGTATTTTCTAGCATTTACACTGCTTGTTTATTACATGTATTTAAAGATAAATGCACACTTATCTTGGAATAATAAACTGCAGAGAAATATTTGGATGTTTCTTAGATTCGGCAGAAACTTGTCTTCTAAAAATTCAGTTTATATGTGAAGTTTGGCTCAACAGATATTCTTTATAACAGTGTACAACTCAAGTCACAAATTAGTGCCAGAATTAAATTTAAAGAATCGGTTCTAAAAATTAATGTTGGCCAATGGATCAAATTAATTTCTAAATAAATGCATGACAGTTTTGCACAATAGGTCTGGGGATCACCTCAGCAATTTACAGTAAGGAAAGGAAGAAGCACTTGTGATAATGTTGAGTTGTATTTTCCTACAAGCTACAAGTAAATAACCATAACTGGTGGCATTACAGAACTGTCATGTAACTTCCTTTTTAGAAGTCAGTAACATATATCAACATATAGACAAGGCAAGTCCTCTCATTCTGCCCAGAAGCAATGAGGGCAGAACGAAAAAACACTCAGCAGAGGAAAAAAGCTCAGCACCTGCAAAATAAAGACCATATGTTCCAAAGCACAATGAGAACTGTATTTAAGAAAAATGAGGAGAACAGTCTCCTCTTTAAAGAATGAAACCACCCTGTTTTTGCAGTCTCACAATGAGCCATGGACACATTTTGCATTCAGGTAGCAGATTAGAGAGCTCTGGAGCTATGGGATCAATATCCACTGATACAGTAAAATGTAGAGCCCTAAAAAGCGATGTCAGAAAAGTACTTAACTAAAGAACCACCAGAGGCACAAGACAGGGTGAGATTTCTAGCTTGTGATAAATCACAATGTCTGCTGTTAACATGATGACATCAGCTCATCCCCTGTGAAAATACTTCCAAATTTTGCCTCAGTAGCACCCAATGTATAACCAGCTATAGCTGGTTCTCCAGTTACTCTGCCATAAGAACTCCATGACTACTTCATATTGTTCATTTCACTTGCCCACAGGTAATAACCAAGATGTAGGGTTTCTCTCTTTTGTTGAGTTTCCCAGTTTTTATGGAAATCACCGAGGCATTCAAACTCCTTCCCAAGTCGGTGATCAGTCCTCAGTACCATTACTGCTACTAATAAATGAGAAAGTAATGTTACAGCTTTAGGGAGGGCCTGCTGAAGCCAAGTACAGACTAATAATGATGTTGACTTAGCAGTCAGATATCACGAAAAATCTGTGCTCTTCTCCCATGATGGTGATGAGAATGCAGAGTTTTTGGTTGCTGAATGTCCATGAATGCCCATCCCACAGCTGTGTGGGAAACCCAGATTTTTGCTGTGGGTGCATGGCTCTTCAGCTTCCCAGAGCCGAGTCTCTCTCCGAGCTGGATTTCACCATGGAAGGATTGTCTGTCACTCAAGCAGGAGGAAAGGGAAATTAAAACTACTTGTGATTTGCCAACTCCTTTGGGCTTTGCAGTTGCTGCCTGCCAGGGGAAGCCCTACACTCAGAGACTTGAAGTTGCGTGGGGGGAATGTTTGGCAGAGAAGCTGCCAGCAGCTCCAGAAGTGCAGAATTATTTCTCAAAGACCATTCCTGCTGCTGAGCTTCGATAAAACATTTGGAGCCTGGCAAGAATATTGTGTTAGCAAAGCATCACTACTACAGTTTTTCTGCAGGAGAGGGAGCATGGAGGTTTGCTCTCTTCAGCCAGCATGCAGATGTTTGCTCGTGCCACTTTCTCAGTCACAGAGCAGAGAAAACAGCAGGCACTGCTGGATCTGTGCTGATGCCAGGCTCAGCTGCTCCAGAGAGCACAGCATAGCACTCAAGAGAAATGTCTTCAGAGGCACAGCGTTCACTGAAAGGGGAATGTGACTCCAAAGACATAAAAAATAAAATAAAGTGCTAGGCGTCTGGGAATTCAGTGGCTCTCATTAAAAAAACCCCTCAGACAAACAAAGTTCTTGTCCTAATTTCAGTGGGGCTGCAGGGAAACAAACAAACACACACCCAACAATATGTAGAAAAGGCAAAAATAATGCCTCACTGGCAAACAGACAATTTTGACTACAGCAAAGTTGCTAATTTTTGATGCACTGCTCTTTGCTGCTGTTGTACAACAATTATTCACACAGGTCTGGGGCTTGCCTCAGCTTATGACACATCTGTGTCTAATTATACCTAAAGTGGAGGGTTGGGTTAATTTGGTAGACATAAACAAAGTAATTTTTGTTCCAGCTCTGCAGACCTGTGAGAACATGTGTGAGTGTGATGGATGGGATGGCAGTGGGAGTGCACGCATGCACCTCCCAGCTGCCTGAAGATGGAGCGCTGGAAGTTGGTCCAGGGTTTCTGTCCTGCCCATTTCTGTGAAAAGTGCGCACAAGCTCCTCACCTGGTAACGTAACAGAAGTACTACTTGCTGCCCCTTGGAGCACCTGCATGTCAGCCGAGCCAGGAGGGCATGCTGGGCATCCCGATGAGTCACCTAAACCTGCTCAGGACATCCTGCTGAAGGCAGGGTGGGAAAAATGATAGCCAGTGACCTCCAGTGTCCAGCCAACACAAAGCCACCTCGTGTTTCTGCCAGGACTGTAAGTACTTGGTGAACTTTAGCTTCTATGTTTGTCAGAAGGAGGTGGTATGAGAAGTACCATGAAGCTTAGTGAATGTTTGTAAAGTGCTCCATAGCACTGAGGAAAATTCTTCCAACTTAAACACACTTGTCAAATATCAGGCTGTCAGCGTCAGTCAAGCGTGTGCCACCTTTCTTCTGCTACTTGAATGCATTACAGCCTCCTGTGCCTTATCTGACAGTGACATGACATTTCCCTGGCTTCAGGTACAGGCTGGTAACTGGGAAGCAGGGAAAGAGGCAGCCCTGATGCTGGATGGCACATGGCATGCATAAACTGCCTCACCTTGGGATGCATCCTTCATGAAAGATCCTGTGCCTCCCTCCAGAATCCATTAGCCATTTCCCACACGGAGTGCTAGACTTCCCAACTCTATGCCCTGAAATACTCGGGTTAACTGAGAGGTTGCCGATCACCAGCTGCCTTTCCATCCAGATAAGAGACAGAGCTTCAAATTCTTACCGTGATACGGAGGCAGTTATGGGGGGGAAGTCGTCTGCTTCATCACTGACTCTTCTTCAAACAGCAGGGAAGCCACTCAGTGTGGCCTCTGAAAGTAGTCCCAGAAACAGATTTCAAGTGCCAGTTTCAGGTATCAGTGGTGAACACTCATGGGGCACATGTCTCACCCATGAAAGCCATGCATAAAAATTCTCAAGGGAAGTCATTTGGATGATGTGTGATGCATAGAGGTTGTGACTGATCAGAGACTGCACTAATATCACTTGCCAGAGAATCTTACAGCATCCTAGGCCATCTAGTAAAGCCTTGTCCTACAGAAGGATTGACGTATCTGTTTTTATTCTTAATCAATGTTTGTCTAACGTATCCTCAAAATTCTCCAATGCTGACAATCCTCTGAGAGCAATCTAGCCCACTGGTACCCCGTCTCTGCTGTCAGAAAATATTTTTAACCTCTTTGCTTTAATTATTGTCCTGTTCCATCTTCTATCCTATTCCTCTTTACTGCAATCTTCCTCCTGTCTGGAGACTGTTCTCATGCTATTTCTCCAGTTTTCCCTTTAGACTTAATAACTTGAACTTGAGCAATTTTATCCACAGGTTGTGTTATCAAGACTACCAGATAATTTGGGTTCTGCTCAACTGACCATATCTTTCTTGAAGGAGCAGAGATCTCAGCTGAGGCTGTGGGAGAGCTGAGGAGAGCAAGAAGATTGTTTCATGTGTTCCATAGGCAAGACTTCACTCCTTGCCTTGTCATGACTTTTTCCTTTTCCACAACAACATGTCATCTCAGATCATGGCCCAGAACACTTGCCAAAGCAAAGCTGGATGCACACTACATTAATATGTATATCATTATCTAAAATGGGTTGTTTCACAGACACATTAAATTCTCAAGTCTGGGAATGACCCAAAGGCTAGGCTGGTTTTAGCTTGTGTGTCAAAGTGATCTTTTTCATCTGTTTTCTAGCAGGAGCTACCTTGAATGGCAATTTTGAGAGGGCTAGTTCTCTGTAAAGTTGTGCTGAAGATTATGCACTTCTTTTGTACTTGGACCTGTTGATGTGACTGCATAGGTTTTACCAGTGGTATCCCAGAAAATAAAATAGTTTGTGCATTCTGTGAAGAAGAAATAGTCATCTTAGAAAGTCAATATAATCTTGCAGTAAAATAAAGAAAATAAAAAACAAGTTTCTTGAAACCTCTGGCATTAAATTTTCTTTTAAAATAATCCTGCTGTGGATACACCGAATGACAGATTCCTGCCACTCTGGGTAGGCACAGCAGCATGTACAAGACCCCTTTCTATAGGATCCTCCAGTTGCTAATAATATTTCTGAATTTGGTGACTAAAGGAAGACACAGAGATGATTTTGGGAAAGTTCCATTGCAGTGATGTAATTCATCATTTGTACCTTTTGCTTTGAGCAAGAAAATTGATTGCCTCAGGAGAATAGAAAGGTTGCTGGTATAAAGGTTACTACAGCAGAAAAAAAATGGAAAATAAAAGAATGAAAGGGATCTATCTCTTCTTTCTCTCTCTTTTTGTTGCCTGGAAATGCTCTATTTTATCAGCAGGGGAGAAAAAAAAGAAGGTATCAGTAGCTTTTCATTCAGATATTTTCTTACCATGGCTTTGATAATGCTGGAACAGGATAATGGGAAACTCTGACCTTTGACTGAGTGTCGGATTGTCACAAAAAGCATGAAAAAACAATATTAATATGATATATTGTCTCAACCTTTCAGTCCTGAGATAGATTTCCTCTCTTCCCTTCTCCCTCTGGTCCAAAGCCCATTCCCCAGAGCATCAAATGCAGCATGAAAAGCAGTAATGACACCTTTGCCCCAGAGAAAAGAAGCCTCAGATGACACAGGCCATAACAAAGTACTTGGTGTAACGTCTCTCTCTGCTGCATCTTGGGGTGGTCAAAGAGTGCTAAGGACAGGGGAGACCCGGGGATAAGCGCATGTTACTCTTTGTTTCTTGGGCAGGTGGCAAGAGGTAGGGATGCATCTCTCATGCTGTTGGGATGCATCTCTCCAGCAGGCGGATCCCATTGTAGCCGTCACAGGTTTTCCACTCTTTCTACGAGTAGTGAGTGTATTTTTCTAAGAGAAGTCCTTTTCTTTCTCACAGACAGACAGAGTGGGGAGAGCGGAAACATTACATCCTTCCTCTTCTTCCCATGTGGAATTTTTTTTTTTTGGTTCCATGAGTTGTACTAAATTTGTAGTTATTTCCCACATGAGTAATACCTGGATAAGTTATGGCTTACATGGGCTTGACACTTGAAACGAAAAGCAGATTGCCATGCAGATTTGAATTATCCTCCAATATTCCACGATATACATTCCATCTTTGTGGGTTAGTATTGATACATATTTCATAGTTATCATTTCCACGACATCAAACTTCTCGTTATCTGCCAGTGCTATCCAGCTATAAATGCCAAAGCTCTCCAGCAGCCATTGTGTCCTTTTTCAGACTTATATTTCTGTGTTCTGTGGATATTCAGTGTTTAATGGCACTGAATAAAACAGAACTGCCATCATGCTCTCGCAGAAACCCCAGCCAGGCTATTGACAGTGCAAGTTCATTTAATTCCTTGATTCAACAGCCATTTCTAGATGTTTCCTGAGCAAAGCAATAAACACAAAATGCAGTGCTCAAATTGAATATTTAAAAGTCAATCAGGCTTGAAATTTAATTTTATCTAATTGGTTTGCTACATTCACACACAACTGAATGACATTTAGAAAAGCCCAACTATCCTACATAATTTCATGTTTACTCCGGTCACAAGATGGATTTTTTTTAACTTCTTTTAATCTCATTTTAATGCTTTAGCTAATTGACTACCTCTCTGCCAGAGGTTTAATACATTGTTTCGGAATCCCTCTTTGTTCTACTGATACATGATGCTATCAAAGCAATCTCAAGTCTTACTTATCTTCCATTGCTGGATGCCTAAAGGAGACCCATACATACTTTTGGGGGTCACATTTTACAAGTTGGGGAAGGGGTTTGGTAGTTCTGTAACATTTACAGATAAGTGTGGTGTAAAGAATTACACACAAAGCAGTGTAAAATTTACTGGCCCTGTAGAAAACCAGGAGTTGGTACTTCATATTCTGTAATTTCCTTTACAGTGTCCTTGTTAATGAATTTCATACACACACAAAAAGACACATCAGTCCCATTTATAGTCAGTGGGTAGCATCATTGCAGATTTCAAATATTCATCTCTGAAAAAGTGGATGCAAGCTAAGACAGTGGTGCAGCCTTGTGCAGAATCATGGGTGCAGTGTTTGTCATCTCAACACAAACATAAACTTTGGAGAGGTTTCTGAAAAGCACAAGGAAAATTACAAAGGGGTGGCAGATAACATATCAGGTAAGTGTGCAAAGAAAATTGTCTTGGCCATAAAAGAGGTCTCTGTGGTAAACTGAATGACATAGATCTCTCTATGTCTGATGACATAGAACTGAATGACATACATCTTTCATAACCCCAAATTCCAGAGGACCTTCAGGGATGGAAAATTAATATCCTGGGAAGATGCCTCAGGGATCATTGCTGCAAGAGCCTCACCTACCAGGCACACTGCAGGGCCCCAGGGGAGCAGCTCCATGAGAGTGCCTCCCCCAGGGCCAGGTCAGTGGTCAGACACCGTGCTTTGCTCTCCTCCTAACTCCTATGTTAGTTAAAGCTTTCAAAAGGTGCATCCGAAGGTAGATAAGAAGCAAGAGTGTGGTGTTGTTCTCTAACTGCTGGAGAAGACATTTATAGAAAGACATTTGTTTGGAGAGGACATTTATAGGGCCACCACTGCCCACTGGAAAAGGCGGTGCCAGGGGTTTCTTGCTTCTTCCCCATAACAACAAAGGTCAGTCATTTCTGCAACTAGCATGCTGGACAAAGCAAGCAGTAGTTTGGATCCCATACTTCATTTGTTCTGTCCCTTAAAGCATTACCAACCTCTGTGGACATTTCACATAGTATCATTCCAATTTCAGGCAAGATCCTCCCTCAGTGGCTACCTGCTTTTTATTTATTTCATGTAAGAAAACCTGAGGAGCCAGAAGCATGGAATTATTTTTATTTGAGCATTATTTTTCTTGATTCCCCTTTTCTTCATGCTAATAGCTATACAAAAGATATGAATGTCTGCTAGGAAAACATACCTAGGACACAAATTCTCCTGAGCATAAATATTATTTTTTGGCATAAAACATCAAAGCAGATATTTAGTTTTCCCTTAAACTTAGTAAGAATATCTCACCTTGATGTGTGAAGCTTTATACATTTAACTCACAATACAGTTGGGTGAAAATAGAGCCCCCTCTGTTTCTGGAAGCTTTACAAATTTGTCATATTATACAAAGATGGATGTTACCTCTTTCTTTAAGAAATAACCTTGGTGTTTGAAAGAGGTAGCAGGGAGCAATACTTTCTAGAGGAGTGTTAACAACTTCATTTGTCTCAGAAGAGCATTGGCTCTGACACCTAATGATGACAATTTAAATATCACTGTTAACTGTTCCAGATGAAGTAATTTGAACAGAAGCATCCAACTTTGCCTTTAATCGAGTGCTGATGGTTGTAATAAAGATTAGGAATGACAAATACCTAGTGCATCATCTTTTCCATATTCTGAAAGGCCAGCCTAGGTGGCTTACGTTTGAAATATTGCTGCATGGAGTTTTAATTCAAAGACTTCTCTTCCACAGATTCTCCCACCAACACAACCTCTGGAAAAAAACCCACAAAATCTGCTGGGGATTTTCAAGGTTATGCTGGGACTGTGATAGCCCTTTGAGTTTGACAGGTGCAGACTGCACCTCCCCCTTTTGGGACAGATGTAGCCCACCCAGGATGGGGCTTTGAGACTAGAGAGGCTGCGGTTAAGTAAATGAAGAGGAAGAGTGTGACCCTAAACACAGATGGCTCTTGTCTGGGTGCTTTGCTTGATTACCCCAAGCATAAGTAGCGTGGAGGAAAAGTGCAGCAAGGCCTCCACAGCAGTGATGTGCAGCAAGTTCTTCCCCACCTCCCTGGCTGCTGTAGCACGGTCCTGCCTCTCTGCAGCACGGTGCAGATCAAATATCCAGTCAAGGTACAGCAGCATTTGATGTACTTTGAAATGCAGTCCAGAGTCAGTCTCTCAGAAACATGATATGCTTTTAAACTCTTTGGGCCTCCCATTAGTAAACTCAAGAGATATAAGTAATGACTTTCCTTAATCAATTAGCTTGTCTGGAGAATGTTTAAGTCAACACCTGCACTATATGCTGAACCCATGATCCAGTGGCTTGTTTAAAACTGCCTTTTAGTTGTTTAAGAAAAAAATACCTTTGGTATTCATGTTCAGCTGCCAGATCCTAGGGGTAAAATGGTTTTCTTGACACTGCTTCTGTGTTGTCTCACATCTGTGTATCTGGCTCTTTAACACCTAATAAAGTAAAAACCTTGCCTCGACTCCTCATGTGTAATTCCAAATGTCAGTCAATTACAGCTCTGGCTGTTTGAGCATCTGCACTTGGGTGGATATTGCTCTTTGGCTTATTGACTCCATACCTTGAATCTAGCCTGAAGGAACAGAGGCACAGTTTTCAGACAGTGAAGTTTTCTGCAGCTTCTGAGAAATAAGGACACAAATTTGATGTGAGCATGGAAAATTTAGAAGGAACAGTAATCCTGAGAAAGTTTAAGCGAACATTATGCTTCCAGTCAAACTCTCCTAGTGTATTTATGAGTATTCTTTCCCTTCTGCTTGTCAGTAAAAAGTCCACATTCTGAAGTATATTGCCATGAGAGAAATTAATATGTATTTGTTCATTAGATTCAGAGTTTCTTCTGCAAATTTTTGTGGGTGGCCTTTGTGATCTTTGGCTGACCTGGCAAAAATCATAGCTGTTCAGTGGCAAAAATCCCTACTGTGCTCTTAGGCTGAAAAGGGTGCTCCAAAGGCAGCATAAATGAGAAACCCTTCCAGAGAAAGAAGGGAGCGTGCTGAGGGAAAATAACTCCAATCTCCTGATGCTGCCAACACAATGCAGGACTACACAGCTGCTTCTTTTGGGAAGAGCAATGTCAGGAGCAGCCTGACCATTCTGCCACATGACACAAGACACTGTGTGGACTGAAAACCCTAGCAAAGCCTCCACCATGTTGTTTGAGAAAATTAACTATGGATCTTATACAGACTAAGAAATTAAGCAGAGGCTCAAATTTTTTTCTTACATTTTCTCCTCTGTTGTTAGGGTGAAAACCTTTATTTCTAATTTCTTTGATTAACGTTAGTATATCTGTCTATAGCAAAAGTCAACAAAGAGGACCGATGTCCTTAGTAGTGGGACTAACCACAGCTATGTTTTATTTACATTGGCTTAATTTCACTGGGTTAATTTTGTATAAAGCACTGATAAATAAAAGAGAAGACTGGTGTAATCATCAGGAAATGATTGAGAAAAATAAGAATAAACTAAGAATACCTATTAAGAGATCAGAAGATACCAGGGTTAAAATTGAAGGTGCTGTGAGCCCTTAAATTGCTATCTCTTTTCTCAGCTGAGTCAAAAAACATGTATTATCTGCTTGAGTGATTTAATCTGACTAGTTCTAGTATGAGAATGGACATTTAGATCCTATGAGCATTTCCATCCCATAGATACGAGTGCCCTCCATCAGAGAGATCAATCAACTGTAACCATGACTCTGCAGTGCTGGAGAGCCTTCCATGGCTTTTAACCAGACTCCCCTCTACAGTTTATCCTGTACAACGTGAAAGCACAATTATTTCTCCTAGAGACAGCCTCATAATTGGACCTAATTACCTGTTGTATTAATCTGACAATAGATCCTGTTTGCTCAAAGATTTATTATGAGTTATGACCTCAGGTTAGGAAATTTGTGATGCAAACAGCAATATATTTGCTACAAATAGATATATATTTATATATATATATTTCCCAGCTTACTCTTTTTAATAAAGTCCATAAAAAGTACACAGAATAAGTTTATTCCATTAAGCAGCAGCACGGCTCATGAACTTTGAAGGTGCAAATATCCTTAGGTTAGAAATCTTCAAGGTATTGGATTTTGCTTCCAAATTAATAGCAAGGCCCTTCACAGAATGTTAAAGCCATTCATGACACTGCTATCACTCAGCCATTTGATGGGTTATGGATTTGGGAAACTAATTTAGTGTTTTGTGACAGAATCCTCAAAGTTTAATATGATTTTTTTTCCTCCTTAACACAAGCAAATCAGAGGCACTCAGATTTGCTTGATTTTAAATGCAAACTATTTGGAGAAAAGCATTGTGAGGAAAATGGAAAAAAAAAACCATATGAGAAAAAATCATGGGTCTGAATTTAAAATGGATGCAGCCCTCAAAGATCGAACTATTAGTAAATTTATTTCTCCATCGTGAAAGGGTCAAGAAGGAAGAGTCAAGACATTTTAAACCCATCAAAAACAAAATGCCATTTTGTTATGAAACAGAATGAAGAAAATCCATCCACGCAGTGTAAAGTGTTGGCATACTGTCTAGGGTGTCCTGAGGGCTATTTGGAATAATTATATGGACGTTTCAGAGCACCTAAGATTTACAGTGAACCCTAACTTGCACTCCTGAGGGACCTGTACTGTGCATCACTCCTATTTGGCATGTCACAAGTCTGCCAATATATTTCTCACAAGTGTGGAATGGCCCTCTCTGTTACCCTCCAAACACACACAGAGTGGAATGAAAATTTTCCAGTAAGAGCAATCTTGTGGTTTCCACAGTGAATGCTGGATGGGCTGACAGCATAGGTGAACATGCTGTGCATCCTGAATGCCACCGTGATACCTCTGTGGCTTAATTGCAGTATGGTTCTCACCACAAAAGCAGTGAGCTTATGCAATCTGCTAAGCAATCACCCTGTGGGCTTCTGGCACAAAAACTTTCTGAAGTCTGACTCGCAAGGAATAACTCTGCAGGTGTTGTCTGAGGGCACAGAGGTTTCACAGTTTTGAGAGTTTCTCTGTTACCTGATCTTCCCCCTCCTTCTCCACTTCACTCTCACATTTTTGCACCTTTTCAATCTACTTTGACATGTAGCTTAAACTACCGGGTTTGTGACCCAACAGTTGCATAATTTAATGATGCACATTGTGATGGGGGCGTCACTCAGTAAATTGCAAGACATCTGCTTTATTCTAACTCAGGGTCAAGCAGCCAGTGGTTGACTACAAAAAGGAACTTCACAGCTTCACCAGTCTTTGCATCTCAGAGGTTCAACCCCTACTGACTCAATCCTCTATAATATACAATACATATTGTATGTGATATATAGTGCAAGAGAGAACTGGTAATTATGGATGATAATAAGAAGAACCTGGAATGAATTTTTCAAGTAACAGCTCTATTGCAATCCCATTTTGGCTCAAGCAAATCTGAATGTTGTAGGAGAAGGTGGTCCTTCCCAGTTAGAAAAAAATGAAGATCTGATATAGCTATCTGCTATCTGTGTGAATGACTTAATATTGAAACAGTAATTTATCACACTCCCAGTAGAAGTTCCATAACATTTCCATATACACCTAATGCTTCATTTTCATCATTTCATCCTACACATAAAGAGCCAATTTGTCCATAGCGATAGTTAAGAGCAGAAACAGGATCAAAGACAGTGTCAGCCACAAAAAGATCAAAAAACAATAACAACAACTGCAAAAAAAAACCCCTATCTGGAATTATGTGCTCATTTTTTCCCCTCTATCTGCAATAACCCGGAAGTATGATAATATAGGAAAGGAGCTTCAGTATTTGATATGAAGAGGTGTATGAAGTCCCCTGTGGGTATTATAGCTCAGTAGTTTGTCTTATTCCTAGTACACTCCCCCATGAAGATGTTATTCCCAATTAAGTCATAGTACAGACATTGTTTGAGTGGCCATAATTCAAAGCACTCTTGTGCTTGTTTGCAGACACTTGGTTTGTATGATCAATGGGGTTTTGCATGTCTGATATTGTCCCATTGATTTTTTTTTGGCTCACATGCATCTTGTATCACACTGTCTTGTGCAGCAAATAATGGTGGAATGCAATATAACAGATGTAACACAATGCAATAACCAAAAAAAAGACAAGTAATTTTCTGATCAATAAGCCAATCCATTTGGTGAGCTAGAAGAGATCAGTTTGGAGACATGATTTACTTTTCCTTTAGGCAATGCATGAAGGCTCCTACAATTATGAGTCTCCTGTATCTGACTTACCAGAAATCTCCAGTGTGTAGAAGATATGTAGTAACAACTGATTGAGGCCTGATGGTTTTCCATGGTGCTGTCTGTGGGCATGCTCTTCAGAATGTAAAGAATCTGCAGAGGAGTTAGTTTCCCAGATGCTAAAAGTGTCCTCTTTTTCTCTTCTTAATGCAGAGGCTGTGTTTTCATCTGCAGAAGACTTGGCTGAATTAACATTAACTTGCCTATTTGACATCATCTTGTGCTTAGGGGGACCCAGATGATGAAACAGAGCCAACACATCAGATATAGCTCACTAAGACAATTTCTGACCAAAAGTAGAATAAATCTGGGAGGTCTAGCATGCAGGCCGTAGTTAGAGCTACCTAACTAAAATCTAGTGGTTCCAAGCAAAATATTGGCTCAAAAGGGCCAAAAGAGCCTTAAGGTCCTTTGATGCTTCCCTTTTGTGGGGATGGTCCCTTCTACCACCTGTATACCCCTGTCTCTGAGGGACAACACTGTCCATCAGCCTGCACAGCCAAAGGACCCCACTTCTTCCTGGAGTACAAGGTGCTTCTCCATACAATACCTGGGGTAGACTCTTGGTGTCCTTGGCCTTGGTAACATCACCAGTCCCCATACACTGATTCCAGGGCATTCGTGTACTTGAGAAATGGTTTTACTTGGGCACAGGCAAATAGTTTTCAATAAACATCAAGGGACAGTAGGTCATCATGTGTATCAATGACACTTGTGCTTACTTTCTGCAATGAGTGAAGGAGTGTGTATAGCAGGAGAAAGCCTTCTTCCGCCTCTCTCTTTACTCTCCAGGAGCCTCAGTGCATCCTGTTTCTCCCCCAAAAGATTTATTGACATTAATTACATTAAAAAAGGGGTGAGTTCTTGAAAGTGGTTTTTTAAGGGAGCTTCTGAGATTATACCTGGTGGGAGAAGTGATCAACACCAGAGACCAAGAATTCATCCCAGTTTTTCACTCGTGTCTAGTGGCAGAGTATTACCAGAAGCACTGAGGATCCCCTATTACCACGTCACTATTTTGATGGCTGTCAGGTGGGAATCAGTCTGATTATTTGTCTGGGAGAATTTAAATTCCTCATTTCAAATTTCAAAAGAATGGGCAGCAATTTGTTACCAGCGCCTTTGTTCTTTCTTCTTCACCGCCACATGCCAAAACCAGGATGTTTTACTATCAGCTATTAGTGCTTGGCATAAGATTCTTCAACCTGCCTTTCCCTATTCTGCTCCCTTTTGCTTTGTCTGAGAGTGTAGAGCTGACAGAAACTGAGTTATTTCAGTGCCTCAAAGAAAAGTTAGACATCACTGCCATGAGACACAGCTTGACTGCATATTAACAAATATTCAAGCCATTTGCAAATCTCCTAAGTCTGATCCTTTTTATGTTTTCTGATGCTTAACAAGTCAAGATTTAAAGAGAGAAATGAGCAATTAAAAAAAGGTGAAAACAAAAGCTACAGTCATAAAAATCTGGTAATGACTTATCCCATGGGCTAGATGTTAACTATGGCCTTTAGAAGCTTACACACAAACTTTCATCTCTTCCCTCCTCTAAGTTGCTATGACCCTTCAAAGTATCTGGATGTTTCCTCTTCTTTCTTCAATATCTCGTCACTGTCTGAGGCATTCACCTTTTAAGAGGCATTTTTTCAGTGCTGTTCCCTGACTGCAGCTGAATATTTTTTGTTATGTTGTTAAAAAGTTATTAAAAAGTGTAGTTAAGAAAAACATACTTTCCCTATTGAGTAAAAAATCCAGGTTATATTTTAATAATTACAGAATCCTAAAGAGATAATGGAAACAGTCCGTGTGGAAACAATCCAGGGCGTAAGGTGCTATTGAATCTTCCATTGGAAAGTCTCAACGAATAGAGCGTTTACCAAAAGTAGTTGTAAGCATGTGAATGATTGTGGCTATGTAGCTAATGCATGTGTGACAGGTAAATTTTTGCATGGGATGGACAAAACATGATCTGTAAAAGTGACTTTTACTGTTTCACAGTCTTATTGGTAAAGCCAAATCTCCACCAAATCTTCTGTAGGCTTAGAGTTGGCAAGGCAGGGAATTGTTTCTGTGTACTTTGTCAGCTGACACCCAGCAATGATTATCAGCTGTTATAGAGGATGAATCCTTTTGTCACTTGCGCACACTCATGCCACAGCTTTGCCAACCCTCTTCCTCTTTGCAACTTTCAATTGCAGCATCTCTTGCTCTCCGTGCTTCTGGATGCATCACTGGGCTTCGTCTTTCTGCTTCCAGACACCCCCTTCCCTCCGAGTCCTTCCCAAATGAAGGTTTCCACTCTTGTTCCCTTCTTGGACATATCTTGTTATCCCCACATTTTGGAGAGCAGGGGAGAAAAAAAGTCAATGTTTTGGGCACATTTTACCTTAATGTTTGTTATATGTCTGTTTACAAATAATGCTGCACCACACAGTTTTTAGACAGCTCATTTTGATTAATAGACAGCTTGATGATAGGTAGACAGACAGCAAGACAGGTATAATAATGAAACAGCAAGATTTAACTCTTCCTCTGCCAGGGCATGTTTTTTATTGAAAACAAAGAACAGTGCTGTCAGATTGCTAAAACTGGAGTGGTCTCTTCGTGCCTCAGGCTACGTTTTATGTTAAGGTAAATCCTGACCATTAGAAGTCCCTTGTTAACAGCAATTAGGTTTGGTGACACACCCAGTAATGGCTATAGGCCTGGTGAAGTCACCACCCAAACTTGGGTCTAGGACATCTGGCAAGTGTAGCCTTATCTCCACATTAGACCTATTGAGGGCTTTTTAGCTAATTAAGTCTTAATGACTGCTTTAAAGTAGAAGTTTAGAACCCGTTAGTCCTGGCATCAGTCTGTGTTCTCAGAGGAAACATCTTCCCACACAAGACTCCAAAGAGAGACAATAGCTGATAAAGGCAATAAAGAGTTTACAGATACTACAGAAGAAAATAATTACACAATACATTGTTATATATTTTTTTTAAAAGAGTTAATAATAGTTTGGGATGTTTCTTCTATTGATTCCACGATTTCAGCTTTGGTAATAAAATATTTTATCACAGAACTGTTGCATGCCTTCATCACTTCACAGCAGCACTAATGAAAATAATCAATCTTTGTATTGATAATATGTAACTGCATATAATCATCACTACCCATGTATAGAAGACAGAAAGCATAGTCTAAAGGATTGGAATATTTTTTGCAACAAGGCCCTTCAAAGATGAATGTGTGAAGGTCAGGTAGAGTTTTCAGCGCCAGATTCTGGAGTTGCTTAATCTCATTATTCAGTGTTGCCATCATTTCAGTCCCACATTGAACAGTAGACCCTAGACTGTTTTGGAACTGACTCAGAACTGCTTGTTAGATTTAATGAAGAAGTCAATTCTGATCGCAGTCATCATTCCTGTGGAAGAAAAATACACCAAGTGTGGCAAACACATGAGGATCTGGTTCTCGCAGGTGTATTTGAAGAGATGACAGAAGCATGAATAGTTGTGTGCCATTTACATTCCCTACATCTCCTACATCTTCCTCTTTGAAGGAGAGAATGGGGGTTTTCACGAGGTGCTGTTAAAAGTATTACACTCCAATGGCTTTGTCTCCCCTGTGGGAAAGCAGAGTACAAGGGCATCTCCAAAACCCATGTGGTGGCAGTGAGCTAGCAACAGCCAGAAACTCCTGCATTCCATATTCTTCACACAAACATCAGATGGAGCTTAGAGGAATTATCTGGCTCGCCCTCCAACTCATCACCTGGTTTTACAAGGACAGTTTAGAAAATAGCTCAGCTCCCACATCACCATAACCTGTCATTTCTTCATCGGCGCACAGTTGTTTCCTTGCCTCCTGTCCCCCCCGTCCCATCCTCTCAACATCAGTAAAGGGAAGAGAGCTGGTGTGGCTTTTATTCACAAAGGCCACATGTACGGGCACAGCACAGAGTTCGCAGGACTGAAGCCAGCAAAACAAGACAATTTGTTCTAAGGAGGCAGAACTATGCTTAGGTGAGACTTGTTCTGCACCTTGCTATGTGGTTAAGTGCCATACCTCGCCTGCTTAGGATCTAAGTGTGTGAAGGAAGCCACCAGTAACACACAAGGATAACAAGTGCAGTAGTCCTACAGCAGCAATGCAAACATAGCTGGTCTCTCCTGGCACATATGTTCTTTAACTCTTTTACATTGACATATAAAAAGGCAGCTCATACCCATTTCTTCTTGCTGGAGAGGTGAAACCCACAGTCTTCTTGTCTGTGGAGCAAGAAACCTACATGGGCCATGACCCTGTATTCTGGTCCCTGTGAATCCCTCCTTTCTGAGGGGAGGGATGAAATAGTGTGGTTCAAAGACCCATGAAGAAATGAGGGTGAAGAGAGGTAAGGAAAATGCAACCATACCACTGAGGTTATGGTATAGCGACAAGCAGCTGGATCACAAAAATCACAAGTATGCTGAAAGGAGCTGAGTATCTGAGGGAGGGATGATATGGATGGGAAATCCATATTGCAATCCAGTGTGACCATCTGGGGTAGGTGTATACAGCCAGTCAAAATGACATGGAATAAAAGAGCAGAAATTCTTTTCATAGAGAAGATTTTCAGACCTGCCACCCTTCCCCTTGCTGGCATTTCCAGTGGGTAAGTGCTTATTAAGTGACAGTGGGGCTCCTCAGTCCAATTTTAAATGAACACTGTAAAGAGGGCTTTTGACAACTTATTAAAAATTTAAGTATAATAGAAAACCCTTGGATTAGTTGATTTTATAGTTAACAATTCTCTGTTGGAATACCAGCACATGATGTCTGTCAGCAAGCCAGCCACAATAGCCTTAGGCTGATATTCCAAAAATAAAATAGCAGTCTATATCTGTCAGGGCTGTGCCAGTGCCATGTTCTACATGAGCACTTCTTTAACCTGATAATTCACACAGCTGAAACATGTCTAAGAATCAGCTGGAGTGTTCTTGCAATCTGAAAGAGACTCTGTTCTCGTCCCCAGCGTGGCATAACTGGAGCCACTAGCAGCAACGAGCTTTCAAAACAGTCCACAGGTTGTGTCAGAAGAGCACTGAGAAGTCACAACAAAGTTAAACAGGTACATTAGAAAAAAACATAGAAGAGGGAGGCTGGTCCATTTTAAAATGAAAGGACAGTTACAGTGATTTTTTTTTTTTAAGGGAAGTAAGATCAAGGAAACAATGTGGTTCAAAAGATCACTAACCCTTATTGCAACAGAGACCTAAATTTGACCAAATTCATGAATGATCTGGTAGTCGACCACTGGCATAAATGTAGCCTGACTGAGTTTTTTGCCTCCATTTATAAAAAGGGTAGTGGTGTCCCAAATACTGGTTTTGTTTGCAATTGCAGTTGTGTGTGTAGAAGCACCCATATAAAATCTGCCTAAAATGCAAATATGTTTACTGAAACTTAGAGAGGTTAATTTTTTGCTTTGTTTTAATATAGACCTGTGTCAATTGTGCCAAAATATTTCGGTGGAAAAGACACACCACTCCAGAGAACCTGATAGATTTGGAGGCTAACAAGGGACCCACGTGCAAGCCCCTATGTTGACCGACTTGGAGTGACAATTTTTGCCTTCCTCTTCCTAAACTGACATTTTAACCTAATGGACATGGAGTCGAGCTCTCTTTGGAAGCTAGTTTTAACAAGAGGAGATAACTCTATCTGGTAATATTGGGAACTGGAGGAAGAAAAGGAGTGAAGGCTCCAATGCAGATAAATGTGGGCTTAGTGTGGGACCCAGGTTCATTCCAAAGTGCTTGACTGTTCTGTAGTAATAGACTGTGCAATATTTCCCTCAGTTATAACTTTGCAAACTCCAACATTTAATCCATATAACTTTTTTATTTGGGTAAATTTGCATTTTCTGTCCCTCTCTCCCAGTTACAATTTGCCCAACTTACCTATGAGTGTGCAGTATTTGAATATTTAATAATGTGCGTATATCTCTGTACATATTTCAGCACACACACATACACCACTTCCGATTACAGTAGGACTGATAACTGGACTGGGGAATATTCTTCAGGAAAGAGAAAAAGCAGAAATAATTAGCATTTACTCTGTGAGTGCTTCTAGTTTTGACAATTTGGAGGCCTTTTTAATCACTCATATTGCATGTTCATAGCACTTATATTTGTGAGTATTACAAGGGCGTCACAGGAAAGGATTAATTTAACATTTCTTTTTTGTATTTAAAACAGCAACTACTTGTGACAAAGTTTGAATGTGGGAAATTATATGGAATATTCTCATTTTTGCTGCAAAAGTGATTGTTTAATACTCTGTTTTTCCTTACAAAAGGAGATCCATACGGATACTATTGTCTCCATTTTAACTAAGAAAACACATGAAAAACCAAAACATGAGGCTATGGAATACAGACCCTTTTTAGAGATGATGAAGTGACAGTTCAATTTGTCATTGCATTGAACGCAGCTGACTACTGAGGAAAACGGATCCTCTGTCTGCAGTGGTCACGTTCTAAAATGAATCCTTTCACTGTATCTCACTGTTAATAAGATTTATACGTTCTGTGAAAAGCAAGGCATTCCCATCAAAACTGATTAAATTTAATATAATACAAGTTACAACTTTTGCCCATATTTGTGGTAAGAGGATTCTGCTCTAGAACTTAATTAATTTCTGGGATGGGACTTTTGTTTTCAATTTCAACCCCAAATTCACTCAGCAGTTTGTATTTACTTATTTTTTTGCCACCATTACGTGTCTTCTCTGAGGTTTCATTTTGCTAGGACAAAACAAGCCAAGTGGGTTAGACTTTCTAACCATTGTCCTATTCATTCTGTCAGCTCTTCTTCTGCATCTATTACTCTTTTATTTCTGTACTTCTTTCCTCCTCATGGAGCATCTTAATTGTACACATTATCTCACATGGAGTCTTCTCATATTGTCTTGAAGGCTATTGACAGTACTCTAGGAAATACTCTCAATTCAACAACATTTGTTTTTTTTCTCTTCTACAACCTCTTATCTTATTGAGCCTAAGGTGCTGGGCCTTTGTTGCCTCTCCATTAAGTCAGGTCTGAGTCAGCAAGACTATTATTACTGTACAACAATAGAGGTTACTACAATTGCAAACGGGTTTACTGGATGAAGAAAAAGAGGTACAAAATTGTATCTACAAGGTAGAACAGAAGCAAAAAAAAAAAAAGGAAACTGCCATCAAAGGTTTCTTACCTTTTTTCAGGGAAATACTGAGTATTGCACTTATTGCTCCATCACATAGAGATATATATGTCAGTTTATGAATGTAGCTACCATATCTATTGTAGCCTTTATCTATCTTGCATTCTGTCAGAAGGGGTGTTTTTAGGTTCAGTAACATGATCTCCTGCTATGACAAGGTAACCTGTTTAGTGGAGGGAGAAAAGGATGTGAATGTTGCCTACCCGGAACTCAGCAAAGCCTTTGTCACCATTTTCCACAGCATTCTCCTGGAGGAGCTGGCTGGGATAGGTGCAATCTTCAGTGGGTAAAAAACTGTCTGTGGGCCAGGCCCAGAGAGTGGTGGTGAAGGAAGTTGCATCCAGTTGGCAGCTGGTCACAAGTGCTGTTCCCCAGGGCTCAGTACGGAGGCCAGTCCTGTTTAACACCTTAATCAATGATCCAGACAAGAGGATCGAGTGCACCCTCAGTCAGTTTGCAGACAACACCAAACCAGCTGGGTGGAAGTCTTGATCTAGGGGAGGGTAGGAAGTCTCTACAGAAGGATCTGGACAGGCTGGAACAATGGCAGAGGCAAATTGTATGAGGGTCAGCAAGGCCAAGTCCCAGGTCCTGCACTTCAGTCACAACCCCAGGCAGCGCTACAGGCTGGGGGCAGTGGCTGGAAAGTGGCCCAGCAGAAAAGGCCATGGGGGTGCTGGTTGAACAGGAGTGGCTGAACAGGAGCCAGTGTGTGCCCAGGTGGCCAAGAAGGCCAATGGCATCCTGGCCTTTATCAACAATAGCGTGGCCAGCAGGACCAGGGCAGTGATCTTCCCTGTGTACTCAGCACCGCTGGATCCTTGAAAATGTCTTTTTTCATTAGAAAATATGGAAAAAAAGTCTGAAGCACTTAGGTTAAACTACAAGTGCACACATGAGATACACAGATACAGAGGATTTGTTTACAAGTTATATGATGTAGCAAAACTGTAATGCACAATTAATACCTTCAGTCTTTGAAGTGTTGCACAAGGAATACATATATGCACTCTCACTTCCCTTTGTTGAGCTGCTTCACCACTCTGCTGTAATTCTCAAAGCAAGGAGAAGCATTAGTGACAGCACTGGACATATCCACAATGATGTTCAAAGGTTTCAGAGACTTTTGCTATTTTTCTAGAGATAGCAGACATACCAATTTACCTCAGGACAGAGCAACCTTCAGAGCCAGCACTTGAAAATGCACTGAGACTGGTGTGATAACTCACACAACTGAGTTTGGGGATGTAGATATTCAAAGATGCTGACATCAAGAAATGAAATCTTGGCCTCACTGGAGTTAGCGCAGGCTGAGGCTTTGATCTCAGTGCGACTGTGATTTTAACAGTGATTTTAGAAATGTCAGGCATGGCTCATAAGCCTAACTGACAGAAACAGTTTCATGAATGTCAAATTTAAAAATGCCATTTTTACCTCGAGCATGTGACTTGCTTCTGTACCGATCTTAGGCGCAGTTTTTTACAACACAATGTAGGACACACCAAACTTCTATTTCACACACACACCTCTCACAGTGAGATCCTTGATTGCTGTAGTTATTTGCTAGGGTGTGGAACAACACTGAGGAGCACCAGCTTTGTGCTTGAATAGCTATTGACAATTCTGAGCCATGCAGTTGTAATTTCAAAAAGTTAACTGGGAAAACAAAAAAACTCTTTTATGTCATTAAGGCTTCTACTCAAGTACCCAGCATTTCTGCAGTGCATGTACAGCATCTTATGGAAACCAAACTAAAATGAGCTCTTCTACTGCACTACATTTCCTTATAGAGGTCCTAAAAAATAGCCTCCAGTCAATTACTCAGATTGGAGAGCAATATAAATTATTCTTCTTCCTCCAGCCTCCATCAAGTGCTTTGCTATCAAACAATGCCAAAGTTAGAATATAAATGAGGTTAGAAAATATCCATATAAAATATACATGTACATGTATACACATGCCATACGCACTACTTCAGGTGCATATAGCACTCTGAACTGCTAAACAGCTTTCTGCATGGGCTTCACAGGAACAGAGACACTGTTACAAACTACTCCCTCCCTATTTTTTCCATACACTTGGGCAATTGTGACATCTTCTCTCCCGGCAGTGCTTCCTTTGTCTTGAACTTTTTCCCTCTCTGCTTCAGCCCTTCTGTGAATGGGAATGAAACAAAAGGGAAGAAAAATCAAGAGAAGAGTGATTAACAAGAAGATGCCTATTCCAGCTCCTCAGAAGTATCCTTTACAGAGTGAGTCTCTGAGCTCTTCAGTGCAACAGAATATACCAATGTCAGGGATAAACAGGAATGGACAGAACTGGGAAAAAACCAAACAGATAAGCTAGACACTGCCTCAGTTATTTTTTAGCCTCATTTTATTGTCAGAATATAGCATCAGTGAAATTGAGGCAGTATGCAATTTAGGCTGGCATGTTTTGTGCTGTAGTTCAAGTGGACTGTAGGTTTAAAACCATACTTCAGCTCCTCAAAATCTTAAATCATCAGTGACAGTATCGAAAATGTAATATTGTGAGAAAGGTCTGTTAATGGCCAGTTATTCAGTGCAGTATGTCCAAATTACCTGGAGAGATGATGTAGATAGTTAGACTGTTCAACATTAAGCAGTTACCGAGCCTAATCTCTTCCATCTAGTCGTACCTTGAGTAATACAAGACCTAAAACAGATCAGAGAATTTCAAATGTATGCCCCAAGCATGCACTTAATATATTACAGCAGTAAAACCCAGTAGCAAACCTGCTCCTTAGGCATTGTTAATAGGATTTGGATAATCACAGAAAAAGCCTTGGTGCTGAAATTCTATTCTTTTTGTTGACAACATGTTACCTAATGGGACTGTGTGAAGCTGAAAAGAAAACAACTGATTGACATGAATATTACAGTAGGAAAACACTGATAACTTCAGTGAGGCCTCCCTGCAAGTTAATAATTTGTTTTACTTTATTCCCCCCTTGCTCATCCCAAGGAATATTTTCAAATGAAAATCACATGCTTGTACCTTCTAGTTGAATTTAAGTGTTAAGACAGCAGGTTTTAAAATGTTCATTGTGGGGATTAGAAGCCCCCCTACCAGGAGTGCCTGGTGCACACCTCACATGGGGCCACTCTGAGAATGCTTCTTCTCAGTTATTTTCTTCATCACAAAATCCATCAGTGACATTTCACGTGTCCTTTCCTGCTGGAAGCTGTCCTATCCTGGCCCTTGGCCAATGAGATAAAATTATATGTTCCGTAAAATTATTCAATATTGCATTTCTAGTTCCAGCCTGCATTTCATACCATTGCTACTGCCTGCTGAGGAAAGACAGACCAAGTCAGTAAAGAGATGCTGCAGACAAACTGGAACAGCTAAGTATTAACATGAAAGTTAGAAAGAGAGATCCCTCACAGGGGTAGGGTGTACTTTGGCTGTCCAACATGATTTGCTCCCTGTCATCCCTGGACTTCTCCTTACATGCAGTCAGGTTCATTCCCTCATGCAATAAGTTGGAAAGCAAGGCAGATTCTGCTTTTCCCCTTTTTTTGTTTTTTGTCTTTTGCCAGTCAGCACATAGTCCAATGAAAGGATGAAAGAAAAGCAGGCACAAGTAAAATTCACTTTCAAGGGGGATTTTACCAGTGCCAGACTTCTGTGCCATGTTATTGGTTACACACGACAAACTTTTATTTCTCTGCTTGCTTTGGTACATGGTACCAAAATTCCCTGCTGGCCAAGAAGGCAGATGCCTGCTTCTGGTACATGGCCAAAGGAAAAAGGAGGCTGTTAGTGTCCTTGGGCTATTACGCGGCCATTTTCCTAAGCAATGTTTGGCTGATGAAGTTCTGTACCCTCTCAGAAACACTGTCACGTGGTGGGGGTAGAAGCGGGGGGTTGATTCCTTATTTCTATGATTTGAAAAAAGGTAAATGTTTATCTCAGTTTTGGCACTGAGAAGAAGAGCAGAGAGGGTTTTAAAGGCACTTTGCATGTAAGTACTCATGAAACAACGCTGTTATTCTCCCACAGCAGGCGGTAAGCAGCAGAAACAGAGACATAACAACTTAGCAATGCAAAATGAGCTCCAGGCGTCTGGTAATTGTACCTTTTTTTTTTTTTTGCTTTTAAACCCCTCTGAATTGCATGGGGTCAATCTGACCTGTTCTTGACAATGTTTGCAGTGGCAGGAAGTCTTTGTGACTTTCAATCAGAAGAACATTTTAGATTATTCAGGTATGGAGAGAAAGAAGCACAAAAACAAACTGTTTATTTGCACCCATTTTGTGACCCTAAAGGGCTCAATTTTTCATGATTTGTACTGAAGTCAGGATGTTTTAAAAGTACTTATCTAAAAGATGTGATTTCATCATGCAGCCTCCAAAACAAATTTACTTAGTTCCATTATATGTGACCTACCTTTCGGTCTTTCTTTTAAAATATAAAATATTATGGATGGGTAGAAGCATGTGATTCAGAGAAGCAACGAAACAGGCCAAATGTTTGAAATTCAAAGGTACTGGCAGTTCCCTGGGGCAGGTATCTCAGTGTCATGAAAACCAGAGCCCTCTGTAATGAACACAGTGGCTCCGGATGGTTCAGATGCAGCTTCTGAATGGCAAGGGAGCTGATGAAGAGTCTGAAGCACAGTTCCTCTGAGGGAGCTGGGGGTATTTATCCTGGAGAAAAGAAGTCTCTGGGGAGACTTCATCGTTCTTTACAACTGCCTGAAAGGAGGGTGTAGCAAGGTGGCGGTTGTTCTCTTCTGCCAAGAAATAAGTGATAGGACAAGAGGAAATGGTTCCAAGGAGGTTTAAATAGGACATTAAGAAAAATTTCTTCACCAGTAGGGTTTCCAAAACTGGAACAGGATGCCCAGGGAAGTGGTTGAGTTGCCATCCCTGAAGATATTTAAAAGACATGTAGACATGGAGTTTAGGGTCATGTTTTAGTGGTAGACTTGGCAGTGCTGGGTTAACGGTTGGACTTGATGATCTTAAAGGTCTTTTCTAACCTAAATGATTCATGGTTCTCTGTGTTTTTGTCAGCTGGTTCCTCATGCAGCATCTACAAGCCTGTGTTCCATCACTGGTGCTTCTGTGCAGAGGGTGGAGAGAGATGAGCATTTATTCAAAAACCAAGCATGCGGTCAACAGGAAAGGGCATCCTTCCTGGCACTGCAAGAGGTGACTGAAGCCAAGCACCTGAAGAAACAAGCCACACATCCTCCACCGGGAATGCAAGCAGTGACATCGTCCTTCAGGTGCTCCTCTGCTCCACTGACACCAGGTCCCAGGTCAGAGTCAGAGGCTGACCATCATCTCTTATGAGTAATCTCTGCATAGCATTGTGCCCAAACAGCTGGGAGCATCAACAAAGCAGCCCCGGTCCCTAGCAAATGTGCCCTCTCCATCTTTGGAAATTTGGTGTATGTAAAGATTTGGTCAAAATCAGGGATCTTCCTCAAGCTGAGTAATATGTATTCTTTGATCACATGATTTAGGTGTGCAGGTCCCATGAAGTAAGTTAAAGCCTTAGGATTTAGCCGAAGAAGTTTCATTGACAAATGCATGTAAAATTACTGCAGGTGCCTGTAGAAAATTTTTATCTGTCTATAAACTACTTTATAGTTAAAAATACAAAAAAATATTAAAAAATGCAGAGGAAAAAATGTTCAGCTCTCACTACTAGTTCTGCTAATTGCAATTAAGTATAACCCATAAATACCAAGGGATTACCCATTCCGACTGGATTATGTGTTCCAATTGTTAGAAAAGAAAAAGTGTTACTTTTCTGGCATGCATTAAATTTAGCATCATCTACCATGTTGGAAAGAATAATGGGAAAAACCTTTCCTTGGGTTATCAGAAGGTGAGAGCTAATATCTGCCAGTTAATCCCATTATGATTATTATATATGACTCTAGGTTGGATTCATTCATAGATTGCACAGATATTACTGAATAGGGCTTCAGGCAACTATACACGAATTTCTGTAAATTGTCATCAGGCCTCAGCGCAGTGGCCGTCAGGTGCTGGATTAACGAGCTGTCAGTATTAAATTAATTTATTTCTCCTTATCATTTAAAGAGCAGGTGGTCTCTAACTCCACCAGTCTGAATGCACAGCTCTGAAAAGGCTCATGGCTTTTTGCAGAGAAATGGAAGGAGAAGCGGCAGATTTCATTTATCAGGAATAACATTCTGTTCCTGACCTTTCATCTCCAGGACCTAGGTAGACTCTGCTGATGCTGTTGACCCTGCACATTTTGTGCAGACTGGGATGGTATGACGATAAATATAATGAAATAGGATAGACTTGCTGTAACTTGAAATTAAGCAAGGCCTTAAGAGAAAAATCTTCAAAGGACTAAAAATGTGTACATGCATGCATGTATTTGTTCAAAGAAAGCACATAGTGATTGACTGGACTGTGTTCTGTAGATATGCACATATATTGGTTTCAGTGGAATTGTGAGATGTGTTTAAGTAAGTGCAAAATTTTTCTTACCCTTCTCCGAAGTCAAGTCGGTCCTGGCTGCATCTGTCACATAAACAGTGTAAATTCAGATACAATTAAAAATGTGAATTAACTTAATTGATTTATTAAAAAGTAAAACTAAAAGTGCTGGAAATGTTTCATAGTTATTTAAAATGAGGGATAACCCTTAGTTTAGTCAGGTTATATTGTCATTTTTTTACCCTCTCTTTTCACTGTACTAGAGCCAATAAAATATTTGGCTTGAAAAAATGAAAAAGGGTTAGAAAGGGTTCCATTTTGACCTTTAACTAAGGAGCTCATCTGATTGAATCTCTGTATGCTGAAAAAAAATGAAGAGAAGCAAGCAGGTGAATTTTCTTTCAGTAGGCAGGGTCTCGATGGGGCTACATTTCCTATCAGCTCACTTGTTTACACAGCGTCTTTATAAAAATTACTGCAGCTCCCCATCTATTACTGCAGTATTCCTGTTAGAAGCTAAAAGGGTACCGAGGACTAGCTTGGAGAGGATTAGTGATCATAAAACAAATTGACATGTCCACCCGCTCGGTACCAGCAGGCAGCTTTTCTGCAGGTGAAGATAAAGAGGAATAGCATAAGATTTGTTGAAAGAGTTTTTTAATGCTTCTTATCTTGTCTTACTATGGTGGTAAGTGTTGTCAAAGAGTGCTTTCATCAAGAAGTTGCATTACAGTCATTACAAAGAACGAGGTCGTGCTATTGTCAGCAAGACTACTGATGGCATAATACAATGCTGTGTGCAATGAAAATATGAAAGACAGAGTAGATCTGCTATTAAAGGTAGATTTTTCTTGTCTGGTAGAGGGTTTTCCCCTCCCTTTTTATAAGATGACATTTAAATTGAAAACAAACAAACAACGCACAACGGGGAAAGGAATTCTTAAAGCAGCCCATAAGAAAAGTCATCCTGAACACATCTGTCATTATTTGGGAGGCAACTTAAATGCATGAATTAGGGGTGGGTATCTAAGAAGAAAAAAAAAAAAAGCAAAAAAAAGAATGAAAGCAGACAAATCCTTTCTCAAGGAATTTGTAGCTTACATTTGCGAGCCCTGAACATGTGCTAAACCCCCTCTCTCCATTCCAAAGCACTACTGCTTTGAATGGTACTTGGCAAGAATTCAGAAATGCTGTACTTGAGCAATGCGGCATTGAGAAGGAAGGTAAAATGTAAAACCATTTCATGAAAAGCAGGTCATGTCAGGACCCATCAGAGAGACCGTGTCTCCTGAAACAACTTGAAGATTTTGATATTTATGATTTGTTTTGCCAACATCTTCTCTAAAACCTTACTAAACCAAACCAAACCAAACCTTATAATTGTGCCCCAAAAGGTTATTGGGACAACAGTGTTGCTCAGACAAGTGTGAAATCAGCTGATGTCCATTCCTAATTCTCAGGCAGCAACACCACAGAGAAGTCCATCTTTACAGCTGTTTAGAAATAACATCTTCTTTTATACTTTCATATGAATGAACATATTCACACTTGTCAGGTTCACTCTTTGCTGGGTTAAGTACTGGCTGGATGGCCAGGCCCAGAGCATGGTGGGGAGTGGTGCCACCTGCAGTCAGTGAATGGTCACTAGTGGGGTTCCCCAAGGCTCAGTTTTGGGGCCAGTCCTGTTTAATACCTTTATTGATGATAACAATTACCTCAAAGGAGGGTGTGGTTAGGTGGGGGTTGGTCTCTTCTCCCAAGCAACCAGCAACAGGACAAGAGGACAGGAAGAATTTCTTCAGTGAAAGGGTTATTAAGCGTTGGATTGTCCAGGGAGGTTGTGAAGTCATCATCCCTGGAGGTGTTTAAGAAATGACACGACATGGCACGCAGTGCCATGATCTAGCTGACCAGGTGGTGATTGTTCAAAGATTGGCCTCAATGTTCTTGGAGTTTTTCTCCAGCTTTAATGATTCTGTGGTTCTGTATCCTCACCTCACTCCATTTATAAGTACAATTGAAATTCTATATTAGTTGAAATGATATTTGAAAAAAAAAAAAGACAGCTACAGATTTTAGAAAGTTACAGTAGACAATAAATCCATTTTCAGCTTTTTGGCTGAAGATGTCCTTTCTTCCTGAAAATATGAAAATTATGCTTTCATAGGACAAACCACCTAATTGTTTTCTCGATGAATCATAAAATAGATGTTTCTCTCCTGAAAAAATCCAAAATTAATACTTAAAATGACACTCAGGCATAATTATTTTTTTCTCTCTCTTCTTCTTCATTATTCCATCAGGTTAACGTTCTCCGTGTGAAATTTTGAAGAAGTGGTAAAAGAAATTGGTGAGATTATCCTGTCTTTATCTGACTTTTTATTGTGACCTATTGTGTATACTACTTTATGCATAAATAACTATATATATGATATATTTTTTTAAAAAGTTTTCCCATCAATTTTTGGGGGTTTTCTAGCTTCCATGGGCAGGACTGACCTTTTTCCCCTACTTCTAAAAGAAATACTTGCTCCAAAAAGATGCTAACCATCTAGTGTTTTGCTTGCATTCTATTAAGGGCCTTGCTTAAATATTCAAGCTATTCAAGAGAATGAAAGGAGCAAAATGCCTGATATTCTACTTTACATTACTGGAATTCCTCACGAGACTGAAACAAACCCGTAGTCGTGCTTGTTTCACACACTTTTACAGACAACTACTGGCAAGTCATGTGAATCCTGGAGGCTGGAACTTTTCTCTTTTCGTCTGCCCTCTTTCAGTATACATTTTTTTCCTTATTGTATATCGCCTACCTACGCAGCACTCTGCCCTTCAGCACACCTTGCGCTGCTGACAGCATGCCAGCCTGCTCTCATTCCAGCTCCGCCTTCACATCACTTCTCCAGGCCTTCCTCAGCCCGCCTGCATCATCCCCCTTCTCGCTTTGCCTCATAGGCTCTCCCTGTCTCGTTTCTGTTACTGGTGTGCTCATTGTATTTCCCTGACCAGATACATTTTCCCACTGTTTCTGCATGAAAGGGTAATGTGTGTAAAATGCTCTCAGTCTTCCAGATCAGTAGTGTTATGCAAGTGAGAACACTTGTTCGTTGCTTATCAGATTAATGAATATTTAGATAAATAAGACTTTCTCCAGGCAGCCAGCTTCAAGGTGTGCAGGAAGGCAAATTGCAAGGTGGGGAAGGTAAAGACTTGGTACTTTGAGCAACCAAACAGGTACCCAGGAGGGAAGTCCACCTCTTTGAGATGATGACCTCTACATCCCTCTGCTGACAGAGACCCACAAGTCGCATAACAGAACAAAACACCTATATCTTGGAACAGTTCACATTAGCCAATATGCCGAAGTTTTCTCTTGGTTTTCTAGGGAATCAAATCCTACACAGCCACACTCCCTCTGTTTCTACCCACAAGCACCTAGGAGCTGCTTTGGCATTATTTCTTGATAGCATATTTTCTCCTTTCACATGCTACCAGCTATCAGTGAGGACTCAGGCCAACACTACTGCAAAAGAGGGATAGCACAGAGGTTTAAAAGTTATCGTAATGTAACCCATTCCCAGGCACTGTGAGTGCAGAAACAGAGAATATTCTGTACCTGTCAGGGAAGTAACCTAGTGAAGTTTGCAGGAACGTCTCTCACCTTTAAAAGCCCTTTGCATCAGCCCTGTGAGAAGTTTTTTCTAGCACAAGCCTCTCTCTGTTCTCCCATTTGCAATGTGTTCTAGTCCAAAAGAGTACCAAAGCTGAGATCTTAAAAGGCTACAAGGACATTTAGGAACATAACGTCCCCGAAGGTTAATGGCATTTTCCTAACCTACTCAAGCTACTTCTAAAAAGGCCTGTTCAACAGTTCTGTGAGGGTTTCTTTTTTTTAATTGCCCTTGCTTTTGGTTCCCTTTTGGATTGTAAATCAAAAGGAACCAATTATCTATTCATATAGCAGTTTGTAGAAAACTTATTCAGCCTAAACCATATGCAAAATTTAGCCACAATTCATCATGGAATTTAAACACCATTATAAAAATAACAGGAAGCAATAGTCTATCACTAAAATTTCAAAGCATTAGCTTTACCACATTTTGAATATAGACAATCTTCCAGAATTAGTTAATACTAGTACATTTTTGTTACACTCAGTCAGAAGTACCTGATCTCCTCTCTAGACACTTTTTCCCAGAAAGCAATTGACAATTTGTAATACTTATTGAATTTTAAAAGTTAATTGCTGTCTAACTGAAGTAGCTTATTATACAAGTACTGGGATTATGTCTGTCTGCCACTGGAATACACTAAAGCATTCCATTTAAGCAATTTAAATTAAAATATCATTTTATAAAGTTGTTTTGATTTTGATTGCATATTGAGATTTTAAATAATTTTGCTTTAATTTCAAGGGAGATGGATTCCTTTTGTATATTATCAAATTGTAATAATTTCTGTGTGATTAACATTTAATTTATGTCTACACTCTCAGCATATTCTTTCCCTATAGCCACAGTTGTATCATAATTTTTAAAGAAACTGAGTGTTCTGTGCAGTGCACAGTGGTGATGAAGCAGCAAAAAGAATGGTGAAAAAATTCTCTCTCTGGAGCTCTACGAGAAATCCCACAGCAGCATGCCACTATCACATTTCATCATACAGCCCAGAAGAAAGTTCTATAATGGCAAGAAGACTTCATAATAGAGAAAATTAAAATTATCACTGTGCATTCTGTAGTGTACTATAGTCACTTGCTGGCCAACACAAGATGACTAGAAGCTCTAGATTAGGCTTTAGCCCAAATTTTTACGTTCGAGAGACAGTAATACAGTAGCATTGTACTCTGCAGCACAGACGGGTGATCTCTTCTCTGTCCTTCTTCAATGTCTGCTTCAGGACCCACACACCCATTTTGAGAAATTATGAGATAGTAGATGCTCCACTCATGTGGAAGTGCACATTTCTTTTCCATTTTGGTGGCTGCTATAACTTTTTTCGAAGGGAGAGTATGAAAAATAGTCAAATTGTCAGAAAAGTGAATACTCTACATTGACTTTGGTGAATAGCTCTAGCCACATTCGTTGAGGCAGGAAAAATAAATGTCAGGAGCAGAAAGACAAAGCTTTCTGACATTTTTTAAATTAAACTTTCTGATTTTTCAACTAAGTTCACCAGGGGACAGATTCTCTAGTCTTTAAGCAGCAGGTGAATTGCCTGGAATAGTCCAGTTCCAATAACTTGGATTCCGTAAGGAAGGATGCAGGAAAATATGTCTCTGAATACACTTTCAAAGTGAAATGACTGCTCTAAATTCCCTGAGCTGTTAGCAAACTGGTGAAGAAACAATATGGACTAAGAATTTAGCTTTTGATTTACAGTGAATTTCACCCAGACAAATACTTCGTAATTTACACAGTAACAGTTATGGTCGGTAGTGCTTTAAACTGAAGTATCCTAGGTAATTGCACAACTCCCCCTTATCTTTTCTGAAGGAAATGCTGTTAGCAGCAATTTGATTGAGCTCATTGGAAACAAGGACCAAGCAGGAATTTACATCCTGTCTTTGTCTCAGGACCTCATCTTGAGTTTACAGATTTGTTTTCCTGCTAAGGTTTATAAAGGAATCCATGGATGGTTAGTCGATGCACACTGTGTGTTATTTCTCCCTACTGCCAGCTCTTTGCTTTGGAAAGCTGATATGAAAGACTCCTACTACTAGCTTTTTCGAGTGTTCTGTTAATATGCTGTAAACCAAAATGCGCACACAAAATAAAAAATGAAAAAGATACCTGTAAGATAACAGCACCAGTACAGCAGCTGAACGCATTTAGAAAATGACAGTCTAAGATCAGTAAAAGCAGAAGAACTCAATCCAAAGGACAAGTTTTAAAAAATTGCATACGCAAGTTACAGCAGTGTATTGGGTTTGCAGATTAAAAAAAAAAAAAAGTTGTAGAGCACTACAATGGGACAGCTTTGCTTTTTTTTTTTTAATGAAAGAAATTATGTCATCTACAAGCAAGGTATAGAAGATATAGCCTTGAGGACGTTATTTGAGAATAAAGTTTTGAATATCTAAGTCAGGAATACCAAGGAATATCCTAGTAAACTCAGCAAGACTAAAAGGAGATTGGCTTGCTGTGAAATTAGATACTCTCTCTGAGCTGCTCTCAAGCACAAGGTTAAGTTAACTGTCACTTACATAACTTTAAACAGATTTTCTCTCCTAGGGAAAGGACAGGCACTCATGGGTCCTCTCCCAGTCAAGACAAGAAACACTCCAGGAACAGGGTGCAACAGCCAAAGCTGGATCGTCTATTGAAGGTGGTCCATCAGTCATCTCAATACCAACTTCTCTGTTCATCTGTGCCATCAACTGATGAATCTCTGCAACTCTGATCCCAATGGAGGCACAGTACTTCTGTTCAGGACACAAACAAGGCTAAAGAGGAGTTGAGGACTCATCCTGTCCCTTAACTGTGTATGGATAACATCATGTATTGGGTGTTGCTCTGAGGGGTCTTAATTATTTATTGCAGATGTTTTTGCTTATTATTTCCATATTAGAAGTGTAGCACAAAGCTGTCATGTAGAGAGTTGGAAATTCCAAAATTTTTAATTCTTATAGTGTATAGGACATACCAGATAACTTCACCTAGTTTTTGTTAATAAGTTTTAGATTGAGAAGGACTGGAACTGGAAACTTGCATCTGAATCTTTTTGAATCTTACAGAGGATAAAGTCTTGATTTTCATCCTCGGGTTTTTTGGAGATCTACATCTGTCAAATGTTCTAGGTCTTCATCAGATCTACAGTTACACCCTACTCCTTTCTCTGTTATAAACTCAGCTTCTTCAAAAGTTCCTTTATCAAAACTCAAGAAAAAAATTTCCTTCAGAAAATTGTGTAATTTCTGTCAATGAAGAAGGAAAGAACTGCTTAACTCCACCACAAAAACACTCAGTCTACTTCCCTTAGTCCAGGCTGCAGAACCTGAGATGGAAAAATAGCAGGAATGTAGAAAAAAATCTATTTTAAGGTTAACAGGTATCTTTAAACATAAATTCTATCTCACCAGCCTAAAACTTAGATTTGCACCTAAAAAGGCAAATCTACAGGATTAGATTTTTCAGTCTTCTCTACCTTCAAACAAATTTTACTTGAAAAAGCCTGCCTAGTGGTCCTAACAAGCTAACAATGTTCAGCAAATTTTTTATTGGCTTTGCAACACTTTCCAATAAAGTTCCAATTGCTTAAATGGCTGTGCATTGAAAACAAAAGGTTAGTTTAACTGATTTCAGTGAACAAGCCTCACCTGAGATTTTTGAGTTTGTCTAAATGCAGACACTTCAATCAGTGTGGGCTGAAAGAAGGAGAATGAAGCTAATGACTGCACAAAAAAAAAAGGTACAAGAAATACTGAGAGACTTTAAGCATCCACAGAGCTTCTAAATTTGCTGAAGATGCTGACATTTGGCAGCTCTGAGAATTTGCATCTAACAGAAAATCTACCTGTTCTCATGTTGCATTTAACCACGTGACATAATGTCATATTCTGTACTTCTGTGCTCCACAGCTTTTCTGTCCCTTTTACAGTGAGGATTTTATTCCAATTCTGGGTCTTCTGGGTGACTCCATATTCAAAAATGACAGAAAAACCTACAGAGCATTTGATTTTTTTGTATAGCATCTGGCATTTGCTGTATCTACAGAAATCGCATGCCTGAAATGTCTAAATAAATAAAAAATAAAAAAAAAATAGTTGAATTAAATACCTTCACCTATTCCCTTCTTGTACATTAACAGACGAATTACTGTAGAGCTCCTTCCAAGGCTGTAGCACTTTAGCTTTGCAACCTTCAAGGCTATTATGCACAACAGAGCTTAGTGTTTCATGTGACAAAGTTCTGCCTTGATTTCCAAGTGCTTTATAAGGCTGTCTGAATTGCTCAACAGATACGACACCTGAAGGAGGTCACTCTTATTACTCACTTCAGGGACCACCTAAAGGCGTCTGAAGAGCTTGCAGTTAGGGAGACTCCCATAAAAGAGCTGAGAGTCCAGACTGAATCACAGAATCACAGATAATTGAGTCAGTACAGCAAGAAATTAAGCAGAAAAAGTTCCACATATTTTTCTAGTAATGACAAAAGAAAAACCCTACAGCACCACTCCATGCAGGGTTTTTTCAGAAGTTACTATTACCTTACCAGCCATTCACGAACAATGATGTTCATGTCATAGTTGTGTATTAATCTTATCACTTACCACTTTCATCTTGGCTATTTATTTTCTTATTAATAACGGCAGTATGCTATCCACTACTAGTTTATAGTCACAGAGATTAAAGCCTTATGGATTTGGGTCAAAATTAATGCTTTCCTATCTCTGCCTTTTCTTGACGCATTGTGAGGAGCGTTGCCTGAAGGACTTATACTCCAAATAATTTTTTTTACAATCCTAACCTCAAAAACTTTTGAATTTAGCATATCCTTTTTTCCTTCCAGTTACATGTGCTAAGTTTTCCAGAAATGTCTCTAATACAAATATGTGTGTGTGTGTGTGTTTGTGTGTGTGTGTACACACACCCTTTATCATCTTGTCAAGGAACCAGGGACAAAGAAGACTTACTAGCAAATCATTTAGATAAGAGCTAAAAATCCATAAAAGACTGAAAAGCCATCTTGCTCTTGTGTTCTTTTTCCTCCTTAAAACATTGCTATTCCACAGGTGTGTGAAAGAGGAGCTTCGGGAAATGAAGCTCCTCCTACAATCACAGAAGAGGATCAGAATGGGTTATCAGTGTCACCAACATGTATCTCAGTCCTGCTCTCTCATCCTTGTGTGACTGTGACTTCCCTAACCCACTGTCAGCTAGGTTAGCCAAAGTAGCAAGAATTAACAAGAATTAACAAGTAGCAAGAACACACTCATCTGTCCCTTATATATGAGGACGAAATGCAAACACACCTGTTTCAGATATACCAAAAAGTGGCTATCAAGTTATCATCACCTTTAGCCCCTGCAGACTGGGATTGAGAGCAGTGGGAGGTCTCCTGTTGACAAGGCCTCTTATACAACCAGTGCTGCAAAAAGCAGCTATGAAGGTGAGGTCTAATATGCAGAGTGTAATTAACTGCATTATGTGAAAAGACTGAGGACACGTGAGGGAGAAGGAGAAGAAATTCAGTAAGATATCTGTCTCTCAGGTGAAGGTGCCCAATGCCAGCATGCTGGGATCTGCTTGGTGGTGGACGCACACACGCAGCCTCTGGAAGGAAAGCGGCTCAGAGAGCCTGTCCTGTGTCTGGCTTACTGCCCAGGGAGCTTGTGAGACTTTCTATCTGAGTGTCTGCTTAACGTGACCTCCAGGATATGCCCTAGATGGTGAAGCTGTAATTGGAGTAAGGGCTAATGACCGTGGTGGTGACCCCAAGCTGGCAGACAAGTGTGACCAGGCCGGGCAGAGGGCCAGTTCTTCCAACAGGGACCAAGGTCAACCTCCAAGGCAGTGAAGAAAAACACAGGTGCAAGAAAAAACTTTGGGTCTCTAGGTGAGGTGGCCATGCATGCTTGCCCTGCCCTCCCTTCCTCCAGCTGTGCCACCTGCATCGGCACTGCCAAGCTTTGCCCTGCTCCCCCAAGGCAGGGCGGGGGGAAATATATCAAGTTTCCCAATTTTCAAAACAATGTTGTAACAATGGGCTGTTGCTGCACCTGCTTCCTCAGCGCTGAGTGAGCGGCCGCAGCTCACCTCCCGCCACAAAGGGGGGCCTGGTCAGCGATGATTAACTCCAGGAGAACACAATAGTCAACATCTGAGCTGCCTGTGTGCCAAGGAGCATGTTTTCCTTGTTTATCTTGCACAGTAAGTTTTTAGCATCGCGTTTTTTACAAAGGCCATGCCTACTCCAGATTCCCAGACGGTGAGTCAGCCGTGGTCCCGGGTGAACCTCTGGACCCACGTGGAAACTTCACCCCTTGAGGGGTCAGGCAGGCTTGCCACCGGAGCACGTTCAGATTATAAAAAACAAACCTGTTTCCTACCACCATGCTTTAGCCTCGGCCAGCATGTAAACAACTCGTGGAGGGCCAGCTGTCTGCACTAACTGTGCTTCTCTTGCTCCCTGCCTATCTTTTCAGCCTCAGGGCTGCAGCAGCAGAGTGTCTGCTTTCCACCAGTGCTTGGCATTTTACCCTTATGATATAGAAGCATTATTACCCTATTTTATTTTTTAATCAATCCATGTACCTTACAGGGCTGTCATTTTAATTCCTAAGCCTTCCAAGCTCTGAGTCTGACATAGAAGGTGAGGATGTGCTGTCTCCAGCAAAACCTGACAGCAAGAATAGGCCTCTGAGGTCATGAGCAGACAGTTGGAAATTAGAGCAGCCCTGAGACTAAGGAAATTCAGAGGCAGTAGAAAGTTTTAGCTAAGCAAGAAAAAAGTCCAACATTTAAAGGGTGTACTACAAGGACATTTGCATCCCACAGCATTTGCCATCCTAATAAGTGGCTTGTTAGAAGTGAAGAATTTGTAGGTGATACTTTGCACCACCTTCCCACTTCTCTAGAGTATTGCAGTGAAATATGCAATTCCCTCTTGTTAGAACAATGTGGAAAGTATTCTTTACTGGTATCACATTTTGCTATGAAATGGGGAAGAGTTGTCATGAAAACGGAACTTATTATCACTGCTAAAATGGCCCCAAAGTGCTATTTACATCCTATGAGTAACCTTTGTAAGATGCGAGGCAGATCAGAAAGTGAGATTGTCTGTTCTTCTGCTTATGCTGTAGAGAGCTTTTGCTCTCTCCTTCAGCCTGGGTTTGCGTTATCTTCACAGCAGTGCTGTGTTATGAATCTAACTGTTTGCAACACCACATAAGCCAAACCCAGTGCCATCAGTGCCATCTCTGTGTCTGTGATGTTGCTGTAGTGCCACCCCATGAAGTCCAGCCCAGGTCTGCTCAGTGCTACTTGGCCTCAGTGTCCTTCTACCTTCATTCTCTGACTCCTTGTTTATCTTTTCAGAGCTTGCCCTGTGTTATGGGTTGGGTTGGGGAAAGTGGTGATGTGGTGGGACTAGGTCCCTAGGGATATGAAGGGCTAGAGTGCCTGGGAGAAGGGTAATGTAAAGGAATTAACCTCCTTGCATTTCATAGTCCCACCATTCACATTTTCTGACCTACCTTCTCTTACCACCTCTTCCCCAAAGCTAGCCAAATGCTGTGCTGGACTCCATGCCGGAATGATTTGCTTCATGGGTCTAGCCCCAGTTTGAATTTCATGCAAGTCAAAGTGGCAGGAGAAATCTTCCTACCATAACTCCTATGGACCTTGAAGTTTGCATGGTTTAAAAGGAAGCTGTGAAGACCAAGCTTGTGTAGCATTTAAATTATTGTTTGTTGATTTACCCTCCTTCTAATTCCACATCAGTTTTATAATTCCTTTTTATTAAAGAACTAAATATAATGAAAGTTTTGTCTGAGCTCAGTGAAATTTTGTTTGGTTTCTTTCCACCCTCTCCTCTTACAGGTTAGTCTGGACCTTGGTGAAAGGTGTGGGCTGCAGGCTGGGAATGCCAGAGGTTTTCCACACAATGCCCACAAAGTCTCTGAGACTGATTATGTCGCAGCTTGTTTTTAAATAATGTCAAAATGGAAAAAAATCAAGCCCTCAGTCCACATACTGAGCCCTTCTTTGCAAACAGAGGACCTTTATGAGGAAGCCAACATAAATGGCACAGTGTCACAAGTGTCCAGCTAGTGTGATGGGCATACAGATCACCCAAGGTTTCCCCTGTAGAAAATCATGATTTCCATCTCCAAGGCTCATTCACCCCAGAAGTTTTTCATTTTATAAATGAACATATGGTTTAATTTGAAGTCATGGTATGGAGCCTAGCTTGTTGAATGGCTGTTTTTAGAAAGCATTGGTAACATATGTGGGATAGTGGAGTTTTGTTTTGGTTAGAGTTTTTATGGAGGATTTTTGTTTCTTGACAAGTACAGCAACACAAGCTGGATGGATTAGAGCACCTCAGACATGTCATCGTTTATATTGTCGTGGACTGTCACAATGATTGGTGTTGAGAAAAGACGTGATGAAATGTTTATGTGGAAAGCTAATCATTGTTTTGTATTTTTTATTGACACTTTGCATGGTATATGCTACACTGCTTTTGTGGGGTTGGGAAAGTAGATTATTTTGCTTTTAACTGTCTAGCTCTTACAGTTGGTCTGATTCTGCTCTTGCTGCAAACTTTGGGCATTTTACCACACTGGTGAGCAGGCCTGGAGCCAATATGTCTACGAATGCAATAACAGAAGCCCCAAGTCTACAATGAGCTCTGAGCAGAAGGAATTCCATCTCCATATATGAGATCTTGCTCTGCTGCAAAACATGTCAGCATTAGCCAGATTTTGTGCAGAGCAGCTATATAAGAGCAAAGCTTCTTTAATTTTGAGGTACTGCTTTAATGCTACTATGTCAGCCGCTGTTTTCCAGCCTGGGAAGCACATCTGGGCTCTTGGTACAGTTTGCCTCACTAAACAGTGGCATTAAGCTCTAGCTCCACCTCTTTTCCTTGGAGAAAACAATTTTCTATGTTCTCCACCATGAATGCAAGGGTTAAGGGTCGGCAGACCACTGGGCCTATACTAAACTTGAAGAAAATATAAAGGAGATCTATTTCATTTATAGAAAAAAGTGCAACTGCATTTTTTCCCCCATGCCAATCTGATCCCAAACTGGATGTGCTCCACATTGAAGAAAGGCGAAGTAGTGTTTTAAAAACAGCTAGAGTAATGGCATTCACCTCAGAGAGAGGTCTGTCACCCCAGACATGGTACCACACAAAAAACCCAAGCTGTTTTCCCAGTGTTGGTCCTTCACCCATCTCACCTGGTTAACCATGCCAGCAAATCCACTAATCAGAGGATGTGGGAGCAGACTCCTAGGCTTGGGAGGGTGAATTTCCTTTACAGCATTTGGCTGGAGGGATGATGCTTGCTCTAAAGACTTTTTTTCACAGAAGGCTGTTAAGGCAGTCCCTGGGGTGTGAGAAAACAGGAGGTGAAACCCAGCACAAAGAAACAATAACAACTGCACACAGCTTCTGCCTTCTTTCACGGGGAAGAAGGCGGGGAGGGGGGAGGGAAGAAGGAAAAAGTGCTTGACTTTCACATAACTTCCACCTCCTGGCTTTCCCTCAGCAGTTCCCCAGACAGTGGAGAAGGCTGAATTTAAAATGGAGGTTAAGAGATGCCCTGGAGCATATTTAAGCCTTTGTTACTTGTTCTTGTGAAGATCTGTACTTTGTAACATGTAAGAGGCAGTGGACATACTATTGGCCTCTCTCTTCCCCCCTCTCATCCAACATTAAGGGGATATAGCTTCAGATACATGTCATTTTACACCTAGAAAAGAAATAGGGGCTGAAATTATGCCTTCATCAAGCACAGAGAGTTCAGACTAGCCTGTGAGTTAATGCCCAGGATTACTGGAAACATTACCTAAAATAATGGTTTTGTAAAACCCACTTATCAAAGGATAGATGCCTGCAACTGAGACATTGTCGAAGATTAGACTCCAACACTGATGCATCCTGCTGTGAGGAAGCAGTGGGACAACAATCAGGAAAGTGAGCTGGCAGTGAGTACAAGCCATGTCACAACCATGTTTCTGCAATTTAGTTTGTCCAGCTAGCCTGAAGCCTTAGTCAAAGCAGCCTTCTTTGATTAAAAAAAAGAGTCAACTTGGTGTATATTTCAAATTATGCAGTATTTCTTCATAACAGCTTCCTAATATAAATGAAAATAAGCATTTTTTCATAGATATGGTTTCTCACTAGCTGTCTTGGCATAGTTCTCTATGCCCACTTTGTTTTGATATGTCTACGTGGGTATCATTTTTCACATCTGAGGTTTAGATTTCTGTATGCATGTGTATAGAAATTATGTTTAGAGCCTAGACTAAAATTCAGCATTGAAACAGGAAAAAAGTTCCAACTGCGTTTTCTCCTCTGCCCCTCCTCTTCAACTGCACTGCTCAGACAGTGAACACTTTTGCTCAGTGTGAGTTATTCACTCCTTGCTGCACCTTTGCTTCCAGTGAAATGAATCTGATGCAGACCTCAGGTGCACAGATCCCCAAAATTATAGTATTTTATTTACAAATAAATTCTGCACCATTTATAATTTCTCTGGCATATTTAGTCTTAGTTTAGCTGATAAAAGGGATTTACAAGCATGACACAATGAAAGAAAGAGCTGTGCACCCAGATTTTTCTTTATGCATCACTCTGAGGATGGGTAACACTTGCAAGCATAGTGGCAAATACAGAAGGCTACCTTGAAGAGTGTGCAATTATGTTAGCAACAAGGGATATGCTATAGATAAGGCAGAGTTCTGTAATTAGCTTTTTATGGCATAATGTAAAACAAATAAAGAATTTTTAAGATACAACATTTTATTTAGTTACCATGTTACCCACCAGAACCTCCTAATCAAATAGCAGCATACTGAAGCTCTCAAAGGAAGAGTAATGCTATGTGTCTCCAAGCATATGTCTCTGTGCTCACCGGATTAAATTTGGCAATTACAAAGAAATATTTTGGCTTCGGAGATGGCTCTGATACTGGAGAGGTTTGCACAGCATTTAGGAAAATCATGAGGAGTTGCAAATCATTCTGTAACGTGTTCATGAGTTCATGGATAAGAGTGTTCTTTGGTTTGAGTATCTAAGACTCGAAAGCCAGAAACAATTGCCATGTTTGTTGGACTCACAAAACTCCATAAAACGTTAAATTTCCAGCGTGCTCTTCTGCCAAAGCACTTTGCTAAGTATAAAGCAAGGATGAACTCCCCAGTATACTGTGATATGTTTCTGAGTTGTCCAGAGCAGAAAGTGTTTAGGTGGCCATGGGAACACCTGGTGCTCAGAACCTCTCGTAAGAAGCGTGCATTTACGTGGGAACTGTGTTTCCTTTTTAACTAATGCAACAGTCAGCAAAGACAGGAACTGAATATCCAGCTCATTCAGAGTAACACCTCATTTGTCTATTATGTTACAGATATCTCCTACATTTATGATTCAATTTAGGAGATAATTTCAATGAAATTGAACGTTGTGACTGGATAATAGACAGATGCTGAAAGATAAACGCTGAAGAGAAGAGCTATATTTTCAGAGGAAAAAAAATGGGTTTTTTAATGATGAAAGTTCCATTCCCTTACAGGTATTACTATTATACCATCTGAGACAATATTATTTGTGCAATGTGATAAATTATTTTCTTCTAACCACAAAAAGTGAAAAGAACATACTTGCTTTTACAATTCATTGTGTTTGACTAAAACCCAACATTCGGTTAGCCAAAAAATGGAGCAAGTCACTGAAGACTCAGTCTGCATTTCAGTTCTTCAGATATTATAATCTACCTGCTCCCTCTTCTTATATAATTAATTATACAACAGTTATACAGATCAACATCTTGAACTATCTGAACCAGGGAATCAGAAATGTTCAGTTTAGGATCTGGACATGACTTTTGATGGCTAACACTGAGTTTATATGGTATACTTACTGTGAAGATTGTATTAAAGGAAAAGTGAGGTTAAACACCAAGCAGGGGGGTTTCAAATTTCCAACACTTAAAACAATAAAAAATTAAATAGATCTGGAAAATTTAATTCAGATCCTTTCTGTACCATAAGTCTGTGTTTTGTCTTGTATTATAACAACTTGACCTTAATTGTCATTTGCCATCATTTCTCCTTTCCCTTTCTCCACCTCTCTTATTTGTCTTCCCTTTTGTTTTTACCCTTAGTCTAATTTATCATTTCATCTTTGCTTCCTTTCTTCCTTCCTCATCCTTTAGTGTTTGCTACAGCAGGCACAAGGAGTCTCCGGGGTCTCAGTTCTCATGTCTAAGCCCTATGACAGCCAAACAGCAAAACAGCAGATCCACAGTAGCTTCTGCCTTCCTCTGTCATAGGTACCCAGTCAGTTTGTTGCTATATAAACAAAAAAAAAAAAAAAAGGAAATTTTAGCCTTCAGCTAAGAATTTTAAGAGAATGTAAGATGCTTAGTGGTTTATGTGGGTGAATCTGACAGTGAGATTTTATCAAGCCTTGTGGAAACCAATGGTTTATTATTTTTATATGTGGTCGGTCAAAGGAAAATGGAAACACAGCCACTGTATATGAACAGAGGAATCTGTATTTACAGATGCATATGCACGTGTAAACATATTAGCTAACAGCACACACAGTTTCAGAGCTGATCTGCAGGACAGGCTTCCAGAGTGACTGCTTTCCTAGATGCATTCACAGTGGAGGTTTTATCATTGTCCTCATAAGCACTGCTTGTTTTGTGACAGGTAACTGCTTGTCAGTGGACATTATCTATTGTGAAAGCAATCTTGAAAGCATTGTAAACAAATTCTGAGCTGCCTAAACTCACCAGTTGATCACACATTGGAAGAATATCTTGGATTAATGATTGTCAGATCACATGCAAATAGGACACACTGACAGCAGGGGAGATGGTTATTCTCACACTACTGAAGTTTAGTTTGTGGAACTGATAGACTGCATGTATCGCATAATCACAGAATCACTGAATGATTGGAGTTAGAATGGACCTCTGGACATCATCTTGTCCAAACCCCTGCTACAGCAGCTTCACCTAGAGCAGGTTGCACAGGTCATGTACCAGAAGCCCATGACCATTAGTTGCAGGCAAAGAAGAAATGATATCGTCCATGACTGCACTAAAGGCAGGGTTCCCTGGAATAGACCCCAGGCGTATTTGTCTCAAGGACAGACCCAGTGCAGCTGGTCATTCTGTTTCCTGAACAGCTGCACTGGGCACAGGGCCATCACAAACAGCCCACTGCCATGATAAAGCAGCTAATGGGCTGTGCCACACCCATGGCACATTTCACAATCTCTCTGGTAACATCTTGGTTTAGAGGAGTCTGACTATTTTGTTATATTTTGGGTGTTGATGTCAGCACTCCGCAGACATTGAAGGAATGCTGTGACTGCTATACAACTCTTACTGGGATGGCCACTGAAGATTTAAAGGGTAGGTGACACTCCAAAGCCAGCCAGTCTTGCACATAGATGCACCCAGATGTCCTGGAGGTGCCCTAGGAATCTGAAGGGTCAACAAGAGGAATCACTCCAAGTTTGAGACTCTGTGACTGGAACAGAACTTGAAAGGGCCTTAAGAGCAAGGAGAAGCTTGGGACTCAAAAATGTAACAGGCAGAGCTGAGCACAACTATCCATTGTGCCTCCACTTTCAAAGTATAAAACCACATCTTTTGAGTATGTTTGGGTCAGCAATGCAATAGCTGTGCATGAATTTACATTGACAGGAACGAGTGGAAGTATTGCCTACATTAGACACTTCACTGAATCACACAACATTCTGAGTTGCAAGGATTCCAAAAGGATCATCAAAATCCAGCTCCTGGCCCTGCACAGGACAGCCCCAAGAATCACACCTTGTGCCTGAGAGTGTTGTCCAAACGCTTCTTCCAAACTTCACTTCAAGGCAGCTACTAAAATACTTACAGGCATGCCACATTAATGGTTTTCACCATAAGTGGTAAGAGTATCCTGTCATAGTATAAGTAACCTGTAACAGCATCTGTTGCTTTCAAATTCTCCACATAATATGAGATTTTTCTTGGTATGGACTTGCCTTCACATTAAACACCATCACACCTCAAAGACCATGTAGATATTTGGTTGCCGTCTCAGCCAATCAGTCAAACAGAAGCATGCTGTGCCTGATGGCAGTCATATAGTCAATGAAAGGAAAAAAGAAAGATTGCAGCTGTTTACTTACTTTGATTTGTGTTAGGTTTACCTGGCCTGATCGGGATGGTTACTGTTTGTTCTTTGGGAATATTTCAATTAAAAATCAGACAGCAGAAAAAAATTTTTTCTACCAAAATTCAATGCAGGTTTTTCTGAGCAATATTATTGTAATTATTGTTGTTATTATTATTATTGTTATTAATATAATATACAGTATTATGAATGTTGTATGACAGCTTGGAACAGTACACTTGAGTGTTTTTCAGTATCAGCTGGGCTTATGGACAGACTCATTATAAAACTTCAATAAAAAATCTTAAAATACATAAACAAGTAAATCAGTGGAAAGATATATACAGCTTGTGGTTTTCATCCTTTTTACATAAGAAGTCAACTATAATACAAATATTTCATTTGTGGCTTCATCCAGTGGGTCCCACATGCTGTTCACAGGGCACAAAAGCTAAATCCAAAATTAAAAAATCTACTGTACATTCCCCCATGATTTGGGATTACATGGGATTTGTTTTCTCAACTTGTTTATATTCTTTGACAATCTTTAGTGGCCATATAATTTCATATGGATGTAATAAGATGCGTAAGCATCTATGAAAATATTCTGATTCTTATGAAAAGAAACATAATGTGTAATTTACTAAAGAACACTGAAGGGAAGTAGCAATCTTAGCCAGAGTTTGAAAATTATGAATAAAAAAGGGTCTTTGGAGATTGCAAGCACCTCTGTCAGTAAAGGGGCTTAATGTTTTTGTTTCTTCTTCAGTGCAGTGAAAGCAAATGATTTCTATGGGGAATATTCTTAATTCAGTACTTCATATTCTATTACCTAAACCAATAGTGGTTTTTAATGCAATGCAGTCAAGATATTCATAGGAATTAAATTTTTTCATAAAGTTTTCTGCAAAGAAACAAAATTATGAGGGATGAATAATTCATATGTTTCACAGGGAAAGGGACACATTTCATTTACTTGTAAAAGTAAAAAAGACCGTATGTTGTAAAGTAGCCTGTGTAATATTGGATCAAATTCAGTATTATTAAAAAATTATGTGAATTAGAGGCCTAAGGTTCAGGAAAGAAAACCACTGAAACTGTACAGAAAAAACAACTTTGAGGTCTGCTAGAGAAGAAGGAGAAGACTGGAGGATGTGGTTTAGAAAGTTTTGTTGAAATATTTTCTGTCAATGAGAACAGAGAGTTCTCATTTAGAAATGTGTTAACCAATATTACTCCTCATCCACTTCAATCCGTCAAAATGGTTCTGTAATTGCAAAATTTTTTAAGGAGGTATTGTATTTCACAATCTACAGAATTGGATCTTTTCAGTTCTTTTATATTGTAGATTTAGATACTGAGTTTACAATCGTTCCTTAATATTTTATTGGGTTAAGTCCTCAGTGAATAATAGGGTAAATGAAGCTGGAAGGGAGCTCTCAATATCAGCTAGTGCAGCCCCCTGCTCCATGCAGGGCTGTCTTTAAAGTTAGAGTAGGTTGCTCAAGGCTTTGCTCAGCTGAGCTGTGAAATCATCCAAGGATGGAGATTCCACAGCCTCTATGGCAAAACCATGATGATATCATAGTAGTATTACAAGACACATCTTTTTTTTTTTTAATATGTGGGATTTGTAGATGAATTCTAACTTTAAGTCCTGTTTACATGCCACCTCGACCTGTACAAGTCCTGAATTTCTTGCTTTTATGTCCATGTGTCGAATGTATTCCAGGTATTTTCAGAATTTTAGTGATGTGTATGGGAAAGACATATCAACAGACAAAAAATATAATGCCCCTAAGAAGCCTTTGTGTACAGCAATATAATGCTGAATTCATTGCTGTAATGCTGAATAAGTTTGTTATTGCTTGAAAGTGTTTATAATTATTAATATAATAACTATGCCAAGTATTACTCCTATGGAATAAGTACATAAGTTTAAGTCTTTCTCATCTTCCTAAAGTAGTAGTTAAAGTTTAATTTCAATAGGCAGTTTACCAGAAAATGTTAATTTTTCATTCTTTTTCTTTTTTTTTCCTAAAAGAAAGTGAAAAATCCTTTTTCTCCCATAAGAATCCATGAATGCTACAAATCTGGGAGATTACAAGTCCCTTAGTTGTCTAAATTCACTTATATTAACAAAGCTTGTCTCACCAATTTGTAAGTGGTGAAGAGGAATCTAGGTTATTTCTTGAGAAACGATATTTTTTATATTTGAAAGAATATGTTTATCTTTGAAAGATGGTATGCATAATTCTAGACAAAGATTTGGAAAGTCTGTTTTGGAAGTGAGGAGGGAAGTCAAACCAAATGGCAGTGTGCTCTGTAGGCACTGATGAGAAGCTAAAGCCTAAGGAGTGGTGCTGTGGATTTTTATTTTATTCAGGGTGGAAGAGCTATTTCACTATCTAGTCTTCCTTCTGCTGAAAATATCAAGTGCAGAGAAGGTGACGAGTGTGGTTTTCAGTATTCACCCTAAATTAAATTAGCAAGATTAAAATGTACTTCGATGTGCATGCAAAGCATGTATCTCCTACAAACAGGCAATGCAGTCTGAGCACTCTTTCTTCTGCTGTCAAAGTAGGCCAGGGTTACACTACTTTCCACCCAAGAAAGAATTTAACTTGATAGTGGGGGATTTGGTTTTTCTGGTTTGATTGTGGTTGGTTTTGTTTGTTTAGTTGGATTGTTTGTTGATTGGGAAGGGTTTTTTTGCTTGTGTTTTTTTTTTTAGTTTTAAAGCTGCTCTGTTACCGTGAAACCCTAACAGGCTTCCTATCACTCGAATAGCCAGAGTATGTGATGTTATCCATTGTGACAATGTTATTAATTCACTGTAACAATAAACCATGACTATCTGTAGTGCATGCTGCATGTCGAAATTTATATTATGTTAGTTAATAATGTGGGATTTTTATCTGCCATCCTTTGTTGTTTTTTCAAACAGCTTTTCATGAAAATTTCAAGTGTCTCCTACACAGTAACAAATCAAAACACCTTGTTTTCTTATCATATATATTGTAAGGAATGGTCTGCACTTCTTCCTTCTCTTTTTTTTTAATGACTACAGTTGCTACTTGAAAACTCTATTCACCTTGAGAAAGCACACAAAAATACAAAATCCCTTAAAAATGGAGAAGTCCTTGTTAGTGAAACAGACCAAGATGGTGTTTATCTATTGACAATAGCATGATCCATTCTGCTAAATAGAAATTTGGATTATATATCTTTCTGCCTGTATTTAGAAAGACATTGACCCAACCACAACCTTTGCTTCAGTTTCCTGAAGGATAGATTTTCTTTATCCTCATTTCAGTGACTACACCACCTGCCCAGCCTGGCCTGTAGCAAGGGAAGAAGTTCCTTTGTACTGGTGCTATGAAAATGAATTTGAAAGAAGTGGCCATAAAATTGCTATGAACTGTCCTCCATTAATTTGAGACTGAGCTCCCAGATTTCCATCTGAGATTTCCTGGGGAAAAAATAGGTCCCAGGAGATCTACATTTTTCGGGTTTACAACACAAGCAACCTACCACGGCTTATGCTATGGAAACAATATGTTCATTCCCTTGAAGAACAGTGCATGTCAAACACATCAGACCTGCTGTGCAGATGATGCATTTGATAAGATGATTTGAATGCAGGGTTTAGCATAATACAAACATGTAAATATTTGTTATCTGGAAAACATACCAAAGTTATCCACTTTCACTCAAAGGATACAAAATGAAGTCTCTAATGTCAGACAGGAAAGAAGGTATTTTTTACCACATAACATCAGTCTGATTCATCTCTTTGTGAAGACACTTGCAAAAGTCACACTGGTGTCAATTACAGACAACTACTTGTGTATCGCCTTCCACAAGAGGACCGTGAGCACAGTTTCACTAATTAAGCCAGCAGTAGTGAAAAAAGATATGTATGTTCCTTCCAATAATATCAATATCCAATATCCATAAATTCATCTGAGTATAAGGGTCGTTCTTGTTACCAAAAGTTTGTTATTCTTTCTGTTGGTGGTTGGTTTTTCGTTTGTTTTTTTTTTTCCTGACAAATATATTACAATTTTCAACAAAAAGAAAATGTACAGAGTAATTTTTCCTACAATTCCCCCAAAGGATTTCTATAATAAACTCAAAAGTTTAGAGGAAAATTACCTTAGTAACCTTCACTATTCTGCCAAATGTTTTTACTGTGTCAAACAGTAAATGCCAATATGCACTCCAGAAAAAATATAATATGGTATTGATTATTAGAATTCCATGAGCAGAGGAAAACCCTGTGCTGCATTATACTCTCCACAGTAAATGTCAGGAAGATTTATAATGTTTTTTATACACTCAATCCAAAACAGCTGATTATGACCATACAACAATAAAGACCTAGAAACTAAAAATATTTTAACAGGAGTTTATACTCCAATTTAACAAATCAATAATATGTTCAAGTACCTCATGTATTAATTACGGCATGGCTTCTTGTCTTTACAAGGGTTTGAGAGATAGTACAGTAAGAATGCAGCCTGTCAGGCTTCTTGGGTTTGGAGGAGGAGGGAAGTAGGGGAATGCTTAGTAAAACTTGCCATCTCCCTGAATTTAACCAGAGTTTTACATCTCTGCCACACATATAATCCTTTTGAGGAATTCTTTAGACATAGAGGCCCAAGATGAGGAAGGGGAGGAAAGGAACACCTTTTCTGCACAGTACAACTGCTACGGATTCTGCTGTTGGTAGGGAACGGCCTCTGTCACTCACCAGTCCCCTGCATTGTGTGATCTTGTATGGGCAGGGATTCTTGTATGAAATCAGGTAAAGTGCAGAGGAAACCAATATCTCTCAACTGTGTCATAGCTAAGATGACTTATTTCTCTGGGGAAAAAAATTGCATATATGCATACGTAAATTTAGCTGGAGCTGGAATAAAAACACACTGGAAGGGAGAAAATATACTCCTGTTTTATTATCTTCTGCTACTGGGAAGCCATTCCTTTGACTCTTTAGCACTTACATACAAGTGGACACGCCCTTTATCTTCTGAAGCATCTTTTTGCTACAGAGAGATTTCTTTAATTTGTTCTGGTGTTCAAGTTCAATTGACTATTTGATCATTCATTGTGTTAGATCGTTGTATTTAGATCCTTGATCTTCAGGCAAATCATGAGCGAGTGCAGAACCAGTGTCTACTCACCAGCTTACTTGTGTCTGTTAAGGTGTGATTACTTGTTGCTGCATATCATGGCATGTCATTTTACTTCTGTGTTTTCACTTGCTCAGCATACCCTCTCCTGATACCTAAATTCAGAGTCAGTAACAATTCATTCCTCAACTTGTATCGCTGACAGGAGTAGATGGTTCTGTGGTGATATTCTCTCTGATATGCAGAGCACTGCACAAGACAGAGAAGTCATTAATGTATTAAACTTAACAAGATGACAATTAATGGAGAACATTAATGGCTTTTTGGATGTGTTTCAAGTTTACATTTAAAATATGAGCATAAATTCTTTTGCAATCCGAACTGTTCTCTGTATAAGTTTCCTAATTGGGACTGAGAGCTACTAATGATAATGACCTGATATCAAGTCACTGATGCCAGGCTGGATTTTGTAAAAGGATGAGCACTCTGCACCAAATTCTGCAAGTGCTTCTTGTGCACAGGGCTAAATTTAAACCACATGAATAATTCCATTTAGACAAAGATCTTTCTTGTGCTCCCAGGTTGAACATGTACTTTGCTCCTTTTGCAGGAGCATGCAGCTCTTTTAGTAGTTTTTCACCCACAACAATTTAATTATCTTATTCAATATCTTGTTGCTTGGCTCCTAGAGAAGTCAGTTAGACCAAAGACCCTTCTAAAACTTCACTCTTTTGCTGTCTGTTTAACTAAAGCTCCATTTTTTCAAACTGCTGCAACTGCTGCTGTGCCAAAAAATGTGGTTTGGATTAACTTGACATTATTTAAAATCTGCTTCCTTTCAGCAAGTTAGGAGACGCCCAAAGAAGCCATGCTGAAAACTAAGTAGGGATTTTGCATCAGGTTTAAATTAGACTTATATATCCAAACAACATTCTTGAGTTTCCCTGTTATCACACATCACCTGAACCGTGTCTGTCCTGAAGTGGGATCGCACAAGGAGAAAGGAATCACAGGCCCACTGTGTCTGTGTGTTTTCTCTTAAATATGGGACATATGTTACATGATAAATTTAAATCTAAATTTATTTTGTTGCAATTTAGGTGTAGTCAGATTTTTTTGAGTTTGCCATGATTATTAATCCACATCTGTCCATTACAGTGATCAAACTGAAAAAGCTCAAATGTTGCCAAACCGTGGCAGCTAATTCACATGTCTCATAAAATATTTCTAGGACCCATTTCTGCCATATTAATGCAAGTTTCTCATGTATACAAGTCTTATCTTGCATCATGTGATCATGTAAGCATCAGTAAGGGCATCACAAACCGGGGAGCAGGTGGCCAAACGTAGCACAAATCCAGCTGTGGGGAGCCCGACCTAGTGAAATCTAATTTATCTGAAGTTTAGTTTATGGATGCTCTGGCAAGACTGCTAACGCAGTTCTGCACATGTGAATCTTACATCTGTGGCCTTCTGCCTCCTATGGTGAAAAGGAACATAGACCACAGCACAGAAAATCAGTCCAGGAAAGTTCTTTGCAAGAAAAATGCATTCTTGCTTAAGAGCGTCTAGCACCCTCTGCCCAACCCAAAACCACAGAGGCCAAATGACAAGAAGGTCTCCCTCTCTAAAGACATAATGAAGAGCTATATTAACAAGGCAATAAAAAAAGTTTGTAATAAATTAACTGCTTGGTTTTCTCAGGGAACATAAAATTCTTGCTCAGTTTCAGCCCATTCCACCCTCTGCACTAAAATGGTCCCAAGGGCTGGCAGTTGCATGATCCTGTGGGGAAGCCATGCTCTCCTTGTGGGAGGTCTGTGGAGGATGGTGCCCACCCATGGCATGAAATATGCATCATCTGTCATCTCCACCCATCCACAGTGTTGCAACAAGGAGCCCAGAAATCTTACTTAATACCTCCCTGTTTGTGTGTAATTTCTTTCTGTTTCTACAGAAACAGAATGTTAACATCATCCTTGCAAAGATAAGAAAGCATCAGGCTGATCCATGACATTCCCTTCCACACAGCCATTTTGTTGTGGCTCCATGTTAACGAGTCGCAGGATCCTAAAGAGAAGCAGATATGAAGTTCATATTCTCACGCTGCTGGTTAATTGTTTACTACATATCCAATCCAGTAGACTGAGCCTCTTGATAGGGAATTTCTTGGTGTAAAGATGTGTGCGTGCACACTCCCGTGGGCTTGTGCACAGACATAAGGTGTGCACGTGTGTGTTGAACAGCTCCCTGTGATGTTTAACAGTGCATTTGCTGGAGTAAATGGTGCTCACACAGTTCCCAACCAGATGTAAGTAACCCATATGCTGTGCTTTTTTATCTTTAAACCAGATTTACTGTAAAAATATGTGCAGTATGAGATGGTGATTTTTTTGCTTACTTATTTATCTCCACCAGGACACGGATTTTTGCCTTTTTGTACTTCTTTGTGAGCCTCCTGGTAGAAGATTCATTACCATTCACTGAGATAATAAACAGTTTCTGTTCTCCAGTCTTCTTATCAACTTCTATTATATTTTTTGAATCAATTATTTTTTATTCATTGATAATCAGCCTTGTAAAAACAATTTTGCATAACCAGCACAATAAAATGAGATACCCACTAGAAAAAATTTTACAAGAAATATCTGTCCCCCGCCCTTTGATGGATTTTCTTCCTATCTCAAGAAAACATTCTGAAACCAAGTCCTTTATCCTAGCTGCCCAGCAGCTAGATACAGAAGCACCCATCTATCTGTCTATCTAGCTAGCTAGCTAGCTTTTTATCTTCTGTTTCCTTACTGAAATATTTTTCCTTGGATAGTTTATTTTCTCAGCAGTAACTTGGAACATCTGAAACAAAGTGAATATAGGCTTAAACGTGCTGTTATCCAAACTCTCCCAAAAAAGGACACACTGGGAAGTTTTCTTTAAATGTTCAGATCCTCGATACTTCATATTCTCTGAAAAAAAAAAAAGAAGTAAGTGAAAAATGAACAAGTCATGGATTTTCAGTGCTCTAATGACTTATACTAATATATTCCTTCATCTAAGTACAGATTTCTATTTAAAATTCAGTATGCAGGGGTATTATGAATTCTAGCTTAATAGATTCCAAATAATTGCCCTTTAGAAATGATGAATAGCTGTTTAAAGCCACTGATAAGAATATACTATTTCTCCCCTAACAATGGACCTTCCACATTAACTGTATCATATATGCTTGAATTTAGTTTATTAATTTTTTTTATTGATATGCAAACTACAAGCTGATGGCAGATGGCAAATAACCCCTCACTCTAACACCAAAATCCTCCAAAAAAAGCCTTGTCTCTGCTACACTTCTTGTAGGGGGACAAAAAGGAGAGATAAGAAGATAGCTTTTATATTGAAGGCAGGCCACTGAAATGCAGATGATGCCATTCTCTCTTGTACTCTGTTTTCAGATTTGCTGGCATAAAAAGAATAAGATATAAGGTTGAATTAATGACTGGATTTTGCAGCACTGCAATTCAGGATGTTTTCTCTGTGCTGTTCATGCTATCTCTGACTGGCCTTTAAAACAACTATTCTAGACTTGCTCTTTCAGTTAATAGACAAGCATCCATAAATACTGAAATTAAAAATACATTATTCATATATTAAGTATAAGAATGACCTGACAAAAAAATTTCACTTAACAGAGCTGATGGTTTCTTCATAACATATGAAACCCTTTGAAAACACCAATAAAAATCAATAAGTGCATCTGCAGTTGAATTTGCAGTTGGCATACAACATGACACTGGAAGTTTCTGAGGTTGCATGTGTTTTGTGTGCCAAACATACCTGCTGTATTTATACGCAGCACTTGAAAAAATACATACAAAATGTGAATCTATTAGAAAAATAACATCTTTTTGCTTAAAATCTTGGTGGAAGGTATGTGTTGTAAAGTATTATCTCAAATATTTAAGGAGATGTACAAAGACAGTGGACAATAACAGTGTTTTTATCAAATGAGGGAGTAATGCTGAAGTTATAGTATAGTGTCATATATAACTAAATGGTTTTTCCCTGCATAATGGTTGGGTTATACCAAGCTTTTGGATTACAAGTAGAAATAAAACACTGATGAGAAGTGAATATATATGTTTATATTGCATTAAGAAACCAGTATTTCCTATTATGTGCACATTGTGCAATGCAATATCCTTGTATTAGTGCTCACTTGCTCTCTCTGCCCATATGTGACTGCATGTAATCGCAGTTCTGTACAGAAAATTCTTCTCAGCTAAATTTCTGCTGTTAGAAAAATATTTTCCAGTGCACTTATCTGCTAAAGTTAACAGCAAAAAGAAAATGCCTTCATTCTTTCCTAGGGGTTAGAAAGTTACTGTATTGTAAAGATTTATTCTACTTTTTTCGTTGCTATGTTTCCTACCTACAAGCAACGTAAATTTCCAAGTAATTTCTCTTGGCAAAGTTAGCAGCGCCACAAGAGGTCCTAAAAGTGGGTTAAAGCAGTTTTATGTCTTAACCAGAGTTGCATCTATAATGCTTGGCTCTGGTCCCTTTAGCCTTTTATTTTTTTCTATAGGATCAGGGCAGTTACCCCCATCTCAAGGCCTTTTCTTCCTCCCTCTGGGATAGGCTGCCTTCTCCACACACCACTGGTACCCAGAAAAGAATGGTTCTTCTGTTTGTCTGGCCGACTGCATATTGCATCCATTGCTCCATTCAGCCTGTCTTTTCAGGTCTGGTAGCTGCTGTACAACTTAGCTTTTGTGCTCCACTGCCAGGCCTTTTCTGAAGCCAGACGCTTTTTGAAAAGAGGGTATATTTGCATAAACAATACCAAGTGAGGAGGTCTGCTGGAAAGAAAATCAAAATTCAGCTGAGCGAATCTTCTGAACGACTCATTTCTTGCAACCAACACCTCCTATCGTTACCATCTGTGTACTAAATTATGGCCGAAAACGTGTGCCACTCTCCCTTTTCGCTTGCTCTTGTGTACAGATTCCTCGTATCAGCTGAAGTATATTTTGTTTTCAAATTTAGGCTGAACGGAGATCCTTAAACAGAATTTGGTATATGCAATGAGGAAAATATGGTTCTGTTAAATAAGGAACAGAAGGCCAGCCATGCATCAGCTAGCTTGCAACCCAGATTGGATTTGTACTGAAGTCTCATCAAAATGCATATCTGAAACAAGATCTACCCATCAGCTTGCTGAGATTTCAGGTCAGTGATGGCAGGGCAGCTTTATCAGAACAGTGCAGGGAGAAGAAGGCTTACTGCTGTGGCTGATAGCTGAAGGAATCATTCTGGAAAATATGTGTGCTTAAATTAAATCTTGAGTGGCTTAAGATATTGGATATACTGAGCGCATGTGTGCATGTATCCACATAAACACAAAAATAAAGAGTTCATACATATGTATACATGAGTGAATTCATGTACATTTCTATGCACAAGCAAACATACACACATGGCCTGTGCTGCATTCTCTGTGTGCATTTACAATATTTTACACATGGGGATAAAAATAATTAGGCTAACCCTGCAAAACAGCAGACAGGCAAACCAAAAGTAGCCACATGGAAAAAAGGAAGAATAGACTTCCAAAAGCCATTGCTCAAACCTCCCACTTATTTGTATTTTTTATTCAACTATCTAGCTAGGTAATGCATCTATCACTATTTCATTAAAATGCAATCTTAATTTTGTTTTCTTACTCAGATCCTTTGGATATAATTAATAACAATATTTAAAATGTGTGTCCCCACTGCATTAGGTCTGTACATACAGCATCTTCTGTTTTGCACTGCCTATTAAACCACACTCATCTGTCAGAAAAATGGTGCCTATGGATGCGTTCAGCATACAAATGCACCACAGATGAGGGGTTCTCCTTCTACACTGCTGCCTTGATCACTGCCCACTTTCCAAGCCCTAGTGTCAAGCAGACTGGGAGAAGCCAGATTGCCTCCCTGTGTTGGCTCCATCCACAGGCTGAAACAAGGTGCACATTGGATTTTTGTGGGCATCTTTTATTGGTCTGGTTTCTTCTGGTTCAAACAGAAGGTTCATGTCTTTTCACCTATGGACAGGGACCCTACCAAATGGGTTCCCAGGTGTCTGAAGCAGCCTCTTCCCATGAATCAAACTACATTTCTGTCATGGGACTCCAGTCACACTTGCATGTCACCCTGAGGAGGCATTCAAGCAGACAGGTAGCAGAAAACTGGAAGGAGATATAGTCACTGCTTCATATAATTTCCAAGTCCCCTATAAGATGTGGAGCTTTATTACATTTACCTGGAATGTAAAGTGGCCTATTTCATACAACACTGGAAAATGAAGGTAAACAAAGATCTTTTAAGGAAATTGGCTTAGTACTAGTAACTCTTTTTACCAGATTTCATTTTGGGAGAATCAACCCTATAATTGCCATTTGTTACGTGAGAAAAGTTGCTACACAAATAGCATATATAAAACACATCCATTAGGATTTAATAGGTTTAATAGAAATAAGAAAGCCCACTACATAAAACTTGTAAACATGGGTTCATTATTCTACTTCAGTATCCACCATAAATCTTTCATTATTCTGAAATTAAAGGCATGGTCAGTACCCCTCACTCAAACCATATCTGTATTAGTTTACAACACAAGTGACTGTATCAAGCAAAAGAGAAAACAATAATAAAAATAACCAGAATTTGGTGTTTGACCAGTAAACTCCAAAATACCTGCTACATAAAATTGGCACTATGCCATAATTCTAAGCTCAAGCACCAGAAAGCATATTTGTCATGTGGCAGCTCCTGATTTTGCAGTAAAAGAGTGAGTCTTTTCTAAGCTCATTCTTCCCCACATGTTCCTGTTTCACCTCGTAAGGCCAAGCAAGGTCCTCTGTCTCCTGGCATGACCCCATTGAAACCTCATCCAGCTCACTCTGCCCTGGCTGGTACTCTCCCGTGTCCTCTCCTAGCAAGGTGTGAAACGGTGGGGGTAAAACCACTGCAACCTCATGGTGGGGTCAATAGCGAAACATCTGTATTGGGCCTCAAATAAGCAAGGCATGTTGAAGGAAGTCTACCTTAGTCTCACTGAAGGCAACTGTTCATGTTTCACTGAAGGCAACTGTTCATGTTACACCTGGGACGTTAACAGGGAAACACAGGAGAAACACATTTCAACACCAGCCAATGTCAAATCACTGGTTCAAAATATGGTATGCGTACATACATAGTATGTATAACTGGTTGCTTTAGGACCAGTGACTGGGCTGCTTCTTGAAAATGACCCATGAGAAATAATGGTTTCTCAAACAAAACTTAGGAATATGTCAGTCAGAAAGCAGAACTTGCATTTGAGTGATTGGCAATTATGTGTCCTGCAGTTAACAGGCTCCACATATGTCAGCATATACATTAATGTAGGTGTTAATCTCTCTGCTTTTCTGAGGATTTTCTCCGTATTTCCTTCCCAACCCTGACCAGGAAAAAGAAAAATAAATAAAAAAAAGAAATAAGTTCACAGAAGAAATAATCACGTTTATGTGAGAGGGATATTGCCTGATTAACATTAGCTGTAGGCTCATTATACTGCAAAAAAATATTAGAGAGAGGGGAGGGTTGGAAGTAGGAGAGAAGGAAGAGTGAACTCTGTTGTTTGCAGAATGTATTTTTCATGGAGTCTGCAAAACACTTTGGAGGGGGGTTTGCATGCCTGGATTTTGTAATCCCCATAACTTGGAAATCAATAAGATAAACGGAGGAGAAATAAACAGCTAGTGGCCTCAGTCTTGATGATTCCAGGATAAATCCTTTTAATAAACATGAAACTGCAGCAGAGCAGAAACTCTAAGTCCTACTTTTGATTTAAAGATGTTTATCTCTCTATCTTCTACGTTTCTCAGGTTTTATTCTCCTCGTATCTTTTCAATTTTATCTCTCTGGTTACCCATACGGTTAATTGTTTTTGCATTTATTCCTCAAAGATGAGGTATGCGTGTATGTACATAACACATTAATATATGCAAACAGCAGGGACACACATATAGTTTGGCTTTGTAGTAGCTCCCAAGAAGACTTAATGGAAAATCACTGTCATCCGACAGTCATTTTGCTCATGCTTGACACATGCTGTTGCCTGTATGGCAGAATCACGTCTGTGGAAGGTATAAAAAATTAAAGGAAATGTCACTTAGAGAAAACTTACTTAGAGATAGATTTTGCTGGTGATAGTGGAGGCAAAGGGGCTGTTTAAAATAAAAATGAAACAAACTGCACTGGTTCCTCAGTATTAGGACTCCTTCACTAGTTAATCCATCAGAATTGGGAATTGTCAAGGCTTGTTTTAAATACTAAATGTTTGATTAATTTGTACATTTCTACAATACCACAAAAAGAATTTGGAAGTTTAAGATTTAATATGCAGGCTCCCCTTTATATACACAGAGGGGGAAAATACATTTCGATCTCTCATTTATTTTCCAATTAACTGTTCTTTATCCATGCATTAATATTACAGATGTCTCAAGAATAATTAAAACAGATAAGCAATTTATAAAAATCTTCACATTTCATGCTAATTACCATAATGTAATGTTACATTTTTATTAGCAGCTTTTATTCCCTCCCCTCACCCTTTACTTCCAGCAACCCTGGGGCCTTACCGAGTCAGCATGTTATAAATCTTTGTTAAAATATGACACAAAGCTAAGAAGCTTGCAACAAAGCAAATTGGACAGTGATGGAGCTCTCCTTTCTTTACCTTCATTTCCCAACAGCCAGCCTGTCATCAAATATGAAAACGATGGTTTTTCACAGGTTCTCAGTGTGAAGGCTAAGGGGCTCCTACAATAGAGGGTTATAAGGATGGGCTTTGAAGGATCACAGTCAGTCCATGAGAAAGACAGAGGAGAGAAAATTGATCCTAAGATCCTGATACAGACAGAAGTCATGGGTCCAGGAAATGACTGCACAGTCAACATAGCTAGCACCACCATACCACACAATTATATTGATGAGCAATTAAATCCCGTCTCAAAATGAATTAGCTTGTTTGTTCCCACTGATGCCTTAGGTTTCAACTTTTATATTTTTCAAACCCTGTACTGCTTAGTATGTAACTCTGAAACTTCATACAGCCTGTTAGATACTGTTCTCTCATGCTGGTTGGACATAACAAACCCTCTTTGGGCCTGAACTCAAGGACACCCTGTTGTTCCAGGCCCCAAAACACGTAAACTAAAGCCTCTGACAGGAGGAGCAAACTTGGGGTAATTACATCACTCCCTGAAATTATAATTGGAGGATTAACCCTGATATGAAAATGGACCAAACTTATAAAAGTGTGAAAAACCTGTGACCCAGGGTCCATCTTGGGTGGAGCCCCTTGGAGGCTTTTGACTGCCCAGGTGTACCTTTGAAGGCCCTTCAAACAAATACCTGCTTTTATTCTCTTACTCTTGTCTAGCCTCTGTTTTCATGTAGCCACTTCAAGACATCACCACCATTCCTATGCAAGATTACTATGGGAATTTAAAAATAAGAATCCTAAGGGGAATACCTACTGATGCTTAATGTTCAAGCCATCAAGTAAGAGAACAGAAGCAATGCCAGGTGATATTACACAAGCTCTTCCACACCTCTGATCCAGACATCAGTGGAACCAAACACCTGGTCAAGCTAAACACTCTGGTTATCATGAGCAGTTTGGAATAAGAAGCAAAAGCAGTTTACATTGATAAAGAGGTTTCCTTTGCTGAAATATGAGACTTCATGTCAGTAAGATGAAGATGTAGTACCTGCTCAAGTGTTTATAGGAATGGGATAAGCTTGTCCAATGAATTATCTAGAACAAGCAACATGACCAGCTTGCCTTGGTGGTAGCACCAGCGGCCAGTGCGTGCATGCCCTTCTACTTGGATGCTGCAAGGCAAAGCCAAGCACTCAAGCGCACTCTTAGTTGCATGTTTCAGCAGCCACTTCCAACTCAGCCTTTGAGCAGTAATTTGTGTCATAATGAAGATAATGTACCTCCATATGTTTCAAAAATACACTCATCTACGCTTTCAGAAATAATAATAATGTAGTTTAGGTTTCATTTTGTTTTTATTCCTGAAATAGACTTTGATACAAGGTGGTGGAAATGAGATAAAATGAGATAAAAAAACTTGCTCTGGTGCCAAGTTCTGAAATCTTTATTTAAGGAGAAGAGAACATATGTGTATCTCCTCAGCTGCTACCCAGTCTATTGATTCAAAGCTACAAGACTCTTTTTGTATTAATTAATTTATTTTTATTTACTGCAACATTGATAGAATTCAAACTACATTAGATAATGTACTAGATACGATATCTTTTTAAAACCTCTTACTGAGATCCTATTGGGACTGGCATGTAATTGAAAACACTTAATGGAATATTTCAGGGCATATTGCCAGAGAATGAACAAGAGAATTACATTTCATTTTAAAATGCCATAGAAAAATCACTTAAAATTATCATAGCTGTGGTTTAGGATAGAAGAGGATGGGTATTAAAATTTACATAGACTTCCTTTCTTTCGGAAATTATTTTCTCTCTTTGTTACATTTGACAACTCACCCACTGTCTTTTCAGAAATGCCTGACATTCCTTTTAATTAAGTAGTGAGGGGCGACAAGCAATACATTTTTTAAAGATTGCTTAATGCATTGGGTGTGCTTTCAGCCTCAAGGCCAAATTCCCTGTTGATTTGCTCCCTTGGGATGAAATATCATTGATTACAACTTCTGTCTTGACCTATTCTATGACGGTACAAAACCAAATTGTGAAACTTTGTTGAGACTTGGTTTGCACTATCCTTACTTCTGTTAGGCCAGAATAATATTTAGGTCTTGAAGGGCTCAAATCTGGTAAATTCTGAGATTTCTGATGAAGACACAGAAAAAAACCCAGACAAGAGTCTTTTCAAACTGGAGTTTTTGTCATTAATTTCCTGGTTGCTTCCTTGCACAGCCCAGGCAAAGGAGACCTCCTTCTTCATCTGTTACAAGTCAACGGAGGAACAGAGTTTGGGCTTTCTTTCAATCACACAACCACCTAGAAAGCTACGAAGAGCAGCCAACCTGCATGTTTCCATAATTCTACAGACTACTGAAGTAGATCCCTTGCAGGCAGCTGACATCTGTACACATTTATACTGCAAATTTACCATTGAAACTCTTCTTCAAGCACTTTTGCACAAAAAACCCCTTTTGTGTGGGTTAAAAAATGTTTCTACCAAGAATGTAATAGTCAGGAGAAGCACTAAAAGGTATCTTCAGCTGACACAAAAAATCTCCAAATTAAATGAATAAAAGAAAGGAAAAGAATTTCAGATGTAAATTTTTGAAACAAGACTGTCTCTACACACAGAGGCAAGTATACACTACTTTACTGATTTGGGTTTGCACAACCTCAAACCAGGAGCTTCTCTTCACATATGTAAAGAATTACAATGGAAATACATAAATGTTTAGTTGTACCAGTGCAACTTTAGGATCCTTGAGCATTGAAATCCTGTAGAGGCTTTGTAGGCTAGGCAAATTTGTGAACTAATATTGTTTAATTCCTACTTATTCATGTCACAAAGACATGATCACAGGGTCCTTTTTATAATCTGATATTAAAAATCAAGACTAAACCCAAATAAAAAGTTTTAATTCAAAACTCCTTAAATCACTGTCTTTTGACATGCAGCTCCAGATTAAAACATGTTTTGAGTCCTGTTTGTAGCTAAGTTTTCTCAGAGAAATATCTTAACACCAGTCAGCCAACACCTTAAGGGTACAGCTCATCCCTTGTCTATAATCCTGGTTCTGGGTTTACATGAGCACAGGGATGTGGCCACACAGTTATCACCATATGTCAACATATATTTTCCTGCAGGAGTGAAAACAAAGTTACAAAATAGGTCCTTCATAAATGTAAAGGAAAACCAGTAAAATGTAGCAAATATTCTGAGAACTAGTTCATTCTTTCCTCTTGTCACTACTTACAACGGTCTGTGCTGCTATCAGCTAACATTCCCTACAGGCAGATTTTTTCCACTGGGTGCTCAGAAATTATGAGGTTCACTGGAACTACTCTCTCTTCTTTTCTGTTCTTTAGAATCCATTGAAATGATGACCCTAAATTTTGAATGTGGCAAGGAAGCCACAAACACCAAAACTGAGATGGCTTATCAACTTGATTCCTGTTTTGCAAGGTCAGCCCCAAGCATTCCCTGATGCTGAGAGATCTCATGTTGCAGAGTTAAGCCAAAGCTGGAAAGAGCCTGTGGTGAACTGAAATAACCATCCCAGAGCAAAGACTGGAAATCAACACGCTCAGATTTCAGCCTATGGAGTGTGAGCTATCAGCATTCATGGTTTTGTCACTGGAGGTGTGGGGGACTTCACAGCTGCTTGAGCAACAGTCATTGGCCAATTTATTTAAAATCTAATCATGGTCTTCCTAGCTAATAAAGCAAACCAGTGTCAGTCACACCACCACTAATAATTAATGCCTCTTTTGGAATATGTCCAAACCTCTCAAATAAAACAATTGTCTAGTTAATATCCTATCTGCCTCTTGCAAATCCCATGCTCCTGCCTTTGGCTTCTGCAGCAACTTGATCAAGATTGAACAACCCACACCATATGCTCACAGCTGCGACATGTCAAAAGGAAGTTTTGAACCAGGGCACAGTGCAGGGATACCTAAAGCAGCAGTGATAGATAACTTCCTTATGGCTGTGGTTTAAAGCCCAGGTTTACGGCATTTGACCTCATCTGCCTTTGACAAAGTCACAGGTACCAATGACCTATTTCTGCTTATGATGCCAGGCTGGAGCGGATGTTGCCTGCGAGGACACACTTCATATATCTTTTGGTGTCTGAGGTGATGAACACAGGCAGGGTACAAAAAATAACTAATCAAGAGTGTCGAATGTGCCATGCAATTTCACAGACCCATCATGGGGGAAGGGGTTTGCAAGCGTGTACGTGCAGTGCTGCTTGCCAATAGACACAGATTGTTTAACAGTCACCTCCAGGCAGTAAAACCGGTTGCCAGTTCAAGTGCCAGGTAATTTTATAGGATAATTATTAACCTTACTGAAGTTATTAAAGACTAGCTACTGGGAGACTTGTGAAGTGTGAATTATCGCTATCCGTCTGACCGGGAAGGATAGCTAATCCCCTCAAACATTTTATGCTGAGCTGAAGATTATCCCTCTATTTAGATACTAGAAAAATCTTCAGAAAGGATCAAATTACATACAATTTCTACAGTTGTGAGAGAGCATTTACAAGATTTCCCCTCCACTTCTCCACCACCCATCAACCCCCCTTCTTACTCACCCTCCTTTCCAACAATATGCTAGGAAAGCACATTTCTGTTTCAGCCCTCTCCGATATTGCCATCTTCTTAGTACATCACAAGCAGTGAAGTAGAGATGTGAATCTCATTATATCTTCCATGAAGAATGTTTCTAAAGATGATAGCAGAGCTAACACCATGTGCTAAGGCAGTCAGCACAGCTTGCTCAAGGTCCCACAGTCTCCCCTCCTCCTTCCCACCTAAAGTAAAATTTGGTTTGCTGTGGATATAGGCAGGGGTTTTTTTCCTTCTTATCAGGCCACCGGCGAAATGGTCACTTTCCTTTTCTTCCCACCACTTTCACCCAATGTTCACCCTAATCCTGAGTTTCCAACATCTGTACCAGAGCTAAATGCCACTGCTGAACGTTACAAGTCCACAACCTCTGAAGGAAAGTGTGAGCAAGCAAGCTCTTCTGCATCTACCAGGGCCAACTTGCTTAAGGAAAGCATCACGCGTGCATAGTATTGTAAAGAAATGGAGGTTGACCAGAGGGGAAGAGACTAAGAAAAGCTGTAGCCCAATTTTTGCAAAGTCTCTTCAGTTGTCCTGAAAAGGGAAAGGATAGAATACCACTGCAGTGTGCCCTCTTGCATATGGTATTCCTCACCCTTGGTGACTCAGCCCTACCTTAACACAAAACCATGTGTTTGCACATCCTGTCTCCCTGGGTGTCTGTCACAGTCATCTGTGGGGAACATGCTGAACTTGACTATTTCTGCAGAAATTACAGAAGCATGGTGTCAGTAGCCCCAGAGATTATAAGGTCTTTGTTCCAAGCCCCAGCTGGTGCTGGTCCCACCCATCAAGCTCCAGTCACGTACCTGCATCCTCACATACCGGTGCTAACTGCACAGATGGAGAGAAGGTTTCCTGATGTGAGTTACTGCAATTTCCAATCCATGACTGGCAAGTGTCTGCCATTAGGGAAAGCAGTAAATTTCAAAAGTCTGTCCTTTGTTGATTTGTGACCCATCTCACGGCTGTTTCCTCTCCTCCCTTCCACATCTCTTTTGAAATAACACATTTCTATTTGGCATGCTTTGAAGGAGTGTTCCCTTGATTATCTCGCCCTTTCTTCTCCTATCCCCAGATCTTTGTAACTGTCTTTTTTACCTCTGAGAGAAAAAAATGTACTGTGCTGTTGTCTTCCTTTTCAGGGAACTGTCACACATTAGTGCACACAGGCTTGCCCTCCTCTTGCTGTTGGATTCCTCTCTACCCACATTATTTCATCATGCAAGATCAGGAAATATCTTCCTCAAGAACCACACGAAGGCAAAAATTTGCTCTATTGCACCAAAAGGGGTAAATCCAAGTGACAGTAAGATTGCGGAACATGTTACCACCCAGATTCTCAACACAGAAAAATCTCCTGTCTTACACAGACACAACTGGCCTATGGGAATCCAGCAAACACTTTCAGTCATTCCCCTAGTGGGAACGTGATTTGGACTTTTCTGAATGTGACACCAGATAAAATATGGAGGGGTTTTTGTTCCATTGGTATGCTATCTCACTTAGCCTAAGCAAGTTCTATTTCCATACTACTAGGCTAGTAATAGACACCTTAGTTATTCCACAAACTGAGAGGCAGGGACTCTTGTACCAATGCATTCATTTTTATAGAGCCTCTGGTATCTTTGTTTTATTCCCTAATTTTATCTTAAAGCTACCACTGACTGTCTTTTCACCTTTCACAGTCTATTTTATAAAGAAAAAGAAGTCCCTTGTTACTTATTTTCTTTTTTTTCTAATGGTCCTGGTGATGCAGCTTGCAAAGTAAAAGAGTGCTGAGACAGCATCATTTAAGAGAGGCTTCTAAACCAATCTTTTACATTGATGGGCTTATTTAATTTGTTGAACTTCTTCAGCTCTCTAAAAACCTAATGTGAAAATTAAAATAAATTCATAAATTATTGGTATTTGTTTGGCTAGCAGGGGAAATAAACTGTTTCAGTCTCTGTATACACAGGCTGTTAAGGAATCTAGGCATGTAGCTATAGATTGTTTAATCACAGTCCATAGGTCACTGCCCATCTAAAGCAGTATTATTCATTTCATAAAGCATAAGGCTGAGATATAGGAGTTCTTTTCCTTGCTTCCTTTCCCAGATATTTCCCAGTGCATGGCTTGAGTAAATAATTTCTTCTTTTTGTTTCATTGTACCCGTTTTGTCCATCTTTTTTCAGCTTATTCACTCTCTGGAGTGAAGTTGTGTGTGTTCATACAGTGCTTAAAGCACCATGACTCTGAGCTAAAGTAAGCCTCTGACTAATTTCTATGTAAATATCATCCAAAGGAAGAATTTGAGCCATCAGATTTTATCCCACAAAGATTTCATGGCTGGCTGGTGTAAGGTATGAGACTGTCTTTACTTTTGGAGGACCCAACCATGTGTTTGCATTGGTAAGAAAACAACCAAAGCATAGCTGGCTGAGAGGAAAGGGTAGGGAAGGTCAGTCTAGACAGGAAAAAGGGGTGAGAGCAATTGTTTTGTGGGTCTGTGCCTCTGAAGTCACTCTGCCAACAGGCTGATGCTCTGTTATGAGACAAGGAGGCTCTTTTAACCTCAAAGGTGCCACCTGCACTAAAAACATCTTTTTTTAGTTAAGTACCAAAGTATCCTGAAACTATATTACATCAAATTAATAATGCCTGACACTCAGTTTTTATATACCCTGCCATTGGAAGGGAGGATCTCCAGGGAAATTTATTTTATTTAATTTTTATATTGCATTCCATGATCGACATTTAGATAAATTTAAAATAAATTACAATAATTATTTCAGTGTGATATGCCAGTTAACAATGTTGGCACAATAACAGCAAGTCCCTCATCAATAAATAAAGCCAGTCTGGGTCTTTCAGGTCATTTTATTCCTTGTAGAAGTCTGTTCCAACACCCACACACTCTCTGACAGCTAGAAGGGTTTTTCTAATGTGGTAGCCTTTTTGAGGCTACATGCATCCACAATTACATTCTACTTGTTATCATGTCAATATTGTCACTAATTTTAAAAATTATTCTTGCACGTAGCAGTCTCATCTCCTAAGACATTTAAGTAAGCAGTCTCATCACTCCATGTGCCTTTATTTTGCGAGGCTTAAAAAAAATTCGTACTTTTTCGTTCAGGTTTTCTCACTGTTAGTGCAGCCCATTGCCTAGAAGTTATTCTCCACACTTATTTTGACCTGGATCTCTCCTACTTAAAAATGAAGTCTTAGGAGAATCTGAAAGGCATCAGATGCAGTTTTCCTCATGCTAGAAGGCTCTGCCCTGCTCATAGTACAACTGCACAGATACTCTTTGTATTCGCAGATACTTTGGGCAGCCCATTGAGAAATGATGCATTCAAATTGGTGAGGATGAAGCCAACCAGGTACCCAGGATCAGTGGAATGTTTGAGAACATGAAAAAGTAAAATATAAGATTTTCATGGTTCTTTTTCTTTATTTAGACAGGATTCTGATTAGAGGACTGTGCTCACCTGGGGACATGGAGAGCAAAGTCCCAAGAGCTGTGCTCTGTCAAACTGTTTGAGTCATCAAGACCTTGACTGAGTAAGTAGGCAATTTCAGAATATCTAGGATCTAGGCCAATTAATCATTCCACTCTGTGCACACCTTGGCTCATGAAGGTCTTAAATTTTATGCTTACTCTTAAATGAACATCTTAATCTTCTTGCATCCCCTGTTCAGGAAGAATTCTTTCACCGGAATCAAAACTTTCCCATGTGTGTTTATTTCAAGGATTATTAACCCATTTATGATTCTTTGGTTTCCTTGATTTCATTTCCCGAGAGGTAAATCGGCTCTGGAATCCCTGCCACAGCTTTTTTCTTCCTCCCTTTCTTTCCTTTTTCTGGTCTTCTTTTATTGCTAAAATCCAGGATCAGGTTCATGAATTTTCAGCCTAAGTGAATTTAAAAAAACTCACAATTTACTTCCTCCTGTTTTGTGTATCTAAATATGGTAGCGTCTTTTTCCTGTGAAAATCTGTGCCAAGAGACTGCTAATTTAACCTTGTGTCACTATATCTTTCATGGATATCCATGGTGTGGAGAGGACTTTACCATCTGCTTCCATCAGGAGGGTTATCTCAGTGTCTAGACACTACAGTGATAGGCTTTTTAGGGCTGCTGATGGATAGACAGAGCTTTGGAGATCTTACATTTAATCCTCTTCAGATGTGGATGGATGTTTTCCGGCAGTCTGGGATGAAGTTTAGGATTGTATTTCAAACAAATTTGTCCTGGAGTGGAAACGGGACAACTTTGGTTAACAGCAAACTCTAACAGGTCTGAGGGATTAAATGTGGGATTAAATAATATATGAATCAGAGAGACCTCATTTTGATATAGGATATGTCCATCTTTTGTTTTTAACACAAATAAAAATTTTTTGAGCAGCGTAAAAAAATTATTCATGCACATATAATAGTAGTGGCTTCCTTCAAGGAAAACTATTATAAAAAACATAAAATAAAATAAAATCTTTATCACTGATACTTTAAAATGCATAGATTGCTAAAAGAATAATTTTAAATCTTGCTGCCTACTCACCATTTGTTTATTTTGGCACAATTCTGTCCTCAGAAAATGAGAATAGGGCAAACATGCATATTTGCCCCCTGTTGCATTCTGGTTCTTGTGTGAGAGAACAGTGCAGCAATGTTTGGGCCTCGCATAGCAGAAAGCAGCATCTGTTCTGAATACCTGCCTCTGTGGAAACTTTTAAAACTGCCAGACATTCCTGTGCTGTGAGGTGTATGTCCTCCAGCAGTGTTCCTGGTGTTCCTGCAGTCCCCAGCAGGAGAACAGTCTCCCCTGTGAGGTGGGCAATGCCCCCGTGATCAAGGGATTTAGAGCTGTTGAAAGAGCTTTACTTGACAGAAGGAACTTGCTGTTGGGATGCTGGTTCTGCATCTGTGCACTTCTCTGGCTGCTCTGAGTGAAGCTCTGGACAGCATCCCCCACCTCAAACTCATCACACACAAGCCTCCCTGGCAGACCCACATCAGGCTTGCCCTGGTTCCTACTCTTGCCCCAGCTCCCCAGTCCCCTTGTAAACTGAGTTTGGCTATTTTGAGTTGTACTGGTTGGAGGTGGAATGCACAACTCCCCTTCAGGAGAACCATTTAGCCAAGTGGAATTTCTCAGGGACTGATCTCTTATTATTTACCAATAAAAAAGCAGGACCATGAATGAATGCATGAAAATTAGCCATTACCTAACACAGCTGATATTGAAGACAGCAGGAAAGAAGACCTTGTTGCCCTTTCAGATTGAAGACATAGAAAAACAACTGTAAAATCATGCATTTTATGAACTAATAATGAATATTTAATTAATATCTGTTATGAGATGGAACCAAATGAAAAATCAGAGGGGGTAGACTCGTGTCCAGATTAATCACATACAGAATGGTTGGAGCTAGCATTAAACTATCTCCAGCAGAATAAAGACAGCATTTATGCCCTATATGAAGGTGCTGATAGCATGCCCACAGGAACACTGTACACTGTATTCTTACAATTCACATTTACGAGAAATAAAATTGGAAATGCAAAAGGTCCACACAACCGACCACGAGAATGGAAGGACTATCATGCAAGATTAAAAGAGCTAGGCCTGCTAGCCTAGCTTAACACAAGCTTGAAGGAAATACAAGTGCTCAAGATAAATGCACAAAGCTGAAGGAGAGCCACTGAAGTTATCAGACAATCCTGGCAGTAGAACAAACAGGCAGAGGGAGCCATGGATGCAGCCATGCTGGGAAGTAGAAGGAGGTTTCTAGTCACCAGTGTCCAGAGATGCAGGTCCCAGTACACGGAACAGTAGCAAGATTTTCAGCGTCTTTCAGACAGAACCAAATGTGTTTCTGAGGGGGACCACAGAGTGTGGCTTCCTGTAAGTGTGGAGGACTGAGCTGAGCAACCTCACACATCCCTCATTCTGTGCTCAAATCTGCTTCGAGCAGTTTGAGATTGCCAAGGAGCACAACAAAGCCAAGCACCCTTCTTACAGTGTAGTACTATTGCAGTTTGAATTTAAGCTACAATACCAAAATGAAGAGATGCCAGAACATCGACATGTTTGTCTTTCCTATCTGGAACTCTGCCATCCCCTTAAACAGCCTTCTACAACTGTGCTTTCTTCAACTCCCCAGTCCTAGAGTGTAGCTTTGCTCTTGCTTTTCTCTCCCTCTTCCAGGGATTTGTCTCATGAAGCTTTCTAACCTTTCTTTCAGACTGATTTAGCTGAGAAAGACAATTTTGCACAGTACTGGAGAAGAAATTTAAAATCCTACTCTGGAGGCAAGTCCGTCATGCTAAGACGTTTGTCAGCCCATACTTCAGTGGCTGCACAGCAGGAAACCCTACATGTACGGCTGAAGGACAGTTAAATCTGCTGTGTTTTCAGTCCTTTACCTGCTGAAAGAGACTGTTACACTGCAAAGCGCATTTGACACAATAGGCTGAATTAAGTTCACCAATACACCCAAGACAAGCTGCTGCTGACCAATCTTGAGCTTATCAAGAGTGCTGTGTTCCAGTCTGGCATGCACACTTCCCAAAGCTCCCATTGCCAGGCCTGGAAACCATCTGAGCCTTTTCCAACAGAAGACAGCCCTGCAATGGTATTGCCTTTTGTCCACCAAAAGCCAGAGCAGTAAATTATCATTGGTAAGCCACACTTGGGTTCAGGTTCACACTTCTGCAGAAGAGCACAGTTTGATTCTTCCAATAGAAGTTTTACACTGCCTTTCCAGAAATGGCTTTCTTGAGAGGTAAGGCGTGCTTTTTCTTCTGAAGCAGGGTGAAATGACCATTGCTCTAACTTTTCCTGGCAGTGAACAGCATCAAAATGACATATCTGCAGGTGAACATATACAGCTGAGGAGTTCATGGGCTATGCCCTTTGATGTCTGGCAGTCTTGCATGGAGGAAGAGTGGATGCCCTGCATTTGGAGCATCACAGAAAGCTGATGCTAGAGTGAGCAGCCCTGGGACAGGCCAAGGTATTCCTTTATCTTCTTCTGGGATTTGGAAGTCAGAAAAATGGAGAGGACAGGGCTTTGTACTTGTGTTTTGCAGCCAGCAAAAAGAATGCACTCTTTCCAATCTGGGATGCTGCATGCCTACCGATGTCTGGTTTTCGTAACTGTTGGAGTTTTATTGTTACCTGACAGAGATTAGTAGGCAAGATAGAAAAAAATCTATCCATTTATCTAAGAAGTTGTTATTTGACAAGTGGAAAACTAAGAATTGGATAAAAGTGAGAAAAATCTGCTGTGAAGAAAAGTACTAGTTGTAGCTCAGAAAAACCTCCCAAACAGGTGGTCTGAAACATAACCAAAAATACAAGAAAGCAGGTATGAGTACAGATATCCATTATATCTGATCTGTGAAACAAGAGCTTGTATTCCTGCTTCTGTGTGGGTTATAGCTCAGATATAAAAGCTCCAAGTGCAAAAAACTGTAGGAATCTGTTTAAAATGTAACTGCTCTTGATCAACAGACATCATAACTCTTCACACTGCAGTTTATCAGCTACTTAAATAGAAAGAGATTGATAATGAGAGGTCTTGCAAATCCTACCCCACTGTAAATATTCAATAGTTGTTATATATGAAATTAAGTGTTTGGCCTTTGCATATTCAAATTGCCCATTAACGAAGTTATAAGTTATTAAGTTATGAAGTTATTACCATAATTAACCAATTAAAAGGTTTTTGCACAGTTCTTTGTTAAAAATCCTTGTTGTTAAAATATCCACAAGTTTATTTCCCCTTTTAATCATTAGAATTGTTAAACCTTGCAGTGTTGTATTCCCTATATACATTCAATGTTATAACCCTGTTCTGTGAAGTTTTCCAAGTTTATAGAATGTGATTGCAACTAGTTTTGATGTTTTTAATAAGTGTTTAACTCTTATAAGTTTTCAAATAAGTTCTGGGTTTTGCTAAAAACCAAGCCTTCGTAAGTGGCAGCAAGCTGTTTTTTGTTCCTGTCCATTACCCTGCAACTGGACTCCATGGAAACCTGGAGTTTTAATGAAGACTTTCCCACCTTTAAAAGTAATGACATCAATCACCCTAGAGGACAGCGAGCCATTGGCGGATGAACAGTACATCATCTCGAACATCACCAATCAACCAGGACCATGGGGGCTGGACAGTGGGCGGTCATGGGCGGGACCAAGACATTATGACCCTCCCTGCCACGAGGCAGAAGGAGCCATTTTCACCTCAGACTAGGTGCTGGTGAAGCCTGACGCTGGGTCACAGGGCCTCCATCTCTATTTAGAGACATTTTTAACTACTCTGGCCTCAGACTAACTGAAGCCACCCCGGTGTTGCAGGTTTCTGCTTTGGGATTTAAGCTGGTTCGGCTGTTAAGGTCTCTGATCACTGCGGACCTGGTTTTTCGTTCTGTGATTTTAATTACCTTTTTCCCAAATTTGTTTTGTTTAATAAACCGTTCTTAATTTTAATTAAGAACTAAGAGTTGCTTTATTTCTGATAATAGTGTTTTAACATACTGAAGAGTCTGTGTTCCTCAAAACACCAAGGCGCTGTGATTTACTGGCTAGGATTGATTAGGATTCTGGTAGTACAGATGGCTGAAGTTTTGGTTTGGGTAATTTCTCAATATGATGGAATAAATTCTCAGCTTCCCCATCAGGCCTTGAAAGTCAGGCATCAGGGCATCTTCTCACTGGGAAGATGACAGCATGCTCCCCAACACAGGCATGCTTATGGGTGTATGCGTATTGTATTTGTGACCATACATGCAGTTCTTTAAATGCTTTCAGACTATATTCACCTCAAGAAAGCTTCTGGTTGTCAGTTAAAAACAACCAACATAATCACAGTTCTCACTGAAATAGGAAGCATAGACCAGGAAACCGGTGAAAGGAAGAAAAGAGTTGAATCCAGCCACTCCTTGACTCGTCTTGCTACATACTAAATCCTGACCAGTTCAGTATGGAAGTAGTAGGATGAGAGAAGAAAGCACATAGACTTGCTTCTCTGTCAGATCAGCATAGAGTTCAGGAAAACAGTTGCATTTCTTTGTATATGGCAGAAAGGCAAGAAAAAGGGCAAGAGTACAACCAAAAGCTATTGCAAATGGCAGTTGTCATCTGTGAGGAAGTGAGGTCCAACCTTTAAGCAGTGGATGGCAGGTGAGGACACTTTCCCAAACTCTTTGGACTTTTGTGCATACTTCCCCAGCTTAGAGTGCCTGCAGTCCTGACATGGTGTTGTGGTTTCACCCCAGTCAGCAGCGAAGCCCCACACGCCCGCTCACTCACTCCCCTACCAGTGGAATTGGGGGAAAGAATTGAAAGGGTAAAAGCTGGAAAATTCATGGGTTGAGATACAGGCAGTTTACAGGAAAGACAAAAGCCATGCACGCAAGCAAAACAAAACTGAAGAACTGATAAACTGAAGAATTGATAAACTGCTTCCCATGGGCAGGCAGGTGTTCAACCATCCCCAGGAGAGCAGGGCCCCATCATATGTTAATGTGACAAATGCCATCACTCCAAACATACTCCGCTTCCTCTTTCTTTCCTTCCGACTTTATATACTGAGCATGGTGTCTAATGGTCTGGAATATCCCTTTGGTCAGTTGGGGTCACCTGTCCTGACTGTGTCTCCTCCCAACCTCCCAAGCACCCCCAGCCTCCTCACCACCATGGCAGTATGAAAAGCAGAGAAGGCCTTGGCTCTGTGCAAGCCCTGCTCAGCAATAACAAAAACATCTCTGTAATTTCAACACTTTGTTCAGCACAAATCCAAAACACAGCCCCATACCAGCCACTGCAAAGAAAGCTAACTCTGCCCCAGCCAAAACCAGCACAGATCCTTACTGACAAAACCATTGTCTGCACAAACTCCTGAGCTTGACTTTGTTGAGTTAGAGCTCTGTGGTAAAACTGTCTGCAGCAGGCCACAGCCACGGTGGGATATTTTGCTGTTTGGGTAACACAGGCCACGTTTCTGAGTTGCCAGTGAGGTGGAGGATATTTGATAGAGATGCTAGGAGCCAATGTATTGGTTTGGCACAGCCTGGTTTTACGTAACAGAAGGGCCACAAAGATGGCTCCTGTGAGGAAGCTGCTGGAAGCTTCCACCATGTCCTGCAGAGCCAATGGCTGATGGCTCTGAAGATGAACATGCTGCTGGCCAAAACTGGGCCAATGAGAGAGGTTGGTAACACATCTGTGATGACGTATTTAAGAAGAAAATCAAAACAAAGTCACAAGATTTTGGATTCTAGTCAAAGAAGAGGAGGAGGTGAGAACACGTGAGGGAAAACAACATGACAACACCAAGGTCAGGGAAGAAGGAGGGAGAGGAGGTGCTCCAGGTGCCAGAGCCAAGATTCCTCTGCAGGCCATGGTGCAGACCATGGTGAAGCAGCTGTCCCCCTGCAGCCCATGGGTCCATGAGGAATTCAGAGATCCACCCACAGCCTGTGGGGGAGGTGCCCATGCCGGAGCTGGTGGATGCCTGGAGAAGGCTGTGATCCAGCAGAAGACCCAGTGGAGAGAGAGGGCCCCTGCTTCCAGGCTGGAGCAGCCTGTCCTTGGAGGACTGCACCCTGTGGAAAGAGAGAGCCACGGCACAGCAGTTTTGGGAGGACTGTGTACCCGAGGGAGGGGCTCACGCTGCAGCAGGGGCGGTGTGGCTGCTGCTCCTGAGAGGGGACCCACGCCAGGGAAGTTCACAGAGAACTGTCTCCCGTGGGAGGGACCCCACGGCCTCACAGGGGAAGACTCCTCTCCCAGAGCAGCGGAAGGAAATCTTGGTGATGAACTGACCAAACCCCCATGCCCTATCTCCCTGCGCTGTCGGTGGGAAGGAGGGAGGGGTGGGGGGGAAAGGTGTTCTAAGGGCTTGTTTTACTTCTCATTGTCCTCCTCTGATTCTGTTAGTAATAAATTCACCTCTTAACTTAAGTTGAGCCTGTTTCGTCCTTGAAGTGTTTCTCCCGGTCCTTAGCTCACTCACAAAGCTTTCGTTAATTTTTTTTCCTTTTCCCTCCTCTGCCCAGCTGTGGCAGGGGAGGGTAAGTGAGCGGCTCTCGTGGGTGCCTGGCGTTGGGCCAGTGTCAAACCATGACAGAGCCATAAAAGGCTTCCTGGCTTTTGGTTGAATTGCTCTGTAAAACCAGCTTGCTTTTTCCTTCTCTTTTATGCTTTGTTTTATTATTGTCATTATTGAACAGACTTCTGTAGTACTTTATATCATGTTATGTATGTTATTATCCTATAATAAATTTTTATTTTATTGCTTGGTTTTTTGGTTGGTGAATTGGACCCAAACCCAGTTCTTCCAGACACAATAGGGACTATATAGATAAATATTTTCTTTCCTTGTAAATATTTAGGAGCACGTTTAAAGAGTTGAGCACATTTTGCTCAAAAGACATCATTCATTGACAGCAGAGAATACGTAGGACTAACAAAGGCAAAATCATCCATCTTTTTTCTGACCTCAGCCTGCTACGGACCTTCACTACTGTGGGGATGTTTTCTTACAAAAGTACTTATTTTACTTATTTTACAAATTTACCTATTTTACAGTGTTTGTCTTCATTGCGGAAAAGAGAAAAGGTCCTGCCAGCTCAGAGCAGAGATTCTTTCTCTTGGAAAAGAACTTTCTCTGACATTCACTGGATACAGAAAAGCTCACAAAGCTGAGAGGACTCACAAACAGCACCTTCCTGTTACCTCTGTTCATGAGACAGGAATTCTCATGTGCTAACAGTTAAATGCGTGAGAAGTCTCACTGAATCACACTGAGAAATTTTCTCCTTTCTGGAGTGCGACAGTGTGATGTAAAAAGCTGTTTGAAAGTGAACAAGTCTCAACTGAAATAAGTGAGAGCTGACAGGTTTGGTCCTGCACATTACATTCTTTTGTAAACATGGGAGATGCTTTCTGTGAAGATTTTCCATGCTCCATTAGAAAATTAATCTTTTGTCTTGCACATACACCTTAAGCAGAGACCACTTAACTGAACGGTGGATGAGATTTATAAGGAAAGCTACGGTTCTAAAGCAAGACAGAAGAAAAATTTTCATACATTTAAAGGATTACATTTCAGACTGTGGACAGATAAGAAAATAAGTTTCACTCAGCGTTGCTAACAACAGAAAGCTACAGGCTGCAGGACTTCAGGGTTCTCCTGTTCTCCATAAAGTTTAAACTATGAATTGAAGGGAAACATTCACCCTAATATTTGGCAGATCCACCTCTTTATTCCACTTTGTCATCATTCATAATAACTCATGGCTTGCACATGGAGAGGAAAAAATTGCTGAGGAGGAAGGGATGCAGTTGCAGAATTAATAAGCTGAAGTTGCAGTGGGAGATTTTGGTTAGACTTTAAGGAAAGTCATACCCCAAGCCACAGATTCTGTGTTGCAGAGGCAGTTTTCTATCACAAGAGTGAAAAGTCAATCTTTCAGATTTCAAATCTGAGGCATTTTTCCTGTGCACTGTAGACAAAGTTTCTTTTTAATACTGGGGGAAAATAAAAAATAACAAAATAACATCTGTATGTAGAACACACATAATTTTCTTCTTAAAAAAATATAAACAAGCATATACACGTACGGAACATACTAGGTGATACATTATCTTTTACCTCTATTTATTGCTCACTTCAGGACAGATGCTGATGCCTTTACTCACAATGAGTCAGCTCTTACTCTTTAAACAATTCTACCATTGCCTAAAACAGACTTGCAAGAGGAGTAAAGAACTGCTTGAGTACTCCTTAGGGGAGTCAGCACCTGGCCCTGGAAGACATATTCATTTTAAGTATACTTCTGAAAACAGACCAATGTTTAGGCATTGCCACTTTTGATTGTTAAATTGCTGTGACAAACTTGCCAACTGGCCCACATATACAAAAAACAGAATGACAAATGTTTGCATCCAGCACAGAGTGGTTACAGAATAAGTTTTATATGCTTACATGTGCACACACAGACACAATTCAGCTTTTTGAAGTAGAACCAAATTGAGCAAAATAGAGTCCAGAAGCTTTTACCACTGCGCTGAAACAGAGGCTTGATAACATGGCTCTGCTTGGTGGTCTCTATGAAATGGTGCGTCCTAACTGGAAGCATGTCTGTCTGACTCCTTTGGGAGTGAGAAAGCATCCAGCTGCCCTCCTGGTAAGAGTATCACTGGTGAGGGAGCTCACAAGCCAATGCGAGAGGTGTTCAGCAGCAATCAGCCTTTTGAGAGATCAGGTAGTGAATGGAAAATATGAAGCAAAACCTGCACCAAGTGAAAGAATTTCCTCGTTAATCCATTTCTGGTATTTGCCCTACAAGTTGTCTTCATTTGCTGATGCCCCGTCCCCAAAATCAATGACACATATAGCAAATTGTAGTGAAGGGAGACAGAACATAATGAACAGTCCTCTCAGCTCCTCCAGACCCCCACCTCTCTGCCAATAAATGCAGTTGTGTCTGTTAGGATATATCAAATGGTTGCACTTCAGTTCCTATACCTTTTCACTAACAGAACAACTGGAAATGTAAACTCGGAGAGTACCAGAAACTTAGGCAGGAAGGCAGATGGTCTGTTCCGCTTCTGAGAAAGCCCAAGAACACCAGAAGCCAAGAACACCCAAGCAGAAACAAGGACTTATTTTAGGGACTTGAGCCAAATTAAAGGTTATTTTAAGAAAAATATCATAAGCATCAGTCAGATTTGTGTTTGGGGAAAAAACTGTAGTCGACTGCTCTTCTGACTAATTCCACAGAAGAAAATGAGTGCTAGGAGTGAAGAGTTCTAACTCAGGAGATGTTTACTAAACTTGCCAGAAAACTTTGTTTGCTTCTGTCTTGTTTGTCTGTGTCCTGGTTTCATGTCCGAGAGTAACAGGATCACAAGATCAGACTTGTTCAGGCTGGAAGAGACCTTGGGTGTCTCTAATCCAGCCTTCTACCCAAATTGAAGTCAGGTGCAGGACTAGCTCAGGTCATTATCCAGGTGTATTTCCAAAACAATGTGATGAGAACTTTTACAATCAGAGTTAGTATGAGCATGTCATCAGCTTTATGACAATATTAGTATTTTCTGAAGGTGGGGTGTTACCAGTCAAGTAATACAGCCATAGCAAAATTGACCAATTCTGACAGAACAGAGGGACAAAATCTTTCAAGAGATTAAACATTTATCAAATTCAGACCTAGACAAGTATTTCTTTGAATTAAAGAAACATTATTCAAAAAATTATTTTTCTGTTGGTTCCTCAGAGATAAATACATACACAGAATCTCTCCAAATATTAGACACTTTCATGGCCACTGCCACCACCTACAAACCCAACACCCTCACCAATGCACATAGTGGTAGCTCCATGCTAAAGATTTTTTAGAATGCTGCTTTTAAAAGGAAAAGTACATCAATATTCTCTACAACATCTTTTGAATACAGACATGATCTAGGTAGGAGTACAGCAGATGGAAGATCAACATAGATGTAGAAAAGAAGTGTTGTAAAGCAGATGGTGATCAGTTGTTCAAGTTGACTAAAATGAAGCATGAATTTCTTTGTATGAACTACCAAAAAATTCCAGTCACAAGGGCAGGGAGGGGTGGACCACACGGGAATTCTGTGAGAGTGGAGTGGGCTCAGTGGAGCCTTTTAAGAGCAAATTAACATCTGCTGGAGTTGAAGGGTGTACTTTGGGTTACTTCTTGCTTTAAGGCAAGAGTTATATGAAGTATACTTTCTGTCCGTATTCTGATTTCATTACATGCACTCTGGTCTCATGGATCCAGCTTTTCTTTGTCATCTTGAAGTGTGAGCTCCCAGGCTTGTAATGTCACATGTGAATCTAGAGTTCAGGAGTAATTAAATAAACAAAGAAACAACAACAACAAAAAACCACCACCACCACCACCCCCAAAAAAACCAACAACAAAAAAAACCAGAAAACAAGAAACATTGGCTGCTGTAGATAAAAAACCAGAAAAATCATGGGAATGGCACAAGGACAAAAAGGAGAGCAATGAGTAAGCAAGACAAAGACCTGAAGGACAACAGAGAGATGAATGCCTAGAGCTTTAAGGTTATTCTTGAATTTGTTGATAGAAGAGGTAGACAGTACTGTGCAGTGCTTCCCAAGCCACAAGGCTTGATTTCTCTTGTCAGCAGACTCACAACTTCATGGAAGAGCTGTGGATGGGACAGAACTCAAGAGGGAGAGTACCAGCCTTGGGCTGGGAAGGGCTTTTATTAGTAAAGACTTTGCACCTTTGGGTGATAAGTATAATTCTGCCTCATCACAGATGAGGTAACTGAGAAACAGAACTGTAGACTCCTGGGTGTCAGGATCAGATCCTACCCAATTTGAAGTCCAATAGTAAAATGTTTCTTCATTAACTATGAAATTGTACATTAGCTCTTTGTCAGAAGGACACATGAAAGAAAATCCTGGTTCTGCCACAGCTCTTGCCCCACAGAACCCTGTTCTTGAACTCCAGTGTCAAAGGGGTGTTCAAGCTGGCAGAACAGAATCTGATCTGCAAGTTAGAGCAGATTCTGGTAAACAAACTGTATCTACTACAGACCTGTGCATCTACCTCCGTACTTGCCTTAAACAGGAGGAGTGGTTGGCAGTTAAATTGCCTGGCTCCAGCAAAACTTTGAGGGGAACAGCAAAACAGTCATTTGCATAGCTGTAAAAGACTTTAGACTGTTGAGTGATTGAATGAAAAATGAAAATAAATATATTCACCATGAAACAAGACAGTTTAAATCCAGAGCACTTTTTTCAACCATCTACAGAGTATTTAATGGGTATTAAATTGTAGCTTGTCTAGCGTAAGCATAACCCTTCAATTTTACCATGGGTGTCTAACCACAGAAAAAAGGAAAAAAAACATGAGTGTCCTCATAAGGTTGAAGCCTGTGGGTTTGGATTAAGAAAGTGACATGATTTTTTTTTTAGATCAAAAGTTCAGTCTGGGTTTTTTTTGCAGATTCCCATACCTCTGTCCTGCCAGGCTTTGACTGAAAGCGACAGCAGAAGTATCAAAATATCTCATATATTCCTGTTCTTGCAATATTCCTGGCCCAACCAAACCCAGAATACTACTAGTTTCCCTGACCACTGGCTTACAGAGATTTGTTCTTCCAGGATGGTTATTTAAGAGGTGTGACTGCCATACCCAGCCAAGCAGTGTTTACTTCCTCTGTCGATCCTCTTTCCCAGAGATTGCTGTCATTTTCCCAGGGGCATGTATGCTTAGGGTAGGGCAATGCTTCATCAGCCTCCCTGAACCACACACAAGGCAGCTATTTCATTGCAGCGATGGGCAAAGGGTTTCCTCCTACTTCTTTTTGTGCAGCCACACGTTATACATCCCCTAATGTGGGGAAGAGCTGCAGACGTGGATCAAAGCTGCTAATAGAATCATGGAATAAACAAGGCTTAATAGGCTAACTACTTCAAATGTGATTAAAGTTACAAGAAACCAATCCTTCTCCTTAACCAGGCCTGGCAGTTCCAGGTTAAAAACTGATTTTGTGAGGTTAGATGCTCTTCTTCCACATTAGTCTTGTTTCTGTGTTTTTCTCCTGTTCCCACAAGCTGCAATTTGCACATTTCCCGGCAGAGCCCTGCCAAGCCCATCAAACAGACAAGCTGGCAACTTCAGGGACTGAGCAGCAGTTTCAAGCAGAAGAGAAGGAGCCAGTCAAAGGCTCAGCTCCCTTCCCCCTCCAAGCAAGCCTCTGCTATAGTTCTGTAGGTCCTTGTATTTTTATTCACCTTTCATAACCAGTAATTTTTCAAGTCTAGCTCTCCCTGTCGCTTGCAGGCCTGTATATTTTATTGATTTAAAACAGAGAAGACACTAAACTTAGACTGTTCCCTTGCAGCAGATACTGCATGTAATCACAGCTTTCTGCATGTTCATCTTTAAAGCTATTTCACATATTAAAAATATGAAAAAAGGTTATTTTTGTCATGTTAATTGATAGTTATTGTGACCCAGGATCAGCTAAATGTAAGAGAAATTAATACCATAGTGACAGATCACATAGATGTTCATATTGTTTCATATCTGTAAAATATTCTGTGTTATTGTTACGTATTTGTAATCTGCCAACAGTAAGTTCAAGACAGGAACAGACTTGCAACTGATGTCACCTGGAATACAAAGAGATTAAATTGCTAAAGAGAAAAAAAGGTAGTATTTAAGAGACATGTTGCAACACCGGATGGATATTTAAAGCATCAATCATTTTCTGTATCAGTGAGTCTAAAATCATTTGCAAGGCCTGTAGCACCTGGTAAGGGACAGCTTTCCTAAAAGGAAGAGTTAATAATCAGAAGAGACCTATGCAGAGGTCTGTGTAATCAAGAACACCACAGAGAAGGTGCAGAGGGATTGAACCTGTCACAACACCAGAGCTAGGAGACTCAAATGAAATTAAATTAGCAGGTGGTAGGTTTAAAACAAAAAAAGAGGAAGTACCTTTTTTTAACCCATTACTCCATGGAAATTCATTACCACAGGATGTTGCAGTTGCCAAAGGCTTGAAGAGCTCCAAGAAGTGATTAGACAAGATAACAGGAGAAAAGTTAACAAAAGGCCTCCGAGCACAGAGACACGGTTGCGGTTGCAGGACATGCCTGAGCCATGGGAGGCGGGGGGAACAGGCATACATGGCTATACCCTTGCCTGTTCTTGTACCCTTCCTGACACGCCTGTCCTCAGCTACCTCCAGAGACAGGACACTGCTCTGTGGGGCCCTCTAGTCTAGGCAGGACAGCCATTCTTACACATCAGCATTGACTGGCAGCCGATGTGCCAGATCTGGTCAGCAAAGCACTTCCACCTGGCCTGCTCTCTTTTCCGAGGGGAGCCCGCGCAAAGCTGCTCAAGAAGCAGGTGCCACCCAGCTGGCTCAGCTACACTCACTCGCAGCCCAGCACAGAGAGGAAGGGTGGTGGCTGCTGGCAGTGCAGTCTCTGCCAGGCAGACACACAGCTCCCCCAACTCCCTCAAAGCAGCAGCCATCAGGCTGCCAGTCTCCCATCTCATCTCCTGCTCCCTCAGGGAAATAGGGATCACCTCAAAGGGTTTGCTCAAGGCAGAATTGGGAGAAGCATTTAATGTGTGCGGGAAAGGAGAGATATTTTGGCCAGAGCAGTTTGAGCACTTACGGTGTGAGAGAGCACAGGGGACAGGTGAACCTACAGCCTAGACTTAGCTATGGCGAATACTGCAGCATTTTCAGCCTCATCATCCATTGAAAGATGTCATAAAATCAAAATACAGACCTAAAATCTTTAGCATCTCTCTTCTACTCTCCTGGTAAATCCACTGAAGGCAATGGGAGCTCTGTTGTCAGCTGCCAGGGCTTAGGATCAGATAAAAAAAGCAAGACTGGTGGTAAAGGTTTTTTGCCCTCTATTTATCGTATTTTTTCCTCCTTATGTTCCAGGGTAGAATTACATGGAAAATGATTATTAATCTGCTGTATTAATCGAAATAAAATCTCTACTCCAACTCCCAAATGTAGCCCTAACCCGATCTCCTTATTCAGCATAGAATCTACAATTCTGAGGTCTTTGAGCAGCAGAAGCCCGAAATACCCTGTAAAGCATAAGGTACATTGGAATCTATAGAATTTTGTAAGATGGTGTTAATATTCAAGGAACCTAAGCAGCACGAGTTCATCATCAAGTATTCCAAAACCTGATCGATGTTCATTTATGAATACATGTATAATGTATATATCTCAGTCACAAGTTCATGGGTTACATGCCTGTAAAGAAATCTGTGAAAACTTAAACAAGAAGCTGTCATCTCATCACCCTTGAAAAGCTGAGACAGCAGAGAAAGGTACTTTGCTAATGGAGCTCTGGTTCTATTTTTGCTTTGTACGTAATGATTTTCTTTCTACCTTTTAGTTAATTCAGCTACTTTGCAATTTAAAAATACGTATAACACAGCAGAATAAAATATTTTGTGTTTCTAGTGATCCTTCGAGAAAAATGGATCAGAATGTTCCTTATAGCCTCCCTCCAGACAGTATTGCGTTTTTAATAAGTTGGGGTTGTTTTTTCTTGTCTGCTCTGGTTCCACAGGATCAAGTATCTTTATCTGGGCAGCAGAAATTAAGCAATTGTGAATAACTTAATGATGGGCAACATATATTCCGAACACATACACATAACTAATTTAATTTCCAGCAAACATCACACTATCTCCTCCAGAAAAAGCAAAAAAAGTAATGATGAAAGGGACGCTCACATCCCTTTTTCTTGAGCAGAAAACCCTTATCTTCTTAAGGCATTAAACATGTCAGCTCTTTAAAATACAGCCAGATGTATAAATCACCGAACAATGGAAGGGGTCTTAAAGAGCCTGAAATGTATCAACATTTGCTGCCAAGGATACATATTCTTTCAAAACTCTTCGAACCATCTTTTTTATTTTTTTCCTTTCCATTTTCCCTTTCTTTTCAGTATCTGAGGAACAGTGTTCCCAAGTCCTGTCCCTGCAGAGGGCAACAGAGAGCTTCGCTGCTGGTCAAATGGTTTGTTTGTCACCCTAATGAAATACTATAACCAATTATACCATCCTCTGGCTACCAGGTGCTGGCAAGGCCCCAGGAGCCACCCTGGAGCTCTGAGCTGACCCATCACCTTTCTGAACATGCTGCTGCTGCCCAGCCGTCTGTGCACTTCCCCAGCCAGCTGTCCTGGTGGCCAGGCTGCACATCAAAGCCTTGGTTGTGCTGCCTTATCGGCCCATGTGTCTCCCAGCAAAGTGTGCAAGACCTGTAGAAAAAGGAATGTAGGCAGGAAAGATAGATCTGTGCCCATTCAGAACATCATACAATGTTTTGAAGGTAGTTTGTTGTTATTTTTTCCCCCTCCTCTAATGCAGTTGTTAGAGTACCAGGCTTTTAGAAATCTTGAATCAATAAACCAGTTTTGCTTTGGAGGAACAGAAACGTTGATTTAGCAAAAGCACAAAATAATACAAAAAATAAAGATAGATGTAGAAACCGCTTTCAGGTTCTACACTTCGTTTGTTCTGCAGGAGGTGTTATTAGAAAGCCTGAAATATTTAAGTATGTGGTAGTTCAGGCTGCATTCTGCCACATACAGAATATTTATTCTTATCCATATTTCTTGTCCCTTATCTGTGGGGATGACTACCAGTTCCTATAAATGTCTCTGTGTGTATTTGTGTGTAAGGATGTCAGAGCTGGGGAGAGCAGCCTTCACTCTGCCAGTGTGGCAGCTTCCAGCGTGCCATATGCATTATGGCTTGCAGCACAGACCGTGCCCGCAGGCTGACAGGTTCCGTTCTGTATCTCTTCATTATAATGAACCCCTGACAGCACCGAGAAAGGTTCAGGCAGCAGGAGCAGCTGCAGGAGTCCACATCCCAGCTGCATAAATCAGGGCTATCACTCATCAGGTGAAGGCTTAGACAGGCAACTTGGGGAGATGTTGAGGAAAACACAGCAGAGCCCTAAATAGCAGGTAAAGAAAAACCTGACAGCGCTGGGTTGTGTGAGCTGTGCTCCCTGGATACATGCAGCTGGATGCAGGTATGAATGCATGCTTGTATCCCTACCAATATACACCTCTACATTACCCAAATTCCTCCCAGCAAGACGAATGCCCCATGATAAATAACTCTCTATCACATCTGAAGCCTTGCTCAGATCTTGGAGCTGTCATGGTCGAAGCCTAAGTGCAAGAGAGTAGACAGGATGGAGCAGCATCTACCAAGAGAAAAACTGAAAGAATTGGGTGGGGAAATCCAGGAAGGCTTTTGGCCACACCAGTCTTTTTCCAGGTCTGAAACTGTCTGGGAGAGCTCTTCCCACATTTACACAGGAAGGAAGGGTTTTATTCCCGCAGACTTAGTGCCTTGTGGATACAACCACTCCCTCAAATGACTCAGACTTTCACATGTCATACAACCTACAGGTTTTCAAGTTCAGGGCCTAAAACATGTTTAGAAACTTCAGGGCCTGGGAAAAAAAAATCCTGGAAATACATACAGAAAAAGTTAGTGTTGGAAGGGTTTTTTTCCTTGGGCCTGGTAGGGAAAAGTTGGAGGAGAAAAAAAAAGGGAGTCTTTCATGTGAAATACTCTGTCTCAGAATGAACAGTGAAAGAATGTTTAAATTAATGTTTACAATGATATTGGAATTTTTCCCTAAATGGATATTTTTTCTGAACATCTCCTTCCATCCCCTCACCCTCCATACTTTCCAAGGAAAATATATGCCTTTCAAACTTGCAACATTTCCAAAATTTTTACATCTGTAATAAGGTTAGGACTGGGGATAGGACTTGGGCAAAGATCTGGGCCGGTAAGGTAGGATAAAATATGGCAGACATGTTGTAAAATCCAATTTGTGAAACAGAAACTTGAGTCTAAGTTTCTGGCTGGTACAGACATGAGATCCTGACTAGATTTGAGGAATGGTTTATTCCTGGAAACCCACTGTGAGGTTGACAGCCTGTGCAAGTGTGGATGACCTGACTAATTTTGAAGCTCACAAGCATCTTTCTGTAACTAATAATCTAATGGTTCCTTACCATTCAGAGAAAAGGGATAAAATATGCTACAGTTTTAAAATTAGACCAGAGCGTGTCAAAAGGTTGCTGGACCCAGCCAACGACCAGAGGAGGCAGCGTCTGGGCTCAGGCAGACAGAAATCCTCTCTTGAAAAAGGATGCCCATGTTCATCTTTGCTTCCGGAAATGATCTTTCCTTATCTGTATTTTAGAGCTGCAAACTCATTGGGTTTCTCTTTGAAAGCCACAAGTTCTTGTTTCATGTAGAAGTCATCCCCAGTCTTGCTTTCTCTTTTCAAGATTTAATTGTTACTTCCTATCATAGGGATATGTCAAGCGGTAGCAAATACACTCAGGTGTGTAGGGAAGCACCATCTTCAGCATTTTGTACAACCGTTATTATTCAAAAGCAAGGTACCTATATACATTTATGTTATATATTAATACTTTCCACTTTACTAAGTATATTTAACTTGCTAAATCAGCAGATGTTTCTGTTCTTAAAGAAATGAAGTTTCATTTTCATAAAGACAAATATTTTACATTTGCCACAAATTTCTGGGTTTTCCTTTCCTCTAAGGAAAAATAAATCCCTCTGATATTTCTCTTTTCCGTAAAAGGAGATACAGATGTTCTGCCTTTCTTAGAGCCCCATTTGCATAGCTCAAGTTGACCTGTGATAGCTGTCTGTGTTCTCACAGCAAATATAATGTCTCAAAGCAACAAAGAAAGGTTCTTTAGCCCAGGATATCATCCCACATCCCACATTCTTTGAGCCACAGATCCAAATTTGTTAGGTGTCTATTTGCCCTCTGTAAATAACAAGAAGGCTAATTACAGTTCACTACCAGGTGTGATTCAGAAAAGTCTTTCCTAACATAACTCCCTCTAAGGACCCAGCTGACTTCAAGAAAGTGTTTTTGGAAACTCAATTAAGAGCATGTCTCATGTTTTAATAGTGAGGTCAGACCTTGGAAAAAATTGTATTCATGCTATTTTACACCATCTCTAGATAATTTTATATAGTGTAACAATTGTGTTGCTTCCTAGGTTCGTCTAGATGATAACCACAAGTTGAAAGCAGGAAGGAAAAGCTGGCACAGAATAAATGTATGAAGGGTAGGAATTAACCAGTGGCAGTGCTCATTGCAGGGGCATTTATCTGTAGCTTCCTCTCACATTTCTTCCTCCAGAGGCAAAGTTATACAGTGTCCCTCCTTACAGTGCTGCACAGTTTGCTTTTCACTTTGCATTTTTCATGAATATCAGCTTCTCGTACCTCCTCATACCTACAGGTCTGTGGCTCCAGAGTACTTAGAAAGATTTGACAACAGTAAGTTAAACTCTGTTAGCACCCATGCAGCCCTAGAAATTCATTCTGGGAAGCCACACACTGACACTGAGCTGAGCAGTATCTCAGTTACACCCTCAGGTGACTCAGGGTAAAGGCTAAGAATAACTCCTCGGTGCACACAAAATTTTACGATTGGCACACAATTACAATACTCACTATTTCCACCATTATTTGCTTAAGTACTGGGATTGTGCTGTGGGTTATCTGCCCAAAATACCTGTGCAAACACATCTCAGCCTTCACCAGGTCTCCTCTGTTTTCCGTTACAGCTCAGGAAATAGCTGGGAGAGGAAACTTCATTTCAAATATCTGCACTAATACAAAGCTAATTTCTCAGTGAAGGTTTCTACAAATCTTTCATGATTGTTTCATACAAATCCTTGCAAGTTCAAGTTCCCCAGAAAATCCACAGAATAAAATTCTTCCTACCTCATTCACCCTCAGCAAATTTAAGCTGTGCTGTAACCTGACTGCAGACATTATCAATTCCAACAGAGAATTTGATCTCTGAGTTTGTAATTCATAGTTCTCAGTGGGAATAGTTACATAAATCACACCGGTTTGCTTTTGTTCCCTATTGCATAATATAGCAGTGTGACCATAGCAGAGTGAAATTTTCATGTTACACCCCGATATGGATTTCAAAATTTCTTCTCTATTGGCTTATTACTTTGGCCACCAAAAGAGGGAAGGAAACAATATGATATAATTAAAAAACACAATGTACATGTTTAACAGAAAAATTTAACTTTTAAAATTGGAATATCCTAAATGAAACAACAAAAAAGTTATACAATACACTGTGTCTAATAACTATGCTGACTGGATGCTTTAAAATGTATACCATGGGTGAAAATTATTGATTACTTAGTATAACTGCATCAGTGTAAGAAGGGAGGTGCAACTGAGTCCAGGGAAACATGCACAGATCTCTGTACCTCTAAAGAGCTTGGCAGCAAGTTACAGCTCTGGATCCATCCAAATATCGTTTTGTCAAACACAACTTACGTGTTTCTACCTAATTCATAGGGGTCTTGAACTCCCACTAAACCAAACCAACCTCACAAACACGCTCCTGCTCTTCATGAAATAACTCTGAAATATTACAGGAGCCATCAGGAATGGCATCCTGATGGGTTTTAGTCAAGATTCATTTTGGCAAAAGATCTCTAGCAGCATGCTGCAGGTTTAAATTTCCCTGGATATCTGCCCTGGTCTCCTTGGAGCTGTGCCTAAATGTCTAACTACAACCAGGTACAGAGGAGAATGAATTTGGTTTTTCTGGCCCAGAAGGCCCTCATGGGGGAGGGAAGAGCAGGGAGCTGGTGAGCCCCAGGGGTAGTTTCAGAGGCAGAGTCCTTTCCAAGGCTAGCCTTGCCAGCCTCAGGCACTGAAATATTTTTGGGATGTGGGTTTAGTTTTCCTGTTCTTTCATAGGAGAAGTCTAAGATGCACAGCTGTTTCTTTGGCCTGCTGGGTCTGTTCCTGTCCTTCACACTGCCTGGCACTGTGTGCAGCCACTTAAACCATGGAAAGAGCAAGTATATCACTAGGCTTCAGCCAGGAGTTGCAGTTTATTGACAGTTTACATCAGTACCAATTACTGGACTGGGAAAAGCAGTGGAAAATCAGGCCTTCGTTGAAATACTTAGGTGGTATGGGTAGTGCACATGAAGCGTTCTGAAACTGCTTCCGTCTGTCTACTGGCTTGCAGAAGGATGCACAAGCCCACTCCCTCATTCCAGTACATCAGTGGACTTCACATAACATCAGCTGGACTTTATGGATGGTATTTATTTTAATAATGCTGGGTGAAACCCAGGAAGAATCCATGTTTTCTCAGAGGATGCACATGCATCTGAGTTGCAAAATCAACATATTTTTCTTGGGGGAAATAAAGAAAAAGAAAAAATCTTAGGAAGTGGTTAACATAAATAAAGTGAAAATAATTTCAGAATGAAATATTGAGGGATACTGAAGTCACCAGCAAAACTAATCACAGCTTATATGTCTTGGACTTGAGCCCCTCCTCAGCACGGACTCTCATCCTGACAGGCCATGCTGCTGTTCTCCTCAATGAATATTAAACTCAGAGGAAGGGGCTACTGCAACGAAGCTTGAGGAAAATTAATCTTCTGTGGTACTTCACTGTACCAGAGTACATTATAACTTTACCTGTTAGCAAACACTGTACTGTGCTAATGACAAGCCAGACCTGCAGCATGAACAGGAGCCACTTATTTTCTGAGGGAAAATAACACTTTTTTTGCCCCTTTTTTTCCCCCCTTTCACCTCTAACCTCCTGTGTGCTCTACTCTAATGAAAGGTCAGAGGTTAGGACTTTATTTTCCTCCAGATCATGAATGCAAAATAGCGCCAGCATGAACAGTTCAATGACCCCTGTGTGTTCTGAAGCCACCGAAAAATGAAAACAAATGTTAATCTGAGGCCTGACTCAGACTCTCTTTGCTGATCTATACTTATGGAGCACATTAGGGCCACTTACGAAATGAGGCTGAGGGGTGATCTTTGACCCCACTCCATTTTCAGATGGCCGTGCTCCATTTGCTGGGGCCTGGCGCTGCTGCCGGCCTCGAGCACGGGGCTCCTATTCTTTCTCCCGTGGTGCCCGCTGCTTCCCAAGTGCAGCTTACATAAGCCAGAGCAATTGCCAGCACACATCAATGGCAATGCTCCAATTTAAGAGTAGATGGCTGGAGTAGGTGTTATTAGTACCCTGTGTCAAGCTGTGATTGCTCACATATGGCTGCAGGCTGAATAGCACTTTTGATTCAGGACAGAGAAAGAAGAAGTTGGTGGTAAGGGAAAAAAAAAGATGATGAAGCAGTCTCAAACTTACCATTTTCTGATTTGAGGTGGTTGGATTAGAAATCCTCTTCTGAATTCCTAGGTTGTCCTGATCTTAAGGTCCTGGTCCTATGACACTGAAGCCACATATTCAATAGCAAAATAGTTGTTTGTGAAAGGCTTCTGATGAATAACACATTCTTCTTGGTAGTATGACAAAGGCAAGAGAAGTATCTTCTCTATGAAATTATTATTAAACAAGAGTGAGGTTCTTGCATTTTATCTCATCATTCTGAGACAGACACTTTTAATTCTTTTTTTTTCCTTTACCCTACCCTTTTTCCAGTTCAATGTCTGTAATGCAAATAAGAACCAGAGGTTTAAGTCTACATTGTTTAGCTCTGAAGATTACTGTTGGTTTACACATGAGACCTGTGGGAAGACTGCTAAAGAAATTGCTTTTTTTTTCCCTTTTTCTGGAAAAATCTTCTGAAGTAAAAATCGTATATGTCACATCAGTTTCTATTTTAATATTTCTTACTGCAGAATGGCCTAAAAAGCATGTATTGTGCATATACAGTGTTGTGCAAGGGAAAAAGGAAGAGATGAGATATAGTTGACCCTATTAAAGCTTGCAAAGAGAAAGGAACAATTACATAAAATTGTCCTTATGAAACAGTCAGGTCTCAAAACTAAAAAAAAAGCCAATGAACCTTTTGCTTGGGATGGGCTGAATATATTTCTAAGCTTAGAGGTACATAAAGCCATGATATACTAATGTATTGTAATTCCCTTCTTCTGCACTTAAAAGTGATGTGCAATTTTCTCTTTCAACAGGGATCTTCAAGTGAAAAGGCTGAGCACTAGGGGTCAGAAATCACTAGATGTTCTCTTTCATTAAACAACAATTGTTCACAAATTTCCTGCATAGTTCAAGTGCAATTAGTTTCAACTGGTTTTAAAGAGTATGATTTCATATCTGGTTTTGGGGACATCATCTAGCATTGTATTTGGAACAGTAAAACTAATGTTTGCCCACTGCAGCCTTTGCCAACCTTTGTTTCAAGCTTCAAGGTGAAACTAAGCCAGATGATAATGTCAACAAGTAGTGGTTAGTAATTTTAATGAGAATAACAAAAAAAATCATACATTGTTATTATTCATGATTTTTGTATCAGGTAGATGGGTCTGGCATGTACTGATTGAGTTATTCAGAAGGTCAAGTCTTTGATGCTGTGATACATGTATTGGCTGGTACTACAAAGTCAGCATTTAGTATAAGTTCTTAATGTACTGTCAGAAGATACTCAGTCTCTTAATGGTGACAACCATAAGTAGGTACATTAGCTGTAGATGTATATTTACCTTTAAGCCATAACCATTGGTTAGTCTGAGGAGGAAAAACCTGATGTGAGAGATGGAAGGGACGACAATCACATCTATAGGAGCTGTGGATCACCAGCATTGCTGGAAGACAAACCATTTCAATTTAAGGATGTAAAACTAAGTATAAACATGTCTTCTTTTGAGTTCCCCAGCTTGTTGTCTTTACTTATGTTTCGAAATCCATCAGTACTTTTCAATAGGTATAGCTTGACAGTGCCTCTTGCAAACAATATTAGTCTCAAAAATTCCCCTCTTATCTGACTCCCTGAATCCTGAGTGGACTCACCCAGAAATCCAGGAGCTGAACTGAATGCTGGTAGGCAAATGTGTGGAAGATTCACTCTTTTTCTGTAAAATCCTAAATATTGAATTATTCGATTTAACATGTCTTGCTTTAGGCTAAGTTAATCCATTGATGTAATTTTGAAAGAAACATGGGGTGTCAAGTGGTATTTTGCAGAGCTGTTCAGGAGAAAAATCTCTTCCCTTGAGTGCTTCATGTCTAAATTTATGGAATCCTTTAAAACCTGTTTCATTCTGACTTGAGTCTGATTTTTGCATGTTTCCTTTTTCTTTTACATTTGCTTTCCTTTTGGGTATCCATAAAGCAAAAAGCTTTGCATAGACATAACCTTGGTTTTGTTATCTTCAAAGTCTTCTCTAGGTTTTGAGCCTTGATAGCAACTATTTGTATAATCTGTATAAATTATCTATGTATTTATGTAACATTTGTAAGTATTTTTGTAACTATGCATGAAGATACATACCATTATAATAATATAAAGCTTCATTAGCATCACAAAAGAATATAAAACCATACAAAAATGTGGGCCCTTTATTCCAAGTCATCTTATCTTCTGTTGTGGTTGTGGACAGAAGGACAATGCAAAGGGAGCTGAATGTGAAAGGGGGACTTTCCTTCCCCCCAAAAATTAGTTAGCTTTAATTACCAGGGTGGTGCTTTCTTTATATATGGAGATAAAAATATTGCATGCTTAAAATATCACTTTTCTGTGAAATATTCTCTTCTGTTTAATATAGTCTGAACAGAGTTTGGTGTTCTTTCCTTGGATAAGAATCTTAATAGGAATCTGAATTGTGTCTTCAGGAAAGGCTATGAAAACATTGTACTACTCAGTCCTACTCTTTGTCAGGGCCATTTTTTTTGAGTCTAGATAGCCTTTTCAGGGAGCTACTCGCTGAAGGGACTCCTACAGATTGCTTCTCACCTTCTGTCCTCTCCAGACTTCCCTGTAGAAGCACCGCACAGAACACAGTGCAGGAAGTCTGGCACAGCTGGTAGCCATCAACTGAGAAGCCAAATCCAGAAAACAAGGGGTCAAAGTGAAGCAAGGAGAAAATGCTGGGAGCAAGACCATGTTTCTTGTTGCCTCTCCTCCAGGCCCGTTGGCTCATTAATACAAACAATCTCCTTTCCAAAACCACCCGACAAAACTGAGAAGACAGAGCTATGAATCCTGCTTCCTAGGACACACAGCAGCTTTTCAACAAAAAGGAAAGAGGGTGTCTTCTTGAATAGTGAGAAGATTTACTTTTCACTGTTATGAGTGAATTGTTTCATAAGTTGTAAGTTTTCATCCCATTTTACCCCTGTCATAAATACTCTGTCTTTGCTCAGAGTATAAAGGAAAATGTAGAATTAAGTGGTCATGGAGAAGAGGATATAAGTGTAATGGAAACAGACCATCAGAAACAAATTTTAAAAACAATGCAAAGATGAGAAAAAAAATAGGAAAAGGAAGAAAATGTGCATTATGTTCCCTATCTTTAAAAAATACACAACTTCCATACTGAGCATCAACTGCTAGAAAATTATTGATCCTATAGCAGGAACAAAGTTTTTCTTTAGAAAGATTTCAGAAAGTTTGTTGAATGAGCTAGGGGTATGAAATTTATGTAAGCTGTTTGGAGCAGGAGCTATCTTTTATGCATTTGTACAACAGCTAGCACAAGATATTTGTAAAAGTCTCACCAGATAAATGGAGTTATTGGGTACTGTCACCTAAAATGCAAATAACAGTAGCAAAAATAATAATAAATCTCTCTGTACTAAACAGAATTTTAACTCTAAATCACAAGTGTTTTATGTTCCTTTTTTGAAAAGCTGTTGCATGTTTATCCAGCCAAACAAATGAGGTATGCTGGATCTCAAAGCTCTAAGTGTTAAAGGCCAGATTGGATGGGGCTCTGAGGAACCTGATCTAGAGGACGATGTCCCTTCCTATGGCAGGGGGCTTGGAACTAGGTGATCTTTAAGGTCCCTTCCAACTCAAACCATTCTGTGCGTCCTTGAATCTATAAATCTCTAGAGAAGAAGTGCACAGCATCCTGGAAGACTGAGGTATAAAACCAACAGGAGCCAAGAACCTGCCAGCAGTTTCCCAGCCTTCCTGTGCAATGCTGAGCCTGCCTCTGCAACCTGGACACCAAGCCTGATGTTGGAGCTAGCCTCTCCACAAACCACCACGGGGTGTTTACCAGGCTGGAAGAAAAGCTCTATTGACACTTTTTTTTTGTCCTCGGAATTACAGAATCCATGAACAAAAATATACAGCACAACAATATATGACCTATCCTAGTCAAATGCAGGAAATATAGATGTGTCTCTGTGTATGTCTATGTCATTGAAAATACAGTCGTAGAACCTCCAGGAAACAAAATGGGCTATAGAAACAGTGACAGCAGCAACTATAGATGAGTAAAGACAATGGTTGGCCATGATTTCTCCAAAACAAATAGATACACTAAGAATTCACACAAAAAACCCAGTCAGGGTCTCCAGGCTGTCTCTTCCTCATCTTGTCTCCTGGTCCTCATGTTAACATTTTCTGTTAATTTAATTCCTAAAGTGTCTCAGCTGAGATCATTTGTAGTATTATCACATATTCTATAGTAAAAAAATTGTCTTTGCTTTCACGGCACTCTGTTCTCATGAAGTGGCCTAATAGGTGGGTGACAAACTGAGTGTAAACCCCACGTGTGCTAGCTCCTACTCCCGGGGACTTAAACCTTTCTTATCTGCTTTCATCTGACTCACCAGTGTACCTGGATGGAAAAAATCCCACCTTAATAATGACATGCTAAAAGGAACGGTGACAGTTCTCTGTGCTTGCTTTCCCAATTGCAATAATACCCACCTGAGGCAAATGCAGTTGTGTAAGTTGACACAATGCACACAAGCTCCTATTTGCTCACATTCCGTAGTTAACGGGTAGTCAGGCAGACTGGTGGGATCACATCATGACCACAGAGTTGACAAAAACTCTGAGTCTGGAAAGATGGCCTCACGTTTTCCAGACTCCTGTCCCAGGGAAGAGGAGCTGGGGCCAACATCCCAAGATTCAGTTGTAGCTAAAGACCAGCAAGTTCTCCAGAAATTGCAAATTTTCCCAAAAATACAGTTGCATGGGAATGAATGAAAAGATAATTCCAGATGAAAGAAGAAATTATAGAGAGCAGAGTTTCAAAAATGTCACACACCCATGGTAACAGGGTTCATTTCTAAAAGGTGTAAATGACATTTTTTCACATAGTTCTCACTGTGGCATTTCGATAAAGCTGCTCTGAGTTGCTTCTGTCTTGGCAGATGCTCAGCAGCTCTTTTTTCCCCTCCTTGCTCTGTCAGCAGCATCTGGCTGCAGTGTTTCCACCTCTGCAGCTGTTTCTCAGCTGTGCACACAGACGAGTAGGGCAAGGGGCTGACACACAGCCATCGGGAAACGAGGCAAGAGAGGGAAATGCTGGCTGGAAAAGAGGTTATGAGGGGCCTAGAAGTCATTTCCAACCCTGAAGAAAGGATAAGGCTCAGGTTTGCCAGTGCTCTGTTAGGTGCCGGTGGCAGGACAAAGAGGTCAGTGTTGTGCACATCTGCCTCTGCAGATCCTCTTTAGACCAGAGGATGTGGTGGGCCAGCAGGGTAATGACAACATCAAGGGCAGGCCCTGTGCCTCTGCACAGTGTTTTCTCTCTTTCTGTGAAACAACTGCTCATAATCCCTTCATAAAAATCCCAACTGCTGACAGGGAGCAGCTTTAAAGTGAAACACCTGCTCACTGTTAGGTGCTGGGGCACTGACTCCTCCGTGGTCTGTACCAGGTGTTTGACTCCATGTCAAGCTGGGTGGGCAGATGGAGGAACATGGCTCTGTGACACTCTCCTACTTCCATCGCTGACTGGCCTTTCCTGTCCCTCCTCACACTTCTCTCCCTTTCTCCTGTCTCTCTACCCCACACAATGGAGCGGAGGCCCAGTGAAATGGCAGCACTGACAAATGCTTTTGCATGTTATCAGTCTGGGGTGATTGTGTTTCTCCAAAGCACACCAAGGGCGTCATGGATCTTATCTTGCGCACAGCTGTCACTGCTCCAGAAAGGGACAAGCAGAAGTTAGCTGCTGCTGATGATGATGATGCTTACTTGGATGCAAGGGTTGGTAAAATTCTTTTTTTACCAGCTCAGCTGTTTGAGAGATTCCTAGCAAAGCAAACCAAGGCAATTTCTTTCTGAGCAGGATTGCTTTCCACCTTCTCAAGGCTCACAGTCTTCCCCTGCTGCTGTTGGCTGGCATTAATTTAAAATATACAGTATTAGGAGCTATGCCAGTGCCCATGTGTTTCCTTTTTAGAACAGCTCATGATATAAAAATATTGTTAGTTCAGACATGAAAATAGACCAGACAGGCATATAGGCAAGACTTCTGCTGATCAGAGGAAGTATGAGTATCGGGATAAGAGGAGGAGAAAGCTGCTTTAAATGCTCCTGAGTCCAGCAAGGTGTCTTCCAGAGGATCAGGAGTACAAGTGCAGTTCCTCCATTTCCAGCCCTGTGTGCTGATGACTCACCACCTCCAGGACCTCAGTCCTGGTTCCCCGGCTCCTCTGGGATCCAGAGTTATGTCAAGGAAAACAAGAAGGAACCAGCTTTTTTCCCGTCATCCCCGGCAATTCCCCCTATGTGGCTAAAGAACAGCACATGTCCTGCTTAAACTCTTAGCCCTCTCCAAAACTCCCACCAGACAGGGTGACTTTGCATTGCCTCTTATTCAGTCTAGTAAGTAAATACCACTCTTTGGCCTTATACCTGTTTTTTATGCTTAGTTTTCTTCAGCTGTGGTGGGATTGCTGGGGTAGCCGTGGGATGCTGACATGGAAAGAATGAAAATTTTGAAATCTGCTTGCCAAGCATATTCCAAAGACGAACTTTGGAAACCCATGTTTTGTTTTTGTGTCTGTACATTAAATTAATCTCTCCAGTAAGCCAGGTTTGCTCAAGAATGTGATTTTTGAGAAGGAGTGGCAATTAAAATTCCTTATGTACTTTCCACCCTTAGAGCTGAGGCCAACGCATCTTAAAAAATAAAAGCAAACCACAAACACATGTGAGCACTGTGAGCATCTGATCACCTGACTTGAATCAATTGATATTTACTTATCTGAACCTTGTTTTTCAAAAGTTTTGACTGACACAAGCATTCCCTCTGATCTCTTTATAGGGATGCCTACCAGACATCAGGCAGACGGAGGGGGGAAACTGGCTTTTGCTCCAATGGTTGCCATACACGTTCTCTTTTTCCTATGAAACCTTTCTAAAAGCCTCTAGGATCTATTTGAAGGAGAGTCATTAGTGAAGGTGAAGAAAAAAGAAACATATTTTCATTGCTTTTAATGCAATGGTTAGAAAAACAAGTATGAACCTTTTCTCTAGCCCCTGTGTCCTATTTATTCCTTTTATTGGCTTTTCGCAGTCTTGGGTTGTCTATATACAGTACAACACTTTGAATAGGGCCCCAGTGGTCCATGAGTTTAGTCAAGAACTTAAGTCAGACTTAGTCTCTAAAGGACTTTTTTTTTTTTCTGATAGCAGAATATTTCCACATGATTTGAGGTTTAAAATGTGATTTTTTTAATTGTATTTTTTTTACATGAGCTGGCTGTTGAATCTCAGTGAGACTCAGCCACCTAACCCTCTTAGGCTTCCTTGGAAATCCCACCCTCAGCCAGATAAAGCATGGTATTTTAGCTGAGGAATGAAGTTAGCATTCACATGGATGTCTGATCCTATGTTTTGTTGTTATTAGAAGACAGAGGGGGACTGGACAGCAGAATAATTAACTATGGAACTTTATCATTCTGTTAAACAACATCTGATGCCAATAACAGAGGCAAGAAAGCAAGGTCAGAGCAGAAATGAGGCTCTCAAAAACAGCTGCTGGAATACGAGCCATTTGCTTCCTGCATTTAAAATGGAAGACCTGAATGCCCTACTTGATCTCAATGAGAAATGGAAGTAGAATCAAAATGGAGGGAAGTAGGGCCATGCTAAACAGGAGGCACAACTCCTTTTTTTCCTTTCTTTCTTTTTTTCTTTTTGTACACTTTAGAAGACTCCTATTCTGAGAAATATGTTTTAGCTTTTATAGACTGGTTTGTTTGCACGGTTTGAAGAGCTACAAGTTTAAAAAGTAAGATGGGAAAAAATGCAGATATGTCTAAAAATAATTCTAAATATATAATAAATGCACAGTCTCAGTTATATTCTTCAGTTTTATTCAGAGGATTGCAAACATGAGTTTAAGAAAACTTGTTTGTATATAAGAAGTAGTATAAATATGCTTATAAAATAAATATAACCTTTTTTCTGTCAGGAATACTACTGAAAAGTGTATGTGTGAGTATATATATGTATTTATATATATACACACACATGCACATACATACATACATGTGTGGAAGTGGGGATGATATTCAGACACAGTAAGGAGCAGTATCAGGACTTTCTTCCCCTTGTCAATACACTCCTGTCTGGGAGGGAAGGTAGCAGCTTTTTAGCAGTGTGATGTTACTAATATGAGCACCTTACACATCACAGGCACTTAGCATATGTGCAAATAGTGCAGGAAAGTGGACTTAAAGAAATAGATACAGTTATGTCTGAAACTAGATCCCACAAAACATGAATAAAGACAAATAGCACCTTATTTTTCCCTTTTTCATCATGAACTCTGTGCTTAAATGCTGGTTCAGTAGGGATGCATGAGCACCATCTTCTCTTGAAACATTAACAGCTTGTCCTTCAGCATCTGGACTGTTACTAACTTAACCCAATTCTGTTTAAATAGTAAGGTGGAGTGAGCAGGCTTGTTGGTTTGGCTTGGTTTGTTGGGGTTTGTTTGTTTGTTTGTTTTATTTTGTTTGGGTTTTTTTGTTTTGCTTTGTTCTTTAATATGGCCTAGCAGAATAAAACAAGTTAAAGAGCTTTGGCTTAGTTGAGACCCTAGATTATCAGGCTTTAGCTGCACGCACGCAAATTTAGCAGTGAATAGCAACTTAGTCCAGTCTGTGTCAAGGCCAGGGAAATCACATTTTGGGGAAGAGGCAGTGCCCATTCCACAGCCTTTGAAGATTGCAGCTAACATTAGATGATGGCTGCTAGCCAGAGAAAGAAAACATTTTTCCCTCTTTTGCAATATATCCAAAAGCCACACTTTCAGGGGTTTCTATAAACCTTTCATACATTGAAGAAAAAATATAGATCCTCCCATTCACCTGTGAACTAAAAGCTGAGAACTCAGACACAGAGGTGATTTTTTTCTGGGTTTGAAGGACATTAAGGAAATGTGTATCATATCATTGTACCCATTAATGTCAGTTTAATACAAATACATGGTCAGTTTTTAGCTGTATTTAGGGGCACCTAGTCTGAGTCTCAGGCTTCAAAGTGGGTCTGAATTTCAAGAGTGATTACTAGTCACCCTATGAAAATCAGACCCCTTTTGACTTTAGCACCCTTTGCATTAGACATCTCATCTCTTCTGAAAACCTTAAATTTTCAAAAACTATACCTATGGAAAGAAAACCCAAAAATTTAGTCCTCAGGGGCCCAGGCAAGTCTCTGTGACCATGTGTGAAAGGCAAAAGGGCGATCAGAGTTCAGACTTGTTACCTTTGAGGGGCCAGATCTCTGAGTCACCATAATAGTGGCTGAAATACCATATTTTCCCAGTTCCTCTGACGAGAAACCTGGATGTCAGATGAGGAAAACTGTGATTCTTATGGGAAAAAAATTTGGTAAACATGTTTCATGTCAAGCATGGTACGCCCACACAGACAAATCCAGCTTGCGGCCCTCTTAGTTTTTTCTCCTTATTTAGTTAGAAAACATATATGCCAATATAATCTTTTCCATTTTCTTGTGGCTGAAGCCTCACTTGTGGGCTCCCAAAATGACACCACTGAAGAGCAGGGCCTAACCTCAATGTTTGCTGAAAAAACACAGGAAAGGCAGCACCTCTACTGAGGAAGGGAGTAGAAGCAGTGAGCACTATTTCGAAACAAGTGGACAAACAAAAATATACAAAGCAGCCACTACAAAGTGAGTGCATCTCTTCTAATTTCTTGTGGATATCTAAGGTGAATCAAAGCCAAGCCAGACTCTTATGCAACTAGAGGGAAAGAGTCCACATGTTTAGGCCATTTTCTCATGGCATTTCCTGATGAAAAACTGCAAAGCACAACAGTTCTTGCTCTAAGTTCCTTTGTGTTTGTATATTGTTCCACATAGAATAGACACTGATAGCAAAGATCCAGCTGCTTTTTTTTTTGCTTTTTTTTTTTTTGCTATTTTGAGGAACAGTAAGTTTCCATTTTGGATGGGAGACGAGGAATTTTTCTGAGGACAGGTGTCAATGTGAGGCAGAATTTTTTTTCTCCTGTTAATTCACTCTCTTTCTCAAAGGATCTGGGGTTTGCAGTGAGTATCCATGTTGGAAGCAACATGATACAAGCATTTACCAGTATTATTTAGTAGGAGAGATCCTCCTAGCATGCTTTTAGAGGCTGTCAACAAAAAATACTCATTATAACTTAGTCCTATCCAAAAGCTGAGTAACTGTTTTACAGAATTCCTGAGGAATATACAAGAAATACCCATATGCACAATGATAGGTGCCAGAGAAATCAAATCCCTCCATCAAAGCTGTATTTATCTTACAATCCTCTTTTTTCTTTTTTTTTTTTTGGCTAGAAAGGTCATTTCAATTAGCAAGTGGGGGCAGGGAGTTATTGTTGGTAGGCACAGCCCCATATTGATGGTTCCCCTATACGTCAGCGCACGAGCATTAACATTGCTCAGATAATCTTGCTGGCAAGGAAAGAAACAACTATCATGTTACTTGAAGGAACTGAAGCTATATTGTACACCAGTCATTAGCCTCCTTGAATCTGCTCATAATGGTGAATGCATCATTCTGCCTGCCTGCAACTCGTGTAACAAACAGCACAGCCAAGTCTTTTCCAGTTCTGTTATTCTGTTTTAAAAAACACTGACATTTTCTTAAACAGACATAATTTACAATTTTAAGTAACACAACGGTGCCTTGGTGTGCAAGGGCCAGCAAGCAAACAAGACTCCTTTCACAAAGGTAAAAAAAAAATAAAAAACACAGTCTCGTGCTCTCTGAGGTCACCACGGCTTAAAACTGGGGTGAGGGGTGAGAAACCAGGACCTTTCTGTGACTTATCTTTGGCTTTGGAATATTTATTGTGCTCCCAGAGCAGAAAGCCCTAGTGCAAGTAGAGTTGAAAGCAGTGTGCAATGCCCTCTGGGGACGTCAACTGCCTGTGTCTGCACCATCCTATCCTGTGTCTACACCTACCGCACCTCAGGCAGCAGTTTTAGGGACTGAGCACCCATGCTGTTTTAATCTCTGATTTATAGTCCCAGCCTGCCTGACTTCCCCTGACTGCCAACATCACATGGGAACACATCACCACATCAGGAGCACTCACAGCACCAACCAAAGTGTCCTCCATACACCAGCTGGTTGAACCACCTTGTCAGGCACTTCCTGGAGCATCATCCACCTGCCACCATGTATCCCCACCATGGCATGCCCATACTACTCACATTTCAAAGTAGAAATATATAAAAAAATTATAGAATTTTTAGGATGGGTTTAGCTAGGAGGGGTGCCCTTCACACCCATCATCTATGTGCCACCCATCTACTCCAGAAAACACAAGGTGGTGCTCACAAACAGGCAAGTGAAGTCCTGACATATGGTGAAGTATTAGTAAATAACATGAATTCCCTTCTGGTGGGCACTAAACAGAAAACACTGTTCTGTTTATGGCCCTGGCACAGCTGGGCTTCTCTGCTGCTGCAGTGCTGCCTGGACAATTCAACTTGTCTGAGTCTAGCAGCTGAAGACAGATCACAAGCACATGACATTGCAGACCTCCAGGATGAAAATAATGGCATAGTTGTCATTGCTGAACTTCTGTGGCATCAGTCAGGGTGCCAGCTAAGGAGTGGATGCACTTCCCTCTCCTGCCTTTTGTAGAAGCTGCTGCAAAGTGCCACAAAAGTGGCCTTTTCTCTCTGTAATTTGATTTTTGCTCTCTATTTTTCCACGTTTGGAGGACAACCTGCTTCCCCCTGTGGGAGACAGTAGCATACACCATAAGGTAAATCTGTTTTCTGTCACGGGATGTTAACTGAGGGCATTAGTCTTGAATCACAGCCCCTGAATTAGTGTGGCCTGTGGGAATCCCCTTATCCCTGCCTGTCATGACAGTGGGTTCGTGTTTCCCCCAGGAGAGCACCTGGCTGCCCACTGTTCCCTCTGTTGCCCTCCCTTTGTGCAGGCTGCAAAGGGTAAGGGCACCAGCGTGGCACTGTCGGATACAAGCGACGAGAGGCAGCTATGGCTTTACATGACCTACTAAGCAGTTTTATTTACTCACAGCTAAATAAATCATCCCATATGTAACTCTCTCGGGCAAAACAAATAAATAAAAGTCTTTCTTTACCTGAGGGTTATCAACTCTGGGTTAGTGACATGAGGTCCAGAATCCAAAATCCTTCACTAAGAAGTCTGTCGCTCTAATTCACCAGACCCTGCAACTGCACCAGGGAGGAACAATCTCTTGACTGTGGCAGCCCATGAAAAGTATGTGACTGCTACTTTAAATTAGTGATGGATTGAAAACAGCAGGTGACACGCAAGCTGCAGCACCGGTGTTGTCTAATAAGTGAGCAGAACCACACTGCAAGGGCAAATTCTTGTCTCCCAGAGCAGCTAAAATGAGAAACACAACAGTAACACAGCCTGGAGGGCTGTTAACAACTGTCCCAGACTTAGATGCTCTGCATCACAACCACTTTTTTTTGAGTGTTGGGGCTTTTATTTTTATCAGCGATGTTTAATCAACATTGGGTCATGGAAATACTCAAAAAACAGCATTAATGGAGGGAAGAAAACAATGTCTTTACATTATAGGTTCCAAATGAGATCATAAATGTCCCAAACAGTGTGACAAGGCTGCTGTCATGGTTTATGACTGAGCAGAAACAGGAAGCCTGGTGACTCACACGTCATGGCCCATACCTGTACATTTCCAGAAAATTTCTCAAATATGAGTAGTTCAAATAGCTCAGATAAGGATTAGGTAAGAATGCAAATATCAGGGCTTTATATGAAAGTAATTCAAGCTATGAACCTTTTCCAGAACATCTTAGTCTGGGGTACACTCCCTGTGTACATTCAGCCATTTGGTCACTTTAACCTTTTGCTGAAGAAGAAAGTTTGATAATATTTTCTTTGTTCACTCTTCCTTATCTTCTGAAACTTCCATGCCCATCAGTAAAATAACATGATCCACAGGGGAAATTGTCCTATTTTTCTATTGTCTACAGGCTACAGAAAATTTGAAGTCAAATCTGAAATTTAAAAATTGGCAGAATATGAAGTCAATATTAACTAGAAACTACAGCATAAAGTATATTAGTTTGATCAAAGCAATATTCTATATCCTATGGAATCTTTTGAAGAATATTTAGAAGGAAAACAAGTGGGAAAAATCTCTCTGTGCCAAATTTTGAGCTGTTTTTTAAACACACATCAAGGCAAAGCCATAAAGCAGCCAATTGCCTGCATCTTCTGCCAAGAGCAGCATTCCCTCTCTCTCTCTCCCCCTCACTTTTCCCCTCCTCCTCCCTCCAAATGAACAAGATCAAGATCAAGAAAATTGCATCAAGTCCCGAACGTTTCAAGTTTGCAGGAATATCATATTCACGTGAGTCACCACTCCACACACACACATACCCACACTTCTTCTTAGTTGTTCTGCTGCTGCCACAACCAAGGAGCAACCACAGGACTTTGAAGGAAGACAAGGAAACAGGGAATCTGGTAGCCAGTGAAAAGCTAAAAAGCAGAAGTAGGGTTACAGACTGAGGGAGAGAGCGGGGAGCACTTGCTGTAGATGCCAAAAAATTACACCCTACAGCTGTGTGCTAATATTATGATTATTATTTTGGCAGAGGCTTTTTTGTTTTCTTTCCCAAGCTGATCCTGCTCCCCTCTTGTGCAGGTATTGAGCTTGTGCTGGGCCAAAAAAGCAAAAGAAACAAGGCCATCAGTTTTAGATTTGCTGTGCTCTGTCCAAGATATATAGCACATGGCAGCAAGGGAAAGCAGGAGACGAGGGAGAAAAGAACTGTGTTAATGGTTGCAGCCTGGGTAAAGACCTTTGACTTTTTCTATACTTTTAGTTCAGAATGAAAAGGTGACAGGGATGAAGAGAAAAAATGCTAATTCCCAATTGCCTCTGATGTAAATAATTAATGCAAATAACTTGGTGTACCTGATTAGCCTGAAGATCCGTGAAGACATTAAAAAAGCTTTAGTACCAGGATATTTTATTGGAGGAGGTTATGGTCAGATCCTTCTCTCTATCAGTCTTCGTTCATCTGTGAAAATACAGTGCCATTATCATTACAGACCTTTCATAGCCATCACGAGTTTACATCAGCCCAAGCCCTCTGCACACCACATGTTGAATCAGCAGTCTTCCAAACAGCACTGTTCATGACAGGCACTGATGTCCAGTGGTGGGAAGGCAGTTTTAGTTCCTTGATAGTCTGAAAGATGTCTTACGTACAGTTAAACTACTGCATTTGTGCAGAATTATTGCTTAGATACCCCATTCCGCAGAATTCCCTCCCCCTGCAATTTTTCCTTTAATCCTTAGAAAATAAAGTCCTGCACTCATTTTTTTGCATCTGTCCAGTAACTGAGAGTCCCTGCAATATGAGACTTCCAAGCACATTTTATCAAAATTCCTTAGCAGAGGGAAGCATGACAAAATGTGAGGCAGTATGGGTACAAATCAGAATAGAGCTTGAATTTGTGAGTGTCAGTCAAGCATGGTTATTTAGGTTATTAACATAAGAAGAGGTGTTCTGCCTTAAACTGAGATTCCAGTATCCCCTATTTCCACTTCCTATTTCCTTTCTTTTTTCCTGTTCTGACGTTTCATATGTTGTTTGTCTCTGTAAGCATGTTACTTTTATCATACATATTTTTCCTTCTGCTTAAAAGCCCTTACAATATTTCATGTACTTTTTGGTCTTTTTGTCTCTTTCATGGCAGCCTCCATTTTCTTGTGTCTGGAACAGCTGCATTCATTTGTCCTCTTTAGGGCCTCGATCCTGAAAACCATCTTAAATCAGAAAACACTTAGGCACATGTTTAGCACTGGGGTTAATTTTTACATGAAGTGCAAGGTAAGCATTCACCTGAAGTTGATCAAAGTTCAACTGCTTTGCCAAACAGGTGCAGATTTTACATATATATATACACACACATACGTGCACATAAGATAAATGTTTTGTTTGAAACTGAACAGCTTTCCAGAAGGAGAACTGCTGGCTCATGAAAAGTATTTGGCAAATTATAGCCTCTGTCTCGGGTACCTAAGACATATTACATTCATCACCATCACTCACCTCAGTGCCTATTAAGTAAGACCCTGCACAAAACACATCTGCTCTTCATCCGTGACACACGAGTGGGGTTTCTTTCCAAACTGGTCATTCCTCTGCTGCATTGGATCTCTGCAGAGAGAAGCAGCCACTGTGGTGGAGTGACAGCCAGGAGAAGCAGCACATCCTGGAGCTGCTCTGTACAAGCAAGCTGTCCACAAGCTTGGATTGTGCAGGAAGCTCTGCAAAGCAGCTACGCTGACCTGCCTTTGCATGGGCTGTACAAAGCTTCTCACCAGGGACATGCAGAGGCGTGTGGCATGGCCACAGATCCACGGCACACAGATAGACACCCAGAGAGCTCTCTTGTGACAAGCAGGTCCCTCTACTCCACTCTTGTGGACACCACCTGCAGTGCTGCATCCAGCTCTGGGAGCCCCAACATTAGAAGAATGTTGACCTGTTAGGGCAAGTACAAAGGAGGGCCACAAATATGATCAGAGAGATGGAGCACCTTTCCATGAAGATAGGCTGAGAGACTTGGGGTTGTCCAGCCTGAAGAAGACAAGGCTCTGGGGGGAGACCTTATAGAACCTTCCAGTACCAAGACAGCTGCAGAGAACTTTCCACAAGGACTTCTAGTGACAGGATAAGGGATAATGGCTTCAAACTGAAAATGGGTAGATTTAGATTAGATATTAGGAAGAAATTCTTTACTGTGAGGATGGTGAAGCACTGGAACAGTGACACCCAGAGAAGCTGTGGATGCCCCATCCCTGGAAGTGTTCAAGGCCACGCTGGATGGGGCTTTGAGCAATCTGGTCTACTGCAAGGTGTCCTTGTCCATGGCAGGGAAGTTGGAACTAGATGATCATTAGGATACCTTCCAACACAAACCATTCTGTGATCTTGTGATTCTATGATCCAAATTGCAGTGCAAGCACCTCTACAGCAAAAGGGAACTCAGAAGACCTTTCATTAATATGCATTGTTCCTACTGAAGTTTATGTGTACCCTCAATTATTCATTTTTTTCACTCAACTCATGTTGCAGTGTTCTCCCAGACTGCACACAGACACGCACATAGGAACCCACATACCTACACATGCCTTTAACAGGGCTTTGTTCCATCTTGACCGGGGCCCCTTCACTTTGTCAGCCAGATAGTCAAAAAGACGGGAGTATTAATTTCAAGCACAGGATAGATATGGCTTTAAAACCAGAGCTGTTTCCCATGCAGAACTGAAGAATGTGGGCAGACGAGTTTGCCTCTGCTTGTGCTATTGGTGTCTTCCAGCAATGGGGCTTGACCCCCATGCTCCCTTCATCTCTTTTCCTGGATGAGTCACTTTTTCTAAATCTGTTCTCAGGTGCTCTGTTTTCACACTGTATTGGGAACTTGAACTGTGAATTCTTCTGGCAACAGCTTACCTGAATATCTGGGCTTTATGAAGCCTATATCCAACTGGGGATTCAGTTACTGAATCAATTCAGATATGCCAAGGGTACCAAATGTGTTTAGGTATTTTGCTGAACAGAGACAGTATTAGCACTAATAAGAACTAGTTCCACAAGAAAGGAATTGTAAAACTGGGAATCTTCTGGTTTTGTTTTACTTCTGCTTTCAGAGACTGGTCTCAGTATAAGACCTTGGGTGAGGAAGCAGAAAGGCAATTACTTCCAGTGTGCTGGGCGAATTTTCCAGAGGAGGGAAACTGAATGTTTGATGTGTTCCCCAAGGCCAATGTTCCACAATTATAGAAATATACTACCTCCCCTGTAACTCTGTGAATATAAAATGAAGCATCTTACCTACCATTAATTAGCTGTATTTTGTAGTTTTATGGACATCGAACATGGTGTTCTAATTTGCATACATTAACATGTAATTTACATGCTCACTGCAAGGTATTCAGTTTTATTGCCATTACCTTTTGTGGCCTATTTCTCTAATGACTGTAATGGAATACAAAAGAGATTTCTCATTGTGTTTACGCTGTTACCTTATACATGAGTTTCAGAATAATGTGTCATGCTGAGAAGTGGGAATTTTCATGCAAAAGGATTTGCTTTCTAGTTTGAGCCACTTTGTGACCACCCACTCTGCTGAATTTTCTAATTCTTCCTATATTTCCTTAGCCACTGCTCTTTTTTCACCCACATAAGGACACAAAATGTTTTAAAAGTCAGGTACAAGTGTAGAGACTTGCTCCATTGCCTGCACTAAATAAAGAAAGTCAGACACAAGAATTAATGGGTTCTACTCTGTCTATCAGCACCTAAAGGCACAGAGAGAGAAAAATAATCTGCAGCTGGGTGAAAGCTGAGCAGGGTCAAAGGGCAGTGCCTGCATCTGCATTCACTGAGAGGCAGAGAGGAAAAATAAAGGGTCTCTTTTTGTTGCAGCTCAGCACTATTTTAGAAAGTGCAGATACTAACTTAATTACCACAGTTCCCTTTTGCACTAGAGCACTGCAGCAGGCTATAAATCAATACTTAAGGTCACATTGCTAAAAGCACTGAAAAAGAGTCTTTCCTCTCACTATAGCATGTTGTTTGCTGCTCCTGAAGCAGTGTCACAAGAGTTCAATATCAGAGACAGAACAGGGCTGAAACAATGATTACAAAAGAAATCAGAATTGCAAAAACGTAAGGTGCAAAGCGTGCAAGTCCAGTTACAGCAGATGCCATGACTGCATCAAACCTTCCGTCCTCTCCCAGCTGAGAGACAGGAGACACAGCAGCAGGTGCCCGGGAGTATGAATACATTTCATTCGGGGCTGAATTTTTATTCTGGAGGCCAAGTTGATGGGAAAAGAGCACATCTGAAAAAATTACAGTTATTTCTGCTGAGTATATCTCTGGCAAATTTATCACACATCTGAAATCAATTATACATATGCATGCATGACATCTTATTTCAATAAATTGTTGGAAATGGGGCTCAGGAGTTGCAAAAATAGATTTTTTTTTTTCCATTTGCCTTTCTATTATACCTGCTGACCCAGATATTTCACAACCTTTGGAAAGGAAAACAACTCATATGAGATTGGGAAGATATGGAAAAAGCCACTTCCAGCTGAGATACACTTGGCACAGCATTTAATGGCTTAGCCAGAGGGAGGTTTCTTTACGTTTGGGTTCACACTGGCAGTGTGCAGCCAATACTAATATTAGATAGATAGACAGAGGACTTGCATCCAGGTGCCCAGGATACTACAGGAATGAGACACAGGATCCCATAAACGCCTAGTTTAGATGCCAGAACATCTACAGCTTTGCTGTTTAGAGACTAATTTATGGAGCTTGTAAAAACTGTAATTGCAGTTGGGGTTTGAGAGATGTTTGGAATTAAAGTTAGAAATCTGTCCAATATTAAAACACAAATTTCAAGAAAATTTTTATTTTTAAAACACAAACAGATTTCTACCTAAATTGAAATTTAATTTCCAAACTTGCATGTTTCCTTAGGAGAGACATGAATCCCAGACACTGGTAAGCACACTGCTAAACAGGGTTTTTAGTCTGGGTGTGAAGTGGCACGGATGCATTCAATTTAGAGCTACTGCTTCTAGGTTCCCTGAATTTCAGCCCAAACACGGCTTGAAGTCTGATGAACAAGTGGGAAAGTGTGGACAAACGTCCAAGAGCTAATCATGTCAGCCATGCCCTGTGGAACCCATCAAGGCATGCTTTGATTTAAAAGAAGAACCTCAGACAATGCATTTTGGACTCCTCAAATCAGATTTTATGACAGCAATTTTTGTGAAAAATTTCTGAGGAGAAAGAGTGTGATGTCATTTTGAGTTGATGTGAGGATTATTTTTTACCCTTTTGCACAAGTACGAATAGCCTCAGTAACCTGTGACGTGTCTGTCCTGATAGCACAGTCTCCAGATTACTGGAGCCAACTTCCTGAGACATTGTTTGATGAGGAACTGGCCTAGATTCTGGCATGTAGAGGAAAAAATTGTCCACGTGCATCTTCATAATTAGGTGTAAAGGCAAAGCTAATCTATTTCCTTTGATTCTTTGTCGGCAGGGCTCATGCATGGCTAGTAAACGTGCTGGCTAGGAAGAAGAAAAAGACATTATTTTTCCTTTTAAAAACATTGGTATTTTGATGATGGGCATTGCTTTAGTTCATAAACAGTTACAGAGACAGGGCTTCCTTTGAAGTTACTAATGCAGTTTTGGATGTATTTAGGTTGGAAAATTTTGAAAGCTTACAGACCGAATGGATAAGTATTTGTGGCAAAATTTGACGAAGCTTCTGTATTCCAGTAAAAACAAGTAAAATCCCAATATTCAAAGCTATGCCCAGAGTAAATTTACTACTTCCTAATTCACTGATGTACTCTTGATTTGAAATCATCAACTAAGGCTTCTAAGTCTGCTATGATTAAATTAAGTTTGATTCAACTTTTCTGAAGGGTTAAGTAGTGCTACGGAAGAAAGGAAGCCTCAATGTACTTTAAATCAAAGGAGATTAGACAATGCCTAAATGTCTGACAACACAATATTTGTAATATTATTTACTACAACAACAGCCATTAACTATGTGTTCCAAGTGTAACTATATTTCTTTAAAATGGATGGGGATAAAACATTGTGCCAAAACTTCAGAAAATGGGAAGTTTTCAGAAGAGACATGCAATACCTTGAAAGAAAGGTGTAAAGTATGACTTAAGAAAACCTTAAGGGAATGTTTTCTACATGACATATAGAACTAAACTTTTTTGATAGTGACTGGAGCTGTTGTGTGAGACAAGTAGCGTAAAACTAAAATAAAAAGTCAGATTAGGCCTCAGTTTTATGTTATCTGAGATTTGCACCATTGCATTTCTGCCACTGAGGAAGCCTTTTTTATGGAAAGATGGATGGCACTGATCATTAATCACAGGTTTGCTCAAGCAGTGCCACCATAAATACTGAATATGCATAAAATCACAGCTGAACCTACAATGACAGTTTTACTCTTCCACAGACTATCATATGCAGAAGTGATGTAGAGAAAGCCACTTACATAAACCGAATAAAAACAATAGGATCTCTTACTCATATCCAGCACATTTTGCTTGAGGGGTGCACTAAGACAATACTGTTCAGCTTGAAATTCTTGAATACTGTAGTTTTCGTCCTTGATACGGGCAGATAGTCTTCAGCCATAGCGAGTCTGTGCTTTCAGATTTCAGAGAAAGAAATCTGGTCATTTTTTCTATATTATTTGAATAGCTTTTCTAAATGCAGCCTCATGAACATGCATTTCCTTTACATTCAGTGTGTCGTATTCAGATCTATATATGCTGTCAGATTAAAGGTCATGCAGAGAGCTGAAAATGCCCTTACCTAATAATATTAAACATGCATAAACATGCGTGTATAAATCTATATACACATATTTCTGTGTCTGATACATACAGCACCGTCTTGATTCACTAATTGATAAAGATGGAAGGAATACTGTTATTTCTAAATACCTGTCTTATCTATATTCCTTCCATGATTTGACAAATCTACAGGATCAAATTAAAGGAGTTTCTCCTTGAGGTGTTACAGAAGCACAAAAGTATTTGTGGATTTTGAGAACTAGAACAAGCAACAAAATTCAAACAGATTCAAGTATCCACTCCAGGAAGTCTTTGTGGATTTTCCACATAAAGGATTAGTCCTTTAAGCTATATCGTAGTAATGTTATGAGACTTAGTTACTGTAAATAAGGCACTGAAGTGTTTTATATGGTTTTGCAGAAGAGTTTCTGTGTAGGAGGCACATTCTCTCGGTGTATAAAGATATTGTTAAAACAGTACCAGATAAACTACTCCCAGGGAACTTGAATAACCAAAAGAGTTATTGATACTAAAAAGTTAAGAAACTGTGCAGCACGTTCTAAAGGACCGTCTACTGGTTCTTCAAATGGTCAAAAATATCCATAAACCCATCAACAAACATGTCAGGCTTCAACAAGTTGAAATTGTACCTAGTAGTAGATGTTCTCTCTGTGGTTTTCAGTTATTTGGTCTGTTCATTTGGTGTTTTGTGATTTGCTTTGTTTTTCTACTGGGGATTGAAAGACTCAGATGTTTAAAAAAAATTGAAGTATTTTGGCCAAAATGCAAAACAATTATTTGAGATGTGCTGCCACAGCATCTCCTGACCTAAGAAGCTTGTTTACTTTGTGCCTCAGGATTATCAATTGGTAGACCTTTTTGGCCAGACTCCATGTCCCACAGCCTACTCCTTCGTTTTCTTCCTGGGTCAAGATGCAGGAGAGGTACCCTTGATAAAGAGGAATGACACCTCAGAAAAAACATCACATATTAGGCTAGGGAGGTGGATAGACAGGAAGACATCTTTAATCTTTGTGGAAACATTAACTGTTTAAGGAGAGGACACGTGTCCATATATCACCACAATAACACCCAGACACAGTCAAACTGTGGCATAAGCCACACCTAAGACTTGGGAAGCCCATGCAGTTTTGACAGACCTAAAGTCAGATTAGTATTTAGAGGTACAGATTATCCTTTCAGCAGAGGAGATTGACTCCAGTGGGCAGGCATTTCCACTGTGCAGGATAAAGCACGTCTTTGCTGACGTGGGTGCATCCACAGTACAAGTGTTTCAACAGTTTCATGTCACTCTCAAGTGCAGACAGTCCAGACACCGCTGGAGGGGACGTGGAAGGCAGAGAGTCTTTATCAGCCCTGGAAGCAGAAAGGGTTTGCCAACTCACCTAAGGCAGACAAGTTGTCACTGAGATGCAAAAGAAACTCAAGAAAACATGAAAGAACTGGGTGCTGCTGCAGATATATTCCTTAAGCTGTTCCTTTCCTTGTGTTAACTGACAAGGCCAGTAAGAAGCAAAGCTGGATGATTTTTACTCAGTGATGCCTGCAGATATTGTGCTTTTAACAGGAGTAAGGCATCTGCCCCTTGCTGACCCTCTTCTGGCAATGTTAGGCACTCTTGTTTGTAGGATATGCCTTCACAGTGTTTTGGGGATATTGATTAACTCCTTTCTGTGCAGAAAAATGGATTCTCCAGTGGCAGGTTTGAATCTATCCAGTAAAGTGCCAGAGCAGAATCAAAGAGTAAAGCCAAAAATGAGAACAGTAAGACGAACTGCAATAAGGCTTAGAAAGCAGTTCAAAGGCCTGAATATTGAAGGCACAAGTTAGCAGCAGTTCAAGTACTATGGAACTGAGGGGCTTAAAATAGTCATAATACGATATTCCTTAGTGTACCAAAAAAGACCAATGTCAATCAGCTACTCTACCAGTCCATGACAGTGTATCCAGTTCTAGTCTTAGTTCTGTACATTATAATTTTCTTAAAGACAGAAAAATAAAAACACTGTGAAAGAAAATATTTTTCCTTCTTTACAAATAATCTAAAAGAGAAATTTACAAAATACTGTGTATGTTTAATAATTTGTTGATAATGTAAATGGTTTTTCCCTAAAAGATTTCAATCTCTGCCTGAAAGAAACATTTTGAACATCATGAATCCATCCAAACATATCCTGAAGTCATAGCAAATTTAAGCAGGATTACTGCAGCAGTATTCTTGCTTTTGATTTTGCTGACAAAGTTTAAATCTCTGCACCTAATACATACCTCCTGTTTCTCCAAGCCACAAGGAACAGTTTCTAAGACCCAATCTCCATAGCAATCCCTCTGGCTTTTTGGTTTTAAGGAATTTTGGCCTGTGCCACTGGTTATGAGAGCTGGAGAATCTGGGTTACCTGCCAAAAGTCGGGAAACACATGATGAACCGATAAGCACCCCAAAGCCTTGCCTCTGTGATTCCTCATACCTTGAGTCTTTGTACAAAGACCAAGCTCTAATGACCCTATGGCAAATGCCTGCAACTGGAGTAAGGGCTCATAATGTTTCAGAGCACAAGGATGTAAATAGCTGGGTTTTCTGTTCAGATTCCAGTCAGAGGCAAAGCCTGAGGGAACAAGAGTCCAAATCCGAGTGAATGAAGATGTGTTGCTGTGGCTTTACTCACTAAAATACAAGAAGAGTAATATTTAGGGTTTGTACATTTTTTTGGTTTGTTGATTGGGTTTTTTTTGAGTGTGAATGCAAAATGAAATGTTTAGTCAAAGAAGTTAAGGGTCAGAACCAAAACACTTTTTTTACCCCACTGCTCAGTAAGGAAGACCTGTATCATACAGGAAAGAGATACCGGCTTTAAGTTTCTTCCTTTCCTTCCTGAAGCATGATGACATGACTATCTTCTCATACTTTGGCATTTCTTTGTATCCACTGACATGTTTTCCCCTTCTTCTGTGGTCTGTTCTCTGTGCACGCATAGCTTCTCACCCTGCTTTCAGCTGTTCCATTCACAGGATGGGCTTCTTTCCCTCATCCTTCCGTGCAAGTTTACATATTTATCATAATCTGTCTGTATAAGTTGTTAAATACTATTGTGATAAAGCTAAATATGTTTTCTGCTTAGCTAGTTTTCAAAAGAGGGAAGAGAGATACAGAAAGGACAAGCCCAAGAATGATGACAGAACTGGGGAAGGAATTTAGGAGTATTCTCCTACGTTCCTGCTACCATACCACGCTCATTCATATGAGAAAACATGATTAATCCACTTTATGTAGCTGTTACTATTTAGGAAAGCATCCCTCTGTTTTTAATTTTTAGTGTAAAGCTCTTCTTCATTTCATGAGGTGTTTCATGAAGGTATTATCACAGGTGTTTCACTGAGTTTTTTTTTCTCCTGAATGTGTACACCATGATTTTTTTAGTCACCAGATGTTTTTATAAGATATTGATTCAAAAATGGATTGTGTACTTCATTAAAGACAAAAGAAGAAACTCATCCAAAGTAACACATGCGCATGCACACAAATGCACAAACAAGTAAACAAATGAGAGCAAGAATTTAGTGACAACAGCATTTTCCACAGCCTGAGTGATTAGAGAGACCAGTGTTTTATATCAGATAACCTCTTTCTCTCCCCTAAAGCTTTAAATAAACACTTGTGATAATTACAGGTAGCAGCGGAATACAGCACCACGTGTTTCAAAACTGGCATGGATGTGAAAGGGAATAAAAAACACATGGTAGATTAAGCCCTGTGGAGTGCTGATTTTCTGTCACTGTCAGTGTATAGCAAAGAGTCCCATGCTATTTTACTATTTCTGTCCTTGTAATGTATGCCGGATACCTATAATTTATGACACAGAGCCATTGCTTCATGAATTGCACTTCCTTTTAAACTGATGCTGAACTCGTTAGTGGGGGAAATGTGACAGGTCGATAGTGGTTTCTTATCTGCAGGTTAAACATTTTCAGAATAATTCATGGCCAGCAACTGTTAGAACAGTAATGTTTTTATAATTAGAGCTGGAGTGGACTGTTCACTAAGCTTTTGTGCTCCAGCAAACAAGACCCCATCACCATCAGTGTGAAGCTTGTTACCTTCCCATCTGTCAGATTTCAGGGAGGAAACATTCTGAAACTCAGTCTGCTGAGCTTGAAAGAAATGTCCCAAGCACTGAAGCTACCGTCTCTCTGGAAGACTAAGGGTGACTATTTCCAGCCATCACTATTCCAAAACAACAAGTATAATAAGAATGAAGAAATAAGAACATTTACTTTAAAATAGTAACACTTTTTTGGGGTGCAATGTTATTTTTATTTCTGTCCTTGCTACTTTAAATCATTAAGATTTGTGCTTTGAAGCTTGTTTATTATCAAGGCCAGAATCTGGATTTCCAGTACCCTGAGAAAAGGCTACAACTCCTTTGAAATCCCATCATTCAAGGAGACAGAGATTTAGACAGTGAACCGTGAGACTTACGACAAAAATCACAAAAGCTCACTCTAAAAAGGTCACAGTCCAAATGAGATCTTCCTAATGCAAGTTTAATTGCTTTGTTAAGCCATATCAACTTACATCAATGGAGAATCTAGTTTGGTCTCTAATTTCAACAGTGCACATGGTCCAACAACTGTACAAGTTACCTGTAAATGGGTATTTCTCTGTGTTTCTCAAGAATCAGAGTATACTCAAGTACTCAGTACAAAGGCATAAAAGCGTGTTCCAGTTTGTGCAGTCTGCCTTACAGATCTTTTTATGTTAGGTGAATTGCATCCCAGGTAGGTTTAACCCAAAATTTCCTTGTTGAAATATGCAAATATTCCAACGGACTATTTTGTCACAATTGAGATCAACCCCAATAAGACCAACACTGGTTTTTGACACTTTGTCTGTTCGTTATACAAATTTCTTGTTTATTTTCTTTCACTGATTTTGTACATTCACAGGATCCATGGAAAGGGCCAGGATTCTGGGGCCATCCCTTCAAAACGAGTGACATGTACCTCTAGCTCCTCTGTCATAAAATATGGCATGAGTCTTAATTAGAGCTCATCCACAGCAAGAAATCTGCCTTGTATCTTTTCTTGTAACAGATGAGGTGTTTTTTCTTTCAAAGTTTGTTGGAAAAATAAAAAATTCAGTGTTTTTTAAAAAGAGGAAAAAATTCACTGTAAATGAATAAATGAGCAAACACACGTGCATTTTTAATAATGCATGAACACTTATTTTAAGAATAATACTCGTGGAAGAGCTATGATTGTTATATGCCTGCAATTCCCAAATGGCAAAATATAATTAAAGTAAGAACTGTTGAACAAATAAACCTGTTAAATACACAATATTACCAGGCAAAATGGCTATGCATTTATCACTTTGCCACTTTAATTACATTGACTGCTGCTCTTCATGCATATATTAATATCTCACTAACATTATGGAGGCTGAGACATAAATTACAAAGCACTGTCTTAAAGGAAGACTTTTATTCAGGCAGAGTACAGTAGTAACAAGTATTACATACTTTTACAGTAAAACTTAACATTGAAACTAATCACTGCTTTTATTTGGATAGTGTCTATTGCAGTTTTCAGAAACCTCATCTGCCTAAAATAGTAATTAATGAAGTGCTGGCTTGGAAAACCCAGCTAGAGTGGGTTTCAGATGCATGGGTCAAGAGATTCAGCCTGGGATTCTGAAAGTAGCCGAAGTCTAAAACTCACAGAAGATATTCAGCTTATCTTGAGAAAAGAAAGGAAAGGAAAAACTGTATATCATTTCTGTTTTCTGTACAAATAAAGACTACTATTTTAAGATTGCATGGATTATTTCAGGAGGTTCTACATCATTATCGATTGGCTGGATGTGGCTTTGAGTGGGTGTGCTAGCTATTCACAGCAAAAAAAGGTCAGGAAATTCATTCCCATGGGATGAACTTTTCTGAACCTGGAAATGAGCAAAGAGACTTGGAAGTGACTTTTGACCATTTGGATAAATGATGCCAAAGCTGCCTTCAACACATTGTAATTCAATAATGTATGCAGCACTGCCTGTATTTTGAGACCAAAAGCTGTTAAATACAGTTATTGGGCCCGAGAAACCTCTTGGAATGGGACGTTTGGTTGAACAAAATTCAGGAGATATTCCCACACAGCTTGTCACCTTAAGGACCTACTTACACAGGGCTTATTAAATGTTAATCTCTTGACTAATAGCTGTTAAAACCGTCTTACAGGCATGAGTAAAACATCTTACACAGGGTTCTAGGCAACTCAGAAGAAATTGTCTAAACTGTTACTGTTCCAAAATATCAAGTACTTTAGAAAATTTTGACCACAAAGTCAAGTCTGTGGATATTTATCTGAGTTGTGGATATTTAACCACTCAGCCACATTGTATTTTCTTCATTCTCCCTGCCTTACCCAGAGTATAGGAAAGGAAACACTTCCAGAATGGGAATCAATATTCTTTCCATACTGCCTCATAGACTAACCTCAGAGCAGAGACAGAATATAAGATTTGTTCTGCATAGATATCAATTTCCTCATCGATGCCCAGCATTTTAATGTTTTGGGGTTTTTTATTCCCAACTATTAATGGTTTGATCTATCAAACTTTTTAATGGAAGGAGAGCATAGGATTTTCCCCATGTATTAAGTGAAGAGCTAAGGCATAGACATGAGTTCAGAGGAGTTTTTAATTTCTCAGCTGAAAAACCTAAGATCCAATTTTTCATGTTCCTTCACTTGTTGTATCATTCTGTGCATTGACAACTTCAGAAAAGTTAAAATTCGATTGTAAATACTTAACATACCGCAAAGCTGCCACTGGTGCCTGAAACTGACACTGCAGAATAGTGGGACAGATGAATAGCTGCCCAAATGTGTGTTTATGTCCATGGATTTCCCAGAATTATGCAGAAATTGTATGCTGTTACGAAGAGTAGAATTGCATTTTGATGGCAAGGATTATGCTGCCTTTGCCAAAAATCATGCAATCCCTTCCTCTCACCTTACCTTACCCATTGCACACTGTCCAAATCCTGCTATCAGAGAGGCACAAATGTTGTAGTAATATCTTTATTTACTAGTCAGTGTTGACTTGTTCCTTGAGTAGGTTTACTCAGTCCTACTGAGTGACACAGAAACAATGTAAGAAAACTCATGGTCACATGCATAAGCAACATGAACTTGTAAAGGGACCCAAATTCAAATTGCATTTACAAATTGAGGGCTGATATCCCAGGCTTCTAACCACATGATCATGTAACATAAATTAAAAAAAACAAATAGCCAAGAGCGTTATGTTCAAAACTAATATATAAAACTGCATCAAATGGAAGCATAATGGGACCACAATCTTTGCCTCTGTCACACTGTGTTCTACTGATTAACCAGACTAACCGGTAGCAATGGGAAACAGGAGGCTGTTATCTTCAGTAATCTGACCTTAGCAGTGGATGGAGGACAAAGCTTGACTCTATATTTCACAATTAATTGCTTCACAGCTGGAAGTAATGTTGCGATTCATGAACCTTACGTGGTTTTCCAAATCCAAGTGGAAATACAGTTCAAAAGCCTCCGGCTGTTCCCTCCCATGGCTCTTCACGTTTCTGTCTCCCAAACATCTATACTATCCATAGTCTTCCTTATAGACCTGAGTCCGATCCCTGTCCCATCCTTCTCTACTCTTTAGTCTCTGATCCTATAGCCTCAAAGATTCAAGGATAATTGCAGTTAATAAAGAATCTAAGGAACACTGATTTTCAGCCAAATTTGTAGAAATTGCAATTCTTTAGGCTGAACACCTTGAAAATTTGGACAAATCTTTGCATTTTACGTGACTCCTCCAAAATATAGAAGTGTCTCATTTCCTTCACATCAGGCTTTTTGGATTGAGCCAGTCTACTGTTGTCACTGCAATTTACGAGTTTTTAATTTTTTTTTTCATATAATTTTGTTTGAGCAGTAGTTTTCTGCAAATGAGACATTGGGGGAAAAAAATTTCACGTAAATTACCTGTGTGGTTTTTAAAATGGCATTTTCTTTAGCAAAGCATAAAGTTCAAAGAACAAGTTTGTGGGCTTTTGTTGGTTATTTTGGTTTTGGTTTGGTTTTTTTTTTTCTTTTAATCTAGTTACTGCTTTTGAAATAGATTTTCATTTTCTTACATTTCATATTGTCTTACCTCAGGAGTGCTCCCACTCAAAGTTGGAAAGGAAGATACTGTATAAGAAACACTACCAAAATCTAATCCTTGATTCTTGTCGTCCAGTCTTCAAGACATAGCAACATACACTAGACCCCTTTAGTCATCCACAATTTACAATATGTTTGTCTGCTATATAAATTTGACAAGAATAAAGTAAATTTTTTGAACAAAGCAAGAATTTCCAAATTTGCTATATGTTACTGTAGATTAAAAAAAAAAAAGTGCTTTGAAATTCCAATCAATTATCGTGTAGAACATTCTGAAAAGTTCCTTCATTTCTGCTAAAATAACAATTCTACTTTCAACAACAACAAAAACAATATCTAGCATCTCATATGTCAATTAGTGGAAAAGCCAATTTCCAGCTGGTATAAGCTGCAAACATTCTCATGAACTCCCAAAAATCTACACCAACTTACACCACTGTGCTTAAGTACAGCCTTGTGGTTTAGAGCAGTAATGATTAATAGAAAATACCTAAAGGTACTCAAAACCAAAATTTAAGGGAAAATTCCCTGGCAGAAATGACACTGTCACAGGATGGCATAGACCACTGGAATAACAACCATGCTATCAAAACATAGCCAAAGGAACACAGTTTGAAAAGAATTAGAATATCATTATCAATGACATGAAGAAAAAAAGATAAGAACAGCTTAACTACTGCCTGTCAGTGCATGCACCTAGTTCAGCACCCAGCTTAAATAGTATTCAGGCAGCTGCCTGTGTATATACCCAATATTACATGTTAATGTAAAAGTTACGACTGCCAAGGTAGCCCTTTTTTTTTCTTGCTCATTCAGATGGAAACACCAGAGACTATGTTAAACTTTTTTGTGTGTTGTGTATGTACTATGACTTCAAAATTGAATACCAGGATGTTCAGGGTTGCTACATGACTGACAGCTTCTCCATGCTCTACAGCATAGTTGAAAAGGGAATACACCCAGTAGGACTCAGCATATGGATGGGAATTCAATTTCTTATTAAAAAGACTCTGACCTTTCTCAATGTTAATCTCATCCACATGTCTTCACCTCCCAGTAGCTCAGATTTCCCATTTCTAGAATGAATAAGAAGAGAGCTTGTCTACTTGGATAGAACTGGAAAGGAATTTAATATCCACCTGTCACAAGGAAATCCTTGTTCAACAAATAGGGGAAAGGTACTCAAAATAATGGTCTCGATTCTAGCCCTTATTTTATGGTAAAACCATGGGGTAACAATAAGCAACTCCTTTTAACATTTTCATCTCTGCTTTCCCTCACCCATTTTGCATTGGTTGCTAGAGGGTTTATTGCAGGGACTGTTGCTTCTGTTTCTTTTCTCATGCCCAGTGCAGAGTTCTTTAGTGGTAACATGGTTTAGAGCATCTGTTGCTGTAATTTGAAGAATTTTTAAATTATTTCATCTAACTGCAAAATAATTGTTTTCTTTAGTGCACTAAATACTTCAGACTGTAAACACACAAATCATGAAAGGAATGATAAAGGAAGCACAGTGTAAAATTGAAATAGATGTCAACTTGAAAGGTCCTACGGCTCAAGAGGAATTACAGTCTGTCATTCAAAAAGTCAAATACACAGTGGTTAAATACTAGAAAATATTTGTGAGACAAACAGCAGTATTCAGAGTTCAGATAAAGAGGCTGTTCTAAGACATGACAAAAATGGCATCTGTTGAAATACTTCTAGCTGGAGAAATCTGAGATAGCATTCTTTCTTTCTCAGGTATGGCAGTCTCTATAGCTTCCCTCAGTAGATGGATTAAAATGATGACAGATGAAGACTCATTGCCAAAGTAAATGAAGGATCACATTTAGATACGTAATTACTTGGTTTTGGGCCATTAAAAAATAAAAAAAAAAAGGAAGCTAAACACAGATTCAAAACTCTACACTGGTAATATTAAATTGTTCTTTGACATTCAAGCAACTGTCAAAAACTCAAAGTAGCAGTGCCTTTCCATCAGCACAGACCACAACTGTGGAGACATGATGACTCTTTCCCTTAATTTTGGCAAATACCTTTCGTACTATATAGCTTTTGGCTATAACAGGTGCATAAAGTTGTCTTCTTCAAGAAACCCTGTCCAGTGTGTATGCATGCAGGTTTTCCAGACCTTCTGAAAAATGAAATAGGTAAGTCCTGTTGCAATGTTGAAGACTTGGCATAATATCATTACCCTACTGAAATTCCACAAATTTCAGTACGGCTTGGATTTCACCTCTGGATGAGAGAATAACCACTCAATACTTCATTTGGTCCTTACCATTCCCTCAAGCCAAACAGGACATAATGTATTTCTGCAATACTCCTCAAAGCCACTGTTTTTGTTTCAACATGGTGGCAGATGCCAGCCATACTGGAAGCACTTCAAACTGACTCCGGATGAGACATTAACTTGCTGCCCAGAGAATAAACTTTCCTCTTCTGTTTGCTGAGTGCTTTAGGGAATGTTTCAGACATGTTTTGCAGGACAAACCCTTTTGTTTTGCTAATAGGGCTTATGTACATACTTCCAGTGGGAAAACATCTGTTTTATAAATCTGTCCTCCTAGATATAGCTGGATTCAAACTACAGACTCTGGAACCACATCCAAATACTCCCAAAGTTCAACAGAGTTTGGATCAGGAGGTTGGACTGAAGTAATTGCAGAAAAATAGGCCAGGTTTGGGATTTAAGCTCCATACATTTTCAGGGACACTGAGATTTTGTCTTAGAACCAGCTATACTTCTCAGTTCTGAGCTCATTCATTTCATGTTCCTTTGGGCAGGCAGGCTGCACCAATGCACAGTGACATAATACACATACATTTCAGTCAAAGGAACTGCTCTCATGAAAAAATGAGGTGAGGTTAAAAGTTACTTTCTAATTCCATTTCACTCATCCACCAGAGAAATTTTCAAACTTCTGCCTCAGTGCACACCTTAGTCAGACAATGCAACATGATCCATAACAAAATCAAGGCTTTTTTTCTAAATTATTTTATAACAGAGTGTGTTAGCTGGCATCTGAAGGTTGTCAGCTTTGACATATTGTCAATTTTATTTTTTTTAATATTGGGCTCATTTTTAAACATCGTAATAACTGGGCAAGTAATTATCTTAGTTTTTTTAAAATCTTTAGTTTTGGTTCTGCTCCTTAATGAACTGTCATCCGATAAAAATAGACAACAAAGAATTCAATGAAACCTTGAAAATTTAGACCAAAGAACCTCTGTGAACTTTTAAGGTGAGGGATTAAAGTCTTCTGAAACATCTGCTACTCAATAGTCTCTATCAGGTCAGAAGTTTCAAATGTAGAATCTACTCCTCATGAACATATAACAGATGTTGTTGTTCCTTGTCTTATATCCAATATATGAGTATGTAAGAGAGGGCAGCAAAAAGCTGAAGCTACTCATGAATCCTCCTAGACACAATATCCAGATGTATACCAGTGAAGGAGCCACACTGAAAATCACAGCCTTTGGGTACCTAAACAATTCAAAAAACACACTCAGCAAATGGACTGTCCAAGGGAAACAAAACAGCCTAAAACACTACTCTGAGATAAAAAATAGCCGTAGCAAATTACAGTCTACACTCACTGAGCTCCCTAATCAATAGTCTTAAGAATTAAATATTTCTTTAAATCCTTATTAGGAGAGACACTAATTACCAATAAAAATAAAGCAAATTACAACATCAGCTCTTCAGTATCTAAATGTAACACCTGACATGAGAGAAACCACTAAGAGGGAAGTTCAAAGACTGCTGAAGCTGATGAAGCCATGGCTGCACTGATCTGTTTCCAACTGAAGCAGTCTCTGCCCTACTCTCTCCTTCTGGTGATGCCCTTTCACTTCTTCCTGATGCCGGCACAGCTACGTAACTGCATGTTGATCTGGAGAGAGAAAATTCTGCTAAGAAATATCTTTTTTTGCCACATCATTCTTTACTCACAGGGAGCGAGAGCTTAGGGAGATGATAGCAAGGAGCAGGTACTGCCTAAAAGGGCACAAAACATGAAATGGCAGCTATAGACTATTTCTGCAGCTACAGTGAGCTTTGGGCTGGACCTCATCTCCACCGAAAAAGGATTTGCCACACAGCTATCATCTCTCTTTCATCTTAAAGGAGAGACGCCAGTCTAATTCCATTTTTACCTCTGCCAGCAATAAGTGATGCTGGCAATGACCAATATTTTCTATGGCTTTTCCTCCCCAAATGTAATTGCAACTTATATTATTTTCTGGATGACATAAAAGCCCAGAAGTGGTGCAAATATTCAGGAAAACTCATATGCCATACATGAAAGTGCTGTGATTCTGTAAAGCTGGGAGAGACAGGCACTACGTACTTTGCACAAATGAACAGTAAGTACAAGAAGAACAGCTCACCCCGGAATGAATGTTTTATCATTCTCCTTGCTGGGAGATACATGCCTATGAGCAAAAACCCCCGCCGTAAAAATGCTGCCACTGTAAGAAAACCAGAGTATTCTCAAAACTGTGCCTGATGCAGAGCACAGTTTTCTCTGAGAAGGGTGGGATTCAAATGCCTTGGAGGCAGGCTAGGGGACTACATGGCATGTTGTTTTATGAGAACTACTTTGCTCTGACAAGGAGATTAAAGGAATCTAGGTTTCTTCCAACCTCCAGAGCAGGACTTTGCACCTCGGACTGTGGCACAATGAGGCAAGTGTGCAGAGCAGGTGGTTCACCTCACTCATCGTGAGTCCAAGATAGATGGGAAGGGAGGCAGCTCTTGAGAGATCTCTTGCAGTCTGGCAGCAGTTCAGTCCATTCCAGTCCTTCATGCAAAGCTCTAGCAGGATCTAAGCACTTCAAAAAGTCTCTCCCCTTGCCCTCTCCTAAAAAAGCACAAATTTTTTTCTGTGTGGACTTTGACCTGTAACTCAAGAGGCTCTGATAGTTATAACCAGGAGTGAAAGCCCAATATCACTTCTAGTGGAGTTATTCTGAGCCAGGACTACTAGCATATGCTCTAGAAGAAAGCACAAAGTAAGCACAGTTTTAAAGAATCAGCAGTCAGGTAGATTTGTGGATTTTTTGCCTAGAAGGATAATTAACATAATGTATTTCTCTTCCCTTGTGAGTATGTGGGGCACTGACATCCCAGAGAAACCAAGGGTCACTAAAAAGTTGATGCACCAACCTCACAGGTCCTTAGAGACAAGACAGGGAAGACAGGGGTATCCTGAGTATTCCCTTTTGACTTGCTTTCAGACAGAGGTCTCTAAGAATCAGACAGGACATTATTTATGTAATTTTTTTTTTTTACATCCCAATATTTAACTACCGCCCCACTATTGAGAGAAGATTCAATGAATAAAATAGGAAAAGATGCATGGAAGAAATGAGGCCTCCCTCTGCCAATATAAAAGTTCAATTGATGACCTGAGGTTCATAAGAACGAAAGCATTCAGACTCTCTGGATCTTTTACAGTCTTAGAAAAGGATCAGTGACCCACTCAGCAAAGTGTTTCTATAAAGAAATGGGGGCTTCTCTCATCATGATTAAAACTAATCAACATTTGTGTTGGCAACAAAGAAGCTGAGGATTTAATGGACACAGAAAAGAAACAACCTCCCAGCCTAAGGGGCTATACCTCAGCTTTACTTAACTGATAGCTGGGGAAAAAGTCTTGTCCTTGTAAGACTTGCCTAACACATCACACTCAAGAATTATTGTAGAAAAACATAGGAGTTTTTGATCTGCTCTTCAAACATAGTGTATGAAAAGACTTTTCTGTTGGTGACAAAATCCTTCAACTCCATCAGTGTTGCATATTCTATCAGGACTCAAAACACCCTGTCCTTTTCCTTTAAAGATTCTCAATTTACAGTAAATTAGGAAATTATAAAAGCTCTTGTGCCCCAAGTTAAAAAAGCAACATTTCCATACTCTGCTGTTCACAATGTATGGGCTCTCTTTACTTATGAGAGAGGAGAAAAAATGGCTCTATCTCAAGTTGCAGGTCCCAAACTGATAACCAGATGGCTTGCTGAAAAAACAGTATGGCTCGTACACAGTGAAAAAAAGGCGTCTCTTCTTTCATGATCTAGTTTTTATTTGAAAGGTATCAAAATTAATACAATCTTCCATAAATGAACATCCCCTGAAACATGTAGCTGCTGAAGGAAGTTGGTGTCCCATGAGTTTTGTAACTGAAAATTATGAAAATTCCCAGCAATCACAGGGGAAATTAGAAGTTCCCCAAACCTGCTATTGAAAGTGGTAATCTTGATATTGTCAGTGCTTGTAGGGTGCTTGTTTCTCAGCCATGTCTACAAGTTATGTCTATATTAGGATGTAATGCAGGCCAATAGGAGATCACAGGAACAGCCAGTGCTGAGAACCAGCATGCACAGCATACACATTTCAAGGAGTTTTATCTTGAATACTTGCTCTTCTTGTTGACTGAACTCCCGTTAGTGATGGAAGGAGGTTGTGTGTGCTCATGGAATATGTCTTTAGGTTTAGTTTGATTTGAACAGAAACCAGTTGCGGAGCCTGAGACCTCTGTTCAAAGGAAAGTCCAGAGTACATCTGGAGGTTGGCTTCAAGAGAGTGCACTTCAGCCAAAAAAAATGCTCTAGTTCATACCCCTCAAAGAAGAAGATTAATAAATTTGAATAGATGGGGAGGAAAAAAAAAAAAGAAGAAGTATATCCTGGCTGTGTGGATAGAGAAGTTCACCTTCCCTGCAGTATTTCAGTCCATGACAAGTGAAACCTGGGGGAACACAGTCCAGCTCAGATGGACAAACACCATGTCTGCAGGAGTAAAGGGAAGGACAGAAGGACAGGTTTCACCAATTAACTCAAGTAAATCTGATCTTATTTTATCACAAATTGTTCTCAAAAGCTAAAAATAACTGTTTATTTTTCTATATAACCATTTGTGTTTGTCTTCCCATTGATGGAGGTTGTACATGTTTTCTGGGTGTTTGCTAGGACCTGTGACAAACAAAGCAAATCACCCTATTTCATCAAGAGTAGGAATAACTTAGTGAACATAAAAGAATCACACAGAAAAATCCAGCTGAGGCTAAATATTTGGGCCCAACAAAAAGTTTGCAAAAGCGAAGTCAAGACTTTCAGAAACCAGGCACATTCTGACTTTCTTCTGTGACACTGGAAGATGTGCAATTAAGGATGAATGAAGGACCTCTGACTTGATTATGAATCACCTTCTGTCTGACTTGGTCTCCTGAATCATTTTTATTGTAAACTAAACTCTTTGTGGATTACTGTCATTCATGAATTGCCTGGTAATACCAGTTTTGCGGCTGATGTCTGCTGCCGATCTGACAAATTAGGGAAGATAGACTTTTTTTTCCCCAGATCATGGATATCTGCAGAAATTATGTTTGGACCATTTTATAAAACCAGAGACTGGTAAAATATAACAAGACAGTCAAGCAACTCAAGAACAACTGCAAAAAAAGGTACAGAGACAACTTTAGGCTTCTCATCAGTGTAAGGAAAATTGAACTATGTGCCCCCAAAAGAGGACAAAACTCACTTCTGGGACACCATCAAATCTTTTACTTGGGGGGGAAAAGGGAAGGCCGTGGCAGGTGTAGTGGGAAAGTGTGGCTGTGAAACTGGATTTGAACTCTATGGGACTGAGGAAAAAAGGGGATGAACTAGAGGAGTTATAAAGAGATATGGAAACCTGCATTATATTTTGTGGGGGAATTCCATACTCACCTTATCCTGTAAGCCTGCAGGACTTCACTGAATCTGTTTGTCTGTGGTAGCTGGACATGACAGTGACATGGGATCATGATTATCTGACCAGTGCATGGTAACGGCCATATTCCACCCACCCCCAGCTCTCATCCTTCCCAGAGCAGGGTCATCTAAAAAGCCATATTTTGTCTTTGGGGAAGATCCTGTCAAAAGGAAAGTAGTGCTTTTAAAGCTTCAGATAAAGTCAAAATGTTCCAACCCAAATGATTCAGAATGGCAATTTTCTTTCTTTTTTCTTGAAATTAATTTTTTTGTCAGTTTCTACATTAAAACAAAAACAAACAAACTAGAAACCCAGAAAAGTAATATTTTTATTTGCAAGGAGGTTTTTTAAATATAATTTAATATGCCATAAAACCCCAAGTTAATTGTTTTAAAAATTTTAAATTTAAAAAAATTGTTGATGCTTTTGGTTTTATCCTGTTATATTATTAAATAAACTTGAGAAACAAAACAAATTGAAAAGTTTTCTTGATTCCTCTGATGAATTCATTATGCTTTTTGTAAAATCACAGAATCATTTAGGTTAGAAAAAGCCTTTGAGATCATTGAGTATAACCATTAACCCACCACTGCCAAGTCCACCACTAAAACATGTACTTGAGTGCCACATCTATGCATCTTTTAAAATACCTCCAGGGCTGGGGAGTCAACCACTACCTCGAGCAGACTAGTCCAGTGCTTAACAACCCTGCTGGTGAAGAAATTTTTCCTAAGATTCAACCTAAACTTCCCCCAACTTGTGGCCATTTCTTCTTTTCCTGTCACTTGTCATTTTGCAGAAGAGACCGACCCCCACCTGGCTACACCCTCCTTTCAGGCTGTTGCAGAGAGTGACAAGGTCCCCCCTGAGCCTCCTTTTCTCCAGACTAAACACTTCTGGCTCCCACAGCAGCTCCTCATCAGACTTTTGCCCTTCACCAGCTTCATTGTCCTTCTCTGGACACAGTCCAGCACCTCAATGTCGATCTTGTAGTGAGGGACACAAAACCAGACCCAGGATTCAAGGTGCAGCCTCACCAGTGGCCAGGATAGTGGGGCAGTCTCTGCCCTGGTCCTGCTGACCACACTATTGTTGATACATTTCTGATTTTTGCATCTTTTCAATAATTTAATAAAGAGCCTTTCAAGTCATTACTCCACTCAGGTCTTAACGATGACCAGAGTGCTTTTTCACTCTGGATATTCATTCCTTCTGCAGCATCTTATCCCAGTTTGGTTTGCAGTTGGATTTCTAGGATGGGAACACAAACCATGGCCGTCTTCATGGTTCTGAAATTATTGAATTTTTAACACATCACAGAAATACATTCCAGTTTCTCTCCATTAAAATGCAGAAGCAATTTTTTCATTAATATCTCCAGACTCTAGGTTCCACCTTCTGCCCAGAGATGTAATTAAAAAAACAGTTCTGCACTGTCCGTCAGATGTACGTTTGGCTGCAAGAACACAGATGCCCTTGGACTTTCATCTTTCCACAGCCACTGTCATGCATGTTGTTTTTGCTGTCACACCCCACAGTTTCACAGACAGGCAAAGCCTGGACTACAGTGGGAATGCTACATTTCTTCTTCACTTAAGAATATGCAGAGCCCATAGAGGGAGTGTCAAAGTATCATTCCCTGCTGTGCAAGTGTGACAAACATATAGGCAGCTTTCTCAACAAACAGAGAGAGTAAGAAAAGCATGTTCAGAATTCACATAAATTGCAGGGCTTTGTTGGCCACAGAATTTCATGAGAAGGCCTGCACTTGTAAACTGGAGTGGGCACAGAATTCCGTCTCTCTCTATTACTCTACTAGCAAAAATTTCTATGATGAGAGCTACAAATGTTAGAAATACTAATGATGGGTAGGACTTCACACCAGTGAGCTATTTAATGAATAAATTTCACATGTAACAGTGAGGAGAGGGAGGGATAATCCAGTGCATAAGTTGTTTGGATGGGAGCTCACACCACTGGCCAAATCCTGACTGCTCAAACAGCTAATGCCAGTAACCACTGGCAACTGCAGCACTGTCAGCTCAGCCTGTTCCGGCTGTAAGACTGCATAACTCACCTTATAGTCTTTCATTAGGGCTTTAATGACTCATAAATCACGTGCCAGAATCCTAAAGCCTGCTTCATCCTTCTCTCAACTAAGATTTCCTCTGTGACCTTTGACAAGATATTTCATTTTAGCCCTACCACAGATCCCCATCTACAAAAATAGTGAGCACATTCCTATTTTTTAAGTTCTGCGAAGGGGCATACCCAACACAGAGCAAAGCCCTCAGAAGTCACCATGCTAACATCTGGACAAATCAGGCAGGAAAAGCAGCTAAGCACAAGGCAACTAAACAAGGCTGATACATGTTTTGTTGCACATTATACTTTAATTGTTCATGAAGGCAGATGCATTATGAATAAAAAAAAGTAGTGACAACCTTGTAAGAATTTAAAAATTTTATATCATTTGTGAGTTTACCTTAGAACAAAGTCAGAGAGACAGAGAGGCAGGCACACACCTACATACACACACATCCGTGCATTTACTTGCACGTGCAAGTTCAGGTGCATGTGAAAAGCTCATTTTTATTTGCAGGTGCAAACTTTTTCCAGTGTTGAGGCTTGCAACTCAGGAAATTTCACAAGGGTGGAAAAAAAGTTTTGATTTCATGGTAAATATTTCATGAAACAAAGACCAGATGTTTGTCTTAGCTCCTGTTTTTACTCTGCCTTACTTTCCCAGCTGGAGTTATTAATTATACCTTTTATTCTCCTACTGCAGCTCTTAACTCCAAAAGATTAAATGGCTTGATTAGCACTGTTTAGCTTTTCCTAGGTGGTTTATTGAATGTCACATTTAAGATTCTGGCACCTCACAGATGAAACTAAATTCTTGCAGCCTTGAAGAAACATGACTAATTTTTTTTTTACCAGAGAGCAAGAGAAGGGCATTTGTTACATATTTATGAACACATCACATTGGACATATCTATTTACTCTTTAGCACACTCTCACAAACACACAGCCTGTCCTAGGCTGTATATTATTTATAAATGTTGACACTTAGTACTTTTGGAAATGCCTCTTGGACATTTTTTCATAAAATAGTGCCTGGGAGGCTTACAGAGATTTGTAGAAACCTTGGAGTCAACGAAGTATTCTCGCGTAATTTTTCTAACTTTTCTATCTGCTTGGAAGCCTATAGAAAAGGATGGAAGTACACAATCCTTTAGCAGACATAGAACACTCAATTCTTCATCTTTGTTTGGATCTTCATCTTTGGCTTATTTGGCTGTACCTGTGCTCATGAGACAGAATCAATAACTCACCATGAGACACCTTTGGTGCTGCTCCATCCGTGGCTGGTTAAGATAGTGCCAAGATTCGTTCTTTTAAATTGCCTAAGACCCGAATCCTAAAGCTCTCTATTCAGCTGAACCTTGAGCCAGCCATCAGATGACGGCCATCCCAGTGTTTGCATCGGACCAGTATCTAAAGCCAGAAGGCCGGTGTGGGTTTGCTGTGAAATAAAAAGCTGCCTTTTTATTTCACAGGCTGTGAGTTAAAGTGCTTGCAAACAGCTTTCTCTCTTCTCCCTCCCACCCACAAAGTCTAGGACTAACATGGGTAGCTGCCTAGCTAGCTTAAAGTGTTTTCAAAAAACCATCATTTTGATCAATTAAACCCATGTTCTTCAACATCTTTTCAGATTCTAACTTAAGAACTTTTTAGAAAGGACTTTTTAGAAAATGTCATAACATTTAGCTTCATGTGTTTTCTACTTCCAAGAAAACACAATGATGATTGGTCGGCTACCTGTTCTGAAGAGAGAATAGACTATGTAGACTCTGCTTGTTAATAGCAGAATACAGTAAGAAGTAAATGCTGAACACAGATGTCAGCCTATGGCAGGACACAGGTCCTACATAACCATTGAAAGCTGTTCCTGTGCAGATGGAGCCAATGTGAGCTCAGTTTGGCCAATTTTTATAATCATTTCTTTGAATTCTGAGGCACCTGATCTAAAAAAGCAGATGTTTTATTTCTTCCAGTTTGCATTCACATCCATATATAAATGCCCACAGAGGAGGGGCTATATATCTGCATCACAACAGAGCACATGGGTGAGGGCACTGCATGGAGCTTGCCGGCTGGAGGAGCTCAAACTACAAAGCTGGAAGCAGCCAGGTCACACTGAGTAAATGAGACAGAGACCCCCCTTTCATTCTTTGCACCATATGCAAAGCATCCTGCACGCTGGGCATGGGGCAATAGAAGCACACCGTGTTTATATACATGGGTCAGGAGCTGTGGCCATTGCCACAAGGGCAGAAGCAATTAAGACTTAGAAAAATTTCTAAACCTGCAATGATTTTTGTTTGTCACGGATTACCCCCTCACCCCACTCCCCTGCTGTGGTTTCTCACTCTGCTTGGTTTCCCATTCCATTTACTTCCAAAGTGACCCCCCAAGCCCGAACAAACAAAACCAGATGTGAGACTAAAATGCTATTTTGTGTCACTGCAGCAGCCCTTTGTTTTGCCTCGTTTGTTTAGCTCTAGTTTGTAAGAACTTTGGGGCAGAGGCTCTCAATTGCTCTTTGTTTACATCTCATCTGCAAAAGGGCGTCCTCCTTCTTCGCTGGCTCTTGTACTCTACCACAATAAAGATGACTGTTAATAATATGACCTTCAGCTAGCTGGAATGTATTCAGCAATTTAAGGCATTGACATTGGAGAAATCCTTATGAATGCCTGAGATCATATAACCCTTCGATTTGTTTTCAGGCCTATCTCCAAACTGTGGTTAAGTAGCTATCATTCCTAACATTTGCATTCCTCTTACCCCATAGTGTGTTGGGGGGATGGTACTGTCATAATTATACCACATTCTTCTGGGTTCCATAACGAGCTATTATTTTGCTAATGGAATATTCAAGCAGTCTGCAGTAATTTATCAAATAGTCCCAAGTCCCATTTTCTCTGTGTGAATCTTTTTGTTCACAGGTAAATTGATGTGTGGGGGGTTATCAAGGCTTTTTTGTAATTCAAATTAACCATTCCACCCCCCTCTCAGAAAAAAAGATCGTTAGACACAGAATGTTATTTTTTTCTAATGATGTTTAGAATTAGAATTGTGCAGGCTTCCTGTGAGTGGCAATTTCTGCATTTTAATTCATTCTTACAGTGTTTTTGCATTTTAACGCCTAATTTTGAAAATTTGCCTAAACTAAAGGGGAGCAAAATGTAATTCCATTTCTCCTTACAACTATTGTCTGCTCCACTGTCAGATTAAACTGCCAACAGTGTAGAGTGCCATTGAATTGGAGATGAGAGGGAAAAAAATCACCACCCTCTCCATTTATTTTACTTTCAGTAAAAAAAAGGCCAAAAACCCAAATCTGGACGTGTTCTTAGACCACACTGAAAAAACACACACACACTCACACACACATACACACACACTCACATCTCTTCCACTGTGTATTTCTCTGTGTAAGAGGAAGAGGGAAGGGGTGTGCACACCTTCACATTCCTGCATGCACGCATGCACACATGTGTGCAGGGTAGCAGGGGAAACTGGTACCTAATAAAAGAAGAGTATGTGCAAATGATTTCTAGGAATGACAAGATTTCTTGTCTTCTCAAAAACCGTCTCTGCCACAGTCCCCCACTTAACTCCTAACTACAGTTAGGAAATTAATGGCTGGCAATGTCAAGTGGAGAGTTTTGGCATAGAATGGCAGAATGGCTGAGGTGAGAAGGGATCTCTGGAGACTGTCTAGTCCAAGCCCCTGCTTTGATCAAGATCATAGATGACACAAAACTAGGAGAAGTGGTCGATACAGCTGATGGTTGTCAGCAAGAGCAGGTTGCTCAAGATGTTGTCTGGTTTTGAATATCCTCATGGATGAAGACTTCACAACCTTTCTGGGCAAATGTTTGAACATCCTCGCTGTTAAAAAAAAAAAAAAAAAGTGCTTTTTTAGGTTTAAATGGGACTTTCTGTATTTCAGTTTGTGCCCATTGCCCCTATTCCTGCCACTGTGCATCACTATGAAAATTCATCCCAGTCAGGTATTTCCACACAAAGATCTCTCAGAGCCTTCCCATCTCTGGGCTGAACAGTCCCAGCCTCTCCTCCTATGTCAGATGCTTCAAAACCCTTAATCATTTTTGTGGCATTTTGCTGGACCCTCTGCAGTGTGCCCACTTGCACTGGGGAGCCCAGATCTGGACCCAGCAGTCCAGTCACATCTCATCAGGGCAAACTAAAGGGAAAGGGTCACCTCACTTGATGTGCTGACATCGCTCTTCCCAATGCACTCCAGGACACTGTTGGCTTTCTTTACTGCAGGAGCACATTGCCAACTGATGCCAACTTAGTGCCTTCCAAGATCCCCAGGGCCTTTTTTGCCCGGCTATTTTACAATAGTTTGGCCCCAGCCTGGCCTGGTGCATGGGCAGGACCTGACATTTCCCTTTCTTGAACTACAGGAGGTTCCTGTCACTCATTTCTCTAGCCTGTTTATGTCCCTGTGGATGGCAGCACAACCATCAGCTGTATCAGCCACTTCTCCCATTTTTTGTCATTTGCAACCCTGCTGAAGGTGTGTTCTGTCTCATCATCCAGGTGCCTAATGAAGATACAAAATACTAGCTGCAGAACTGATTTCTGGGGTACAACATAGTGACTGGCCTCCTGCTGAACTGTTTGTGTCGCTGATCACAAAACCCTGAGTCCACCAATTCAAACAATTTTTACCCTACCTCAGAGTCCACATCCTTCATTTTCATCACCTCATAGTCCATAATTCCTTCATTTTCTATGAAGGTGCAAGGGGAAGCAGTATTGAGTGCTACAGAGGAAATTAAAAGAAAAAAATCGTATGGAGAGGTTATTGCCTTCATCTGCCTCTATAAATGTTCTGTCCATCTCATCTTCTTAGATCCTGTTTTTACCACAAGTATGATAAGTGGTGTCACATGGCTTTTCTAGGGATCTGCCTCTATAAAGTACATTACAAGGAGAGTTCTTTGCTTTTTCAACCCACAGGGTTAATTTTCCACTGCATCAGAATGCCATATGCTGCCATGAGTTTGCATTCCACTAAATACAAGAACTTGTTTATTCCCTCTCTTATAGAAACAGCTCCCACTCATTTATTGTGGGGTGGAAGCAGAACCAGCTAATAAGCAGTTTCAAGAACAATCCATGGGACATGAAAACAGAAAATCTACCAACCATAAGGTTTTTAATCTCTGACTCATTGTTTTGGGCCAAAATTTTATCCTGTAGCCAAACATTCCTCCAGTGAAGGTTTATATTAAAACTGAGATGTTACTGGAAGAAGAGGGAGAGGTCCAGTTTTGTTTATGTCTAGCTGGTCTTTTCTAATGAGAACCATTCTGTCACAAAGAATTTCTGATTTTTCCCAGTGGTTTATCTTTCTGTAGCCTTAGTTCAGGTGGATACTGAGCCAGGTATCATCTGAATGTGCTGGTCTGGTATGGTAAGTTTATTCAATGCACTGATAATTTCTTAAGTGCTGTGCTTATTGAAATACGTAAAAATCAGAAAAATGAAAAAACTTGAACTTCATCAGTTATCACCCAATCAGTCTCTCCAGCCTTCAGTTCATGCCTCCGGAATAAACTGGTTTCTTCCCTTACCTGCTGGATAATCAGTGCACACAGGGTAGCATGAGCTCCTCACAGCTGTGCACAGTGCTGACTTCTGGTCTTCCATTCCAAGAACTCACATCAAATCCTGCAAACCTCAGATGTATGCCTGCCTACTGCAAAGCCTGTCATGGGAGGGGCCTTATAGATGGGGTATTGTGACAGTATAGCATGAAAACAAATGAGTCAGGTATTCATTTTATCCAAATGACACAAACAGTACTGGCAGAGACAGCTGGGGAGGTGGGCAGGAATTTGCAGCTGCGCAAGGAATTCCTACCAGAAGAAGTGTAGCCAACATGTAATGTGGAAATTTTAACCCTGAAGCAATGTTCTGCTATAAACAGCAAATCTCTTGCTACTCTCTGCATGCAGGCATTTTTTTAATTTCCATTTTAGAACATATGTCAGATCTTGCTCTTTTGTGACACATTCCCTTTGAACTGCATCACTCCCATTTATAAATACGTCATCTGAAGTGGTGAAATGCTGCGGGGTGCTCTATTGCCACATTCACTGGACATAAATACTCTGAAGCTCAGCGTCACTAGCCACATTACTAGTTGAAGAAAGTTGTGCAACATAAACATTAGGTTGGTAAATAAATAAGGCATAAATGTCTTAGGATGTTGCCGGCTGCCCGTAGCAGCTTAGGGTAAATGTAAGCATTCTATGTTTCCAATAGATCTGTGGCATTATGTTTAAACCAGAATTCACTCGTTTGCTTAGCTCATCTTCTACAGTGAAGGTTGCCATCACTGAAAACCTGTAGTCTTTGCTTAAGACAAAGATCTGTAGAGATAGTTGAAGGTTATCCTCTGGATTTGTGTTTGCTTCTTTGGAAGCGTGAAGTTTGGTGCATGTTTTTCTGGAGCAGGGAGGTAAAGCAATGAAACAAAGTTAAAGGTCTATACTATACTTTGAAACTGTATAGAAAAACAGAGGTTTGCTTTGTGCACCACAGTAACAATTTTATGAATACAGACGTATTTTCTACTGTTTTAAAAAGCTACACAAGTGATTATCTACACTATACACTAAAAAGCTATGTTTCATTTGTGATTCCTGCAGATGAAGACAGAATTACATTACATATTTTGCTGGCAAAGATCAGCTGGTCAAAGGTTTCTTGTTTTCATACCAAAAAAACAAAACTGTACCAAAAAAAAAGTTTGTAAGAAGATATGCTATTAAAAGCATGCTTCGGCTAGCACAGCTACATATACTCAGGGGAGTGCTGGGGAAGCTTGAATAAGTCTTGGCAGTGCTGCAACTTTGCCTTTGTAAAAGCACTGCAATTGTGAAGGCATTTGCCATCATAGCATATTGGTATAACTATTTGGACTTAGTACAGATTTGTCCTGAAATGGAACTAAACACAAGTGCAGCTTAGCAAGACAGGAAGATATTAAAGACATACAGAAGACATTCAGTGATTCATGGGTGTGTATAATCTACCACAGCACTTACCAGGGATGATCTTTCAGCATGGAAAATGATGCAAACTCATTTTGCAGCAGGCTGATGAACGAGACAGAAGAGAACAACGGCTGCCACACTACCAAGTAAAACTGAAGCAGAGCAGCCTGCCTAGGCTGAACTGAGTGCCCCAGTGCTAATCCTGTGAGCCAGACCAGCATTTATTTGTAGTGTGACAAAATGGAACAAAGGTTTTGGGGAAGAGAGATAAGGGAAGATGATAACCGCATCAGCAAAGCAATTCTTGTTTTGATCCTTATTCATGATACTGCAAGAGGCAACACATTATGTGTACCCTCATGATACTGCTGTTCCATCTGACTAGGATCCTGCTTTTCAGCTTATTTGTTTAGTTCACGTTGTCCAGAGAGGAATCCTACCAATTGTTCTTCAATCCTAAGCTGTCAATGGGCACATATGCACACACTAAGGAAGAGCAGCCCAACATTAAAGGCACTGTTCCTTAGGAACCAGGGCTACAGTTCCTGCTTTGCCACTGAATTCTGATCTCACTCATTACCTGGGTATGGGTGAACACAGGGGGAATAAAATTTCTCTCCCTCTACCAAGGCAAGGAAAAGAAGAGTAAAAGTTGTCAGCTGCTCATACATAGAGATAGGTTAAACTGTTAAAGACACACTGCCAACTTAGTGTGTAATCAATCATATTTCAGTCATTGACATTTGTGGCCAGACCCAATACTCTGCACTTCTGCCACGGTTGACACAATGTCACTCTGATCTCACTTGTCTCATTCTGCCACAGAATGTATTATCGTTGCTTTTACTATAACAACACACTTTTTCTAAGGCAAATAGAGTTCTGCTTTGCAGAAGCATCTCATATACAAATGAAATAAATCTCACAGGAGAACTGGATGCTCAGCTGCAATGCTTTCTCTTCACCAGACATTTTTCTGCAATTACATGTCCAAAAGAATTTTCCAAAATAACAGCACTTCCACTTTCCCCTTCAATGGAATTAGAAGCCTTCCCTTTTCCCCCAAGATTTTTCTAGTTCAGCATATTCATTCCGGAGTTACTCTTTGTGTCTTCCATGCTGACGTAAAGTGATCTCATTAGTCCTTGTGAAAAGGAAGGCTGAAACTGCTTGTCCTGCTAATACCACTGCTTAATCACACAAATTTTGAGGATCCACATCATCTTTCCAAACCAATCCATGTTACAATATGGTGAGAAAGTCTTTCTTTTCTGAGGACCAAAATGAATAGAGACTCTAAAAATTGAAAACATAGTCCATTTTGTAATGATTCAGGAGCCTTCATGATTAAGAGACCACTGATACATTTGCTAATTTTTGATCTGCCTAATTGTTCATGAACAAACACAATCAGCTCCCATGACTAGCAGAGGAATCAAAAAGGGAGGCAAATCCTTTCTGAAGAGAGGCATATCTCTACAGTCTTTTAGAGAGGCAGGATCCTGCAACACTCAGAGTCTACATCCATGGCCTATTCATGCAAAAAGCAGGAGCTTTCCTGTTTCTTGTGACAGACGTCAGGCCAAGATGAGAATCTTCCCTAAAACCCACCCAGTTTAAACTAACATTGCCCTGCTCTCATCTCTTACTGTTGCCATGGCCGGGTTAATGCAAAACTCAAGTGAAAACACATGATACTGAGTAGGATTTAAACATAGGCATATAAGCACAGTAACCACAGTTCATGTGGAGGTCTTCCACAAGGTTACTGTCCCCTCAGCAATATTGTGGGACAGTGGAATTTATAGCTGGTCCAAGCACAAAAGTTCACATTTCTGTTTTACATTTGACATCCTAGTAAGCTCAGAAATGGGAAACCTTACAGCTTACCCTTGATCCTGACAAAGAGCTTACACGAGCCCCACCACTGCAGCTGTTTCAACTGAGAAGTCTTAATTTTGCTGAAAATCCTTTCCTGCTCTCTTGCCTTCAAAATCAATATGTCGTAGTGAGTTATTTCATTAAGTGCTCCTCATGCTCTGTACACAGCGTCTTTGAGGACAACCTTTAGATATACCTGCTGCCTGCAGTGCTGCTAGTAAAAGGACACCTGGTATTTTGTAATGGGGATATGCCACGTGGAATCTTCATAAATATACATTACAATTGCTCCTGTTACTAAGGAAAGAAAATTGTCTTTTGGTCCTTAGTGAGACATATTTGCTCCCTACCCTCCTTCACTTCCAGGATGACCTCTCGCCTACAGACAGGCATGAAGACAACCTTAAGTGACAATGAGACAAATTTCATTTTGTAGTGAACTGCTTTTTCAATTATTTTTCTCCTCACTGTTTCTTCTGGCTGACCCAGACCAGGCTGTTACTCTGACAGGGGTCCCTAACCTCCAGATTAAAATATGCAAATTATTATCTTTCCTTCCACTTAGACCAGTGTCAGATACATTGAAACTACAAGAAAATCTTTGATTTGGGTTTATATGAGACAAACACAGTTACTTATTTTTGTCATCTTCTTTAATAACATATGCCCAGTTTAACATGACGAAATCAATGTTCAGGTACAATATAGATCACAGGGCACTTTATGTTCTCTAAGGAAGATGCTGATAAAAAAAATCAAACAACTGAAAAGCTCTAGCACCCCTGTTTTCTACTTACATCGCCTACCCTCAAATTACTATTAAATAAGTTATACTAAAACAATGGAAAGAAAAGCAGACGCAACTCATCAGCTTTTGGACTTCCTACAGATAATTCATGCTGAAGTCTTTAGATTGATATTAATGCTAATTGGCCTAAAATTGTACAAATAAGTTATTTCCAAAATGCATGGATATATTCCAGTTTTCAATCACTGTGAAGCTAAATTTGGCTGATATTTTTAAACTACGGTATTACGATACACACAGAATGACTCTGTGCAAGGATTTTCCTTTCTAATTCCTTGTGGGTTTTAACTAATTCTAAAAAACCTGTTCAGTAGTATCATCATTAATAATGATAATATAACAAATATTGCCAAGTACACAGAGATATACATATACATATATGTGTTGAAGGAGAACGCTACGTGGTTAAAACAAACTCTTTCCAGATTTTTCAGGGAAGTTTGGAGACATGTAGCTAAAAAAATAATAAAGACTATTTACATAAGCATGAATCCCTTTCTGTCTCAGGTACTGTCACAGTATAACATAATAGCTGAAAATCTAGAATTTCATAAATGCAGTCCTACATAACTGGTATAATTTTATCAACATGTGACATGAAAGGCACACTGATTGAAACAAAACACATGTGTTAATAGGGACCTGAGCAAGAGAAAATATAGGTTGCTAGAAATCAGGGTAATCTTCCCAATCTTCCCCAAATACCTGGGGAATGCTACATTTTAAAAAAGGCACACTTCTAGCCTGTTACACCTTGGCAGCCCCTAGCTAATATAATTGTCTTATTAAATAAATATATGAGTATCTTCATAGGATTTACTCATATTCCATTTCACCCACTTGTACATCTACAAATTGAGAAGTTTCTGAAATTTTGTAATGTGGTAATTTTGGCAAGATGTCATTAAAAGTTTCTAACCTTGCCCTAATGCATCGTAAAGACCATTTCAAGCAGCTGGGCTACAGCATGTCAAAAAATTGTTTCTCCTGAAAACTGCATGCTACCACTAATTCAGCTGTGATGTGAGCCTGCACTGACAGTCTCCAAAGCAATGATAAATAAAATTGCTGCAATGTCACATTGCCAGCTCCTTTAGTAAGACCCTGAGTGTGCCCATTGTATGGAGTTTTTCACTCAATTACTAACGTGCACCAGAAGGTGCAATAATTGCTTAAACCACAAGTTTTAGTTACTTGCAATTGTATAACACAAAGTTCATAGAAGCACAGCATGTTTAGCTTGGAAAAGACCTTTAAGATCATCAAGTCCAACCATTAACCCAGCACTGTCCAACATTAAACCACATACCTCAGTTCCACATGCACACGTCTTTAAAATACCTCCAGGAATGGTCACTCAAACACTTCCCTGGGCAGCCGGGTCCAATGCTTGACAACCCTGCTGGTGAAGAATTTTTTTTTCTAAAATCCAATCTAAACTTTCCCTGGCACAACTTGTGGACATTTCTTCTTGTCCTGTCACTTGTCACTTGGCAGAAGACTCTGACCTCCACGTCACCACACCCTCCTTTCAGGGAGTTGTAGAGAGTGATAAGGTTCCCCCAAGCCTCCTTTTCTCCAGGCTAAACACCCCCAGCTCCCTCAGCTGCTCCTCACCAGACTTGTGCTCCAGACACTTCAACAGCTTCATTGTCCTTCTCTGGACACACTCCAGCACCTCAGTGTCTTTCTCCAAGTGAGGGACCCAAACCTGGATTGGAGATGTGGCCTCACAAGTTCCAAGTACAGAGAGATGATCACTGCTGTGGTCCTGCTGGCCACACTATTGCTGATACAGGCCAGGATGCCACTGGTCTTCTTGGCCACCTGGGCACACACACTGGCTCATGATCAGTCACTACCAACCAGCACCCCCTGGGCCTTTTCTGCTGGGCAGCTTTCCAGACACTCTTTCCCAGCCTGTGGCAATACATGGTGTTATTGTGACCCAAATGCAGTACCCACCATTTGGCCTTGTTGAACATCATACTATTGGCCTTTGTCCTTTGATCCAGTCTGTCCAGATCCTTCTGTTTCCCTAGTTTAGGAACCCTCCCTGCGCACTGCCCTAAAGCACCCCGCCATGGATCACACTGGTACTGGAGTCATTCACCTCAGCTACTCAATTGTCTAACACAACAAGAGATTCCTGTGATTTCAGTGGGTTTGGACACGAGTAAGTTACAGCCCGGTAATTACGCCTCTAGGAAGGGATTCAGGTCTCTGTGACGGACTCTCTGTGCAACCATAACTACATCACATGGAGCTACATACACAAAATTTACATTTGTCGAGAAAACCCCAACAGAAACCAAATCTGGCACTCAAGCACAAATAAGCTTTCCCTTGGAAACGCAGCTGAATGCTTGAGAGGCTGCAGGCTTTTGTGCTGTAGCCACCGAAGTAAATCACATCACTCTGTGTGTGCCCACAGGCCAATCTAGCCAAGCTGCAATCTTGCAATCCATCTCCACCCCATGTCTGAGACTTCATAAATTAGTCTCATGCCATGCCTGTGTTTATGTACAAACAAGCATTTTAATTTGTAATTCTTGTTTTTGTCAAGGTAAAACTAACTGCTTGGTCATTGTTAGAGCTAATCAGGGGTTCATATTCACAGAAAAAAAATTGAGCAATTCAGTTTCAATCATAAAATCCCAGCTTTATCAACACACAGGTCTTTGCTTCACCCACAAGAAAATGTCTAAATCTGAAAAAAAACAAACACATCTATCTTCTGAGTTTCTTTCTGGCTTCAGCTGCCTCTCCCTTCTGCCATCTCAGTGTCTGAATTGCCATATCTATTTGTGAACAGGTCATCCCAAGTCTTTAACCACTTTGGGTGTTGCTCCCTGAAATACTCCAGCATGCCCACAAGCTACATCCATACGTGTAACAAATACCTTCAATTTCGTGCTACAAAACATTTCAGTAACTGCAGCAACAAAGCCCTCCCAGCTTTTCCAGAATCTTTGAACAGAAAAAAAATTACACAAAAATAACAATGATGTTGTGCAACCCTGTGATGCCCAAAAGAGAACAAAATGATGTGTGACTCTGCAGGCAGCTCTCCCCAAACAGAGTGTGCACAACCCAGTCCATGCCACCTGGCTCTGGTATTTATTGTGGAACTTGGCCACAATCTCAGTGATCTTCCTTGTTCTCCTTCCCTTCAATCCTTGCTCTCTCCCCCATGACCTTCTGGGGAGGCTGGCATTCCTTCTGTGAGCGATTCAAGTCAGATAACACCAGTTCTTTCTACAGCATGGGCAGCTGCTCTGCTGAGCCAATCCAGGACCCAGAAATTTAATGTACCTTAGCCTTTAGTCAACATACTGTAGGAGTTATTCATTAAAACTGTGAAGGATTACAGTCACACTGGTGAGATAAAGAAAAAAGATTCAGGATCTTGTTACCAATCCCTCAGCCTTCTACTTCATACAAATAATACTGCCTGTGATTTCTTATTAACTGCATTCTATTTAAAATCCTTTCTTAAAGTCTGGAAAACCAATTTTAGAAAAAATTTCAATTTAAACTTGGTTTCAATTTACTTGCTAGATTAATCTTGCAAACTTTTAATGGGTATATTAATTAGACATCATTAATAGCTCCAATATCAGACATGAATTTCTGTTGTCTCTTAAACCAAATATGATTAACTTCACTCATCCTCAAGGGCATAATTCTTCAAAAATTAGCAAGCACTAGAGTATCAGCTATTATAGTATTAAAAGTGTCATTTTGTTTATGATTTCATGTGCAGGTCTAGACCAGCCTAAAAAGCACCTGGAATCTCATGTATTTTACACCAATATCCTTGTGGGATTGATGACAGAAATCAAATTAAAAATGCCACATTTTCAGCTGCATTTCCTATATCCTTAGGTAAGTTATCTGAAAGAGAATTATCTCACGTCAAACAGACCTTTTTCAAACATCAAGTGTGCCTTTAAATACTGCGGAAGTCCTACCGATGATGCTGAAATCTCTACTACGAAGGTGTATGAAGTACACAGTCCTTGTTCTGCAGAAAGCAATTTTTAAAAAATGCCATTAAATGTTTCCTTTCATTCCTAAAATTTCAGCCATTTAATTAGCCTTTAATACTTAAAATATCATCAAGAGCCTGGGAAACAGAAAACTACAGTGTTTCTAGCTCTTTTGCCAGGTTTTTGCTTCGCTGCTTCATTGACTCGCTGTCGCTATTACTGCAGCAGCTGGCAAACTAAGTGTGTGCTGTGCCCAGCAGGAAAGCCCTCGAGCAAGTCAGCCTGTCTCAGGCACCCAGCAGCTACCCCGCTGCACGTGGTTCAGCAATACCCATCTCTCACTCCATCCAAATGCTACCAAATAGCCTCATCACTCGTGTCTGCTCTTCACATACTTGTTGTCAGCTTGTAGAGGTTCTCCACGATCTAGCTCGGGTTCTGTACACAGTTCCCAAAGACTTCTGTTATAAGCATAGCGTAATCACAGGTGCTGGTTGTTTGGAGTTTTTTGTCACAGCACTAGAGGTTCTGTGCCCAGTTCTTTCACTTGTCCTGACAGAGCCACCTTACTTTTGAGGAAGTTAAGTAATTTATGGAAAGTAGGTCAGCAAACTAAACATTCCCAGTGCATGAGGCTGTTATGGAGGCTGATACTCATTCAAAGGATGGTGAGTCACCTGTTGCTTTTCCTGCCAGTGCACTCCCCATGATACAGAGGGTACCACCTCTTTCACACACAAAGATTATTCTGTTCATGACACTGCATTAAACCCCGTGTAATCAGAATTACAGCTAAATATCCAGGCCCATCTGAGAGAGTAGCCACAATGCCATGCATCTTCTCAATTGTTTACACTCCTGTCTGCTCCTTCCATATGACCTAGTAGTCCCCAGTGCTCAATCAAATAAAGGTGAACACAACAAAGCGTTCACTACTCCCCATCTGCACAGGACAGATGATGAATCAAACTTCTGTCACACAACCACTCCCAAAGGGAGAAGTCAGGGAGTGATCAATTGGTGCTTCATCAAATGAACCTCTTGTCCTCCCAGCTCCGACTCGTCTGATTGTTTTCCATTAAATATCAAAGAACTGTTGACCTCAACTTTTAAACTTCAACTTTCAGCATCGATCAACAGTAAATAATGGACAAGTCTTTGACAATATATTTCCATGCTATATCAATTTTTCTTCAGCTGGTGTTCCAAGTCACAAGGATGCAACTTTGTCCCCAGAGACCACAGAGGTCTTTGAAGTTCCTTTAAACTGAGAGCAATCCAGAACTTTATAGATATAAATCATCTTCTGATCGGTAGGGACATCAGACAGTTGCCAGACAACGTCTGGGACCATTTATACAATTTTAGGCAAGCCATTGCACAGCTCTAAAGCTTTCAGAGAATTAATTAATTCAGGATAATATCGTCAGCTTAGAGCTGAGAAAGAAAACATCGTATTTTTTGAGTGTGTTATGATTTCCCAGGATAGTAGGAAATCAGTGGGCAAGAAACTAAAGCTAATTTTGAATGAGGCAACATGTAAAGCAAATGCCTATATAAAATAAGTTAGTGAATAGCTAGTGCAGCTATTTAAATATTTAAGCCTGGGAATCAACTGTGATAAGAATGGGGAGAAAGAGATCTACATCTACATTTTTCTATGTTAAAACTTTTTTTGCTGTAGGTATTTTTTGTATTGCACAGCTTCATCTAGTGACATCCAGCTGTTTCATCACTTTAAAAAGAAATAACACATCTTCAAAATCAAGTCCCTTCCCTGATGAGCTCAGTAACACAAGAGAGTAGGGGATACTTCCTTGCCTTTTCTCACACTGCAGAGCTTCATATTTTTAGCAAGTTCTCATTTTCTAAACAACAAAACCAGCCTCTTTGGCAGCCTACCTTCCTTGTATGAACCTTATTTTCAGCAGGCAAATGTCCATCCAGACAGAATTCCCTAATTTCTTATGCTAATACTGAACCTCTACAAGCAGACAACAAGGAGCTTTTTTTGTATCAGTTACATTTTGGGGAAACATAGCCTCATTTCATACACCAGGGCCTCAGGCTTGCTTATATTAGCTTACATCGTGGAGGAACTTGGCCTAGTAATTCCCAGTGTTGGCTCATCATTGCTAAACTATAAATGGATATCTTCTGTTTGGCTGGGTGCCCAGGCAGCTTTCTTTTAAATTCTTAATCCCACTTAAACAACATGTTCTTAATAGAAACAAGTGGTGGTTTCCACACAGTAACTAAAGTCACTAAATAAAGCACAGCTACCCCCAAGTACCTTCTCTCCAGCATGACTCACCAAAATGCTGGGGGCTAAGGGCTATCTGACAGTTCTGTTTCTGATGCTGATACTCCTGCTTTTCCCAGTGAGCTCGTCAGCTCTCTCCCTCAGACGGTCCATAAGAAATTTTTACTCTGCATCACCCTTCTTGGTGCAATGAGCTTAGGTCGGCCTCAACTCACCGCATCAATCCCACCACCAAATGTACTCTAATCCATTTATGAATCTCGAGCTCCTTGGCGCCTTCCAGATCTCTTTCTTCCCCAATATTCAGTTTTCCTCTCCACAGACTCATAGGATTGTGGAATCATAGAATGATTTGGGTTGGAAGAGACTGATGCCTTGTTGGGACTGCCTAGATCACCTAGTGTCAATCCCCCCCACCGGTGGTGGGGACACCTTCCACTACACCAGGTTGCTCAAAGCCCCTTTCAAACGTCCTACACTGCTCATGTACCTTATGGGTGGGTCTTATTCTTCTTTTTATGGCTGCAAAGAGTCCTGTTGTCATGACAACTTTATCCCCACAGATATACCCATTCTGTCTGCTGTGATTCCATTAAAAATTATCCCAAATCTGGTGCAATAAAATTGTTTTGTACTGGGAAAAAAATGAAGTAGTTCATCAGACAAAGCAAGGAAGGAACACAAAAGAAGGGTAGTGGATAAGTATATACATCAAAAAGGCTGAAAAATACTTGATCAGAGAAGTAAAACATATACCTATTATAAAAGAAATACAGTCCTCTTGTCACAAATATACTTCCTTTCAGCTTGTTCTTTCACTAATAAAATACATAAATACATAATGGCATTGCTGAGCAATAAAAAAACCCAAACTGCTCTTATCCATATACTTTGTAGGCCATAAAATGGGGGCCCACGTTTCCCAATCTATTTTAAGACTTCCTAAGGTATTTCAGACATGGAGGAATAGAACACATGTATCAGAAACTTTGATTCTTTTCCACAATACAACTTATAGCCACATTTGTTACAATATCCTAACTTGTTTATTATTAAAAATTTGTTTGAACACTTAAACAACTTGGTAAGTCTTGATCACAGCTGCACTGATGAATTTTTGTGGCTACTGCTAGCAAGTAACCCAACTATAATTCAGGAGAGCCTGATTTGGGACATTAATCTGCAGAAAGAATAACCCATCTTTAAATTCATGAATAAGCTCTATTTACTTCCATGGTTAATAGATTGTGTAAATACATATCCCTGAATGATTTCTTTAGTTAGGGCCTTGTTTTCTTTAGGGAGGGATCCTGAACCATTCCCATGCCTCCACTTTGTTTCTTCTTTTCTCGCAGCTGTAAATGTGAAGGACATCCAGGTCTTCTGGACAAGCACTGCTGGTGTCACCTGGGACAGACTGCATGGACACAACAGAGAATATGGAAGGTTCACTTCACTGGGGAACTGCAATAGCACTGACGTAGGGGTGCAGCCCAAACTTTAGCTCCTCATTAAACAGATCATCAGAAGCTGATCCCCAAGCCACAGATATGCTTTTAAACCCTAAATGTTTTTAACATGGACTCTTCTTCCGGTTCCGACAGAGTATCCACTCATTGCCTTCTTTTTTGCAGCAGTTACTGGCTGTTGAACATTTGAAGTTGTTTTAAATAATGCAGTTACTTATCTGCTTGCCTGCAAAAAATAATAAAGAAAAGGTTACAGAGATATGGTTAGCTCTAAAGGTCACGTTAAAACTGGGAGAGAATACAAATAGACTGCGACTTTTACCAGAATGTGGGAGAATATGTGTACATGAAGGCTGCAAATATTTCAGTTGAGTGGATTTTATTTTGCATTCTATCTGGTTTCACTTATATGATAATTGAAGGAAAATTGTGATAGAGCTTTCCCATGCTGTGTCTAAAGCTTTTTTAATGATTAAATGTCATCATATCTCAAGTGTACCAAAAATACTGGTGAAAGTCATCTTAATTTTTAAAAACAAATATGCATGAGAACTGGTTGTAGCTGGACATAGTTTTGGATTAGAGCAGGTCTGTCACTGGAGTAAGTTTTATTGTGATTTACCCAAGAGAGTTTGTATTAGATTCTTTAGGAAAAAATAAAGACAAAAATATTTTAAAGTCTTCTACTAAAAGATTTTTTGTTTGTTTTTTTTTTTGGCTGAAACACCTCCTCTGTGTGGAAGACTGGCCACATCACTTGTTATTGTCACAAGTGAGAATATCTCTAGGGACATACACATATCTCCTGAGAACAAGAACCAATCTCTGCTCTCACTCCAACAGCTGTACCTTTATTTTATAAGTCAAAACAGAGTTGGCCCTTACTAACGAATGAAGGCAAAGCAAAAAAAAAATCAGAGAAAAGCAAGCAGCTAAGGACAACACAAAAGGGGAAAATGTGCCACAGAAAAACTTGCCTCACTTGTTCTCCCGTTGACATTGCCTAATCAGGAAGTTTCTCCCATTCCTACTGACTTAACTGTGGGTGAATTAAGAACCTGTCTCCATATATTGAAATACTTCATTCCACCCCATATAATGCACTAGCCAGTTGTCAGGTGCATATATCAGTGCACATATTTATACCTCATTAAATATCCAGTCCTAACCAAAGCAGGCAGCTTTAATTGCTCAATTTCCATGTATTTTACTGTGGCATTTCAATGTTCCTTTTAATTTGGTTCTGGATATTTCTGTTGCCTCAGTTTCCTTGCAAATTGGGACAATTATTTTTTAAACAGCAGGTCTTCAATAAAATAATAAAACCTGACCTTTATACTCCCATTGATCACAACAAAGTCAGTTAAGTAATTAAGAGGTTGCTATTTTATTATTGCATTTCATTAATTTTAGAACTCAATCATGGTACTTCACAGGAGATTTTGTTCTGTTAGCACATGCATTCAGAGACTGTTTTATAAATTTCCACTGAGCTTGGATTTCAGAGGTCTCTATTCCCACCAAAGAATTCTCACAAGATTCCTATTATCTCATTTTCCCTTTTTTTTTGGCCTTGCACTTTGACCCTTGCATTCTCAAAAGGACACTTTGTTTTTTACATTAGGCTTCTACCACAGACTGGTTTTCTAAACAATAAAATAGAGTAACTTGCAGTCCATACTTGTCCAGAGTCCGAGAGACAGGCTCCACAAGCCAAATATATACAGTGGGAAAGTATAATTTAAAATGTTCCAGACTAAACATTTTAAAATCAGACAAAATAAATATTTCAAAGCACTAACCTGAAAACTATTGCTGGAGCTTGATGTTGTTACTGCTGTAGCTCCTTGTTAAAAGATCATGAATTTTTAATGTTTTCAGGCATCCTACAGATACCACAAGCAGTATACATTGGCTCACAAATTATTTGCTGTCCTTCAGCATAACCTACAATATCCAGTGCTTTACCTTTGAAATTAGGAGATTCTGTAGTTAATAGAAAGCCTGCCTTTGCTAGGATCAGTTGTTTCGTAACTATGTGTGCTATTTTGAACAAGAACTTCTAGCTATATGAAATAAGAAAGCCAGGCTCAGGATAGTAGTAATAATAAGAATTATTACTGTTTTCATTCTGTGCCTTTCGTCACTCAAAGCTCCAATCCATCAAAACCTGGGTGCAAGGAGTTAGCTGAAGCAAGAACTTACAGCAGGACAGGTTCACCCTCTACAATAAGATATTGCTGCTTCTCCCAGGTATTGGATTTCCCAAACCTCTAGGCTTCTATCTTTTTGGACAGGCTCTCACCAGGCTCAGAAACAAATATACATATTTTCAAAATACGTATGGCATCTGCTGTATTTATCAGAATTTCTCTCCAGAGGTTTGAGTCTTTTGGTTGTTGGTTTTGGATCTTTTTGGGGTTTTTTGGTGGGGTTTTTTTGTTGGTGATGTTTTTTAGTTTGGATTTTTTTTTTGGGGGGGGGGGGGGTGTTTGTTTTTCTTTTTTTTTTGGTTTTTGGGGGGGTTGCTTTTTTTCATTGTTTTTTGGGGGTTGTTTTGTTACGGGGGGGGTTTTTTGTGCATTCTTCATTTGGATTTTTTGGGGGGATGGAAGGATGCTAACTGCAGGATTGAACTCGGTAGGGTATTCAGCTCTACAGGTCACCTAATAATTTATCATCCCTTAACCTTCAGCATGAAGATATGACTACGTCCTATGCAGAAATGTTCATGATATTAAACAGGAAAGCATTTACAGATTTTCTAGGGCCTGTACCCCAAGAAAATCACCTGCCCAAGCATTAAAACCAGCAGTGTAGATAAGGAAGTATCAAAGCTGAATTTATTATTCTAACCCGAAAAACGATATTTTTTTTTTAAAAGAAAAATAAAGAAGTCTTACTGCTCAGGAGCCCAAGAAAAGCTGTGAAAAAAAAAATCTTGCAATTACACTACTGTAGATCTCATTTTCAGATGATTTCATTTTCCAGCAGGAAGTGTGTCATGGGCTCTGTGTCACATAGAAGTAAACTGAGATCTCACACAAGTTATTTCTAGAGCCTTCAGAAGGATCTGAAGGAGTCAAACTTCTCCCCTCTGACCAATGGGACCATCCCTAGTCTGGCACTTTGTTTCCCAAGTTGCTTCATCCAGCTTACATTGGGAGAAAACGTTCTGAAACAAGTGAATGATTAAAATATACAATACTCTTGTCAGTGAGGAACAAGCATTGCACACTACTACTGTCATTATTATCCCTTCCAAAATTAAAGACTGAGCAAAGTACTTCTCAGTCAGTAAGGCATGAAATCTTGGATTCTTTTCTAGCTTTACTCAGAGATTCTGTTAGCAGAGGGTTTGTACAAAAGCATCACTTTTCCTTTTAAAGCTGACTCTGATAACCCCACTCAGGTAAGATTCCAAGGGTAGAAAAAAATTTGCATCTTGGATCTACTACCATGGCTGACATATTTCTAAGAAGGAAAAAAGGAGCAAGTGTTGGCTCTGAATTAATACTCAGAGGCAGGAGAGCAGGCCACAAACATGAGAACACTGCGTGCTGAAGCTAGTAATGTTTTATAAATTTCAATTAAGTGTTGAACACCAAGCATCCAGCACAATTTGCAGTGGTAAGCCCAAGAAGCTATGACAAAGAGGGAGACAAAAACTGTCCACTTTTATAAGAGAAGTTATTTTACAGTATTTAATTAGATCTTAATAGAGACCAGGTCATAAAGCAAAAAGAGTAACATGAATTATGGAATTATCTATAAGCCAATAGAAAATAACAGAATTTTATTTTAACATCCAAAACCACCCTGCAACATCACCAGTAGGACAAGATACTTTGTAACTCATTGCTGGGTAAAAGTGAAGGGTATACAATGTGTGCACGTCTGTGTGTATACGTACTTTATTATTTGCATAGAACAAAACTATTCATTAACATGACTATATATAACATAGTTGTTGAGAGCCACTAGAGAAAGCATTTGCACTGCCCTCATATTTCCTGTTTTCTGAATCAAGATTGGCATTAACAGATGACATAAATTTCCAGGCTCTGTAAGAAAGCAATTAGTTGATATGTGACCATGAATAGTAAGGAAGACTTTAAGAACAATAAATGAAGTATTTTTCAGCTGTCAAAAGCAAGCAACAACCTGACCCATGACTCCTCTTAGAGTAGCTAGTTACTAGTGTCTTCTTCTAGAACAAGTGCCTGTGTGGACACTCTGGAATAAGAATATTGTCACAGAGGGTTAATACAACCCATACTCTCACCCCTGGGAAAACAAAATAAAATCCTAATACATCTTTGCAGCATTTATTTCACAGCAGCTATTTTGTAGATTCCCACTGTAGTGGTGTGACCTCGGCTGGATGCCAGGTGCCCACAAAAACTGCTCTGTCACTCCCCTCCTCAGCTGGACAGGAGAGAGAGAATATAATGAAAGGCTCATGGGTTGAGATCAGAATGGGGAGAGATCACTTACCAGTTACCATCATGGCCAGAACAGACCCAATTTGGGGAAATTAATTTAGTTTATTACCAATCAAAATCAGAATAGAATAATGAGAAGTAAAGCAAATCATAACAATCCCATCAGAAAATTTCTAGCAAGCTCAAATATTCCTGGTATGAGCAGCACTTACTACATGTCTTTCTCAAACTCAAAAGGTGTCATTTAAATGACATATTGTAAATAACTGACGAGAAGAAACATGCAACATGGACTTGTCCACGGTTTTATGAGAAAATTACAAACATGGTTTTCCACTGTGCTGCCAAAACCAAATTGGCCATACACACACCAAGTCAGCTACTGACGGACTTGAACCACATCAAGCACTTAAGTCTTAGACTTAAGTCACAAAATTCTGAAAAGCAAAGGTATACAGCAGTTGCTGCTAAGGGAAATGCCACCTACTCTACCACTTAATACAACACCACACACCTGGTCTGGTGAAGTATTTGATCTGAATTGTCCCATATATCAAGGACAATAGAGAATATATGCATGCCATAGAACCAGTCAACAACAAGTCACTTCCACCCACATTAAATCCAGAGCCTGAACTCCTTGAGGAGTCACTGCAGGGACACTGGTGCTGATTAGACGTGACACAGGAACAAAATAGACATACTTGAGAACACTGCACAGTGCTCCCATACTCATGCTGGTCAGCCTATTCAGCTGCTGTGCAATACTAAAAAATATGGTGGTCCAGATCTGCACTAAAGGAAAGATCTTAATCTTGTGCTCAGTCAAACGTGATGTAGCCACTACAAGGCCAATTAAATTGCCTCCACAGTGAAGGACTCAGGCTGAGGGAGCTTAACTCAAGAGCAAACGATATTTACTTTTAAAAGAACCCATTTCAATTACCAAGGCAGAGAGTGGAAACAGGACTTAACATTCGAAAGGTAATACATTTCCACTTCTCACATGAATAAAATCACACAGGACCAGTCATACCTGGCATATAAACTTCTGGAAGTTCCTTCTTCCAACTTTCTAAAATATTTACTGTGTCAGAGTGCTAATCCACATTTTGTACATTCACTCTCCAAAAGGTCTGGATTTTCAGCTTGAGACCTTTTCTTCTTTTCCCTAGGAAAAGTGCATATTAAGAATAAATTTCACAATTAATCTCTCAAAGGCAAATTATTTCTAATATTTTAAAAGTGAAGGGTAATCTTCCTATACCTTTAGATTTGGTGAGATGCAGGGACATACCTGAAGGATTAATATGACCATATAATTCCAGATGAGGTAGTAAAATTCCATTTGCTTTAAGAAGGGACTGTGTGTCGGTTTTCCACGTTCTTCTAATGAATATTTCATATGGGTTTTAATGCAATGCAAGAGCAGAGCTTAATGTAGGTAGGTGTAATGGATATAGGATAGCACATTACTGATGAAAAGCCAAGTAAACGTGGCCAAAGGGATGAAACAGTGCCCCTGTGGAACTTAAACAGCTCCAGGAAAATTAACAGTTCAGCAAGCTTTACTAAGTACTATGAAATTCTCTCCTGAGTTGTTACTGTTGAAATATGTTTTCGTGTTCTCCATCAGCCATTTCACTTTGTTGACTGAATGAGATGTTTTGTAGGCCTGAATAAAAAAGAAAACCTAACACTCTCTATAGTTTCACTGCATTCATGAAGGATTCCAGATCATCCCATCAAAAAAGAACCCAGAGACCACTCAATTCTACACAGCATAAAATTATTACAGATTTTCAATTAAGGGGCTAAAGATACTTCATAACTTTTTCATAACTAATCAAATTAATTGCAGTTGAGGGACATTTCCTTTGGTTTGCAAAGCATTCTCTGCATCTGTCCTGCAAATCCTTTATTAATTTGAAGCTAAGGAAAGACAGAGCTCAAAAGTACCCACCACTGCATGGAAGATGCACAACTGTAGCTGATGTTTCATGTTCTCTATTCAACATCAAGCATCTGAAGGAAGGATGTTGGTTGCCCTTTGTCACCACGGCTGCCTAGGTGTACATTTATTGATCAGAGTATTGAGGCTGAAAAGACAGAGACTAGAAAAAAACATTGCATGCAACACACTAGGTATTCCAAGACTAAAATCTCAATTTGATGTGGAGGGCATTTCATTTTTTTGTCATCTTTGAAATATGGCCAGTTTCCCTCTAATTGCTAAGAACAAACTATGTTGCAATTTCAGTGAAAGCCCTCAGGCTTTTGTCATCTACAAATGTGTTTGAAGTTTCCCAGAATCCAGCTGATATTTTGTCCTCCTATTTTGATTAATTTTAATCTGACTTAAAAAAAAAAAAAAGCTGTTTCACCTTATGCTTTTAAGACTGTTTAAAAATCTTGATCATGGTATACATGAGATTGCACTAAGAAACACAAGGACAACTCAAAGTCCAAACTATACCTCATGGAGATGGAATAGACTGTTTCCCTAATCCATTTGCTACAGCTCACAGTCTAGAAGACTGTAAAAGGATGAATAGAAGGGTTCCTTCCACAAAGCACATGGAATTGACCTCAGCTGCTCTCCTATGAATAATGGGAGCTCCTGCAGCGAGGTGATAGCAAACATAGCAATATAGCACTTTGTAGCTCCCACTCTTGAGCAAGGCAGGGAAGGAAAACAATAATTCAGCCCCAAAGACATTTGCTGGTCTAATATTTTTTCCTCTTCTTTTTCACAGTCCCAGCATAGTTATAGTAAGGAAGTATTTATTCTGGTGCTGCTAGCAGTCCCCTAAATGTAAGACTCAAGTCATCAGCAATTTTCAGAGCATTAGAAAAAAAGAATGAGGAAAAGAAACAAACAGTTCCCTTCAATACATTGTCGACCTAAATGATTCATTATGCACAGCTTCTATGAAGACAGTTGCTGTTATGACATTGATGGCATTCATAAATACACAGGTACAGCTAAGAGGTGATGGATGTAGTCAGAATATTGTCCTCCATCATTTCCACTCCCCTTTTTCATTATTCTTCACTTTTTAACTATGACAGGAACTATTTAAAGGCAGACTCCTGTTATAATCAAATTATCGTATTCTGCTTGGGAGATTTCATAGGGGGTTCTGAGAATATTGGTTTGACTAAGATGAGATAAGCATGTTTTTTCCTCCAAGCACTCTCTGCCTGAAGAGTTCCTCCCTTTCTGGACATTTTCCTGCTCAGCACCTGTACAGACAACACTCTATGAGATGGAAAACAATGAAAGAACATATTACTCAGGGTCAGATTGTCTCTGGTGTCCTTTTTTACAAACCGTTAAAAATGAAGACCAGATTTTCAGTTTTAGCCAACATTCAAACAGAAAAAGGAGAAGGTTGTAGCAGGGGCATAGAGCGTATCATAGTATCTCTTCCCCCCTCATTTTTGTTTCCTCTATACAGTCAAAAGCAGCTCTCTCTTGCTCAGGCTAAAGGGGATAATGCAGGCCTGAGTTTAAAATTGAGGTTCACAGATACATCAATGTGAGAACCACTGCACTCTGTTTATAACTGAGCTCAGCTAAACTGATTCCACTGGAAAAATTTCCTAATAATTCAACAGTTTGATCCAGTACCGTAGTCTGTGCCTAGAATCTCATGGCTTTAACATTTCAGTGTGCTAAATGCAAAAATGCTCACGGTACCTCCTTGAAAAGCAAGCTGCCTCCATAAAATACCTCACTATATTGGAGGAACCAAAGCCGCCAGAACACCGAGATCACAGAAGTTCTGGATCTCTTTGAAAGTGCTTTGGAATATTTTGGGGGTTTTGTAATTTTTCTTATCTAGTCCTGTGATGCTCAGCTTTGTTCTCAATGCCCTTGCAGTCTTCAAAATCTATCATTGATAGTTAGGAGCAGAAGAGTAGGTTTCCAGCTGCTAGTGGTAAGACAAATTTTTATCAAAAATAATTGAACGTTGTCAGGTACCAAGGAACTCCAATTTCTCAGAAACCTTATTGGTCTTATGTTCAGGTGACAGCCATAAACATCACCACTAATTTTCTGGCTACTCAAACACACAATAGTCAACTTCTCATAGTCAGCATTTAATAGTTGGCACTGGTGTTCCCCTAAACTACAACCACATGTTTTATGCATAGGGAAAAAAAGCCAAACAATTGTGCTACATAAGAAATCATGAACTGCTAAATATATTTAAAATCACTTTTTTTTTCATTTGCCCATTGTTCCCCAGTGGTGCAAAACATCATTAAGCACCTTCTCCTATCATCAGGCTAACTTATCATCGATTTCAAGAACCATTCTGGTCACACATCTCTTTGCAGAGTATAATAAAGGCATAGTGAAATGCAATAAAGGACACAAATACAGCTAAAAAATTATACTTGCACATTTAAAATAAATTACAAGGATGGCATGTTCCATATTGAATCTACATCATTTTTTGTTGAGGCAAAAAACCTAGGAAAATTGTCTCCTAACTTTTTTATTTTAACTGCTTCACAGCATAAAAATAAACCAACTAAAACACCACAAAAAATTATTCTGTCTCTTTATCTGAAAGCTTACTTTTAACAATTTTTCATTTAGAAATGATTATAGATTCTCTAAAGAAATATTGAATCATCTAGCCAAGCAAGAAAATAATTTCTACAGAAAAAGTGCAACCAAAAAGTTTCTGACAACTATCACAAAATGATAGCAGTAATTTTATTATAATATATTTTAAAAACCAAAAAAACCCCAACAAAACAAAACAAAAAACCCAACCAAACAATGGGAGAAGATATATTTGAATATGCTATTATGCCTTGGCTTTATCATTCAAGCTCAAGGATAAACAAGAACAAAATTTCCATATATAGATATATATTGTAAGCTAAAAATGCTGTGGTACATAACATCCTTGAGATGGTTAATAAGAGCAGCATGAGAAATCTGCACCAGAGGGTAAAAACTAATGATTGACAAATACTAGGCACCAAAAGGACTGCATGTAAAAGGGGGAAAAAGCAGAACTTGTTGACAAGTGAAGAGCAGTGAGAGGAGATGAGCTGAACATATTTTTTTTTAATGAAGTGTTAAGTAGATCAGCTCTAGAGGTTGGATAATGACCATGCCGATGATTTGGCCAGGGATGTGAAAAAAGCTGAAAAAAATGACATTTGGGAAACTCAGGAGAGCACTGAAACATGAGATAGCTTCTGAGAAAAAAGGTGAAGTACTTCTGCCACTCAGAGAACTTCTCTAGTGATGCTAGGGTTGCAAGGACTTGGCATTTCGTTAAGGTAAAACAGTTTTTAAAAAGCAAGCACAAATTTAAAGAGAAAAAAAATCTTACTTTATAAAAACTCCCTCACTCCCAGAGAAAACTTCTGAAAGTGCAGCTTTTCCTTCCTACACATTACCATTCCATTCTATGTCCATAACTCTATTGGACCTCTGGAAAACTGGGGCACCACCAAGCTGGGTCTACCACCAAGGCAGTACCACATTAGAGCAACATGCCAATGGAGCAGGGGAAGAAGAGCAAAAAGAACAAGCAGGTCTTGCTTCACTGAGTATCAGAATTGAACAAAAAAAAAAAAAAGAAAATCAGCCCTGTGGGAACATTTTCATGAGAAAAAGAGCAAGCAACAGAATTGTCAGGTTGTACCAAAAAAAAAAAAAAAAGAAGTCTAAAATAGCTAGCAGTTGTTTGAAGGAACATGACAGTGACAAAGGCAGAGGAAGTTTGTGGTGGGTGTTCAAGGATGGCAAGGAACAGGATATGTTTATGTGCAGAGATGCTAAAAATAAACTCCAAGGTGCAGCAGAGATGAAAGACACCTCATCAACAGTATCTGTAGAAGGTCAGGATGCAGTATAAAAGAGGGGAAAAAGACATGGGCCCCGATTCACACGGAAGATAGCAAAAAGAGATTTTATGCCACTTCCCCATGGTTTTGCTGGGCAAATATGTAAAAATACATAAAAGTTGCCCTTGCAAACTGAAGTTGTATTTGTACCAGAAGCACAGACAACATAAACTGAAGAACTGGTGAACCACGATGCAAAAGTATTATAAAATATAACTTGTATTTTACAGAATAAAGGTTCTATTAAAGTCAGTGCAACAGTAGCTGACTGTAGCTGCTCATCAGAAGAGATGAACAGAAGTAATAGGGTTTCAGACTTGTCATTTTTTTCCTGACATGGAAATCAAAATGGCTCCAAATTCTGAGAATGTCATCAAACACCGCCACAAAATTTGAAGAAAGGGCTGTATAAATACACAAGGTAAAATTTTCATTTAAGTAGAGCTTGAGATACTGCTGGCATGACAACACACATCACATCAAACTTAAGACCGAATAAGAAGTTTCCGTTTAAAATTTTATAGTTTCATGACCTGTGAGTTATATAATATAAAGGATACCACTAAAGGAAATGTTGTGTTGTGTTGCTACACAACAGCTAGGCATGGAAATCCATGCTGTGACGTAAAACTACTAAAGAGGGTTATGACCACATGATTTAGTCCTTTGCTTTCTTTCACAGATGACCAGCTGATAGTCAAAACTCCCTTCATCAGCCCCTCAACACAGACACTTCTGTTCATTACCTGGTGCAGTATGGTTTTAATTCATCAAGCTGCTGGATATTTAATTCAGCAGATCATCCATTTCTGACCACAGTTCTTTTCAAGTCAGCTTCCTGAGTGTTATTTTTCAGGTAAGAATCCAATGGTCCTTGTTTCAAGTGATTGTGACAGTGAAATCCATATAGAAGGCTCAAACATAGACAGCTTACCCTTAACTGCTTGTTTATCTTGAGCATCACAGCCCAATTTAATCAATTGGCATTGATTTAAAATGCAGGGTAATCTCAAAGGAGAGAAGTAGGTTAGATGGGCAGGTATAGATCGGGGTGGGAATGACAGCACAGTTCAGATCTAGTTTTACAGATGTCCTGTGGAGAAAGAAAGCACAGAGAGCTGGGGAATTAGCAGGACGAGCAGACCAATTTTGTTGTATCTTCTGCTACTACACCCTTCTTGGCAATTATGAACTATTAAAGCCTACAAAAGCCGACTTTCCTGCTCCGTGTTCTGACACAGGATTTTCCATATCACCTGGAGTTCCAGCCCAGCAATGCTCACTCTGGCTCAGATGGAACGCAAAAGAATCAAAAAATTCAAAAGACAGGAAGAGGAGAGGAATAAGAGGGAGATGCTAAGGAAAAGAAACAAAAAAAAAAAGAAGGAACAACACATAAACCCAACAACAAAGAAACAACAGAAGTTTTCAATTTCCATTTTAAATAGAAATACTGAGTATTTTCCCAGGAAGCATGTTTTTATGGGCCACCTGAAAAATATATGTGTTTTATTTTACTGTTATGCCATACAATCACCAGAACATTCTGTGGCCAGAGGAGATTGCAGCATGAAGTAGATAATGAGGTGCAGTAGTTTAGCAACAGTCAAGAGTTTTAGGGGTATTTTTTTTAACTGCTCTTAATCAAGACACAGAGACCAGCAGATGGGCCACCTGTGATGAAAGGCAAGTAGAAAAACTGAGCTTGCCATTGTTCTTAAAACTGTTATGCACATATCTGACAGCAACTAAGTTAGATCAAAGCAGAGTACAGAGGGGATCACAAAGCAACAACCACTGAAACAGGAAAAGAAGATGTGAAAAGAGCTACAAGCTAACTAGCACAGGGACATGAAATTGGTACTGACCAAAGCTGTGAAACAGTAGAACCCAGCAGTATCAAAGACATTGTTTATTTCAGAACTACAGAAGAAACGGAAACATGAAGGTGTGGCATGAAAGAAAGAGATGTAATAAGGATGTAACATTGAGAGCCTCTTGCAGAATTAGAGTTACAAACCACCAGGGGAGATAAGACACTTTCTGTGTTTTCACTTGCTTAAAAATTATTCATCATAAGGACACAGGTTTTGATACAATAAAAAGCAGACCTGCCATTATATATGGGGAGCAGATGTGGAATTGGAATATCCTTTTCCTTTCCATCAGTCGTGACATAAAGCTCCAGAAACTGTTAAAAACAGTTATTAGAAACAGTTATTAAATATTAGAAACAGGTATCTTTGACCAATCTTGTTTTTCCCATTACAGGCTGCTGTCATCCTAGTGATCCAGACATAGTGACTGAATTATTATTTGTATGCCAGTCATACTCACTCCAGGCCAGACAACCCTATAGAGAGCTCAAGAGAGCTGGTAATAGCACAAAACTTCTCTTGGATATTCCTCAACACCAATCCCTTCATCAGTGGGAGAGTCAGGTAAGCCAAAGGCCTCTGTCCAGACCATCAACATCAGGTCTAGACTAAACACTGTGATATGACACCTCCATGGCTCTCTGGAAGGGAACCCTTAAGGGGTTCTCCTATCTTCTAAACAAACAAAGTCCAGCTAGTACAATCACAATTCTCATTTTCTAAACCAAATTTTTTTCTAAACCAAGTGCACATGGTCACATGTCAATGAAAAAAAAATCATCAAAGAGAGACGAGGCCTTTCTTATGGCAATAAACTAGCTCAAGCTTTCCTGGATAAATTGGAGGTGTGTTGGTGGAAGAAAAAAAGTAGGAGTAACATTCTACTCCTCTCTCTTCATTTATTTTCTTCAAACAATAAATTCTCCAGCCTTCTTTTACCTCACCTCTTGCTTGAATTTACAGAAACTTCAACCAATGTAAAAGCCACAGTGCCACTCACCTCTCCTAACACGTCAGAAATAGCATCAGCTCCCTGCCCTGCCTTCTGTGCAGCTGAAACAGCAATGAGGTGGCAGCAGAAGAGCAAACAAGATGGATGGGAAATGGCTCTCTGCTGAAGTCTGTAGTGCCATGTCAGGAAAAGTTCAAGCAGAGGATGTTGGGGTCAAGGTTCTTCCCTGTGGCCTGGCCTTCCTAGGGGAAAATCTGTAGTGGGTAGCTGTGTACATGTGTAGCTATTAGAAAAAGGTACTGTAAATTGTTTCCTTTCTGTCAGATTAATTGTCATGTGCTTTATTTAGGAGCAACTTAATCACACAGGGCATAAAAATAAATGTGTGTTCAGAATCTCAAATTATTCTCAAGTCCTGCTCAGACTGCTGTGAGGCTACAGTTTCAATCACGAGATGTGTTTCTCTTCAAAGGATAAATTTGCCAGACATTCGGTGAAAAAAATTCCATTAAAGCACATAGTCAATCTGTTGAGAACCTGGCCTTTGTTGACATTGGCTTCAGTGAATTAAGGGACATCGATCCCAACCTCACCAGTTTTTTTAAGACTCCGGTTTTACAGTGGATTTGAAGAAGCATTTGCTAGCAAGTCTGAAGTTGAAAAATAAATAGGAATCTATGTGCTTGCAGTGAAAAAGAGGAATAAAATGTAAATGATACGGCTTTTTAAAAGAAGTTTACACTGAAATTCTTCCTTCTGTATCATGACCATGGAGGAAAAGAAGAAAAAAAGAAAAAAAAAAACAAAACTCAAGCAACCAAAAATCTGGAGGCTCCTGTCCTGAATGTGAAATATGCAATAACATTTGTCATTAATTCCCATATTGAGCATGAAATGGTTCCTTCACATTGAAAGAATGTACAAGTATACTCGACAAGAGTTCTGAAAACTATTACCAAATTATTTTTTCACATGTCAAACAGTGAATTCCAAACTATATTTGGAGAGCTGGATATGGCTTCGTCTTTTTATTCATCCTTTTAGTACCATCAGAACAGAATTGTGTCGAAACACCTTCCAGTTTTCCCATCAAAAATGGACAATGTATCTTGAAAGCTGCCTTGCAAAAGAGATTAATGTTTCAATGATAAACCAATATAACTGCTTAAAAACAGCATAGGAGTGTCATAAAAGTATCACTGCTTAAGTGTTTAATTATTTTTAACTTAATTAAATGACCTTGAACATTTTACAACAGAAATATGTGAATTTGGTTATTGTCATCATCAATTCTACCAATACCTTAAAAAACCCATCTACGTTGCAGATTTCAGAGAAAGGATGAAGCAGTTACCAAAAAGAAAAATCCTGTCTTGGAAAAATGTGGACCCACAACAATAGACTCTCAGCTGAAGGAATTTATCTTTTAATGAGGTGGTGTGTGCATAACCCTTTGCTGCTTTGGAGAGTGTGGTCTCATGCACCTGGAACTCCCTTCATGGCAATGGGACTCTCACTATTCCCCCACTCACAGCAGAATCAAGGCAGCTGAAAAAAAAATTCTACATACTAGAATGGTTACTACATTATTAAGAAGAAAAATGCTTCACCGAATGTGGAAAGATACTCTCCAAAACCACGGAGAGCTGGCTTCTCTTTCTTGATGCTTGTATAAAAAGTATGCTGGAGATGAAGGCTATGGCCCAATTGTACAAGACCTTAAATATGACAAAACATTCAAAATTGGTGTAAAGAGAAGGCAAAGACAGAAGAAATTGATGGAAGAAGCAAGACAGTTTATTCCACTGTCTTTCATCAATGAGAAATGAGAAGAGATAAAATAAGGTACAGTCCTTGGGAATATGAAACACTGCTCCCATACTGAATATTTATTCTAAAGCCTGGCTTTTAACAAAATTTTAACTGAATCCATAAGTGTGAAAAATGGCATGGAACATCCAGAAAGAAAAAATAAAATTGTGGGTTTAGGCTTTCCTCATTTGTATGCAGAACTAAATATCTCAAAGTATATTTTGCTTCTATTCTCTCTTCCTGTTTGGTCCAAAATATGAAATAAGAAAACCAAGCTTATTTATTTAATGCTAAATTTGAATCTCAGAAAATGCTGTTCTCAGGATGTGGCAGTTCATATTCTATCAGAACAGGCTTGCGTGTTTCTGAAGAATATCTCTAAAGACAAAAGAGAAGAGAAAAGCCAGGAATAAAACAACAGGAAGGATACATGCACCATAGCCAGTAGTAGCGAGAAGAGATTTCAAATGCAACATAGTGTGCCAATCACCATCACAGCTTTAAAATTAAGTAAAGCTGCCACATCTCCCATTCTGCCATTACTTCTCATAAAAATAATCAGTTCAGATATTTTCTATTTTATTTGTACATACAGTAGAAGCATGAATTCCAAACAAATGAGGAAAGCATTGCCTGCCTTCCAAGAGACAAATGAAAACCTGGACACTTTAAAGCTGGCACATATTTTTCTCACACCTGAAAGCTAAGCGAAAAATCTCCTTTTACATCACAGCTGACCCACTTCTGCCCAAGGAACTTTAGGTGATAAGAAGCCCATCATGAAAGACACATCTGTTGGCATTCTTTTAAGTTCCTAGCTGAAATTCTGACATGAGTATGAATATGCCAAATGTATTAGCAAAATATAAACAAGTGGTAGAACAGAACATTCTTTTTAATAATATTTTAAATTAACTACATTTATGCTAATGACACACACAGAATGAAGACTGCAGTTAATAATTAAACAATGAAACTATTTTGAAGGGCAGATATGCTGTGCATCAAGGTCAATGCATTTAAATAACTAGACAGTTCATAAATCCCAGATAATAAACATCAAATGAAAGCAACTTAGTGACTATGCTGAAGTAAATACTACTGTCAGTTACTGCTTCATTTTCAGCAGTTCTGTGTATTTGGATATTGTGGCATTTTCTTATTACAGAATCAAACCTAAATTTTGAACTAATTCAGTGACATAATTTAGAAACATCTTATGCTTCTGGACTTCCAGCTTTTTGTTCAAGGCATAGCCACATCACGTGGATCAATTGAACACTCCCTTCACAACGAACAATTTCATTTCTGCTTCTTCTCCTGTGTCACCACAAATCGAGGACATGAAATTAATGTTGTATTTACCAAGAAAATATTTCTAGAGGAACTTCACTGCATAAAAAGAGGGCAGTAACAGAAGTCAGGAACAGGCATTTTGATAGGCAACGATCTTACCTAATATGCAGGACTGAAAATGTAGACCTACACTCCTCAGAATTAAAAGCCAGTCAGTGAAATGACAGCTGTATAACTTTCATTTAGTACAATCTTGCCGCGTACTCACTTTAGCCAATGCTGAATGGTTTTAGGAAAAAACCCAGTGGTATGACCACTCTCAGCATTTTCTATCTCATCCTAATCTAGAACAATCAATTGCAAACTTGCAAATGATCCTGTGAAATGTTTCTAGAGAGTTGTTTGAAATCAATTCAGAGTTGCCCTGCAAACAATATGCAAAGATACTCATGCTTCCTAACATTTGACTGTTCAACTTCTAGATCTAGCTCTAAGGCAGGAAGATCGTGGAAAAAAAAAAGACAACTTTTTTAATCACTGTATATGTTCCTACATATTTGAACTCTTAACAGATATATCATTTAAGTTTGTTTTGGCTTTGCATTTTCTTGCTGCAAAGCTGATTAAGCTACACTTACAAACCAAGCCCTTATGTAAAACTCACCTTGAATTCAACTGGAGTTTAGCACAAAGAGAAAATTAAAAACATGGGCCTTAAAGCAGGGGGCAATAAATATGTTTGCACATTATACATCTATTTATACATAAAATGTTTTGTGCCACTTTTTGGACCATCACAGAGGTTTACAGGAATGGTCATTAGGCCAGAAAGAAAGTGGGGCATTTCATAAGCATTTTCATCCTATTAACTTCATGCAATTTTGCACTTCCCCCTATTGATGATGAGGCTATGAAAAGACGTAGTGCATGCTGGACAAAGCAAACTTTCAGTATTCACACTCTGTTAATTAATTCATCACCTAAAAGCTAAGTATTGATTTTTTAATGGCTCTACAAATCTGTTTAAGCTACTATGATGTAATTAAGAGGACGTGTGTTTACTGTAAATTATCTAACAAGTACAAGGGCTGTGCATTTAGCAATAACAAAAATTTTTGCTCAGACAACAGGCAAATTGGCTGTTGAAAAATGTTTTTCCACTAATTTTATAAACTACCGTGATTATTGTCAAGATGGATTTTTAAAAACCTCCTACAGCAGTAAAAATAGAAAGATAGATATGATACTCCTTGCTTTGAAAGGAACAAGAGATCTTGTGCAAATCCAGGGGTGGGGAATCAGCTTCTTAACATAAGTGTCCACAGGGATGGTGAAATAGAAATCTCAAGCCAAGCCTTACAGGAAAATTAGTGTACTACAGTGCATGAACTCCTTATAAAATATTCTATCCAAAATGCTAGCAAAATTAAGAGCAAAGTCTTAATTCCCACAGATGGTGGTCTGATCATCCACTAAAATCCTACTATAAATTCAAAGTAACACACGAAACTGATATTATCTTCTTCCATTAGAAGTATGGAGACTTATGGGTAAATGCATAATGATGTGCAACATATGAGTGTGAGCAAAGCTGCAGTCAAGGGAACCACTGGCATGCAGACTATATAAAAACTAATTGAGGAGCAACCTAATAAACAGCAGACACAGTTTGTTGCAAATACAAGTAGATTTCTTACCTTATATTTACACTGCAAAAATGAAATACACTTAGTATATCACTATCACTGCCAGGAAAAAAAAAGTATATGAGGGGGGAAAAGGAAGGGAGTTTAATCATAGATGTGCAACAAGAAATTCAAGATTTCATGCTTTTTGGAATGGGCAAAAATTATGCCAGGTAAATCTCTTATTGATACAATAAAAACCTTTCTAGTATGGAAAGGTCCATGACATCTTGACTTCTGACCAACGGCCTCTACAACATTTTCAACCTGAGAAGACATCCTGAAGATACCTTTACCTGCATATCCCTAGCTTTTCAATTACTGTTGAAAAAAAAATTCTAGGCATCTATACCGCTATGGTTGAAATGTGGCATGCATATTTCATTGTCCAGTAGCCTCCAGAGGGAGGACTTCAACACTTCTGCCGAGAATAGTTACTATTATTACTCAGTTTTCAAATGACATCCAACTGTTAATGGGAGAAGAGAGGATATTTGAAGTTATTTATCATGCAGAGATAAAAAGACATCAGAATAATCTGTCTATGTCTTTTGATAACATTAATTAGCAGTGGAGCTAATTTAGATTTTTTAAAAACAAAAAATGCACTAGAATTTTGTTCTTAGTAGCAAAAATGAAGAGATTTCTAAATATTTAATAACAAAATCATGAAAATATTTTTTTCAATGTCACATTTTGGTTGAAAGAAGGACTTTCCCAAACGTATACTAATTTATTTATTTTTTTGCTTTTCTTCGCAACTGTACTGAAGTTTTCCATAACCAGCCTTTTTCACCAAGGCAATGTTCCATGCTTACTGGTGGAGGCAAAAGAGGAGATGATTTTTATGTCCATAGGGCACGGAGGAGACAGACATCTCAGTACTCAGAGCCCATTCTCCTCAAGTGTTGGGAAAGACAATGGCCAGCTAAAAGAAGCTAGAAGACAATGGAATAGAAGAAAACATGAAGGTAATTATTGTATGAATGCATGGCATAAAGTGTGAATCAATAATTAAAGAGTTAATTATCTCACCAGTTATGGATACAGGCTTGGGATTAATCCTTGCAAATAGATGAAGAGGCAATTATGCTCCCTCCATGCAGCACGAGATAACCAGCCCTTCTCTGGCTGCACAGATGGGGATGCACAACGGTGCTCTGCTCCCACAGAGTAAATAATTTTGAAATGATGAGTAGTAACACACTGCAATAACCAGTGGCAATGCAGTAATGTTCTACACCTCTGTGTATCCAGACTGAGAATCCTCTAGCAGTGATCCCAGCGTAGTGTTAAAGCATCCTTCTGCAGAAAATCAGAGCAGCATTTAGTAAACCACACTGTCTGCTAAGACAACTAATTTGCTCTCTCATCGTTGGTGTACACTGAAAACCTTTATTTGTGCTATAGAAAGTGAGCCATGGATTTAATGAAATCATAATAGGTGATATGGAAAATTAGTAATTTTTAAATACTTCACAATTCCTTTCAGAATGTATTCATCCACCGATTTTCCCTTATAAAATCCCAGTACCAAAGCAGCAAATGCTGAAGGGAAAGCAGACTCAAACTGTAGTTAAAGTATACCTCAAGAGACTAGCAACAAATGTTTTCAAATTATTAGTGTTTTCAAATTATTAGTCAGTTTTAGTGAGACCTGAAGAGAAGTCTGAAAGACAATGAAGATAATGTCCTCAGAGCTCATTGACAAAAATTCATAAGGAAACAGAACTCACTAGTTACATGGCTTACAGAACATTTACTTAACTATGGGATGTAGTTGTTGAGATTCCACTCCTCTTTCCTGAAGACAGAAACTTGGACTGTCAAACACGCTTCCTATGACAGCAGATGAGAGCCCACAGCAGAATCTGGCTTTGGTATTATATAACCCTTGAATTAAAAAAAAAAAAAAAAAAAAAAAAAGGTGGTTTTTGCTCTGTATGTGACATTCTATGTATTACTCACTATTGCCAGCCTCAAGCTTTTGAAAACCGTGAATCAAACCACAGAACATCATGAGATTAGCTGTAACATGAGTTACTGAAAAATAAATAAATAAATACATTTGTGTGGTTTATTTGTCTTTTAATACAGGGTGAGCTCAGGTCATGTTTTCGCAATTTTCCTTCACAAATACCGAGGCTACAGATCTCTTTTTTTTTCTTTTTTTTTCACCAAGTTGATTTGAGCTAAGAAACCACAAGACTTGGTCGCACTAACACTTTTCAAACATCATGCCTAGCTACATCGACCATGAGGGACTTTCACTTCCCCTCCCTCAGTGGTAGTCAAGGCCAATTCAGTGATTACTGGGATACAGCTTCAGCAAAGGTCCCAGCAATATGGTGAGCCCACAAGAGAGTCTCAACAGCAGCAATAGGTCTGTGGGGAACCAAAGGATATGTGAGAACCTAGTGACCAGAGTATCCTGCCACCAAACAAGTACCCACAGTCATGGCTGGAACAGATGCTCACTCTCACAAGACACCTCACCTCCCCACCAGCTGAGTGCTAACCACGCAAAGAAACTCTGTTAGGCAAAGGGAGTGGAATTTCAGCCACAATGCCTCTTTCCAAAAACATTTTTCTGCAATTAAGATTCATTCTTCTCAAAATATTTGGGCATTCAAAAAGAAAATACAATCTCTACTCCTAGAAACTAAATAGGTCAAAGCCTAAATATGCAGAGGCAAATTGCAGGTTATTGCATCATGTTCAGTTTGTGTGGGAAGTTCCCACCTTCTCATGCCACAGCCATAAACCTTCCCTAACTCCTGTAGGCTCCTAATGCTTTTTCTTATGGCTAATTTTAATTACATCCATACAGAGCACATAACAACCAACTTTTTGTTTAGCTGCTCCATACTCAGATTTTTCAGACTCCACATTTAAGTCTAGGATGTTGTAGCCATTAACATGCATCACACAGACCCATTCCTATTTTCTTTCTCCTGTGCTCCTTCTTGGGTGGCAGACATAAAAAATAGTTTTGGGGGATGTTGAAATTAAAACTGCTCCACAGAGGCAGTTTGGAAAAGACTTAGGAAACAGTTTCTAGCGGGGTTGTTTTTTTTTTTCCTTTACTACTTTTTGTGAGGGTAATTTCTATTCATCAGAAGAACCAAAACTTTCTGTGGGAATGGACCACACCTTTTCAGCTATGTACTAAGCATCTTCTCAAAGTAAAGGAGATCCTTGCACACAGTGAGAGCTGGTATTCACACACTGCTGAGGGAAGCTATCTGGAGCATCCCACTGAAAATGCCAGCTCTGCTTCATTCAGAGTGGGAGCTTATAGCTGAGGCACCATCCTAGACACTGCTTTTTTGCCTAGCCTACAGAGTCATTTATAATTTCAAAGTGCATCAAGGAAACTTCTGAGGTTTTAAAAGCTTAGCAGGATACATTTTCCTTTTCAACTCTCATAAACAGTTAGCTTGCAGATTGCCAGTTTAAGATATTTACCAGTTTTAGGATTTATACAACAATCAGCCATCCCTACTTGACAAAAGTTCAGTACCAAAAGACTGGGTTGTGATTTGGAATATTTATTCTAGAAACAACATTAAGAAACTGTTTCTCTCATGTTGTTCTAGCTCCTGAGTTCTAGAACTTGCTCTTTTGCACCCATTTAACTTCCAGTTTCAGGCTTACATAGAAACCTCCTATGTTTAAATATTGCAGTTCCCCACTACATTTTGCAGCTGGATTATCTAACCTAAAGGCCAAATCCTGCATGCCAAAATTATTTAATTTGTGTGTCTATTTAACTTGTAGTCTTTGACACACGGCCTGGCACTCTATCTCCTAATAGCCCTGTGTCCACTCTACCGCTGTGTCCACTGTCTGCCACAGTGATAAAAAGGCAGGCACTTGCTGTTTTGTGTCAAGGCTGTGGAGAGATGGGTAGCAGGAGGATATGGGCATGTCACATCTTGGGAAAGGCATTAATCTCACTTATCTCCCATGGCTTGCTTTGATAGTAGATTCGAGGAGCCCCTGTGCACGACTTCACGTGTATGAACTCTCCCACTGTACAACCCAAAACCCTTCAAATGGTCATGTGTCCAATAATGGGACAGCCAAATGAAAAGTCATTATATATTGCATCTGAATACTGCCAGGGAAGCCATAGAGATCTGTCAGCATTCCTTTATACCTTTTGCTTAGAGAGACTAAGGGTAGAAGCAGGAGAAATGGATCTAACTTGTATTCCAAGGTCAGTTTACTCTAAATTGTTTCTAAAGAGCTTATTATAGAGTGCTTCCAGAAAAGATACCTGGTGCCCACAGGTGAAAGAACAGTCAAGTTTCCTTTTCTGATAGGCTTCAACACACTCAGGGACTAGGGCCTTGCAACTTCAATTACAAATAAAAAAAATTAGAATAAAACAATTTTAGGGCACTTCTGCAGCCCAAGATTACTATAACCCACTGCCCTTGTGTTATTCAACTCTATTCCCCTAGTGTCTCTGCTAGTGAACTCATCCATCACAGGATTCCAGCACAGAGCCACCTGTGAGCGAAGGGAAATTCCAATGAGAACAGAGCATGAGGAGCTTGCAGTGCTGCCAGGGACCATTTTGGCACCATCTTTATTTTTAGTGTTCCAGCTCTGTTTTCCATGTATAAATCAGTATAGGGTGCTGGATTTTTGGTATGCCATAGCCTAACTGTATCAGGAAGACTGCAGAAGTGATCCTTTTAAGCTGACGCAAACTTCTTCAAAACACACTCTGCTTAATTCAACCCATTATAAACACCAAACATTTTTGTTCATTATTTGAAATTAAATTCCAGCTGGCCTAAGAAACTCTATATGCCTCTGGTTTGTGTGCCCAAATCCCTGGTGCTGCTGCAGTTCTTGTAAACACCACAAATAGGTTTTTACCAAAGTCTGTAGCTGAAGAAATGACAAACCACTGCAGATTCGTAACATGAGCGTGTCATTGCTGAGTGCAGTTGCAACACAGAGGATACTAAAAATATAACTGTGGTAAAACTGTATTCTGGAGATCAGTGCAAACAGCAAAAGCTCCAGTAAACAAGCTCCGTTTTCATCTCTTTGAGGTGTTTAGCTGGAGGAAAGCGGGGAGAGGGGAGGAAAAATTACCTTCAGGAAACTTTCTTACACATCAGTGAATAAACTTTCTGACAACTGGACATGATTTTACATGTAATGAGACAAACTGAAATTGGACAACAAAAATAGGCATTTTTATATTAGTAGTTAGCAACAAGTATGTTGCAGTTTTACACTGGTGTTTCCTACTGTCCCGAGCTTCCATATTCATACGGCTGAGCTGTCATGTTCTCACAAACAGAAGCTTCACATTTTACTTTAGGTTTTGCATTAGCACATAGAGAAGAGATGATTTCGTATAAAACCATAGGGTCTAAGGAACCATTGAGAGTAGAGTAGGGCAACAATTCCCTGTGGCTTTACTACAGTTCCTCCTTTTTTGTTTAAAGCCTTTGATTTGCTTCAACCTGTTAGGCATATGTTTCCATACAAACTTACTTCTTTCAGTACCCTCTTCAGAGAAATATTTCTGGCTCTACTGGTGATTTATAGTAACTTCTCAAAATAAGCACATTTGTTTTCCTTGTTTGCCACTATATTATCTTGTTATAATGGACTGACTTTTATTCAGCTTCAACTAAAGCTTTTTTTTTAGTCCATTTGACTATCACAAAACTGCTGGATAGATTTTCTATGACTACCTAAAACATATTTCCATCATTTATCACAAAAGTCTGAATTTAGCTGAATTAATATGGCTGATTTAGCCTTCTCTAAAGGAAATGCATAATACTTTACAGAAATAGTGTTTCTTTTTATGCAAAAATCCCACTATAAATCATAGAAAACTAACTTGGACATCCTGCTTACCCATGATAACTCAAAATAGCTTTACCCATAAGCAAATACACACGTGCATGGGCTTCTTTGTCTTTGTTTCACCTGTGTCTGCATGAAAACAGTGTTCATGGGAAGTGCTAGAAGGGCAGACTTGGAAGCACAAATCCCAATTTTATCTACACAGTCAACAGAACAGAGACTTCCATGACTCTGTGCCTTAGCAGAATGAGCCCAATGCACAAGCATGGAGTCCCTCCTGCACGCCTTCTGTTTTCCCTGAGCCCTTTCCCAACCAGGCAGAGTCCCTTGCCAGGGTAGCTGTTCACAAGTGTGCCTCCAGATGCTCTTTTGTTCTTTCAGTAATGTTTGATTGCTGTTAACTTAGATTAGTCTTCTGGGGGGAACCTGACTCTTCTCTTTTTTGCTTCTCGAGCTTTCCTTCTCACATTACCCAGTCAGTAAACAGCTATACTGAATCGCAGAGGCTTAAATGTAGCCTTCCATCCTGAGCCCCAAATTCCTCATCTTTGTTTTAAAATTGTGTCAACTTCTACTTCCCTTAAGTATGAGATACCAGCTCTATCAGCCACTTGTTTGGAAACTGAAAAAACAAGTTTTATCTTATGCTGCCCTTCACATGTAAGAGACTTCCTGTCAACACCAACAGCACTTACGCATTATCTGTTTTCAAATCTCACCTTGAATATATTCTTTGCTATAATGTTCAAGGCAAAAACAAAACAGAAGAAAAAAAAACAAAACAAAGGCAAGACAGTTTCAGAGACAGGAAAACAAAAGTCCAGAAAATGGAACATAAAAATGTTTACAATATTTAATGAGTATTTCTATCAAAAAAAAAAAAAAAGAGAGAGAAAGAAGTTGTATGGGCTTAGTGGGAAAAAAAAGTATGGGGAAAAGAGATACCTTGCCAATTTCAACAATTTTTACTCAGTCTTCTCCATCTCTTCTCTGCCCTTCACAATATCCTAACATCTAGCTTGTATCTTCAATCTCCTTTTGAAACCTTGAACATCTGAGTTTCATGTCTTCCAGCTTTCCTATACTATAGAAAAGACTAAGAAGTTAATTTATTTTTCAATGAAAAACAACATCACAAGACTCCAGGAGGAAGAATTTAAACAAAGGCATCAAACACCACAAACCTCAAGACACAAATAATCGTATTTCCTAGGACAGGAGAATTGGAAAATAGTCTGTCTGACACTGATGCCTGAGGTAGTGGTTTGCCTCAGCTCACAGGCTCTCTAAAACAGCCTGAGCCTCTTTTTTTCTAGGGCTCACCGAGAAAACAGACTTCCTACCACTATCATGAGGTTCACTGGGAGGTTAAAAACATGGAGAGTTATCTTCTAGTATAGAAAGAGCAAAGTTTATTGTGTAAACATTTACACTGTGAGCTGACCTTCTTCTGACTTCCACTGGTAAAGAGTCCAGGGGGAAATGTTTTGGGGCAGGAGTCCAGGAAGCTGAGTGGAGTGGGAAGATAAAGAGCGGTCCACAGCTGAACAGGGCAGTGGGGAGAGAGACAGAGGAATGCTCCTCTGGTCCATGAAAAGGACTGCACAGCTTTGGAAAAGGACTCCATGACGCTGATCTCTGAGGTGAGCAGGGGACCAGAGACAAGTTGCTTCCTGTGTCTGTATCAGAACAGTTGATTACAAATCCAGGAAGACAGAGCACTTCCTTGAGGGTGCAGAGATGGAGGGCATCTCAGGGGCATGATGCAATACTCCCACTGTGTCATTCTTTGAACTACACAGCCACAATTGGGATCCTCCGGGCAATTCCCAGTTCGGGCACCTGAGTTCTCCTGAGGTTTAGCTGTGCACTGAGATCCAACTACCTGAACATGGTGTCATTTTAGATGCCCAAGGGCATCCCACTTCAAATTCACAAAACATGTGTGTGTTGGGGTGGGAGGGGGGGGGGGGGAGGGGGAGGGCTGTGTCTCTTGTAGGTCTGCACTTTAATTTGTCAGCCCCATGGGAAAGTTTCAGATTCTAGGATGACTCAGGTGGCACCTGATGTGTCTGCATGCTTCCATCTGGAGCTGTCTACAAAACATGCCGCCTCCCAGAAGACTTCGACAGTCTATGGAGCTTATATACTAATGTATAATAAACATCCTATAATGCATTAAACAAATTATTTCTCATATTTTCAGTAATCTGAACTCTGAGGACCTCAGTTGTCCACACATGGCATATAGTGCCTAGGATGTTTAAGACATCCTAAGGTGTCTAAGACATCCAGATAGCAATATCAGATATTACACAGGACCTGAAAGGAATCTATAACAACTTGACTCTGTGCCAAGTGGGAAAAAATCAGGTAACTCAAACCACAGTAAATAGATTGAGCAATTGCTTGGTTTTTCCACTGTAGAAATGGATGCATGTTGGTTAACTTTCACAGTGACCCCTCACCTATCCCCTAATTTCTGCATGCTCAGTGTGATGGGGTGTGTGGTTTGTGATGGGGTTTGGCAAGGCTTTCTGCTGGTATCATCCTAGAGGACTGTAATTTACTGACAACTCAAATGAGCTCTAAACCACTGGATAATTGACATTTCCCAGTCAAAGCAAGGCAGCAGATTTTGTGTAGGTGTGGACATGGGAACAGTGTGTGGAGAGAGATCTGTATAGTTTCTCTGCCTGTGAAATAAACAACACACCATCCCTGTCTATTACGGACAGGGATGATTAAATGTGTGACGTAACTTCTTAAATTTCTTTCTATGCACTTCAAAGTAAACTCTAGGGTACTTCACCAGGTAGCTGTAAAAGACCTTAGAAACAGAAGAAACAATGAAGATATATGAATTTTTTGTGTCAAGCTGAGGCATTTTTGAATGTCCTCAGAGAATGAGCCTACATCATAATGTAAAATCCCAGACACCCCTTCTTCACTTTTTCATTGTTACTTAAGTTTTACATGCAGAGACACATTTTCACATAGGAAAGAATAATTAATTTGCTTGGGCACATGGATTCCTTGAGCTATCACACCCCTTTCAATCCCAGTTCACTGTGTTTGTCTGTGTGCCTCATATACAGGATATCGTTCCTCCAAAAAGCAGTCACTGGGTAAGAAAAAACCCAACATAGTTATACTGAAAAAGAAAAATAAAACAAAACAAAAAACCCCAAACAAAACAAAAAAAAACACCACCAAACCAGCATTCAACACAGAATTACAGGTGCAAACATTCAGTTAAGATTTATTATATATTTCCGTCACTATTAATAAAATTCAATAGTCTGGAGTCACATAGACAGCTACTTCGGATTTATTTTTATTTTTATTAATACTTCTGGGCTTCTTTTTCTCACCTATTTTGGGAAATACAGTAGAGAGAAAGACAGTGCTGACAGTATCAGGTGCCTCTGTCAGAGAGTCAAGAATTCAAATAGAATTATAACGAATGAGTTTTAAGTGAGGCAAGAGCAAGAAGGGCAAAAACCCATGTGGTCATCCTTTGAGCAGTGACAGGACAGTTAAAGCTACATCTAAGATACTTGAGAGTGAGATTGGTGGCTTTCCAGGGCAGATGTTTGCAAGTTCAGACCATTCATGTCAGAATTTTATATGAGGTTTAAAGTGCAGAATGATTAAGTTATCTTTTAAAAAGGCATTAATAAGTCTTCAAGCAGGAAAGGCAAATAATTACAGTACTAAGGTATCCAATACCTTTAATACAGTATGAGATACCTGCAAGACTGCATGGTTCTCTGCTGTGGAGAGAACCTCCTCTCTTCTTTACCAAGGCAATTAAAACACTGCACAGTCACTATGCAGTGAAGATTTGTACAGGTATTGAGCAGCAGAGAAGTCAATACATGAAGTCATTAGAGAAATGATTTCTTATGAAAATTCCATCTTTTCTCTAATCAAAGTGGAGAAATTTCTGCCTCCTGCTGCTACCCTACATTATCCTCTCTTTCTCCCCCCCTCTCTCTCTCTGTCTCTGGGCAAATTCTCAAAGTGTCCCACAAAAGAGATGTGAAAATTTGTAATGAATCAGGCCCTAAAAATCTGACAGCAAATCCCATGCTGAAATCCTAGCGGCAGAGTGGAAAATATTTCTGGAGAATAACTGGAATTTTGCCAAGAATTTTTAAGAGCTTGAATATCTTGGGGGAATATATAAAAACAACCTCATGATTCAGCTAACCAAGGCAGTAAAACAAGTTCCCGAAGGCAAGGATCAGCACTTTGAATATATTTTGGTGCTTCCTTTAATCCCTGTATTTCTTTTTCCTTCTTCTGTCCTTTTCCCAGTTCCTTTCTCCTTTGAAGTAAGAAAGGTAGACTTTATAAGTTACTTTTCCTTCTCACCCAGCCAACAGGGAAGGGTCATAAGTAGGGCAGCCAGTTCCCTCTTCTTTGAAAGCTGTATGACTGTTCTACTTTAGATACACATCCTCCTGCCTAAGCCCCAGCACAGTGTGAGCCCTATCACAAATTTATAAGCTCCAGTTCTGTCCTCTATACTTCCTAGTCCAGACATTAACATCACCTTAATTATAACTCAGATGCAGAAAGAATACCATTGTCATCTTTCATGATTAAAACACAGTAACGCATCTATCGCAGTTTCTTATAAAATTGTGTTTAATTTCCAGCACAAAAAAGACCACCACTGCACCACTTAAAAATGCTTGCATGCATTCCCTGTTCTGGAAGTGGGATCTCCCTTGTTTGAAGAAGCCTGTCTGACCCCATGAATAATGAACTATTTAAGAACTTCAAGAAGAATCCTCAAAGAGATCAATCAAGTGAGACCAAAGGGAATGACAAGAATACAAGATTAAAGAGCCTCTGATATAATCTTGACAAAGTTGATTTGAGCACCTAAAAGTTTAATAGATTTAACAGACAGTGGCTATAGTTAACTCACATATTACGGCTTGCGTGATCCTAGCTGGAAGCATTTTCGATATGTGTGAGCAGTCTCAAATCATCTGAACTTTCTAAAGTATGTTGCTCTTGGCTATTAGTTAAGAAAACATGGTGGCTACTAGAAGCTTATTGGTTCTTAGAGGTATCCGGACAACATCACGATTTAATCAACAAAAGAAAAGCTTCTAAGAACAAGTTACATCAGTTAGATCTGTGCTAGCAAGTGCTGTGACAGAGTAGATAATCGAGGCAGTCATTGCTGACACCTCTGCCCCTTATGCAGTTCACAGGTTTTATTTCAGACTTGAATCGATCTCCTGAAACACATAACTCTTCCATATACATTGTTCTACACTGCCAAAAGGACTGTTCCCTGGCTGGATTCCACTTGAGGTTGTACTGCATCTGATATGCATCTGTAGCAAACTTTTCAGTTTGTCTTCAGGGGTTGTTGTGATATAGGACAAAGGGAAATGGTTTAAAACCAAAAGAGGGTAGATTTAGACTGGATAAAAGGAAGAAATTTTTTATGGTGAGGGTGGTGAAACACTGGGAAGGGTTGCCCAGAGAGGTAGTAGGTATCCATCCCTGGGAACATTCGAGGCCAGGTTGGATGGGGCTCTGAGCAACCTGATCCAGTTGAAGGCGCCCCTGTTCATTGCAGGGGGTTTGGACTACGTGGCCTTTAAATGTCCCTTTTAACCCAAATTATTCTATGAATTCAGAGATCTGAGGAAAAGGAAAGCTCAGCATCTGAAAATCCCACTAGTTTAGTAGTGCTTCTGTGGAATGAGAGAATACAGCCAATGAGATTTAAAATAGTGACATCATATCAATGCACACATTAATATTATGTATAGCAGGAAGTAAACTACTAGGCCTTGCATCCCAAATCTTTAGCTCATTTAAAATTTCTGTTCAGTGCTGGATCTCTGGCTCTCCAAAAACACTGAGCTACCAGTCAAGAATGGAATTTAACATCGTGCCAGACACAAAAAAACCCTTATCCATGACTCAAAGTCCGCAGACAAGGCATTTCTGAGTCACACTGTAATTCAGTCCCAGGAACCAACAAATGTAAACATACCATTCTCCCAGCCATGAGATGGGCTCAGAGTACAGTAAGTTGCAAAGTGAGGACATACAGTAAAGTATGTGAAAACTAACCCTCCCCACTAGAGATTACGCCTCCACAGAACTAACCAAGAAAGGACTATGCCCCAACTCAAAGAATTTGAGGATCAGAAAACAAAAGAATTAAAACTATCCTATCGTTACCCTCCAGAGCTCATTTCATCAAAAGGAACTGACCTTTTGTCAGTGGAGACAAAAATAAACTTAAAAGTCACAAAAAAATATGAGAATACTTCTACAGTCAAACGTCTGCTTTCAAAACAAGATGGCGTACTTCAATAGTGTCTTTCTTCATTTGAAAAGAACAAAAGTTGACCCCAGCAAAGCACATGAAGGAACACGTACATAACATCCTTTAAAAATACAAATAACCCCACTGGAGAAGATTGGCCTATTCACAGACTTTAAATGAGGCACAAATTAAGGCACTTCACCAAATCAAGGCCTCAGTTTGCTGAACTAGGCTTTCCAATTGGCAGCAAATGAGCCTGAAGTACAAACAAGAGGTTTCTGTTATCTGTAGCGTGAAATGTCAGGTGATACCTGTATATTTAAGTACAAAAGGTCTGCATTTCATAACCCCAGAAGCAAATGTGAGTGCTTTAAAAAAGAAAAGCAATCTTTCTTATTCTTTTCTCATTTATACCTGCACAAGAAATTGAACCCAAAGGAGTTTCATTGTCACCTGACTTGCAACCATTAATATCAGCATAGGAGAATGTTTATTACAAAAATGATAATTTAGCCATGAACTTCAGTGTGAAAAAAATAGTTAAAACCCAAGACTCATGTAAAATACATAACAATCTTCTGCAACACTCTTCTTACATTTTGTACTTTCATAGGCCCCTATAAGTATCTTTAAGTTTTTCAGCTGTTAATTCAAAGAGAAAAAAAGGAGATATTAAGTCTGGGCAGAATATTCATTCTCTCCTCCTCTACCGATGTGAATTTTTGACTATTTTTAGCACACACAGAATCACAAAATCACAGAATGGGCAAGGATGGAAGGGATCACAGTGGGTCATCTGTTTCAAGCTCTCTGCTCAAGCAGGGTCGTCCTAGAGCACATGGCACAGGATTGCATCCAGTCAGTTCTTGAACACCTCCAGTGGGGGAAGCTCTTGCAAGTGTGCTAGGAAAGACAGCCCAATTAAATTAGTCCAAGATAGGTGCACAGCTGGCTGAAAATTGCTTTTAAAATGTTGATATAACCATTCACAATTAAACAGGATGTATTTTTTTAACATGACCTCTCAAATTCCATGGTATTTTATAGTTTCATTAGCAAACATAGTAAAGAAAACCTTTGTGGCCTTTGAAAACAGCATCAAACAGGGTGGGTAGCAGGCACTTCTGACAATAAGACTAGAATGGAAAAGATCTATATCCACTGGAGCAATACTCTGATAAACAGATGAGGTCAGAAAGGAGTAATGCAGATTCCTGCACTTAAGTCAGAATTAGCACCTCTATAAATATAATAGGGGGGAAAATCCAGCTGATCAGAAGCTTTGCAGAAAAGAATCTCAGAGATTTCAAATTGCATATGAGTCAACTAAGTCAGGCTATTTAAAAAAAAAAAAAGCTATACACCATTAAAGAGATAAAAATAGGAGCTTTATAAGAAGCACATCGTTTTTTATAAGGAATCTTCTCACTTTTCGTTTTCTTGGGCATTGTGTCAGTCATAGGAGCAGTCTTCGAGGAGGGCAGCAGCCCCTGGGTGTCCACAGGAGAACATGCACTGTAAAGAAAGAATGGGATTCCTTAGTCTAGAGAAGGGAGTCCTGTAAATAACACACTTGTCTTAAAATATGGTAAAGATTGCCATGAAGAACCATCTGGTTTTTTTATCCACCATGGCTAGGACAAAAATGATAGGTTTAAATACCAGTTGTGAATATAGAGAATAAATATTAGGAAAATGTTTCCAACAATAAGGTGCCAAAAATTAAAAAAAAGGCTAGCGATACAAGGGTGAGAACACTATCAGGTCCTTCCTTAAAATTTGGTATAAAAAAGATCTTATGGTCTCTTTTTGATATTGTGTCTCTAAGTCTAGAAGGACAGAGTTGTCCTCTGCATCTTTTGTCAGCAGAGCTGTAGAAGAGCTTCTCTGCTAATCTTAGAAGACACTAAGATAAAATCTGGCAGACAGGCAGTTTCTCTGAGTCTTTGACCACATGTATGTCTGCATTCACCTCATGTTCTGTGTGAGCATGTACACATCTTCCTATGTGTGTGTGCCCGCACATGTACAAGCCTGTGTTCATGCACATTCTTGTGTGAATGTAGTGTCCTTGACACCCAAAATTTAGTTTTAAAAACATTTAACAAGGCTTTCCCTCCACTGAACCTCAGTAGTATAAAGGGTTGAAGTGTGGAGGATGGCTACTATCCAGGGATGCTGGTATTCTTGCCCAGCTTTTTCTCCCAAAGTAGAGCAGGTTTGGAGAGATGAAAGGGTAGATGTGAAGAGGTTTTCTATCTGAAAGGGAAGTTGGCATAGTTCATGTCTCATTTGCATCCACATGTATCACCGAATGCAGCAAAGTGACAGCAGTATAAAACTGATTTGAAGAGAAAAACAGATCTTTCTATCATTAAAGTTATATACGAAGAGCTGTATATTATATATGAAGAGCTATTGATCTGAAGATTTATTCCACAAGGGTAAGACTATTCAACAAGCATGTCTGATGAGACTTGCACATAGTAGCCTAATGGTGGAACCAGAATATGATACAAAAAAAACATCCAAGCAATGCAGACTATATCTAAACCTGGTGAATGAAGGAGACAATTATCCTCAGTATTCAGACCAAATGGTTTTAATTTACACTTGGCAGCTCCTTTTCTCCATTTTGGAATATCTAGACAAAGTTTTCCTCAGTATTGCATTCCCACTCTACAGTTTCAGTGCTCTGGGTGGCTGCCCAATGAAAAGCTAATCAGCTATGCACATTTCACTTAATCATACCAATATATCACCTCTACTCATGACCACACAGCCCAGAGAGTGGCAGCACACAAGAAACCTGAGAGCACACTGAAGTTAGATGGGAAGACATGAAGGAAGTTAGGTAATTTTATTATGAGAACAAAGTTACTTAATTAAATCCCTTTAAAAGTTTATGAGATGGTCTGAGGAGGCCAGGAAAGAAAGTTTTCCCCAAATGGAACACAGCAAATACTAGCCTGCATTACTCGCAGGAAGGAGGGAATGGGAACTTACCCTAAAAATATTTAGCTGCTTCCAGCAATGAAGAAAAGTATTTTCAATATTAAAAAAACCTTGAGGTACGTTTGTGTTGGGGTTTTTTTTGGTTTTTTTAAAAGGTCTACACTCACTCTTGTTGCCTCAACAAAGATATAAGCCTAGGGATGGAGGGAGAAAAAAACCCCACAGCTTACACAGAGTCATTAAAAAAATTAGATTCTCTCAGCTAAAAGTCCCTGAAGATCTTCTCTGCATTAAATGTACTTGAGGGTCTCACTGTTCTGAGTAGCGACCGCTTCCTAGGCTGCACATGTAGCTCCCCCCGAGGATGAGTGAGAATATTCCATTCCCTCAGAGATCCCCAGGCTCGCCGGGCTGCACATGTGCAACCAGAACGGATACACTCCAGCCGAAAGCTGCTGTGGCTGGCAGAGCCAGAATTTTGCTGTAATGGCTGAAACTGTGACCAAGAACCTGTCTCTCCACCCTTCCCAGTAATCCCCCTGCTAGCAGCATATGGCAGGAAATAATCTCATTTCAATGCAGGAAGGATAAGAGGAAAAACTGAATAGCAAAATGAGGGGAGTGGGGCACAAGAAAAAGAGGCAGAAAGACATGTCTAGGCAAATATATTACTAACTGGGAGAACGTGGGAAAGCAAAACAGGGAGGAAATTACCCTTATGAGGTAATAGAGCTTGAGATTGGAGAAGATGCCTGGCATGGAAATGGAGACAGGACAGAAACAGTTTAGCAGAGAAAGAGAAAAAGGCATCAAGCTGCAAAGGGACTGGTAGAAAGGTTTGTGCCCAGCAGAGAGGGAATGTGCATGTGCAGAGCCTGAAGTCAGGTACAGCATCCCACTTTGTCTGAGTATTACAAATGATATAATCAACATACCTTATGGTCACCTTGTGATGATCATTCACATAGGACAAGAACTTTCAATCAATTGTTCTGTAACTCAAGCACCAGAAATCTGAGCAGTTTGCCTGAACCATTGTGATTAACCACTCCAGAAGACAATTGGTCCCATTTTCAAAACAAGGAGACATTACATGTGTATGTGATGACTATTCTTGCTAAATTTGCAAAGTCAGACACCTAGGAAAAAGGAAAGGCTAGAAATCAAATTATATTTGTCTAATATAAGCCTTGCATGCAGATGCATTAGGACATAAAGCTTGCAGACTGCCTTAATCAAGAATCAGGATACATCAGTTCTGAACTAACAGTCTACTCTTTAATATTTTGTTGGGGTTTTTTTTCCTGGATTTCTCATTTCCTGCAGTTGACTGTTCTGTCCTTTTTTTTTTTAATTTTCCCTGTTTACTTTCTATTCTTGTGGCAAATGCAGAGGAGGAGCAGAATTCTGTGAACAAATGCATTTTCCTGTAGCAGTCTTCTTTAATCCCCCAAAACAATGTGTGCATCTGTGCCTATGCTACTGAACAAATAAGACTGTTCTGAGAGCAAGCAACAGCACAGTCTAGATCTACATGGATAAATTCGTCTTCTCACCCAGAAAGCAGGCTGGCTGCATCAAAACAATCTATTAGGAAATTACCTGGGTTCCCAGCTTGTGTTCATGCACTGATTGTGCAGGTGCGCTCAGGCTTGAATAAAGAAACATACCAAGAGTATCACATATGGAGAACTGTAATCCCATGCTTAAACCCGTACACTTTCCCTGTTTTATTTAGTAGAAGTGTAGACAAGAAGACCAGAATTCTATGCGAGAAGTAAATAAAGACCATGTAAATGAAGACCATCCTCATGTACATGGGGCAGCACCTTTAGAACTGGTGTTTCCAAATAAATCTACTTGTCTTTGAAACTTCAACAATGTGCTTTTAGTGCCATTTGTCTGCGTGCTGCATAATTCACATAGAGACACTATGCCCTGCATAATAAGTTGGCTGGAAAATCCAGAAAGAAACAAAACTAAGTATCTGAAGAAAGAATATTAAAGAAACAACTACAGGGCTGGAAATCTAAGCTCTTCTATCAGGAGCATTCTGGTTTTATGCCTTGGCATTGAAAAAAATGCATACATTATGCACATGTATCACTAATTCCTGAAATAATATGTGCAGCATCGCATATCATTCTGCAGACAAGCAATTGGCAGGTGTTTTTTACAATAGCAAGATGAATTCACAGTATGGGATATGTTGATTACTCATGTCAGTCCCTTTGAAATTTTAAAGCGAGAGTAATCAGAGCTATAAATCTCTCCTAAGTATAATTAGATTACTATTTATACCTAGTGTTGTTAAAACCAGCCTAAGAAATTACTTTTAAGGTGCCATTACTGAAGGAATAATCTCTTTAAAACAATAATCACTCAGTTAAGTACAATTCATATACCTATTTTCTATAATGAGAACACATAATTCAAGAATTTAAGAATACTGAATGTCTTTTTCTATTTAAAAGTTTGATAATGGCATTTTCAGACTTCAAAGTTTTTTTACATTATATGGCAGGTCTGGGAGCATCCTCCAATACCATAATGCACTGAGATGAAGGATTAGATACAGTGGCAGCTCTGCATAGAAGGCACCCTTTGAGGGATGCAAGTTTTGTGTTAGAGAAAGTGCAGGTTATGACTACTGTAGGGCCCTATAGGGAGTATTATGATAACGAGGCAATTATGATCAACTGACTAGAACTAGAGTCATCTCCACAGACTTTTTATCTTTTAGGAACATATTAGGAATTCCAAAAGATGGTAAATTTATATAATCTGGTCTAATGGTTCACTCCTGTTAATTTACATCTTATTTCCCATGGGAACTCTCTTGACTTTTTTTTCTTCTGCAGCAGAGACAAGGCAGAGCAGCATGCAATCAGTAAAACCTGAGCGTCTAGTACCATCTTTTGATTAAGCAGATCTCAATAAAGATATTTAAATGACTCTAAAACAAAAAGAGAGATATTTAATCCCCAGGTAGAAGCATGGCATTCCAGAGGAATAGGCTATTTTTACTTTATCAGAAAGCGTGCTCATGTGGAGCTGCAGGCTTTGGTCAAAGAATGCTGATACAGCTTGAAGCTTGCTGGCATTCTGCAGGGTGCACCTTCATTAAACTCTAGCAATTGCATGGAGAACACCAATATTTGGAAGCTACTTCCATATCCATGGCTGGAATAAACCAGGTCAAGAGGTTATAGTACTAAGACAAAAATTACATTAATATACATTGTCACAATATCCAGAAGCATAAGAGCCTATACCTCTCTTGATACGTATAAGCTTTAGCAGACTTTGTTCCTCATTTTTCTAGTGGAAATTCATGATCTTGTAGATTGTTTCATGCAAAACAGATTCCTGAACTCAGCAGCTCTTGGAAAGGCTTTGTCCATGACCTACTACTCATGTGAAGTCAAGGGCAAAACTGCCCCCAAGGTCTCACAGCATTTTAAAGTTAGTTCTCATATGGAACGTCCTCCCTTTCCAAGGAGTCACTTCATTGCCCCATTAATATTTTATTACACAAAACTCAGAAATGGAAAAAGCATATGTTTGGAATGATACGTAGCAATAAGAATAGGACCCCATTTTTATGTAGTTTTCCATTGCAGGATCCAACTCATGTATTTAACTGTTTTGGTTCCATTCTCTTTCACTTTTATTTTTGTCCTAGAATCTTCAGCTGAAGAATTATTCTAATAGATGTATTTTGTCTTAAATGTTAACAAGCCTCTATTTCAGCATCTAGATATTGCAAAACATAGTCTTGGTCAAGTTTAGAAACTTTAAAAAATCACAGTTTAATTCTTCATGTTATGCTATTCTACCATAAGACAAAATCTAGTTTTTCTGTGCTATTTCACTTTCTATTAACTCAGCTTTTGTCATAAAGGAATGGATGTATGTTGAGATTTTGATTCTTTTTTACTTTGTTACACATTACTGACATTTAGCAGACAGTAAGAGTTCACCCATTTATCTCAATTATAAGTACCATTTAAAAAGTTAGACCACCTCTACACAGGTGCTCTTTAGGAGTAATATGATGAATCCTTCACAGCATTAGTCTTGCTCCATGGTACTGTGCTACTATGATTAAACTTTCCACTTCTGCTCTCATGGGCAATAGTGCTGTTGACTTCTTCAGTCACAAGGAATGGAAGACATATCCCTAAACAATGCCCATATCTAAAACTTTCTGCTGAAATACCTAATATTTTGATTTTTTTTCTTCAGTCCCAAACACAGACTCTGATTAAGCGTACAAGCAGCATTATTTAAGACAATACCTACAAATATTGATCACAACCATCAAGTACATTTTAGCACAAGTAACACCTCCATGAGGTGCAAGGCTCTATTTGGAACCACATTCATTGAAATAATCTACTGTGCTGGTTTTGGCTGGGATAGTTAAATTTCTTCACAGTGGCTGGTATGGGGATATGTTTTGGATTTGTGCTGAACACACTGATAATAATACAGTAGTTTTTGTTAATAGAGATGTTTTTGTTATTGCTGAGCAGGGCTTGCACAGAGCCAAGGCCTTTTCTGCTTTCCACACTGCCAGACTGGCAAGGACTGTGGGGGTGCTTGGAAGGCTGGGAGGAGACACAGCCAGGAGAGGTGACGCCAGCTGACCAGAGGGATATTCCAGACCACATGACATAATGCTTATTATGTAAAGTGGGGGAAAGAAAGAGAAAGAGGGGACCATTTGGAGTGATGGCATTTGTCATCCCAAGTAACCATTACACATGATGGGGCCCTGCTCTCCTAGGATGGCGGAACACCTGCCTGCCCATGGGAAACAGTGAATTAATGCCTTGTTTTGCTTTGCTTGTGTGCATGGCTTTTGCTTTCCCTATTAAACTGTCTTTATCTCAACCCACGAGTTTTCCAGCTTTTACACTTCTGATTCTCACCCCAATCCAGCTGGTGGGTGAGTGAACAAGCGGTGGTACTTGGTTGATGACTGAGGTTAAACCACAACAACTACATACATTCTTTTGTATTTTCTTCTCCCTGTTTGCTAGCAGCACCATGAAGGGTGCACGGTGTGGAGTGTTACCAATGCTCTTGTATATTATACATGGCCCACATGGTGTTTAAAGGACTTAAAGTCTAGGAGGAAAAAAAGAGGGGAAGAACCAGGAAAATTTTAAAATGTTTCCAATTTCAGATTCACTTAGACTTAGCTGCATGTATCTTTTTGGCCATTTGTTAGCAGCTACCAGTAAGCAACCATGCCCAAAGGGAAAATGTATTCTAGTTAAAGATTGGCTTATAGCCTCATCAGCCAAGTTTTATTGCTCTTAAAGCACAGCAAGAGAAATATTTATACTGAACTTGTTGCATAGGGACTCCAGATAGCAGGACAGTCATTTCTTGCATAATTACTTTTAGCTGGAGAGAGCAGAGTTACACTAGGATGGAAACAGGGACTTCTAAAAATAAAATGTCTAGAAAATAAGACGAAAACATGGAAATGCTAGGCTCTCAATTTGAAGTTTTTTTTTTTTTTTCTGAAAAGGTTCCCAAGACTCAAAATGTTGTATGTGTCCCTTGAGTTCAGAACACCCTAAATACAGTAGCATATGTCTGTGCTGTTTAACCAAATATTTCAATGATTGGAACTCATTTTTCTTTTTTCCTTTTTTTTTTCTGTGTATGTGTGTGTATAGAAGGGAATATTATTTATAACCATCTAAGGTCTGGCACAGCATTTTTGAATCAATGCCATTCTACACATCAAAGTTACAGTTGTTCTATATTAATCTAATTGTTTTAACAACATTGGAAAGTTTGTTCTGAACTAACATATATATTTACATGTTCTACAGTTCTAGACTGTTGGGTAACGACATCCTAAAGAAGGTTTCAGCACTACCTTTTACACTAATATTAAGAAAAAACCCACCAAAATACATACCTATTCAAGGACCTCCCAGTATTATTAACATCTCCTGGAAGTCACAGTCTAGCTAAACTCATGTATGATTTGAAGTGGTAAAACTACGGAATGTAATTTCTGCAAAGAGAAACACCCTAGGGGACGGTAGAGAAGAAAGATTTCATAGTATTCAAAAATGATATGGCCAAAAATATTACAGTAGGTAAATAAAAATGTAATAGTCATTTAAGCCAGCAGGGACTGAGAATGAGAGTTTACACCAATTCTGTTCTGGAAGGCTGCTGTCCTTGTCTCTGGTAGTACTTGCTTTTATCTCATCAGCAATGTGTTACATCACACCCAGGGACAATGTCTGGCATTGATACTTTAGAATAAAATCAGAAAAGTCTAAGGAAAGTCATCAGCTGACTAGAGTTTCATTGCTAAAAGAGAGAACCACTTTTTCAGTGATTTCACAATCACAGGATCATAGGATGGTTTGGGCTAGACGAGACCTTAAAGATAATTTAGTTCCAGTGCCCCTGCCATTCACTGAACTTGAAGTCAGTTCTTTTCTAAGACTGTACCCCAGTACTGTACTCTGCAACAAACTGCACTCTGAGGTACAGAATGTATAACCTTGTATTTCCTTTGTACACGTGTGGGCATGAATGTGCATGTGTTTGTGTGTGCATGTGCATGCTTCTCTCCTTTTCTCATTTATTTTTAAAACTATGAAAATATTTGCATATGAACATATTATGAGTCCAAACTTTTAGTCCAAATAGTCAAGAATCCTTCTACCACCCACTGGGATGATGTTACTGACTTTGATGGATAAAAGACACATTGGGTTGGCAGAAAAAAATTATATTAGGGCCCACCAAAAAGGACTTTGCAGTCTGAGGAAAAGTCACATCATGGCCTGGTGCTAAGACCAAATTTTTAGACACCACTAATGACTCATTTGTGGAGCTGCTAATGAGGAAATCCACAAGAGGGAACCAGCAAGAGGAAACCCTTGAACCTGAGCAGTGCTTTAGGCACTTCTGAAACTATAACTCGTCTAAATAATACACAGCTGTAATTTTAAATTTGTGGTTAAAACCAATTGCCAATGGGGTTCCAGCATTTTTCTTCACAGAAATCTCAACACTGAGACCAAAATCCTGCATCCATCTTCTCAAAACTGTCAGAGTAGAAATTTAAGATACAAATCAATAATTTCCACAAAGGTCAAGCTGATTGCACCACAGTGGGATTAAGGCCATCATAAAAACAAGCTCAAACTGCCCTCACAGATAAATACCAGAATTTTACTCCAGGATCTAATCACAGTTCATCTCCAATGGAAACGTGATAGAGGAAGTACAAAATAAGAAACCATCTTATTTTTTCCACATAGAGGTTTCATAACAGTTGGTTAAAGAATTCAAACCAATAGACCTCACATAAGCTTGAAAGCAATAATTTAAATGCATGTGTATGTGAAACAACAACAGCTATTTCAGTTCTCTTTGTATTTCTTACTATTTTACTTCCAATGCACATACATTTTTAATTCCCTAGCTTCTCTGTATTATCTTTTAGTATTCTTAGTCTAGAAAGTATTATTGGATGAGCTTTATCATTTTAATTGTTTTAATTTAATGTTGTTCTCTTTAGTAGAAAATCTAATTTGAAATGGCAAAGGGTTAATTATGGAATTTTCCAAGGGAATGTCCCAAGGAAAGAAAAAGATATGGGATAAAATTGGTGAAATGCTAATTTTAGAATCTAATTTCTACTCCTAATTTTACTTCATAAGATACTCATATTAACCCTACATATGGAGAAATATCTCTAAAATAAACTGTTCTTTTAAAGTGCTATCATTCCACATACAAAAAAAAAAATAGACCATGTGTTAAAGAAGAACCCTAAGCAAGTTTTTATTTAATTCAATGTATTTACACACCTGATTAAACATGAATATCTGAAGACTTCCATGTGTCATTTAAAGTATAAATAGATGTAATTATATGTAACAAGCTCTTTGTCTTTCCCAAACTCAGGCTCCTGAACTCCACAGTTTAACTATGGCTATTTGTTTAATAATCTCAGTTTGCTGGATTCAAGTGTTTTCAGAGACTTTATATGAATACTTGAGACAGGATAGTTTTAGGCAAACTAAGATGACAAAAGGTATAAACAAACTGTCAGCTGCTCAACAAACATGCATACAGCCACAGCCACAGATCCCTGCTGGGAAAGAAGTCCAGACCAAATGTTTTTGCATGTGAAATCTGAACCCAAAATCTTGCATTTTGGGAAGATGCAGGCAGAGTGTTAGCTAAGGAGATTGGTTTTGATGAAAGCTGTGCATTTAGAGAGGGGGATATTTCAGAGAATGGTCTGTTGCTTCCCAAAGAACCAAAATCCTATCCCTGCACTGACATGCCCAGTGACTGCTGAGGTTTAGGCAGAAGAAACTCCTCTGTCACTGAAATTTTCAAAGATATGCACCAAAACTGCAATAAAACACAGAGCAAAAAGAGCTTGGGAGAGCACTTGAGCTGGTCTGCCTCTGCTCTCCCTAGTTCCTCATATCTGGGGACTGCTCATTGGTTACTGTCTCAGCTGGCCTGTTTTGTTTGTTCAGACTGTAAAAGGAAAAGTCCATCTTCTCAGGAGTTTGCCAGTGCAATGAAACAATCTTCAGTGCTGACTTCCCAGGAGATTTTCTGATTTGAGAAAGATATTATGTCTCAGAAAGAAACACTGGATTTAAAGGGCAGTAAATCTGTACAACAGTCCCGCTCTCCTGCATCTGTGTTTCTAGTCTCATATACATCTGTGGACAATTAATTTGCTCGGCCACATGAACCTTCCTCTTAGAGGGGCCAGCAGGCCTCGCTGTACACAGGAATAAGACACAAGGGAACCAGCTTCATTTTCAACACTGCCTGTTTACCGTATCAATTTGAGCAAATCAGTTTGAATAAATCAGCAAAGTGCTCAGTTTCCAATTCTACAAAGTGAAAATGACATAACTTCTTGACATTTGCAAGGCACTCTTAGCTACTTGAATGAAGAGAGGCTGGCTTTGCAAACTTGTTTTTAAACAAATTTCTAATTACTCTTGGGAAAATCTTCCAAGTCCCATTGCATAGCAGGGGAAGTTGAATCCTTTACCTGTCTTTATTAAAGTCACTCTTCCTGCCCACACATATGCACACGCTTCTCATAAATTTCTCAAACCTCAGCACTTTGCTGGTAAGACGTTCCTCATACAACTCTAAAACAGGCCATTTGTACACTGGCTATTAAATACATTCAGAAAAAGACAAAGTTTACAACTGCCAAATTGAAACAACCAAGTTTATTCTTCATATATTAAATAAAATTAGAATCTTGGGTCATGTAACTGTTACCCAAATTGAATGTCACTTACTGCAGCTGCACAACAGGGCATATGTACTTGTCTCTTCACTTAACTTGTCAGCTCTCCATCAAATTTGTAAATAGATGAAACTTAGATTATATATTATTCTACTACCTTTGATTATTTATTTACACATGCAGAAGAAAAATGCAAATCTGTCTGCACAAAATTACTATATATAGTGTATATATATATTTATGCACTGTAACTCTGCTCATAAGGAATTCATTGGGAAACCTATTTTCTGGTATTTATGTTCTTTGGAAAATCCTGCTTGGAATCTTATCTTTTTAACTTCCATCTGTGTGCTTTACTCAACTGAAAGACTAACAATGCACTGTAGTTTGTGTCTGGCCTCTAGATGATGCTACAATGCTTTTAACTCTCTGACATTTAATAGTATGTAACAGGCAAGCAACTTTAAACTGTACTCACACCATTTGGTACAGTAGCTTAAGAGCAACAGGAAAGCAATGTTGTTTACAAAAACAGAAGCAGAGAAGGACCAAGACCTTTTCCTGCCGAGGGTTTCTACTGCAAGTGGGTCAATGTTAAGCACAAGACAAAAATTTTATTAGAATTGTTTTGCTTTATTTCATAAGGAAGACCCTGTAGCATCCTGCAATCTGTAGCAACAGCTCTCAAAATCCTTATCCCACACCCTCAGAATGCTCCACCACCATAAAGTACCATTCATACCAATCTAATCTGCCTTACATGCCATGCATCTATCACACATGTATGTGCCTCACTGGCAGATAACCATTGGTAACATGATGATTATAGAAAATTTCACTAGTTTCAGCATAGAATTTCCTGGCAACTCAGCCTTATTGCAGAGCACATTAACTGCCATGGCACTGTCCATGTCATCCCACTGAGACTGTAAGTTTCTCTCACTTTGGGGAGCACTTCTAGCTGTGCCTAACATCGCCCCTGAATAGACCTTGGCTGTTTCCTAATCCTTCTGTTTCCCGTTCCTCACTGATGACTTCCTGTCCACCTGCTGCCCAGATCCATGAAAGGATGCAGGAAGCCTACATTTATGGTTCCAACAGTAAAAAGCTGAAAAGAAGAGTTGCAGGCAGGTCACCAAGACAGTAAAAAAGGAGCTGGGTTTGTTTGGTTTGTTGTTGGGGCTTTTCTAGAAAATCAGAAGCACTATAGCAAACTAGTGAATTTTGCCTCAGATGTTCTCCCACTTGGCTTCTTGGGAAAAGGCGTAATGTTGTGAGAAGGATATAATGAGGTTCTGACAGGTGCTAGTACCTTACACTTAAAAATAGTTCAAAATTTCAATAGAAAAATCAAATCAGTGACAGATTCTTTGTTTTAATCCTTAGAAAGAAAGCCACATTTTTAAAATTTACTTTTTTCACCTGATTGTTCAAAAATTGATTGTAAAGCAGTAATGAGCCAATGGCAGCCACACTGCCATCATCGTGTCAGGTTATGCAACGTCACCACACAGAAGATCTCCCTTAAGTTGTTTGGCAATAAGTGCAACTGGAGACATATTAACTTTAAGTGATTAACATATTAAGAATTTACAGATACTGCGCTCCCAGTAGTGGTTATATTCTGATTTCTTTAGCATGCAAGGCTGCAAAAAAAGTATTGATCAGTGTTGATGATTTTGCAGGTGGCACCACCTCCACACACCAAAATAATCTATCTGTTGGAAAGGCTGACTTTCAGCCTCTCATCCAGGTTATTATAAGGATGTCCAGACAACCACCCCTACTTTGCCATGTAGTCTTTTCCCTGCTGCAGAGACCAAGGCAGTGTCCTGCTTTAGGCACTTCTACTGCCTCAGACGAGCCGACTTTTCTGTAGCACATTTCTAGATTAAACTAACAAACAATAACTATATACTAAACTTTAAGGCTAATGCTATCACTAACACTAAACACAAACTGGGGCCCCCATAGCCTGGAGAAGACAGTAAAATAATGAATTTACTGTGTGCCCATATAATTGTAGTTCACTCGTATGACAGAACTAATTGCCTGCAGGGCGTGCTCAGCATCACTCAGTGGCCTGCAGCCAAATGAGTCCTTGTAAACTGGGGAAGAGGTGGAAAGGACCTCTGCATCTTTCAGTTTTTTCACTCCTAGCTGCTGCCAAAGACCTCAGCCTTTGGGGCCAAGAGATAAATATGTCAGCGTCTACAGTTGTCTGGAAGATTATTTATGGGAGATGGGGGAGGGAGTTCACATTTGCCTTTGCATGAGGTAATCAGTTCCTGTGTATACCTCAGGAAGCTGTTACAAGGCTTAAAAAAAATAAGAGGAGATTATCTTATGCTTTCAGTGTCTATCTAAAGTGTTGCACAACAGTTTCTCTGAGCATATGGATCTGTAGTTAGACACGGTGGTTCATAGATCAGCCAGACAGCAAAGTCTTTCAAAAAGGAGGTGTGGAAAAAAACACCAAGAGGACCAGCAGCTGAAGAATAGTCATGGCTACAGCTTCTGACAGCTCTTCAGGCTGGAGTGTTTTCCATGACAGTCCCTTTAACATTAACCACTTCCTTGTCTTGATTAGATGGCAATGGCACATCAAGCGAGGGGAGAATTCTAGCAGGCAGCGCAGAAACAGATGGCACTGCCACAGTGCTCCTCCTGCCAGCTGCCCAGGAAGGAGCTCTCTCTACCCTGTAATAAAAATGGCATGAGTTCAGGTCCATTCCCACAGCACTCACTCTCTGCATCAGAGGAGAGGCTCCTCAGGAGCAGAGGATGGAGCATGGCACAGGAACAAGCAAACCTGCAAGGGAAAGGCTCATGAATGACTAGATTCTAGCAAGTCTGAAATCCCACATAGTTACTAGAAACCCGTGGCATTTAGGTTCACTTCCAGTTGTAAATATAAAAGGAAGACAGCAAATTATGACATAAATGTGCAAAATTAAAGCCTGGTTTGAATCAAAAGATTACATTATTTATTTGTTCTCCTTGCTAATGCTCTTGTAAGTATTTCTTTTCAATATTGGCTTGCATTTCCACAAATGCGTAGATGAAAAAATACCCTACCATGCTAGGATAGGAAAGATTTCAGAGACAGTAGCATTAGCCTACTTACAAATATTGTTGTTTTCATCATTTTTCTACTTCTTTTCCCTTTCAGATACGTTTATTTCACTTTTGTTATCAAAATAAGGCACAGGTAATTCAGTGCAATAGTCATGATATAAGACTGGCCACATAAAATAGGGTTCTGGGTTTATCATTCAACCCTTGCCACTTTTCATGGTTTTCAGAAGATATGTATCTCTGGGGTTTTTCTGTGCAATTTCTCTAGCAGACCCAACTTCCCCGCAGTAATTACAGGTCAGTAGATGTTGTTGAAACACACATTACTAATCATGAAAAACACAGGAGCAAAGAAAATCTACCCAGTGTAAAAGACCAAGGGGTGTAAGTGTAATAAACACCTTTCCTACAATCAAATAGGGCCAGATAATGGACAAGGAAAGTTTTCCTTTGTCCCACCTCTTATGTGTAAATGATTGCTTCACAGCGTTCCCTCATAAAAACAAAATATAAATAAAAAGATCATTCTACAATAAAAGCTCCAAACAGCATCTCTCTATAATAGCATAGCATTTTAGGTTATTTTGAAACAATGCCATTTAATTTCTACGAATTAGTAAATCAAGACATAGACTGTAGAGAGCTGTTTTCTTTCACCTATCTGCCAGCAACATTAATTTCTCTACTCCAGATCTCTGACACAGAATAAAATAGCTGAAAGAAACCAACAAAAATAACACCTTAAAAAGCTCTGCCAGTATACATGAGCTTGGTTACAGCACTCAGCCCTCGCAGCTGTATTGTACAGTCAGTAAATCACAGAGTCATAGAATCATTAAAGTTGTGAAAGACCTCTAAGACTCAGTCCAGCTGTTGATCCAGAACTACCATGTTCACCACTAAACCATGTCACAGAATCATAGAGTCATAGAATGGTTTGGGTTGGAAGGGACCTTACAGGCCATCCAGTTCCAACTCCCCAGCTGTGGGGACACAGATACCTTTTATTAGATCAGATTGCTCAGAGCCCCATCCAACCTGACCCTGAACACTTTCAGTGATAGGGCATCCACCAATTCTCTGTTCCAGTGTCTCACCACTCTCACAGAAAAAAATTTCTTCCTAATATCTCATCTAAATCTGCTCTCTCAGTTTGAAGCCATTCTCCTTGTCCTGTCACTACATGCCCTTGTAAAAGTTTCTTTTCATCTTTCTTGTAGGCTCCCTTCAGGTACTAGACAGCCACAATTAGGCCACCCTGAGGCCTTTTGTGGGCTGAAAAATCCCAATTCTCTTAGCCTTTCCTTAGAGAAGAGGTGGTCCACAAGCCTCGAGTTTGTCCAGGTCCCTGAGGGTGGCATCGCATCAGGTATTGTCAACCTCACCGCTCAACTTGGTGTCATCTCAAAATTTGCTGATGTCCCCAGGTGCCACATCCACACGTCTTTTGAACACTTCCAAGGGTGGTGACTGGAATTTTTCTACGGAGACTGTGCTTAGAAAGGGAATGGAGGTAACAGTTCAGCTGGGGCTTCATGTGCAATCCAGTGGGGGCAGTGGGTTGTGCCTGTCTTTACCAGGTCCAGCTCTGAGTGGAACTGACCACTACCAGGGCTGACTGCCTTGTCATGTTTTCCACTGATGTAACCAGGTTTAATCAGATGCTGGTAGGGGCTCAAGGCAAGAGGACCATGAAGTTTGCCAGAATGCAGTTCAGCTGGAAAAAGTTTTTGGGCAACTTTGATTCAGTAATGTGAGGTCAAACTGGAGGGAAGCATTTTAATCTGGGATGAGACACCCCAGAGTCTGTTCCTTGCATTGCAGAACTGTGGACCTGAGGCAAGGCACTGGAGTTAGCAAAAGGCTGAAGGTCAGAGCAGAACGTGCAGCGTGTCAAATGATTCAGAGAATAAACAGACTCAGGAAGGGCAAACACACAGGCTCCAGAGGCAACACAATAGACTGACCTTCTCAACTTTCTTTCTTCAGCCTACCACGTCACCAGACGTAAACGCAGGCAAGGAGATAAAATAAATGAAAGATGGATCTCAGCAAGTGGTCAGGCTTTCAGCTACTGGCTGCTCAAGCTGCCTTGTGTAACAGAGTGCAGGGATGAACACGAAAACAAGCAGAGTGTTTCTAACCAGCTGTTTCAGCTTTAGTACCAACCTGGAAAATATTAGCAGTTGCATTTTCAAATAGTTCAACATAAAAAAAAAAAAAAAAAAAAAAAAAAAAAAAAGGAGGGTGGAGGAGAGAAAAAGCTTAAAAAACATTCCATTGCAGGTATAGATTTGATACAACTTCTCAGAGAAGGCATTGGGCAATGGATTTATTTGAATGTATTGCACAATGTAAAAGAGCAATTAGAGCTAAAGAAAGAATTTCAGCTGTTTTTTGACTGTCAAAAGATATAAATTCTTATTACCCAAATTTTTCACAAATACACATCAAGCTCATCAGATTTTCACAGTCAAAAACATTCTCTAAAAGCCAAAACATTTCGAGTTTTTTCAGAACAGAATATTAAGATTCTAGTCTCAAAAGGTTTTGAAAACATTTTACTTTTTATTCAACAGCAAATTAAAATGAAACCAAATGTTTAACCTGGAACAGTCCCCCACACCCTTGATTAAACCCGCAAAACATAAACAAACCAAAAAAAAAAAAGCCAATTATTTCCACAGCTGGACTACTAATTAGGAAATAAAGGCAACACAATTGATGTCTGACTAGTGACTACCACATCCTACTCCAATATGGTCTTTGAATAAAATACAAGCAAGAAAGACTAAAGCAGCTTTGAACAGCTCTTTCGTTAAAGGCTGGATCTCCCAACATATTCTCACATCAGCTGGGCGCTTATATCATTAAAATTCAGCTATACAAGGTCTGTGAGCACCAGAGAATTTGTGCAGGTGAAATCACCAACAGGAAGCTAATAACTGTCTTTCCTTGAAGGAATAAATTCAAGCCAAACACACATACATAAGCAGTTTCCTTTATAGATTTGAGATCCAGAGTCAAGAGGTGCTGCATGAGGGTTTCACTACCCTTGAAAACTTTCTTCAGCAATAAAAATGGACCACAGACTAAAAGGAAATAGAGCAAGAGGAAGGAGCTCCTCTGCCCTTATGCTGAGCTGACCCTGGACTGATGACAGCTTCATTTTCCACTTGGCACAGGATGATTTTGGAACGCCCCCAACTGTATGAGAAGTGCTCCCAAAAATCCTGCAGCCCACTTGTGACCTGAAGCAGAGTCCAGCAGCGTGGGTGAATCAGATCAGTTAACACCTTGTCAGAAATAGAACAAAACAATAAAAAATAAATAAAAAATACAATACAAAGGAGGAAGAGGGAGAGGGAGAAAAAAGGGAGAAGGAGAGAGAGGAGTAGGAGCACACTCCCACACTTTCTGTTTAAGAGATGTGATCGGAGCAGGGCAGCCCACTTGTTCCTTTTCAAACTGAAAACCAGATCCCATTCCCCAGTGGCTTTCCTGCATACAGAAACATTTCTGTATTTTAAGCAGCATATTTAAGTTAAAAACTGCTTGTTATTTCCAAGCAAACATCAATTTCAACTGCATAAGTGCCCAAACGAAGAGACATCTGTCCTCAGCCTCTCTCTGCTCAGTGACCAAAGGGGTGGGAAAGGGAGGGATTGTCTGTAGCTAGATCCTGAACTAGGATAGCCTCAAAGACAGTTGGAGCAGCCCAGGATTTGCTGCCATTTATGCAACAATCTGGACTTTACAGCAGTGGTGGTTTGGCAGAGCATGACTCTGTTTTGCATTCTCTCTATGGCAAAGGAGTTGTTTTCACTGTGTTTATAGTCAGGGAAGGAATTCCCTCCTGTCTGAGGCCGTAACAGCCAGTTAATTACATCCAGGACAAGCCCTTTTTGCACTAGAGCAGTGGCAAGTCTGCCTGGCAGAAACAGCCACGCAGGAATTTTCTAGCACTTAAAAGCAATGAGAACCCAATCCTGTGTGCAAGGCACAGTGGCTGAGTGCTACACACGTGTTATTTTCTTGCACACCAGGAGCAGGTGGCATTTAGTGACCAAAGGCCTTGGTTATTCCTCAGAGGTAATAGGTAAAGTGCCTTCTGTCAGAAAGGGCAAACACCTGATTGCTTCTCTACAAAGATGAGCAGCAGAAGCTTTCCCTAAATTTGAAGTTACAAATACATTACTGCTTGAGAGATTTTGAAAGCTTTAGTCATCAGTTTTAGGGCAGGCAACATTCAAAGTGGCTATAGTGGCCAGTTAGCCTGTTGTACAAGGGACAAAGAGAGTCCTCTGGTGAGACAGTCCCTAGGATCAGAGAACCTCCCTAGATTAGGGTGAGAAAACAAGCGTCTCCCAGGATGCTTTGTTCTGTTATGGTAATCTATCCCAGTTCTGCCTTCCTGGTTGGCCATTGGCCTTCCCGGCCCTTGCTACCTTCTATGTTCCATGCCCTAGAAAGTTCCCCACTCCAGGATCCCCCCATTGGCCCTTGCCCCTCGCCACTCCCCCAGAGCTTCCCCATTGGCTCCCATTCCCTAGTCCTGCCTTTGTACCGCCCCCATGCCCTCAGATCATTGGGCCCTGATGCTCTCCCTGGTCCCGTACTTAAACTTGGACCCTCCATTGTCTTTTGTCTTCGTCCCTTGACTCGTTCACAGTGTGGCTGCAATAAACCTCCATCTGTGGAACTCTGCACGGAGACCCTTCCTGCCTCTTTGCTGTTGACCCATATTACTGGAGCTATCCGTGTGTGTGTGTGCACACGTGTGAGTGTGTGTGGCTGATCCTGCTGAGCGGCTTCGCTTTGGAGATGCTTTTGGAAGATCGCAGCACCTCGCGCTACGGCACAGAAGCCACAGCGCCACGGCATAGCGATAAATGGCCTCAGGACACTGCGAAGGATTACTGCATGACTACAGCTAATGTAAACTCATTTCTGAGCTGTTTGTTTCTCTTTTGATGCAACATTATTTTGGTTTGGTGTGCTGTTTTACAGGGTTGGGGTTTTGTTTTTTTTCATTTTTTTAGTCCTCCCATTTGAAATATTCCAGATCTTAAGTGGTTGTGTGCTATTGGAAGGTCATGACTTCCGTAAATGAGGAATTCACTGTACCAAGACTTCTTTTCTGGAGAGTGCCATAGCCCTGCACTGCACTGCCCAGCACCTCGGCTCCTGGAGTGCAATGCAAACTCTGCCTTGCTTTCCTCTGGTGCACTGTATTAGTTTGTGTTTCAGACCATACAAAAATAGCTTAAATTATTTCTGGACTTGAAGCGGCCTGGCAAACAGACTGTTGTTTTAATAGTGCTGTTAGATGCCCCATGGATGGAGCAAATAACTCATATCCCATATAAAGTGGCTGTTGGTACCTGAGAGCTCACTACAAATAAAAGAATGCACAGAAATACTGAACAGTAAAATCACAGTGACCCTACGGCATTTACAGTGAGCACACCTGCTGCCAGACACCTGAAGCTCTGCCTCCACTGATATTTTTGCCCAGAGTTCAGTGTCTTGGATGTCTTCTTTGCAGACTGCCTTCAATCACGTTAATAAGCAGTTCATCCAAGGCTGGTATTCAGCAGCTGAAATACAGGCATCTAATGCCCCTTGTGCGTCATTGGATATCTGAGACACTTGTGTAAATCTGGTAGATAAAGCTCAGGAGTCCCTACCCTCATGACCAGGCAGCCAGAGGCAGGACAAGACCTCTGAGGGCTTATAAAATGTCGTTCAGCCCTACTTCTATGCACCTGCATTGCTCTCTAATACATCTCATGGGCTATTGTTTTCATTTAGCCTCAGCTCCTGTCCATGAAGCTTCAATGAGGAACTCCTTCTTCTAACCCACTTCAGCAAAAAAAGATATCCAGATCTGCTTTAAAGGTGTTTATGAAGACTGAGATGACACAGAGAGATTCTGTAGAAAACTAGAATTAATACCAAAGAAAACCTGCCATCTTTTCAATGTGCCCCTAAATCTTGTCCTAAAAGAACTTTTTCTCAATTAAATTACCTATCTCCAAAGAGATACTCCACTTAAAAATATATGTATATTGGATGAAATCTTGGACACAGGCTGTGATTTAACTTCTCAATTTGTATGTGCTGCCTGAATAGCTTTGAGATGTTACAGCAGTCAGTGCCAATTTATTCCAAAGGATTATAATCATACACTATAAATCACAGAGATGCCACACTAAAGCCATGTTGCTGTGGGATTCAGAATATTTTGGGCTGGGGATTTTCTGGTTTAGTACTTCTTTTGTTCATTCTAAAACTGCTGTCATATTTTGAGTCTTACAGAGTATGGCTTTGTAAAGTTACGCTCCCTCATAAATTAAACTGCTTAGCAAAAGTGCTTAGTAATGATTTTACATTTTGGCTTAAACACAAACCTTCTTACTTTGTTGTATTACAGCCTTGTGGAGGTTTCAACTGATTTAATAGCCTGCTTTTCTAGCTTCCCTTTTAGCTGAGACTTTAAAATAGTCCTTCAACAGTTTTGATTCTTCTTCCACAATTCACAGCAAAAAAGGTCATTTTCCTCTGTAATGGGAACAAAAAAGTGACTTTTGAAATGAACAAGGATCATTGCATAAAAAGTAGTCTCTTCACAGATTTTGTCAGATCCCACAAAAAAGGAGCTTTAAAAATACAGTGTGGCCCATATATGTATTTAATATAATGCCTGAAATGACAGTAATACTTCTCAGGGGATTTGTGAAAACAAATTCATTAATACTTGCACAAGGTTTTCAGATCAGCCTTTCTCTTTTGCCTTCTTTTCCTTTCTAAAAAGAAGGCTCAGTATGAAAGTGTAGGCTTGATCCCTTGGGAGTGCAGAGAATGTCGCATAAACAAGTGGGTTTACATGCTCAGTCATTAAGATAGATTTTAGAAGGGCTTCAAGACAACTTTAAAAATCCAGTGCTTCAAATTTGTGTGGTGGTCTGCAAAAACACCTGATTAAACAAAAGAAAGATGGGGGAAATATGATTTAATTTCTGACTGTGCATTTGCAGAAAGCTAAATTCTCTGAGAAGTTTGCCATACCAAAATGTTCCTACCTGTTTTGGGTGCATAGTTGAAAACCAGCCTACTGCTATGTGAAGGGTTGTTCACAGTGTAGGTGCTACATTTCTAATATGCTGGGAGTAAAATTGATAAAAAGCTATCTTAACTCAAACTGTCCTTGTTTTTATTGGATTGCATCTGTGCTTTAACATCAACTCAATTTTTAGAATTTAATATGGCATTAGTACAAATAAATCATATAAGGCTTGTTCTTAATGGATTTGCAGCATGCATACATATCACACACGATACTGTATTTCCAATTCACATTAATCATAGGGGGATAATACGTTGGACAATAAGACACATTTTTGACAGGTTTGTGCAAGTTTAGATTCACTCAGTCCAGATCTCCTTTTCCTCAAAATCATTCTCTGCCTGATTTATGTTTCAACACTTCCCCAAACACATCCCTGCAGCCTGTAAGATTGTACATTGCTGCAATCCAGCTTACTATTCCAAGTGACTGCCTATCTGAATCAAATATTAAACTCCATTTTAGGGCAATTTATGCTCCCAGAAAGATGTATAAAAGCTTTCATTCTTTCTTCATACTTGCACCCTATGACTCTTGCCATTTTATGCCGTTTAAATGAGAGAAACACAAAATGAATCTACTCAAATCATATATCTGTCCACCCACAATCAAGGCAACAGTCTTTCTCCAAAACAATACAAAACAACAACAACATAATGAAAAACAAACAAAAACTAAAAAAAAACCACCAAAGCTGCTGCCTTATTTTTACAAGTATCTTCCTCCCAGTCAATTTCTATAACAGACAGGAACTAATTAGAGATGGACCCAAAGCAAAATCCACACTTCTAAAGACTGGATTTAGATTTTTTTCTCCCCCATCTCCCTCATCTCTCTGCTATCCAGTCCATGGTCATTTGCAGCATTTAGTTCCTGCCTCCTTTCTCTCCTTTCTGTTTCCATCTGCAAAGTGCAGGTACCCAGCTTGGTGAGAACTCAAGAAAACGTTACCCTAGCACCTGAAAGATTTCCTCTCACAGCAATTCACCTGGAAGCTTGGCTGCTTGTGGGTGATAAGGGTCTTGGCTATCATACTGTGTATTTTCCATGCAGCAGGAAAACTTTTCAACTGAATGTTTAACTGGGCTCTAGCCTAGCAGAGACAATGACCATGTTGTTATTAAGGAGATGAGCCTGTCTATTATTTTGAGCCCAAATAGTTGTTTTTCTCTCATCATAGCTCTGCTAAGACTACTAAATTTGAATATTGACCTCTTGTCAAAATAATGCGCTCTTCTTGGAAATTCGGGAGTTTCAAATATTCTGATTGACTTCCATGTTTTGTGACCTAGGATTAAGGTTTCTAATTACTATCTTTAAATAAAGATGAAATACTGGGTGTGTGCGTATCTTTGAAGACAAATGACCCAACTGCCAATCTAAGCACAACTCAGATTCCTCTGATAAGTAATTGTCAAGAAACCTTGACCACACTGAAATCAATACATCAGTGTCAAAATTATAACGGTAGCTTTTGGCCTCACTTTATTTATATTTTAGGGTGATATGGAGACATGAAAGTTCAATATGTCTTACAGGTTCATAGCAGGCATCAAAGTCCAAAGACTCAGCCTTGTACTTAATATAAATAATACTATTTTCTTTTTTTTTTTCTAACTTTTTTGTGTGAAGTTAAGAGTGTTTGTATATATTTTTATCTCAAAAAATTCCTCATACAGTACTGTTGTCACTGAAGGATCATCACTGAATTTCAGAGTACTGACTCAGGCACTTGGTAAAAAAACCAGGAAAGATAGCAGTCACGTATCTCGTTTGAAGCAATTATTTCATTACTCCAGGAAGGAGGAACACAGCAGAACCAATTGTCAATCAATGTCTTCCATATCAGTGGGTTTTTTTTTAAATTAAAAACCTGGCCATAACAACTGAGTATATTTCAGGTCTACTGAAATGCAGTCATACAGACCAAGACAAAGAAGTTTCCCAGTGCTCTGAAACAATCAATGTTTATATAAATTAGTTTTTGATCCATATTACTCAACTGTATCATTTTATTTTATTGAACACATTAATGTGAAATAAAGACCCACATGTTCGTTGTACACAGCCTGAAAGCTCTTCCAGCAGAGGAGAAATAAAAAGTAATTAGAAGAATAGCTGACTAAAAGGATTTAAAATTTTATTGAGACCTCTGGCTTATATAAAGCCGGCATTAAATGTTATTTATCTGAATGTTTTGCTCACCTCATTCCATTTTTTCAGATAGAAACAGAATGAATTTAACAGTTTTGTAAGCATGATTAGCCCTATATTATTGTCAAAAGGAAAGGCAAAAGGAGTACAATACACAAGGCCGCAAAACAGGCTATCATAAAATACTGCCCCAGGACTATATCATACCAATATAAGCGAGTCAACAGCAAACAAGAAAGTATGCCTTGGATGTTTGATTTATCCTTTTCTAATTAAGATGGAGGTGACCTCATTCTTGTTTCCACACACTCATGAAATTATTCTAATTTCAGAGTCAAGCAATGATCTCACAAGAGCCAAGAAATGATTGCTTAGGCTTGATATATTCAGGTCAGTACACTTTAAAGCTCTATGATATGTTACTACATTATTCATTTTTAAAAAATATTTCATATTCCTTTCATTGATTTGTTATTATGTCAGCAAAGTAATGGTGTAATAATATTATCCAATAAGGACATATCTCTTTCCGGAGGTCTTTTAATAATTTTTTACATATATTTTTCCTGTTCTCTGTTCCTGGTTTGATTTTGACAATACAACCCTTGAGATCTTTGGACCAAGTGATGGGCCAAATCTTCCCTTGCACCATTGGCTGTAGTGGAGCTTTGCCACTTCTTATTAGTAGCTCTGTCAACCCTCCACCTCCCAGTGAAAAACAAAGCCAGTGATGTTTAGTACTTTCTAAAATCCATTCTACAGAGAGATTTTTCTCATGAATAGCTGAAAATTCTGCTCCTTTCCAATGAAGATAGGCCTGCACATTTTAAATCAGCACACAGTGAGCATACTGGTCAGATAAGGGCTAAGTTATAGCAGTATATTTTTTCTTCACCCTGGAAGAAGAGGAGGTTACACCGACCCCTGAACTGGTATCACTGTAGTAAACTGCTGTTCTTCCTTGCATTCTAATGGAGAAAGCCCATTATAATCATCAATCAAGTCTCTCAAGGTACATGGAAAGCAGATGTACCATTGCATCTACTTCACAAAGGAATAACTGAGGAAAAATGGTTTCCCCGAAGTCCAAGAGGACATAACAGAGCTGGCAAGTATCCCACAATTTCCAGTCTTTAAATACAGAAATTATCTTCTATACTGCTCAAGGAAAGGCAGGAAAGCAGTGCGGAAAAGGCTTTTCTTCCTAAAAACAAGAACTTTTCTGTGGATTAAGGATTAGGAAAGAACACCAGCCCTTAGAAGCAATGTCCGTCTTGGAATTGTATTTGTTTCAGTGAAGAATAGGCCAGGAATATCTAGTCCTCATAACTGATAAGAAATCTTCATCACAGATTGCAGATGCTTGTTGACTTTTGCCCTAGTGGTCCCAATTTTCTCATTTCAGTTTGAATCAGCTGCTGTACTGCCAAGAAAACAGAATCACAGCTCTGTTAGTTACAGTAGGGGGGGGGGAAAAACCAACAAAAAAGCCAACACAGAAGACCTTGCACAGTGAAGCATTTTGAAATGCTATTTCTTATTGTCTCATTCAACGTATTTCAGAGCCAACAGTATCAGAAAGATTTAGAGAGCTGAAGAAACAGGGAGAAGTAGGTGCTGCTTTTAAATGCTTTTTCAAACACAGTGTTGTAATTGGAATCAACAGTATAGTCCAGCAATTCTGTCTCACTGATAAAAAACATGTGTGGTAATATCCTTCTCCAGAAGGACCAGATGTCCAAGGCAGTCAAGGATTAGCAAGGCATTGCCCCAATCTGGCTCTGTATCTCAATTTGCCTAACTTATTGTGCAGCAGCCATTCTCCAGCATAGCTCTAGCACCTGGAGATCTGCAGCAATTGTTAATAAAAACTCCTAACGGCTGATGTGGACTGTGGAAGAAGCTTCTTTCTACATTTCCATCATTTTTTTTTTTTTCTCTGTCACTGGGATTATACAACAGCTTTTTCAGGGGCCCTTGGTGGTAACAGTTTATTTTCCATACAAGGGCCACAACAAAATTAATGCTGTTCACTCTAACAGATTGTGGCATATGGTTAATCGATGAAGAGAACTGTGATTTCAGTAAACTGTCCTTTTACTGGTATGGCCAGACAGGTTTAAAACGCTGTGATTGCTGACACCTTTCCCGTGCTGACAATTATCATCCACTCAGCCAAACAGAGCAAATAAGCCCCTAATGTACCACAGTTATCCCAGAGAGCTATGTCAGCGTGTTTTTTAATAGTGGGATTCAAGTAAGAGCTTCAGATAACATTTGCCACTCATTCCAATATCCCACCACTCTCTCTTTCCTACTTGGAGCCTTATTTATGCATGTTGGTTGTGGCATAACCCATGGATGGGACTTTTTCAGCTTGAAAATGAGATACTGTCATACATGTCACAGAAGATCAAATGAAGCTTTCCAATATACTGCCCCAGAGGTATTAACTTCTTAAAGTGGCTCTTCTTTTCCCAAAGGATTGAAATAATCTGCCCAGAAAGCATGAGCCTGGCAGTCAGCTCCAACTGTTTTAGTAGAAGACTGGAGGAGCTCCTGGTATTATTTAATAACTGTAGCTTCTGGCAAGGGTTTAATATGCACATTTAAGCACTGTATTTAGCTCCATTTGTCTGCATGTTAGATTGGATCTGTGGGGCGCTGAAGTACAGCACAAAATGTGGTTATGTTCCCTCTGAGAATTTCTCACTCCCTCTGGGTCCAGCCTTAACTACGAATCGTTATTTTTTCACTTGAGGCAGGTTCTTCTTAGCAAAGCTAACAGTTTTATAGTTGTAAATAAAGAAACAGAAATAATCAGTGGCTCGAGTAATACAACAGCAATAGGCCCTTTAACTATCAAAATGTCATCTGAAGCCTGCTGTTTTGTCCACTTGTGGCTCCACAGGGCTGTAATTTATTTTAGAAATTTGGTTACAGTAGATGATAGTGTAGGTTTCTCAAACCAAGCCAACAGAAACATTTTCAAAAAGCAATCCTAGATATTATTCCACAGACTACATATGGCAAAGAGAACAGTAAGATGAAAGACAAAAAATCCAGTAACAAAGGGTTTGCCTCTATGAAGCAATTTGTCTCTACACTTAATGACTTTAGGTGTGATATAAATTATGGCTTGGAGTTCAGCAGAATCTAATGTCATGAAGGAATTCTGTAACACATCTATTCCTGTGGTATGATTGCCCATTTTTTTCACTGTGAGTCTTGCAACAAAAGGAAACACTATTACCTTAAAATGCCCCAAGAGAATTTTATATCACACCTCCAACCTGATTTAGAAATGCAGAGCAATATGTTTTCTGCATAAAACAGTATATCGAAAGTCTAACAGCAAGAATAAACCTGATTCAGATGGTAACTGGAGTTGTCAGGAAATACTCCATTCCTGCACAAATGGGTAAAAGATGACTGCAGTCACTTCTCCCTTCTATGCCTGCTTCTCTTACATGTGCACACAAACACAGAAAAAGTGCTGTTGAGATCTGCTTCAGACAGCTGTAATAAATCAGCAAAACCCACTAGTCGTTCCGGCACTAGACAGGCTGATAAACAACTGCTGATCCAGGAGTGTCATGGAAAGTGTTCTGTGTACTAGGAACAACAATGCAGAGCATATTTCAATATTGGCCCATTGGTTTGCTAGGTCATAGATGTTGAATAAGTCAAAATACTCAAATTAACGTTTCTCACATACTAAATAAGGGCGATTCATAGAATTGCTTCTGACCTGTAGCAGAGCAGTGTTCATAATCACCTCACTGTGGGGAAGACATCAGTAGAAGGTCTGGGCTAAGAAGGCTTCTGACAGCACAAGGGAACACAGCAGCAAAAGCAGTCCCAGCTCCAGCCCGTGTTCACGAAATGAGCTTACCCTGTGGAGCCAAAGGAGGCACCTCTGCAATGCATTCCTTAGCATCCCCCTGCACAGCTGTGGCCACAGCCAGCTGACAGAGGGCCCTTGAGCATCTTTGCTCTCTGGAGGCAGCCAGAGAACACCAAACACTTGTTCTGAGCCCTCCAAACAAGAAAGGAAAAAAAAAAAACCCAAACGACAAACAGCAAACGAAACCAAAATAAATCATCTTACAATGAAAAGAACAAACAAAGTTTCAGCTCAGCTCCTCTCTCATTTTTCTCCTGTTGTATACTAATGTTAAAGAGGAACGCTAGAAGAAAGAAATGAGCTGGCCCACATACTACAACAGATGCACCAGCAAACACAGGGAAATAATTTTTGTTATCCAGAAATTTGGAAAAGTGTATGTGTATTGATTTAAAGTGAAGAAAAATGCTGATTTTTATGTCATTTCTGTTTCTTTAACAGTCTTCGCACCTGAAAATTACACAAAAATGCATACCAACAAAAAATTATGTCCCTACTAGCCACTTACTGGCATCCTTATTGGTATTGTCAAGACTCATCTCATTACCTTCAGATTTTAAAACCAGCCTTAACTAAAAAGCTTCCAGACATTATTTTTAGAGAAATTTGATCTTATTGATATACAGTTAGGTGCAAATGTAAAAGAGAACATTCACTCTTTTCTTCATGAACTGAAGGCATCTGGATTATTTTATCCTCCTGTCATTGTCTGGCTGTGATATTGTTGAATACATGAGTGTGGGAAGTGCCAGAAACTAATTCAATTCTAGAACTTGATTTATATTAACAAACTAGAGGAAGAAAAGAAAAAAGGAACATAAATCATTATAACCATTCCCCATTCCTTATTTCAATAAATGAAGTGTCAGGCTTCTTTTACCTAATTTCTTAGAGAGGTTTTAAGTCTTTCTGATGGCAATAATTCCACTGTAGTTTTGAGATTCTGTTGTAGCCTTACTCTGGCTGAAAAAAATATGTGGTTTGAAAGGGTTAACTTGTGGGACAACTATAAAAGGCAGCAGTAAAAGCTGCAATTCCTTTCAAAAGGAGACTAGCACTTAGAAGGGGGTGAAAAATAAATAAACAAACCACTATAGAGTAGAATCACAAGCTTATAGAGGCCTTGAAGGAAAACTGACCTTCCACTGTAGAATGCAAGCATGCTATTCTAATTAAATTATACCCTTACCTTAATATTTCTAACTCTGCTTGGCTTATTTCATCCCAAAAATGTGCTTTACTATTGAAGTGCATCACTCATAATTCTCTCTGCTTCTCTTTGAGGTTTATACCTTCTGTGCACTGATCCTCCAGCTTGATCAAAGTGTTTTTTCCAGCAAAACAATCATGTTTATTCCTCAGCTAATCTGAAGCCAACTTTTAAATGTTTAGCCCACAAGACTAATCCACAGGCATATTAGCTATGTTGCTTGAACCGTAAAATAAAAACCCAGACAAAACTGAATTTTATTTCTTTTATTTTTCTGACACAGAGAAGTAACCAGATCTAACATACTCTGCAATTTTCACCCAAGAGTTGCTTAGGCAATTTTCTTGGCAGTGAAGATTTAAGAAAGTAAAGTGCAAATCTCCTGAAGATCAGGTTTATTGTTAACCTTTTTCGATCTTGTCACGATTGCAGTGACTTTGCAGAGCTCATGAAGCAGGAGGTACCTAGGGTTGCTGTTGAGGCAGTCCCAAAATACAGACTTTCTGACTTTATATCAGAGACAGACAATTCTTGTGGGGGGGGAAAAAAAGCAAGAATGTAACAGCTTCCAGAGTCTGTGAAAATGTATGACAATTTGTGGATTGGTCTCCAGTTTTCCCCCTTTCCCATGGAAAAGAATGTACAGTTGGGAATGGACTTCGAACAAACAGCCACATTTGAATGTAGGCATCCATGTCTCATGGCAAACCAGGAATGTTTAACTATTTTGCCCCATAGTCAGTACTTTGTTTTGATTTAATAAAGAAATCATCAAATAGATCAGATTATAAAGTTTGTATACCAGAGACACCAGGTTAGGTGATCAAAGAAACCAGCCTGCCGTATGCAGTCAGTCCCTGCCCTCACTGGTCCCTCATTTTCCCTGTCCATGACAGGAATTGCCAACTTCTTTCACTAACAGGGATCCACATCATTTCAGTGAAAGTCGGTATAGAGACTGGCTTTAATGTCTCAAAAATCCTACATCAGTGTTTTCCAGGTCGAACACAAACTGCTTATTTGACATCTTCCACTTGGCTCTTCCCACAAACTAATAGAATCCTACCAGGCTTCTGCCGTTGTTCCCTGCCCACAATGCCTATTGTTATGTACCCATTAAGCTGCCTTAGTTCCCTTAAAATGCCATCTGACCCAGAAAGGAGCAAAGGTAAGATTTTTCTCTTTCTCAGAATGCCTTTTATTGACCTGCAATACAGGATTTGGGAAGAGAATAACCAAAGGGTGCAAGCTGAGGGTTATATCTCAGATTCTCCCAGGTATTTGGGTGTGAGAATTTAATTTCTATTAACATGAAACAGTCTGAGATGCTCACTCACTTCATGATAGCCTCATTTCTAATGTATTGAACACAAGGTGGGTTTAGTTAATTTTGTAAGTCACACCAATGGCATGAAATTGTCACATCCTCAGCAGCAGCAAGGAGCAAAAAAGGAACATTCCAAGTGACTCGGCCAGTGGTAGGCAAAGGTTGTATGTAACTCACTGCAAGTTAAAAATGTAAGGAATTTAGGAAAAAAATAGCAGGCAAGGAAATAACAGTATTCTGAAGACCATAAGCTAAGTCATAGCAATCTGAGGGGAAATACTGAAAAATCAGTCAGAAAAAAAAAATCTTTCACTGAACTGTTAAAATTCCAGAACTTGTAAGCACAGCAGAAATTATTTTCCTGGTATATTCTGGGTGGGGAGAAATGAAAACTCAGAATGAAAAAAAAGCAAGCAGGAGAGCCACAGCATCATTGAGTAATCAAAGGCTTTCCTTATTTGAAATTTTTTTTTCCAGCAAAAACCAAAACAACATCTTTTAAGGGTTTTTTTATCACTTTTGGACATTAGTCTTATTCACAAACCAGACAAGAAGAGAATTCAGAGGCAGATTTTTGCCGATCAACAGAAAACAATGTAAGTGCTTGCAAGCCAGTGGCACTGGGCTTTGGATTTGCAGAGTGTGTGGGAAAGCATTCTGTCCCAACAAGTCCATGACAGAATGAAGGAAAGAGAGCAGATTCTCACATATACTCATTTGTATTTTATCCTCACAGTTCTAATATTTTTATCTTATCATTGTGAGGATCTCTAGTGCTGCAGGCATTTATTCCTAGGAATGAACAATCAAATTCAGTTTATATAAAGGTAACTTGAAAGTTACCTCAATGACTGTCAAGCAGTTTTTTGTCAAGAATAACTTCAGGAGATGTAATTATTTCATGTCTGGTGGGGATTTGATTTGTTTATTCAAACTTTTCACTTGTTTATTCAAACATTTCTATGTAACGTGAAACTAACATCCCAAAATTCCAATAAAATCCCTATTATACTAGCATTTCTGAATCATCCATAGCCAAGAATTGCTAGAAATCTCATTTAAAAAACATTTTTTCCTATTATGCTCCACCTACTTTTTTTAATCAACTGCATGGAGAACATTCAGCAAATAAGGCAATGGCCTGGAAATGCATAGTCACAAAAGATGCATCACTAGTTGCTTTTACAGCTTAGTTCTGCTCCCAGTTTTTAAAAGAATGCATGTGTTGTCTTAGTGGTTTGCTCTGGGCATTTACATTGAGTACAGGCACTCACAGCCATCTCCCTTTACAACCATCTTGCTCATAAAGCACCAGTTTTCCAGAGTGACCCATTAGTAACAAACCCTCTACAAATGAAACTCACAGGGAAGAAACACAGGTAGACAGGCACAGGTGAGAGCACATAGCTGCATATTATGGGGTATTTTGCTAGGAATAAACTTAATTTGTACATGCAAACAAATGTATTTTAGGAAAAACTAGCATTAGATGCATAGTTCCCTTTTCCAAAATCAATGCCTATTTAAAGCAAAACTGGTATGATCTGCATACGAGAACCATAAATTTTTGTACCACTCTGAACTGGTGTCGTCACAGTGTGAATGAACTGATTTTTTGTATTTAGATGCTGCTTTTGCAATGTGGTTTTTGTCAATTCTTCACATTTGTATCAAGTATGACTTCCTTCAAAACAGGCCTATGGTTCTGGTCTTCATTTTAGCTAAAGCTGCAGTGATCCTTAGAGTTACATGCCCTTCAGTTCTGAGTTTAATTTCTAATCAAAAGCTGAAGAGGTATGACTGGCTCTGGGAGTTGAATCCAATCCACATGATTTCAGTGTGTTCTGACTGAAGATTCTAGTGTTTGGTCTATTTTCCTCCAGCTTGTGCCAAAGCTTTGACAAATTGACAAATATCAGGGACACACCGAGGCTCCACATATGGATGAAAACCAAGGACAGATGGGAGAAGGAGTTACAGTACAAATTGCTGAGCAAAAATTAATGCTTAATAAAAGATAAAGCATTTATTTATAATACTACTTTTTATTTTCATCTCAAATTAATGTACATCACAAGATGCAGTTGATAATTTTCATTTACAGTTTCGGGTTTTTACGTTGGTTAGCAAAATAAAAGCTTGACATTGTTGTTTTGTTTTGTTTTTAAAGACAGCCTTATAGTTGACCCAAGACACATGCATCCATGAGATATAACATCGTAATTGCTGCATAAGATATATTAAGGTTCTGTGTACATTCCAAACCATTTATATGAACATAATGGGTGTGTGTGTATTTTGCATATGGAAAAAAAAAATCTAGATCTACATCTTTCAAACTGACCATTTACTGAAGGAGCCTGAGTGTAACAGAGATATTCCAAAGGATAAAGAGAAAGCAGAAAAAAGAAAAGCCAGCTGTGCTTTTCAGAGTTCTTTCTAGATGTTTTCCCTCTTTGGTCAATGAACTGAGTTGAGCATCTGAAATTGCATTTCCTATCTTTCAGCTTCCATCCAGTGATTCTATCAAAGGAGGCAGATACTTCATATTGTCCATAAAAAAGATTACTATCTACTCACATGGAAAACTATCTCTCTTGCTATTTCTCTCCACATATAGAATCACTTAATTCACCATTTCCATGTTTGAACAGCCCCTTTAATATCATATACAAGCAAATCAAGAAAGGCTATAACAATCACTCTTTGCTCCTTCCCAGCTTGTAAGAGGCCCTGCATATCTCATTTGTAGCACACTTAACTTTGGTTTGCATGACATACTGCGTAGTGAGGCTGCTCGGAGGAGGAAACTCAAATAAAGAGACTGGATTTGTATGAGGGAGGAGGGGGAGAAGTGGCTCACTGAAATTTGAAAAATCAAGTACCGTGACAGCTGCTGCTGCTGTAACACTATTGCAAACCCCAGACTGCCATGAGGTTATTCAGTGCATCTGCACTGAATTTCCTGGGTTACTGTAACACATTACAAGGATGTGCTTTGATGTGTCCCACATAAATGTCCTCACCACCACACCCTCTTCCTTTCCCTCCCCTCTCCACCTACTCCTGGCCCTAGGACCCCGCAGTCCACAGCAATGTCATGCTGCATGCCTTCCTGCTCACATGAGCAGCAGTTGTCAGAGAAATGGATCCAAAAGAAACAGTCAATAAAAACAGAAACAGCTGTAACAATTTTACATGGCATGGTTCTGATTTCTGGGTATATCCTCTGCACACATGTTTTCTTTTTCCCTTTTCTTCTACCTTTCCCAAGTAACAGGGTATGGTGTTGTGGAAAAACAGCCATTAGGAAGGGAACAATGCAGCAAAGAAATTCTGCTCACAGATTTTAACATTTGAAAAATGGGGCTACCTAGACTTTTTTAATTTTTTTTTTAAGAAGTGACAAAAAGGGAAATAGATGGAGAGAAGAAAAGTAATTAGTGGGCAGAATGAAAGGGGACTACGGGTTCTACAGGCAGCTGCAGATTTTTTCCAGAAGAGGTCTGACAATATTTTAAAGCCCACTGTCTCCACATTCTGCCCCATTTACACCCTTCAAGAGAAGAGCAGGTTGTAGTTGTTGGCACTTGGACAACACTTTTTTAATGTGAGAAGCATCTAAACTGACTTAAATGAGAGATTGTGCATCAGTTCTATGTTATTTACAGCAAAACAAGGAGCCTTAGGGTCACCATACTTAGTTCAGGCAACAGACAGTGGCATCTAAGCCAGAAGCCTCACTAATACCCCCAAACAGAAGGGCTCTTGAGATTATCATTCTCCACTGAATACAGGAAGAGCCCAGAGCACCTGAACTTTACCACACTGTCTTAGCTGACCTGGAGGGATAGAAAGTAATAGGGGTGATCCAACTAGATAATTTTACAAATGTGTGTAGTGAACACAAGGCTCCTTAAGAAGGAAGGAAGAAACAGGCTTGAAAGATAGCTGTGAAATACTTGAAAAATCTGGCAATAAACTGATGCTTCTCAGCCTAGGAAGGCGTGGCTCTGTCATAGCAGACAGGATGATTTCTGAATCAGTTGCCATAGCCAGGATAGACTATTGGTGACACAGATTTCAGTTCACAGCAGACATTTCAGAAAGTACCCAGAAAACCTGCTCGTCTCTCTGATTGCAGTGCAGACATATCAAAAAACTTCATTACTGTCTTGAGCATCTATCTGACATCAGACTGCATAGGGAACTCAGAGGATTTACACAAGATCAACTCACAAACTCCCTCCTTTATTCTACCTGCTATTTCATTTGCCCAGAGCAGAAATGTAAAATAGAATAAAAAGACATTCAACTGTATTTTCAGGTTTGTAAGCAAAAAGAAAAAAACATGTGATTGCAGCTGTCTAGATGACTTGCTTAAAGGTTTTAATTGAGGAAAAAAAAGTGAACAGGTGGTGTGATGACATATACCTATTTTTCCTTAATTGTAATACTTTCCAAATGAACAAAATATCTAAATTCTGTTCCTTACTCCTAAATCCACAATCCCCCATAGACCACCCTAAACACTGTGTCACAGAGCATTCTATGAATCATTCTGTGATTCTATTCTATTCTAATAGAATATAACTCTATTCTAATTCTTTAAAATTACCACTAAAATACTAACCAGCAAGGGTATATCATTTTCCAGCAGAGCAGACACATTATATTACCCCTCAAATGTATTTTAACATGCTAATATGGCCATATCTGTCAGCCTTACCATCACGGTACAGGAGAGTCCTTCAAAGTCACACTCTCAACCAGTGACACAAAGGTCCTTAACCCAGACCTCCAAAATACAACTTGCTGTCTTAACCCTTGGGCTTCAGAGAAAGAGAAATGAAAATACCATCCCTTCTTCTGTTATGAAGCTTTTTAATCTTAATAAAAATGCCTAAAAGAAAAACAAAAAGCTCAACTTTTAGCAGCAATTTTTGTCTATAAAAATTTTAGTTGAAAGGCATGAGCTTAACACAGGAGGAATTAGTTACAACAGAAGGTTGCTAATAAGCCCAAGGACCATCTAGTTCATTGTAATGATTTCTCAGTGACTTCAAAATTCTGTGGAAGAGCATGCTGCACACAATGTAGTTTGAGTTTGCATAAGTAATCCAAAAACATGGTCTAAACCTCTGTGGCAGGAGGTGTCACAGGAGCAGCTTTTCTTTCAGGTCGTGTTGCACCTTTTCCATTTCTTTTCCAGTTAGAATCCAGGGTGCTCAAGAGAACAAAAGATGAAGAACAAACCAACTCTTTTCAACTCTTTCCATCTGGGCCAATTTAATCTCTAGACAAACATGGGAATTCTCACTTTAACCCCATTTCCAGCAGTATAATTGAGAATTGTGCTCTAGGCTGAAAAAAATAAGACCAGATTCTGCCTATAGATAATTAACTAAGTCACATATGTTTGAATAAAACAGAAGTTGTGCCAGTATTTCCAAAACCTGCAGTTCTCATTTGGTGATTTTTCAAACCAAAAGTGTCCCTGTTGTGTTTCTTACTTCCAAGGTTTTTTCAGCTGTGTCACTGAAGCCAAATATGGTGTGTCTCAATAAATCAGTCATATTTCAGGCTCTTATAATTGCATTACATTACTTCATCTTTCTTTAAAAATAATTCTGAAGTTGGCTGTTTTCTGTTCAAACCATTTGCACATAGCTGATGGGTTCAATATGTCTGCACTTCGTTGCTATACCCAAGGAGTTTAACAATACAACGTTTGGAGAGCATGAACACCTCACACGCTAAAAGTGATATCCCTTCTCAGGTACCCCGTGGTCACCCAGCTACCAGTTACAAATGCTGTGGTATTCACGGAAAGATTGAGGGATAATACTGGCATTTCGGCCAAGTGCTTCGTTTCTCAGTGAAACGTGTCCCAAGGGCCAGGCTGTGTGAAGGCTTTGGCCAGGTGTTGAGCCATGCTATACTGGCCTCTGGCTGTTGTGATGTAGTAAATTATTTTATTGACTAATTCACATATTAAGCAATTAAACAATAATATTTAATAGCACTGAAGAAATTTTAAATAGGTAGTAGGAATTACCTAAAACTAACCTGGAATACAAACCCCTTAAATCTTAAATGCTTTGTTAATGTAACTGTCAGGCACAACCTGCTCGTTCACAAAGGTCAACATAGAGAAGTGATTGCAAGGGTCCCTGGAGTTCCCTTGAACTCTGTTGTCATATCCAAGGCTGTCCACAGCATACGAGAGCTCACATTTGCCAGATGCCAAAACACAACAGAAAAGGCAGCTTCTTGCTGCTTGTGCTCTGATTTAAAACCACCTCAGAGCTCCCCAACACCAGCAAAGCAAGGACAGGGAGAAGAACTGGGCTGCAGGTTGCTGTGAAACACAGGCAGTGCATAAGCAACTGAGATTTGAAGAGATGAAGGACAGAACCTAAGCTTTGACTCTGCTATCTTGCATATCTAGGGGAAAAAAAGGGCTTTCAGAAGTAGCTACAGCATTCTCTTATTTTTTCTTCAGGATTGTTTCATGAATTTGACAGCATGAGATAGAAGACAAATGGTTGGAACAGAAATTGTCACAGATACTGCAGTTACTAAGAGCAAAGAACTTTTGTTCTGCACTCTTCACATAATAGGTCAGCTTTGTTTATAGATCCTTGTGGAGAAACATCTCTGCAGTCAGTCGTAAATTCTAACATCCCATGCTTGGGGCATAGTGGAATTGCAGCCCTTAGGGGGTGAGTACCCCAAACTTATGTAACTCTGAGTTTATTGCCAGCATATGTTGCCAATGCTGACATAATATCTAAGCTGTCCTTTGAAAGATACAAAACACATCTCTGGAGCAGGTAGCCCTAGAGGCTCGAGAAGCCAACCTGGGGATCATTGAAGCATTTCAGTTCTGGCAAGCCATCCCCAATGTAACTGTTTGATTTGGCATCTACTAAAATTGTGTGGATTTCTCTGCACAGCACACAGGCCAGAGTCCAATATTAGCCATAAATTCCCAGGTATGTAAAATGACCAGAATTCAGCCCAATAATGAATAATTATGGCAGTCCATGTTTTTTTCTTGCACACCATGTTTGGCAAGTGCATGATGGTGCAGTATATGCTCATTCTCTGGTCCTAGCTGGATCTCTTCTAAATGACTGCTACTCATCCAGTTCAAGTTAGCTATTTAAGATAGATCTCTATCAGAAGGAGGAAGCAAGTCTCCACAGAGCTCAACCCATCATGAACAATATCTTGGAAATGTATGATGTATTGTCCCCTGGGTTTGCCTCATAAGCACGAAAGATAACTGAAACTTCCTCAGATGAGATATCCACTTCCAGAGTTAGAAAATGGAAACCACAAAATGAAGCTGTGATTGCAAAATAGAAAAGCATAAATTTGCACAAGAATTATTCTGGCTCATGTGGCTAACTATAGCATTGAAGATGCGGCCTTTGGTATGAGCTAATAACCATACATACAGGCTTCAGCAGCTCTTGTGCTTTGCCCAACATTTTGAAACATGCAGTAGCACTCTGAATCCACTACCAGAGTAGCTAGTTCATGCTTGTCACCTCTCCGGTCTGCAGTCAGCGCCATTTCCCTTTTGTAGGTTTATGTTCAGGGCTGCAGAGAGAGGATTTTAGTCACTGTGATTTTTTCATGCCTCTCTTAAGTTTTCTGATCAAACCACGAAAAATATTTTCAATAAAACTGCTGTAGCCCTAGCCATTGAAAACTGAGTGGCTTTTTAAGCACATGCAATTTCTTAGACTGTTAAACAAAGATAAATACTTCACAGTAAATATTTATGTTTAGGTAAAATCATATTCTGCAAATGGATTCCTGAGGCCATCAAATAACAGAGGTTGAAAAAACAGCCTGATGGCTCGTGTGTGTTTGTAAAAACATACTCTTTTCACATAAGAATCTAATAAAAATGTGAAAGACAGCTCTGTGTATATTCCCACAAAAGTAACAGTGGCAGGAGAAAAGGGAGATGCTCGTCCCTCTCAGGCAGGGCCCCCCTGATCTTTAGACTGCTTTTGACCTTCAGTGAAACCCGAGAAGATGAGATCACTGTTGCTACTTTACATCAGATGGGAATCAGCTCAGCACTGGATGACTGTGTCTTAGAGGGCTGTCAAGTAGTGGCATTTTGGAAGGACAGTTCAAAGTACCTGAAAAAGGATTTTAAATATCTCATTGAAAGACCTTGAGGAATACTCATCATAAAGGGTGACTTTTATGAAAGGTCCAGGAGTTGCTGTGAGAAAGTCTCCTTTTCAGCTGGATGAGACTTGGCAGGTCTGAGCTCAGCTGCACTCCTATAACTTTCACTGCCAAAGATAATAAATAATTAGTATTCATTCTAACTAAAATGTTAGAGAAATACACTATTCAACAAGATCCCTTCAAAACCATTCAGAAAGGAATGACACACAGGGCAAGAAACAGTATTTTAAGTCATGATCACATTCTTCCAGAGTGCTAGGTGATCTTGTCACTCTGACATTGAGAGTGTCCTCTCTCCCTCATGGCCATAGAGAATTTCTGAAGTACTTTTACTGAAGTACTTTTACTAGCTCTCCCAAGATCATCTACTGCAGTGCCCTGGCTCCTGACAGCATTCCCTCCATTACACATCACATTAGCCCAAACGTGTTTGCCTTCAGGGCAAGGTGTAAGGTTCATCTATTCATTCAGGTTTATGCCAGTGGAATGAATGCAAGGCCTTGACTACTGGTTTGCTTATACAAAGGAGGTAGGGTGTGAATTTACAAGCTACGTATGAATTTACACCATGCTGGCTGCTCCCTGCATGTGTACTTTTACATGCAGTTGAGGAAGCCACTTCATACAATGGAACCCTCAGTGTGCCCTCGCAGTGTCCACGGGGCGTTTTAGTCCAGAGTCATTTCACATAACACAACGTCATTTCACATCTTAGTTTGCTGCTGGTAATTTTCCTGTATAGGCAAACCTTTGTGCTGTGGATTTGTCTGATTTCCCAAAAGCATTGGTCAACAGTCAGAACAGTTCCTGTAAAACCGCGACAGGAATAAAGTTGCACAAAAGAAAGTATTGCTTCCCAAATAAAAATTATATTTTCATTGTTTTATGTGTACCTAGGTAGCCACTTATAGGAGCAAAATTAATTTGCCTTCCAAACAAATTTTACTTAAGAATCAATTCTTCGAGTTTGCATACTTGGTGGTATAAAAATATCTGGAATTTCTCCTCACTTCAACAAAAGCATTTCTCTACCTAAGAAAAGTGCACATTCCAAGAAATACCAAGCTGATACCCAAGATCTCAAATTCCTATTCAGCCTTCTGTGAGCTCAGAACAATTAATTTCTTTGGCATATCTTAAAACATGCAGGTGCCTGTGTATCTCTTTTGTCAGGGTTCCACCTGATGTAACTTAACAGAGTTGCATCTGCTTCAACAATAGCCTGCCAATTTTTGTACATTAGAGTATAGCCTAATTTATTTCCCAGAGAGGGAATAGTAAGGTAAGACATGTATGCTTTTCATAACAACATTTTCTTGCTAGAGCACAAGTAAAAAAGTCTGTTATTTAAAGCAGACTGCAACGGGGAAAAAAAATCATCTCCCACCCCCAGTTAATTTATTTTAAATTCTTAGTAGGTCAACATCTACTTCAGGGTCTTCCAAGTGCATGTTGTCTCATCTATGTTTGTCTTCAAAATTATAAACTCCTCAGGGTATGCTCTGTGCTTCTTTCTGTCTTGTTCAGTGCCGATCACGTCATCGGAGATTAGCAAATAATTCTTACTATTAGCAAAAATAGATAATATGTGGCAAGATGTTCTCACACGTGCCTTTTGCCTGTGAAGCATGGCACGGGAGAAGATGGCTTGGAATGACTTGGCAAGAAGCAGATTCTTCAAGATATTGAAAGGTCAGGTCCCCAGAGAAAGAACAATTCAACACCCAATCAACACACTTCGGGCAAGCAATTCTCATGTAAGCTTCTCAGCTGGGAAGAAGGATACTCTTTGGTTGCCCAGGACTCTACTATAGGCTCTCTCTCCTCCGTCTGTAGCAAGCCAGCCGGGGTAACTAAAGTGCAGTAAAGTAAAATAAACAGATCTGCAAAGTGCTGAGTCCAGTCATTTTCCCCAGGAGAATCTGCGGGACTCCGAGGCTTTACTGGGGATTGTAATTAACACCTGACTGCAGCGTGTTTATGAACAAAGTTAAGGAGGGAGAAAGAGAGAGAGAGAGATATTTCAGCCTTAAACGGAATGGTCTTGAATTGGCTCAACTTTTATGGGCTAATTTGGCAGTGGCTGTGATTGAGTCTAACACTGAAACGAAAAGGAGCTTGGGGCTTCTTGCCACCTCCTCCTCCCACCCTCATCTAGCTCCTAGTGCAAAGCATGTGTTTCCATTTAACACTGGATAAGAGTCAATTGATGTCTGGATTCTCATTCAAATATTTATTCTTCTGTGGTGTTATTAACATTATTTTCGAGTTAGGTGTAGCTTACTTCTGTCTCAGATTATCTTCATTTTTTATGCTCACGTTGCAGCCTCAGGTTTTTTGAGAAATGTTCTGTCTTCCCCTAACTTGAAGCTGTACCCTGTTTCTAATTCTCTCTCCTTGTTTAATGTCCTTCAAGTTCTTACTGAATTAGAAAGAAAAATCTCCCACTACCATTAGCAATGAGTCTAACAACAAAAACTGAGAACATAATGGTTTCCATTATGTTCACCTCAGAATGGCTGCATGAGCACACCCACTGCATTCTCTCTGTCTTTCAGGGAGAGTGTATGTTTCTGTTTTCCTCTTTGTTCTTGACTGACCTTAACTCAGCTATGGAAACTCAATTCACATCAAGATCTACTTCTAGATTAGTCTTAGGACAGAATTTAGATTTTTGCTTCAAGGCTTACCAAAATGGAGTTTAAACTTCAGACCACTCCTATTTTACCAGCACTCCTATAATATTTGAAAACACAGAAACCTGCTATGATTACCAGATTAATTTCCACCATCTTCAGTACTTCCTTTCCTGAAGCGCCTTTGGAGAACTCTCTGTTGTGTGACATGTCCTAATATATTAATCTATTTTCAACAATTTTACTGCAGCTTTGTGTTATTAATAAAAACAAAATATTTTTCAAAAAACCATGCCAAAAGGCAGTAAAAGTACACAAATTCTCTGCCCTTCTGCTCAGTGTATTTTAATCCTAATATTTGTGGCACAGCTAAATGAGTCATAATGTCAAATGAATCAAAATTCTAACCTTCCTACAGCAGAGACAGAGAGTGTAAAGCACTATGTGCTATACAGCAGTAATAAAACCAAACTAACAAGAAAATAAAATGCCCTAATAATTTGACCAAATGAGCTATTTGCTTAGCCTTTGTCCAAGTCACTAAGATTTCCAGGAATTTGGTCAAATGACTGAAAATATAATCAAAATGATGGTAAACAGACTGTCTATTTTACAAACATCTCTTTGGGCAATCAGTCAAACTCCAGCATAATGCATTCTGTTTCAAAAATCTCAGATGGATTGCTTGTGGCATTTATATGCCCATCAGCCACAGAACTGGTCTGAGCAGCAGTTAGGGAACCGTTTTCCTGGAGCCTGGTAAAAGGCTGCTCATCTACTTGTTACAATTAGTGAGAGCTGCAGTCTGGGAAGATTGCTACCGCAAATTTAGCAAAAGCACATTAGGTAAGTCCACTCTATCATAGCAACACAATATTAACCAATTTTGCTGTTTCTTTTTTTTTCTAAATGTGTGTTTCTTTCACTGACAGTACTGAGGGAAACACATACTAGGAGACCAGGTCTTCAGAAGTTCAGTAGTGCACATATTAAAGTGGAATTTGCCATGATGAGCAAATCCACATGAACTCTCACGCTTCTAAAATCCTGAGAGGTCTCTTAGGGATTACTTTTGGCACTGGACCATATCAGAGACAGACACAGTTATAATTCATTTGAAAGGTACAAAGCACAGTTGTGTGGGTCTTCCCACCACACCTCCCATTCAAACATCCATGAGAAGGCTGATTTTGATGTGTGTATTGCTACCTTAGCTGACAGTCTAAAGTCCCACCAGGTGCCTGGAACCATTCCCTGGGCCTGCAGGGGAGCGTGTCTTCCTTATTTCCCACCACGCAGCTTCTCAGGACTCAGTCCAGTTTTCCAGCCTTCACTGCCAACATATTTAATCCTGTAATTCAGTCATCAAAATCACAGTTGGAGTCAAAGTTTAAGACTCCACATGCAGATTTTGTAGGTGTGTGTATGTGAATTTTGTCAGGCCTTAGTGACAAGTTATCAGCAAGAAGACCACATCCTTGGTGCCTTGCTTAAGGAGAGGTGGGTTGGTTTTTTTTGTTGTTATTACGTTTTTGGGGTTTTTTCCTAGCTCCTTATTCCTGGGAACAGAAATGTGTTGTGAATGAGCCCACTACCCTCTTCTTCTGCAATTTTCCATAAACAAAACCGCAACCACACATTACACTCTACCTTAAGTGCTCCTCCCTATAGAACTGCTATTCTTGGGCAAGATGAGAAATATTTGGAAAAAAATGCTTTTTTATAAACTTTCTGATTAATCTTTTGATCTATCCATGTGTTCCCATTACAACATCCTCCAACAGTCACAGTTTTGTCATATTGTCTAGAACCTAAGCAGCACAGTGCATCCTCAACTCTGACTCTCTTCAGGGGAAGGTGACTCACTTAAGTGACAATTCTGTGCTTCACAGATCAAGACTTCATAACATCTTTGCAAGTAACTCACAATTCATCTTTTCTTTCTTGGGCACAGTGACTGAAGCCTGTTATGAGAGCTATGGATTTAGGAATACAATGAGCACCTTCATGTGGAAATTTGGCTGTGTGGACTGAAATCTGCTTTCATCTGTGTAACTTGTTAGAACCTTCAAAAGGTCTCTCCTGTTTATGAAACCTACAGCATTAAAAAAAAAGTAAATTGAGAAACATTAGACAAAGTTACCATTTTCTTATTCAGAGTTCATAGTTTGCCTTTAAGCCTACAGAAAGTGATACTGAAAAAGTAAGTAAAAAGTCATTATGTACTACTGAGTGTGGCTAAAGCCCCAGTTCTGCAGGGTTAAAAATGTGATTAATTTTACACATACCCACATTCTCATTGATGTTTCTTCACCTAAATTAAATCAAGAAGATATTTGTGATCTTAAATTTCAGCACTTGACTATTTACAGGACCAAATATGAGTCTGGTACTGTCCTTTACCTTGCTGGCTTCCCCCTTAGTCCAGGACCCTCTTTTTGACCTCTGTGGAATTTGGAACAGACCTACTGTGATGCTGGACTAGAGCCTTTGTTTGCTTATGGAATGACAGATACCTAGACAACAACAATAGTGGAAATGTCATCAAGAAATTGCACTTCTATTTTCAATTAAAATAAATTAGACTTGCTACGCCTTTTGGGTCAAATTCAATGGATTCCCTCTACATCCATGAAAAGGAAATAGAAAGTTGCATTTATCCATCTCTCTATCTCCATCCTTCACATTATTTTCTTTTAAAGCTTCTTTCTCTTTTTTGTTTTTTTTTTTTTTTTTGCCCTACTGGTTACTTTACCAGTAGGAAATTTCAAGAATGGCAGGGGAAGAGGTGGGCGTACAGCTCTCTCTGCTCCGTACAGCAGTAAGCAAAATCAAGCAGTGAGGCAGGAAACAGCCAGCTGCGTTTCGCAGCCAGGACTCCCACTCCTCAGCCTGAGTCATTGCAGGGCTCCCATGTGTGCCGTGCCTCTGCCCCACAGCTCAGCCGAGATAGAAGGCTTCGTCTGCTCAGTCCTGCTCCAGGAGCAGAGGAACAGCCCTGGTGCTGGCCCTCTACCAGCCAGTGCACACTACAGTCAGGAAACAGACCCAGACGTGCCCTCTCTGAGTGCATTTTCATCGTTTCAAAATAAAAACATGCCACAGCCAACAATAGTATTGCCTCCTCGACATCCATACACAGTTCAAGAACATTAAACTATTCCAGCCTCCTCATCTGCTCCCTTCTGGGAGCAGAAATAAATGAGGTTTACATTAGATTATGTCTGACTAGTTACATTGCCAAATGTTTGGAGACTACAAGTGCCTAGCAAAGCTCAAGTACATTATGATACCCCTTGGGAAAGTGGGGCTTTCTCAAGGTCTCTGCTGACTCTTTTCTTTTAGCTCTCACTTACCTTAAATACAACGTGAGCAGAGGGAACTCTGCACCTCCCACAAGGCACTCAATATGGGAAATGGTGATGCCCATAGACAGTCAGCACCTAAAACACTCATAGGTTTTCAGAACAAAATCAATACTTTATGCCCTGAAGCAATTCTGTAAGCCAGGACAGACTTTGGAAAATTAGAATAATAAGCTGCCTGTGAGTTACCTCTCTAAATAAGAAAGCTGCATTTGTGCAGCTGTCTCTAAGACTTTGGGGTTTTGCATGCAGACACCATTTTCTGACATCTGGGAGGGAAATGCGAATTCTACGTTTGCTACATATAGGGTCCCAACCAGATCTAAGATTTAACAGAAATACTTGATTTGAGTCCAATTTATTTGGGATTTGAGTTAATTATTATTTTTTAAAAACCACAACTGAATGTCAGACAGCAGCACTACAAGATGTATGGAAATGTATGTGTAGATTATGGTGAGAAGGAAAGTGGTTTTCCTATGAGACCTCGTGTGCAGGGAAAAAAAGTTACTCTAAATTTGCAAAAGGAAAAATGGGACAGGAGAATGGTATCTTTTGGCTAATTGCAGCATACATCTGGAAAATTGAAAAGAACTAAGAGATGTTCAGCATGTTGAAAAAACAAAGAAACGTGTTTCCCAGGTTACTAGCCTGTAAAACAAAAAGTAGACACAAAAATTAACTCGGACACTGCACTGTTCCGTTGATGTCTGCACTGGGTTGAAACTGCCACATGGAAGTTCAAAGTGATAAAGAATGTAAAATACAAGGGAGAAGGGAAAACTGAGGAGAAAGGAGAAAATTTCTGTTTCAAAAGACTTTCCAGTAACTCCTCCGCACACACACTTCACTCACCTAGGCTAAGAGCTGCTTTCAGATGATACAGCCACAGTCTCTCTCTTCCATCTCCATTGTCACTGATCTGAGGCTTTTTGCCCATTGTTAGATGGCACATGCCATGTGCCAGACAATGATTTTTTTTTTTTTTTAGATTCAATTAAAACAAACTTGAGTCCACCCAAGAGGCACCCTGCCCTAGCTGCACTTCTGCTGTGTTGTACACTCTGTTCCAACCATACTGGAGACAATAAAAGGACTGGGGATGGAGAGACACACTATTTTTAATTAAAACCATTTGTATCATGTAAAATACTCAGGACAGACGCAAGAGGGGTTTATGAATATCATCTAAAACCAGCCTGACAGAGCAAGTGCCAATATTTATCTTTCTATTGCTTAACATTGTTTGGGTTTGAAATTATAGCAGTTTTTTGATTAACTACCTGCAGGCATGCACCAGTTTGACCTTTTGCATGCTAAATTTCATGCACTAAATTAAATTTTCCCTTCTCTCTCTTACTGAGATAAACAAGGCCAGTTACATGACTCAGGCTGCCCTTTTCCTCCTGCCATTCCATATGCAAAGTCAATCCTAGCCAGTTAATCCTCTAATTTAAGAGCAGACTTCTGTATTTTTGTAAGTAATTAGAAGGATTTTGTTTCTTTTAAGTAGTTGTGGGTCAATAATTTGTATTCAGAATGAAGAGCTAGTAGCATCAAAATAACATAAGTTTCCTAATAATGGGTTTGTGTGAGTACTTCAGAGGTAAGTGAATGAGCAATGTTCATTTTCAACTCTTTATAAAATTTTAGGAAACAATATCATCAGTTACAATGGCTGCTTAGCATACTTCTCCACAGAAAGTGGAGCAAAAAAAAAAAAAAAGGAGAGAAGAAAATACCACATTTAGCAGGTGATCAGTTGTCCTATTGTACAGGTAATAGGTTAGAAACTATTAGGTCAACTCTAGCTATTTACATTTTCAAATACTAGTAACTAATTTGAGAAATATTTAAATTGCATCATTACTCAGACATTCTCATTATATTCTGAATTGAAATTATGCAGGTCAGGGACAACTTTCTTGAAATCAGATCAAGTTATTCTGAGACCAACCACACATACTTAGTAGTACTCATTCCATAGAGAATCATAAGGAAATACAATCAATTTTCAGACTACATTGCTGAATTTACTCAGACGAATATTACACGAAAAGCAACAGGCCGGACTGTTAAGAAAACAAAAATCTGTCCTTTTTTTCAGTGGGAACTAGGAAAGATTTGTTCTCTACTTTATACTCTGGTGAAATAAGAAAATTTAGTTCCTACACTAAAACTGAGAAAGGGACTCGATGCTTTGTATCTTTGTTTACATCATTTCAGAGGGGAAATACTTCTGTGCAAAGGCAATTTCAGACCCTGGCTTCTTTAAATATGTAGACTAGGCAGCAGTCGTAATTTCCCAATAGAGCACACCATGTCTGAGTTTGTGCAATGACAGCTTATAAAGCTTATATTCTGTGCCATAACATGGCTCAGAGAAAACACAGATCTCTTTTCAGTCCAGCCATGGACAACTCAACAGCAAACTCTACACTGTCAGCTCTAGAGGTGACTGGCTAAGCCTCAGTTGACTGCAGTGATGTACCATCACTTCTATAGTCAGAACGAAACTTTAGGAGAAAAAACAGTCCAACAGATACTCCATTGCTCAAATCAATCAGCTCAGGATCTTTCAAACTTTTAGTGGAATGGATCCTTCTGGAGAAATGGTTGCCAAACACCATTCGCTATCACTCTGAGGAACTCTTGTCACAAACACTTCTCCCTCTTCTAATAACAAATAAACAATGTGTTTGCAGCTTATCACAACTGTTTTCCCAGGGAATTGTTGATTGGAAAGCATTTGTGTGTTTGCTGAAGTTTTGATAAAGGTTTTGGTTGGTTGGTTGGTTGTTCCTTTTTTAATTTCTAGTTAAATACTTTCTCTTTTTTTCCTAAAAGATTGAGGTGTTCTAACTTTACCCTACCTTTTCCACACAGGTTCTCTCAGTCAGAAACAGAACAAGAGCCAGCATGATGTGAGTAAATATTTCTCCTTCAGCTACAAATCACAGTTTGAAAATTTCAGCTCTACTTACCTGATATAAACAAAAGCAGATGGCAAATCCTGTATTTGCCGTGGCTGCATTAGGATTTATAGGACATAACTATTTGCTTATACCAGTCACTGTTAAATTTTACTGGCTCTTTTTATTAGTATGTATCTGTGGGGCAAAAAGCATTCTAAACTGATCAAAAGAAACCAATTATCATGCAAGAGGATGTTTTTAACTGCAAGACTAATTGCCATTTGTTACATGGACACTCTGCCATTTATTCAAGAGCGTAATGGCATATGTGATCAATTCCTTGTCGAGTCAAGATGTATAGGCATAAAGCTTCATGATCCCTGAAGTACCACCTATACAGAGGTACTGTTTTTCTCTGTATAGTTTTGCAAAGACATCCCTAATGTACCTGCTGTGAGAAAATAAACTATTTTTCTTAATTTGGCAAATCTGAGAACAAAGCCAAATGAAAGTGTCATATTCTCACTAAATACTGCACAAAGCTCAGATGTCTTGGCTATGATTTGTACCTGCTCATCCTAGAAAATGGTTTGGCCCAAGAGTTTACTGCTCTGTTATAGGAGCCAAGCTAGGTTCTGTAGAGACTGTGAAGTCAAAGATATATTATTCTTCTCTCTGTTAAGCAAAAGTTATTCTCCAAAGAAAAAATGAAGTGATGGCTTAATTTCTGTTCAGTTTCCCCACTACAGTACATGTTCATAAATATTCCTTTTCATTAACCAGTGTACCTTTAGAAACATGTTTCATTTATTGTATATAAACATACATGAGTTTTTTATCAGCCATGAGTGCCCATAGATACCACAATGAACAAAGAGCAACAAAACCAAAACCCAGACACTGTACACTATATTGGAAAACAGGCAAGGGAAATTTCTAGGTGATATCAATACCAAAAATATAAAAGAAGCTGCACTTCTCAAGGTCATATCCCATGAGCTTGAGTTCAAAGATTTCACGAAACAGACCCTGCTGGGCCTTGTAAACATTAGGTGAAGAGACCGGAAGGCAAAGAGACTAACCACACCCCAATGGAAATAATTCTGAAAGGCAAATAATTCAGGCAAACTGATGGTAATCAGCATAGCTGTGAGAAAGAGATAAGATTAACTTGGGAAATTCTGGTAGATATCCATCATAATTTGTTTAGTCCATAGCTCAGTGTTCTTAATATAGTTTCACATCATTCTCCTCTCTGTTATACCAAGAGACAATGAAGTCTGTGCTAACTCAACATTTACAATTTTGCAAGAGTCATTACTAGATCAATATACCAGAATCATACTGAGCAAAGCTCTTTGACTTGTCTTTGACTTGTTTTCACATGTATCTGAAGGTATGTACATGTGTGCACTAAGTAAGGCCATAGAGAATTTTATAATCCATATTATTGTATTAATTGTGTATGTACATATAGTGCATTAAACTTGAATTCTGTTGTCAAGTGTTTTGTAATATCCTAATTTCGGTTTGCAAACATTAAAGTAGTACTTGCTTCTATAAAACAAGGTAACAGACAATTAAGGAGGTAATTAAATAAAAAATAATGTAAAAATATTTTCCTTTGCATTCTGGTTGCGTTGCTCCTGTAATATGTTACAGCTATGTATAACATAGCATAACGTGTGTATGCTATATATACATACATTTCTGCTTGTAGGGTATGTCTAAACCATTTCTAGATCTCAAAAAAGTCCTGCCTGGGGCCTGGGGCGCATGGTTATCCCAGGAACCACCCAGGAGCAGCCTTTGAGTGGATAAGAGAAACACACAAATCTTAACGTTGAGGCAGGATGCACTAGTTTTTTCATTCCAGACCTCTCTCCACCCACTGCTCTTCACATATGGTTGCACTTCTGACCTGAGCCTCCAGCAGTGTGTGTGGAATTTGTACTGTATGCCACAATGTGACTGTGTTACTGTGTTTCCCAAAAAGGCTATTGTCTAGTGTATCTCTTTTGTCTTTTCTTTTTTTTTTCTTTTTTCTTTTCTTTTTCTTTTCTTTTTCTTTTTCTTTTTTTTTTTGAGACATTGCATCCTTTTGCAATGGAAATAAATTATTACAGTTCTTGGGTTCTGTTTCACTTAGGTTTTGTTAATTAGCCACAGGTGGGGCAAGCATCCTTTCACATCACTCTCATGGACCCCAGGTTGAGAGTCAAAAGAGCTTTAGCCTCTTGAATAATATCTTGATTACTCAATAGCTCCAGCGGCTGAGAGATTTCCTTCCACAGTTAGCTCCTGATAGTCTAGTACAAGGGAACTGAAACTGAATAAGCAGAGGATGTTATCTTGGGCCTATGGAACTGAATGACAAAGCTCTTATTGCTCCAAAGAGCCAGAAACTTCAGTTCAGGTTTCCAGGCCAGCACAGAAGATGTGAGCAGTTCCTCCATCACCAATTAGCTTTCCCCTTTCACTTTTCCCAGTTTTCTTCCACTTAAATTGTTTAGAATTGGAAGGGGCAGAAGTATTTCCTTCTGTGGCACCAAGATTTATACATGAAAATACTGCACCAAAAGCACCCACATAATGCTTCCAATATTTCCAAGCACTGGCATACACAATTCTGTCCTGGAACTGAACATGAAAGGTTATAAGCACCGAGCCTTTCCTGCAGGAAATATGTGCCCATAGGGAATATGTACTTTTCTGAGACAGGTAACTCTGCTCTTGAGCCAAGGTGAGCAGAACTAGTTCAAGGGATTAGCAGCATAGGTCAATTAACTTCTGCTGTCCTCACGATAAGAGGAAGGCTCACAGGCCTATCTGCCTGTACTCAGGTCTTCAAGATGAGTGCCCACTTTTAGCCTGTGCCTAAAGATGGCCTGAGATGCAAGTAAAGCAAAAAACTGGAAGAGAACATACATAGATTTCCTTCTGCCTTCTTTTAATAATCTCTTACCTTTACTTTTCCTCAATTGGCCCATGAGAAAAATGGGGATAATTCTGCCCACCTCCTAGGAATATTAAGAGTGTGACCCCAAACAAGGTCATAATCTTTGTGTGCTAAACTCTACACCAGCACCCCGTGCGTTTGATCCTCAGACTAAATATTTTTCGGTTTTAAGCAGCAATATAAAGGGTGGCCCAGATAAGGTCAATTTCTCTACACATAGAGAACTAGAACAGAAACCTGTGAAGTAACCTGCATAGGAACATAAAGGAAGAGTCAGAAATTCAACCTAGATCTCCAGGAAATATTTCTTTTACCATGGAGCATATTGCTGTGAGGAAGTAACTCTTTATTGCAGACTCTTAGCATAAGACTGAACAAGAGAAAAACTCACATTTGTTCTGAAAAAGGACAGAGCACATAATGCTATCTTTCAAGAGCTACAAGCTGCCAAGTGAAGAGCAAAAACACAGAATTAGCATGTGAATTAATGCTATCAAGGTGCTAAAAATATTAATCCCATGCCATTTAAAACTTTTTTTCACAGGCATATTTTTTGTCTCTTACAGATGGATCTTGGCAATTAGAGACTCGGTTAGTAACCTCCAAACTAGTAAAATTCAAATTGCAGGGCCAGGTGTATGAGGTGATGGTAGGAGTTAATAAGCCAGAGGACAAGCTGTACTGCCAAGTGTAACCTTTGACAGGAGGGTCAGAAGTCACAGGGCAAATCTAGAAACAGACCAGTTCTTTAAATCTTCTTGCTGGGTTACAGGAGTGAACTCTACCTGCTATGTTTGGTTTTGACTGGAAACAAAAATCTTCAGTTTTGATTAAGCTGCAATAACTGCTTCAACTCCTGCCATAGAGAGATATTAGGCTGCGATAAGAAACCTCTCATTTATGCTACAAGGTTGGCCATGTCAAAGGAGAATTAACAGAAGAAAGAAGAAACAGATGCTATTTTTCACCAGTTATAAAACTGGGGCTTTCATACACATTCTTAAATTAGTCCTTAAAGGCCAGCATCCTTCACATTCTATAAACATTTAATGAAAGCTTGTCAAGAGAGTAACTTTAATCTCAAATACCTGCTTATGTATAAACACTTCTACACCATTTTTTCAAGTCTACAATTAAGCCCTAACAACCTGAAATCAAATTTTAGAATTAAACACACGGTTCCAGAACAACATTATTGCTGCTTTAATACTTGCATCTCCAAAAGGGCAGCAGAGATAGCCTCACCTGACTCACGAAGCTAGCCAGAGCACTGGAAATCACCAATATTTTTCATGAAAATGACTGCAAATTAACTCAGAACAAGAATATTCACTCATGTAGCTGACAGCTAATTTTGAAATAATGAATGCATGTAAGAGTAACACAGTTTTTAATTGCAAACTTAAGAAGGGAAAATAAGCAACATGCTGAATAAATTGTTCATTCTGGATGATTCATCCTAATCTAATAACTATCTGTCTCTACAAATATTGTAATAAGGCATAATCAGTAAGTATAAAACACCAGAAAGAAACCAGCCACAAAAAAATGAAGCTGTATTGCTGCTGTTTCAGTACTGAAGGACAGACTTCATAACTCTCTGACAATCCCTTCCAGCTTCAGATGCTCCTGCAAAAGCAGAATTTAAACTGTGTTTTGCTGCCATGCATCATGGCTAAGACCCACAAGCTCAATTGTAGCCCGACCCTAAAGGCAAAATGAGATGCTTATTCTCTCGTCCTCTCATTTTTACCCCTCTTCTCTTTGGAAACCCAGAACCAGAGGCGTGGGGGGAGGTCTCTGACTCAAACTGCTGTGTGAGCAAAACCTACAGGCTCCACGTCGCTGCTATATATGGGCTGGGGGGAAAGATGATGGGCCTGTCTCAAAAGAGCCGCCAACCATCACGTCTGAGAGCTCCTCTCAGGCGTCCTCAGCCTAAACATTTTATGGGTTGGGGGTCGCAGGTCACCAACTGTCAAAACAGAGCACAAGTCACACTGCGCACCCGCGAGGAAACTGAGCAGACGGCAGAGCCAGAGTTCAGGGGCCGCGCTGCTCAACGCGCACCACAAATGGCAAAGCTGCCCTTAAAAAGTAACAGGCTTTGCCCCCTAAATCTTTCTGATTTTTACAAGTCGAGCTCAAAGTTAAGTGGGCGTGAGTTTTAAAAGATCAATGCACATGTGGAATTAGACTATTCTAAATGTCTTTTTTTTTTTTTTAATGGAGGAAAACAACCACCAAACTTTGAACTTCCAAATTTAACCAGCAGCAAACTCCAAAGCACCAGGTGGTTTCATAAACCCAAAGGTTCATAAATCTTTTCTTTAAAGTTTCCAATTTCAAAAAAGAGCTTGTTCTCTTTGTGGTTATTTTTCAATTTTTCTCCCTCCCTCCCCCTTCTTTCCTGCCTTTGGGCGGATGACCTGCCAACCCCTGACAGCCTTTTAAGCTCGCCGTGCTGGCTCCTGCTGACGCTGCCGGAGACAGGCTGCCCACTCATGGGGCAATGAGCTGTGGGCATGACTTCATCCGCCAGGAGGAATCGCTGGGAAAGGGGCTGCACAGGGGAGCCATGCTTTCTATTTTTAAACACTGCCTGTCGCATAGCTCAGGAGTGCGAAGAGTTCAAGCGTTCAGTGAATCTGTTCTTGCCACTGCTCGGGCCTTTAAAGTAGTAATAGTTATAGTAATCGAGGCAGTGTAGCCATCAGTCTCCTCAACCTACAGCCCATGGGCTACATACAGTCCATGGGAGCAATTTGTCTGTCCTGTGGGGTAATTTGGGAGACTGCCAGGTGCAGGCAGGGGGATCAGGGTTGGATGAATCAGTGGTGGCATGTGTTTAACATGGACCAAAGTGTCTTCATGAAAGATGGCAGCTGGGAATAAACTTCTACTACAAGCAGAGTAAATCGCCCTGTACCCTTGCTGCTGCTGTATGAGAATTGCCACTGAGAAAGGCAGCTGTCAGGCATAGCATAAGGTCTTCTTGTGGCCAGAACCAGCTGGTGGCTGTTATGCTTGTGGGAATATATAGGGGTTTTACCTATGCATGTATACAGGGAAGCATGTGAGCAGTACACTCCCAGGAGGCACCAAATTTTCTGTAGTTTCTGAGACGTGAGAAGAGCAGAGCTGCCGTAAACAGTCCTTCTCCAGTGTTAAAAGAAGTCAGTAAAAAGGTACTGCTCTGTAATCAAGAGACACACAGACACAAGGTCCTCTAATCTTCTTAAACTGACAGAAGACAAAGCAGCAAGAGTGGAAGAAATGATGATAGATTTCTGGCTTCTTTCTTTGTTTCCTAATTACACCTCTGAAACCAGCCTACTTTAACACAAGCCTCAAATTATGCAATCACAAAATCACTCAGGTTGGAAGGGCCTCAGAGGTCACCTAGTCAATCCCCCGACAGCCGCCTGCTCCCTCTGCTCCACACGTTCTCCCACAGAAAGGCAGCATGGAGAGAGAGCTGCAGAAACAGCTGTGGAGCCATTAACTCGCTTGCTTCACCTAAGTCAGACAGATGGGACTCTTTAGCCTACTACCACTTCTCTCCTTTCGAAACAGCACCCAAGACGTGGCTCAGTAGAGACAGATCACACACAACTGCTCAACTGTGTTACAGGCCTGGGTGAGAATAAGTTGTTAAATCTCCAGCCACTTGATGGGTAAGACTGTTGTCCGATCAGATTCAGTACACAAAATCACATTTCAGCTCCTCAGATATGAATTGGTTAATGGTAAATTTCCTATGAAGCCCTCAGGTAAATATCACCCACTTTTACTGATGAAGCTAATGAGGCAAATATGTTGTGGAATGTGATCAAGGCCACACAGGAATATCAGTATTAGAGCTGGGATTACACAGCACAATCTTAGTCTAAATGCTCTAGCCTCTTCTGGGGTTCAGTTTGTTCACTCCTGTGGCCTGGGCCACGCTAGCTGATGAGGTATGGCACTGGCCCACAGACATGAAACTGGGTGAAGCTGTGGTTTAGATACCAGCAAGAGTCACCCAAGCCTTTCTGTCAGTCCTTCAGCTGGGCAGTACTCTTCCCTCTGGAATAAGTGTTCCTTACTTTTTGTTGCAGCTTTCTTTCATTCACTTTCATCCCATGTCTTTACTCTCCTCACATATACAAATATACACATGCTTTGCCAGAAAATCAAAGGAAACTACCACTTTTTTTTTAAGAAGAGAAACAAGAAGAGCTTTCATGTTTCTCATGTTTTATGCTGTTGTAACTGCATTTGATATAGTCCCATGAGCAGACCTTCCAATAATAATGACTAAATCTACTTTTTTTTTATTTTGTAGGCTATTTAGGACCTATTTGGAGCTGTAACCACAGTTATCCAGACAGCTCTCACCACATACATGTGGTATTATTTACTCAACCTCCTGATTCATTAAATGTATTTTCAGCTCCTAAGAAGTTTATTATTATTCCTCTGTGGCATCTTCATATTGATTATAATTTCAAAATTCTCTGCTGGAGATCAATGAGTATCCACTAAATTAGGTGACAGTTGATGGGTATAAAATTGAAACACTGCAACTATTTGCTGTCTACAGCCATCAAAGTAATTAAGATGATTCCATCTCTCTTCACTCCCTCTCTAGAGCTAGCTCTGGTACTGTGTTGAAATGTAGGCAAAGAAACAGGAGAGCAGACAATTGGTAGACAAGCTAGATAGCAATGGCAAACTCAGCATCTAAAATCTTCCAGCATATTGGCTAGCATGACAAAGAAGCTATTATTTTCTGGTATAGCTCCTCCAAAACCTGGGTCCAGTCTTCCCTTAACTCAGGAGTGTCACAGTATTGCTCACTTGATCCTCTGTCTCTGAGAATCATAGATTTTGTTGAGAAATAACTCTCAGGCTAAACAAAGAGGTGATTTGGGGCTCATAAGCGTAAAACAACACTACAACAAACGAGTTGAGATGACAGACTCCTCAATGGTACAAGTCATGCTCCAGCTTTCACAGCGAGGCCTGAACATCAGGTTTCTCTGCATTCAGTATTACTCACCCATAGTTAAAACAATTGACAGATACAATTTTATGTTGCTCTTTCTCTGAATGGTCAAATTCCAAAATGAATGCCAGATCTGGATTTGGCAGTAGGGATCCATGGTTGTGCTAGTAACTCTTGCCCAGATGTCCCATAAGCCTATCTGAAAAATATTTCTGAGTTCCAACTGCAGCAAGCCAGTTTCCAAGATACAGAGTCCCCTGGGAAGAACATCACACCAATATCAACAATTATTTTTAAGTATATGAAAATATCTAATCCCTATCTTTTCACCCATAAATATACTCTAGTCATGTATATATAAATAGATACATATTTAAGGCATCCCTTCTCATTCCACCATACTCTGTGATAAAAGATCTGAGCAGGATCTCAGACCTGACAGATTGCAGGTTGGATCTTGGTGGGACTAGGCTTGGATATGGGACTCATTGTTTCCAGAATTATCCAGCAACCTAGGGAGCTGACACCCTGAGGGAATGATACGTGCCTCTTCTTTATTACAAAGACTGTTCCAAAAAATATCAGAGTAGCTGGTAGCAAACAGCTTCAAGGGAATGTGACATGTAATTCTTGTCCTGCCAAGAAGATATATACATTATTAATAATAAAGATCTACTTGGCTGATAACATTTTTGATAGTTATTAGCAATGAGATAGATAGCTATTCTCAGTTTTGCTAAATCCCTACATGGATTTTGCCAAGATTAAAATAACAGGATAAGGCAACAGCATACTTCCAATAGCTAAAATTCTGAACAAAAATCACAAATTAAAATGAGTTAAGAAGGCTTTGCCAGAAAAAAAAAGTAACTTTCAGGTTCTTGAACAGTGGATCAAAGTGACAGTTAAATGATTTCCCTATTACCTTCCAAGTTCACGCAAGCAATATTCATTAGCAACAGGATTATAAATGAGGCAAAAAAACTCCAACAAACTTGTCTCCTTATAATTCCATCTTTTCTTTGCCGAACCCTATCAGTGTTCAAAACAGTAGATTTCACTGCTATTCAAAATAAGGATCTGAAATTTAGTCCTTCCCTAAATCTACAGGGGTACGTTTTAGAAGAGGATCTGTACCAAACTTCGTCCCACAGATTGCACTAATTCAGTATCATATCAGGACTATCCCAGGGAAGACCATGGCACTTCTCTAACTTTGGCCATAGGACCATGTATGCTAAGGACCATACATGACCTACTGAGAAAAGTAGTCCAAGTTCACCTGACAATGTGCTAAGATTAGCTGGTCTTCCATTAACACAAAGTACACTATGAAAGGAGGCTGAGAGCAGCCAGATTGCTCTTTCCATTGTTTGCATAGAACCTTACTCTGTCAAAAGCATTACAAATCAACATGGACAGTGGCCTTCTAATTTCTTCTGCAACTTTAACTGAGTCTGACACCCGTTACATGCAGTAGGCCTGTGAATTGGGTTTGCATGCACGCACGCTTGTATGGGATGTTTCTGGTGTGCACATGACAAGATGTGACTATGACACAAATTTCTGGACTGATCCAGACCATTTGTCCAGAACAAAATTAGGTATGTGTGTGCGTTGTACGATGCAAGTATGTGCATCATTGCATCTAGATACATGAAGACAGGTGGCAGACTAATGGATTTTGGGAGGTCAAACAACCTTTTGTTTTTCATGTGGTGTCACAGCAGGGCACGAACAGAACACATGTAACAGTTGAGAAAGGAAAACCAAAGCCAGTGCAAATTAAATAGGGCTATAGGATGTGTGGGTGATTCTGCAGGAATTAAAATAGGGATGCAGAATAGAGCATAAGTTTATGTGCAGTTTATGCACATGACTTATGCCTTTGTATACTGGCAAGTCACACTCCATTAGGGTTATAGAAATAGTCATAGTTCCAAAGGTATTAGAAGATACAATGTTAAAACTCTTCCTGTAGAAATAACAATGTCCCCTACTGATTTTATTCCAAACCTCTAGAACTTGTCCCAAAATACCTTGGATTCACCACAAAGCAGAAACACTAGGGACATCTTCCCCCAGAAAACAGAACAAACAGAAACACCAGCAGTGTATTTTTCTGAAGGGTTTTATGCTAACTATATACTTTTTCTTCCACTGTCGTTTAGAGGCGTGTGTGTGTAAGGCAGTCCTGGACAATGTGATAGCAATTGTGTCTGCTTTTATTCAGAGCCTAACAGGATTTTTTGATGTTCTTAGGAAAAAACCTTCAGACTAATCATATCCCTCCACAAAATCTCCAGTGGAGAGCACTGAACACTGACACGGGCCTTTTAGATAAGTTAGGTCTATCTCTTGCTGATTGGTCCTTTTACTCCTCTTTTTTAAAAAACTTCCAGGTTTCAATTCAGAAGGCAAAAAGCAATTTGAAATTCTCTCCAGATGTCAAGGATTTTTGTTGTCTTTTTTCCTCCTCACAGATTCATGTTCTGAATAGAAGAAAATAGAGAAAAAAAACCAAAAAGAAGATAAAGAGAAATTTTTTTAAGGCTTTAAAAGATATGAGGGATCTAAATTAAAACCTTTGTGAAGTGAAAGGTGGCTGGAGGGAATGTACAAGAATAGTCAGTTACTGCTGGCATGTTTACAGGCTTTGAAGGTTCTTCACATCTAGCCCAGTGAGAATGGTTAAAAGCAGCTCTACCTCACACTAAGATTTTACGGGATTAATGAGGTCTTTATTAAACCAAATACCTGCAGGTTCTGTTACTGCCAGTGTAGTTACAAATCCTTCATACTTGTTCATACAAGGTAGAGAGTAAAATCGGAGCGCTGTAAAAATGACTGGCCACTTTTCCTTCCTATTCTTCTGATGATCACTATTTCTAAGAAGTAAAAGGGTTTATTTCTACTGACACTGCTTAAAATGAAAAGAGTTTGGGTTTTTTTCTTTGTTTGTTTGTTTGTATTTTCTTTGTTGTTTTTTTTTTTAACAGCCATAGATTTCTGACCCATGTAGGAAAGAAGATTTTGTGGAAGATAAACTGACTATAACAGGAAGAATTTTCGAGTTACATTAACTGATTTACCTAAGGATGATTTTTTCTCCAGAACAAGTCTGATGTAAACTGAAAAAAACCTTCTGCCGTCTTTTCATCCCCATTTAATTATTTGGAATCGTCAGCTCACAGCCATGTGCAGATAATGGATCCAGCTACAGGATATGCCTACACACGAACTCAAGAGTCATAATGTGCTGCAAACTCATACCACACTTTTAATTTTCAAGTCGTCATGAAATACTCTTTTGCTCCACTGTTATAAAGATGAGAAATAAATATTCAAAAACCGAGATATTCTCTTCTTCTATCATCATTAAGTGTAACCTCCTACACATAACTGAAATATTTTTTTATTATAAGATTTACAGTAGATTAGAAATCTTTAATACTATGATTGCATCCCTCACAGCAAATATGAATGTAAAAATGCATTATTTTGATACCGGTCTCTCCTCCGCTTTCTGAAGACTGATTTAAAAACTCATAAGTTTAAGAAGGTTGGCAGGTTGTTGGGGTTTTTTTAAAGGAAAGAAAATAATAATTTGGATAAAACTTCAGTCCTTTAATTAGAATTACGTTAAGTCTATTGTTTTTAATCAACTACCTCTGTTTAGCATATTCATTTTTATGAAGGATAGAAACAATTTTTATTCACTAGGAAAATTTTATCTTTTCTGCTGTCTAGAAGGTGAGATGGTATTGATGTGTTTCACAGGTACAGAGCCAAATACTCTTGAAATATGCTCCACAGGGAATATTAGCCCCAAGCTTTGAAAACACAGCCAAATCAGAAAATCTATAAGGAGAAAGTCATGCAAAGATTGTGCTGCACTCCACTCCCTCCTATTGGGTTGCTGTTCTGTTTTTTGATTCTTTTCCCAAGGAAGACTGTAACAATATCAAAGCCTTCGTGGCTTGGGAAGAGCTGTGTTTGAAGGGAAGCTCAAATAATGAATTTATAATCACACTTCAAAAAACTAATGTAAAATACATAGACAAAACAGGCAACAATTCCTTTACCTCTTCCTGTTTACGCAAAAATCCACAGCTAATGAAGCAAGTTGCACAGTTTATTTGACGTTCCTCCTCCTGCTCAGCCACGAAGCTGCACCGTGTCAGCCACTTACAATGACCAGGCACTTCCGAAAATGGCAGTGTCATGACATTTCCAGGGTGACTTTGGCCTCAGCTTTGCAAATCCCACAAGATCAGGTTACAGGCTGAGGACTTAGGAAATGAGTAAGAAAGCTCTAAAGGAGAAAAGGTGTGATTATATGCAAATATATTCATTAGAGAAGAGATTGAACAGAAATGCACCTTCAATATTTTTTAATGAATTTTTAAACATTAAAATGGGCTGCAGGTGTGCAATTTAATGTATTTGACCTTTTAAGGACTGGTTAGAGATGTCTGCTACTAAAACGTTTTCTTGACTATATTTTTTCTATTTCTGTTTAAAAGTGTTTCCTTTAAAATCTTCAGTTGTTTTCATTTTTATTGACAAGCATTCATTTCTTTTTTGCTTATATAAATTAATGTCCAATATAGCTATCAGCTATAAGTTTGGAAGTTATAAGCAAATCTTGCCAGATACCCTGGAATAGATGACAACCTCTGCACAGAACATACCATGGCCTGTGCCTGCTGTATATATCTATATGTATTTCCATGCATTTTTTACCTTGTAGCAGAATTTCTTTTAATAGCACAGAATATATAGTAACTGAATAACTACTTTCCCACTTTTCCCTCAAAGAAAATAGTTTTAGGAAGTAGGTGAATGCATTTTACTAAAATAATTTCACATTTTTTAAAAAAAATCTATGTCAATATTAATTTCTAGCCTGGATTCAATAAATATGACAAGCTTAACTTAAATATTTTAAAAATAAGGTAGAATAGAAGAAATATTCTAGTGAGATACTAAATAAGATTTGAGGTTCCAAATTTCCTGTGATACAGAAGATGCCTGATACATATATACCTCATCCCTTCAGGGTTTGTTGGGGTTTTGTATGTTTGGGGGTTTTTCATGTATTAGGTTTAGAGACAGTTACAAACAAATGAAGTAAAGAAAATGTGATAGGATTTGAAATCACTCAGAGAAAACTCTGACATTGAATGCTTCCTTAAAGACAGTTAAGTAAACGTTGCATTGTTTCAGTATTACTTCCATTTCATTATGAAACAGGGGATTTTGAGCAATAGTATGCATTCCTCCCTCTGATAAATGCATAGCTAAAAGTAAGATCCTCCCAAAGAAGCAAGATCAGCATAGATCTCTGCCTGTTATTTTGCTTTCAGCTAGTATCACTACCCCCGAAAAAATTCTACTCACCTTTTACTCTCCATTCAATCCTGACATATATATCAGAAATTATTGGATCAATGAGCATTTCACATGCATTTCACATCAGGAGGAAAAATGCATCTTCACGAAATGCACTTCTAAAGAACAGGACAAAACTGCCATTTGACATTTTGTGTTACTATCCATTACTAAAATCAAACACTGCATGCTAAAACAGAAGCATGCTTACCACAAACTGTGAAAATACCTTCCTATTCAAATGTGCTTAAAATCTCTGTGCACACTTCGGTGCTCTTTTCAATGTATTTGCAATTGATAAAAAAAGCCTCTTACTTTTACAGACTGTAGTTCCACAAAGCATTTAAGGAAATATTTTTCCAGTGATGCATTTATCCATAGAATTAAAAATATGCAAATATTTAAACCAAGTTCTGTTTCTCCTGTTCCTCACTTACTGGCAGGAAAATTTCGGCCTTCCGATGGTAATTTTACTGTTTCTTACTTTTTATTAGAAGCGTTCTACACAAATATAATACTTAAACCAGTACCAATAAATACCCAGCCCACCAGTAAATTCCACTGTGGCATGCCTACCCTAAGTAAAATCTTGCAACTCATTCTACTTTATCCTGAAGAATGATAAGCTGAAATCTGGATCTTATGGAAAATAACCTGGTTGTAGCATATCGTAGCTATGATTGTAGCTGAACATTGTCAAGGGAAACAAATCATACATAAAAGCTAATGTGTGGGAAAACAGGCAAAAAACATAGAAACTATTTAAATCACTAGGTCTTCAGTCTTTGGAGTTACGATGCTCAATGTGCCTCAGAATCAAGTGTACTTTTTCTTGAGGCTAAGAGCTAAAACAGTGATGTTTTTATAGCAGTATCTTAAAGTGCGCAAATACTTACATACGTCTTCATTTGAACTGGGCTGTATCTCACAGCTTTGGAAATTAGGCCAGCTATGGCACAGCATGTTATTCCACCATCCCAGAAGCAGAACAAGACTCAAACTGGGTAGACAGAAGAAGCTGTCACAACTACTCAAAATCTCAACTATACAGCAATGGTCCCAGTAATCCATTCTAAAGATTTTTTGGAGGGTGGAGATTCCCCTTTGTCTTCACTTTCAAAACCACTAGTTTTCACCTCTGAAAAAAGGAAAATTGGATTTAAGGTATTGGATAAATAATATTACAACCACACGACATTAAACACTGAACCAGCATGGGCTAAGTCTGCCATTTCACATTTATACAAAAAGTTTTGTAGTGCATCTCTGTCCTAGCAGATGTCAGATCCTTATCATCCGACCTCCAAGGGTCAGATAAATCTGGTATCAAGTATCAGGCCAGGATGAGTACTGTAACGTGGTCTCTCAATAATTCAGCTGAAGTGCCATAATGCAGTTATGCGTGATCCAGATCAAATTCATACTGCCAAGTTATTTGATAATACACAGATACAGCATTAGGGAGCACTGAGCCACAGGCTTCAAACAACTTCAAGTCTCAGGAACAATATACACTAGCCAGCTTTTACTCCATTCTTTGCAAAGTCCCCTGGGTTTTTGCTATCATTAGCTGGAATTCTACTTGGGATTCACACTTAATATTTCATGGTGTACTTAGATGTATGTCATCGTAGTGGCAGTGTTGATAAATTATTTTTAAAACATGTTCTGCCATTTCATTTTTATTTCTACTTCTGAAATTTAATGAAACCACACTGGTATGTGAATTAAAAGTAAACCGAAAATCTCCCAAAGATTTCCACCTCTTTTTTTTCTCCATATGGAATTATTTTCCCTTATGTTCTTATCTATTTTTTACCAGCCTGCATGCAGAGAGCACACTAAGAAAGGACTCAATCCCCATTTTGCTGGTTTTGCTGAGACAAACATTTGGAAAGAGTGTTTTTAAAATTCTCCTGTTCCCTATATGAAGAAGATGGGAGAAGAAAGAGCCCTTGTTTAACAGAATCCTAGAAAATCACTTAAATTTTGCACAAAATTTTCATGGACATTATAGGGAGTAATCATAAAAGACAAAATACTTTTCATTTAAAACTATCTAGATTGAAACAAAATATTCTGTTTATATTCCTCTTCCAAATTTATTTTCCACAAGTTTGGATGGGACTTTGAGCAACCTGGTCTAGTGAAAGGTGCCTCTCTCTCCATGGCAGGGGGGTTGGAACAAGATGAACTTTAAGGTCCCTTCCAACCCAAACCATTCTATGGTTTTATGATTTTGTGAAAATTTAAAGTGCTCTGAGCATTTGATCTTGATCCTGATAAAACAGTTTTGCAACTTTTCAAAGCCAACCACTATGTAAAGTTGACAGGATAACTTAGCAAATATGCTGCAAAAGAAAGACAAGACCCCCAGGTCCTTCTCCACAGAGCTGCTTTCCACAATATCCACTGCTCTCCCTTGATCAATCCAGGTAGTTTGCTCATCATAGAAAGCGATTAGGTTGGCCAAGCATGATTTACCTTTAGTGTATCCATGCTGACTACTCCTGATCACCTTCTTGTCCTCCATGTGGACAAAGATGGCCCCCGGAATGAGGCACTCCATCACCTTTCCAGGGATTGAAGTGAGGCTGACTGTTTGGTAGTTCCCTGGGTCCTCTTACGTGTCCTTTTTGGAAACCAGAGTGACATTTGCTTTTTTCCAGTCCTCAGGCACCTCTCCTCAGTGCCACCAACTTTCAAAGGTGATTGTGAGCCGCTTGCTATGATGTCCACCAATTCTCTCAGCACTTGTGGATAAATCCTATCAGGGCACATGGACTTGTGGACATCAATTTTGCCTGGTTGTTCTCTAACCCAAATATCCTTGACCAAGGGAAAATCTTCCTTTCAGCACTCCTCTACCCTGGTCTCCCAGGTCAGAGATTCCTGAAGGCTGGTCTTGTCCCAATGCAAAGGCAGCATTCAGCAGTTCTGCCTTCTCTGCATCCTCTGTTTCCAGGGTGTCCCTTCCATTTGGTAACAGCCCACACTATCCTTAGCTTTGCTTTTGTTATTCATGTATTTGAAAAAGCTCTTCTTGTTGTTCTTGACATCCTTTGCCAGATTTAATTCCAGAGGAGCCTTGGCCTTCCTTGTATTTCTCATTGGATGTGCAAAACAAGAACACAAGAACACACAAACATTTTTTTTTTTCATTGTGTGTCCAAAGAGTCAATCATTTAGATCACATACAGGAATATTTTTCTGAACGTTCAGCTTTGCATGATCTGCACTTGGGAATCATCTTTTAAAAACATAAGAAAAATTTGGCATTTAAAACTTCTGCTCAATTAATGTTCTGTAATTAAAGACACATACTTCCAAGTAAGTAAAAGTCAAAATCAAGTGATATTACCAGTCTTCAATTAAACTACTTAAGTACTCTGTAAGGAGCTAGTTTATTGGAAAAGATTTTTCATTCTTTTGCATTAGCCATCAATTAGACACAAGACTTTGCATATCTCAAAAACTTTAAATAAGTAAAACGGAATAGGAATATTCGATCTTCCAGTACTGATCAATAGGTCTTAATCAAGATGCCACAGTCTAATTCATGGTTTTCAAGCTGATATGAGATGGAAAGACAAGGTTATTGAAAAATGAGCACTAAATATTGTTATCTGTAATATTGATACCTCACATGTAATGCCTGTGAAGCATGAGTAATGAGCTAAAGGCTATACAATAAAGTCTGTCTATAGTAAGTCCTGCTTTTGCTATATTGTTTACACTGGGTGATAAAAACTACTCATTTTATTTCCAGGAAAGATCTTGAAGATAAAAGGAATGTGATAATTTTTATATATATGCTGCTAATCACAGCTCTGCTTTGTAGTTCCTCAAGTTGTTCCAGAGGCTTTTCCCCCAGTATTGATAACTCTCCAGCTACTTCCAGTGCTGTCTTGAGATACTGTTAAAAATAGGTGGCTATTGGGGGCTAGGATGAACTTCCTTTCCATGGTTCAGAGAATAATCAGAGACAATGGGATGCCATGTTTCATACTACTTTTTCCATTCACTTCTATAAAGCCAGGTCCCTTTCAAAAGGCAGAAGGAAGCATTTTCAGCTACTTTCAAGTTTTTATTCAACTTTTAAATAGAACAAAATTCCTAATTTATAAAAGAAAATATTTTAATATATTTATTTCTGGTTATTATAACCTTTCCTCTCTTTTCTTTCTATCATCTTTGTTTTTCTTTTTTGGTACTAGTAAGAAATTATGGTCTTCACTTAAAGTGCAGGTCTGGGAATCAGAAATTTTATTTTATTTTTTCCCCCAAGACTTCCTGTGCAGACACAAATAAACTTAACCTGTGTGTCAGTTCTCACACCTGGTAAAAGAACTTCACCTTTATACTTATCTACTTTACAGAGATTGTCTTCTCTCCTGCCTATGATTCTTGATTGCTGACAATTTTAATCCATTCATGTTCGTAGAGTATTTGAGGATGAAAGGTACAAGAGAAAATTAAAGTATATTATTTTGTGGTAGAATGTTTTAATTAAAACGTCATGCAATGGTTTCAAATAAACCACTCTCCTGTGATCTACGTTTAAGGCGCTTGTCTACATTTCCACAGCAAGAGACAAGTTCTTCTCCAAGCTAGGTCATATGAGGACTTTAGCTGATGCCATCAGGCCTCAGAGAGGCCTCCCTCTCCAAAAATGGAAAAGACAGCCTTGGGAGTTTACCTGCTGCCTTTGTTATCTAGTCCCTACTATTGATTAACTGTGTGCCTTATTTTGGCCCCACTACCAAACCCTCAAAATGCCAAGAAAAGGAGACTAGTAAATGAAAGAGCAACAGGTGGGTTGAGAACTATTCATTCATCTAATTCACAGGACTCTTCTAATGTAAAATACCAGGATTTTTCAGTCTCACCTGTAATCTTATTGGGGCAGGTTTTCAAATGAAGCTGAATTAAATCAGCTAAGCCACTAAATCAGTTTGGAAGACAACTGCTTTTTCTACCATCCATGCTAGAGTTTTTGCCGTGGCCCCATTCTAATATTACTGCCTTCATCAAATTGCCACTTTTCCTGCTGCAGACAACAACTGCTTCATTTACTCAGCAGAACCTCAATTTCCAATAAAGGTGCAGCCTCTAAGCAGAACAAACTGTTCTAGAAAACATCCTAGAACTTAGCAAAGGTAGAGCACCTGTTACCAGTTCTGATTTGTTGCCTAAGCATCTTGTTTCCCAAGGAATGCCTTCCCTAAATGCTTTACCTTTCTTCTCCCTTGTTCAGAATCCTGTCCACAGTTATGAAACAATGAAGGATTCTGGGCTGTATGTATACCCGTTCCACAGGTATGGAACAAGTTGTCTAAAGGCAAGAAAATTCATTAACACTGTATACCTTATTCATTATGACCATCTAATTTGGAAAGTTTCTTCATGGGTAAATGGACCTGAGAAACAGATGAAAGGTTATGTATTTGCTAACATACTCATGCAGATGAGCCTCACACAAGAAGAAACGAGGGCCAGCCTGCTGAGGCTGGTTTGTAGGTTACCACAGACGCATCAGATTCGAGAACAAACCTCACTGCTGACGACAGCACGTGTTTTGCATGTGGTGGAAATGCCCATCTTTTACGCAGAGGGTTTTTGAGTACAGAAAATAATTTCATGGGTTTGTAGAGGTTGGGTTTGTTTCTTTTTAAATAATGCTAACTTATTCATGAGACATTTCAGATTAAGCAGTAAACATATAACTTCAATTCTTCAATTCTTCTGAATTATTACTTTTTTAATATAAAATCTCAGCCTATTTCTCCAAACATCTCTCAGACTGGGGATCAGGTATACCGAGATTTGTACTGTGTAATATATTTTTTAACTGACCAGGAATGTCATATCTATAATTTTACAGATAGTGACCTGTCTTTGCAGGAGCCTCTGTTCCTTTTATTCTGGATAAATTTCTGTACTATTTATGCTATTTCTCTCAATGGGGACATTGCAAACCACTGTTTGCCTCCCACAAATAGCCAGAATTTTAATGTAAGTAAGCTTAGGTGGCTGAAGAAACAAGGAAGGATGAGAAGAGTATTGTGGGGAATGGGAACAGCACACTAGAAACATTGAGAATACCTGTCTGAGAACTGGAGATTTCTAGGATCAATGGCATTTTTACCTCATTCAGGGCAAAATATTGGCACTCTCTTCATTCAATCATACTTGGGATCCAACAGCTCAACTTATTAATGAAATTCCCTCTCACAGTTAAAAGAAAAAAAAAAAGAACCAAAAAATACTGAATATGAATGTGGAAGAAAGGCAATTTGATGTTTGTAATTATCGAGGCAAACTCTACGACCTGCTGAATGTATGCAAAATGGACCCTGGATGGTGTATATAAAAGTGGTATGTGCAGAGAATAACAGCAAGTATTGAGGTTTCTTTCTGGTAAAGCAACTCATCATACAGGATCCCTACCATGAGCACCAAGGGGGCTTCACTGAAAGGTAAGACTTTTGACATTCACCTGCTGGTAATTTTTATACTTCTTTCCATTTTGATTGAACTAGGAGGCAGCTGAAATGTAGCAGATCTAGAAATTGAGGTCTTCCAGCCACCTAGTTTTCCAGAAAGGGCGAAACCTGAAGAAAGGAGCTTGATTCCTTTTGTCTTCTAAGAGTACCTTTGCATTGGGCAGTGTCACAGAAAATTGGCTTGAGGGATGTGACACCTGCATGTGAAAGTTTGGATCTGGACTGGTTTGCTACACCACTCAGAAGGCTATGACTGGAAGTCATTATCCACAAGTCTAGAGGTGATGTAATTTTCAAATTAATGTTTTCCTAATGGCTGTCAACTTTCCAAGACAACAAGTCTCAGGTTTTCTTATTCATAGAGTTATTCCTCAGAGTACTTTCCTAACTGCAACATGCAGCATGTACCTTGCCCATGGGGGAGAAGGAAGTCTTGCTTCAATATTGTGTAAATCCACGTTTTTTTGAATGTAGAGCTAGAAAGAAACATCACATGATATCATGAGGGATAGTTTTGCTGATTTCTGAAATACACTTAATTTAGCATTTTAAATAAGTCTAGTGAACCAATATAGGTAACAGGTCAGTTTCCAGAAGTAAAAGTCTCAGAACAAGTACATTAATTTACCAAATATTCTCTTTTAATTATTTTCCATTGTTTTTCTCTGTATATTTTATTTCACTGAATAAAAAACTCAGCTCTGTTAAGTTAATACAAAAAGCTTTAAACAGATGAGGCTTTGTGCTTTAGATAATGAGAAGTTCTTTATATCAGTTTCAAAAGCCCAGGAAAAAAGACAAAAACTATCACTTGATTTCTTAGAAGTAGGAAATTTGGGGTTAAACTCTAAAGAGCAAAGAAGCACAGCTGCTGGAAATCTTTTGAAGGAACTCCCAAGACAACCACAACCTTAAGAGTGACCTAACCACCCTCTCACAAAAATTAATTTTAACTCCAAATGTTTGCAAAGAAGAAAAGGACCTCTGGGAGGAAGAGTACAAAAAAAAAAAGAAAGAAAGAAAAAAAAACCCCACCAATCTATTTTCCGAACTTATAGATCTGTGCAAATATAATTATGTATCTATATTTGCACTGTGAAGAAGTTTGATTTGTTTTTTCTTCTGTTTATCACTATGTTAAAAAGTCAGACACATAGTAAGAGACTTCAGAATACACTGTACATGCAGCACAGGTTACCTTGTCTCCTCAAACTCTGTAACAGGCTCTGCTATACCATCAGGATGACAGAGGGGACACAGGATAAAAGAATTACAGAATTACAGTGTGTCCGTCCTCCACTGCTGTTCAGCAGCCAGCACAGGGGGTACTCTGAGCCGTGCGACAGCACAACCCAAATCACCCAGCACCTGGCTCTGACAGCCACTTCTAAATGCACCTGCAAGTCAATGTGAGCCCATTTTGCTGTGTTTTAAACTGGAACAGGTTTGTTGCTGGTGGTCCTTCTGGTGTCCCACATGCTTCTGACAAAGGAAGGAGTGACTTCTTTGCCAATCTGCCCCAATGGATCTGTCAATTGCCAACTTTCCCTTGAGGAACTTTTTGACCGAGCAGTTAAACTTTCACACTACATCCACTTCCTCTCTTCAGAAATGTTCAATGAATTTGTAAGTACTCTTTTCCTGAGAGCAAGAAAATTTAAAACACCAATTTAATACTTTTAATCACAAACATATGTTAACATATAATAAGTAAACAAATATGACTGCTGCACAGACAGTGATATTCCCAATGGTGACCAAATCTGTATGTAGTCCTGAATGTTGCTAAGATCCCCAGCACTTCTATTAAAAGATACCATTTTCCCATCATTCTTTATCTGTGGAACATTTGTTTTTGCTGGGTGCCAGTTCCACTCTAGAGATTCACCAGAAACTTTTGACCTTTAAATCATAAAATAAGTGATAAAAGCTATGGAACAACAATTAGCTAGCACAGTGTTTGAGCAGAAGCTCTTACCTTTCTGTCTCAATAATGCCTGTCTGTGCTGATCTGCAGGATGAACGCTACGCCCAGGGCCGGGGTTTCATTGCAAAAGCTGTCAATAGCTGCCACACTGCGTCTTTAACCACTCCTGAAGATAAGGAGCAGGCTCAGCAGATTCATGTAAGTCCCATTTCTAGCGTCATTCAGTGTAAGACAGAGCAGGGGAAGGCAGGGAAGGAGAGGTATGGAACAATGAGGCAGCAGTCAGAGTGAGAGGGAGATCAGCTTAATCAGAATAAAAAAGCCAGGAAGAGGAAAGCACCAAAAAGCCAAAGTTAATTTAACGTTTGCTGATCCTAAGTTGCAAACCATACAGCATATATAAGTACCAGTGACTTTCATCATCCCTTCCTTTTCCTGTATGGTACATTTAATCAGTGCATCTTCCTTGCAATTGAAATACTACCTCATGGAGCAATGCCAGGTACCATGCTTGTGCAGTGCTGAGAACACTACAACTTTTAAACATTATCTTAAAACATCTTATAAACGATTAATATATTTACAAACATAAAAACACATTGCTGAATGTAGACAGATGTAAATAGTTTTCCAGTAACTCAAAACACTGGCATTACTAAAAAAGCATTGAATAGATATTCTTTCTGTTACCAGTAGGCAAAAGTGGTCACATCATCATTCAAATACAAAGACTCTAGTGTGAAAATCTGTAAAATATCTGTAAAGAGAAACACACTACATACATACATCATTTATAATAATTATAAACTTCAGTGAAGATGAAGATAATCTTGTTCAGCCTATGCTCACAGATGCGATTTGAAAATTCTCAGGAGAAAAATATAAGCAGAGGTATATAAATGGGGCTGTTCCAGAGCGAAATCTCTATTAGTTTCACGGTGGTGATGGGTGGTATCTTCAAGATCCCACAGTATCACCAGCTTCTCAGTGTGTCATTCAGAAATTCTTTTGGGAGCAATAGAATTCACAGCCCTGGGTTGTGTGTCTAGCAAAGAAGAAAAGGTTTAATACTGCCACTACCTTAAACCATAAGCTTTATGAATTCCTACTGCCCACAAGAAAGGACAATTTTTAAAAACAGAGAGCTACTGCTGGAAGCACTACTGTTCAAAGGGGAGGACAGATGAATTATGTAGAGGCAATAAAAGCTATTTAGTGGTTTACCATAATGTGCACCTTCCAGTCAGTACTAAACCTAAAAAAAAAAAAAAAATCAGTGGATTTTAAAATGTTCATCAAAAATCAGATAAGGAGTTCTGGGTTTGCTTTCAGAGATGAGACATAGTTATGCTTGCTAGCTCTTAATGTTGAGAGTATTCAGTTATATTTTCCACTGCAATACGGCTTGTGCAAATATTGTAGAACACGATGACACCAATGACAAACTTCAAAAATGCAATTGCATAGAGCTATCTAAGACAGGGCTATAGGGCACATACAGTGATAGGTCCTGGAATAAGTTCCTAAATCACGATGTCTGAGAACACTGCTCTAAACACCTTCTAATGTTACCAGAATTTAGTTTTCTTCTTTTAACTGCCTTTCCTTACTATGGGTGAGCAGCATGAAGACCTACTGAATTTAATATTGGGAGTTCTGCGCTCCTGGAATGATCCCTTGATCCATCTGGCCTCTGAAGTACAAAGAATCAAAGAAGCTCCAGAAACCATTCTCTGGAAGGCTGTGGAGATTGAAGAACAAAACAAACGACTTCTAGAAGGAATGGAGAAAATTGTTGGGCGGGTAAGTATGAGGTCCTTAACACCCTTCCAGCCTATTGCTTTAAGGAAGACACATACACGGATAGGCTCTCCCTGCCTGGAATATGAAAGGAAACAGTAGATGTGAAGATAAAAAAGGGAGACAAAATAGTCAAGTTTGAGAACTTTTCAGCTTTCTTTTTTCAGCTTTCTTTTCTTCTGCTATCTTGCAATTTCCAAAGAGACAATGTGATATGATTGTCAGAGAATAATCCATCATACTCCCAGTCATGCTTCAGGGAAGGGTGTAATCATCAGGACTGGCTATGGTCACTCTCTCTTTGAGTATTTTCAATTTGCAATCCTGATTGTTTAACAATGCGTCTCCATTTTTTCCATATGCATATATATGTGTGTGTGTGTGTGTGTTTTAGCGTATTTATATGTGTCTGTGTACAAATAGGTATTATGCATAGTTTTTGGAAACAGATACTGTGTTTAAAACAGGTCTGGGAGTCTGGGCTATTGCAAAGATGTGGCATACAGCAAAGTAACCCTGATATCTTTCATTTCTCGTTTCACACCACACTGATTCCTCTGGACTCTGTGTCAGACTTGGTTCCCCCTATGCTTGTAAGTTTAGACAACAAGGCTGTTGTTTCACAAAACCCATACTTGAATAGCTCTTGTTACCAGTAATTGATTGAAAGCTTTCCTGAATAAAACCAGCTCTTGCTTGTTTATTTTTAAAGGGGCCTCTGTTAGTCGCTGAATTTATCATTCTGTCAGTGAGTTAGATGTTGACAAGAGGTTCTGACTTCACTGCTCTGAGCAGCTGAACAGCGCAAAGAGTGCCACCATCACTGTATCCACCACTTTCCACTAGTCCAGCCATGGTCTCTCTTTCAGTGAGGTGTCTCTTCACTCAGAAACCTTATACTATCCAGGCCACAAATACATTTATCGGTGTAATCAAATACATCACTATCACACATCCGTGTGTAAAAAGGGTGCAGGTGAGGATCCAAGATAAGAGTTAGAAGTCAGGTGCTGCTCCAGTTGCCCTGTCACCACCTTCTCATTCACATTATTTACAGAAAGAGATAAGACTGGCACATTCATTAGTGTCAAACCACATTTTTGAGTCATAGTGGGCCTGGGTTTTTTGCCTTTTGCTTAAACTCAATTATAGCGGCTCCACAGATACTCTCCTATGTGTCTTTACAAAGTACAACTTGTATGAAATAAGGATGGTGCACAAGCACCAATAGGCACAGACTTCCTTCCTGCTATGAAAGGTAAATTTATGTGACATGAGAAAATTAATGATTGTCTTCAAACAAAGAGACCTAAACCAATCTTCACCCCAGATACTAGCTCACTACATGAGTTCCTACATGTAGGTTTCTAACATTAGAGGTCATCGTATCACTCAGCATTTTTTTTAATGGAATCTGAAGCCCAGTACTTCTGAATATGTATTATTGAGAGATTTGTCTGATAAGGGTTGAGACAAATCTGTTGGTTGCATACAAACAACTTCTAAGAACAAGTGTTAACAAAGTTTTGAAGGTGGAGGGAGCCAAAGAGAGATGTCCCTGATGAGTCCATGCATGAAGGAAGGTTTGATTTCTTTGCAAAGTCAGGTGTCCCTGAATATTGGTAACACACTAGTTCTCTTAAAACACTACTGAGACAATTATGCTTTTTACATGCTTTAGCGAAATAAACTGAAAAATCTGAAAAATTCATTCAAACTCTGAATGAAGATGTGGAACATTGTACGGAATAGTGTGAGCCACAACAGAAAGCACATTAGAAGCCATGCACTAGTAACTAGCATTCTTCAAGGACAGTATTTTAAATGCTGCCTTCTACATCCAGTCAGGTTCACTATCATTTACTATTAGTACCACTTTGTGTATTTAGGTTCATTCTGGGGAGGTCGGAAATGACATTTACACTCCGTGGGACGGACTTCCATCCCTGCAGCTTGCTGATGAGGACTCCAGACTCTTTGCCTTTTACAACCTGCTGCACTGCCTCCGCCGAGATTCCCACAAAATTGACAACTATCTCAAGGTTCTGAAGTGCCGCCTAATCCACGATAACAATTGTTGAGTACTCCTGGGCTTAATCACATACTGAAATCATTCATCATGTGTTCTTGATGCCTTGCCACTTAATGAAAAGTCTCACTGTGCAGTATCTGTATCATCAGTAACTTTCAGGCGTGTTTGTATGAATTCTGGCTGCAACTATTAGCACCACAGGTGTCGGTGCTTTAAAATATTACCAGCTTCTTGTATGACAAGAATACACTTTTCTGTCTAATCTCCTCCCCTAGTAGTATTTCAGTGATAACCTGGTCATGCAGATACAAATAAAAATTATCTTAAATCCAAAAGCACATAACGCTGAGTGGTATCAGTGAATAAATAATAGATGGTATGGTTTATACCTTTAACAGCAGCTTCTCTTTTGAGATCTCAATCTCCAGTTACTGATAACAGGATATCTCACTTGCATTAGTCTTTACACCCTCTCCAAAAAGAGAGGAAACAAAAAAGAGGGACATAAGAAAGCAGATTAATCACCTATTACACTAAACTACCCTAAAGTGAAAGTGTGGTCTGAAATCCAATCAGCTTAGATCCATTATTTTCCTCTGTACAAAAAACTGTCAGAGTAGGGGAGAGAAAGGTTAAGGAATCCATCCTGGCTAACATAGCCATTGATTCCGCATGCAATTCATGGAGAGAGAAGACACATCCAGAATTTTAAGGACAGAGATACAGATATATCTATGTCTACACTATTTAGAGAAAAGGCATTTCCAATGGAAAGTTCATTATATTTGAGGTAGCTATTTGAGGGCAAAGGAACCAACTGGTTTCAGTAGGTCTCAAAAGGAAATGATGGGCATTCATATCATATCATATATCATATCATATCATATCATATCATATATCATTTCATGTCATATCTTCATCTACCTTTCACGTTCCTCCCAAAGAATGTGGTGGTTGCAGTTACTTGGAGACCTTTGAAGCCATAAAAGGGTACCAGTTGAGCTGAGGTGTCTTTTGTCCTAAACCCAAAGTGTCTCCATTTACTCTGGGTTGAGTCACAAAGTTTTTAGGGCACTCGTTTCAAAACACTATGGTTACACATTGAAAATTTGGAAAGACCAAAACAACTGACTACTTTTGAAAGAATCTGGCTTACAGTCACACAGCAAGTAAGAAGCCAAATTGCAATGAAAGCCGTTGACCACACCTATATATTGCCTTCGTAAGCAATAAATAAACTCAGCCTTGGCTTCATCACACAGCTTTAGCAAACAAGAGCTTAATTTCCAATCAGCGCCTCATGGGGCTGGCTTCCCACTACACAAGCATGCTGCATTGCTTCAGGTTGGAGCCAGCTCGGAGGAAGAGTGAAACACCAGAGAAGGTGGGTTTGAGGGCTTAAGCCTTTAGTTACCATAGCAGAATAAGCGCAGCCATAATAGGTATTTATGTAAGAGATTAGATAATTCCAACTGCCAGAAAGGTCTCCATCTCTATAAGAACGCAATGATACTTGCATTTCTAATTGTGTATATATATAATGGCCTTTTAATCTCTTCATGTTTTCAATTATTGACTGCCTCAGGCTTTATCTGGATAAGTATACACTAAGCCAAATTTTAATCTATAAAAAATCACCTTTACAGTAAGCAAATTCCTTGTAGGACAGTCACTGTTGACATGTTTCATAAGCTCTGAAATAGCACAAAACCTGGGGCATATGCAACAGCAGTTTAACAACACACAGCTGTACAGCACAGTCAAGGAAGAAAATGGGTAAAATTTGCCAGGCAAAATGCAAGTGTCCCAACTAGAATTTAAAATGGTTGTAACTACTTTTTGTTATAATGCCAATGGAGGGAAAAAAAGCATTTTAAAGGAAGGGAGAAAAAAGAAAAAGAAAAAATGTCCTTTGTAATTATCATAAGTGCTTAGAATTACAGTGTGAGTTCTTGTTGAAAAGAAAACATGAATAATGGGACTAGTCTGTATTGAGCTGGAAAAACGATTATGTCTCACTGAGCAAACTCCTACCTCAGAATCTCTTTAGAATTCAAAAGGAACTTGATTAATAGGGCAGACATTCATAATTTTACACTTACATGACTAGATCTAAAACAATGACTTTCATTAACTGCTTAAAAATTACAGTGCTAAAACAATTGTTTAAAACTTGCATGCACTGGCTTTATTACAGCCTATTTTAGCACAATTATGCGTTTTTTAATTTCATAAGGAAAGATACAAGAGAATGACAAAAAAAAGAATCTAAACAACTGAAAAGCTATCTGTTTCGCAGCTGCTTAGCTAAAGTAGTATTAAAAAGTGATCTGGTTAATATTCTGAGTCATCACAGCTGTCACAGAGACAGAGAGACACAGAAGCCCATGAACACATTCAAAGCTACACCTTCCCTGCCCTGCCATGGACAAACTCTTCAGACTCTGAATGAAGCCACAATGTAGGTCAATGGGAAATTCTATTTCTTAGAGTTGCTAGTAGGAACAATACATACTTATCTTACTAATAGATAGATATTAGGAAGGATGTCTTTACTGTGAGGATGGTGAGGCACTGGTACAGGTTGCCCAGAGATGTTGTGAATGCCCCATCCCTGGCAGTATTCAAGGCCATGCTGGGCTGTGAGGAGCCTGAGCTAGCAAAAAGTGCCCCTGACCACAAGGGAATCAGCTCTTTATCTAAAGATGGTCTTCAAGGCCCCTTCCAAACCAGGTTAATTTTATGGTGCTATGATTCTAACATTTTGTTGATTAGTGCATGTTTGTAAGTCCTGAGCAACTCTTGTCTTTTGTCCAGCAAGAAATTACATGGCCAAACTCTTATTTTATATAAAATTGAATTTAAAACAAGCATGTTCTTTCTAAGTAAAAGAAGCTGATATTGATAAGCATTTTTTTCCGAGTGTATTAACTTATGGCTACTTCACAAAATGGCTAGTTTTCTAATTATTTATTCAATGTCCAAACTGGCCATATTTAAAAATCTGTTCATATCTTTACTTCTGTTCATTTAAGATTGCATAGTGACAGGAATGGAAAGGAAAGGTCCACTTAGCTGAAATACAGACTCCTTAGCTGAAATATAGGTTCTGTTCCCTTTTAAAATTATATTCCAGCTTCCATAGATGACACTAAATTTAAGATAACACTTTGTGACATGAAATCTAAATGGTATGAAGTTTAAGCCAACTCATCACTGAGAGCATTTATCACTGAACACAACAGAGCAGCAGAGCTACACAAAATAGAAATCTGACTTGTTATTCAAGACTTGTTTCTAGACTCCAGGATGATAGGTAACCACTGGAGCAAACAGAAATAATTTTGAGGATGATTTTAAAGACAATAAGGGAAGATTTTATTGACAGTATATGTCATTTGGAATCAGCTGCTTAACTAATAATGTGATAATCTTTCTATCATCCTTTCTATTCCTCTTTTTTATTTGAGATCCTACAAAAAGCCTCCAGTGCTTTTAACTATAACTTGGCAATTCATCTGTACAATAGAGTTGACCTTTACAATATTATTTCAGAGACAATCCACAATTCTAATAAAAAGGGATACACAGTGTAGATACCACACATATCTTCTAAATTTAATTTCTGAACAACAGAAATGCTCTGAGGGCTAAATTTTAAACAGAGTCTGCTTATTATAAATGAAGTGTATACAGGCAACAAATTATGTCAGAAATGTAAACTCAGTAATCATAGTTATGTATATATCCATACACTAAAGAAACCTAGTAGTACAATCATGCATGGGAATAACATCACAGGCATACACATTCCCACTGAAACTACTGGATTTGCTGAAAAGCAGTTAACATATATGACTATTTCTGTCTCAAGCTCTTAATGACTTGTGTCTGCAAATTACTTTGCTTCACCTTGAAGACTGATGTTGAGCCTCAGTGTTCAATTCAACTGAAATTTAAGATTGACTACACACAGGTTTATATTAAGCACTAAAAAAGGTTTAAAAACAACAGTTTTAAAACATAATGATACCTTTTTGAAGTTCTTCATGTTCGTATCCATCTTAAGGAATGAAGCTAAATTCAACATCAGTCTCGGAAAACAGTAAGATTGTCAGCCATGGTTTTCCAACTTCTTTTCCCCAACGAACTCATTGACAACCAGATAGCATTTTAACAGTATCTATTATTATTGGGATTTTAAGGCTGTATTTAGATATATCCCTCCACAACTAAATTTTTTTTTTTTTAAATTACGTTTTTTCATAGTGATTTTTCATTTCCATTCCTCTATTCAACTATAGGGAGTAAATGAAAACAGACAAGCAATGGTGCCTAAAGTCTTCTGAATTATATCTTTTTTTCCATACAGTGAAAGCAGTACAAACTGTCCTTATTTTTGGTGACAAAAAGTAAGAATTCAGAGACTTCTCCTATCTGACTTCTGGAACATACAAAAAATGCAAGGCCATTTTGAAGGATACAGAGACCACATTCCAATTTACAATTTCAATGTGCATTGAGGAAAGTAAAAAACCATGTTGCTTACATTGTCACTAATCCTTTATTATGCCCTTTTAATCATCCACAAATCCCATGCTAACATTCTTGGGTTTGGGAAGACATGCCTTGGACAGAACCCTTTACTGCAAATTCCTATATTTTCAATATTCTCAATATTTTCATTTTTTAAAAAATTATAACATAGACAGTAGACAAAATTTGTTAAAGAACACTTTTACAACAAATGCTTCACTAAATTTCATCAAGTCGGCTACCAGAAAGTGCTTTGCCGAGCATAAAAATGAACAGTATTTACTGACAATATTTAATAATAGTAGTCCCTCAAAAACAGAATTTTCTTATCAAACATCACCACACTAATTATGGGAAGAGTTTTCCCTTTTTAATAAATGATAGGGTTCATTACACTGAAGAGTTCAGATCACTTATTAATTCACAAGTGACAGTGTGAGTCATCAAAAATGCTAAGAGCACTCACTCTAGCATATCAAAGAAGCCATAAAGCTCATACCATTTGTACCATATATCACATGTTGCAAAGGATTTTGCAAATACTGAATAGATAACATGCATGTGCACTCAGTGAATAGGAATTGATTCATCCACTAAATGACTAACTCTAAAAATATTCCCATTCACTAATGGAGTATTTTTCTCTATCGAGATGACTACCTCCCTTCAGCTTTCAGTATCAAATAAGAATACTATATATTTAACAGTATTATCAGAATTATGAGACCCACACTCATCAACCAAGTCACTGTTACTGTACACTAAGACAGATGAAAAAAGGAGCCCTTCCCAACAAGGTCATGCTCTGTTTATTTATAATTCAAACAAGTAGGAAAGTGTGGTACATAACATTAGCTTGTCTCTCTGCCATTGTTTTCACTCTTTTGCTAAGGTAGAAATAGCTCCTGAAATATATATAGATATTATTGTGCTTACCTTTACTGACTTCATGTTTGAAAGCATTGTGCATGGTTTGCAGGATTAGGCCAATAATCACACATGACAATAGGCTCTTTCTTTAGCCAGATGATTGAAATAACAATAATCTTCCCCAGGACCCAGTCTTGGGAGATTTCCAGCCTGATTTCACGGATAAAAATAGTTCATATAGCGCAAAAAACTTTCCAAGCTTTTGATGATTATCCAAGCCTAACTAAAGCTTCAGAATCTTTTGGATGTTTCAACATCCTGGATCTACTGCACATGTACTGTAACTTAATATGACAAAGGGTACTTGAATTGATTGGATTTGCATGGTATCTTCATGAGGCCCATGCGACAGAGACCATGGGTCCTCGTGTCAATGCTAATGTAATAGGCAGCTCAGCATTTATTTAAAGTGTTTTTTGTGTTATTTGCAAGGAATTTGTTCTCTGTGTCCCTGTCAGATCAAAGTGAAAAAATATAAAGGATTCTGTTATTTATCATCTCGTACTAGAAAATACTTCATGATATTAGAAAATACTCTCATGGTCTCTCAAGGGCCATGAGATGGAAGAAAGTGCAATGCACAGACTGAGTTTATTGAGAGACTAGCTTTTGATGTATGGCACCATGAAAAATGTTAAGCAAAAGCATCAGAAATGGTTTTCAAGAAGGTTAGGATACCCATTTATTTTTATTTTCACTTGAGATTCCATCTAAGTGAAAGTAATGTTTAGATGAAACAGACAGAGAACTAATACCAAAAACAAGTGTTGAAGATTTTAATACAGTGCTAGATGGTAGCACTGCTTCACAAGATGTTTTTGGTCTGCTAGAAAACGCTCCTTGTGCATGTCATAACTCAGGAAAAAAAAAGCTACACTACTGCTGTGAGGGAGAAAAGGTACCTATGCAATTATTTATACTGTGCACATCACCTTAATATCAAGCCATGCCATAACTGGTATAGCCTTTTTATCAAATGGATTATGAATCCTGTCTTGGTCTAAATTAAGGGTAATATATGTTTTATTGTCATGGCATAAATCTAACTAGGGGCAAAGAGCAGAGCAAAGCTGTAGAATGGTAGTGCTACAGTCTTGAACACATACTACAGGTTTTAGAGAAGTGGTCAAGAAACACCTCCAAAGCATGCACTGAATCATAGAATTGCTAAATGATCTGGGTTGGGAGGGACCTTAAAGATCATCTTGTTAAATCCCCCTACGATGGACGGGGACATTCTCTAGATCAGGTTGCTCAATGCCCCATTCAACCTGACCTTGAACACTTGCGATAATGGAGCACCTACAACTCCTCTGAGCAACATTTCAGCATCTCACCACCCTATTTTAAAAAAATTTTCTCCTTTTATCCAATCTAAAACTACCCTCTTTCAGTCTAAAACTGTCGTCACTACAGGACAAGACACCCCATTTATATATTGAAAGGCGACAATACCTTCTCCCTGGAACCTTCTGTTCTTCAGACTAAACAGCCCCAACTTTCACACCTTTTCTTCATAGGAGAGGTGTTCCAGCCATCCGATTGTTTTTGTGACCCTCTTTCGGATTTGCTCTAACAGTACTTGTACTGGGCACCCAAAAACCGGACACAGTCATCCAGGTGGCATCTGGAGCAGAGTAGAGTGGACAGAATCACCTCTCTCAACCTGATGGCCAAACTTCCTTTGATGCAGAGTGTGATGGACTTTCTGGGTTATAAGTGCACATTGCCAGCTCATATTCAATTTTTTAACCGCCAGTATCCCCAAGTCCTTCTATACAGGGCTGTCCTAAATCCATTCTTCCCCCAGGCTGGATTGATGCTGGGGATTGCCATGACCCAGGACCAGGACTTTGCACTTGGGCTTGTTGAACCTCCTGAGGTTTGCATAGGCTCACTCCTCAAGTCTATCAAGGTCCCTCTGGATGGCATTCCTTCCCTCCAGCAAATCAAAAGATGAAAAATGGTTTTTAATGCCTCAGAGATGAAAGATAGTTTTGTTTGAGTTCTAACCTTAAAAACAATCAGCAATACTTCTATTAGATATGCTTAATTGCAGCTGGGCAAACCAAATTCAAATTTACTCTCCAACAAAATAGATTTATATAGTGGAAGGAGGTGGCACTTATAAGGTTATTTTGAAAGCAGAAACTTATTTTATACTAATCCATATAAATAATCCGTAAGCTGATCCTTTTCTTTGTTGTTGCTGTATTTTGTTAAATGCAAAGTATATCACATTTCAACTGTACATATTGAAGGCATAAGGAAAATGTAACACATATGCACCTCTTTCCTGGAGCTAGTTTCAAGCAGGTAGATATTCCCAAAAAGATCACAAAGTTAAGAAAATCTTAAGAAATGGGGTTTTTTATGTTTACCATCTCCTTAAAAAAAAAAAAAAACCACGAAATGCAATTTTTTACATGCAGTGAACGTGTAGTAGGAAAGTTGACTTTTAGCAAAGAAAAGTCCTTTGATTTGCTTTCAACTTTTACTTCCTCACAAATACAGAGACATTCTTAATCAAGCCAATCAAATGATGTTTCAGGATTTCTCCCCATGTGTAGATTGAAATCCATTCTGGATTTACATTTTTCAGCAAGAAAACAAAAATTTTCAGTGAAATTACAATTTTAGTAGATAAGAAGCATGTCATTTCACCATACTTTCTCTCATGAGAAAATTTCCATCAAAACACCATTTTAACAACAGTTCAAGAAATATTTCTCAGCGGGAAAAGAGACTGAGAAAACATTAAGCATGACCACGTGCTATGCAAAAGCTTTTGAGACATGCAATATTGTACAAAGTATATCAATACACAGTTCAAGATGAAAACATAAATAGCAAGTGAACAAGAAGCATGATGAACATAAGAGGGTTCATTGTCATAGTTTTTGAAAAACAAACCTTTTCCTGGAGTCCAAAAATAGCCACAATTCAGCTAAGTAATACAGACATTCAAGCAACATCCAACAAACATACCAGATCCAGTAACACTGTGGGTAAAAAAGAGAGACTGTCCCAAACCTTATCCCTTTGATAGCATCTACAAAGCAGAAATATACAAGATTCCATCAAAGAAAAGTAGATTTTATTCTTCTCTCTAGATAAGCTCTTTCTCTTTAGAAATTAGCAGATACTTCCCTATTCACATTTAGATATATGGGGTTGCAAGTTATTAAGATTTCTCCAGCAAGTCCCTTCAGAAGGGTTATTTCATTCAAGGGAAACTCAATTTCAATCACAAACTGAACACACCATTTCCACCCCACTGGATACTTTTAAAGAGCTTCCCTTTTTATCATCATCAAACCTATGGACTTCGAAATCTTGATGGAATTAAATTCAAACTCTGAAATACTGCTTTAAGCAGCCATTGCAAGGTACTGAAAAATGGAAACAATGAAGGATTAAGCCCATTTTACTACATCTCCAGGGCCTGAAGAAAAGGCATGTCCGCAGCTCTGTGCCAGCACCAGGCATTTTTCACTGAAGCGCACAAGGCTCAGCGCTGTCCATCAGGGCACACAGCGCCCAGTCTGTGCAGTGTTGGTCATCGCTACGATACACCACAGCCACCTGTGGCACCCCTACTTCCAGGACCGTGGCTGTGTGGGCCTAGGCAAGCTGGCCAAGGCAGAATGCCTGGGATGAAGGGGAGTCAGTCATTCACCCTGGCAGCTATAGGTACAGAGATGCTGGTGGCCAAGGCATCCCACTCCCTGCAAGGGTTGTTTGGAAGCTCAGGCCCCAGGGTCATGTGGTGCAGGCTGAGGGGTGTTGGGAGTTGGAGCGGGGGAAGGATTTTCCACCAGGCTACAGGGATCCATGCACACACGTACATTATTGTAAATAAGGGGGGTGGGGAGCAACCCCAGTGCCACATGGCTGTCTGAGTCACAACATTCAGCAGGTTTTTTTGTGGGGTTTGGTGTGGCTTTTCTTTTCACAAAACTGACAAAATTTGGCAACAATGCACCGTGTAAAAAAGTGACATTTTGACTCTAAGGAAGGAATTATTTGCAATTTGTTTTGAGCAGAAGCTTAGCTCGTGTCAGATGTGAACCTCCAGACAATCATTAGTTTAAACTGCCTGCTATGTGTTTAAAAATTTCAGTCAATTTAGAGCTGATCTGAATTGCAAATGGGATGGTAATAAGCCATTAGGGAATAACATATCTCTCTCTCACACTTGCAACCCTCTGCTTTAAGGGGCCTCGACTGCACTCGAATATGAAAATGCCACTTTAGTCATGCGCATTGACAACAAATATGGAAGTGTAGTGTCCAGCCTTGCAGAGCGGCACTCAGGAGGAGAAGATCAGGAGTGGCCACAGGAGCGAAGGAACAGATGCAGCCCCTACAGTGAACAAGAAGCAGCAGTCAGTTTTCCACAGAATAGAGAATATGGCTTGCTGATGGCACAGTAAAACACAGGCCTGGCATACGAGTAGCACTTGGTGATTTGGATTTCTGATGATCTGAGGCAATTCTCATCCTCTGAGAAGCCATTTTTTTGTGAATGAGTGTAGGCCTTGCATCACCTAAGATTTTCCAAACAAAGTTACCTGCATTTCCTCAAAATTGGCTGCCTAACAATCTCCTGTGTTCAATGAGTGAAAAGATATATTGTTTTAATTCTTGAGCTTTCAGCTTAAGATACTCCTTTGCAATACACCAATCCATTGATTAGGAAATCTGCACAACTAAACCAGAGTAAATATCATACATGACAGCATTTAATAAATAATACTTAAGTAATTAAATAAATTAGTATACTATCCAAATTATATTTTCGTACTGAAGAACATTTTAAATCACCTACTGATAGGTGTTCATAGGTGGAAAGACTTTCTTTCACAGCCCTATAGGCACTCTTGTGTAGCTGTCACTCTTTTTTTTAATACTGCCTCACAAAATCATATATGAAACCCATCTATGTGCTGGTTTGCCCAAAATTTAGTAATATGTCCCTTGAGAGAAAACCAGGTTACAACCACTCTTCCCCCCACCAGGTTTGGGAAAAAAGGAAATTTTTCCTTGAAGGAAAGTGAAAGAGATAAAAACTATTTATTTTAACAAACACACAGGAAAAGGATAATGGTGCTAAATAATGAAATTAAATCTCTCACTATAGAGAGAAACCTGGGAAGATTTCAGAGTCCTTCTGTAGGTGTGGTCTCTCTCTTCTTCAGAGCTGGGTCGGCGAGGGCCCACCCCCCGGGCCTCGGGGAGGAAATTCTCTTGAATGTGTTCTGATGTTGTTGAAACAGTCCAGAAGAGAAAAAGGGAAAAAAACCCCAAAGTCCCAGGAAACAAAGTTCAGCTCTCCATCTCACGCCGAGAAGGAAAAAAAACCCAGCTGGCTGAAGGAAAGCGAGCAGGGTGCTCCCTCCGTGCTACCCACAGCCAGAGAACACAGAGGAGTGTATCTCTGTGTCCTTGAGAAACTGCTTTGAAAAGTTCGTTTGGTTTTGGTTTTTTTTTTTCCCTCAAGCTCAGTTTAAAGGCACAGAAAAGGCACAAAATTACTTTTTGGGCATAGAGCATGATAGGGGATACGCATGATAGAGTCACCCCAAGACAATCTATTTCATGGTTTCTTGAGTCTGCAGCTGAGGCTGACTCCATGTCCCACCATATCAGCTGATAAGCAACCTACTCTCTTCATTCAAGCAGATTCCCATGCAGCGACAATGAAGGGAGAAATACAGATCTGATCTGCATCTGTAAAAGTTGAATGCTGGTACCTTAGGATCAACCAGACCAGTAGATGTTCCCACACCACTGGATATTCTTGCAACCCTAGAGATGAACAGTTTCCTAATGGACTTCTGGGACTCCATTTGCCCCCTGAAGCTGCATATCTATATACAGGTCCTGGAGATTTTGTTTCTAGAGAAATCTAGAGTCCTTTGTTGGGAGGGGACTAGCCAGAGTCACGCACAGCAGACCACAGAGACTCTGCAGGGTCTCACCTCACAGGAGGTCCAGGACACAAACACCATGGCATTAGCACACTTGCCGGACTGGATTTCTGCAGACCATGCCTTCATTCTCAGGAGAGCATTAAAGTGGATATTCCATTGATTCCTTTACAGCACATCCGCTCAATCCCCTCTGCTTTTCAGAGATAACACCTTAAAATTGATGGCTGCAGGTGAATGTGGGTATTACACCATATCACAGCTTTCCTAGAAGGTTCATGTCAGCTCTCTCCAGCTGGTGATATTCTGGAAAGGGAATTGCTTGCACAGTAGCTTTACGGAACTGCCATGCAGCGGAAAGTAAATGGCCATGAACAAGTAGGTCAATGTTGGTCTGCTGAGCCAGAGGCTTTACATAAGTAGGAGGAATCTAAGCAAGGGAAATGCAACTCAGGTACAACTGTGGGTGCAGATGAAGAGTACAGAAGCTTGATTAACCAGCTTCCCACACAGGACTGAAAAAAGCCTCTGTGCCTGAGCCTCTCTGACTCAAACTGTACCTGCTAGAACACATCTCAACACAACCATAACATGGCCTAATTCTATTGACAGAGTCTTCCAAAACTTGGTGTATATCTATATTTATACATGTACAGATATACACATGTATAACTTATTGAAAGAAATTCTATTCCACGAATATTATAAACAAAGTGACAAAAAATTCTAATATTCAGAATTTCATGTTAGAAGTCCGGAGCAATATGAAGAAGCTTCTGACAGGGAAAACCTGAGGTTTGGGGTTGAATCACTTTTTCAGGGACAGGTACACCTAAAAATACTTGAGAATGCAAACTTTGAAGACAATTCTGCACCAGCAAAAGACTTTCAAATTCTTTGTTTCCTGGGAACACAGCGGACTATTCATGTCCCTGAAAGCCACATGAAGTAAATTAATCCTTTCCAATTATCTTTGCAAGCTATATTTGGGATAACAATTCCCTGCTTTCATATGTACACATGTGGAGCTTCCCTTCATTTTAGTGAGATAAACGACGTTTCCAATTTGGATATTTGAAAAGGTCTGACATTCAGTATTTATTATTACAGCAAAGATTAAGAACAGTCCTACTGAACTCTAATATTTAAAGACTTAATCCTTTCAGAAGTGATATTATGGCACAGGACAATTAATATATTCCCAGAAGTATATCTTTCAAGCAAAAAATTTCCTGTGATAAATACAGAATTAAAGATGGCATTATATGTTAATTCAGATGGAAATGGAGTCGTTAAATGCTTCCAAATCTAAACTCCAGCTCATTACAATTTTCCCAGCATTTGCAATGAAATAAAAAAAATTATAAAAATCTAGTTTTTCCTATTATATTGGGTTTAAGCAAGACAGTACACAGAATAAAATAGTCAGAATCTAGCAAAATATTTTGAGTTTAAAAAATATAAAATCCTTTGCTTTAGTGACTTTTAGCAGTTCTGTGTTTTAATGTCCTTAGATGAGGTATTCAATATTCACTCCATCAATTACTCTGGCAAAGTGTCTACATGCCAAAGTGCATGCCCTAAACTTATTTTAGCTTCCACAGACAAATAGTTTAATTGTCATAAATGGGTTCTTGTATGTACAAGTTTCCCCTCGAACATACACCTGCATCATCTGGTAGTTCAAAGATATATAAAGAAACTGTTGAAATTCAGGTATTTGCCTCATTTACATTAGAAAACTTGAGTTCCTGTACTGAGGGTTCTTATCCTTATTTGACATGTGACACAGGCCAAAGATCTGCAGTTGTATTTACTGAAAGTAAACCAACACAAACAGTGAAAGATATGAGCAACTAGGGAGATGTGATTTCCTGGACTTTTAAACATGTGTGTGTGTGATAGTCACATGCTTTTTGTGTCAGATATTTGGCTATCTAAATATTACTTTTCACATGACATAGTCCTGAGAGCATGTAGTATAAATTAACCTATATCAGTTATGAAAAAATAGTCATGTGAATGGAATCTGAAAGACAAACAATCAGCTCTCAGCTGCAACTGAACATAATCTAAGCAGAGAGTAATATTTTGGTTTGGTTAAAAGAAGAATGCTACAGGAATCAAAGGCTCAGACCTGGATTCCTTCCTTGTGTGAATACTCCTGTTGACCCCAGTGGGATGGCTAATGTAATATGGCATAAACAATCAATGTCATATTTTAATTCCCAAAGAATGCCAATACAAGTGCATGATATTCATGTGTATGAAAAATACAGAGGAGAACATTATTGGCAGTGGCAGTGACCTGACTTACTTGAAGACAGAAGGCAGGAAAGTTTTGTTCTTCGCATCCCAAATTGCCCTGTACCAGCTAACTGTGTCACAGGTTTCAGCAGCAGAGACCAGGCCACAGACTGCTAAGTAAAAATTGGTGTAAAATAGAGTAGATGACTCATGGGAAGAAAGCACTTTGCCAGTGCAGAACAGAGTACAGTAGGGATCAGAATTCTTCCCTCAGAATATTTAATATTCTGTCTCTCAATGGACTCTACAGATAACCCAAATATTGTGTACCTCCCCTGAAGGTTCATAGTAAAGTTTCAAAGAAATCTGATGTATATGAATCCTAGGACTGGATGCATGACTTATACGAGGTTCTGCACTGCGATTGTCCTCCGTCTTGATACCCACCAGATATTAGCATGGGATTCAACTTGTGCCACTCCGTTGGGCTGGTGGCAACGATATTAACTTGTCACAGAAGAGCAGTCTATAAAGGAATTATGCAACCATAGTGCAAAGATAACCATTCTCTCACATAAAAGCAAGCAAAGACAAAAGCAAGTTTAGGTGATATGCAAATCAAGCCTTCAAAAACACAGTCATTTTGGGTCAGTCACTGCAGATCTCCTTTATATTGAAACACATTTTAATCAAGAAACTCCAGGTTCAAATTGTGAAAATTCAGTTCTTGACTCTAATCTGTCTGTACAGTTGCTAATAGATACTGAAGAGGTTTCCTAAGCAGTAGTTCAAATGGCAAACACACCTCTTCTGGAGATGAATTTGTGTGAAAATACTGATATGCACTCATTTCATTTGAAGGGTTTAATGGCCTTTTCTAAACAGAGGACACCTAAAGAAAAGCACCATGCCCTGAGATTTATTCAAATTCTTCCATAGAGCAGCAGTTCTTACCACAGTAGACCCAGAGGGAAAACAGAAAATTTGGAGGCAAAGTTCCATCTCTTACCACGTTACTAATTTTGGAGTACCCAGCTGCAGTCCATCCAAGCCACTTCATGGTCCTGTTGCTGAATCCATGCTACACCTGCTGCGGTAGATAGAATCTGCTCCTATAAAGTTGGAGCTGAATGTGGCACAGCCTGCAAGATGTTATCTATAAACACAGACTTGCACAAATGGAAGAAATCAAGGCAGCTGCTTCCTACAACCATTCGAATGCAGGAAGGGGGAAATCTGCATAAAGAGTGCCTCCTCTATGCATATCTACAGAATTCAGTCCTGGCCTTCACTTTCCATTCTCCAAACATGGGTTTTATTCAAAGAATGAGACATGACAGAATGCATGTGGATAGGAGACAACATGTGCCTGGAGGCTAGTGACAGAGGAAGGTGAAGGTAACAACCCCACGTGAAGGTGAAGACAAAAATGCACAGTGTAGTTCATCTCATGCAGACACAAGCTGAGAAGTCCTGTTTCTGTGAACACAAAAAATCCTGGACAACCTGACTGTCCCCTTAAAGAAAAACAGCCCTTTCCATGATGAATCTGTATAAAATGTTCTATCCTCATTTATACAAAATAGAACATATAGCAAGAAGTGAACAAAAAGAAACACAAAAGAACTGCTTTTGAAGCTTAGTGGATCATGCTATGGTAATGTACAGAAAGGAATGACTAAGATACTGAATCACAATGTTTTCTAATTACTTCTCAGAGATAGAATGTGGTGTGAAGCAGTAACTTTTTGCTGGATGTCATTGTGGGCACTGCTGTCCTCTCTGCTTCATTCACTTTCATGCATTGATGTGTGGGTAGGACTTACTGATGTTTACTTTTTATTATTATTTTTTAGTTATATATCTATTTCATTATTCAGCTGACATTATTTTCGTTCTAGTTCATTAATGCACAATATTAAACTGTCTTATTATTGCTGTTTGGAGGTTCAAACCTCCAAACTCTCCATTGTATACAGTTTTTCCCTCAGAGCTATGGCATGATTTAAGAAAGATGGGATTGGACATACAAACAAGAGTTTATGTAAGACCAAGTCTCATGCCTTAAATATATATATATATATGAAGGTATAAATATATATTTTCTTAAATAATTAACATATTTTCTTATAAAAATATAGAAGGTGTTGTCCCAGTATGAAGGTATTTCACACTGGAATACCAAATTATACGCTTAGGTTTTTACCCTCTGCCAAGCAACAGATAGATCAGTCCCAACATGTTAGTATTTATAGTAAAATCTGGGGGGTTTTTTTATGTACTCTCATCATGCTGTTGTTTAAAAAATTTTTAATCAAAATGAAACAAAACAATCACTACTAATGTTCTACACAGCTACTTTGCAGTTGTTCTTTCTGCTTCGTAGTGACTTGATAAAATTTATCTGTTTCATTCTCAACAAATTTTCATATATGAAAGAGGACTTTTTTTCAGAGACTGATACCTCTCTACCATTCCCTTCTCTCCCTTTCTAAAACTGCTACCTGCAAGAAACAAATGTAAATTCTCCCATAGTTTAAGAGAACTGTGCCGTAGTTTAAGAGAAGAATTGTGCTTTGTTTCTAATACTGAAAGTTGGTGGGAGCTGGGAGTGGCAGGGTTTGGGTTCTTTGCTTGTGGGTTTGGTTTGGGTTTTAAAAAATATTTTAGCAAAATACAAACTTTTTCAAATGGTGAAAATTCATTTGCCTACATATTTAGGGTCCTACAACACACCACAGGGATTAGAAACTGGCCATTTTGAATCTGGGTTGTGTCTGACAAATAGAATATATCTAGGAAATGGGGAAATACCGCTTGAAATATCAAGCACTCTTTCCAAGACAATTGCTTTAAGAACAAGACATCCACTGTAGAGGCAGTCCATTCGTCCATGTACTTATGTGCCTTATATGACTCTAGAAAATACTATTCCCAGATATTAAGGCTCATCTCATCTTTAATAGCCTCATTAGAACAGGATAAGAATGCATCCACAGAGCAGTAGTAGGAAGGATGGCACATCTTCACAATTCGGGGAGGTAGAGGATGCAATCACAAAGCAGTCGATTATCTCACCACCTGGAGCAGCCGGAGAGGACTGGTGTGAGAAGTACCAAAAACGATGGGCTTCAGCAAGGCAGTGGGCAACCAGAAAGCCAACAGTAGACTGGATCCCTCCTGTTGGAAAAAATGGAGAAAGATTGCTAGTTCAGTGGTGGTTGTGGATCATGTATTACCAAATGAAAAGAAGATTGTGGGAACAGATATGTGTTCTAAGGTTTAACTTCAAACACAGTTGTCCACTCTGCTGGTATATAAGCCTAACATATTCTGTCAGGTGATTTATGCAATGCAGATTACAGAAGCGTAACTGTCTGTCTTCTGGTACTAAGTCCATTAACATTAGAATTAGATATGTCATCTCTATCCAGTACGCATTATTTTACTCATCATTACATATTTATTCCTTTATCAGATTTTTGTTAAAATTAGCTTCTCTGAAGACAAAAGACCTGAATAATTTGATATGCAATAAATGTGTCCTTGTAGTCTTATTTCCTTAAACAGAGAAAATAATATGGTTAGATTAGCTCAAATGACAATTCACTCTCTTATATTAGGTTCACTAAGTTACAGAGGGAAACATTCATGCACCCTCAAATGAAAGGGTTCAAAAAAGTGACAGAAGGCATAGTTAATTAGTTGACTGGATTGTTCAAACCTTGCATAAAGGCATGAGCTCTGCTTTAGTGAGAAGCAAGTACTGACAGAAGTTAATGCCTTGGAGATTCTGCTTTAAACATTTTAGACTCTTGTCAAAATTATAATTGCATTCATATGAGATTTCATATATTTGGTTTTGCAGGGGGTTGATCTCATTTTACCGTGTAGGATTTTTTTAGCTAGAAAAGAGAATTGAATAAATAGAAAAAACACAAGTGGATGACATGCATCAGGAGCAATTGTGTAGGTGTTGTACAAAACACCTTGCAAAAATGCTACTTGTCTGAAAGGCACTTGTAGTAATAGAGCGGGACAAAAAATGACAAACAGAAAAAGACAGACAGATGGAAGAACAAAGAAGTGACACAGTTGGTCAGTGTGATAGGCAGCATTCTCAGTACATCCCTACTCTGACAGCTGTCAAAAATTTATTAAACTTCACAGCAAAAGAGGCAGAGTTTTAAAGAGACATCTCTTACCAAAAAAAAAAAAAGTGAGGTGAGACAAGCTAAAAATCTTAAATCTGTGAAACATTTAACTTTATTGCTCTGAAATCCTTTACTTCTAAGGGAATAAAAATAAAGTTACTTGGTTTTCTGTTGTCTGTATTCCTAGATCCATACTTCAGCACAAAACACTTTTTATTCATTGAAAGACTGTATTGTCTTAATGCAATTGAAGAAATCCTTATTTTCACTTCAAATTCCCTAACCCTCCAGAAAATTGACATGCCATCCCTATAAGAAGAAAGCTCCTTTTGCTCTGAACACGTTTGCCATCTCCAGGCACGCCAGACATTTGCAGGGTGTCAGCTGTGAAGGAAACATGAATATGTTCACATGATCAACAGCTGCACTGTGAAAATGCCTATGGGGATGGGGAAATATACTAGACCCATACCCATCAGCTCTACATGCTGTGAAGTGATTAAAAGAATAAGCCTAAGAGTTACCAGGAAACCAGGAATTTTTGAGGGCAGAAAAAAGACAGAAACTGATTTTCTGTGACATTCAGAATGGATGAAATTCATCCTTCTTCAGGACTCTTGTACAAGAGGTGTTCCTAACAGCACCCTTGTTTCAAAATAATTGTAAGCAGCAAAATCAAACTTAGACATTCCAACAGTGGAATTATGAATCAGAACATTGTCTGAAAACCTATCAATAATTCCTTGAGCCATATGCAAAATCATATACAGTTTTTCGAAAGCTTGTGAACACTTTGAGACCTATTCCTTCATTTGCTTGTACTGTCACTACATACTCTTGTAAAAAGTCCCTCTCCAGCTTTCTTGTAGGCCCATTTTAGGTACTGGGAAGCTGCTATAAGATCTCCTGGAGCCTTCTCCAGGCTGAAGATCCCCAACTTTCTCAGCCTGTCTTCTAGGAGAGGTGCTCCAGACCTCTGATTATCCTTGTGGCTCTCCTCTGGACTCACTCCAAGAGGTTTTTTGGAGGCTGAAGAGATGAACACAGCACTCCGGGTAAGGTCCACAAGAGCAGAGTATTGTGGGAGGATCACCTCCCTTGATCTGCTGGCCACACTGCTTTTGGTGCAGCTCAGGACAGGCTTGGCTTTCTGAGGTGGAAGCTCAGGTCATCTTGAGCTTCTCATCAACCAACACCCCTAAGTCCTCCTCAGAGATGCTCCCAATCTGTTCCCCACCCAGCCTGTACTTGTACTTGGGATTGCCCCCACCCATGGACCTTGCAAACACTTTGAGAGCTATTCTTTGGCCTTGTTGAACTTCATGAAGTTTGCAAAGACCCACCTCTTAAAAGCCTGCTAAGATCCCTCTGGATGGTATCCCTTCCCTGCAGAATGTCAACAGCTTGCTGTCATCAGCACACTTGCAGAGGGTGCACTCAATCCCACCATCCATGTTGCCAACAAAGATGTTACACAGGAGAACAAATACCTTGGGAAGCCTGCTATTGATCTAAATCAGTAATGGTATTCCCTATAGAATAATGCAAAAACTGGGAGAAAGAGACAGGAAATAAATTAAGAGAAGCATTCATACTGCAAGCTACTCTTTTCTCACTAGAATTCAGCACCTTAGATTTATGTTTGCTTCCTCTCACTGGTCTGCCTCATTTCGATTGTTCTGTTTCTTCTGTTACCCAGCAGGCTCTTGAAAAGGGTGCAATTTGCAGTTGCTTTTACAAAATACTTCATTAGTGACAGCTCTATGTTTTCAAGTAATCCAGGTTGAAGTTCTGCAAATGACTTCTAAATCAAAAAACCCAAATCTTTATACAGCCCTTGGTGAGCACAGGTACATTTGGTCTTAAAGAGTGTCACTCCACTTTGCACACCCACACTACACAAGAACAGAATTTGTAGGTGCTACTCCAAGAATCTATAGGAGGAAAATTGGCTCACCACATTTAATGATACTTCTCACTTACAAAAGAGTGGCAGCTTGGCGTGTTGCAAGTCACTGTGCCACAAGCACGAGTGGTGGAGTCATTTTCCACGTCTCACAGGTAAGGCACTGCCATCATAAGCTCGAGACAGTCAAACATACTATACTAATAACACTAACGCCCGTGTTCAAAACTTCCCCTGACATTTAAGGAGTCCCTGTCTGAAGGCTAATTTCAGCAGTTTTCCTGCACGGTTGCCCTCCTGCATATCCTTTATATATCAGTTGTTTAATGTGCAGTTTACCAAGTTGTCTTCCACCTGTCCTCTACCTGGACCCAAAGCCAGTTCTGTACACTGAACTTCAACAACTACAATAAAACCATTCTCAGTTCAGTCACTCTGCAATATTAACCTGTCAGCCCTTCAGATAATGTCCATGAGTGGTCCTCCTGAAATGTATGCATACTTTAATATCTGTGCAAACATACAATAATTAATGTTTAGACAAATTAGTACTAGATTTTCTTAATTAAAAGTATTCCAGCAAAAGAAGTGTTCATCATTTTGCTTTTGCTCTCTATTGGTAAGACATTCCATTATCAACAGAACACATTAAAAATAAGAATTTTCCAGGCTCCAGTCCTTGAGTTTGTTGATGATAGATCCTTTATTTCCTCTCTATTTTTGAGACAGTGACCTGCGCATATCCATGTCAGCATATGTTAAAGGCAAAACAATTACCCAAGTTCCACTTGGTTTTATCTAAGCTGCAGAAACCACTTCCCATTCCAGAATTAAACATTAGACTTGAAAAAGTCATCTACATAAGAAAAGCATCTCAGACTATCACAAAAAGATCTTCCATTTCAGTCTACTTTGAGAAAAATTGGAAATCACTAGGAATAAATTTATTATAGACTGATGTAAACCACAAACAAATGTCAGAGGATGCATCATGCTTCTCACTTACACAATCCCAGAACTGTTCTTTTCATTGTATCTGGTGTCATGTTTATCTATGACCTCAACTTTACATGCAAGGTAGATATGAAAAAGAAGATATTAACTTTGCCATAAAAAACTTCCAGTCCAAACTGGACACTGGCAACACAATGCAGGCAAGTTTGGGCCTTGAGGAGAGAAGGAAAGCTTTACACAGGAACTGAAGTGTTGGTCTGCTCTAAACAAATGTCTCGTCCATTGTCATGTTTCTAAAAATGGCAAGTGGGAGATGATCAGGAAGAGGCCATTAGAGACAGGCAGCTCTCTTATTCTCAGGTCCTCTGTAGGTATGAGGTGTTGAACATTCTGGAGTGCATAGTGAATGCAACCATCACACTGAACATTACTGCGGGCCCGTTCTGTACAAACCTGGATATTCTTATTTTAAAATCTTAAACATTGGTTTTCCAAAATTGCCAGCTGCAGTGAATTCCACAACTTGTTCTCTGTCAGTGATTTGTTTTTTTTGTTTGCTATAGATCCTTCCTCGGCTGGAAAAATCAGAAAAAATATCTGCTAAAAAGGGCTGGAATTTGTGTTGGTAAAAAGAATCTGAAGAAAAAAAAAGAGGAATTGTCTACCTGATAGAAATCAGGAATGGGGAATGAGGTGCAAAAGCAGCAAAAATGATTCCAGAGGACAGTCAGAAAAGAATTTGGCTCAATGTCACAAATAGCACAAATTCCTCTTTAGGTTTCTACTAATATGAGTGAAATCTTTGCTAAAACCAGCAACTTAGCTTTACTGAGACATGCGTAAGAGCATATTTCATTCATTTGACTGAACAGAAATGAGATCACCTGTTGCGGTAGAGACGGACACACAACACACACTTATTGTAATCCAAAGCCATAAGAAGCAAAAGGTTTTTATTATTGTCAGCTATTACTCTTATACCTCTTCACAAATTAAATTCCTCATTTCTCTTAAATTTAGTAGCATCGGAAAAGCTTGGTTTTATCTACAGAAGTTAAAGTGCCTGTAGACTGTTGAAAGAATTGCTTAGGTGCATTTCTGCCAACAGGCACTTTTTCTACGACATCAACAGCTTCATCATGAAGTCAGTCTGCCTCACAAACTTTGATCAGAGGAATCTTCACCTATTCTCCCAAAGAAAAAGAAATTTGACTGAAGAAACATCCTTTAATTTCAAATCAAAATATTAAATTGAAGCAAATCTCTATTCAAAACTGTTCACAGAACTTACTTGCTTTTAGAAAAGGGTATTACAGTGTACAAGAGGGAAGATGATACAAAGTAAAGAAAGGGTTTGAGGTGGATGGGCATTGTTGCTGAGCAAACAGTGATGCTCTGTCAGTCTAATCATCGTTAATTGTTCTATGTATGGTGATAGGTAAAGAGAAATGCATTTATGTAGGTCTGGAGAGAATACTGAATGTAAAATTTTATGCTGGAAGTATAGAATGATAAGTCCAGAAATAAAATTTATTACCTCTTATATGTCAAGGCAGATCAATTTCAAGTAGGAAAAAATGTGCACAATTCTATGGGATCTGCTAGAAACACCAATTTTGCCCCCTTGTATTTCCTCCCCTCTCTGATTTTTTCAACGAACTCTCCATAAAAAGGAAAGATGAATGATGGAGTGCACTTGGAATTCGACCTTAAAATCAAATAATTAACCCTGACATCTTCAGCAATTAAAAATTGTTCTTTTTTTTTTTTTTAACTGATGTTTTAGTTATTTTCATTGTTACAATGCGGTAGCTTTTAATCAGATTTACATAATTAAATGCTCTCTTCTGACACAGGCTGCATATCTATCACAGCCTCATTTAAGCCACGTAGCATGAGTTAAATCAAAGTAATCAGGAATAGTTTCCACATACCTAGGAACCAATTTTCAAAATTCCCATGCTGTTTGTATTGTGTAACTAGGAAAATGTATTATTCTGAACATTCATTTTAATCCTTTTTCAGGGCCACAAATATTTCCCATGGTTCTCTCCTTCATATTTCCTTCTGGATCCCTCACTTGTCCTTGTGAACGTTATGCACACAAGTGGTTTTTTGTTCCATCTCCCTTGCAGTACATTTGTGCTCTGGATTTTATAGCCTCACTAACACCCAAACGGATGCAGCTCTTCTACCCCTACATGTCACATCCAATCTGAATTCTTTTGTGATCAATGAAGTGTTGATTTGTCTTACCTGCGTTGAGTAGCATTTGCGGCCATTCAATGCCTCACAAAACAGAGAGGAGCTCTAACAGCCAGATTTGTTCCAGTCTAAACTCCTAAACCAACTTCTAGGAAATGCAGAGACAGATAAAGATGCATACACATACATGCACGTCCACACGTATATGAGCCTTTTCAGTTAGATTATTAACTGCAGGAATCTATGTTACTTCTAAGTGGAATGTTTCGGTTCTGGATCTCAGGAAATCTAATTTCTCTTTGTATTTAAACCCTCTCTTTTTCTGAGAAAAAATGATTGAAGACATCCGTTTTAACTTATAAAATTTTGTCATGTAATATCTTATGACTAACTGGCCCTGTTGGTTCTGGAAAAAAAGCTTATACAATTCTGCCTAATTAATAGGTATGTCCTGATGGACATCTTTTGGAGTGTATGGGGAATGGGTAGTGGTCCATGCAAATATAGGATTGAAGGATGATTAACAGGTATTCATGAAGTAATGGAAATAGTAATCAAAGAGGATGAGAATTATTATCTGTATTGGTTTGGGGTATATAAGAAAGAAAGATCTCCCATTAACTCACTTTAGATTAAAAACAAAAACTGAAACTTTTTTTTGCCCTATATCTGAGATGAAAATAGACTTACTGCTGCAAATACAAGCCCTCTACAGACATGCAGGAAATATTAAAGAACCTCAAGAGGAAGTAGTGGGAGTTTTTTATGGCTTTTTTCTTTAAATAATCTTGGTTTTACTTTTCCAATACTCTCAAGCCTTACTGAAACTTTACTATGATAAAAAGGAGGGCTGCTGAAGCAGGACATGTGCTTTTGGCATATTTGGAGGTGATATCTGTTTCTGCATTTGGAGTCACTGCTCTCACTGTACCAGTTTCTATTGCCCAACTTACAGGGTGTTCCAACAAGGAAAAGGGTGGATGGAGGTAGGTGCTTCAGTAAGGACAACAAAAGGCAGCCTTTATAAAGCAGCATGTATGCTAAGATCCTCTGAGGAGAATTAGGCATTAAAACCAGAAAACGAAAATACCCTCCAGCCCTACAGATACAGCAATGAAAACAAACCACTTTTCCTTCACTCAAATATTTAAAATATTAAAACTTTGAAAGTTCTCTAAATGGAATCCAATTATGCTCACAACCAGAGGCTAATTTCCCCAACTCTCTGAGCCACTGATGCTCAGCAACCGTCTGAGTGGTTTTTCACTCTAAAATCTAGGGCAGCTGACACTCAACAGATCTGCTTTGCTGAGAGGATTTGCTGTTAATTTTGTCCAGCTTCTGTTTTCCAGTGCCGGTCAATGTTTTCCAAGTAAACTCATCCATGAATTCATGAAAAGACTCAACTTAAAGCCGTTAGGCACTGATGGATCTATTTTTAGTCCTTTAGATGCAGTCCTAACTCAGTGAAAAGGTAGGCATTTTTTTATGCAATATAGTAATTATTTATAAAATCTTAAATAACTGCAACTATTCAAGCACCTTAATGTTGAGATGCTATCTCTGAAGGTATTTAGCCTAAATGATCAAAACCTGAGAGCAGCAGTTAGAAAAAGGATATAAAAAATCTGACCTTTACAAAACAATGCCACACAGAAAGTCTGTGTATCATTGTCTCAGTGACAATCTAGGGCAAAAAGTCAATATACAGTCCTTGGAAGGCCACATGGAGAGGGGAGAGGAAAAAGGAAGAGAGGGTGAAAGAAAGAAAAGAAAGTAATTTAATCCCTGAGCCACCAAAGTTTTTCTGGTGCACGCGTAACTTTAGGAAGCTGAATAGCTCACTGAGGGACAACGTGCCGGTCAGTGTTTGCTGACTACACCTGAAGTCATCAGGCAATCTTCACACTCCTACTAGTATTGTGTTGGCCACAAATGCCTTGTGAAAGCGTGCTTTTGTCAAAACAGACACATTTTTCTGTCAAAATAAGCTTGAGATCAAGTTAGTACTGTAAGCAGCAATCAGCAGGTGAGTAAAAGTGTATGATGCCAGTCAACAAGGAATGGATCAAAATGCCATCCTTCTGCCAAAAGATGACCAGGCAGTGTGTCTGTCATGTTCTAGCTGTCTTTTTTCTTATTATAAATAAATGTCAATTGCTGCTGGAAATAGTCTCATTTAAGCTAAGCAACTGCGAAATCCATAACTTCACTGTCTCGTCCCTACCACTTACATTATGCCCTATTTACTCAAAACCTGAAAAGCTACTGATAATATTTAAACTGTCTCTCGCAGGCCGTATGTCAATATAGCACAGCAGTTCTGACTATTAGGGATCTGCTTGCTATTGTATAATCTCTCTGTATTTGGTCTCACTTGTGCAAAACTGAAGCATTCAAATGACTGCGCTATGACTATTGAGGTAACAGCCATTACAGCAAGGATCTAGGTCACTGGTATTAGAGCTGAGTCATGTCACCAGTAATAAAAACACTGATGCTCTTCGGGGAAAAAAAGCAGCTGTGGTTTCCCCTCTAAATAAGTTTTAAGGCCTGTAGGCAGGAAAGGATGATATAAACATGTTGCACTTGTCCACGAAGCATCTATGGGGCAATGCATAGTGTTTGTTGTGAAAGTCATACAGTCCTTTGTCTGGAGGAAACTAGTACATGGACAGGAGCAGCACAATAATTTCAGAATAGATTCGCAGAGTAAATAACAAGGCATGTCAATTAAGCTCTTACATATATGCTAGACTTTAAATAAAAATATCTTAGTTTCATTGGTTTGGAAGTTTCCTTCATTCTTTCTAAGAGGGCCCCTCATTTATTTATGGCAAATGATTTTGCTACTTTGTCATGTAATATGTTTAATTTTTTTTCCCTCTTTTTTAAAATCTGCTCATTCAAATAGCCCCAGCTTGACACCACACTGAAATAGATTTCTGCTATGGTTTAGAAAGTGGACGGAACACACTCAGCCAGTCAAAAATTAATTCAAAGTGGTGTCCAGTATACAGTTCTACACAGAACACAAAATTCGCACCCTCCTAGGCATGACAGCCCAAAGCCTAGATTTCCAGAATGAGATCTAATATTCCACATTTTTTCCTAAGCAAAATAAATGTCTTTTTTTACCCCTCATTAAGAGGGCATGCATAATATTTCCCCAAGTTCTAAGGGGACCCATGTCAAATTTGGATTATTTTTCTTGGGTTTTCTTGCTTATACTAAGAGAAAAGCATATCCTCTTTCTATGATAAAAACACACTGCTAAGATTATAAACACAGACAAGGGAAACAGCATACTTGTCATGGATAATACAACCAAATATCATTCAGAAATAGTACAATTATCCCATGGTGCACACATCAAAATACATCAAAGTTCCAGTATCTTCTGTGTCCAGGAAGTTTATTTAAAACAGCTTGCAATTAAAATTTTAAATGGAAGAGAGGTTTGACCTGCCTTTTGAAGCCTAGAGAAGGACACCATTCTGAATTACAGTGAGTCTTAATGTTATGTTAGATATTTTCTTGTATTTTCAGGTGCCAGATTTCAAACGGATCTTTTAAGAACACCAAAGTAAGTCAGATCTAGTTTTAAGGGAGCCAAGTGTAAGCAGCTTCACAGTTACGACCAACTTGATACTTAAACGTCTAAGTTACCTGATTTTTTTTTTAATACATGTATTAAACACATCAAAAACAAGTAGGAAACTGAAATCCAAGCTTTTATCTTCTTACCAGCCCTGTCACTGCACACACTGTCAGATTGCAGTAATGGTGAAAAGACTTTGCAGGGTCACACAGGTAAGATTATATTTGTGAAGAGAAGCTGAAGAAACTTTCTGATCTTCAACAGAACTACTCAGTAATTTATGAAGACTTTTTGTTGTATCTCCCTGTGGATGGTTAATGCATTACTGAATACCTGCACAAACTTCTTCCAACCAAGTGGACAATACTAGGAGAATTTCTTCAGTAACATCTTTATCCACAATACACCTTGTTCTTAAAAAAAAATTAAAAATAACAAATAAAATGTTTTTGTTAAATTTAAAAAAATCCGAAACTCACTCAGTCCTGACTGCCTGTCACACATACTCCTGCAACAGAATAATGACCAGAGCAAGAAATTGACAATTTTTTCATATGTCACAAGAGTTTCATTCTTCACTCATTACATGAAAATGCAGGGATTTATTTTCATCATCATTTCCACATATATTTTACCTTTGCCAAAGCCAGCTTGCGTATGTATTCTGAGTGGTCCTAACTTTGTCCTGGACAGAAAACAGAATTGAGCAGGCCAGTCATTGCAAAGCAGTGGACACCAGTGAGTCAAATTAAGTTCTGGCATAACCTGGCTTGCTAGGGTTCAGCAGGGAAGTCTTTGCCCAGCAGGTTGCAGGAGTGGAGGCAGCATGCATGAGAGAGAACATACAGAAGACCACTAGAGCGAGTTGTTCAGGGATACCAGCAGAGGCAGCTCCAAGAATTGACAAAAAAGAGTGTCAAATGTACACGTGCAAGTATTTGTCTTGAGTTGGAGACCTGAACCTGAACAATTAATGTGCTGTGTGTGTGCATACATTTATCCGAAAAACCCATTACGCCCCCTCAATCCCTTTTTAATCTTCAGCACGACAGAAGTTTTCAGCATAGCACTCCACGAAATGATGGGTAATGAAGAGCAATGCTTCAGATAGTCAGGGGAAAACCCTTGGAACTCCAAAAACTTGTTCAGCTAGACAAGTCACACTTAATGCAGCAAAAATCTACAGCAGATACCAGCAACAGAGAAATATGCTGGAATAACTTATTTCCCTCAACCCAGATGCTTCAAGTTCCTCTTTCACATTCAGTGACCTGCCCCAGAGAAGAGCTGGATCTCCAGTCAATGTTAGTCAGCAGGATGTCAGTGAAGTTCATGGCTATGTGTCACCCTGATGACCCGACATGGTACAGCCAAAGAAACTCAAGCAAATGACTGCTTTCCAGGCAATTTTATCTTAATCATCCTTCTGAACTCTGGATACAGGATTTTTCTTTAACTTAAAGTCCTGAAACATTAAAGAACAGAATGCATCAACTTAATTGGAAACAGTTTTGCCACAACACATCCTGTGTCTGTTCAAGGACTTAGAGAGAGGAAAAGCCCATGCTTTGAAGCACTGTGACAACTTAAAATAAATTTCAGCATTACTTTTCTAACAGAATATAATTGAAAACATACTTCAACACAGACTCTAATCTAACTCTGGTTAGAGATGTGCTCAACCCACAAGTTTCAATCTCAACATTCCCAAGTCTTGAAGAAATCCTGACTCAGACCCAAATTGTCTTCTCTTTCTATAATAGTCTTTAATGCTACTGAATTGAGCTCACCACTTATTAAAAATCAAAACAGCTGCTTCTACCACCACTTGTGTGCTTCTTTTCATCACACTAATGCCCAAAGTTCCCATTTCTTTCAATCCCCCTCAAAGATTTGGGTGAAATACCTGTATATTGTAGAAGACAATCCCTCTCCGCAATGCTTCAGTGTCTAAAGAGACAAAACTGGCAGGCAGTAAGATAAAGAAAGCATTGTTATCTCCATTTTCAGCTGGGAAACCAGGCCCTAAAATGACTAAGAGCCAGAATCCCAAGGGAGGTCAAGGATCAGATTCTCAAATGCTCAATAACTAGCATCAGAGCCAGACTTTCACAGGAAAAAAAGAAGAAGGAAAAAAAAGGGGGGGGGGGGTGGTGAGGAGAGGAGAATAGAAAAGAAACAAGAAGAAAAAAGTGTCCAAACCCTATAGTTCCTACTTTTATTGCACATTTTCAAAAGATCTTTTTGCAGCATCTTGAAGATCTGCCCACTTGTGTACCCATTTGAGTGCTGAAATGGGAAGGCATCTCTCTAGGAAATCTCTCTCCAGTTTGGGTGCTACTCCCATTTTGAAGCGTGGCAGTACGTGAGTTGCCCAAGGCCATGAAGGAAGTCTCTTGCAGAGCCAGAAGTTTGAATCAGCAACTCCTGTGCCCTAACCACAAGTCTATCCTTCCTCTCACTAACAACACAGTGTATTTCTTTGTTAAGTTGCTTTCTAGTTAGATATAATATAATGGGCCTTTTTCTTTATTCATCCACAATGGTAACATGACATTATGAGATTGGCACTTGTCATTCACAAGGAGTGCTCTTTTTCCTCTTGCTCCCCAAAACACAAACACACTTAGCAAATTGCCGTCTGCAGATGACACTAGAATCTCTTGTATTTTAAAGTCTTTTTTCCAGCAGCACTCACATAAGTAAATTGCCCTTTATTAATATTTTTCAGGATATGAGAGGCTGACAAGTTGCAGATCCCAGCTACAAAGAATTATTCCCCTTTACCACGTAACCTCCAGGAACAGCAAAAACGTTTCTGGTCAAGAAGATCAAGATAACAGCAGCTTGTTCATATAATATCCCTTAGCAGCTGCTGCTGCTACCATGGGAATCCTAATACTTCAATAATAGGTCAATCACCACTGGCTGCCACTTAATGTGTGAGCAGCCTTAAGTATCTGTGCAAGATGTGTAGAGTAGAACAGCACTGAGTGGAAAACCCAAGTGCAACACCATGTTTTCTTTTGCTACTTTTCCCACTTTAATTAGAGGGATACATGTAATTACTCACCAATTCAAGCTCTGGAAACTACAGGGGGATGTCACTGTGCAAACCAAGAAAATGATAAATATTCACTGTATTTGTGCAGACAAATGCATATGAGAAATGCCTGATGTACAGAACTCCATTCATCTCTGAGTTACTATTTTTGCATTTGTCTCATTTGGGATTTTTTTTTTTAATTCAGTTTCTTCAAACCCTGCCCTCTTCTACATGACCTTTGTGATCAATAGTCCTTTGTTGTGCTGTGAGGCCTCAGCAGCAAAGGACAGAATGAATACAGCTAATTCTTATCTAATGTTTACCTTCAAACTCTTTGGGTCTTGGCACAGGTTTGAGACATTTGTTTTTCTTAGGTTTTATAACTCTAAATGATGAATATTGCTTGAGAATGTGGTCTTCTCTAGAGATCCTAGAGTTCTCAGCTGACCTTTCCCTCTGCTCCTGCAGTTGCCCCTATCTCTAGCCCACTTGCACCTTTCTGCTTCACCACCTCAGAAATTAGTGGATTACCTCAGCCCCTCTGATACATCTTCTGGCAAGTCAATGAAAGTCAGGTTGCCAACTATTTTTATGCGGAAAACAGGCCTCTCCCTGTCTTTTTAAAGTTTTTTTGTGGTAAGAGGACTCAAAAAGTCTCTTTGTCAGATTCTACAGTGGCCTGCCTGTAAAATCCAACTCCAACTGGTTTTAGTACTTACGCTGTCTTCTCACAGGAGTTTCACTGACAAAAATTTGTGGCTGATTTTCAAATGGCAAATGAGTGTGACACTTTCTATTCTTTTTTACCCTAGAGAAAGCCTGCTATCCTATATGTGAAGATCTATTATTGTTTCAGACTCTGTAGTGTAACAGTACATCCCTGGCAGCTCCTAGAACAAAACCATTTAGACATATGGGACTCCCTCCTTTTCCCAGCAGCTTTATCTCAACAAGTACTGCATTTAAGCAAACAGCCTAAAGCACGACTCATACCCCAGTGAAAGACAACTATTTGAAAACTTAGGGCTGTATAAGTGAACACAGAAAGGGCAAAAGGATCAAAAATGAGCCTAAAGTTACAACAGCAGATGCAAAACAAATTAATACTCCCATAGAGGGAAAGCCAGATCTGTCAGACTGCCCAAGCCTCTGCAGGAGTTTTGGCTACTGCAGCAGCAGGGAGACAGCCTGGGACCAGGCATGAATACTCTCACCCTTGGAGTTAGACATATGTGCACTTTAGAAGGTTGTTGGTTGTGGGAAATCCTTGGGCTAAGCATTTCTGTTACCAACCAAGTCTGTCCTTTTGCAAATAGCAATTTACTATTTTCTCTGAAGTAAGTTTTCACTAGATTTGAAGGTCCTCCTGGTGTACTTCAGAGATGCAAAGTAAAGATGAAAAAAAGTATTTTGTGTTGCTTTGCTTTTGTTAGACTTTTGTTTGGTTTGGTTTTTAATTAGCACACATACATATGCAAAATTAGAGCTAGTCATTAAAGTTACCTCTAAATGTACTGTGAAATTGTTTGGGATCTCAAAAAAAAATTAAAAATTGAACTCAGTCTTGCCCTTTTCCCCCTCCCTAACTGCAGCTGCTGAAAAGCTGCAAGTTACCAACCATTGAAATGCTACATAAAATGCTCTAAAATAAATCAAAAAATTATATCCAAGTAGATATAACCAAGTGAAACTTTCAGATTCACAATGTGCAGTAACATATTAGTGAGTGACTGATCTATTGCTTATGAAAAGAAAAAAATAAAAGAAAAAGTCTTTTCACAGTTCAATAGAAAGTTACAATATTTGAGAAATGAATAAGAAGTCATGTAATGGCTTTTCAGCTTTTGAACTTTCACATGTTTCAGATTTTTCTAATGCTTGTGCGGATTAAAGAGATTCACATCTCAACGGCTGGGGCACCTCGCATTTTTTCTGGATCAGGTTTAATGATTTCCACACTGTAGAAACTTCACTTTGTATGAACACACCCTGAATTTAAGGAATTTTTCATACTTAGGTGCATGTTTTCCAGTATATTTCTTTTAATGTTAACCCTGTCAAAGGGCACAGTGGCTCCATCATAAGAGTGAGCAACTCCTTCAATTTCACACATCAATACACTGGGGCTTTTCAGCATGCTTTTCTTTCCAGACCCCAAAAATAAATTAAGGAGGGGGGGAGTGGGACGTAAGGAAACAATAAAATAGAAGACGTCCATATTTTTTTTGCTTCTGTGTGTTATCCCAGCGTGGACCCCAAAATAAAAGGGAGAACTATTTATTTCAATAATGTGCAAAGTTCATGGTTTTAAAGCTGCAACTACACCCTTTTCATCTCTTTAAAAGACATTTCAAAGCAGGATTGTGAGACCCAAAGAGAGAGAAGAGTCTCTGATGTCCATCCAGCTCACAGAGAAAAAAACCTTGCATTTTCTACCCTTTGACGTACAATTAAGGAGTGACAAAAAGCCATTTCATCCTTTCTGAGAAAATGCATATGTGCAGGCTTACACTAAATTATAAACTAGTGGCTATCAGGAGGGCATGGGTACCATCTAGAATCCAGCAATAATCACAGACCTCATAAAAATCAGCACACGTTAAGTCCTTATGACTCAATGACAAGATGAACCAATGTTTAAAAATATTTGCACACAATAGGTGTGACATCCTAAAATGTAAACTCGGAGGGGCCTGAGCAGAACTGAATATAGTGGATGAACAGAGGGGTGTATTTTCCTGGTTGTAGACCCATGGAGTAAGAAAATTTCAGAGCTTTAACTGAATTTATTGGTCTCCATCATTATGCAGCACAGGAATACAGCCAAAACTTCTAACTGTCTTGCATTTCTTCTAGCGTTCTCTGCAACAGAAATCTCCAATTCATCCAGAAATCTTCAACTACACAACACTGCTGTTCCAAAACCCTGGCTGCCTTCTGAATTTTTTTGCATGCTTCAAACTCCTATTATAGTCCATCCTAGACACCCAGGATCACCTAAGGTTAACAAGAAGCCAAGGTTTATGGGGGAGAGCTGATTTAAATAAAGGGCATTACCTCTCTTTACAATTGCCATGTAGCCAAAAACAGCATCAGTTGGGCTGAACAAAGAAAGGAACCAAATGCTGGCAGTACTTGAAACTTTGGAGACTCCCTTTGAAGTGGGAGTGCCCCAGTACACCCAGATCTCCAATTGTTCCATCAGGACCAGCATTTCACTCAGCCTTATAGCTCTGATTTCAGATGATCTACTGCTTGAAAACATACAACCAAGTTGATCTGCACAGCATTAGCGCCTTGTCCTACTTCTTAGAAATGCATCGTAACATGAATACCTGGTTTGTGAAATCAAACATCATCTGTTCATTTGGGCTCCTTGGCCTGCCATTCACTTGCTTCTAAAAGAAATGGGATTACTCTCATAAAACAAGGGAAAGAAAACATTTCAGAGGGCAGTGCTTAATCATGTCTCATGTTCAGCTAAACTCATAATCAAATGTGACCAGGTAACACAAATATAGGCACCAGAGGCAGTTATTTTTAACGTTTGCAAGTATCTCTTCACAATCACAAAAATCACAAAAATCTTGGGGAGTATCATGCCAAGGAACCAAAGCTGAATTTGAAGGCAAGTGTGTGATTCCCTGGCTGTTAACATAAAACACTTGATGGAAAGAAGATCCACTGGCTGTAACACAGCAAATATGGCACTGAAGTGCACTGGAACTTCTGCTTCTTTATAAACAGGTTGTATTCATAAAACTCACAAAGGTGCATAATCTTACCCACCATTGCAAGGGGATGAAAGAAAAACGGGAACTTGTGATCTCATCCGCAGGGTTGTGAACAACTGTAGGTTTTCAAGAAGTAATACGAAGAGCTGCTGGAGATGACACACCAGCAAATTTAGTTCAGCTAAACCAGTGTATACGTGTGTTAACGCAGGAATTGCAGCTGAGATCTATAATACACTTCCATCTGTAGAGGTCATGAGCAGGAGATTTACATCAGGATTCACCAGCCATTTGTTTCAGTCATTACCAAACCAAGTCTGCAGCACCATGCACCACCTCCTCCATCCGCATGTTTTCTGCAGATAAAATACTGCACAAAATCTATCTCCAATGTCCTCTACTAACTGCCATTATTTCAAATGTCTCCAACTTTGAAATATCCAAAACATTTTGACCTCAAAAGAGCTAATTACTGTGTCTGTATGTAACAAAGAAAAACATGGCAAACCCAGACGTAACTGTGGTATACCTACCTCCAAATGAATAACTTCTTTGAATATTGGTGTGACTACTGTTTATGACACCAAAGTGTCGAGAAAAAAAAAGATAAATGAATTCACTGTTAATCTTAATGATGATAACAGCACAAGTGGCTAGAGAGCTAGAAAGCATTTCTTGTTTGAAATTGTTGCGTTCTGCCTCCCTCGACATTTCTAAGAGCCCTAGCTTTGTAGGTCAAGACACCAGCCATCTCATTACCTGAGTTTCTGCAGCCTGTTAAGAGACCGAGCTCTCCTTGGCATATTTGTTTTGTTCACTGCCTGTTCCCTTTCATTAAAAACTAAAGACATTTTATGATGAAAGCAGAAGTATTCAGAAAAACATAATTATAGAGACTCACTGCAATCCAACCTTACTAGATCAGCAGTGAAGTGATATTTCCCCACATTTTCTCCTACTTGAGCAAATTTATAGTACATTGCTCAACAAAAAAAAAGAAAGCTTTCAAAGCATTTTCAGAGGAACAGAGGGGGAAAAGAAAAAGGTAGAAATAGAAACACCACACTTTGGAAGAACAGTACAGAAAAAAGACATGTTCAGGGGAAAATACCAGAGATGAAAGCCTGGCCCAACTGAATTCCAGGATAAAACAGCCATTGGTTTCAACAGGGTCACGATCTCTGTCAAGATCTGAGTCTGGATTCACTTTTGAAGTAGGTGTGGCCTAAGAGCAGGAGGGAAGAATTAGCAATAATATAAAGTATCTCTCTCTGCCTTAAACAGCCCATCATACATTTCATTTTACATGGCTACAAAAGGCACAAGTGGCTATGAAACACAGCTATCTAGGTACACCCCATTTTTTACCACTCTATCCCTTTTGTTACCCTTCTATCACACATTATCATGATTTTTTTTTTGTCGTTGCTAGTGTTGGATTGGATGACAGCATTAACACAATGGCTGGTGCTAGACACCAGAACTGCCTACATTTCATGTCAAGCCACTTTTCATCATAGAAAAAGCAGCATCATATATCTAAAGGCCCAGGTTTTGGCGCTACACTGAGACAACTGTGATTACATGCTATATGCTTCAGTGCTGTGCTTGTGTGAGTTGTGCTTGTGTCTTGTGTACACACCCACACACTACATGTATGCAGCAATTCTGAGTGCACAGGCACACACGTGCATGGATGCAGGAAAAGCAGGAATGTGGAGCCACAATAGTGCTGCTCCTGACTGTTACAGGAGCATTTGTTACAGAATTTGCTTCCATGTTAATGGATCACAGAAAAAAAATCTTGTAAGGATTATTTTAATTTGTTAAACATTTGTATTCCCTACTGCATTCCAATAAAAGGAATGTGCTAACTGCCAGTCTTTTAAGAAATATGAGACAATTCCTTGTACTTTTGGTTTGAAATTGGAACTGAAACACATTTGCAACAGAACTGATCTGTATGGCCCTGCAGGAGGTGAAGGCTGGGAGTCAACTCACTCCTTGTGGCCTGGGAATCTAGATGGGTTGCTCTATATCCTGTATCCTCTGATCATTTTCAGAAAAACAGAAAGTTGCCATAAAATCACAAATTGCTCAGCAAATCCATGACTGGCCATGACTTTGAAGTCAGGAATACACCAAGCAGTACAGCCACCTCACAGCTGAAAATGGAGGCACGATTCTGGGTATTTTGATGCGGAAAAAAAATAAAAATTATTGCCTGCATGTGCTTCCAGTAAATCAGCATTCACTTAGCTACCCTAGAGCACGAAACTCAGCACAATAGATCTTTCATAGCTCACAGGAGAGGTCATGGTACAAGAATGTAGAACAATACAACACAATCTTTTGTAGGTAAGAAACTTCAAGGTAGGAGGTGTAAGTTGTAGCAAGAATAGAAACCTCAGAGGAGATCATCAGAAAGTGATTAACATGGTTTTTTCAAAGGAATGTGCACAATTGACAATATTTTCAACGCAGACATATATTTCAAACTCCTCTGGCGTTCTGTTTCTTATGCATTATACACACACACAGAGCTCAGATTTTGGGTTTGTTTCATTAACTCCATATTTCTGCTGCTCATAATTACCCAAAGTATTATGATCACATCATTCACACATTCATTTGTTTGGAATAATTTCCATTGAAGAGACTTTCAGCAGGGTAACTTTATGTTGAATACAATTTCTGATGCACTACATTTTTTATAGTTAATATGTCACTTGATGGTTTGTTAAACTGTCTGATTTGATGTTTGTTACAAACAGTCACTGCATTGAAATCCCAGATAAACAGCAAGGACACAATTCTTTTCCACAGAGTATATGCTTTATCTTATTTGTTGCTTTTCTTTGAACTCCCTCTTTTTTAGCACGAATATACCAAAATAAGATAACACTCAGATTTTTGTTTTTCTAGAAAATGGGGTTCTGCATTAATATAGTACTGCACGCTTATTTTGATTTGCTGAAGCCCAAGTCAGCCAACACCCCAGGTGAACTGGATGAAACTACAACTGCCTACAACCAACAAGGGCGAGAACCTCAAGAGACAATTGTAGACAAAGGCTGTCTTGTTGCCTAGCATCCTGCAGGAAAGTGGAGCAGGACATCAGATTTTGATCAAGAGAATATTGCTGAGGGAAGTGGGACAAAAACTTTCTGGAGTAACCTCCAAGGACAGACAAGGCAAACATAATTACTGGGCATCAAGAAGTGCCCTTCTTCACTTTCACTTCTCTAAAAATCTGTCACTCCATGAGACTGTCAGGAAGGAGTAGAGAAGGAAGTGGTGCGAGTTTCAGTAATGAATCAATGCCAGGAAAAAGACACAGGAAATTCAACTCTGTAGGAACTGAATGGTTTGCCTCAGCCACAAAATGCATTCAAATTCATGTCTCCATTTCCAGTTTCTTTTTATTTATACTTTCCCAGTAAATTCCAGGGGCCAAGGCAGGACAGCCTTGGTTCCAGGGAAGCAGCTGGCTGTCCAGAGAGATGCACAGGCAGCTCACACTCCTCTAAAAGGTACCTCAGATGTGCAAGCTGTTCGCACCCCTCTAAAAGGTATCTGTCTCATTCATCCAAATATTTCAAATTAAACTGTTTCAGAAAAAAATGAGTTCACTACTTTTCAGCACCGAGTCACATTTTTTTATTTTGCAATTCCAAAGACATCTGGGTCCTTCTCTCCCATCCCCCACTGTCTCATATTTTGAAAATTCCCACTTCTTTGAGTGTGATATCATGAGGCGTTGCCATGAAAATTTAACTTAAAATTATAAGCACTAAATTGGAACTTCTTTGCATGGTAAAAGATCACACAGAGGGAAATAGCTGTTTAAACAAAGATCTTCTATAATTAGTGATAATAACAAAGGAAATATTCATAATTACATCAAAGGATTCTTCACTGAGTATTGTTTTTATTTGCTTCCTAAGGGAGCACAGAGTTCTCTGAGAAGATAACACTGTTTTAGGCAGATGTAGATAAATAAAAGAAGGCCATCTAGAGAATCCAACTTCAAACCGGAGCCTGAAAAATACTCCGAAATCCAGAAGAGTTCTCTAATTGATCTGATTACATGTCAGGCATCCGCACTCTGCTAGGTATGCCGTGCTGATAAGCCTGCAGTATGCAAACACCTTTTCCGATGAACATGACACACAACACTGCAGCTACCCTGGGCATCTGTCTCCACATACATGAGGCATAGCCTGGGGATTAATTTCATCCACTAGCATAAACAGGACTAATTTTCTGAAGTACAGCTAGCTAAAAATAGCTAAGAGTAATGTTATGCAATAAATAAAATAAATCCTGGTATATGTTTCCCCTTTCAAGACGAAGGAATCTGACATGGCTTCAAACAGAAAGAGGCAGCAGCCTGGCCAGAACACAAAATATATTCATTTGGTTCCCTTCCAGAGAGGCAGCATTTTAATCTTCCATACATTAAAGATGCATGCCCACTATCATATCATTTCAATGGCCTAAATATTAAATTATGACCAATAATTCACAACATTTCTGCCCTCCCCTGGAAAAAAAAAATAGGTCAAAAATAAATGGAAACAAACTGTTTTCTGCTCCTTTTTATGCATTTGACAGAGAGAAAAAAAAAATGAGGGAGATAAATCTGCATAATACTGAACTGAATCTCTTTAATTCCAGTCAGCTTTTATCATTCAATCACTGAGTCTGTATGTGGAAAAATTCATGCTAATTCCCCCTAGCAACAGCCGCAGCCTATCCGGGGGAGCCCCGCACCAGGCAGCTGCCAGCCAGCAAGAATAACTCTAAGTAGGTCAGCCCTGCATTTCTAAAAATGCCACGGTCTAGTAACCCCACTGTCCCGTCTGTCTGCCCTACCCCATAATAACCTCGATCGCTCGGTGACACAATGACATACTACCCTGTTAGAGCGCAATCAAATCCCGCTGCATTATTCTGCTGCGAGCATCGCTGCTGGATGAAGGACCCGTCGAGGGGCAGCATTAATCAGGCAGCCATTCATGTCCACTAGCACTTCACTCTGGAGATGGGGCCTGCATTAATGACCAGCTGTTTGAACTAACACAAACAAAATAATGCCTTCCACCCTGTTGGCTGTGCAGAATACACTGTTCTAATCAGGCAGGTTATGCTCATTGACTAAACCTAAGATGTAAATTAAACAGCCCCCGACAATGCCAGCTTTTGTAACCTTCTATTAATTAAAGTAAGTATATTTAAATTATACTACACACAATTCAAAGAGCTATTGGTTTAATATACAGAGTCACCTCCTCCTGCAAATTTGTGTTCACAATCCAAAAAAAAAAAAACAGCCCCAAACCAAAACCAAACCAAAAACCACCCACCCCCACTGTTTGCATAATACAATCTACCTATCCTGGTAAATTAAAGAGCGACTACAACAGTGCTGAACTGCAAGTGACTTCTGCTGGGAGCAGGGAACCACACCAGACCTCCAGTAACTGGTCTTTGGGAACAGTGACAGACATGCACACTGGATGTGGTGGAGGAGTATTGATAAAAGCCCTATAAACATCTCCCAGCCATGACACAGAGAAAGGCCAGTCGCAGTGGATTTAACACCCCCTGCAATCTCACTGCTTAAGCTCTGCTGAGTTGCTTTCACAGACCTAAAAATAATTGCAGAGGTCAGAAAGCCCCTTGGCAGGATCTGGGCATGTGTCTTTAAGAGCACGTCCATCCCTCCTGCTTCCCACAGCCCTGGGGACTTCTGCATGGCTGCAAGATGCTGCAGGAAGCCCTGTCCCTCCCCCTTGCTCTTAACCAGAGAAGCCTTAATATAAACCACACCAGAGCCCAGCCGGTCTCCTCTGGGGTGGTATTTCAGTATCAAATCTGTAATGCCAGAACAGAATTTCAGCAGGCTTGCTTTGTGTTTAATTGCAACCTTCCTTTTAAACACCTTTGTGCAGCTCGCCGGTCTCTTCCTTCAGAGTATGCCTCCATGTCATGCAGCTGCCTGTACAGGACGGAGCTAGGAAAGACATTTTCAAGGATAGACTGTTCATCTGCGTTTTTCCCTGAAGGATTTGCACTTTTGGTAAATGCGTGCCATAATTCTGTCTTCACTGCTGCACAATTCAGCCAACCCTGTGCATGTAATCCATCCACATCTGACTTAGGAACACAGCAGATTCATTAATCCATTTTGCTCTTTCTTGTTTGAGCCAGGCTTGTTAACCAGGTTATGAGAGTCTTCCTTTGCTTTGTGGCACACATCACATAGCTATTCTTGGAGAGATACAGTCACTGACGTAACCGTGGGCTCCTAATTACAAGCTGCTGACATTTTGCTCGTCTCCGCAGCTTTGAAGCTGTGAGTTCAGAGTCTCTCCTCCTCCCTCCTTGCTTGCTTTAAACTGCCCGAGTTAGAAGCATACAGCAGATTCAGAAAGGTATAGGAGTGGGATAAACTCCTTTGCAGAGCCTTCTGTATTGCCAAAGTTATTTTTCTTTAAGCAAACAGAAAACTACAGTTTGGGAGTAATAAGACTCCTTAGCCCCCAGCACAAGAATGTTATCCAACAGCTGGCTAAATACAATTCAACACACAGGGCTGCCTTTGTAGGCTGGGGAACAAATAGTGGAAGGACCAGACAGGCATCTTGCAGGGTGGCTCACCGTGACTATTGGGAAATCCCCTCATACACATTTTAGGATAACATTATGGTCTATGGCATTGTATAAAAGGAAAAAAGGAAAGGAAAAAACCCCTTCTTTCTCGGTAGGCAGCTGCTACAATCCATGCCAAGCCCTGCTAGCTGAGTGCAGTGCTTGTTTCCCCCATTTCTGCATTGTTCAGATATGGCCAAGCTGAGCTACCTACCAAATGAAATACGCCTGTACTGTGACATGTCTACCTGCTCTAAAACTACCCCAAGCAGGTTCCACAATATAAAATACACCCAGGAACATTACACAGAAATCAATTGCCAAATGCAAGCATTGCCTTTTCTCAATATATGAAGAATCCTTTGCAATTAGAGGCTGATTCTGAAAATCTTAAAAAAAAAAAAAAAGGGAAAAAGAAAAAGAGGCAAGTATAACGCTGAATATAAATGCTCAGTTGAGGATGAGGATTTAGTCATCTGATGACTGTGGTAGCCAGCTGGTCTAGAAGCCATCTGGGATGCATTTATTTTGATTAGATTGATCACATTTCTATTTACAGTATAGAATTTTTCACCATACTGAATACAGCTGTGTTTATAGAGATTTTAAGATGGAGAAAACGAAACCCCACGGTTTCTCTCAGCACAGTGCAGAAGATTCAGTGCTTCAAGGTGTTAAGCAGAAAGGATCTGCTTTCACATTTCTTAAAAGAATACTGCCTACCATCTGTTTCACAAAGTGCCACCTCAGTCAGGAAATGCGTGTAGAGCTAGAGCTGAAAATACAAGCTGCAATCAAGTCTGACCCAGCAATCTGACAAACGTCCTCTGTAAATTGGTCAGAAATGTCTTTTTTTCATTTCTATACATGTTCACAAACACACAAAAGCACGTACATACACAGATATACACACAGAGTGCAAGGCTGCTGTTTTCCCTGGGGATATTCCTGCAGCCACCTAACTCATCAGTTCACTCCCTGACAGCAGCAGGAGTGCTCAAGCTACAATTTACAGTCCCCCCATCCATACATTGCTTTGTTAATCAAGCCATCCTCTCTGCAACGAGAATCCACAGAATCAGACAAACGGCACGTAGCGTTTCTTCTTCCTTTGCATTTGCATTCGCTCGCTCTCTCCTTCTCCCTTGGCTTTGCCTTAACAGGCAGATGCAACCGATACCTTATTTATCCATCTCCAGCACAACACTGAGGTGAAACCCGACTGCAGCACTGTGACTTCCCCATGTTAATCGTCTGGAGCAGCAGAGGCTGGATTCTTGTTGCTGATGCCCTTGTCGAGCACTGGATTACTTTACATAATATTTCTTTAAGCTTTCGCCCACCCTATCCTAGATTAACACCCTTCCTTTCTCCTCCCTCCCCCCCGCCAAAGAAAACCCCAAAATCATCACATATTGCAACCCTTGGCTTCCAGAACCAATAAAAAAAATACGCGGCTCCATCGCTCTTCTTCCTTAGCAATGTGCAGACGAGAGAGTTTCGAGTCAGCCAAGCCAGGGTGAAGCGCAGGCAGCAAGACTGCAGCAGCCCCAGCAGCAGCAGAAAGAGCAGCAGCCGCCCAGGTAAATGGGGGGAAAAGCAGGCTCTGCCGAAAGCGGTGCAGCATCGTAGCTGTGAGGAAAGACAGTCTTGCTTCTTCCAAACGGTGCAGCTTTGTGCCTGCAGGAACGGAGAAAAGGGAAGACCCAGAATTAAAAATAAAAGCCAAAACTGTTAAGAAGAAACAATAACTATAACAAATTGTCGTAACTTTATTTATCTGGGCTTTCGGGGTTTTCTGGGAGGCTGTCTCTTTTCCTTTCCCTCCTCAAAGTATCCTACGTTGCTGGATGCTACTGTCCAAGAGTGCGGAGTCACAAAGGCTCACTCTCCAAAGCGCAGTGAGACCAGCATCACATGAGAAACCACATGACGCACCCAAATCGGATGCTGATGTGGTCCACTGTTTCACTTGGGGGGGGGGGGATAGCTCGACCGAAACATGCCCCTATCTAGTGGTTAGAATGAATTTCCCTTTAAAAAAGAAAGGAAAAAAAAAAAAAAGCAGCAGCCCAAAATATAAATATCTCCATATCTATCCATCTTCAATGCCAATGCTTCAGGAGGCAGGAGAATGCTGTTCCACAGACACTAGCTGGATGGCAGCAATATTACTTCCAGGCTACACTATTCTAAACTGATTGCACTTAAGTGAATTCCTGAAAAGCATACTCCATGTCTCCCTAACATGAACAGACTCAGAAAACCATCTCCATTATCGTTCCCTGCAATCTGTATCCAAACCTGCGTGCTGAATAATTTATTTGAGACTAATACGCCATTTGCCAAGACCACTCCTTTTCCCACTCAGCCCCACACTCAATGAGCAACTACAGCAAGAAACACAGAGGCATTCACCGTTTCCCTAACTGGTAATTTTAGCAAATGCACTGTCCACAAAATAATCAGGAAAAAAATGAGCAGAAGAGTTTTTTCCTCATGTATGGACACAATGGGTCTCTCTCTGGTTTGCGGACGGTGGCAACCTTTTCCTCACACTGCCGACTCAAAAGCTTTCAGTTCAAGCCAAGAAGCACATATTCTTGCCTGCCAATTCCTGCAGAGGTGTTGTGCCACCCTGTTTAACGCAGAAACATCTGGACACCTCTGGCAGCCCCCTAATGCGAGCGTGCAGCTCCGCAATGCTGTTTACTGTCAGGGCACCAAGCAGTTAACATCCTTGGCTGCTTTACCATCTTGCCTATAGGAGCATGGAACCGAGTGACTGGTTTGCTCGAGAAACAAAAGCAAAAAAGCTGACCTTGAAGATCGATGGAATTGCTGCTCACAAAGTTATCATCCAACAAACAGTTAGCGGTTTGTAGCTTGTTTTATGCCTAACATTTGTTCAAGTGACAGAGCAGGTGGCACAGAGTCTTCCATCCCCTTTGTTTGCAAAAGCTGGGCACCACCTCGCAACGCTGCGCTCCCTGGCTCTTTACACTGAGACTGTACACGGTGTCGGGGAAATGTAGGAAGAGAGCTGCTGTGAATCCACACAGCTGCTTTGCACAGGATCCCATTGCAATCTCTGAAGTTACATAATGGAGATCAAGCACAAAATTCCCCCAGAAGAGTCATGCTTAGCCCTTACACAGGGAAGAGCAATCGGAGCAAAACCCGAGTGCTCTTTTGTGCTGATTTCAACCTTCCCAACTGTTCACGCAGTAGCAGATTGCAAAAATTTGCACAAGGCAGTTGTAGCTTGTTCTCATTGGCTCCTCTCAGAAAGAGGTTTTGCAATGGGCTGCACCTAGGAGTTGCCTAAATTCCACGTAAAATCCAGTAGTAGCATTCAGCCTCAGCATGCTGCTAGTGTTCAGGAGAGGCGCAGGACTGCATGTACAGAAATCACAGGATTACCACAGTCATCCGAGGGCATTTTCACCTGTGGGGTTAAATTTCAGCACTGGCAAGTCTTTGATGGGAAACGGTACAGGTATACCCAAACTCTGACTGTAGCTAATCAATATAATATTGTACTTTTAGATGCAATGTCTGCTAATATGGAGAGTCTAGGTTATGGATGACTTTCTCAGTCCAAAATATAAACATTACTGAGGCAGGAACTGACTGCAGCAAAATATGTTATCTTCAGGGATTTGGATTACAAGATGAGAGGAGCTGTCCTGGGGACCAGTCCCATTGGTTTTAACCTCTAACAATTATAACAGCATGGCTCTGAACGGCTTCTAATCTGTTCTCATTAGTTTATAAGATAGAGCTGCAGCAGTTTGTGACTCTGTGAGTTGATGATCTTTCCCACTTGCTACCAGTAGCTCATTTATCTATTCTGACTTAGAATCAGATATATGTTGGAAGGGCCATCTGGAGGTAACTTAGTGAAACCCCTGGATATCATCAACGCTACATCAGGTCAGATGCAACTTCATCCTAAAAACTTTCAGATATGGAGATTCCATAACCTCTTCCAGTGCTGACCTCCCTCCCAGGGAAAATAAATGTTCAGGAAATAAATGTTCATTCTGTATTCCTTACATAAGCAGCCTTCACTGCACTGCTGAACTGCGTACATTTTCCTAGATCTGCCACTGAAAACACAAGGAGGGTGCCAAGGAATTAAGAGACTTTTCATACAACTTTAACCAAGTTCAGCTCAAATCAGTAGCACCTCCAAATTGTTACCACCTGATTATCGTTTAATCTCCACATGCTTCCATTTCAACTATTAACCAAACCGCTAAAATGCTAGTGAACACCCTGATAGCAATTCCAGTGTTCTACCATGTGTTACCCATGAGAAACAGGAGAACACCCAAAGATGGCTTGCGTATGAAACCTGAACTACACTCAGAAGTCAGAATTAGGGCTGAACCAACATGGTACCTGGAGGATGTTGGTTTATTCAGAATAAACAAGACATATTTTTCAACCAGACCTGGAAAAAGGGGCCCTTAAGTATCTATAGATATATATCCACAATCTTGTGAGAAACCTCTTATGCAAGTACATAATGTATACAACTTTAAGGAAGATCCAGGGATACACAGCCATGTTAGGTGTCAGTGAAGAGGGAGGAAGGGGAAGAAGCAAGAATTGCAAAGAGAAAGACCAGTCATAATTCCCTCAGAAATGTAAAAAGGTTTAGATGAAGAAAGGCTTATGTGAGAGACAGCCTTATGCACATAGTGCTTGCAAATCTAATTCTTCATATAAACTCCCCACTAAGTTCTTTGTTAACAGCATAGGTAACTACATTTCTTCTTTTCAAATCTCTAACATAGGTGCTTTACTCTGTTAGATGTTGTTAGCTCTCAAAGTAATTCACTAGCAGACTCTAAATTAACCTAATATGACTTTCTCAGTTTAGCTCCAGAGCATACTTTCTTCTCCTTCCGAGAATGGAGAACTCGGAAGTTGTCCAAACAGAACAGCTGAGGGTACAGGTAAGAATTTTGGGTTGAGATCACTACTGCTTGTGTTCACATGAAAGCTTTTAGGCTGAAACACATGAAAAGAACTGGGATTGTTTTGGATGCTGCTTTGACAAGTCATCAATAAAAATTTTCCCAAGACTAATTTGGTGCCAGGATTTGAAGACCTCTTCTCAAACACTTGATCACAAATCCTGCTCCATATTAGTGCAGCTTTGCACTACCTCAGGGATACACTAGCTATCTTGGATTTGATGTAACTGTCCACAGGGGACAGGCTTCAGAGCAAAGATTCAGAAGCTGGGTACACTCTAGATGCATGAAGAATTAGAACAATATTCAGAGAGCCCAAAATAATCTTAATTCCTGAGGGCTTAAAGGCTACTGAATTTTGTGGAGTAATTTTCAGATGCTTTTGAACCAAGTACTTCTTTTTATGGCTAATTTTCTGCTTGGTACAGTGCTCCAATGCAACATGGATCCCTGCAAGTGTGATGTATTGAACGTCACTGAAAACAAAACTTCTTGTGTGGAAAATGAAACCTTTAGGGTGTCAGCTTTTCCTTTTGGGAAGAGTTCCACTTTGGGTCTTACTCCCTGAAGTCAAAGGAAGCAGAACTTCACCTTGGTTAAGCATAGCACAGGCACTGCAGAGCCTGGGCAGAAAAAACAGAATCAACCATAGATTTAAGTTTTTCCTTACTATAGCCAAAAGCTGCCACCCCTGTGTAGCACTAAACAGTGCCACCTAGGAAGTAGGAACTGAAAAATAACAGAAACTTGGAGAAATGCTATGGTTTCAATTAGAGCAGAATGCCACTAGTACAGTTGTGAACATCAGTAAAATGTGGAGTTGCTAATTTGATTTGAACATATAATCGCAGGGAATGGTCCAGATGATGGTTCTCAGCAAGAATTAGGCTTTGGGGTTCAATTTTCAACGACCTTTCTCTCTGTAATCTGCAGATGGAGAAAGAATTATCGTTAGGCTTGAGGTTTCAACCCAAAAGTCAGGCAAAACTTGAAGTTTCACTGAACTTGAAACCTCAAAGTGAACCTCAAGCGTGCAAACCTTATGGACTCAAATCAAAACAAACACATGTCAGCGAGCAAAAACCACAGAGCTGCACATGGGTCTAAGTACTGAGCCATACTGGCTACTGGCCAGGGCATGAAGAGCCCTATGTGTCACACAAAATACCAGCAGTTCAGTGACCACAGGGTATGGCTAGACACACACTGCCATAGTTTGGAGACGCTTAGGTCAATGTCATCTGAGAGCTCAAGTCCCAAAAGAACCTTCTCTACATGGTACCTTTTCAGTAAGGTAAGATATCCTCTGAGGAGTTTTGTGTGACCACAGCTAAACTCCTTTGCTACTTGATGGACTTCTTCAAAGCCATCTCCTGGCATGTCCTTGCTAAGCTGTAGGGTGCCTGTAATGGAGAGCGAACTACCTCCTCATAAAAAAAGACATGCTTTAATTTTCCAAACAGTTAAAAAATAACCCCGATTTCACCTTTTTAGTATAATTTTCAGTAAAATACACCAGAATCTGCCTAGACCATCTGAGTGAATGCATGTAAAAAAAAATAGGGAAATGGTGTTTCTGTATTTTCAGCACAGAGATGTTCATGACAAGAAACTGGTAAAGCACCACAGTTCTGCACTTTTCTCTTGCAGTCATCTGAAACCAGAACAATTTATTTGAATTCACTAATTATTCAATACTACGCTTGGAAAAATTTCCCACATTTATTTGATTTTCTATGGATGTGTGATGGACAGTTTATTGCAATTACCCTCTCAAAGTTTCAGGTATTTCAGCACTGGCCACACATGCTTGTATTTGTCAGCTCTTTAATCATATTTGAGAACCTGTTTCCAGTGTGAGTACAAATGCTATCTTTAAAATTTGAGTGAAGTTTTCTCTATATTCGCCCATGTTTGATTGTTGTAGAAAATGCCTACATAATTTAAAGGGCTGAGTCTGCCTAACTTAGGCCTTGTCCGGTTGGAACTCTGCAAACTGTTTGTGTGAGAAAGATTTCAGCAGCAGTCCTGGACAGGAGCAGAAATAGGGCAATTAACTGAGCAGAATGTGATACGCTGGTGTAAATGCAACCAAGTTATAAAAAACACTGAAAAAGATAAAATTTTCTCTGCATTTGTGAAAGTTTCCTAAGGTTAATATTTCCATTATTCTTCAAACTTACTAAAAGCTGTTTCCAACAGATAAGTTAGTCCTGGGGCCAAACTCTTCTCATGGCTCAAAAGTAACCACCATAATATATATGCCAGCGTAAAACAGGTTGGGACATAAGTTAATGTAGAGGACTGTAATTATTGTAATGATGTAAAAATAAAATAACATTTAAAAAAAGTATTTGGAAGCACATGTTAAAAAGTACAACTTGCAGTAAAATATGAATGCTTCACTAGCTCACTTGTCATTGAATTTCAAGTGATCTTATAATTCCCTTTTATTTTCTTGAAAGTGTAAAATAACACTACTATGATATAATTCTGGAATATTTAATTGCTACAAAACACATCACTTAAGCTACATCACCAAAAACATGACCACTGAACTAAAAATCGTAAATCTTCCACTAGATTTGCATTCATGCTGCATCAAGACCTTGATTTTGACTCCAAAACTCAAATGTTGCTTTGTTTAGTAAACCAGCACTTCAAGAAGAGAATCTAATCTGAACACAAACGTTCCTCATGCAAATACCCTAATTTCCTTAAAAAGTCTCATGGTCATTAGTATTGGGTTAATGAACATAGAACACTAGGAAAAGTGATGCAAGTTTCAGGAAAGGAGGAAGGTGTGCAGTCTATGAGTTCTTCACTGTGAGGGTGCGGAGGCACTGGAACAAGTTGCCCACAGAAGCTGTGGATGGCTCATCCCTGGAGGTGCTCAAGGCCAGGCCGGATGGGGCCCCTGAGGGGCCCAGTCTAGTGGAAGGTGTCCCTGCCCATGGCACAGGAGGTTGGAACTAGATCATCTTCAAGATCCCTTCCAACCCAAACCAGCCAATGATTCTGTGATTCATACAACCCAAACTACAAACCCTAATGTGTTTTACCTGCCTGTGAGAAAGCTGTGTGATGAAGAGGTTACGTGGAGACCAGAGTTGCCCATGCAACACATACAAGTCCATGACCTGCTCAGTCAAATAATATCATACCTATATAAAAATTTAATAACCAAGTTTGGAGGAAGTGGAAGGGTGGGGGGTAATTTTAAATGTTATGCTCCTCAAGGAAAAACACACAGAAAACATTACAACCAACTCCTTAGTGAAACTGCTGACAAGGCAGTTAATATTTGGTCTTGGGCAGAAGACTGGTTTCCTTTCCTTGGCTGCCCAGTTTTCAGATGGGTATTTTACATCAAACACATTACAAGTTCAAAGTGGAAGAGCTATGTTTTTTCACCTGTGAGTGGTTTCAACTTAGACTTCAGCACTACTGTCAGGAAGTCAGTTTTTCCATGCTTGTTACTGTAAACAAAGATTGTATGGCACATCTCCAAAAGTGATAGAAGGTCAAAGACCAAACTGCAAGTGCGACAGACTGCTTCCAGAAACCAAAAGCATAACACTGAAGTGAGAATAGCCACACATTCAAACCCTGGTTGATGCTCTCGTCACTCAGCTGTTTGGGCAGTACAATGCATGCATGCAAATATAATCTCACATACTATTTTTTAATACATATATCTATATAAATATATAATTTCTGTATATATGTATCTGTTTTCATATATACTTATACGTATGATACACACCTATAAATATATATAAGTGAAAAGTGTGTATCTGGCTGAAATGGTGAGTAGGAAAGATTAGGGAGAAGAGCCAGCATCACTTAATACCAACATTGCTTCCCATTCAATTTTTAACCATTACTTTTGACTCTGTCAAGCCTCATTCCCATCTCTACTTGGTTTTATTTTACCTCATTCTATAAATGTAGAGTAAAATAACACTAGACATTTCTAAGACGAGTCCTTCTCCCCAAACCATAACATTTCTATTGATATTTTCATTGTAAAACATTACCACTTCCAAGAATTGTTGCCAGAATTTATAACTTTATAACCATATATTTTGTTCATCAGGTTGTTGCTTTTTGCTTCTCAGGTTTGAACTCAACTTTGCTAATGTTAATATTTTTTTTCTTACATCTGAACTTCTAAATGTTATTTTAGTGGACATAATTCACCCCCTTCTGCCCTTGTGTGAGTTTTATAACATTACCTAGTTACACACAAGTTCTATATGTTTATTTTCATCTTCAGGCCCTCAAGCTGAGGTTCTTCGGATGAGTATTTACAACCACAATTGAAGCCTTTAGAAATTGTCTTGTTAATACAACATAGTGCATCCCAAACGGAATACTGTAAACAGGTAGAGACTCTGAACAAATATCCACATTACTGAGGAACAATTTCACGGCTGGTGTTTGTCACATTTAAGTGTTTGTGCCCAAAACCTTATAAAGGTTCTTCTAACTTAACCGTGTTTGCAATATCTTAAATGGTGTAATTTAGGTCATTATTTGGGACACAGAAGTAACTGGGTGCATATTTCTGTTGACCTATAAACCTTAATCTTTCGATTACCTTAACAAATGTTTGCAGCCCATCTCATCTGCTACTGTACTAACCAAGCAGTATTCATGACAGAACTAGAGCCTCCTGGCAGGGGCATGGAAAAAAAAATAAATGCAAAGTAACAGCAGAGCTTAGGAAAGAAGGTTCAAAGCCTGATTGTTGTCAGAAATGAAGACCAAGTTCAAAGAACAAACTGAAGAAAAGCAAATTTATTCAAAAGCCCGAAAATTAGACCTATTTAAGCTCATGTACTAAGTCCTTGCTTACATTCTACTGTCTTCAGTATGACAGAAGCACATACTTCCCTGGTCTTTGCTGGGAAAGACCCAGAGTCAGGACTACAGATGATATTCTGACTGAACAACATAAAAGCCTCAGATGCATGTTATTAATTTGTGAATTACAGACATGTTTAACTGTATACAAATTGTGAAAAACTTTGAGAAGCTCTAAAAATAATTATGGCCAACAGGTTGAATGTTTCCTGGTCTTACATCCAACCCCAAGAAGTCATTTGAAAATGTCTCTGCGCTCAACTGCCATTTAAAAGTTGATTCGGTCCCTCTGACTCTGACAACCATTACTAGATTCAGCTTTGGAGTATTTGTTTCTGCTCATCATTAGCATCCCATCCTGTGCTTTCAAGCATTTCAAAATATCTCAAAACAAAACCTGTTGACAGTGAAATATGATCAATGAAAACATGACTCCAGACTAGAAAAACTTGCTATTCATCAGATTTGGACCCAACCAACAGGCTGTGCTCCACTATTTAAGTATAGTTAAGTACTTACAATGTTAAATATTTAGAGACATTGTTAAAGGCATTTTAACCAACCCAACAATTTACCGTTAAGTTTAACAATAAATGAAGTTGACACCCACCCATGCTATCAGCCCATATATCTTTTATGGCTAATGAAGGCTGACCCTCCTCCAATTTAGCGGAGAGGAATCCCTTCTGTAAACACAAATTCCTTTACCTCTGTGGATGCCAACATAACCTTCACCTGTAAGCTTACAGTTGCACTAACAAGGCCTATGACCACTGCTAATGAACCTTCTCTGAATAAGCCTGAATAAGACTAAGAATGAAATGAAAACAACATAACAGTTCCTTAGTGTGTCCTTTGCTTTATTCATTACTAGTGTCAGTGATTATCTAATTGCCACAAATCCTAAACTACATCTTTCTGCCCTCAACCTACAGAGGACCATCTCCATGAAAGTAGGTAGTTTTTTTAGGTGTCTTTCTTCTCTAAACTATGCCTTCTTAAACCAACTATCTTCACCCCATTACCTAAATTAAAAAGACACCAATTTCTGGATGTACTCCTCCAACAAAGCATACTCAATTAACCTGCTGCCTTTGCCCTTCTTAAATCAACAAAAAACTTCTTCAGACTTGAATGGATTTGAATTTCACATGTGGTATGAAAACGTCCCAATACATGTAATGCTACAGCCTTTTCATTTATGCTGAGAGCAACTGCAAAGCTGCTGATGCACTGTGTGCAAGCACGATTTCTTTTGAGAGAAAAATACTACCTTTTTCCAACTTTTTGGACATGAAGGGGCATTTGCCTGCAACATGAAAATATTTTCCAAACATTAAATTCTTGACAGAGTTACCAGTCAGACAGGAGACAGACTAGTCTCAAAATGAGTAACAATGATACATTCTTTTCTTTTCTTTTTTAGAATTACATTTTTAAAGCACTTAAAACCCCAAACCAACCCAAACTGAAACAACTAAAAAACCCCACAAACAACAACAAAAAAAACCTGTCCTGAAAAAAAAACAAAACCAAACCCCTGCTATTTTTAAACAAATGGGGAGAATGAGAGACACGTTTGCATTTGCTGTGCCTGCAACAGGCCATCCTGCAGATCAGCTCTCAGCTGGACCACGGTTCCCTAACACCAATTCCATTTGTTAGGATAACCAGCTTAAAATGAGTACCTCTGTTACAGAGTCTGGCCATAAGCTGCAATCGCTAACTGCCAAACTAACATATACAATATAGATGCACATAGATGCAGCTACCACACATTTTCACCTGTGCTGTTTCAGTGGCCTTTGCTTGACCAGGGACACCTTTTCAGCCCCAAAGAGCTCTACTTCTTCAGCTTCCCATGCTAGCAAAATGAAAACAAAGGCTTTCCCCATAAAATGAGTAGCAGTACCACATACTACCTTCTCTAGAGGAGGAGAAGGATGCGATGCTTAGTCCCCGCTCAGGTTAAACCATGACACATGCTGGTAAAATAATTAAATGCAAAACCATGACTACTGTTTTCTTGCATTATTCCTTCAAACCTAACAAGATTTCTGATTAAAAAGCAGTTTTTGATCCCCTGGATTATGGTTGCATTTGAAAGGAAAACCATCCCCAAAACTAAGGAGCACTATCTGCATCCTCCATGCTAACATGAAGTTGAAGTAATGCCTTATGTCCAGGATGGTGGGCCCGGTAAGTACAGCTCAGATAATAAAAAATTGTAGGTAACAGGAGCTCTGGGAAGCACAGTACTGTGACTCAAATAAACACAGACATCTGAATATGTTTCTTCTTGGCCCACATGCTGAAGATTTTAGCAAAGAATTAATTAGACATTGCTTTTTGAAATGGGCAGCCTCATGCAAAACTGCTGGAGGCAGAAGTTAGAGGTTTTCATTTCCCACCCTGTAGAAGACTACAATTCTCACTGAAAAAGTTCTAGCATGCATTAAAGAGAAACAAAGTGGCAAATCCTAAGGATTTTTTTAATAAAAGACATCTAAAATAAAAAAAAAACCATTTTAACATATCTTTGAAAAAACCTGAAACAAGAAATAATCTAATGCATTTGTATAAATACTTTTCCTCTAATCTTTATTTACAGACAATTTTATTCACAGATCACTAAGTTGTTACATCAGAGAATTAAGGTTGGTGGAGTGTGAATTCACCCACATTTCATGTGTTCTTTTAGATAAAGCTTTCTTCTGAATTCACCAAGTTTTTAAGCACACTTGAGAAACAGCCATTGTTTTAATGTTTGAACTTTTAAATTATTGATTAAGTCCACACCGACACTCAAGATTAACTGCAGTTTAATGCTATGAATGTAGGAAAGGGCATCTGTAAAACATGAGTATTACTCAAGGAATACAAGTTTGCACAGCTACGAATGAAAGAGGCAACCAGTGCAAGATAAGAAGAAGTGATTACGTTAAAGATGAAAATGTTTCAGGAAAACAAGAAGAACAAGCATTCTCTGTTGGAAAACAGAGCCAGAAGGACACTGTGCAGAGATAAAAACACCACATTGTTTGCACAACACTGTGAAATCCTTCCACAACAGCATGCTTTTACAGTTTGCATATATCCATGGTGCACACTATTTCTCAGAAACAGGTATATCTTAATGATAAACAAAAAAAAGGTGAAATTGGGTAAGTTTAGTTCTTCCACTAACACACTTTTTTTTTTTTTGAGATTTGGCCAAGGTTCTAGGATATGGAAACATCCCAGCCTGTTTAGTGCACAGGGGGCTTGGTGGGAATAGAGCCCACTCATCTGCCCACTGTTTTTTACCTTATCTGAACTTGGGATAAATTTGATCCCCTGTATATAGTATCTGCAGAAAATAGATACAAGATACAAAGGTGATAAATTGCCATCTGACATTGACTTGTACCCATTTGTACATGTCAACTTTTTATCATTTGGTAAGCATACCAAATACTTCTTTACACCAATTTCTACAGTACATTCATTTAAAAATCTCTTTTTCAAAATCAAAAATCAGTAGAAACTGTTCATGGAAAAGGAGAGAAAAAAATGCTTGAATTAATCCTATCTAAGAAAAGATTTTAGAAAGGGATACATGAATTCCTGCTGAATGCACAGCAGTACAGCATTCAGCAGTAATTTAAATCTATATTATATTTAATAAAACCACAGCGTGTTCTCTTGTCCTATTGAAACTGCATTCTACCTTACCAGGTCTGAATAATTTGTGTAAAACTGATTGCTACAGTTCTTAGTAAGAGCTCTAATTGCATTCCTGGTATAACTTAAAATGATAACCTTATCTTAATTAGTAGCATGCTACAGAAATGCTTCTGAAAGCTGTGGAGGATTAACCTGCATTTTTAAACTGAAGCCTTGGGGTTGGGTTTTTTGTGGTGTTTTGTTGTTTTTCTTTCTTTTCTAATTTCATCTCCAACACAGGAACTATTGCTAATTTATTGTAAACAAAAAAGAGAAGGGGCTGGAACAAGGGAACGCTGCCCTTTGCGGACCTAAGGGAAAGCTTCCAACTTCAGCACACACTGCAGACGTAAAAATTCTGATCAATTACAGAATAAATTAAAAAAAAAAAAGAAAACAAACAAAACCATAAACAAACAAAACCCATCACCTAAAAGAACCGACTAAAACACACCACCACCCCAAAACAAAACCAACTCAAAACATTCACACGGGCAGTGTGTTGCAGACACCCATCAACAGGGTCTCTGATGACAGAACCAAAAGTAACTACAAAGCTGCAAGTACAGCTGCCTGCCCAGCTCATCAGCTACCCAGATGCTGTCCAGCTGATGTGACTTCTGGAAGCATACATTTCACAATATGCCAAAGGAATACCATTGCTTTGTCAAGAGTCAGAAAAATTAATACTAGTTAAATTTGGTGGCAAGTGACTAAAAGCCCATTATGCAAATGCTGCTATCCTGCTCTAGCCTGAGCTTGGGGGAATATTTTTTTATTTGTTGGCTTTCTTGCTACATTTAAGCATATCCATATTGCTATTCTGTGGAAAAGTGATACAGCTTTCTAGCTAAATAAACAAATAGTAATCAGGTTTATTTAGAAAGCAACCCATCAAGCAACTCCTCACAGAAGGCAGTACTGGAACTTCACTCTGCAACAGAGTCCAAATGCTTCAAATTTTGTCATCTATTTTACCACTGTTTCTGCTACAGTTCTGCTCAGCACTAATTTTATGAGTCCCATCTTAATCCAGCAAAAATAACAAAACCAAACAAAACAATCCCCATGCCCTACTATTAATTTCCTTGGACTTCTGTGCTGTCGATCATGTACCACAGTATAACTACAGTGAGCTACCAAGCAGTAAAGGCCAGGATTAGGGTTCCAAGAAATTACTTTCTGTAGCCGTATCTTTTCCAAATTAACTCCTATTTCCAACTTTTCAGCAGCAAGGAAACATCCAGTTTTTTAGCCCGGTTCACTAGTTATATCCCAGGCCCCGTAGGGCACAGATCACTCTGAAGGCTTCTGTGTGCACCTATCTGTATGAACACAGCATGATGGGATTCTCCATGCTGTGCTGGAGCTCCACAGAGCCAATTATGGATATAGAAGCAATAAGGCAGTGTTTCAGAATCGCTGCTTAAAAATGAACACGTGCAACGTGGCACACATCCACATGTATGTGGGCATCCCTGAACACATCCCTGCACAGTCCCCTGGTATTTCACTTTTCACATGCATGTAAAATGATTAAACTCCCCCAGAAATGGTGAGACCTCTGTCAGAGCTGTAGCATTTTCCTCACTGAAGCAATACACCTCTGTAAGGTGAAACATGCATTCATTCTTTACTTTAAAGAGAATGCCCACAAAGGAAGAATCTGCATTACTTTTTTGTTCAGTATAGCCAAGAGATGCCTACAGATTTTTTACATAATTACTAAGGAGTTAGCTTTTTGATATGAGACTGATTCACATCTCAGCCTTTTCTTTAACTTTTACTGATGATATGGAGTGGAAAGAGAGGAACTGAATGAAAATCATCAGTTACCCAAGACTGCCTGCCTACTGTTTCTGCTTATGGCAATGCACGAGCAGAACAATCAGCTTTGCCTCTGGTGTGATCCCAGCCAGTCCGTTAGCTAGTCCTTATAAATCCATCCATCACCTCTATGAAAGTCACTGCCTTCCTTTTACCAAAGATAATGTATGTTATTGGGATTATACCACTGCATGTGAAGTCATTAAAGAAAGATAGACCACAATTTATGACCAAGCGTGTGGACAGCAGGGCATTATTTTAACCATAAAATCACAATCTGCAAGGAGAGTGGCCAAACCAGAGGAGCCATTAAAGACTTATAATTAACATCAATCAGTATGACACTACTGTTGACATCTTTATTACTTTAAATACACTAATCAAATACTTCTGCATTCAGATAGAAAGATTGATAGGCAGACAGGCAGAGAGAACATCCCTACAGAGAGCAATTTTAAATTATCTATTCAAAAGGTAACAAAAAATAAGCACACCAGCATAATCACATCAAAATGCAGTGCACTGACTGAAACCATTTTCACCTGGGATGGCCAAGCTTGCATATGAGATACATCAAATCTGCCCTGTAAAAATACATACCTGTATGCCTTAGCCCTGCAGACAGCTACTGACTCTCCTAAACTGAGAGAACACATATCCCATAGACATGCCCTGCTGTAGGCTATTCTGCATTAGAAAAATAAATGGAGCACTGGTCCTCACAGCACCACTCCATTTTTCATCTCCACTTTTTCCCAGACAGGAAGTCAGACAGAAGAATATCATGGTATTATTTGCATACCCACCATTGTGACTGTCAATATTATCTAATTGCATCCATGTGCAATTTCCTACCACACAGACACTAAAACACATTGTTACTGCTGCTGCTCATACAAACATTTCAGTAGTAAGGAACAAGAAGGTGTTTCACTTCTCAGGCAAGAAGTTCTTGTACCTTACTGGATACCTTTTTGAGGAGCAGCTCCTTTCTCCACAGAACATTGGCTTTGACATTCAAGAAAGGAGAATTGAACGAGTACCAGGAATCAAATAAATGCACGCCAGCTCTTTTCAGAAAACATGTTGTTTTGGAAGGAATCAAATGATGGTGCTCCCAACATCAGGTAAAGTTTTAAGAATTCCTGATTTTTTCCTATTTCTATTTTTCTATTTTCTATTATTCAAGTGGGGATGATAATAATACGTTTTTAAGAAAAAATGCATCAACTGTGCATTTATTTAGATCACATTTGGTTGTAAGTAATAGCTTATTGTAATATGGAAGTTCACTTTGGAAAGACATGCATGGTTTTCTGTCCTCTGGAAACTTAGTAGAAATAAGCATTGCTTTTGCTTATTTAAAAAAACAACCAAACAAACAAAAAAACCCCAACCAAACAAGCAAAAAAACCCCATCCCAACACAACAAAACAAAAGCAGAAACAAAAACACAAACCAAACTCTTAAAAAACCCCAAACAAACCCCAGACTACTCTACAAGTAACATGAGAGGCTTTGTGCTGTGCTTATCCTGGTGAGCACTTTTTTGGGGAGGTCAGCCTGCAGTGACTGCATGCGCAATGAGCACGAGGATCAGCAAACCTGTGTGAAAACCACGAGAAAATGGCAGCACCTTTGCCCTAACAGGCTGAGCTGCCAGGGCAGCTGAGCCACACAGCATCCCTGAGCCATCCAGCCTCCAAAGACCTGGAAAGCATCTTCTGTCAGTGATTTCACTCATCTTTCTCAGCTCCATAGCAGGGAACCGAACTCTCACATACTATGTGAAAGCCCTACAGAGCACTAACTAATGAGAAAAATGCAGTAATTTTTCTATTGAAAATCCAATTAGTTTAGGCCAATATTTATCAGATCACTTTCCTTAAAACATTTTACTTCAATTTTAAATGAGTTACACTAATTTGGGTTGGACCATCCTTCTCTAATGAAACTGCCAGGCCTTTCAGATGCTTTAATTCATTTCCAAACACAGTGGAGCCCCATAAAACAAGCAGAAAGAGGCTGCTCAATGTATGTGGGGTTGCAGTGCATTAAAACAAACTAATGCATCGAGTGACAAAACATAATGAATGCTTTTACAGGGGGAGGAACTGAGACTGAGGTCTGAAAGGACACATTGCAAACCGGGCAGCCAGCCATCTGTCCACCAGGATCTCCTTTGCGTCCTGCTGGAAAAGCAGCTTCTGCATCAGAGGTCTGCCCAGCTCCCCACCGTCCACTTGAGACATTCCCGGCTGCCGTCGTTTACTGACTCAGTGGGAACACACATCCCCTAATCCGAGCAGAGGATTGCGAAAGAGCCTCCCATTACTTGTTTAATTACTACGACCTTATCATCTGTGGAGAGCAGCACGAACGAGCAGGTAGCCACAGAAGGCTGAGCGGCGGTGAGCCAGCAGCAGGGCCGGCCGTATCAAAGGCCGCGCGGTGCGTCCGTAAGCGAGCAGCTGGCGGCAAACAGGAGTCATGCGCAGGGGAAATGACAGCCGTCAGGGTGCAGCCGCTTCCTGCGCCCCGCTTTCGGCCTCTGCCAGAACCAAAACAATGCTTCCATCTGGGCAAACATCCTCAGCGACAAAGGGGAAGGGTACGACTCACAGCGGCATTGTTCGCAAACATCCAGCTCGCTCAGCATCCCAGTCCAAAAGGGGCTGACACTGTATTTTCCACAGATACATTTACATAATAAATAGTACAAGCACCAGGTATGGCGTGGTCACCAGCATGCACAACACTGCACACTGCTGCGTATCCAGGTTCTCCACACTGATTTTTGTGTACATTAGGCTTGTTTTGGGCAATCATCTATGAACAAAAACTTTGAAAATGCTTCTGCTTTGACAGCGGGGCCCAAATAGCCAGGTGAGAAGCACTGGGACTGAGAGAATAGGGAACTTGTGAAGGTGGATGTTACAGTGGAACAGAAAACATCAAAAGGAAAAGTGACTATGTGGAAAGCAGGTAAAGCTGGGAGAAAGAAGAGATAGCCAGAGCAGTGTTAGAATGAGGAATATCAGGGATCCTGTAATATTTTCATTAATTGCATATTCATCTCCTACTTGTGTTTACATTTATGTTCATTGAGCATACACCAGTAGTTCCTCAGATTTAAGTTTTTCATTGCCACAAGGTGTACATGCTACATTCTCTTCATCTTTTGTTACCCTACACAGTCAGCCCAGGAACAATCTTTCCCTGCCAAAGATACAGTTTCCAGCAGAATCTGGATGAAATTCTGCCCCTTATCCAACTCTTCCTTTTTACCTGAGGTCACTGAATGCCCTTTATCCATAAATCCTACATTTTTTACCTGCTCACAGGAGATTTTAGGATGCTTGTAAGTACAAGGTGGCAGCATAAGAGGCCTTGCAGAAATGCAAGGTATTCATGTGACGTGTTTTCTAGCCTGTGTGCTTTCTAGTATGTTTTGAGTGTTGACCTGACAAACCAGGAAAATGTATGGAAAAAATTATTTCTTGCATGACACCCTCTTTCTTCCTCTCTCACAGTTCCCTTCCACCCTCCATGCCCCTCCACATTGCAATGCACATCACTGCTGTCAGAGCAGCATGAAAATGTATGCAGGTACAACACCGGCCTTTTACAACTGTCTGAGCCAAAGGTATTAATCATCAGCTGGGATTTGAAAATCATAACCAGGAGACAGCAGTCGAGACAGCTCTGCAGCATAATGACTAAATATGCAGAGCAACGTGGAAGAGGAGAACACACTCTGTGTCTTTTAGTCTCTGTGCAATTGAGAGGTATGTTAATAAGCATGTTCATTTGAATGGCTTTTATTGTAACAATAATTTTCTTGCTCCGCTGGATTTTTTTATTATATTCCTTAGAGTAATAACATTAATCACGGCACTGCTACATGGCACTGTCAAAGAAAAAGCATATCCTGAGTGAGCCTGCCTCTCACAGAACCACTAGTGAATGCTTCAAGATTTATTGTGGGCCTTGAGATCACATATTCCCCACACAGGCACACATGCACACACACACACACGCACACACGCACACTTTTTCATAAATGATTAGATAGCATAGGCATGGGGGAGGAGAAAAACTACTTCTTTAACTTAAAGGTTTATGCCAACATTTAATGCAATCAGTTGAATAATAGGACTCTCCATAAGATAACGTTCCTTTGAATAATACATGGGCTAGAAAGACTATATTTAAATGAAAATGCATGAGCTGGGTTTTTAGTCACTTTGTGTGACAGCAGCAAAGGTAAATTTTCATCAGGTCTTCCTTTGAGGTAGTGTATGTGCACAGAGCACGTGGTGAGCTTTCACCTCAAATGCAGGTACAAGACCTTGCAGAAATGGTATCACAATCCCTGCATCTGCACCACCAGCACTCTTTGGCCAACAACAGTTCCAGAGTGTCCACACACCCCAACACATAAGCACATGCTTGAAACTTCTGAAGTTCAGACGGAATAAGCACGTAAGAAAAGTTGGCTTTCGGAAACACAAACCACAGCTCCCAGCACACAAGCCCCAAAGGCCAGTGCTGTTGTGAGCCCACCAGCCAGAGCCCAGGAAGGCTGACGGGTGCTCATCCCAGCCACTGCCTGTGCCTCACTGGAGCGAGTGCTGGAGCAGTGACCTGGGAGAGTTCAGCGCTGGGAACTGCTCTGGCAGCCTCGCCCTGTCCTCGCGTTACCCCTCGGGCTTGCCAGCAATGATGACAGCTTTGCTCCCTTTGAACTGTCTGACGGAGCACGAGGGCTGACTTCAGCTGGCTCCTGTGCAAGGCAGAGCGCGCCGTGCCTGCACCACAAAAATCTATGGGAGCTCAGCTATTGACTTCAAGGGCTGCAGCACCAAGTCCCTTGGAGCAACTCCTTGTATAACCGTCTTGAGAAACAGTCTGTGGTTTCCTTTAAGAGCCATTAGAGAGCTTTACATAGTTTTATGTCTAGAACTTAAAATGCTGGTATCTTAATACAAACCCAAAACTTAATCACAGAATACATTTGATATTTATCCATGGCTAAAACTTGCTCAATTAAACTATTCCAACAAACATGACAAATATTATGCAGCACAATAACACTCAGCTGAGGACAGCATGTATGCCTCCAAGCAGAGCAAAACATACATCTTAAAAATTAACAGCCTCTTGAGATATGCAAATACCTTAATTCCATGTTGTTGTCCAAATAGTTGTTACAACGCGAGCTCTTTTATGGGTTATTTCATATTTACAAGGGTCACAGTACTGCTTACTGATTTAAAGGCAGAGTCAACATGTTTTTCTTCCCCTTAATTTCTATTTTGTTCCAGCTCTGCTTATTCTAGTCTGTTGCACTTGGCATTAGGAGCTGCGACAATTGTTTCTCATATGAACTGCAGTTTACACATTTGCAGTTCTCTTCCCTTGTAATACTCTTAACAGCTACCTTGGAAAAAAGAAAATGTAGCTTATTGACTTAATGTCACTTGTTCCAACACCATCACTGCGGGATAAAAATAAAAACTCCAAACCCTAGGTGTCTTCATTTTAGCATCTGGAAAACATGTGCGTTAGGAAGTTTACACATATTCCAGAAACGATAAACAAACACCGCCAAGTTCTGTCACTGGCCTACAGTAAAAGCCAGCAAAGAAGAAAAAAACTCCCATGCTTTAAATCCCAACTATCCCATGTAACTCAGGCTTTGAATATTTAATAGTAAGCAAAACTGTATCTCTACATCTATACCTTTGCACAATAGCAAATTCAGTAACTTATTGCTAATAAAATATATCCCATTTGTCATATTTATTTATAAAATACCAATTATATGTACAAAAGCCTGGAGCTTAAAACTGAAGCTGCTCATGATGCTTATGAAACTGAGGGCTAAATGTGCTCCAAAGCAATGGAATAGTTTGCCAAACTCAGCCGGCCACTCTGCCCCTCCCTACTTGGAAAAAGGCTTATGTGGGGGAAAAAGGGCCTTAACTCTGCCTAGAGATATGTTGCAAGGGATTGATAAGCTTTGGGATTTGTTTTTCTTTTTTAAAATGCTATTTTAAACTTCAATTTTTTTTCTTCTTCTATGGGCAGTTTGTTGGGACTTTTCAGTTTGTTGGTTTTTATCTCCTGCCTAAAACAATAAAACTGTAATTTCTTGAGACTCTTCTTCAGTAACTAGAACAGCCAACAAGAAAACCTTTTTCTATCTCACTGTTAAGAATAGAGGTGGTATGCTGTTGTGGTTGGGCTTTCTAAATTCTCATTTTAATTATTTTTATATTGTTGTGGTCAAGATACAATGCCTGATTAGTGCAGGCAGAACGTACGTTACGTGCTGCTAAATCCATTCAAGCAACAGCCTTCTGGTAGTGATGGCATAGTTATGTTATATAGTTATGTTTCTTATCTGCTGGCTGCTCCATTTCTGTATATATAGCACCACGTGAACTATGAAGAGATCTGTAAGTTTTATTACATGCACATTGCCATGATATTTACATCCTGCATGAAAAGAGGGAGAACAGCAAATGTGGTACGCGGCCATGAGTTAGGAGCAGGAGCTCGTCTCTGGTTAGGCAAAGGCCACTGTATTAATCACCTCTTGTAAGGACTATGATAGCCTGGGAACCAGCTGCTTCTCTTTATGAAGTCTCACAGATATTAGGGAGAGAAGTAATATTGGAGACTCTCATGGAGAGTGGGTTGGGTTTAAAGCAGAATAAGACACTGCCCTGGTGGAAATAAATATGAGAATAAATCAAACCCGATATAAACATTACCTGTATGCTGACTGTATTTACTCACCATTCCAGCCACTCCCCACGGGCCAAGGGCACCCCTGTAACAGCCTGACCCTGAGCATGCCAAACAAGCCTTGGCACAAGCCCAGCTTCACAAGTCTACATTTCTTGTCTGAGAAATTCAACATGCACTCGTATCAAGAGGATGAAGAGGACCTAAGGAGCAGGGTTAGATGGCTGCAGTGTTCACATACACATCCGAAGGCTCAGTTTACCCAGTCCCAAGTGGAGGTACTAGAATTTCTAAACGCTGGCTGCAATGTGCTGGCAATGGCTGCTGCCAGTGGCTGCCCACAGGCATTACACAAAGACCAGCCAAGCCCCATAGCTCCTCTCGTGGAAGACAGACAACAAGTAATTAAGCAAGTTAACCACAGGGTTTCAAAAGGGAAGCCCCCACCTCATTACACTCCTGGAATGCAGGTATGGTCTTGTTTCACTATGTCATTTATATGTTGCAATAGCTGGCTTGTGACATTTCCATTCCTTTCGGAAGCAGTTGATCACAAGCCGTGTGTTAAGTGGCCTCGTGACTATGGCAGTAAGTGGCAACAAGTAGAAATTTTTATACAATCCACTTCAGAAAAAGAAGTCTCATTTTGCACCCAGAGACATTAGCTCGAATAATTCAGGAAAACAAATGTCCTCTTTTTATCACGAACCATAGTTCCTAGACAAGTGAAAAAAAATTCTCAAGAGTGACATTACAAGAAAGAAACTTTTAAAAAGTTAAAATTTCAACCCAAACTCAAGAGCTATAGTCTAGATCTGGCAAAAGTTGTCTTCCACTTTTCTGCCCCAGCTCTTTTGGAGCAAAAAAGAGATTTCTTTTGCAAACAAAGCAAAAGTTTACTTTGCAAACACAAATACTTGTTGAAAGTGCTTTGCCTCAGTCAGTGGTATGCTTTTCAGTTTTTCACAGGCAGTTTTTACAACACCATTTATACCCTTGACCTTGGCCTGAAAAAAAAATATAGACCATAGCCATCCAAGTAGCCTATAAACTCTGCTAACCAACTTTACAGCTTTTAAATCCTATTATGCTCCCTTATACAGTTTAAAGCCCCTCTGAGGCATTTATCCCCATGAATATACTTGTGTAACGCACGGAAGGTATAAGGATTTGTCTGGAGAAGAATTTGGTTCTGTAGTCACCTTGCAAGTTCCCTACATGTCAGGTCAGAAATTTGACATGCCAAGTAAAATCAAAATCCTGGTATTTCAGCAATAATAAATCTAGGAATTATACTGACCAATATACTGTTTTCTTAGGTCTGTTGGTTGATAACACATAAACACCACAATATGATGTGTTCACAGAGATTCCTTACACCTTTCTCATTGGTGGGGAGGTTAGAAAATAGACATATCACCTGAATTTACTATGATGAGATCTGCTTTCACATCACATACCTAAAAAACCCTACTCAAGGTCTATTGTTCCACAAGCACGTGCAGTAAGAGTGATTTTTAAACAAAAATCAGTTGGGGGCCCTTTACAAAAAAATCTAAATTCCACTGATTTTACTGGGGATGGGTGGGGAGAAGTTCCATGAGTGTTTCATGGTGTCTCAGTAAAGATAGCAAACTGGGCTTAATAAACTCTCTTCATTTTAAGTTGTTTTTTTCTTTTAAAGAGCTAATAACTTCAAAACTAATACAAGAATAACCTAGTCCACCTCTGGGTTCAGCAGTTCCAATGTGCATGTATGTACCTTAGTAAGCGTGTCCTGGTTTAATTATTAAACAAAATTAGTTCTTATTTAGCTTTAACATTTGACAACTAAACCTTTTCTGATGGGAGCACTTTTATATCAGACTATGCTTTTTCTATTTTCTAAACATTCTGGTTCACTAAGTAAATGTAAATAACACAACCGTAAGTAGCAGAAAGGAACACATAGTCATTAACAGCATAAATACCAGAGCATAAATTAAATATAGCCAGTTCTAAAATGTAAATAGACAGCAAAATGGTTCTTCAAAGAGCTGAAAGCATAAGCTTTCTCTTATTGGTAACATGTTATATTTATCATAGGTACTGCTTCTTGATTATATGGTGTGTTACGGAATTCATATGCATAGACATATGTAATATTTCTTGATGAAACTCCCAAACTCGGCAAACTGAATATAACAGGAGTTTGTAAGACATCACCAACTCATAAAGAGAAAATGGTGTGTTAAGTTCACGTACCAATTAAACCAGAAGACTAAAAAACTTGCTTACACAAAGTGTAGCTTGAAAAGAGCATCCTAAGCACCCAAGTCTTACAGCCACTGTTGCTGGGGGAAAGAACTGAGTTAGGGTTACCTGGGATAGATACTACAGACAAGCTGCATTACCATACACACTTTGGTATTTATACTCAACTTGGAAAGTTAACTCAGGAAAAGTTAATGTGGAGCAAGGTCATCACAAAGCTTTTCCCAAGAAAAGTCACAGACCATGGGGAAAAGTGCCCTGGCCTGCCTGCCTGAGCTTCCAAGTAGCTGGGACTTTCTTCAGAGCTCACTTTCTTGCAGAATTATTCCCAAGCTTACTCTGAATTACTACTCATCTTTTGCAACAATAGGCTTAGCACTTACCACTTACATTAGATTTACAAATACAAATAATTATATACTGATGATGATGATGATGATGATGATGATTGTTGTTATTTCACCATAAGTGTTTTTCTATTGTCTGTCTTTGAATGAGAAGTGTATGTGGTTTGCAGACCGCTCTGGTGGAGGTGTACTGCTGTGTCAGGCAACACATCGACAGAACATTATGCAAGGAATAACCAGATTCCATGCTGAAACCAAAATTTTGGACTACCAAAAAAAAAAAACTAGCATAGTGGCAAGAGTCACAGCAACAGGTTAATCTATCCCAATCCCAGAGAGGGGGAGCTCTATAGTGAGGAGAACTATAATGTATCCAAAAAAAAAAAAAAAAAAAAGCCTCGTAAGAGATAACGGCAAGAAACTTTGCTAAAGACATTGAAACTGTAAGGAAATCATGACTTTGTAACACAAAATGCAACTTAGAAATTTTCAGAAAAGACAAACAACTGTTTCCAGATCCTTTTGGTTGATAAATGAACTTCAGACAAAAACTGTGGCCTGAATTTAATGCAAAAAACATTCATTTAAATTATCTTGTATAGACAAATCAGCCTTTTCAGAATGATTTTGCTTAGCCTAAAACACATGTAAAACAAAATGCAAAATTTATCGCTGATCTGTAGCTTTGATCAAAGACGAAGTAGTGGGGCTGCTGCTGAGGTTGTGTGCCTTTAAATCTTTGGTGCTGATGTAAAAGTATGTGCTCGCCAGTCTGATGTTTTTAATAATTGTCAGCACAGTGTCATTGGACTTATATACATCTTGATGAGAAAGTACTAAAACAGGAACTCTGCTTCTGCTTCTTAATCTGTTGTACTCGCATCAAAGCCAGGCCCTATATAAACAGGAAACTGGAATGGGCCTGATAATGTATCACCCACAGGACAGAAGATTTAAAGGAGACTGGGCAGACAGAGCTACAGCCACTTTTGCATTGTCACTGATAAAACAGGCATTCCTCAGCAGATCATCGTCCTTCATGAAGCCAAGAACTATAAAGTGCTCTGCAACTGCCTAAGGTTACGTAGCTGTACCTAAAACCAAGTCTCAGTGACACTAAGCTATACCCAAGTTTTCAGCCACATTGAAGCATCAAAAGTGAAAATGTCAAAAGAACCTGAAGTCCCATTCCCAAAGTGACTCAATTCCATCAACTTTGGTTTTGATACCTGTCATCCAAATAATGCATTTGCTTTTGAACATTTAATCTCTGGCCTGCTAGATGTCCAATAAGATTCCAAGACTGAGTGTCTGTAAACAACTAACTAGTGGGACCAAGAAATGAATCTTGTAAGCACTCATCTCTTGCTATTTTTTTTTTAATTTGCTAATATGAACAGTTGTAAATTTTTTTTCTAAACAGCAAACACTTTAGTTGTGGCTTAAAACAAGCCTACAGGAAAATACCACGCAAGAAAGAGCACAATGCCCTCAATTTTAAACTATGTTATTGGGCCGAGTGGACTGCCAGCAATGTGCACATTCCACTGCTATTTAAAGTGATCTTCCAGAGCACTGAGGGAATTCATTGGTAGGCACTAATGAAGCTATCAGGGAGGTTTATTATAACAAGTAGGGCAAAGAGTGGAAAGGAGACTAAGTTCTGCAAACCCTATGCTGGGGACCTTCAGAGGCGTGATACAACAGAGAAATGTGTGCTAGAACTCTAATCCTGAGGTCTTCCCTCTGGGTCACAGGGTCTTGACTTCTAAGGACACCAACATCCAATTCAAAGTGGAGAGAAAAAAAAACCAAAAACATAAAACATATCACTTTCTTTCTATAAGATAAAGTTAATGGCATAAATAAATAAAAGTGCATAGCATTGTTAACAGGCGTCTGGATTACCAGCATTAGAATTTCAAAAGATTACAGATACTGTGCTGTTGTGACTGAGATTAATTGCACACCTAACCAGGCAGTAATATCTTTAACCAGCTCACAAAGTCATGTTAGAGTAAAAAACACAAAGCAAAGGAGCTTATGGGCACAAAGACATTTCCCAAAATATCAAACAAAACTCTACAGATGTGGTGTGCATGTTATCGAGAAGTGAGATTTTCTTTGCTTTACATCACAGTGAGGTATTCAGTTGCTCTACAACTGTTTCTCCCCATTTCAGCTCATTAATCTGCAGTGTAAAAGCAATTGAGAGTCAGGCAAAGCCATTAGTTTTAACTAAAAGTTGAGAAGAAATACATTGGTTAGCTATTTAATGTACAGTTCCTAGATACCCGCTAATAGTACTGCATTCAATTCAAGATTAAAGTTAAGATTATTTTTCCACTCTACAGTTACTATATTTATAAATTTTGTATTTCAAAGGATCACAGGATGAGTCAGATTGGAAGGCACCACAGTTGGTCACCTGGTGCAACCTCCTGGCTCAAGCAGGGTCATCCTAGAGTACATGGCACAGGATTCTATCCAGATGGTTCTTGAATATCTCAAGTGACGGAGACTCCACAGTCTCTCTGGGCAATCTGTTCCAGTGCTCGCTCACCTGCACAGTAAAGTTCTTCCTCGTATTTAGGTGGGACTTCCTGTGCATCAGTTTCTGCCCGTTTCTTCTTGTCCTGTTGCTTAACACTGAGAAGAGCCTGGATCCATTTCTTGACACCCTCCCTTCAAATACTTATACACACTGATGAGGTCCCCTCTCAGTCACCTGTTCCTGAGGCTGAACAGGCCTAGCTCCCTCAGCCTTCCCTCAAAAGAGATGTTCCAGTCCCTTGATCATCTTTGTTGCCCCCTACTGGACCTGTTCAAGTTGCTCCATGTCTCTCTTGTACTGAGGAGCCCAGAACAGGACACAGCACTCCAGATGCACCTCACCAGGGCTGAGAAGAGGGGCAGGATCACCTCCCTTGACCTGCTGGCAATGTTCTTCCTAATGCACACCAGGATCCCTTTGGCCTTCTTGGCCACCAGGGCACTGATGGCTCATGGACAATTTGTTGTCCACCAGAACTCTCAGGTCCTTCTCCATAGAGTTGCTTTCCAGCAGGTCAGCCACTAGCCTGTGCTAGTGCTTGGGGCTATTCTTCCCCAGGGGCAAGACCCTGCACTTGCCTTTGTTGAATTTCAGAACAGTTCCTCTCTGCCCATCTCTCCAGCCCGTCGAGGTCCCTCTGAAGGGCTGCACAGCTCTCTGGGGTGTCGGCCACTCCTCACAGCTTTGGGTCGTCAGTGAACTTGTAGAGGAGGCATCTGCCCCTTCATCCAAGACACTGATGGATAAGTTATACAATACTGGGCCCTGGGGGACACCACTTGTGACAGGCCTCCAACTAGACCCTGTCACTGATCACAATCCTCTGGGATCTGCCACTCAGCCAGTTCTTAATCCAGCCCACTATCCACTCATCCAGTCCGCACTTCCAAAGTTTGCCTACGAGCATATTGTGAGAGGTAGTGTGAAAAGCCTTGCTGAAGGCAAGGTAAACAATATCCACTGTTCTCCCCTCATCCATCCAGGAAGCTCTGTCATCGTAGAAGGCAATCAGGTTGGTCAAACATCATTTAATTTTCGTGTATCCATGCTGACCATTCCTTATCACCTTCTTGTCCTCCATGTGTCCCCCAGAATGAGGTGCCTTCATTTCCAGGGATTTAGGTAAGGCTGACTGGCCAGTAGTTCCCAGGTCTTCCTTCTTGCCCTTTTTGTTTATGTTATATGAGTCCCACTCACAAACAGCTCCAGCTGTAGGTTGTAGCACACATCACAGACTGGAAAGCTAGAAAACTGAGGAATGAAAGGGTTCTTCCAACCATCTCTACTCACCTCTAACTATATCTGAACACTGATTTGCCTTTTCCTTTCTTTTTACAGTAAGGTATGTTGGTCCAGCCTTAATTTCAGCATTGTTGGATTTCCATGGGTTGCACTGTCCAAGGTTTTTAGGGCAAGTCTCGACAACGAAAGACTAAATAATCCCAAGATGTGTTCAGTTGCATGACAGGAGTCATAAACTATATTTTGTGTCTTTTCTTAAGCACATACAAAATGTTTTCTCAGCATTTTATTTAAAGATTTGTTATAAGCACAATTATTTCAAAATCCCTGTAAAAACAAGTAGAAATTTATTCCTTAATCCTGTCAATACAATAAAAGAAGAAATAAAGCAAGCCTGGTAATAGAGAACAGAATGTGATAGAATGGAGTATTTGATTCAAAACTTATCTGAAGGTTTAAGAATAGTAAATAAGTTTACTGCCTTATTTTCTCTAACTGTGACACGTATATCCTGTGTTTTCTCAGAGCACTGATGAGTCACGTAAAAATATATTGTTATTAGGTACTTGGGCTCAGCTCAAATTACTGGATCTCCTCAAAGGACAGGACAGTATCTCGGACATGTGGGCAACCATACAGTTTATCATTGACTCATATATCCTTTGGGTTTGCTCCTGTAAGACTTCAAGTACGATGTTCAATGGAAAATCCCCATATGCTTCCCTTTCACAATTTCTGTAATATTCTCCAATTATAGCAGACTAAGTAAGTCATTCACTTGCTGCTTGTCACCATTGTATCTCATCTCTTTTCTCTCATAATGTTAACTAACTAACAGCATGATGGAAAAGCCAAAAGCAATTTAACTGACCAAAATCTCTTATCCAATGTAAGACGTTATCTAAGATTAAAAGAGATCTTCTTCGGCCCTATAAATAAGAACATTTCTAGTGTCATGTACCATCAATGAATCCCTTTCTACTTCAGGAATCAGGAAGGGGAGATGGCTTTTAAAAGCATGGTCTTTTAGCACCAGAGGAGGAAGTGACTATCGCTGTTAATAAAAGTCATGTCGATAATGCTCTATGAGCAGCAAGTGTATTCAAATATTGTCCTTTGGGGGAAAAAAAAAGAGACATATTTTTTCTTTAGCTGTTCTTGCATTTATTTTGTTCATTATTGCTGCTATTCAATAACAATGCATTTGCATTGGTTTTGCTCAAAATATCCCAATTCTCAGATTTTAACATACATTATATTTTGATTTGTAAAGGGTTATTGGCATGAGCTACACTATATAAGGCAGAATTCCTTCTTTTCAGTGTATCAAATATTATAAATCAACAACAGTTATGAAATTTTCCTCAGGGCTTAAGGTATTTTACTGCCAAGACCCATTTCTCAGAAGTGTAATCAGCCCTTGGTAAGAGGCAGTGTCATCTCTTGCTTCATTTTCTCTTCTAATGTGTTTTGTATCTTCAGATAATTACAAAGGCCCTTAAACATCATTCAAATGAACAGGGAGGGGGACAGAAATATTCTTTGCAAGAAATGAATTCCAGGCTGCAGTAGGATTATTTTGTACTGATATAAAATTGCCACAAAATACTGAAGAATACACCATTGCCATGTCAATTTTGGAAATACAAAATCTGTGTGTAGCATGTATGCTGTTCCACAGTAAAATTCATGTGCACACTGGGTATGTATAATTAATGAAAACAGAGTGTGCGTTGTGAACAGTACAGGAACCGAGACACAATAAGCACAGAACAACTTGCCAGAAAAATGCTGTAACTGTATCTTTTGCAAGCAAGCAAATTATATTTTGATTTAAACCTTACTTTATTATCAGCAGTAATTCACCTGCAAAAGTCTCAGTTTTGTGACTTTCCATTTACTCATACAGCTCTAAAAGAAAAGACTGAGTTCTTCTGGTTAACACATAGGGCACAAACTTATTCATTAGACGATGAATCACTAAAAATGACAGATGCCTGGCCGAGCATCCGAGGATGGAGTTAAAGGTCTTCCCTTATTTATACACAAGTCAATGAGGAATGGTGCCATAGGCTTTATCTACACGAAGATTTAAAAGTGAGCTGTTAACACGTCTTAGCTAAAACATATGTTAAAAGTCTTTTATTATTGTGTATCTATACTTTGATGCACCTTAAGCTGATCAAAATGTAGCATGACAGGAAATGAATCTTAATCAAGGGACGAAGATGTACACTAGGGTGTGCAAACCAGAATTCTAAAGTGCATTAGTCAGAACTTCATAGCTGACTTTTTTTCTGTGTCCATCTCCAAGTGATTGACTAGAAAAAGCTATGGAGGAGAAAGTTAAGTACTATTTATGCAAATGATCAGCTAAAGTCCCCAATTTTGTTTACATCAAAGTTAAAGCAATAAGGCATCACCCCATGTTGTGTTAAGTTCAGCTACAATGCTCCCAATTATCTGTAAAGTAACCCTACCAAGAAAGAATAATAGGAGAAAAAATCCTATATATGAAGTTAAAGCATATTAAGTCAAGAAAACCAAAAAAACTCTTTCCAAGTTTGATAACACTTTAAAAAAAAGAAGTATGAAGCATTAAGAATGAAGTAAGTCCTTTGGCTCAGAAAACTGAACTATGCTTTTGAAAGCCAGACAAATAATTTAAAAATACCAAAACATCCCATATTAACCACATTTCACTTTTCTTTACTAAAATCACAACAATGAGGTTATTTGGATAACAATGACCCGTGATCTATAAATTTCCTATCCAACAGTGGTACAAGGATGGGTACTGTTTGCGTGACTGTTAAGAAGTAATGTACAACATAATGTAGTGTATACATCAGAAGGCAAAGCAGAGATAAATCAGGGTGTAATGCAACACTGAACTAAAATGATCTGACAAATTATGGCTTCATGTTCATTACCACTGTTTTCTGTAGAGAATCAGGTATCTAACCCAGTCAAAAAAAAATTGTTTTATTAAACACACATATCCATGCATATGCCTATGTACATGTATCAATATGTGTCTCAAAACACAGGCTTTAAAAACATGAAAAATGTTAGCAGCAGGCAGACCAATCCATCTATAAAATTGTGGCTGAATTTTCACCTCCTATTGATGGAGTTGTGTTATTTACTTCAGCCTGCATAGGCTATCAGCTCTATTTCTAGTGTACACCCTTGGACTGAGACGTTCACTTACAGTGACTCAGGCAGGAGTGGGACAATTAAAAAGCGGAGGACTTATGTCAAGGGAGGTTTTTTAGTGACACATGAGTTGCAAAGAAATGCTAACACAGCAAACAAACAAGCACAAATAATTCCTCAGGTCTGGAAGTGAAAAGGAAAGCAATGCCATTCGCCTGGTGGGAAGACACATTTATTATTTCAGTATGGAATTTATTGTGGTTAATGGATGTAGACTAAGAGAAGAAAAATCAATAGAGTCATGAATGTATTCCATTTGACAGATGTGGATTCTACTCTAAGCAAGGACAGAAAAGTGGGAAACAGATTTTAATTTTTTAAAAATAGTTTGAAAAACAGTAGCAGATTATTATGAGTTTTACTCAAGGAAATTAACTAATTAACTAGAGGATATCATCAACCATAACCAGGATGGGGAAACAAAAAGCAAGGCAACTCCCCTTTCTGTAAAGAACCCTTAATCATCTTTTATTCATTCATTTTATAACACGACCTGCAGTCAGTACAAATTTACTAGCAGGATGCACTAAGGAAAAGCAAAAAACATTCTGTTTCCTCACCATTGCCCATACTTCACCTTTTCCCTATAAAGAATGAGATAACGAAAACTCACACAGTTTATGACATTCCCCTTGCAAATTCAGAACAGTAAAAGTCTGCCCTTCTTTTTGGCTTATGTGTAGTGTAATTGTCTGGCTAAGGCTCTGATTGACAAATACTGTGTTTTTTCCAGGGGAACATCAATGCAACTAGTCTCTTTTCTGAGTTCTTTGGGAGAAGCAGAACATGGGTAGAAAAATGTCAAGAGGGAATCCTAAACCTAGGCCAGGCAGTAAAACTCCCCAGGGGAAAATCATGTTTATTAAGTTACTCCTCTTGCTCAGTAAAGGTTAGCAAGCATTTCAACGAATTTCCTCTTGGGTCAAACAAAGCTGGAAAGGGATTGGATGTGATACCACCTGACAGGCCTTGATTTTCAGATGGAAGCTACAGTAGTATTTTGGACTCTCAGGTTCTGGATCTTGATTTACAATAATAAAACAACATCTCCATGATTATTTTTTTCAAACAAACTAAAAAAGTTATTTTATTTTATTTCTGAAGAAATTTACACAGAAGTTTGTCCAATGTTCCATCATTAGATGTGAATCTAGAGCAGGCTGACAATAACAACTGCCATGACAGCTGCAGCTGTGGAGTACTGCAGAAAATTGCTTCTGCTTAACCCTTAAAAGAACTAAAGCATCTACTTCTTTTTTTTCAGCCTTACAAAAGTGCATTCCTGTGAGAGGCTCATTGCGTTCCTCTTAAGGAAAATAAATCCACCGTATTTACTGAGAGATGCATTCCATAGATGAACTAGCATTTCATTAAGATGATTTTACCCCATATTGTTCTGGCACGCAGGCACTCACAAACAACATTTTCAATACTCTGCTCTTCAGATCTCATCACAATACCAAACTAGGTCACCTGGAATGATGGTGTGGCACATAAACAAATACATCAGACCCAACTTTTCCCTTTTTTAAGTACCTGATATTTACAGGTATCTTCCCTGCAAAGGAAAATTTAAGAACAAAAAAAATGTTTTCAATAGCCCGTTACCAGTAGCTGGTTCCTCAAATCAAGCTCAGGTTGACAATGAGTGACAGTGACTGTCAGTCGAGGGCTGTTCGACAGGTTTGCATCACCAAAGCTCTCATTTCTAGCTGACCAGGGCACAGATTTCCACCTCAGGGGGCTAAGGAGCTGCAGCTGGAATGGCTCTCGCACATGAACCATCTCTACCCGAGACAGGAAAGCTCCAGGTCAGGGTTGAGGTCACTCCTGTTGAGGCGGAGAGCAGCAAGACCTATTCTTAGCACACATGAGCTGACATTTGGTAAAACCGTAACAAAGACAAGGGAGTATGTGAATACTTTGCCAAGAGGCCAAGAGCCACGCCACCCTGCTAACTCATATTACAGCTACAGCTTACCTCATGTTAGTTACTGCACGTTAGCTAAGATGTAGGAAAAAATACATCCATTGTCCAGGGAAGACAAGGCAGCTGAAAATTAATGATAAAATGAACTTGCTATGACATTGGCCATATTTAATTAATTTTATGAATAAACAGCCTAACATTTCAAGGGACATCAAACTAACGTTAATGTTGAACTTACAATCAATCCATAAGAATGCAGACGCTTAACAGCTGGCATCTTGGAAAAAAAATATGTTTTGATATTGCTTTGATATTTTGCTTTCTAAAACACATCTAAAAAATTGCTTTAAATGGACAGTCGTTATCACCAATGGTATTTATTTTAGCTATCTCACTCTTGCTACTCAGGCAAACCTTGAGGGAGGGGGAAAGGGCCAGAAACAAAAAGATAAAGGAAGAACAAACAGAAGCAAAGTAAGCAATAAAATATTGAACAAGGACTACTACAGAAAATTGCCAAATATGAAATTAAATTAGTGCCAGGTACTGTTTGAGTCATCAACACAACTTAAATTCCAAGCTAGGTTCTGAAGCAAGGTCCCTGAATGAAAAAAACAATCAATTTTAATTCCTTGGCCTCCACCTGTTGTAAATAGTTGCAAAACACACACCATCTTCTTTATACCTATAACTTCTGCTGAGTTCAGTAGTTCAAGAAGTCTCATTATTGCAGCAGATAAGACAGAATTATGACTCTGGGTCTGACACAGTGGAGTGCCTCATTACACACTGTCATAGACATCACAGGATGCACCAGAGATTTCTTCGTCAAGGAGAAATAATGAGCTGTCCTGGCTCTACAGTCTTTTATAGCCTCCCAGATGTTTGCATTTATTTATTTATTTATTTATTTATTGAATTTAAAACACCCCCAAACCTGTATCAACTAAGCAATGAAAAATAAACCTTTATCAGCATAAACCTGATAAAGATCAAAATACTGAGATTGCTGACAGGGCACCGTAATGGAAATAACCTGTTTATTCAGCATTCTGTTTCGATAATATGGGATGCGTTCAGATTCCTTCCACAATTCCCTCCTCATTAACATCCTGTCCAGTTTGCTGCAGGCCATGACGTAGACTCTGATAATAGTTTTGGCATATGTTTCCTAAGGAAAGGCCCAGCCACCCTTCTCTTGAGCGGATGTAGATTGTGTTAATGCTGAAGGTGCATAAGCACCACCTCCTGCTGGGCCCAAGCCCCAGCACGCACGTGACCTGTCACTGTCACTTAATGCTAACCACTGAAAATCATGCACAGATACTACAGGCCTCCTCTATACATGGGCAATGCATGTATGTGTGTGAATATGCAGACACACACTAGGCATGCACTCAAAGCATGCAGAAGAGCTTACTGTATCTTACACTGAAAAGAAATCACTATCATCCCCTGAAATCTTACAGGAAGGGCAAAAAGTACCTCATGGAAAAGGCAAGTTCTTTCAGCTCTATCATCCCAGAGCCTCATATACAACTGCCAGTGATATAAGGCTGCTTTTTCAATTTTTAAATTGTTTTTCCCTCTAAGAGATACGCAGAAGTAGCACATGCGTCATTTTAATGCAAAACCATAACAAAGTCTTCAGCAGTGATAAGACAAAATGAGCTTCCAAACACATGAGATGCATCAATTGGCGTGCTGATCCTCAATAAGCACAACCAGAGACAAATAGTCAAACACTCCTCTTTGGCCTCTTCTACATAAGCAAATTAAACAGCACCAAGAAGCAAACCCAGACAGTAGACTTTAATTGTCTCTGCAGTTCAGTTATTAGACAAGTTCTTGGCACAGGTTTGGCAGACTCCCCAGCACCACAGGGGAAAAACACAGCCCAGAGATAAATCCTGTAAGATTGGATGTGGTCACCTTCTTTTGGAGAGTAAGAGCTGTATGACTTCATCATGGGCTGTCCGTATCCTCAGTGCCAGAGGATACTCCCAGGCAAGTTTAACTTCTTAGTTCAGACACAGTTTTTCTGTCCACTGTCAAAGCAGAGCCTTGGTTAAATACAGGTACCAAATCTCTCTCAAACATGGAACAACATCACAGCATCATTATTTCAGACTAGAATTTCATTACTTTCCCTATCTGGTGAAACAAACTATGTCTGAGCTCCATCATACAGCCCTGTGAAGAACATTTAACAGGACAGTATGTAGAACAGCAAGAATTTGCCACATCAAATGTTATCCTTACCCAGCATTCTCCAAAGATGAAGTAATAACTGACCCTGGAAATAACATCTAGAGGAATAGAAAGCTGTCAAAACTAAAATACCAAGCCTTGCCTTTTAAAAATAATTATGGATAGACAAGCATATACACATACATGCAATTCACAACATCAAAGAAACTTCTGAGCTGTTGGATGTTATGAGCACACTGCCTATGTAGGGACAGGTAATGTACTTCTGCAGGGCCTAAAATCCCCCTGAGGGAAAGGAAGATAGTTATTAAGGTCCTAAAGCAAAGTCCAGAGGATGGAGTTCCCAGCTGCTTCCACTGGGATTTCTGAAACCTGTTCACCCATGCTGCACATTCTCCCAAACAACACCCATGAGAAGAAGCCATAGTTTTACTCTGCAACAGTATCTACCATGCACTGCTGAACTAGAAGGCAGAGTAATCTGGTGACAAAAATTACAGACAGTCAACAAAGAGCCACCTAAGCTTTATATTAGACGCAAGCAAAAGGAGTGAAAAATGGAGAGCAAAGTCTGTCTCAGAATTTCACATTTTTCCAAGTCAAAAAACTCCCAGTACAATTTCTCACAGAAACCCAGCTTTCACTTGTCCATGCCTGTGTCCCTTCAAAACTGAAACTTTGACCTCTCATCTCCAACAAATAAAAGGATATCTCTCTGTACAGGTCAAAAAAAGAGGTGACTTGACTGTCTCCTTCACAAATTCTTCCTAAAGAGTTGCATATTTTCACATGCTTTCATTAAAGTAATTAAACAATGCAATAGGGCAACAGATTCTAGTAAAGTTGCCAATATTGATATTACATCCTGGTCTACATTCCTAACTCATGTTTACAGTGATTTAGTGTAGCATCAATACTAAACACAGCCAAAGTACAAATTGTCTCACTGTTGCTCCATTCTTCACTCAGTCATCCCCCTTTCCTCGCCTCGCCCTTCACATGGCAGGTGAATGTGCATTGCAAAACTTATTTTGACAGAGACAGGCCAAGAGCTATAATCTAGAGCACAAAACCTTCCTAGAAAAACAAGCAGGATGGGCATTTTTTCCTAGTATTATCCATCTCAACGGGGTTCTGAGGGCTGTTGATTTTGGTTTGTTTTTCCTAAAGCCCCATTTCATATAAACCCGTGTTTGGCAACACTCTCACTGCTGACTTTTCTTAAAATGGCCATAGATTATCCCCAAAAGTGAAGCTCTTTTCAAGGAAAATGGTTGTTCCCTCATATCCATAATTTAGAAAGGAAATATGAGAACACAGACAGGAAGGAAAGTATAGGAAGCTACAAAGGCAAAAATGTGTAAACTATAAGTAAAGAGTCTATCTATAAATTCTAGATAGAAGTAAAACTCCTTATTTCAAAATACGCCTCTCACAGAAGTACATGTATTTTATTGGACAATATTAACCTGCCCTTTGCAATACTGGACTCTAAGGAATTATAACTGGGAAATGTATTTTAGATACGATGCAATATATACTCAGAAGCCAAAAAGGTAAAATATTAAAGTGGGTTAACTGCAAAGCATGGTAAAGATTTGGCCTACTTTCCCCTCCATGCGTGTTGCAGCATCTCTGAGGTGGCACAAAAAACCTAGTGTCGAAAGCCAGCCATGAGAAATGTCACTCATCGATGACTGTTTTGGTTACATTTCCCATCACCAAGCAGACAGGAAATGTTCTCAGGCTCAAAAACAGGCAAACAGAAGCCATAGTTAAAAGTAGACTCCTTTTTCCCTTCCCCTGCTGCACACTATTAATCGGAAAGACCAGAAGCCGTATGGGGATTGAGTTATTATCCAGCTACTTATTGCCTTCAGGTGGCTCCAAATTAAAAAGAAAGATTGTCAGCAGATGTACCCATCTACTCTGCCCCTTCTTCATATGGCTACAACATTATTACATTTACACCCATCTGCACACTGTAGCCAAAGGTGTGCCAGTATTTCACAATCCAACCTTTTTTTTATTCTCCCTCCCTTAGGAACTCTGAGGTCAATAGTCGAGTTAAAAAAAAAATCACACTGTGCTTCAACACCACAATTTTTTTTTTTTTTTTAAGGGATGATCCAGAGATTTATTTCCTTGAGCTGCTGCACCTGGAATGCAGTTATGGCATAGATATCTCCCCAAGAGCTCTGTCATCTCCCACATCAGCCATCTTTGCTGTAAGCACTGCAGTACCATGCCTCTGTTCTCTTGGCATCAAATGCATTTTCACTTTTATGGGTCCTAACGTCCCACCAGTCTTAAAGGAATTTTCAAAGGAAGCAGCTACTAAAATGAACAAGTCTTCCAGAAGTTTAATTACATCTATCACTGTATCTTCTTTTTCACACTTAAGACTGTAGGTGGAATTACTGGTCAGGCAGCAGGTTATCACTAGCAGTAAATTGGCTACTTGAACAAACTAGGTACATAGAGCAAACAATAATAATAATTATCAACACCCTCTGTCATTTTCTTTTTTATTTGTGGATATCTGGACAGTAAGAAAAAAAGAGCTGTTGTTCGTAAACAAAATTTTCGTATCAGATATATGCACAGAAAATCACCACAGATCTCTTCAAATGTAATGTTTTACATATATTAAACATATTAAATTCTCAATATCTCACAAAATAATTGATGGTGCAAACGTGGTCTACGCTAACACTCGTTGGTAATTCATAGTGATGAATTACCAGATGATCAGAGGGCTGGAACACCTCTCCTGTGAAGAAGGGCTGAGAGTTGGGGCTGTTCAGCCCAGAGAAGAGATCTTTTTGCAGCCTTCCAATACCTTAAGGGCACTTATAAAAAGAAGGGAGAGAGACTTTTTATACAGGCAGATAGTGACAGGACAAGGGACAGTAATTTCAAACTGAAAGAGGGCAGGTTTAATTAGGTATTAGGAAGAAATTATTTGCTGCAAGGGTGGTGAGGCACTGGCACAGGTTGCCTAGAAAAGCTGTTGATGCCCCATCCATCGAAGTGTTCAAGGCCAGGTTGGATGGGGCCCTGAGCAACCTGGTTTAGTGAAAGGTGTCCCTGCCCATGGCAGGTGGGTTGGGACGAGATGATCTTTAAGGTCCTTTCCAACCCTAACCATTCTATGCTTCCATTTCATATCCACTTTACAACATGAAAAAATTGTGTACACATCTACAGGTGTAGCATCTCAAACTCACGAACTCATTGCCTTACTTAGGTTTTCATAACCTTGTGGGCTAATTTGCAAGAGCAGTAAAATGCAAAAAAGCAAGCACTCAAAATACATCCAGAACACTAACTTCGGGACATCTGAGTGTAACCTTTTCTCTGTTCACTCATACAAGCACAGAGATTCATCACCAATAACTGGTAAGACTGACATTTAGAAGCATGGTCAAAATTTCAGAATTTTTTTTGCCATGTGTGTATTTGAATTATTTGATATTTTCTTAATGCAAATAATGAGAATTGTTTTCTGCCTTCTGTTTTTTTTTCCTAGCTGTACCTTGGTGGAAACACTTCAAAATATTGTGTTTCTTCTACCACAGAAAAAAAAATTCTTTGTGCAGAAAGAAATAAAGGTAGTACTAAAGATTGTATCACTCGTTGTTCATTTCACAATGCAACCAGAACTATGCTACAGGGAAGTGAAGCTGAAGGTTAAATTTAGGGATACAGCAGGAGAACCTTTCAGCTGCAAATATTGATGCAGCTTCCTCTTGAACACAAACTAGAGATGACTTCATAAATACCAAAATATTATTTTTAACTATGTGAGAAACAACTTAAATACAAAAAACCATGTCAGTATTACTTCCAAGCTGCACCAGTTGCTCTTATTCTTTTAAATCTACTTTGAAACACTCTCCTCCAGGCTCAATTATTCAGTCCCCCATTTTGAAGCATCCTTAAAAATCACTCGGTGCAATTGAAGAAGGTCCATGTTCTCCATCAGAAGTGTCCTTACACTAATAAGGGCTCTGAATGGATTTGGAAGGCACTATCCAAGTCGACATGCACTTTACAGTAACACAGGCTTAGTTCCTGCTAGTATTACATGAAATTACTCCAGGGCCCAGGAATGCACTTATGCGCTCAGGTTTCCCCACACATGTGAATGCATTCAGATACCTTTATTCTGAAATCCTCTTAGAGGACTTCAACAATTCATTTAAAAGGCTTGTCGAGATTTTCTGGTTTTCAATACACTTCAATCTCCCTAGTGATTATAATCGGCCCCAAAGCACACAGCTATGCTCGTAGCATTGCTAAATCCCACTCGCCAACTGCAAGCTTTTTATCCTAACATGAAGCCTAAAGAACAGGTACCTATATTTTGCACATGGGTTGGAAATTTTCAAGAAAATTTCCAAACATAGTTTGATGTTAACAAGACAAAAATATATCTCTATATATATAAGCATGTTAATATTGTGAGTCCAGAATATGTTTCTAATATCCTTTTTAAAACTCATAAAATTAAAATCTTACTGCTACACTTCTTGTCTTTGAATAGCATTCCCTTTCTAAACTGTCATTGTCATTAAAATTAAATTAAACATTTACAACATGTTTTTAGAGACACAAGGAAACTATTTATGCACACACTTTCATAGCATGCACTCCGCAAAGAAAAATTGGAAAAGGCAGTATGATTCAATTTCATCATAACAACATTTAGTAATTAATAAAAGGCACCCTCTGGATTCAAATACAACTTTATGCAGTCATTTTTCACTTTAAATAAGAAGCACTACTACAATATAAATTCAGCACTTTTACACAAAGGTAAAGACAAGATGCAATTTGTGCCACAATATGAAATGCAACTATTAACAACATTATCATGTACAGTTCAGCAAATGCTAGCACTCTTGGATCTTTGGTGCACATCATCATTCCAAATCACAGAATCCTAAAACAGTTGTGGTTGTAAGAGTCCCTAAAGATCACCTAGTTCCAACACCCCTGCCATGGGCAAGGGCACTTTCCACTAGACCAGGTCGCTCAAAGACCCATTCAACATGAATGTTGACAGAGATGAAGCATCTACCACCTCTCTGGCCAACTTGTTCCACTGTCTCATCATTCTCATAAAAAAATTTCTTCCCTAATACCTAATCTAAACCCACCCTCCTTCAGTTTGAAGCCATTCACTCTTGTCCATCCACTACAGGCCCTTGTACAAGGTCCCTCTCCAGCTCTCTTGCAGACTCCCGTTAGGTACTGGAAGGCTGCTCTAAGGTCGCCCCAGAGCTTTCTCCAGACGGAACAACCCCAACTCTTTCAGTCTGTCTTCATAGGTGTTCCAGCCCTCTGATCATATGTGTGTTTCCCTCTGCACTTGCTCAAACAGGTCTGTATCCTTCTTATGCTGGGAATCCCAGAGCTGCGTGCAGCACTCCAGGTGGGGTCTCACCAGAGCAGAGGAGAGGGACAGAATCACCTCCTTTAATCTGCTGTCCACACTTCTGTAGATGCAATCAGAATACGGTTGGCTTTCTGGGCTGCATGCACACATTGCTGGCTCATGTTGAGCTTCCTGTCAATGGACACTCCCAAGTACTGTTCCTCAGGGCTGGTCTCAATCCGTTCTCCAATCACTTAGCCTGTATTTGTGTCTGGTATTGCCCCGGTCCAGGTGGGGGACCTTACACTTGGCCTTGTTTAACTTTGAGGTTAGCAAAGGCCCACCTCTTAAGCTGGTCAAGGCCCCTGTGGATGGCACCCCTTCCCTCCAGCATGTTGACTGCACTGTACAGTTTGGTGTTGTCAGCAAACTTGCTGATGGTGCTGCAATCCCACTGTCCATGTCACTGACAAAGATGTTAAACAGTGCTGGCCCCAATACCAACTCCTGAAGAACACCATTCATCACTGTCCTCCACTTGGACATTGAGACATTGATTGCAACACTTTGAGTGGAATCATCCAGCCAATTCCCTACCCACCACGTGATCCATCCATCAAATCTGTGCCTTTCCAATTTAGAGACGATGATGTTATGTGGAATTGTGAAATGCTTTGGTAGATTACATCAGCTGCTCTTCCCTTATCCACCAATACGGTAACCCGGTCACAAAAGGCCACCAAGTTTGTCTGGCATGATTTGCCCTTAGTCAAGCCATGCTGGCTGTCACCAGTCACCTCTTTATTTTCCACATGACTTAGCACAGTTTCCAGGAGGATCCTTCCCACGATCTTGCCAGGCACTGAGGTAAGATTGACTCTCCTGAAGTTCCTCAGGCTCAGGTCTCCCTTTTTTCCCTTTTGTTTCCCCTTTTCCAGTCAGTGACAACTTCACTGGACTGCCATGGCTTTTCAAATATGATGACCGTTTGCAATAATTTGTTTGCAAATTTGGAAATTTTTCAGGCCCTTTTAAACCCCTTCCCTGTCTCTCGTTGAAGTTACTCTGGTCCTATACTTTGAAATTAATGGACTAAAACAGATAATTGGGTATGGGAGGTGATGGTAGAATGAACAGATACTGGGTGCAAAAGGTGACTGATGAGCTGAAGCAGTGGTCATCCTGTGGCACATCTGGGCCCACGAGGTCCTGCAGTACAATTAGATGTTTTAGAGATACTACTATATTCTCTTCCTAAAGCATGTATTTGCCACAGAACTAAGGCTGAGAAAACCAAAGATATTGAAGCGTCATCGTTGGACAGGACCTCTCAAGGCAATCTTACCCCAGTACTCCAGTGACCCGCAATTCAGTGATCCTGAGTTGGCCCTTTGGTAGCCCTAGGTCCTCCTCCCAGAAAAACTTCTGTTGAGGATATGTTGCCTATCGTACCTTCCTCCCTGCTGCAACACAGCCTCTGCACCAGGGGATTAGATGAGCTGCTTGAATTCCTGAGCTTCACAAGGGGAGGGGGAGCTGTCCAGAAATGGTTGTCTCGTGGGTCTCTCAGAGGAAAGGGGGAGTAAAAGCCCCACTGATGAGTCAGTTGTTTCTTCTTACTGACAATATGCAATATTCCTATAAATCCGTCATCTGCAGGACAAGACAATTACCTGAAGAACTAAAATGTACTCTCAGGTCATGAGCAAGGCTGAGATATCTAGGCAATATCAGAGGCACAATTACCTACGGAGAGGAAGCAGCCAGAAAGGGCATGATAAGTACCAACAATTTGCTTATATAACAACAGGGGACAGAGAGCCATATATCTTGAGCAAAATAGCATCTCACTTCTTCGAAGAAATTGAACTATAATCTCAGCTGACAAAATACAAACTTCAGAGTATTATTTTAGCATGAGGAATAATCTTACTGCCAGCTTTGCTTCTGTGTTGTGTCTGCCTCGCTTTCCAGTTGCTCTGGTCAGCTGTTCAGAGATGCTCAGGCAGAACCTGTTTGAGCAGGGACTGGAAAGACTCCTGTGATAAAACTGGTGTGAAGTATAGGTCTGTGTTCATTGCCTCCTGTGGAAGTAACAGAATTAATTATTGAGCTGTTCATGGCCTTTGAACCTTAAGGGTTATGATCTGAACAAGAATACACCCTGTCCCTAAGTTCACTGAAGTGCACATGCTGAAGCTATGAGGCTAATTCCCTTCCATAAAGGCAATCAAAACACCCTGATGGCACCTGGTGAACATTAAAGGCAGCTTTGGTTTCAAAGTCAGAAGCCCTTGGGAAAAACAGAGGTCACATTTGTCAGGTCACTCTTTGCTCTCCAAACATTGCTTTCCTCCTTTCTTTTTTTATGTTTTCATTAACACTACCAAGCCTGACAAATATTTTCCTTCTTTTTTCATTTTCTTCTCCCTCTCTCCCTGTCCCCCTTGATTTCTTCCACCATCTGTACCAGTCTGTTCTACCCTTACCCTGTGAAAATTTGATTAAGAGAGTGAGCTCATTTGTATGGTAAAGTAGCAAACCAGTGCTGGTAAAGCCGAGCACGCTGCATCTGTTTTATAACCATCACATGGTCGTTCTCCCGTGCTTCAGCCTGTCAGTCAACATCCATGCAATGTTATCTGATTGCATAGAAAGCAATTCCTGTACCTTAAAGCGCAGCCACCACTACCCATGTGGCTCCTGAGTGTGAAACAAGCAGGGAACAGCTTTTCTAGGAAAAGCAAAAAAACACTGACACTGAAGCAGCTGGTCTAGGAGTTTGTTTTCAAGAGAGGTTATTGGCAGAAAAGAAAAGTAAAGGAGTGGGGGAAGAGAGACTTCTCCCTACAGGGAGATTCTTCTCAACAGTTCAGTGGTGGTTGAGTTCACATCCTAAGCCAGAAACACTCAGATCTCTTTCACAGATGTCACGCCAACCAAAACTTATGTAACATAGCTGAAGATGGTCTCGTTATCCATGTAAGCTACACTCGTGACAATACTCGTTTATACACTTGCTAAGTCATTACATTTCATCACTAAATAAAACAGTGTTTCAAAGCTGGAAATACCTTGTAGAAGTCAGAATTGCTCTACTGCATCTAACAACTCTGCACAGCAGAACTGAAGCCACCTCCTTTCATGGGTCTAGGCATCTATGCCTATTATTATCTGTTGGTGAAATGGAACAGCATGAACACTGTTGGCATGGCAATATAGGGGGAATTTGCTCCCAAGTAGGCCCTTACCCTGTAATTTTATATGTCTGTGAATACACCTAATCAGGAAGGCTACAGTATTCTAATGGATGAAAAAGTGCTTTTTTTTCCTTAGAAAAGATTGCTATAGTGATTAACACCACTCCTTCTGAAAATCCTGCTATCTCTTGCTTACATGTAAAGATAAAATAATTGAATAAGCCCTTTAATTTAAATTCTCTGAGTTTCTTCATACACTTGTTCATAAGCAAGGTTTAGACTGCAGCTGGAAGGATGGTACGCATGCATCCTGTCCTCCAGGCTCTGAGAGGGTAGACTGCTACAGGCAGGTTGAAACATACCTTAAATGTAATTTGTGGAGATATTTAACTTTTGAGATCCCACCCAAATAATGGAGACATCATTCTGCCAACAATCTTAAGAGCATGCCCAGGACTAGAGGCACCTACCATCTCCACGGTCCTTGGATCTCCTCCTCTGCCCACTGGCATATGTTACAATAATTTGATCCAATATACTACATCTGCTTAGCAAAATAAGGGCTAATACAGATATCCTATAGAAATCACCAGAAGCTGACACTGAATTCCTCTCTCATATGTGCTCATACAACCCAGAGACACGGTATCGAATTCCCAGGGGCAAATTAAGCCAGTGATGCCCTTCCACGCTTACCTGGGCACAGACTCAAGTGCAGAGTATTTTCACTATGTACAGTCAATTTATTTACAGGTAGGTGTTGGTACACTACAAAACATTGAGATACCAAAATAAAAAGGGCTGAGTAGGGTGAGTCTGCATTTATTCTGGGTTCACCTTTTAGAAAACAAAAACAAGGGGAACTATCAGTGCTTAAAAAAACCCACCATTAAATGGACATGAGAGCAGTAGATTTGCAAGAACTTTTCCCCACAGCACAGCATCTGTCTGTCCTTCAAAAACTATCCAAAGTTTTGGTCATGACTGATCTAGCCAACTCTTCTTTTGGCTGGACACAGCCTTGGTTTTCCCTCTCTCCCTCTGTTTATAACTGGTTGACACCTTAAAGAGCATGGCATTTTGCAGGGGGTGTTACATGGCGATCTGCAATGTCTTCTAAAATCATTCTCTTCATTCTTCTTTCCATCTGTTCTACCCCAAAGCACCTGTGAGAGAAAAGGATGGTTACAGGTGGTCTGAGTGTTGGAGCTGTACGTTTTGCACCACAGACTACAATTTATTTCAGGAGGTACACCTGAGGTACACAGAACATGGGCCAGGCATTGGTGGTTGCCCCATGGCAATGTGACAGCCCTCTGATGTCACCGTGAGCTCACACACCTGCCCCAGCGGTGCCAGGGGCTGAGGGTTTTCCCTGATTGATGTGTGCAACTGTTCACGGAGCTGTGTGGGTGGAGGATGTGGGCTGGCCCTGGCACCACACCGACCTGAACTTCCCTCTGACGTTGCACAAAGAGACAGACCAAGACTCATACCTGCCCACCCACGCAGACAAGCCAGCAGATATAAAAATACTTGACCTTAAAAAACAGCACACAATCTCTCCATTTTAATTTTTTCCCCCTTTCTCACCAGCACCAGCTCCGCAGACTCGAAATCAAGTTACACACACAAACAGTGTTGGCCTGTTGCCTTCACCACATTCGCTGCCACACTCCTATGGCCACCCTCCTAGAAACACCCTCAGATATTTCTAACTTCCCACTTCTCTATTTAATTCCAAAAATAAAAAAGGGGAGGTGGGGAAGAAAAAAAGAAAAAAAAATTGCACTTCTCTCTGTATGAAAAGTACGAGTTTGGCTTAAGAAAGTATCTATAAAGTACAGAAGGACCAACTTCTCAAGTTTACAAAAACAACCACTTCTACCACATATGCTCACCTGTCTCCTGTAAGGAAATTCACTGCTCAGAAACCTGATATTCCACATGCTCTAATTAAGGAAAAAGGAAATAGCTTTCAGTCTCTTGTGCAAGGGCCAATGAACATAAGTCAAACACTCACCTAAAACCATGAAAACACTTTGAAAAGAAGTAAAACAAACATTCTGCTAATTTCCCAGATGTATTTCCAGCAATGTTTCTGATATAAAGGCAATGGGTAGGAAAGAGGAAAAGAATTTAGTGATGTGGAAGACATACCTTCATAATCCATCCTCAGCCCATTTTATGTATTTGTGATGGAGGGATTTGTTCCTCCTTGCTTTAGCAGGGCTCCCAGGGTGACACAAAATGGATGGTGTCACACCTCAAAAAAGCTGCTTTCTGAGAAGCATTGTGTGGTTGTCTGGTCACACTTACTTCTGTAGCACCTCTTAAATGCTCAGGTAAAGTTAGCAAGAGTCAAGGGATACACAGCCCAGTAAGTCTTCCTTTACATTCTGAAGTTTCAGGAAGGAAGTATTCCTCCTCCAAGTGTTTAGGAAATGCCAAGACTTCCTTCACATTGAAAAAACTCTGTCTGTGGTGTAACCTTGTTATTTCGTTTGCTTCCAGCCAGCTTAGTGATGGTGAGTATTCATCACATTTGTACCAAAGAAGGAAAAAAAAAGGCGCTAGCCAGAAAAATAATTCACGTGCACATTTCCAGTTCCACTGAGCATCACAGTCATCCACCCAAGTCTGGCCCCTTTGAGCTCACCAACAGTGCTGAAAGAAGGCAGGTTCTGAAATTAGGGATTGCGACCAAGGGTTGTTCATTAAACAAGACAGCTATATTTTTTTCCAAATCTAGAGACATCTAAGAACACACTTAAGTTTTTCAATGTGAATGCATTTCATTTTATTTGGGCCAGTAAAATTGAAAAGGAAACAGTGACAGGAAAGGCATTACTAGTACAGAGATAAAACCTGAGCACTGTCACTTCTGATGCCAAGAGATGGCCACGCATTCTTGGGCCCCTTCTGCCTCAGAGTCAGCTACGACAACAACTGAGATGCAAAGGTACAAGTAAGAAATGTAACTCTTCTTATCTATTATATTCCACCAATGTTACATCAGTGTAAGACATGCTGTTCTTTAGATGCGAATGCTGTGGGAGATCTAGCCCCTTCCACCTTGTTTTGCAAATTACAAGGCACCTTCAAAAACAAAGTAAATGCTAGCTTCCTTTCTCAGTGTGTTTTATTTGTTGATCACTTCCTGGGAAAGTGCTAAACACTTCTGTTGAAAAGCACTGATCTGAAAATACTTTACTGCTATGGGCTATGTTACACTCCAGAAAAAGAAAAGAACTCTGGAATCCTTAGAGGTTGTGCCTATGCAATATCTTCAGAGAAACTGCAATGTTTTTGCACCTTTATGTATCTTAGCACTGTTCACAGAAAAATAGACATAATTCTGTCTGGATTAAAATTATGTTGAGAACAAATCAATTATTATCATATATATTATTATTATTATCATTAGCAGTACTAAACCAATTTTTATACAGCACCTTTTTATTCACAGAACTCATCTTGCTTATTGTCCTCATTTTACAAATGTAAGACCTCGGGAACTTTGAGATGAAGTTTCTTTATTAAGGTCATACAACATGCCACTGACAGACCCTGGGACACAGCACAGGCTCTGCAATCCTTCCAGATGGTAGGCAAAAAAGCTAGATACCCTGCTTTTTTCCTTCTTTTAATTTCCGTCTCTGCCTCTGTGTATTTTGATCTGCCTCATTCAGCATTTAACACAGCACTGCTTCAAATCCTGGCTTTCCAGGAACACAACTGCTTTTTTCTCTAGAACTGCCCTGCTTTGTGCAACACCGAGCATCTACATGTACAAACACAATCCACCTCAATTTGTGCCTGAAGAGTTATCCTCCCCCTGCTATCCCAAGTACCACTGGAGTGTATATTTGGAAGAATGAGACTAAAAGTTATTCAAAAATTTGAGATACTACCCTATCTTTTTTTCTGGCAGGGTAAAAACATTACCTACTATTGCAGTTTCTCTCCTGGTCAGAGTGCATAATGCCAAAATCATATCTACAAAAGTAGCATTTTCTAAATCATTTGTATTTGTCGTGTATCCATTCTCCCCCTAACACAGCAGCACCTTTGCCTCTCACCCTCAGCTGATCTAAAAAATGCAGTCTTAGAACTGACAAAAGACAGCAAACATGTCAAAAAAAAAAAAATTCCAAGCCACAAAGAGCTACACGTTTCAGGAATAATAAAAAAGCCCACAGTCATTCCTCAATGGCAGATGTTATCAGTTGAATGTCATAACCATCTTTTTTCCCCCCACCTCCATTTCATCTTGAATACCTGGGACTGCCAGAACTCCCTTTAACAGAGCAGAAATTTCCCTGCCAGCTACAGCTGTTGAAAACATGAGCCAACCAGTCCAGCACAGCTGGATGAATTATAGTATCTTATAACTAATTCAAGGACCTTCAGCTACCAGCTACACATCTTTTCACTGCAGAGGTACCTCTACAAATGGAAAAGTACAAGTCTGGCCTCCTGCAACTCGACTGAAGCAAGCAGGAAAAAGCATCCTTTAGTTCCACAAAAAAGTTCTATAATTTGCAGCATGAGCTCCACAAGGTCTTTGCGTTACATTGCATTGTCTTTTTCCTGCCCTTGCAAAGTTTCCCACGCCCGACAGCAACTCCAAATTATGAGACCCCAATATGTTGACACAAATGAGTGAAAGATGATTGAGTGGATGCAGTAACCAGTGCCCCCAGCATGCCCAGCCCTACACAACCTCTTCCTAAGCCAGGTGTTTTCCTTTGCGTGGAAAAATGTCATCAAGCTGGAGCAGCAAACACTGTGGTGTTTCACCTTGTGGCTAATAGCAGAAGGTTTTCCTGTAGTTGGGAATTCAAAGCAAAGGGTCTGAAAAGCAGGAGATCTGCCTATAGTTTGCTGAACTTTCATTTTCGAGATAAAATGTAAAAGTTTCCTCATCTATTCATCTACTAAAAAAAAATCAACCAACTCAAGTTCCTGCATAACTGCAATAGCTAGTACTTTGGAAGTACTTCTCTAAAGTTTCATTGTGCGTTTTCTGACAATTAGCACAATAAATCAGTTACAAGTTTTTTCAGACTCAGAAATAAGTATCAGCTATTCAGACACTTATCTCTAATTACTGGTGGCAGGACAATAAACACCATGTGAATTGTCTTGCTAAGCAAAAACCAAATGGAATTGATGAAATAATTATCTTACATCAAACACATAGTCAGTTTCCAGCTCATCTTCCTGTTCATGTCTCCGCACACTCTCAACCCAGAAGAAATCTCATCTTTTAAGTAAGTAAACAAACACATAAAGGCACCAACTAAATTAGAAAATCCATGCAGTCGACAGATCTCATCATTTCTTTCTTCTCTTTTTTTTTCCAAAGCATTTCCTTTCCAAACTGAATTTAATTTATTTGAAAAAATTTAAGCACAGAGTATCTTGAACTCTCTGGAGGAGGCAAGTTGCTCAGTTATGACTATGCTACTCCATAGGCCTGGTTTTAATTTGACTTAAACCAATTTATTAGTTTGATTTAAAGCAAACACAGAAACCTGATAAGAGTGGATGCCACAGTACTAAATGTCTTACTATTAAAACAGCAAATATAAATGCATTTTAAAGAAAAAGAACTCTCCTGTCTTGAGCTAAATGCAACGTATAAAGAGTTAAATTTACAACAATAAACCATTACCTTTTTTTTTTCCCCCCACAGGCAAGACCTTGTAATTAACCCTCAAGGAAAATCATCAACTTCCACATTGCTCAGTTTTCTGTCCTTGAGACATTTATGGCAAAAATAAGCCCTGTGAGGCCCCACAGAGCAGAAACGCCCAAGTGCAGGTGTGTCTGTGCATATTTGTCTATTTTTTTTTCAACATTTCCACCCTGTGGCTGCTTATCTAGACCGCCCTCTCCTTTCTATATTAATCTCTGTTTATTCTCCTGTTTGGCAGCGAGAAAAACACTCACACACTCCTGTTTATGGTCCTCTGGATCCCGCCTAGTTGCTGTGCTTTGACTCAACAAATTTCAGGAAAGTCAGTGCTGAGAAGAAATGTGCAACTTCCCAGCCACATCGCTCTGGAAGGAAATGAGCTGTGCTCTGTAGGGAAAAGGAAATTGCTTTGGAAGTCTAGACCGAACCCTTCCTTTTCCATCCCTCCTCCTGTTTCCCCCTTGAATATATTTAAGACAAAACAAAAGGAAGCTGAAGAATGGACAAGAATTATTGGGCAGAGTTTCCATCTCTGTGTGTAATAAAAACACAGGTGGATGCAGATTTAAACACTGGCGAAACATCAGCTAGAGGAAAGGTAGGAGAGACACAGCACTGCAGAAGCACCTCAGAGACAAGGGTGTTGGCAGCATGTGGTATAGCAAAATGGGAATGAGCAATGTGGTGAAAGGCAATATACTGCAGGCAGCCACTCTGATCCTCCTCCCAGGCTGGGTTTGTCTTTAGAATGCAGTACTGCAGCTGCTGATCTAGTTGCCTAGGATTGTGATAGTGAGAGGGAAAAGGCAGCAAGGTATTTAGTAAATTGCCTCTGTTCCCCCAAACTGAAGACAGAGTAAGAAAAGCAGGTGTGAAATAGGATTGGAAGTGCAGAGAAGCTTGAAACAATCAAATGTACTCAGGTGAATTTCAGAAGAAGCCCATGGAGACTCTATGAACAAAGATACAGGTCAGACAGTTTGACCAACAAGGCCTCAATTTGGCAGGGAAGGCCAGCAATAAAAATAATGAAACAAAAATATTAGGAGTAAAATATATAAATATATTATAAAAGAAAATAAAGAAATCAACAGTTAAGCTTGGTACTATTTGATTCAACTGTGGACCAGAAAACACAAAAGCAAGCCAAGAGAATTTTCCTGGTTCAAAGAGCAAAAGAGTGACCAAGGGAATAGACAAAAAAGTTTCTAGGTAGAGAGGAAAAATTATCAAGGTGGAAAAAAAGTCTGACTGTAAATTTAAAAATGTTAAATTTTATGGCACAGGAATTTTTAAAACAAATCTGCACAAAGAGCACCAAGGAAAGTAATACTGTGAAGGAGAAAGCAAGAAAATACAGGTGCCTGTGGGCATTTAAACTAAACTGCAGCATGGACAAGCACCAAGTTTCACTAGCTTCCTTTATTTCCTGCTTAAATGAAAGGATATCTTTTGTTTGAGTTTGTTTGGTTTTGATAAGAAGCAACAAAAGGGGAAAGAGTGGGAAACCAATCCATCACGAAATTCTTCTGGTGCGCACCTTGGGAATTTTGCACAATCTGAGTACTCTGAATTCCTGCTGGAGAGATTCACTGCAGCTTATGTGACCTTCCCCCAAACACACATGTAGGAAAAGGAAACCAGAGATACATCAAGAGAACAGTGGGGCTGCAAGATCACAACTTTCTTGTACCCAAGGTCAGAGCTCAGGCATTGCCCTTGGTCTGTCGTCTCACAGAGATGCAAACCAATACACACGGCAGCACTCTCAGCGCTTTCTGTCCCACTCCCTACGGACAAAAAATGAAAAGAAAACACTTTGAACCACACTTTAGCCCCTGCTGGCACACGTCTCTGTGTGGAGCAGAGGAGAGGAAAGGGAAGCAGTGATGGGACAACGTATCTGCCAAGAGTTCACAGGGAGGAGTGCTGAAAATGCCTGGTAAAAATCACACCACTCATATCCTGAGATTATACTGGCCTACAGCATGTGCTGGAGCTTAATGTTAGGTTTATTAGTTGTGCTACTTTCCAGTCAAAAAGAGAAAAAAAAAAAAAGGAGAGAAGGGTTTGATTTTGTTTTGTTTCCGACCAAGTGCAGGAAAGAAATTTTATTCCTTAAGGAAAGTTTGCAAGAGTGGGAATGAATGTGAGGATTGTATGTCTGAATCATCCTGTTAAATCCCTAAATCCCACACCATGTGGAGTTCAGATAATGTTTTCAGCTAGGAAACTTCTAAAAAAAATAATTTAAATTTCTTTTTTAAAAGGAAAAACAAAAACAAAACAAAACAAAAAAAAAACCAACAAAAAAATAAAGAAGTGGTTTAGAGTTCCTCCCTTTCTAAATCACAGTTGGACCCAGAAAGACCAGTTTTGTTTTTAAACAAAGTCAGCAAATTGCCCCTAAGCTGGTCAATTCCAGTAATTGGCATCAGAGTAATAACAGTCACTCAGTCGGTTTCCCCTTTGCCAGACCAAAAATAACCATTCAGCCAAATTCTTCCCAAAAGTGTTTATTTCAGCTGAAGCAAGTACAGTTAGGTTGCAGACACATCTTTCTCACAGTTGGAAAATGAGCACCTCTATACATAGCATTGTTTCCACCCCCCTCACTGTATACCCAGAGTTACCACTAGACATATTAGAGAAATAACTAAAAGCATCTCCTCCCTCCCTTTCTTGTTAGGAAGAACAGCAACTGAATTACTTTTATCAGATGCTGCCTGCAAAATATAGCCTTTGTGTTGTTTACAGCATGCTTTAAATGCACTACAGGAAAAATACCCATTTACCCTACAATCATAGGAAAGTTATGGTGATTACAGGGACTAATAAATCAATATAACAGCACCTGTCATATTTATTTGAGGCAAGGTACATAGTTTCATCCACCTAAAAAGCATAAAATCATCAAAATCACGGTAAGTTTTCCAGATGTTAAGTCAAAGTACTCCTAGTGAACCAACTTGGACATGCCAAGTGGTAGCCACAACATTATTTAGTGTACTCACAGCACAAAGAGCCTGAAGTGCAGAGGTAGTGTGAAGCTTGATCTGCACAGTCCTTCCAAGACACCCCATCACCAGGACACTGAGGATGTTGCTGAGAGCCAGGACTGTACAGCAGTATTGGCCTTGACAGCTGGTAAAGAGTGATCCATCTGAATCTCCTAAGAGAACAGAGACATTACTTACAAGAGATTTGAACAACAGTAATTTAGAACCATTAAAAACAAGTATTTCACACCACTGTGACTACTCATGTCCCCTCCCAGTCCTTCCAGTCTTCAAGAACAGGAGAATCACATCTCAGTTTCATCCCAATAGATATAAACCAGCATTTTTCCCAGAGCCCAGAGCTTGGAAAGGAAATTGGTGCCAAGGCTGGGCATAGGAGAATAACATGGAGTTCACAGACATAACTGCTTCACAACTTTTGAAAAATTTAGCTGAGTGAGGCTACTGGAACAACAACATCAACTGAAAGGAGCAGCTGAAAACATTTTTTCTGCCCATGGTCACTCAGTATGAGACAGTGGAAGGAAACAACAAGGAGTCATCTTGACATGGGATGGAGCAAAATCTGAAGGCATACTGGATATAAACCCCAAGAGATAAAGGCCAGAGTAAGCTACTGATGAATCTTGATGAAGTCACATCCAAAAGGAATTGATCTTTAAACTCTGGACTCCAAAATACAACACACTTCTTGATTACATAGCTTTAAGTTAGCTTTAAAAATGTAGCAGGAAACTAAACATTTCCATTTGTTAAAATTCCTCTTCTAAAAATGGATAACATGGCCACACAGTTTCAATACAAATGAGACAATATGGTAGCTGTTGTCGCATCTACAGAACTGCATTTGTGTAGACACGTATGTACGTGTATGCACACAGTATAAGCCGATTCTATCTACACACAAACTATATAAGGCTTGTTTCAGACCTGAGAAACGGCCTGTGGTTCCAAAAGATGTTTTTCTCCATTAGTTCATCTAATAGAAGACATTTCCTCTCGGATCCACATGGTGTTACACACACTACTACCATTGTAGTGGTATCTGCAAACATACAACACACGCTTATTCCCCTCTCCTTTTCAATTGTTTGACCTACGTCAGTCGATTGAAAATAATTACTCAGTACCAACTCATAAAAATACAGTATCTACGCCAAAAAAAAAGCAAACAAGTAAGGTGTTCTTCTTACTAACCCACTTGGCTTCCTAAATAGCACTTTAAAAAATATGTATTTAATTTCCCTGAAAACAAAACAGTAGTATTTATGTTTTGTACATAAGCAAAGGATAAAACCTTCACAATGCAACTCTCTAAAGCCCCATAATTTACACTCTGGTGTCATAAACTAGCAATAAAATATTTTAGAGATAGCCATAAAATTGTGATCCAAGTTCTTTCTTTTCAAAATCTCTGCTTCAACTCAGCTGTTAGAGTCTGAGCAGGATTATTTACATTCAATCAGTGGCAAAGTTCACATGTAGTCTGAACTGTTCCAAAGTGTGCCCGTTTTCTGATGGAGCCTCCCAGCTCAGGCTCACCCCTGTGCCTGGAAGGGGCTGGACATTTTGCTGCAAATGCTTTCACCTAAAGAGGCGTCTATCACTGAACCCAAAATGCTCCATTTGAAATAACATGGAAGTTTGGGGCAAGGCAAAGAAAGGCAGGGCTCTCACTGAACTTTCATGTGTATTTGTGGTGGGCTGTGATGGATGTGGAATTTGGGAGCTGGTCTTGTAGCAGGGTTTGTCTCAGCTCTTGGGATTTCACTGATTCCATAGCCTGCACCTCTGAAGTGATGGAGCACTGCACCAACTAAATCCAAAATTTCCCCCACATATCTGAAACACGATAATCTGTGAAATCTTCAAGTCTTACCCATGAACAGATCCAGTGGATCTGAGGGTGTAAACCAGAGGCAGATCTCCTAGAATCTGACTCCTGCCTTACCATTTGGGCTGCCAGAAGCCATTATCCCTAGGCCCAGAGGTGTCCAGGGCTGCTAGCACCAGCTCCATGGGCATGGATGACATCCCAGTGCCTCAACAGGACGTGCTGTGCCTGTCTTACAGGCTGTGATCCAATTCCAGCTACTTCTAGACAGTCTCTGTACAGGAGATGTGTTTGTTTTGGCTCTCTCATTTTAAGTTTCAGGTCCAAATAATAAATTAAAAATACCACTCCAACTCAAATCAGACAGAAAACAAAAGTTGAAAACATACAAGTAAGGTGTCACACACACCAGAGAGCTTATGTCAACTTGTTCTCTAACAGGACAAAGTAAATAAGAGGAAGTATGGAACAATCCACATTCATAGGATGCTTCACCAGAAATCAAAAGTTGCTTTAAAAGTTACTTGAGGTTTAAATCTACACTCATTGCAGTCAGCTGGAACTTCACATTTTAGTAGTGGGGATATACGAAGATGAGACATTGCAGAAGATGAAGCAGTGAGCTCTGACAATTCAACATACTAATACAGAAAATACCAAGCCTAGATCTCATAGTAAGGTGTTTAGAACCAATCCACAAGGAGCAGAGTGGTTATGTTTATAAATAACTCACAATCAGTGAGAGGTTTTCTGATTCTGCTGTTGGCCCACTGAACTGGAGCAAAGACTTTTGCCTATTACTGCAATGATTTATCAGTAGGGTATTACAATAAGTGAGTGGGTGTCATACAACAGAAAATAAGCATGGGAAAGCGGTAGACATTGTTACATAAAATGCTGAGGCAAAAGCTTGAATTTTGGTCCTCCTAATACTCATTCCTTTACCTGACCACAGGAAGCAGGCTACAAAACACAACTTTGTCCAGTAAGAAATATTACAGTCAGGAAGTGCATAACAATTCAATTACTCTCATTGCTACTTCCTTCAAAGAATAAATTCATTTTAACAAATACATATATCTTTTCATCATTTCCAGACGACTAAGGTTGTGTCATTTCTTTAATTTATTTTAAAGTTACAAAAATGTAAACAGTCTGCTAGCATTTCCTTGACAAGACAAGCATCAGTGATGACCAGATAGAGATTTTAAAAGGTTTTCCTGCATGCTTCACAGTCACATGGTGTGGTTTTGTTTTTCAGTTGTAGGCTTTACTCAGCTTGGAAATCAGCATAGTCAGTATTTCAAGATAGTCAAGATTCCTGGAAACCTCTAAGAACCATAACATGTCAGGCCCTGATTTGGGAATGTGCCTACCTGTTTAACCTCAAGAACAAGACCTCACATCTTCATTACACAAAACTTTAATCAAGCATTTAACTTAACATATATTGAAGTGCTGTGCTGAATGAGGAAGGATCTGGACCTTTTTAAAGAGCAGCGTTGTTAATTGACTGCAAAGATGTTATATCCTGCAACTAGGCTCTTAATGAGCCGTGCCTGCTGGCAAGCAGCTCTGATAGCACACAGCAGCCAGCTGGTCCTCAGCAGCAGGGCATGGGGATTGCTGCATTACTCACAGGGTAATGAGTACATACACCCCTCTCTCAAATAACTGCTGGACAGGTTGCTGCTTGCTCCAAATATGCTGGTTCCTGTGCATACCTGGCCACTAGTCACTATAATTGAAAAAAAAAAATCTCCTTTTTAGAGTCATCTATAATACAATACTGAAGTGATTTACATAAATGGTGGAAGAATATATAAGGCAATAAAACATCTTTTACAGCTGGTTAAGCACTGAAACAAAGCTGAGACATTTGATAACTGCAGGAGGGTTGCTGGTGAGTATATTCAAATGCAGTGAACACTCACAAAATAAAAGGAGATAAAAAAATCAAATCTCATGCTTGTTTCCTTCATGTTGTCTCATCTTTCAGAGCTGCACAGAATTATAGCAGCCACTTCTCTCAGACTTTCTGCAGAAGCTGGTACCAAGGACGTGCAGTTTGGGCACAAACTGAACAAAGAAAGGTTTTGAAAAATGTAAATATGTTTGAGGATGGGTAAGCAAATAATTGATCAAAGCCACATCCTTAGTGGAAAAGGAATTCTATGATTAGGAAGTACGTTTCCAAAATATTTGCTTCAGTATCTTCAGCAACCTAACTTTGAAAAGCTGAGGAGATCGCACTCAGCCATGACACAGGCATGTGCAAATCATTTGAATTCAAAGAAGTTAAACCCACTACAGCAGCTCTAAATTCATCCTAAGTGTGGAATTACCCATTTTGTGCATGTAAATGTTACCATCTATCATTACAGATATTATTCTGAGAAGCTAAATTGCCTGCTTAAGAAAAGTGCTCCATGGTGTCAGTGAAAACTTTGGCGGTGTTCATCAAGGGAACGTTTGCTGTTTCTAGCCTGTAATTCTTCTCTTGTCATAGGCTACCATATTACAGAGCGTGAAAGTAAAACAATCTTGAAATAATGCAGCTCCTTTAGGCTAGTCCAGATTTAAATCAAGCTTCTCACACCATTCTCAAATAAAAAGCAAAATTAGAGGAATTTAAGCAAAACTTCATTTACTTTTATTTTAATTGTAACAGAATCAACTTAACACCTTTATTCCTTCTTCTTTTTCCCACAACTCTTTATACAACTTTCTTAGGTCACATTTTTATTGTGTGTACCCTCTGTGTTCTCTCCATACACTGCTCTCTGCTTTTGCATGGAGTCAAACAATATGGGCCCTCACTTTCAGCTGGAACTTTTATAAAGCGTTGTCATACAAATGAAAGAAAATATTTTAGCATCTTAATCTGGTTATTGTTTCTTCTGCTCCAACTAGCATTCCTGCTTACTTTGGATGGGTAATTGGTCTGTAGTCTCAAGTTACAAAATTTTACATGACTTAAATAAAATGCAGAGGATAGTTTTAAAAAAAAAAAAAGTTTTGGGCACATACTGTGTGAAAATACTTTTTCAAACTGTTCTGAAAACCATGGGCCAAATAGTGGAGTCACTGTTACTAATAATTTACAATATATCTCTGATGGAGAAGGTTATCTTCAACGCTTTCAGCTGCTGTAGAATAGTTAGATTCAGCACAAACTGTACCATTTTGACAGGCTTCTGTTACCTTATTTGTGGCATCTTGAATAAGGCCATTGCTATTTATAATAAATAATTTCCTGTTTGAAGAATCCTTGAAGAAATCCACAACTAATGGAACACATCAGAAGACTCTCAGATTTGACATGATCTTCTTTTGTCCACTTTGGGAGTTGCTTTGGATACATTGTCGGAATCTCTTAACTAATGTGACAAGGAAGCATATGTTCTTTTAATGTCACTTTATTCAAAACTGTAAATCAAGTTTCCTTTTCTTCTTTACGATTTTCAGCAGTAGTTTGCATCACAGAAGAGCAGCGTAGCTTTCTGGTTCTTCCACCATCTCCAGAGTCCTGTAAATGACATCTGAAGGATGGAAAGAGTGTCAGCTCTTCTATCACCACAATATTTGGATTCCTACTCATACATTCAAACAAATTCTGAGAGACTTAATTTAAACCAAGCCTGAGTACTTGTGGTTTTCTTAGTCCGCAACCAACTTCCAGGACTTCCAGTTTGCAAAAGTCATCGGAACATTAATAACGTTTCTCCCTTGAATCACAGATACTCCACTCCCATTTATCCATCTTCCTGTAAACACATTTTTTGCTTCAACAGAAAGCATATACATCCTACACATCTAAGCAGCACAATTACAGTACTTCAAACCCACCTTTAATCAAAGCTATAGTGTCCAGACTATTTTTATACACAGCTACCACAAGTGCCTTTTTTAGTTGTAGTGGGGAACTCTGCATTTTTTACACATCCCTTTCTGCTTATCAATGAATAATATATCTCTGTGTAATTAACCTTCCCATACACCTAATACCCAGGACTTAGAAATGACAGACACAGATAAGGCATGATGGAAGTAGGTCATTCTGGCATGACAGTGTTTACATAATGTCCCCATTTAAACCTGATCCCCAGGTTTACCAACATGCTTCCCTTCTTCCTCTGCCCAGAAGGATCCAAATCTGGAGTAGCCTGTCCAATTCCAGCATGTTTAAAAAGCATCTGCTCTTTTCTGCATTTGCTTATTTTAGGCTACCAATAAATTCCTCCTAATGTAATGCTTCCTCTGTCCTTCTCTACTCCCACCATCTCCTTTCCTACAGGTTGTTTTTCCCTCACTGAGATTCCAGTGGGTCTTGTGCACAGAACTGTAGACATACATTGATTTAAACACAGAAGTACAGAAGTACTTGGGAGTGGATAAAGTGTTACAAAGAGATGATTGTAAAGCTACCAGTATTTCAAGCAAGGCTTTTTTTTCTTTAATTCCCTCCTCCACCACAGTGGACCCCATAAAACAAGTGTCCCCTTTCTCCCTCATCCAGCCTGATTCTGTGCTGCTCTCTCTCTTGACATTACTGCAAGTCTCATGACTCGAAGACGCAGTTCCCAAAGAGAAATGCTCAAATGAGAATGTCATGACCAGTTGACCACAAATGCTACCATTATTCATCGTTAGGCTGAATTATTCCTGCCCACCATGGATCACATCATTATGCAAAGGCATGAGCTAAGAATATGGGAAAAGACTGGCAAAAGGCCTCTTTAAGAAGCATGCCAAATTTCACCAATTCATTTAAAGAACAAAGCGTGTCTATCAAGGTAATCTTTATATATTCAGAATACTTTAATGTTAAAAGAAGTCCAGGTGTTTATTTCTGAAATTCCATGCACACATTTCCCTGACTTATGTTTTCAAAAGAGGGGACTAGATATTATAACAACATCAACATATAAAAAGATACAGCTGTTTTTTCCATAGCTTCATACACTACTGCGGTCTTTTCTCTTGGCAGAAACATTTTAAAAGCTGCAAGACCAGAAACAAAGTTGACTTTCAGATTTTTTTTTACTTCTTTTTTTTGTTTTTAACTTGGACATTGTCAGACTCATGTTTAGAAGGAATATTTAATTTTTTGTCAGTCCACGTCCTTTTTCTAGGCTCTACACAGAGAAGTAAGTTTATAATTCAAAAAAGTATGTACTAACAAAATAAATGAAGGAAAACCTCCTCAAGGGAAGACTTCTTTTAAATTGGACAGGACACTAATCAAAGAGAAAATGACAGCAACCCACTTTCAGGGCACCACCACATGAAGACCCAGGTAGCAATTACACACATAAATGACAATAAGCCACACACAGCTTGAATATGCTGGAGCTGGACCCACACGGTATTGCAGCTCAATGATTTCATCTCCCTGCTGCCTGGGATCATAGGGGATGGACAGTTGTGGTAGGCTTTGGCACACATGCACAATCAGGAATGCTGCAGAACTGTCATCACCCTCACATTGTCATTAGTGACACAACTGAGGGCAAGCAGAGGAGATATGAAGGGGTACAGCAAAGAGACCACAGCTTGAGATGTGCACGTGCTGCACCTCTATGAGCAGCATCACAGGATGCTGAGAAAAAGGAGTTACAAGCATCTGGTTTACTCAAGAAATGCAGGATCTGAAATGAAGCCACCAAAGGATCCCAGTCTGTGAGCACAAACACATCATACCTGACTTCAAATTGACCAAGCACAAAGCCTCCTGAAAACACCAGACTGCTTTGCCAAGGAACAGCATTAGCAGCACAAGCTTTGCTTCTCCCCTTTCTGCCTCCATGTTCTGTGTCCTTGGCGTGTTCCCTGCAGGAAGAGGCACGGAGCAGAGTTGCTGCAGGAAACACACAGAAGGGAAGCAGCAGCAGCTACAGTGCAGCTCCCCAGCCAGCTCAAGGCTTCACCTTGCACTGGCGCTCAATTTCCCCTTGACAAGTTGTTAAACAACCACCTGACTACAGCCAGCCCCCCTCAGGGGCCAAGTCTGTTATTACACATTCATGCAAGTCAGGTTCTCAGATTTGAAAGTATTTTTATGTAATAAAAGATAAAAATAAATTTACCACACTTAGAGATTAAGTGCATATATTTTCAGATAAATACCACCTCCCAAAGAAATGGCTTAATGCTTAAAATATTTTGACAGAATGGCATGTTGCCCACAGGCCTCACAGGTTGCTTGGAAAGCAGGAGTAGAAACAAACGTATAGCAAAGGTTTTGTTAATATGTTCATCTTACCTATACCAGCTAGTTTGGCTTGATTAGCAACCTCAGGAAAAAGAGCAGGAGGCACAGAGAGGGAGAAGAACCTTTAAAGCTGCACTTATCCAAGGTTTGTATCATGCTCAGGTTTCTAACCCTTTAGCCATGCTCTAACCTTTTGCCAGTAAAACACACTCAGCAGTGTCCACAACAAAGAAACCAGACCTCTTTACAGCAGCTGAAAATGTGGTTTGCCTCCTCCATCTGCAGGCAGTATTAAGGGGCTGGGGCACTCTCCTATCTGTGCTGCATCCTCAGCACACAACAGAGGCACTGGGAAGGGGAAGAGGGGAGGAAGAGGGATCAGAAAGCAGTAGCTGCTCTCCCTAACCCAGGCACAGAAGCCATGAAAAACTGTGCACTTTGTGAAGGCAAGCAGCCTACAGCATGCCTACAAAGTAATGTTTTAGGATGGCAAAAAACTACACTGTGATGAAGCTGTTTAAAGGCCACCTGCAGGTTTAACAAATAGTGGACTTAGGGAGAGATGGAAGAAGTTGCTTATGCCAAAAGAAAGGAAAAATGTCTTGAAGAAAAAAACCCAACAAAACACTTCTCCTCCCATCCCATTTTTTTTCCCCTTCTGTAATGTTGAAAAGAAAATGCCTCACATTTGGTAATCCTGCCATAACATTCCTAGCAGGTAGGGAAAGACAAATATAGGGGAATTCCGTTTACCCCAAAGGTTGGATTTTGTTTTATTTCAGTTCACTTTAACTTTTTTTTTTTTAACCTAAGGCTTTGAACATTTTTTTTTCTTTAATGTTGCAGGAAACCCTACAGAAATCATGTCCAGGTTTAATCCCTATGCCAAGTTCTCCACCTCTGCTTCACACGCTGCTCATTCAGTGCACGCCTCACTCACCTAGAGCTCCTCCGTGCTGCCCTGCTGATACCCAGGGTGAGGGAATAAGAAATGACTCAAGCACCTCCCACTAATGTTGCAGCAGTTATTCATTTCCACTGCTATTCTGAAATCAAAATAAAACCCAAAATTAACAAACTACAGCAAGAGAGTACTATCTGAGAGCAGGACAAAATGGTGGATTTTTCATACTTCATTGGCCATTTTTGCTTCCTGCACCATTTTTTTGCTCTTCCCTTCTGCAAGAAACCATCCCTCTTCCCACTACCTCCCTCTTAGGAGGGCTTGCAAAAGACCCCAGGGCAGCCGAGTGCAGATGCCAGAGCCCAACCTTCATCCATCAGTAGCCCGTCAGTGGCCTGACCTCCATCCATCGCCAGCCAGGCTCGATGTGTGAATGAGGTTTGGTGCCAGTTTCCATGGCAATGACACCTCACACTGAGTGCACGCCGCCCATAGGGCTGGTTTTTGCACAGAGGTACACAAAACAATAGGCTAAGCTTAGGACATACAGCTAAGCTTAAGGCACGTAAGGAGGAGCCACCACCGTCACATGAAGGCAGAGCATTTCTCTTAATGTGTTCCCATGACTGCCTCTTTTTTTTCCTGCAGCAATCTGTCCTAAGCAAGCATTGAAGAGCACCAGTTTCAGCAGCTCATACATGTATGTTTCTGTATACAGTCATACATGCTTGCAGATGGGAGAGACCATGCCATCTATATATGGTCAAACAGTATTTCCAGTGACCCGTCTTTACCCTCTTATGTCTGAGAGAGTTTCTTAAGGGCTTTCCTCAGAACCACAAAGCCGGAGCTTTAATTCCTGACCTATTTCCAAAGCTCAGCGAAAGCCAGCACAGATGTATGTTCACCACAGAAACATCCTGTGATTTTGTAAAGCAATTTAAAAAAAAAATAAATCTGAAGTTGCAAGGCTAAGCACTCTGAAAGCTCTTGGATCAAAAAAGTCATTAGGAAAAAAAATAGCTATTGTTTGGTTTAATGTTTTCCATTTTAAAAGAAAGTGATTTTCATTAGACGAAAGAGCTTAATGGTTTGAACAAAAACCTAAGGGTTTCAAACCTCCAGCATGGGTGTAGCATTTGATAGCTAAACATTTCCTAAGCTTGTGGAAGAGCAGAAAACTCACACTGCACAGGACATCCTTCAGCTCCACCACGTTCCTGCCTCCCTCCTGCCAAGGGGCTTGAGACATCCCTTGGAGACATACATTCCTAAATTCAGATATGCAGCACTCTGTGCAAGAGCCCACAATACTGTACACTGCACATAAAGTTGCTCTTCTCCAAGTCCCATGTTTGCGCTGGCCACTGCTGGATCAATCATTCCCCAGAATCAGGCAATGAATTGATCCATTTTCTTGAGTCATAAAAATATTTTCCTGCCTTGATAATATTGGACTGTGAAGACCTTTTTCCAGAGCTGAATATCTTACTCAACCCTGCCAAGTAACAAACATACTATCCAGGGTTTTTTAGCTCTCTCATATAACTGTCTTCCACAAATGCCAGACATCAAAGACTAATGTTGCCTGACGAGCCATAATTGACACAATGACAACCAAGTATCTCATATCATCATATAATCTTTTTTTTAAGCTGCGTGGCAACCTTTCCAGCTATCCACATTTCCTTTAAACATTTCACTTTAAACTCAGTGAAATGAATTTTAAAATTGGCAGTTTAGTATAATGAAGCATTTGTGAGAGCTGTAATGTCTTTTTCTCATTTTGCTCCTAATCGGCTCCCATAATTTGCACTTAATTCAGATTATCAACGCACCACTATTATAAATGGGAGAAAATTGCACAGTTTGACTGTAAAAGATTAAAAATACTGCTGAAAACCTAGCAGGTAAAATATGAATGCACAAAACAATCAGAAAATTCTCACACCTGGCCCGAGAAAGTGGACATGAATATATTGAGAGTTCCCAAAACCCTTGGTCTCTTTCTTTCACATACTGTATGGAAGAGCATGCCAAACCCCAAAGAAACATTCCCACTTCAGGGGGAGGAAGTAAACCACATGCCTTCCATAAATAGCACTCTCCTCCCTTAAGTAAACCCTGTGCACTCAGCCTGTGACTATGCTACAGTTTAAATATTTTGCTAACCTTATGCTATATTTTCAGCACAGCAAAAACCAACACTGCAAAACATCTGCCCCCAAGTTATAAGTGGGAGTGCTTAAGAGGCGGCTTTTCTTCTGTTTAGCAAAAGGGGTGCCCTCGCTAGGAATGCAGCCCAATTCATCCCAGGTCATCTGGAATGGCTCGGCTCAAAGGTCCCGCTATTTACCCACAGCTAAGAAATTGCCTGGCTACGCTGTCTTTAGAATGAAGCTGGCTTACCCTGCACAAGGGACAGAGAGAGAATAGCATCAAAAGAAACAGCCTTACTGGGGCTTTTAAATGAGAAATCAGCTGAGCAAGCCACTATCCAAGGAAAGAGGAGGAGGTTCCCTTGCACACATTATGCTATTTAATTAATTAAGGCACACAACCAGAAGCTGTTTGAGTGCAAAGACACAGCTCGACTGAAACGACAGGCTGGTCCAAAGCCACTCACCAGACTCGGTTTGGCTGCATGTGGGAAGACACAGGCATCAGGAAAGGCCACGTTCAGTCTGCTACAGAAAAGGCAGACATCTTCTCCCTTTAAGCTTTGCATGCACCACGATACCCTCAGCCACAGAGTGGAGCAAAGACCAAAGGATGTTGGCAAGAAATCAGCACCCACCCAGCCCTCCTCTAACTCTGACCCCCAAAAATGAATGAATTAGCACTTTGCATCTTTGGACAGGCCACTCTGGAGGCTATATATCATATATGTCTCCTTTTCCACTCTCTCATCAACAAAACATCATTCTTGCTTTTAAAACCTCAGTGAAGGGGAGATTAAAAGTAGGGCAATAGGGAGATTACAATGGCAAATACACCAAGCCTGACCTTTAAGTATAGGAATTCTGGGTTGCAAAAAGCAGACTCTGGGCAATGCAGTGTAAAGAGGAAGAAGCAGAGAGAATCAGATAGGCCAACAAAAAAAAAAAGGGGGAGAAAACCCAACCACACCTCTGAATAACTGAATTAAAAGAGTGAAAACTGTAGTCTTTTGATCTGTCTGTATAACAGACACAGCTACCAACAATCAAGCTTGCTTAAAAATTGTGGTGTTTAAAATAATGCTCTCAACCCCTTATTTGCATTGGAGGAGGATTCAGCAATATAATACACACAGATTCTGCTTTCAGTATTTTCCTTCACAGAAAATGGCTAGAAAGTTAGTACCAAGAAAACAAAAGCTGAGTCATAGCTGATCATATCATAACAGAAAGATAGCTTGAATTTTAAAAATAAATTAGGAAAACATCTGCAAAATAACCCCAAACAAACAAAAGAACAACAAAACAAACACACAAAAAACCCAAACCAAAACCAAACACACCACACAAGTAAAGCCCCCTGCAAACACTGCTGGCAAATTACCATTTACAAGTTGGCTACCTCAGATTTCTAAAATCCAGCAGCCTACCTGGGCTCTCACCACATTTGTCTTCATGGGTTACACAGAACAACTTTCACTTTGCCCTAGTAATGTTTCGTTTAGGGTCACAAAGGATGTCACTTCCCTCTACCTCCTTCACCAATTTTCCCATAAAGGAGGGGAAGAAAATTTAAACTATAAAATAGCTATTTGTAGACCAGGAATGTGAAGACTTTGCTAGCTAGAGCTGACTGTGATCTGAGCTCATTCTTTGCATTTCCTACCAGAGGGAGCTGCCATGGCTGCACAAATCTTTCCCAGAGTAGAAGGCATTCCTGGGTTCCTCATTCAAAGGCTCTGATTGCCCCCTGTGAAACCACCTGAGTATTTCTTTAAAAAAAAAAAAAAAAAAATCAATGTTTCAGTGTTCTTGATACATGCTGCTAAGGCAGACCCCACAACAGACCCAGAAGGGCACACCACAAGTCAAATTCTTCATACATTTTAATTGCAGTTTACACAAAGTGAAAGGCAGGTTAATAAGCTCAGTTCATAAAAAAAATTAATAAGAAATGGCATTCTTATATGGAAGAACAGGAGGCTTAGCCTTCAGAGGGCTGATCAGAAAATATATATTACATCCAAGAGTCACCTATAGTCCTCAGCTGGGAAAGAGGAGGGAGCAAAAGGGGCAGGGAATGGAGAAAGGAACAAGGGACCTTATTTAATAAAATCTTTTTAAAGAGAAGTGTTTCTCATTAAACTGGTCCCTCTATACCAGAGCAGCAGATTCAAAGGGTTTTCTCCCATGTGAGCTTTTTCGAGACCATTGAACACACGCAAATCTGCAGACAGAGGAAGCAAAAGAAAAGCAATTCAAGCAGCAAAGCTGGAAGGGCAGACAATAGGTGCCACCTCCAGATAGCGAGGAAGCACTTTCCCGAGAGACGCCTGGCCACCCATATTTAATGTGGGTAACTGAGAACACTCTCCACTCTGGCCAATATGAGACCCACCACTACAGCTGCTCTCTCAGAGCACTGGGTGGCCCTGAATGCTTTTAAATGGAAAACACGAACTCAGAGATCTGGGTGGTGTTCTGTGCGCAGTGGCCTGAGAAGGAGGGGGAGGCGGGGCTGTCCCCTGCCAAACCCTGAGTCACAGCCCCGTGCCAGGGAATCCCATGCAGAGCCCTGTGCACTGAGGTGCTGGGCTGAGCATCAAGGGAACACCACCCCAAATCTCCTGGTAACACCACCAAAATTACCCAGCTGTGACACATCCTTTCATACATCATGTTTTGGCTACCCCAAGTGTGACTCTACTGTTTTTGTGTAAGCAGAGAGCGTGAGAAAGGCACTGTGAGCCAGGCTTACTCTACACCCTTTTCCTCACCCCATCTTCACAGCTGCACATCCAGGGTTACTCATCACAGGTCCCCCCTGTCCCTTCGAGGTGGCTCTGCCTCCAGTCCTTCATACTAAATTTACTTCTGAATGTGCAGTGGGGAGTGTTAACACATGATTTGGTCTGTGATTAAAAAGGGATTACTTTTTTCCCACCAAACAGGGTGAAAGGGAAATTATAAAGTTGCATCCAGAAGAATATCATTTCCAAGTTAGACACCTTCAGTTTTAAAAAAACCCTATGAGGTTCTAATTTATTAATGAATAGCTACTCTCTTTGTAATTTTGTCATACTTATTCCATTACTGTCTGACACTTCCTATTGTCACTGCTTGAATTTTTAAACACTTCCACATGACTAGTGCTAATCTCCAAGTTTCATGGAGGGCTGTTAATAAAAGGATAGAGATGCATGAGTGTATAAGAACGATTATAGCTAAACGTGCTCTAAAGCCTGCTCTTAACATCTCTCAATTTCTAGCATTTCTCTCTTCCCCCTAACTCCCAGCATCTGAAAGGAAAAGAAAAATGAAAGAAAGATATTTTTCTCCTTTATTTTGGGCTTGAATGGGATTTATTCCTGATCAGGAGAGAAAAAGAGAACTCCTCAAAGCAAAAGGGCTCCCAGAACAAGGTGCAAAAATGCAGGACTCTTGTGTGAAACAAACCTTGGCAAGCAAACAGCAAGCTTCGTATCTTGATTTTTCTTTCAGAAAATCTTGTAGAACTGGTACAACAAGCTATTGTGAACAGCTGCTTTGAGGATACTACCTCACACTAAACAACCTCTGATTTAAACACAGGACTACATTCACCTAGACAGACACCTAGAATTTGTTTATTCCCAAGGATTTCAACACCTCTTTTACCCCGATTCTCTGTACCACAGATTTTCAGCAGGTAAGTACAAAGACCTTATGCATTTGAAACTACTGTTAAAGCACCTTTTAAAATTCATATTTTCTTACGATCCTCCTATCCACACCTTTTTAGAACATTAAAGAGCAATACTGACTCTCCACTTCCCTCCTAGACTGCTCTATTGGGTCTGTTTCCCATCCCCAGATTAGGTCTTGGGTGCTTCTTACTGGCCCGTGTAATTCCACACACGCTACCTTAAAATAGCTTAAATACATAAATGTGAGCAGAAAATTTTCTTAAAACTCTACGAAATTTACACCTTTACCATAAAGATCACCATGGTGAACAGGGACAAATGACCCTGGCTGCTGCTTAAACACACGTTTCGTGCAATCAATATTGCTTTTCACTGCCTCATTCCAATAGTGCCTTCTCCTTGCTCTCTGTGCACTGTGTTCACCTGGGAAGCCCTTGATCCGTTTAACAGTTTGCAAGTAGCTCTTGCACTTGGTGTGCTGGGTGAAGAAATATTCTCTACTTCACTGTGGTCTCCTATGTCCAGGTAAATGGGGCTCAGCTTATTTTGTATTTCTGTCTTCTCAAATAAAGAGGACCTGCATTACAGTAGCTCTGCTTTAAACCAAATGAAAAGAGGCAGTAGCAAGCATCACTCCTAACCAGTCAATGGCACATCAAGAGAGCTCACTGATGCAGAGAGTAAGTTTAGATTAGATATTGGGAAGAACTTCTTTACTTAGAGAGTGGTGAGGCACTGGAACAGGTTGCCCAGAGAAGCTGTGGATGCCCCATCCATGGAAGTGTTCAAGGACAGACTGGATGGGACTTCAAGCAACCTGGTCTAGTGAATGGTGTCTCTGCTAAGACAGGAGAGTTGGGACTAGAAGATCATTAAGGTCCCTTCCAAACCAAGCCAGTGTGCGATTCTATATCTGACAGGCTTGCATGGCACACCTGCTTCAAAGAGAATGGCTAGCAGAGCTGCTAAAAAACATTGCTTAGTTGTTTGCATATTAATCTAAGAGCAATCCTGAGCTGAAAACAGTCTGTAAGAAATAGTTTTGGCTTTCTATGACTTCCACAACTCCCCCCACTCCAAACCCAAACTCACAGTCAGCCCACTTGGCATCCAGCCCTTACTTTCAGAAAAAGTAGCATTTCTAAATGCTACTCCTGCAACTAACAGTGCTGCACATAAGCCAGAGCTGTCCAATTTTAATGCAACTGGCATATACACTGACAATTTAACAGCAGCCCTAAAGCTATGTCTACTTGCATATGCACACCTATTTACATGAATTGTTACCAAAAGAAATTCAAACCATCATGAGAGCTGATTGTTCTCGTGATTTCTCTTCAACTTTAATGAAAAGCCTACAAGCAAAAAAATGTTCTTCTCACCTTGAAATGACAGGGAAACTGAATATGCAGGCCAGGCTTTAAGGGCTATACACAGCTTTTAAAGTTCAACCTGGACCTCCCAAAACAAAGTTTTCTAAACTCAAAGGCCCTCAGATCTCATCTACTGAACTCTTTCAAATACAGGACAAAGTCTAAAATGTACTACTCTTCTCACTACAAAGAAAGAAATATAGCCAATCCTCCAGGCAATGCTTTGAAAATTTATTCCTTCGTGCCTTTATATTTAAATAATGACATTTGTCAAAAACTTACAATGATTGCATTTAAGACTTTTCAATTCGCTTTAGGTAACAAGATCACGCTACCACTGGTATCTTTATCCATCCCTAGGAAACCCCACGTAAACTGTCAGAAAGGACAAAAAACTCTGAAAGTCATGAGGCAACACGATCTACTTGTCCAGGAATAAAACAAGAGATCTTGTGATCACGGCCCTTGTGCAGGTCCAGTTTACAATGTGAATCAATTTTCTGAATGCAGGGACTGAGCCTAAAATGGCTCGCACTGGCATGGTGCCCTAGTATAATATAAAGCAGTAACTGCTTACTTTCTAAACCCCTCTCTTTCATTCCTCTCCTCAAGGAAATAGTTACAGACTATTTTTTCCAGAGAAGATACCTAATTGCCTTCTGCAGTCTCAGATCAAACAGGTATTTGCATGCTTTAATTTATGTCTACAAAGTTACTTCTGGGCACAAAATAAGAGCTAGACCAAAGCTAGCTTAATCAGTTTTTGACAGCCAAATATACACCAACCAGACTTATTGCCTATTTTACATTTTGCATAGTATTGATTCACAATTTTAAAAAATAAAACGATGCTGTCACAGCAGAGTTATGTTGTAAAACATAATTTGAAACATATCTGCCCATTCAATTCATGCACAATATTAAAATTCCAGGCTGTTTTTTCTCTCTGCCATGATAAGGGCACATGCACAAAGCAGAGGAGTTCATGAATTCACAGGCCAGCAGGTGCTCTTGGGAAGTGCCCTGATAGGCACTTCTGGTGCATGGGAACCACCTTGCACTACTTCGGATTAACCACAGGTCAAAAACATGTACTGAGGCAGTAACCAACACTGAATTTATAATGAACTCACCCCACACTAATTTGTTTTTATAGCCACAGCCACAGATAGGGGCACTAGCGCTGAGCTGTGCCTCTCCTCCTGTTATTTTAACATTCATATCCTTCCACCTGTTCTCATCTGTCCCATGGGATGAGAACACATTGCACACTAGTAGGTAAATTCTGTCACATTTGCCTTTTTATATTTTGACAGTGCAACAAAATGGAGTTATCCTACATAATAAATACCACCACTGCACTTACCACACAGAGGTCTGCCAACCTCCTTTTCCCCCATGCAAGGCTATGATGAGCAGCAGTAAGGGCACACCACCCTTGCTTTAGGAGGTTACTTCCTAAAGTTTAAGCCAACAATAAATAAACCTGTAATACTGACAGCTAGGATTTCTATACAAACTTTGTGAAGTTTATACATATCTCAGCAAGTTCAAGGATCTGTAAGCCTTAAGCTGTTTTAAGCTTGTAACATTTTCCTGAACTCAAAGATTAATATCTGTTCTAAGTTTCTTCATTCAATTCCACTTTTTGAGTTATCAAAGTTCATAAGATTGCCTACCAGCTCATCTATAAGCAACTGAAACATTACTCTGACCCCAAATGACAGGCAACCTATGGTATACTTTACCAGAACTTTAAAAGTTAATTTTTGACCTTTCCTTTATTCCTTCACTTTTCCATATTCCCCGGTTACTTTAGACTTTGTCTTCAGTTTCTACTCCTTTTCTTTCTCCTCACATGGTACTTTTGTCCTTTTTTTCAGAAACTTGTGCTCTGTTCCCATCTTCCACATCTATGTTAGTGTCTCTTACTGAGCAGAGCTGAGCAGTCAAGATGAAGCTAAGATCTAGAGTTATCATTGTCCAAATGGATTTCAGGTAAAGAAAACAATTCTTCTATCACTAAGAGCAACATTGTATAGAATGCACACACGATTAGAGAAGTTTCTGATAGGGAAAAGAAAGTGGGTTCCCTCTGTGCTGAAGTTATCCTTACACTAGATTCCGCTTTTAAGTGAATATTGAGATGCTAAACATAATACAATTTCACAGAGATTTCATAAAATACTAGCTATGCTTAATCATGTGAGTCACTTGTATTTTTAAGCTGTATAATAGTTGGTGTTTTTCCTCCTTACTTCATTTACTAGAAAAGATAAGGTGTTACCATCACCCAATACCAGTCTGCACTTGTATGGTATTTAAGTTGGTATTTAACTTTCTATTTCAATTTTCTGACCTTCTGCCAGTGATATTTCTTCCCTGGGCTGTTAAAGTAAGATGCTGGATCTCCAGAGAGTGCAATGCGACTTACCATTAGTCACAAAAGTGCTTAATGTCTTGATAAACCAAGGGGTTTGAGAAAGCACAGATCTAAATCTACAAAACTAGAAGTCTGTCAAAAGGTGGCCTGCTGAATGAACAGCAAATTAAAGTGATCAATAACAGTATCTGGATTCCCAGTATCCAGACTTTCTGTATCCTTTGCATCAGGAATAAACAGAAATTAAAAAGTCACAGAATTGTTAGAGTAGAAAGGGACCTCTGGAGATCATCTTGTCTGATCCCCCCAAATGTTGACTTCATCTGCAAATTTGGATACCAAAATATTCTAATTAGGTGCTCAAATATGGAATAATATGGTCATTGGTAGAGAAGCTTTTTAGAGTTTGTCTGGAAGTTTTACACTCTCTTAGTAATTTGGGTGAAATGCCAGGGAAAATAATGATTACAAAAGAAGACTGTTCTCTTGCAGATGCCAACTGTACTTCTTTGAGTCACAGAGAACCATCTGGTCATCAGGGTTTGATGTTGTCATGATGTGCTGTGATATTATTAGACTGCTTAGCTTGTTGCACGAGAAGGATACAGATTTAAGGTAAATCAAAACATGCCCCACATACACATATTTTTGATGTCCGACTATGTATTACTTTGGGGGTTGAAAGCTTAAGGATTAATTTCACTAATTTCACATTGAGTGAAGCCAAGACAAAAACTTCTCAGTCCAGCAATTTCTGAAACAACAAAGGTACATTCAGAATTGATCTTAAGATCTTTTATTTTCACAAAAAAACCCCAAACCAAACCAAAAACAAAACAAAAAAACCCCACCACCCCTCTTAACAAAACTTTGCTCAAATACATTAACCTACTACTTCCACTGTAATTCCTCTCTGTCTCTCTTACATACACAAAGCTCTCACAATCCCCTCTTCTCAAAACACAATTTCACCATCAGCTACCAGTGTGTTGCTCCTAGATGTAAGAAATTAGCTTTTTACAGCAAGAAGAATCATTCACTTAAATGCATAAACAACCTCTCCAGGGATATGGCAGAGCCCACACTGCTGGAGGTTTTCAAGATACAAGCGGACAGGGTGCTAGGTAATCTGACCTTCCTTTCCCAGGAAAGAAATAACAGCTACATCTAAAAGTAGCCAGCAAGAGCAACTTTCCCATAATTTGTGTTTTAGAAATCACAGAAAACAGAGGAGCAGTATACAAGTAGAAAGACTTGAAAACATACTTCAAAAGAACTTTTTTTACAGAGGCACAAGGGGGTTTTTTTCCACAATATTTACCATGAAGCAACAGGCAAAAGAGAATTACGTATTTGAAGAATAACATGTTTTTAAGCTGCAAGAAGTAAATCACCTAGAATGTGTATACCTCCAAGGAAAATTCTACTATACAAGATAGTCACTGCAGATTATTGCTGCTGTGCTCTTTCCAAATGTTCCTTTTCCGAAGGTAAGCGAAAAAAAAAAATAGTTCAAGATGGTGGCAGGCAGTGATTTGAAGCTAATTTTGTACTTTCACCCCCTTTTCCTCTATTCACCTTCTTTTCACCCAAAGTCAAATTTTCCCGTAAGACAATTGGTGCTTGCCCAGGAAACATATTGTAAAAAGCTTTAAAATGGGTATGTCATGACCATGAGCCAAATCTTAAGGAGAAAGAACAGAAAGCATCTCACAATCCCAACTAAGGTTAGCATGCTTCTGAACCAATGTCAAGGTTATGACATATGTCAGAAACCATACACAGAGTTCTTTTGATGTTGAAAAAAATAGTTTGCGTCAAATGAGCTGGAAACAACAGTTATTTTATTTTTCTCATGTTACTACTTGTCTGCATCGTTGTGTGATTTTGATATATAAGAAGTATAATAAGCTTAAATGAGGAGTTCTGGTTCTTGCAGACAAGACAATTATTTATGATTTCTTAGAAAGAATTTCTTCCAGTGAAGATGTTAGGACGTTGACTTCAGTTCAGTGATTCCTCCTCTTCCCCTTTCCCTCTGCCCCGCTTGAGGAGAGATGAACATGTGTGGAAAAGAAGGGAAAAAGATTGTCTTTGAACAACACAGAGAGGCTGGGGACAAAACTATCAGAGATATATAAATATGAAATAAAGAAGAAACAAAGATTATAGAATTTTTAAATTACTACTGCAAATAATAAGGAGAGGGAAACACTAAGAAGTCAGCAGCTAAAAGCAACTGCCATGTTAATTAATATCAGAGTTATGGTTACCAGGGCAACAACAGCTTCCCTTACTTTTCTTCTTTTAGTATATTTATTTTTTTCACTGAAAATCCCTTTCTTTTTAGTAGCTTGAGAACTTAAGCATCTCTTTTGGTACAGAGCACTTTCAAGCACTGCAGGCTTCTTTGGGAATCCTCTATGTTCAGCATGGAGTTGTTAGACTCACTTCACACGCTTCTCGAGGGTTTACAATGTTAAACTGCTTTAAAACCTAGAGCTCCATATCCTTCTTTCTAACATTCATTGCTTATTTCTAGCACTTGAAAGCCCCTAAAAATTTGTTCCCTCAAGAATCATTGTCCCATTTCAGGACCAAAAGGGCACATACTTCCATCCGAACGGTCACCCTTGAAATCAATGAGCAATGCAAAGCTTTCTCCCTGTAGAGATTAAACAAACCACACAAGTTTGTTCAGACCAAGCCTGGGAACAGAAACCAGGTCTTTTGCATGACTGCACGATGCATTACTGAAAGGTTACTGTGCTGACCTTTGGTCTTGGTCACAAAACATTACTGATAATCCCCATTTTGATTAATATATTTTGTTTGGGTTTTGCTTTAAGGCTTGGCCTGCTGCTTATTTAAATGATTCTCAGGTACTCCTGCCCTTGTACTCACCAGTGCCTATCTGCACTGTCTGGTGGGGAAGAGTTGTTGCATTGGATCACAGAGGGGGTGCAATCTTTAGAATTATCTTAGGCTGAAAATTGAACTGAACAAACAAGAAGTGCTACTGCTCCACTGCTTGGATGATTTCAAAATAACCCGCAGAAATGCAGAAAAGCATTTCTAGAGCTAGGAACAACAAACATGTTGGAGGGATGGAGAGAAGCAGCAGCATGTGCATAGCGGTGTCTTTCACTAGGATTTCCCAAAAGCAGCCTGGGGAAGGCCTACTGTGGGGAGAGGAAGCTGGTGCACACTGATGAGGAATGCTTGAGTGGAACAAAGTTATGCTAATCGTAAGGCTGTGAAACATGCACTGCCCAGCTGGAAGCAGAAATCAGAGCGCTGCTATTACTGAGCTGAGTGCAAAGAGAAGAAATCTAGATACAAGACCGAAAATTTCTGGAGAATTTCACATCATGTGATCACACAAAGAACTAAGATTTGCTAAAACTGATAAAGTTTGTCATTTAATTAAATCATCCCAATAGTATCTTAGTGCTCTACTGATAATTACAAAAATGTTTCAGACTTTTTTCAAAGACCATTTTGAGAAAATATTAAGAGTTTTTTCTTGTTGTTTTGCAGAATCATACTAGAGCCAGGATTATGATCCAAATACCATCACAGCTTCATAGTCAGACAAAAAACATGAACAAAAAGATTTTGTATACAAGAGCATATTAATTAAAAAAAAAACTTTTAAAAAGGTAATAGAAAAAATACTGGCAGCTGCCCTACAGCATCAGAAATACACATGCACCAATACTTCCTAAGGACTGCATAATGTAACTGCCAACTACAATCATAAACATATGACCTCATTCATAAAAGTATGGTCTCAAAGCCCATGCCCTGTATCTACTTTTTTTAAATTAGCTGACATTGAGGACAGACGCCAGATCTGAGGAGGCCAACCTATCTTTAAAGTGTTTGCAATGCTGCACTAGAAGCTGTTTTGATTTTTACCACCAGGCTGCTAGATAAACTCTAATCTCACCATCAGTTATGAAAGATTCTTATGACAACCTTGATTTTACAAAATTAGGTTATCTTCCAGCCCGTGGACATTTTCCTGTTGCATTCTGGGTTAATCCACGTGTAGAGCTCACTTCTGTCAGAATGACAAAAACTAATTGATTTTGTTTCATGGTGTATTCTTATCAATGCTCTCCCCTGCTCTTAGCCGGTCTTTGACTGATAGGGTGTTAGAGGAAAGGTCCATTAATTGATTTGTAAATAATTACAGCTAAGTCTTCACTTTTGACTAGATATCAATAAAGGCCTATCCTTTTTTCACTGTTGAATGCTTTTAAATAAGCTTCAGTGTCCAACTTTCAGCCACAAGATTCATTAAAATCATTATATACTTTTAGAGTAGCACCCACTGGTGATAGCAGAGGCAAGAGTGTGTCAGCATTTCTCTTATACCACTTATAGGGATGGATTAGAGAGAAGCAAAATAAATAAACAAATAACATGCCTGGGGGAAAAAAAAGGCAAATCAATTATTTCTTAAAGTGGGAATTAATTTTCAGACCTGGTGGAATTTCACCACCTGTACAGAGTTAAAAAAAAACAACAAAAACATATGCAGGAGTTGGCACACGTGTTCCTCCACACGCAAAGAGTATGTGTTCATTACACATGGACACACGCAGTCTCTCCACCCCTGCTCCCAGCAATTTTTGAACCTGTTGACTACATTCAGACACATTTAACAAAGGACCCAGAGTCTCAAAGCTAGTAAGTTCCCATAGCTCTTGTGAAAATAAGCAGCAGGGTATGTGCAAGGGAGACCTACTTGGGGCCCTGATGGAGGAGAAGTCTGCAGAATGAACTCCGCAGCACTGAACGCTTGAAAATTACACCCATCTGGGGAAAACAGACACAGCCAAAGAGACTAAAAAGTAGACACATACGCACACCCCCCCTGTTTTCTAGGCCCCCAAGTGAGGGGACAAAGTAGCAGTCAGAACTCAATGGGTCCATCAGCATCTGTTCTCAGACACCCAGGTTTCATTGGTTTTAACAGTTTTGGGTTTAAGGTTCCTATCTTCTCCTTAGCACCTCATGCATAACAGAAAACCCTGCACACAAATGTGAGTTTTCAGAGGAAAGTAGAAACTCAAGCCTGAAAAGTAGCTACAATATCTTAGCGACCCTTTCATAGGCTGTTCATATATTGAAGCTGCAATAAGACCATATTGAAGTTTTCATACACACAAAGTACAAATACCATTAATACAAGCAACTGCATCATATTTTGAGACTACATTTCAAGTGGTCAGCACAAGGCAAGGAAAGTTATATTTAACTCCCTGTACATAATGCCAACAAATGAGATATATAGTCATATCAAGAAACCGCCTGTTCAGCATTATAAAACAATTGACCAGAAAACCTTCTTTATTGCTGCTTTCCAGTGATAGCCACTTGCTTCACATTAACAAGCACATAAGTTCTCCACCTAGGTCAACAGAAGAGAAAGGTGCTCCTACAACAACCATGCAAGTTTACTGTATTATTTTTGTTCCTAGTATCTGTTCCAGTTGTCAATCCATGCTTTATACCTGACCAGTATCTATGAGACTTTTGATTCCCCACACCTTCACTAGCAACCTTCCAGAAAGAGCTTAAGCTGCAATGCATCTTAACTAAAAAGGTGCGTGTCAGCACACCATCAGGCCCATGTACAAAGCACAGAAATAGCAGAGACTTGTGGGTTACAGCCTCTCTCCTGCGACATTTCCCATTATACGCCCAGCCAGCGCATGCTGAGCATCCCACACATTGAGCCATTTCAGGTACATTGCTCACGGGGTAAATGTGTGAGTCACTCTCACAGCACATTTGCCCTAAGACTTATCAAGAGGAACTCACTAAGAAAAGAGGAAAAAATCCCGCTTGTTCTAATAGCAGAAAGTTGGAAAGCTCAAAGATTCCCAGTCTCATGGATCCAGGGGAGGCCATAGCTGGGGACAGTAAAATCACACTTCTCCAGGTGTCCCAAGTACAGTCTGATCTCCTCATCCAGCCTGTACTTGTTCAGCTACAGTGGTACCTATGGACAGTGTTTTGCTACCAAGGGAAAAGTCCATGAAAGACAGAGCAAGCCAAGCCAGCAGGAGGCTGCCAGTTACAGCCTGGCTGTGCTGCATGGTCCTTGTGCCCTTGTCCCACCAACAGGAGTCACTGGGTTGCTTCAGCAAGACTTGGGAAATGGGCTCACGTGTCAAGCAGCTTCATTCCACCTGAACATAAATAATCTCACATTTGACATCAGCCCTGCACATGAGGAAGGTTTTCTGATGAACACTTTGGCAGGGACAGCAGTACAACCTCCTACCCATGAAGCAAAAACGAACCTCTTATCTAATGGGTATCTCGTCCTAGACTCAATCACAGTAGGATTCTTGGATATTGTTAAGGACTTAATGGGAGACCCAGATGTAACTTAGATAAACACACCATGAGGAAAGAAAACCCAGCAATGTGTTTCAGTTAAAACCTCTCTAACCTAAGAATCTCTCTTTAAGCCATTCAGAAAAGCCTTTAAAATCTGATAATCACTTAATAATATTTCACACTTGCTGCTCAACCTGAAAACCTCAGCTACAGCTTTTGTAAACCATGTCACCGTTCTTGTTCCAGATGGCTTGCAAAATAATTTATAAACAACAAAGTTCAGCAGGTTCATAGCAGCTGTTCAATTCCAGCACTTTGGCCACCCACTTCAGCGTAACTGAGAGCTTTCAATCAGTTCCTTCCTCTCATGGGGCCTTCAAACAGTACCAGAGCATGTGTTCAACATGCTCTCAGAAAATAGCCAGCCAAATAGGGAGGGTCAGACATCTAGGCAACTCTATAGAACACCCACAGCATGCTCACACTGCCTTTTTCCTTTATTTTTTTTAATATATAAACCTAGTTGAGAACAAGTAGGAAGATGTTCCAGAATTTAAAAAACACCTTTGTTAAAATATACAGCTCCTACAAAACAATTTCAGTCTGCCACAGTTCAAATTCTGAATATAATATTCCCAGCAGGAATATACTGTAAATGCACACATAACATCTCACAGGGTCAGGAGGGCTTTTTTTACTGGTTTAACTAAATGTATGCTCAGTGTTATAAGAAATAGAGTATATCAAAAAGGGCCTTCTCTGTACCTGACAGATTTCCACTGCTATTTCTGTTTCTTCCTCTCCTCTCCTCTTTCCTTGCTGGTGTTTACTTTGGCTCTGTTTTTCTTGTGTCCCTTCAAAACCTCCTTGTCCTGGATTGGCCTTTGGGGCACAGAGGAAAAAGGAAGAGATATTGCTTCACAGTCGCTTTAAAGGTCATGCAGTCTGAACCGGACAGAGACAAATTCCACGTCACTTTAAGCTCCTCTGATCACGGGCATATCCACACAAAGTATTCTGGAAACTGCACGACAATATTAAGGTTGCATTAAGCCCGATAAAATATACCTTGCCTGTCAACATATCTGATTAGCCCAGGCTCAATGCCCCATGAATCACAGGCATATGGTTTCCAGGAGGCTCAGGATAAATAGAGCAGTATGGAGGCATGCCCTAAGTACTAAATACACCTGAAGTCTGCAAAGGGTGTCAGGGCATCAGCACATTCAATCAATCCAGGACAGCAGCCCCCGGTGTATCTCATCATTTCAGCTGGTGAGAAAGAGGCAACTTGTCTCCTGAGGAGAGTAGTCCTAGCTTGGTAAGCTTTTTACAAATTAGGGCTGATGTGAGCTTGTTTGCTGGCCACTGCCAATAAGATGCAGCATGCTGTGGTCTGTGGACATGTTTTATTGCTTTGCCTTACACCAGCACGCTGAGCCTGGAGGGACGACTGGCAAGAACAAGGCGCTTGTGGTGGAGGAGACCACCTCTAGGCAAGCATGCAACTGAGAAAAGTGTTCCTTAAAAAAACATTCAGCAGCCCAGAACTCCTGGAGCAACAAACAAAGCCAGTCTGACGCCGAGGTTTGTGTACCATCTCAGTAACCAACGGCTAGTTAATGCTGGATTCCTCTCCAAGGCATTCTCCTCCTCCCACAAACCCTGTGGTTTCCACAGCATACACAAATTTGTCAAAATGAAAATAGGACAGTTTTGCTTTATGCTAATGTTTAAACACAATTTGTATTGAGCTGATGTATAAACATTGCTTAAGAACTAATTCAGGGCTTTTAATGGGTTTATGTCCTGCTCACAATTGCTGGGAAGTATCAGAATGTTGAGAAGAAAAAGGATTCCTTTAGTTTTGACACAGAGCAGAGGTTTTTAAGTAAAGCAGACAACTGAAACAATCACAAGATCTCCAATATTTGCACGGAGATTTTCAGTACAAGTGTCTGCCAGCTGTCTCAGTAGTGCCCAGGAACCTTAATAAAACCCCACAGGCAACAAGTTCCACCAGCAGGAGTAATTTCAGTAGCACACTGCAATAAAACAGCGTTGCAGAAGCTGGAGGGCAACACAAGCAGGTACCCAGCCCACAGAGGGATCTCAAACTGCAGAAGCAACCCTTCCAGCTTGTGGAAACAGCCTAAAGGTCTCCGTGACACCTGCTGTTCCTGTGTTGTGCTCTCAAGGAGAGGTTGCTCCATTGGGGCTTTCCCACACCACATCAATAGCCAGCTGCAGGTTTGGACAATGGGAGCAATTTGAAGCTGGACAAATTGAAGAAGTCAAAAGCTTCTCTGGCATATAGTCAAAGTCTGATGAGCTGTATTTAACAGCCTTAGAATCCAGGGAGTAATTAATAAGTAATTTAATAATAAAAAAGGGAAGAGAAGGAAGGGCAGAAGGAAAGATTCTGCAAACAAGCATAAGTCTCAGGAGCTTACTGAGCCCTGGAAAGGTTTCCTAATAGGACAGTGAGGGCAACAGAATACAGTCAGGCATTGTCAGACAGACAGTTGTCAGGCATTCTGGGATTTTAATTCTACTGCTGCTTGATGGGCATAGCATTAAATTCCCTTTTTTAGGTGCAAACTCTTGTTTTAAACCTTTGCCCAGGAAAGTTAAAATTCCTTTCTATTCAAAATGTAATTAAACCACAAAATGCAAAAGTGTCTATGGATATACAAAACAAAAAGCTGTCTAGGTTTAAAAAACCATAAAAGTCCATCTAGTAAGGGGTTAATTACAAGTAAACTGGTTGTCGATTAGCATCTTGTGTAGTAAGATCAAAACCAACAATTCTGGTGTTATCTAGATAGTAATAAGAGTTAAATCTGCATTCATGGAACAGTAAAGCCAGAATTTTTAAGCACAATTGCCACTCTGTTGTAGGCCTGGACTTATGTTTGAACACAATCCCAAATCAGCAGATTTTCAGACTGACATCTAAAATTACACAGAACGTAATTTTATTATCATAGTGGGGTTTTTCACCCCCTTTTGCTCAAACTGAGACAGGCTGAGTTTAACCTTTTGCACAGCACTAATTATGAAGGCATAGGGTTAGGGGTTTTCTTAAGGGAGAAAGAAATAAAGGGATAGGGGGTGGAAAATTACAAGGCAACCACCTCCCCAGTTCTGTTCTGTTGTCTGCTCCTCACTCCTCTGGGAGATGTCAGACACCACGGCAGTCCTTGTCCTGAGTTTGCAAAGACTTAACAAATGTAACACACGGTCTTGGCACCCATGGTAGTGGAAGAAACAGGCCGGACTAAGCTCTGGCTGACCAGCATCTCCCGCAGAAGCACTCCATGGATGCACTTTCTCACATGCCGTGTGTCAAAAGACTCCTTAGTCCTCTGCAAGTGCTAAGGATAAGGCGGCAGAGCAGGGGAGCTGTGCCTTATGCGCAGCGTTAGGCACGCGGCCGAAGGCAGACAGCTTGCAACCACAGAAATAGCTTGGGTAGCCAGCAAATCAATATTTGTGTGTTATTGTTCTCACATACATCCCATTTGCTGATCCAACACTTGTTCCTGCAGAAACAGGATCAGAGCAGCCGCCGGCAGCCAGCAGGCAACCAGAGCCTGCTTCCCCTGGAGCCAGCACACAGGTGTGCTGCCCCCAGCCAGCAGGCAAAGATCTACGACTTCTTTTAATTAAGGAATAATCCCGTTACATTACAAAAAGATCTTGTAGAAGGGGGCACAGTCTCCTCCAGCATTTATCCTCCTCGGCAAAATATCACGGCTCTCTCTCCCCAGCACGCAGCAGCTGCTTTGCATGACTCCTTGTCCTATTTCTGAGCAGCCCAGACCAAGAAGCACCATCTTCGTATGTGATCAGCAAAGAGGTTCCCTTCCCTTACAGGACAAGGAAAAGAAAACTAAGAGGAAGCCAAGGACGTTTTCTGATAGTGTGCATTCAGTCATGCTCTACACCTCAGTCTAGCAGAAGCAGTCATCATTTTGGGACACCTGCAACTCAGCAGCTGTGAGGACATCAGAGGTGAGCTGCACCCAGGGGTGCTGAGAGAAGAGGCTGCTCTTGTAGTGTGCCTGCTCTCTCATTTTTGAAAAATCACAGGGACCAGCAGAGATGTCCCACACCTGGAGAAAGGCAAGCGTTGCACCCACCTCCAGAAAAAGCTTAAGGACAATACAGTGAGTTGCCAGCTGGTCAGCCTCAGTCTGCTTTGTAAGAAGCAATCTCTGAATACAGCTGGGGAGAGTTAGCATGGACTGACCAAGGGTAAATCATGCTTGACCAACGCAATTGCTCTCTGGGGTTAAACAACTGGATCTGAGGAAAGAGGCAGAGCAGTGGACATACAGGCTCAGTACAGATGGAGGATTAAGGCAAGAAGTAAATTCGTCCTGGATGCTTGCTATATTTAACTTTTAATTATTTTCTGTATTATACCAAAGAATGGGTAGAAGGGATGGCTGGCCTGCCCTGACCAAAGAAGTACAGCTTCTGATCATACAAACAGGGCACCAGCACTCCCCCATTGTATTCTTGCATAAGGGGAAGTTATGGATGCTGCTGCATTACCAAAAAGAAAGCAACGTAGAAACATGTAATTCCCCTCTACATTCCCAACTATATATTTGTAACTTTTGTACAAAATGAAAAATCTTCATGTGCTTAAAATCTGCACAAGATAAAACAAACAGTCACACCAAGTAATCCACCTGGAATCCAGCCCATTAGAAAACCTCATGTCAAGATTATCAGACTAGATCTGACTGAAAAATCTTGTAGAGAATACACACACGGATGACCAACTTCTAGAAGCTTTTGTCAGCCCTACAGACAATTCCTCTGATAGGTCCAACATACCAGCCTTCTTTCCTTTCCTTATCGCACCCAGCAAATGAATGCTATTAAATACGCAATCTTTTTGCAGTGGGCTACACAAACAAAATACACACAGTTAATTAATGCTGCAGTCATTTCTTTGATCTTCCAATGAAAACAAAATTTAAAAGTCATACTATTTCAGCCTAGAAGCTTAGAGTTAAAAGGCTTAGGAACTCATCCGGGACTTTGAATCCAAGAATCATTGGGCTGATGTCATTAAAAGAGCTGAATTAGACTTGTAATTATTCCCTTATGAGTTCCGCTGTCTATGTGGGAAAGAAGGGTATTCATTTCTGTCCTCAAAATTGATTTACTTTGGTGAAAAAACAGAGGTGTTGGAGAGAGCAAGAACTTGGTTTTACTGTGCATCTGACAGAATACAAGAAAATAAGTGTCAATAGTGAACAACATCTCTGCCAGTCAATAGGAGCCATACCTTCTGTTTACATGGCATGGCAGTTTCCTTGAGATCCTCAGCATAAATCCTATCTCCACAGTTCCAGCTGGCCTTCCACTGCTTAGTGCAGTAGCACTTCATTAACATGCAAATGCTTGACAGTTATTGGGCTTAAGTACATCTGCATATTTATAAACAACCATTCCACACCACATCCCCATTTAAGGAAACTGCTTAATGACACCGAACCTAAAGTCTCTCTCATATCCATTAAACAATAAGCTGCAGCCGGATTCACTCATTTTATATCTGTATGGTACTTTTCAAAATACTTCTCACATAAGCTAGGTCAAAAAAATGTGTCAATCAATTTTTTCTTCTGCGGCAATCAAACTTTTCTCTTTATTAAATGCTATTTTTCTATTGAAAAGGCAAAAATTAAAAAAAGTTATGCTTTAGAAATCAAGGTAAATTTATGGCAATAAAACACAAGCATCCAGTAAACCATATTTAATGTTTTATCCATAATCTATAAAATATTCAGTCAAAATATGCAACCTCTGTATTTTCAAAGCAAAAGTTTGAGGAGCACCAGACAAACAATGCACAGAATCGAAAGTTGCCTCAAAAATCTACAGATTTAATTTCTTTGCTCAAAACAATTCTGCACATCTAAGGATGACTTCTATGTGTCCTCCAATGTCACATCATTGAAGGCACATATCAAACCCAGCATAGACACCCCTACTTCTAGCAGTACATTCTATCAAAAGCATCTGGAGTTTTAACATGGAGTCCCATAAATTTGGCCATAAACTCAGATTTCTCAAAAATCTTCATGCAAACTATATTTAGTGATAAAAGATTTTTTTTTTTAATCAGAAGTTATTTTCAAATGGACAAAACCACGCCAAAACCAGCAAGTTACAAACCGGCCATGAAGTATCAGAGACACCTACACGAACAGTTTCTGCACATGAACAGTAGAACTTGAATCGAGTATTTTGTTACAGACAAGAGGTGAACGTGAGCTGCACTTGCACGTTTAAAGAAAGCACAGGTCTGAAAGCCAAATGTCTTCTCTGTGGGGACCTAATCTGGACGATCCCTCTGTATGGATTACGTAAAAACCTTCATTGCATCTCCTGCTTCTGGCCCACTATCTACAGAAACAATTGACAGTGATGAGGAGAAACTGAAATATCTGAAATGTCAGCATGATAATCTGAAGCATTACATAAATGCCACAGTAAAATACAGAAGCATAAGCATTGCAAGCTTCATTTTGTTCATATATGGCTGTGTATATTTCACTATATCAGAGTCAAGTATGTTCTCAGGTCTCTTTGGAGTTTTATAAGATACATGCAACAAATAAGAAGTGAAGCCCTGGAACAGAGAAGAGATGTCATAATAACTACCAGTGCACAAGAAATTAACTTACTAGGACAAAAATACAAAAATCTGTGAAATTGAACCTAAGAATTCACGGTGGGTTTCTTGAGGTTGTGGGTTTTTGGGGTTTTTTTTGGTTTTGGGGTTTTTTTGGGTTTGTTTGGGGTTTTTTTAGTTTAAGAAAATGTGCAATAAACCCAGATATGCCCAAATGAACAAAATATGAAAAAAAATTCTAGAGAGCTCTCATTAAAAACTAAATATTTTTCATTTACAGGAGCTTAATTTGCCTGCATATTTTTCATTCTATGCATAGGAAATGCTGCAGAGTAACGCGGCAACTACTACAGCAACACAGACGTACATATTTTCACACGGGATGTTGAAGCTCAATTACAAGATAATTCCATATACAATTCACATTAGATATACTACGATAATTCTCAAAATAAAAAAAAAAAGTGAAGATAAAACTATTTTATGAGAAGATACTTGTATTGGTTTTGTGGTTTTAATACAAGCTTTGTGCTTTCTCCACACTTTGATTCATTTTCCATAGCCTCCAATTAAGAATAGGAATGCACCCAGCTAGGACTTCCTTTGTTCCCACTGCCTAAAATCTGGCCCCATTACAGCACATAAAGATTGAAGGTAGCATTTTAAAAACTCCCAAAACATTTTAGCTTTTAAGACTCTTCTTCAGAACCATGCTCAGAAACATTGTCTCACTGGAAGTCAATGTCCAAACTTTCTATAAAAACATTGGCTTTAGAAGTCTTCAATTCATTTGTAATTTCTGGAAGTTTTACCACCAGCCTAGAACTTTTTCCTCTGGTATATCTTCCTATAAAGTCAATCAAAAGGACAGTTTTTTTGGAAGAGAAAATATTAGAATGTATGGTGGGATGGTTTGTTTTATGAGCAACTGGTTTGGGGTTTTTTGAAGGTAAAAAGTTTGATTTCGTGTTTTGAGTTGGCCTGTGTACCACTTTGACATTCATTTTCTTTCTTGTACCAGTGATGACACAGCTGATGAAATAAAGACCTTATTGGAGGTAATATACTAATGGCATCTCATCATCAGGACAATTTAATTTTGTGACAGCTTACTGTTAAGATAGAGAGCTGGTTCTTACACAGACCTTTGATGATGCTTACCTTACCTTTCTACCTCAAATGAGTGAAATGCTGCCTACATGAGATTTAATATCAATGTGAGAAATCACATCTTTCACTAATGACGAACACAGCATACCAAAATAAGATCAGCAAAATGGTGTGGGAGATATAATATCACATGTCTGAGATCGTCACTGAGTTTCTTCTCCTGTGCTTTTATCTGAGCTCTCTCTGGTCAATTAAAAGAAAATAATGGATCAAAGACACTGCAAAAAGAGATCACTGTCTTGCATTTGGGACACACTCTGACCTCTGAGTCACGTAATATGTGCCAGAAAGGTAAGTACACTGAGTGGGTAGATTTTTTGGAGTACACTATGGTTAAACCAACTTTTTATCAGGAGTGCCAGGTGGAGAGATGCTTGGGAGCAGTCCCTTCTAACTGAGGCTGAGCTGTATCGCTCCTTTCAAGCTTCACCACTTTGCTTAAGGTCAATACCAAGGCTTCAGAAGATAGATAAAGCTCAAGAAAGCAAAATATCTACTCCAAAGAAATACTCCTTAATTTCTTCTTTTGATATGAAGTGTTTACCAGAGTTTAGGGTCTTTGAAAACACCCTGAAAAATCATGTTACCCCTTTTGACAAAGCCAGCTTTGAAGACCACTGAGTTAACAATCTCATTTTAAAAATGAACACTCACACTGCTTTGAATTAAGGTCTAGTTTATTTCTCTTACTGAACATCATTAAAAAAAGAAAAAGCGCAATTATATAAGGCCCAGACAGGAATCTGAAATACAGAAGGCAGAGCAGATCCAAGGCATACCTGACCAGCATACTCTTACCAGCACAGCACGGCTGATTATTGCCCACTATGTGCAGAATATTTTGAAAATGCTAACAACAGGACGTTTTGAAGAAAATCAAAGTTTAGTACACTTTCTTAGTCTTTTACAAAACTAATACTTTCAGCTAAACAGCACCTTCAATTACCAAGTGGGTCAGATATTTTTAGTTTCAAAGACCTATTTTCCAGCAAATTAAACTGTTTGGCCTGAAATTTTCCTTTTCTATAAACATAAACTTCAGTTTTCACAAACAAATGTATTGAAGAATACACACTGTGAAATCCTGGTGGCCTTTCCTTTGGGAAGCCTTAGAAGACACTTGCTTTGGATCAGGAACTGGCAACATGCCTGTCAGTTATGAACATGCCTGCTTCTTCTTTCTGTTTTTTTTTATTTTTTTAACTCAGAATCTTCTCAGATCTCTCTACCTGGTAGAAAATCTAAATCTGTGCACAGACATTTTGTAAAAATAATTTAAATTTCAATACATAAATTCTCTAAGTTTGTGCTGCCTTGCAATTGCAAGCAAAAAGCTGCTGTTAGGTTATAGAGGATCACTCTGTTCCTCAATTGGTGAAGTACCACAGAGAATTGCAGGAAAGAATTAATTATTTTGCCCTCATATCAGGGCTGGAACAGCATACAGTTAGTGCAATTTGCTCTTATACTGCATGAAGGGAAAACAAAACATCAAATAGCTTTCCAGTTTAAAGAGTGCTTTCTCTTTGAGGGGAGGGAGAGGTGAGAAGGGATGTTTATGTAAATGAGGCAGAGAAACTACAGAGAAAAAAGATGCAAGCGTATAATTAAAATCTGTATCATAATGCCTACATACAACGTACCCACTGAGATTACAGGACCAATATTGATTCTAGCATCAAACTTTTCAATGTTACATTTTACAACTTAATAAGTTTCTTTTAAAATATGCTTTTCATGTGTAATCTCTATTATAGCACAATGGGCCCAAGATGATTTTTCAAACAAAGAAAGACTTCTATTGAACAGAAAGTGAAAACTTCTTTTAAACTCTGATCCCAGTTCTTTGATGTGATCCAAGCAGCTGAATGTCTGAAGCCACACAGCTTGCACAAAACCAGAAGTTCTTCTGCACCTTATGGTGTACGCCTACATAATGAGTGTTTGTAAGAGCTACATGGCCAGGTGTTAAAGAGAGATTTACATTTGGGTATGACCTTAGTAAATTTTGTAGTTTTAAGGTGACACTCCTGGAAGTATTTACTTCTGTATTCAAATGCAGTATTAAAAAAAGGGAAGTGGTCCTCTGATATGGAGACGGTATTGATTCCCCAAGCATTTTTACCCCTGTTCTGTTTTACCAATAAAATCAGGACTTTTGACTTGGTAAGAAAGAGGTTTATTCAAAAAAACTAAAAGCTGCATCTTTATTAAATCAAAACAGATTTGGACACTTGTCATTCTCCCAAAATGTAGATGATTATGAGGCCTAAGACAAGAAGCATAAGATTAGCAGTTTAATTTTTTTTCTTAAGGCTCTGGCTGTCTCATATGTCAGACAGGCATGTGTATTATGCATATCCAGCAGGGGACAAAGATCAGAAATTTAAAGGAGCTGTTTGTGATTTTGGATGGGATGTGGCACACAGATGAAAGAGCAAACATTTTTCCCCTTGGTTTAACGCTAGCACTAGATTCCTAAATTAAGCCCAGCAGGAAACAAACATCCACCACAGATTTCAAAAGATATCTCACATCTTTGTATTAAAACGTGTTATTTTAAGAGTCCCAAATGCTGCATGTCTGAGTTTTATTAAGTCCAGAGCCAACATAGGAAGTGTTATTTGATTTTACTTTAAAAGAATGCAGAAAATATCAGTGGACAAGAGGATGCAAATTGCAGGAAGCCAAAACAAAATTGAAGAGTATGAGATAATGGGCCTGATGCTATTATCTACAGGAATACTAAGGCCACAGGCTTCAAAACATTGATGACCTTGAGAGCTCGCTCAGACTACAGAACATCAAGTTAGCAGATTTTCCAGGGGGAGTGGAAGGACAACAGTCTCAATTCTTCTCTTCTAAACAGACTGGGGAGATGTTTCTGATATGCATTTCTGATTTCCTTCTACAGTAAATAGCTACAATGTTGTACTCCAAAGGAGAACAAAATTAAGCATCACTCCACATGTTCCTCACGCATTTCATGTGCGTGGTTCTCAGTAAAAAGAATAATTCTATGCCATATACCAATGCAGTTAAAAGTTCCAGCTCTGAAAATTCTCCATACAAAGTCTAAAACTACCAGGATAGGATTTTGCCCAGCTCAATCACAATACACTGAGCTTTTATTTTGGAGTTTGCAGATACTATTTTTTTCCTCTTCTTTCCCGCTGACTTTGATGATGTTTTGGGATTAAAACAAGGAGCAGACACTTCCCATGAGATGAAAGACATAACTGCAAAGAACACTCAGATTAAAAAAAAAAACAAAACCTCTTGGAGTTTGAGATGCTGTTATGTATTTATTTAAAGAAACACTCCCTTGAAGGGGCTTAGAGTTCAATATTTTAAATAAGTTTCTGCTTTATCAACTCCAGTTGGAAATAAAATGCCTTTTTTAATTGCCAAGCTGATCAAAATTGTAACAACACATTCCCAAGTAGGCTAAATGTATTCTTACAGGCAGAAAGAATAGCTCCGAGTTCTTCTGCAAACAGTGCCAGTAATAAAACCTAACCTTCTCTCATTTATGGCCAATTACAACTCCCAGCAACCCTTACTCCAGTGGCACCATTTCAACAAGGTTCTATACATCCCTTCCCCATCAGCAAACTCCCAGCTGGGCACAGGGGCAGCCCTGCTATGGCAAAGCCTGAGCCACGGTTCAAGAGCTTCAGCCAAGCTCTCAGGCCAGACAGAGCAGAGACCTGGTAGGCTCACACATCTCTCAGAAAGGACTAGTTTATCTTCCCCTTCTAGCCAGTCTCACATTCCATAACATTTTTATTGCCTTCCCTTTCCAACTCTGTCCAAACCTCCTATGGCCAAGACAATCAAAGGTTATTGGGGGAAGGGATGAGGCAGAAGAGGTATGGAGGGAGAAAAAAAAAAAAAGTGGGAGAGAGGAAAAAAAAAAGAAAAAGTCTTGTTTTCTTCGGGAAGTAGGCTAAAGACTGAAGTAGTTTTGACAGCAGGCAGAATTCTGTGCACATGAATGAGCTTTCTCACACTCCTAGGTCAGATGACCCAGAGGAGAAAGAAGACCTTTAGTTTCTGTTCCTGACACCACTTCTGCATGCAGTGTAAGCCAAGCTGATTTATGTTTCCGTTTGTGCAGGCTTAAAATAAGCCCATAGTAACTTACATACATCTTCCACATTGTGGACAAGAGTAATTTATTGGGTATAACAGGTTTTGAGATCCCTGGATAAAAAAATGGAAAGAACTAACTCAGTAGTTTCTAACTCAGGGCCTGATTGGCATCAGCAGACTCGCACACTACTTCAGGTACCTACACTCACCAGCTTGTCTCTCCAAGTTACAGGTCTCATTATAAGTTTCCAATACCTGCAAACTTTAGAAATCCACCTCTGTGAGGTGTTGGCTGTGAGGTTGATGAGGTATTGGATTTACTATGAACTCAGATTAAAAATTATGCAGGACCTTAAGGAAATGCTGACAAAGACAGAAGCAAATACCAGTTAACATCCAAAACTCATCTCTCATAAAAGGCCAGCGAAACTACACTTAAAACTCCCTGAATGTATCAACCTACAGGTGTAATAATTTGGCCCATCTTTGCAAAAGGTAAGTTCATCCTTTGCAAATTTTCTGTTTACATACATTATAGTAAAAAACATAAAAATTGTGTTTGCTGTTCTTTGCCAACTTTGGAATGTAGGAAAGAATGTGTCCTCCTTTCATTACATTTCTCTTCTCACTAATGTACTTAAAGTCCTTATTTCTCTACAATCCTAAAATGCAGATTTATCCCTTTATATTTGATCCTGTGTTTCATTCCAATCACTTGTCTGTTATGCAGGCTTTGCCCTCAAAATTTTCCCGAATATTAAGAAGCAGTAGCACTTTGTTAAATTGTTCCAGAAGTGTGACATACAGAATTTCTTTTAAAACATGATTTGCTTTTGTTTATAAAGCGTGTGTGACATAACTGCTATTTATCACACTGAGTAATGTCATTGTATTATGGTGGGCTGTGGCTGTCTCTTGAACGTCTGTGCTCAGTGGTCTTGCATTTAAAACATTAAAGAACACAGTGACAATACTTTAAAAATTTAAAATGTGAATTATAACAGTTTTCATGGAAATGTTGGTTTATTTTTAATGCTGCACTGACAATAGATTTGTCACTGAAAGCAGTGAAATGCTACAAGTTTGGTATAATTACCTCAGCATATTCAGGATATTAAACTGATCAAATTACAGAACTTATTTTTAAAGATTCAGTTTAGGGAAGTAAGGAGGAGATGCCTGGGAAAAAAACATCTGTTCCATCTGCAGAGTGGAACTGATTGTATGTTCTGGATGGCTTATGCTCTAGGACTATAAAAAATTGCAGGTGACTTTGGTTACTAGAGGAGCTATTATTCAGCCTGAATTATTAACATATTTTTGTGTAGTGTAGCTGCAAATACCTCCCTCAGTTTTCTTTTTCACTCTCAAAATGTAAACATTGAGAGCTATCATGGAAAGGAAGGTCAAAAGGTTGAACACAGGAATAAGCTATTCCAGAACCTGAGATTCCATCAAAACTAAACTTTTATCTTGCAGCCAGTACACAGGAGAAAGTTTAAATCTCCTGTTCCATAAGCTGTGCTTAAGATCATTTCATATCAAGATATAAAATCCAAACTAAAAAAATATATCCAGAGATTCTACCACAGTGTCCAGAGAAGGTGTTGCACCCTTCATTTGATGCTTAAACACCAAAGACCAAAAGGATTCACCGGGCAGCAGGAAACTATGAAAACAGAATTAAAGAAGACATTAGGATTCTCCAATACTATCATATCGTTGTAAAGGGAGATACATGGACTCAAAATCAGGTAATTTAGGAAGTCTAACACACTTCATCTTTGTTCCAAAACACACATCATAACTAATACTAAAGCTCACTGAAAGAACAAACAAAAGAAAAAACATAAACTATTTTTCTTTATTATTCTTTTCCATCGTATACTAATATACAGTCCCTTAGGACATGACCACACTCTTTCCACAAGATGCCATTCCCTTTCAATGTTCTGAATGAACAGTGATAGTTGAACAAGTGATCATTAATTATTTGGCCTTACTCTTACTATTCAGTGTGAAGTCCCATGTCTTGTTTACCATGTACTGTTCAAAGACGGATTTGAACAATCAATTATTCATTTGCTTGTGGGTTTTCCTACAGTGCTCATCACAACATCTGAATGCATTACAAACATTAAGTGATTCATTTTCACATCATCTTTGTGTGATGATATGAATGATATCATTGTATGCCCATTCTGTAATGCAGGGGCATGACACAGGGATAGTAAAGTATCTGTTAATTCCAAGTACACAAATGGAGGCTTGCAGGGCCAAGTTTCTTCAAAATACTTACATTTGTCACACCATTCTAGCCAGCTTCAGTAGCACATGTGGATCATAACCAGAGGTGGTCTCAGAGCAGGCCTCTAGAAAATGAGGAGGGCAATCAGAATCCCCTGATCACATGAAAACATTTTGGTTTTAAACTATACTGTACACTTGATGTGACGAATCAGAAATGTTGACAGTGGAAAGAAAGAAATTCTTAGAAGAAGTGGTTACACTGCACAGGTATAAAAGAAGGTAAACAGCAAAAACTCAGATACAACGAAAGCACCAATGCACAGTAAGAATTGGTGCTGTGCTGCTTTTTCAGAGACCATCATATTTCAGAGGATATCTAATTTTCATTAGACATGGGGGGAAACAGAGTCACGAACAATCAGGAGAAGGCTGAGCTGCTTAATGCCTTCTTTTCCTTTCTTTTACAGTCAGACCAATTGATCTCAGGCTGCCCAGCCCCTGAGCTTGAAGACAGGGAGGAGAATGAAGCCCCCATAATCCAAGGGGAAATGGTCAGTGATCTGCTACACCATTTGGACACATGAGTTCATGGAGGCAGATGGAATCCACCCAAGAGTACTGAAGGAACTGGTGGAGTTGCTCACTGAGCCACTTTCCACCATTTACCAGCAGTCCGTGATAACTGGGGAGTTCCCATTGGCTGGATGTTAGCAAATGTGATGCCCACCTACTAGAAGGGCCAGAAGAGGATCTGGGGAACTACAGGTCTGTCAGCCTAACCTTGATGCTGGGGAAGGTCATGGAACAGATCACCTTGAGTGTCATCATGCAACTTGTAGAAGACAACCAAGGGATTAGCCTCAGCCAGCAGAGTTTATGAGAGGCAGGTCCTCCTTGGCCAAACTTACCTCCTTCTGTGACAGGGTGATCTGCTTGGTGGATGAGGGAAAGCCTGTGGATGCTGTCTACCTGGATGTTAGTAAAGCCTTTGACGCTGTTCCCCACAGCACTCTTTTGGAGAAACTGGCTGCTAATGGATTGGATGGGTGCACTGCTCACTGAGTAAAACAGTGGCTGGATAGCCAGGCCCAGAGAGTGGTGGTGACAGGCCAGTCCTATTTAGTACCTTTACTGATGACCTGGACAAGGGGACTGAGGGCACCCTCAGTCAGTTTGCAGGCAACACCAAACCGACTGGGCGGGAGTCTCGATCTGGGGGAGAGTTGGAAGGCTCTACAGAAGGATCTGGACAGGCTGGAACAACGGGCTGAGGACACTTGTATGAGGTCCAACAAGGCAAAGCCCCAAGTCCTGCACTTCAGTCACAACAACCCCAGGCAGCACTACAGGCTGGGGGCAGAGGGGCTAAAAAGTGACCCAGCAGAAAAGAACCTGAGAGCGCTGGTTGAAGAGGAGTGGCTGAACATGAGCCAGTGTGTGTGCCCAGGTGGCGAAAAGGCCAGTGACATGCTGGCCTGTATCAGCAATAGTGTGACCAGCAGGACCAGGGCAGTGATTGTCCCCCTGTACTTGGCACTGGTGAGGCCACACCTTGAGTCCTGTGACCAGTTTTGGGCCCCTCACTACAAGAGAGACACTGAGGTGCTGAAACATCTCCAGAGAAGAGCAATAAGGCTGGTGAAGGGTCTGGAGCACAAGTCTGATGAGGAGCAGCTGAGGGAGCTGGGGTTGTTTAGTCTGGAGAAAAGGAGGCTCAGGAAGTCCTCTATTACTCGCTACAACTGCCTGAAAGGAGGGTGTAGGGAGGTGGAGCTGGTTCCTTCTCCCAAGGGAGAAAGATTCACTGCACAGCCAGGAGCACACCAAGACAGCCATCAGAGATTAAAAAAGGCTTGGGACAGTGTGTTTAAACAATAGGGACCATCTTTAATTTTTCCCCGTTGGATGTAATTCACTCAAACACATCTGACCTCATACAATCAAAAATCTCTACATGCTAGTTGTATGTATCATTTCTATTATGACAACTTTTTCCACAGTTTGATCCCTTTCCCAGTGTCTAAACCTGACAAAATCATACATCCAGACCATCTGCCATCTTACTTAGCCTTCCAGTAAATGGCTATCCTTACACAGGGTTTACCTTTCTACAAGTGAAAACAGTTCCAAATGGTGTTGAACTTTCCTAAGTGGCAGACATGAAGACAAAGCTGCTGTAGTGGAAAAAATCCTTTCACAACTAATGTACTACAAAAATAAAGGGTTTTCTGCTTCAGTTCCAATATCCACAGTATTTCCATGAGAAACACCGCTGGACATGCAGGGCAGCACACATTTTGTGTTACAGAGCAGCTGTAACACAACCCAACAGGCTGCTCGTTATAGACCAACACCGATTTTTTGGAAGTGACTGAAAATCTGTTCCCTTCTGCAAAAGGTCTCTTACAGACTGTGAACACGTCATTGGAAAACGCCTTCCTCCATGCCTTCAAAAATCTGATTTAATTACTGTAATCCAATTCAAATTATAGAGGAAGGGCAAGAGGGTTCGTCCTCTACTCACACTTGCAGTGTCTTTCATTCCTTGATGCCAGTCTTTTTCATAGTTTTCCAGAAAGCCTGGGAAAACTCCCTCTGAATTCAGCAATCCCAATGAATTAGATGCAAACCCAAATGGCTCCTCTAGTCTTTGCAGAAGTCCCCATTCATCAGGAAAATGGGGTTCAACACTAAAAGTAGTGGTGCTACCACACCAGAAACAGGCTACTTTGAGTTTGCGGCTCTCTGTGAAAGACTTTTGAAACCACCTGGAATGTCTATCATACAGCTGACAGTATCACTGTCACATACTAGACATCAGTGCCAGACGTACAAGTTAAGCCTGAATCAAGGTCTAGTGGGAGGGTTTTCTTCCCCTGTGGGAAGGCAGAATGTCTAGGAGAAAAGGTTGTAAGGACTTCAGCAGGGAGGCGCACAAGTCAGTCTCCTGGCATTTATGTGTTATCATTTGCTCGACTCCAATGCTTCAATTTCTGTCAGTCACCGGTTTTAAATAGGCTGTTTAAAATGCTAACCACTGCTGAAGTCACAGGCCAGCCATCAGACCACACTGACACCAAACCTACTAGAGAGGAGATCACATGGAAAAACTACATCCACACGGTCGTTTCCGCTCAGGACTTGAGCTAATGCCCACCTCTTACTAATTCATGTCACTCATGGTAGCTGTGTCTTCATATAAAATTTTCTACCCATTTGTTTTTGTCTCATCACATATTACACTAAAGTAAAAGACACTTTGGCTTAAGGAGATCAAAAAAGTAAAATTTGCTTTGGGAAATAAACTTATCTCAAAAATCCAGCTCAGCCCAATTTTAATAATATAAGACATGCTCCTAACCCCTCTACAAGCTTTAGGCTTGTTAGGAGACTGGGAGGTTTTTTCAAACACCATTTCCTTCCTATGTCTGACTGTTTCAGAAGCAAAGCTGACATGTGTTACCAGTGAGCAAGCCCAGGAAGAAATCAGATCTGAGCACTTCCCACCCAGAAGAATGGAGAAGCTAAAGTAGCAAACATGAATTGAGGGCTTTACAGTAAGACTGAGATCCCAAAGATGAGAGAAGAGAAGAGAAAGGTGAAATAGTTCAAGACTCAAGACTGTAAGCTGGTTACACAAGAGTCACCAGTAGGTAGTTTTAACTGGAACAAACAAGGGCATGGACAAAAGGCATGTTGGCAAATACCAGTTCCACTGCAGCTGTCCATGAAACACCAATTAGTTTAGTACGTTCAGACAAAAAAATCTGCAGCACAGGAATTTGATAGTCATAAATCATGTAAAAACTGTTTGTATTCGTGCTGAAATCTGAATTTGCTGTTACTTTATGCTCACCACAACATTTGTAAACAAAATAATTTCTTAAAAGTATTTAAACACCCGCTATGCTGGGCTAATTCATAATTGTGTAAATAGTTTCACTATGCACTGGTATCCAGTAATAAAATAATCATTTTCTAATGCAGTCTTACTCTGACAATAGCATTCATCTCATTTAAAACTTCTATATTGTATATACATATATATATATATATATATTCCCTTCAATGTGTTGTTTAGGTTATGGTTTATGTTACATCATCATATAACTCAAATCATCTTCTGCTTAGGGTGATAACTACAGGATACAGGAATAAAAAAAGGATCATTTCTTTGTGTCTAGTTAATTTAAAAATCCTTTTTTGAAATAGCCCAACAACATTATAAGAAAGGAATTTATATACTGTTTTTATACTGAATTTATATACCCTAATTTGAAAAAAAATGGTACAGGCAGTTAAAATATTGTAAGTAATATCATGTGATTTTAATAAACTACTTGGATAACTCTTACATGATATTAGGTAAATACATAAACCTTAAGTGTTACTAAGTTTGAATACAGTAATTTTGCAACTGTGTTTTAACATGGAGCCCAGGTCCCATGGCTGTTACAGACGGAGCACTACAGAAACTTTATTCTTCCCCTCATCAGCTGCTAGAAGATCACTCTAATGGCTCCCTCAGGCTGGGTTCAAGGAGCAACAGCAACACTATAGGAACGGCTGCAAAATTTGATACCTTCTTTTGTAGCCTACTTCCCTCAGGCCGAACTGCAGAGCTTTCATAAGAAGCGGTGAAGGGAATAAAAAGGAGACTTTTGTCTGCCTTATACACAATAAATAAAATGGATTTCCAGTCTCACAGTAGAGAAAAACACCTTCCTGTGCCGTCACAGGTTGCAAGGCTGTGGCCCTACTGAGTAAGCCCCTGAAGGAAGAAGCTTTTTGTTACTGTGAATGTAGTAACATTGCTAATCCAAGAACATTCAAACCACACCAACAAAACAGGATGAGATTGGTGAAAAAAATGTTTATTTTTTTAATAAAAATTTTTTCACACATTTTTTAGAAGATGTTTGTGCATTTTCTCTATCTTCTCTCTCCTGAAGCTTTATAATAAAATTCAGTCTTTCTGTCAATTTTTTTTCATCCCTCTCCCTAAAGCTGGAAGTCCTTGAAAGAAACTTTGCTTTTTGTAAAAAGGAGCAGCAAGACTTCAGAGAATTGTTCTTCTCCAGGTGCAAAGATCACAAATATCAACCAATATCTAGAGGCTACAGTCCTAGACTGAAGCTGGATTAAGTGCTTTGCAAAATACTCACCTCATATCTAAAATTAAATTTTTTAAAAAGCCAGCCAGTGACTGATTGGAAAAATGCCGGAAACATGCCAGGTATTCGATTCAAAACACCTTGAAACAAACTGCACTACTGTCTATATTTGGAAACCATAAAAAAGTTGCAAAACTAAAACCATATACTTGTAAATATATACGTTCAGCCTTCATAGTTTTCAAAGAAAACAAGTACAGATAAACTACAAGGATAACATATGGTTGGAGATGAATGTGGTTTACATCTGTTACTGGTTAATTAGTTCAAACTTTACCCACAGTGGAGTTCTAAAGACGCAGGGACGCATGTTAAATAAACAAGACATATTTTGGAATGCTTAACAGTCCTAAAAGTCCCAAAATCCAACTGGTAAGTCTTTCAGCCTTGCAGAAACACCCTTCTTGGATGGAACACTTCTTAGTGGATTAGGCATGAAGAACTCTGCCAGGGAAGCTGGATCCTTACCCCAGTTCCCATCCGTTTACTCTTGTCTCAAGTCAGTAACTCCCACATAGTCTCAGTTCTGTCACAGAGAAAGGACACTTGATGTCACAGACTTGCTCAAGTAATGCCTATAACCAAAGCCAGGAGACAAGATAACTCTGGGTTTCTTGACCTACGTTTTATTTGCACTCAGTAGTCACAATGAGTTTCACGTACACACCTTTCAAAACCAGCAAACAGAATTTTCCCAAAGTAGTCTCCCCACTTTGCAGTTTAATGTAAAATACTACTTTCTTTTTTTAAAAAAAAATGAGTCCATCTATTTTACCATCATTATGAATGTGAAAACAGCAAAACCGTGTTAAGCAAACTATTGAAATGGTTGTATCCTAACTTTGGCAGCTATTTTTTATCTTAGCTAAGTTAAAGCTAACAGTAATACATATTCAGCAGAGGACATGCTTGCTACCTAGTCACAATATTAACCTGTGATAGGCAATAACTTTCCGTCTACAGAATCTGATTTTCCATTTTTTACATATATAAAATAATAGCTATAAAATGGCACTAAGAGAGAAAGAAAATTATGTAGCATCGTGATCACCAGGCATCTCCTTAAATCTCACTCATCCCTGTCTAAACTTTCAAACAAAAAAGGAAAGGTGATTGTAAAAGACACATCATAGTAACAGCCAACATATTTTTTTTTTAATTATCTTAGAATTCTTCAGAGGTGCTAATTTTGATGCAAGCTCTTTAACCCTAAGAAAATCTTCTATCAGCTGCAGTTGGTATTGATAGTTGCTGAAAAAACAAATGGGAAAAAGACAAGTTCCCAATACTTGGATCAGCATTCTGAGAGCTAACTATAGGACACTACAATTTACTGATCTCTTTTTACTACAATACCACACCTACATTTCAGAATTGTATCCAGGAGTAACTGTAGAGGGTTTCAGAACCAAAAAAAAAGGAAAGAAAAATACTCCAAAACCAAACAACAAAAATAGAGTCAGTTAAGAATGGTTCTATTCCCTGTTTTTCCATACACTCAATATATGCATTTTAGAAAGATAGTTTAGTGCTGTTTGTTCTTTGATATTCTTTTTTTTTTTAAGGCTCACTGTTTTAGATTAGCAATTCATTTGGACATCAGCACTCACCCATTTTAAAGGAGGAAGCTACTTTCCTCCCACAGCTTTCCCTCATGAAGTCACCTGGTTGAGTTACGAAATCCTATTAAAGAGGTCATTTAAATAAGACCTAAATCAATAGAAAAAAGGTCAGTTTTCCTGAACAGGTGTCACTTCTATTTATTTTGAGTGCAAACCCCAGCGACCACAAGTTCAGAATATTTATTTTGCAACCTAATCCTCATAGCCCATTGTCAACTGATAGTTCTTTGTTAAGCAGAGCAAAACCTCCATCAGATCCTGACAGTTTTACAGGACTCCTAGCAAGATTTTCCAGCAATAAGACACTACCAGGCCTCGCAGTCTTGTGTTCCTCAACACAAGCTGATGTGAACTCATCTTTGTGCTATACTCCAGTGATACTCTCTGAGCCCCATGAGGTCAGATAATTTTGAGCACTCTGGTCCCTAAGAGACCTCCAGGCACACCTGGATCACCTAGAAAAAGGAAAGATTTGAGTGCAGATGGAAGCATCCATGTACCTAACCAAGCCAGAACAAAGCCATAGTGCACCTCATTACCTCCCAACACAGCACTCAGTAAGCGAGTGGCCTCCCACCAGACTTTATTTTGCTGTGTTCATTGACTGTGAAGGCTCAGCAGTGTTAGCAATAGGGAGCCACAGGCACAGCAGATGAATGAACTGGGGAAAAAAATCCCAAACTTACACGTCTCCCAGGACTGAGCAGGTATGACGAGGTAGAGAGTTGCAGATGTAGCTGCCGCACTGTAATACACTGTTAGATATGCAGCCTCCTGAGCAAGAAGCTGGAGGCAGCACAAAGTTCCAAGCCATGGCAGCCAGGCAGGTGTACCTATAAACCTCTTAATGCTTCTTCTTACCGCTTCAGTCAAAAGCGAGATATTTTGTCCCACAGCATTCTAAGTCTTTGATCTGAACAGTGATAATCTAACAGATCATTTGCACAACCGAGTTATTTCCTCCCCTTCTCCTTGCTCCCTCCCTCACAGCCAATCAAATTGTTTCAATCCTATAACACATATCCTATCTCACTAGAAGGACACATAGCTATATGGATGCAATGTTTATTCAAAATCTCAACAGGATAAAGGCGATGCGGTAACAGAATAGTTTCCTTTCTACACAGAAAGTGAAAAGACACAACCAAGTATTCAAAAGCTTATCACAAATCTACTAAAAATGGAATGAATAAAATAATAATTCTCATCACTAGTACTGGAAATTCTACACTCATCCCAAAACAATGTATTTCTGCCAAAATCTTTCTGAATCTGAATGCTGCTTGCTGAAGTATCATTAATATGCTTCCATCCAGTAGCACAGGAAATGAATTGTATCTGGTCTGCATGGAATTCTTTAAATTATGCACATATTTATCAGTCTCGTCCTACATGCATAAATCTACCTTTACAATTTCTGGAAAACACTGATAAACACTACTTAGGAGACGAGAAATGTACAAAGAAAGAAAAGGAATGAATTTACACGGGAATTGACTGCGTCTGCAGGTCATACAAATGAACCCAATTTTTTCCCACAATTAAATCTACGGTGTTATCAAGACAATCAGTTTATTTGAAGACTGTCAACCCAATATATAAATTTCCTTTTGTGCTTGAAATGCCTTTATCAGATAAGATAGCTTTTGTTTAAACTGCTATTTTCAGCCTTTGCTTTGAGGGTTTTGAATATACACAGTGAAGTAACTTGAGATTTCCTACCCTGTTTTAAAATGTGTTTCTTCTGTCTGTTTGTATTTTGTAATTTCCTGTCAAATAACCTCACCATAACTAACTTTCCTTGCTCCAACCTACTATTTTTTTTTTTTTAAAGCCATTCCCACTTCCTGAGGATGGTAATAAAACACTGATTACATTCGGCTGTTATCTGCCTTTTCTTCCCCTGCTTCCCCCTCTCCCACTCCCTTTGTCAAAGCCAGCACTCAGATTTCAGCTCTTCATGGACTGAGAAAGGCACATAACTGGGAGAGGAAGCAAATCAGACTGCAGGAATCCAGATTCATTAGAGTTTATTGGGTCAATCACCAGCTGGAGCAGAGCCAGACAATTAGGCTGTGCAGCCCCTGAAGTCTGGATGCACGGCTCTCCTGCCAGAGCCAAGCGCGCTCCGCAGCAGGGCACACGTCGGCACCGTGCCTGGCTCTCTGCTGCGGCCGCGCAGGGGGAAGGAGGGAAAGGAAAGCAGCAGCACCTTGCTGCTTCAAATCAGTTACCACTAACTGGAGAAAAAGTCAATTTCTTCTTCATTAAGCACGAAGCTGCTGATATTTCCAATTCACTCACTCATTTTTGCCAATCCCTACCAAAAATCCAGTTTGTTAAAATACCACCATACAGAGCCTATAGACTATTCAACTTCATCTGAAATTCTTTAACCTCTTCTGTCTTCGACTGCACATTTCTGTTTCAGCCACGCTTAGTTTCCACTTATCTTTCTCTCTCTAACTGTTCCCCCTTCTCACTACCCACAAGAAGTCAGCCCTACCTATTTCAGCAGTTCTTTCCCTCCTTTCCCTTGTCTGTAAACTTGTTGCAAGCACAGGCTAAAGCCACTGCACTCGCTTCCTCTTCCAACTCTATACTGGATCATGTCCAGCCCAGTTTCCGCTGTTTCCCTTTGAATGAAAGTGCTTACCACAGTAATTCATGATCACTTCCTGGGCAAATCTCAAGGATCTCCCTCCTACATGGCCCTTCTGGTTTTTTTGATATTGCTGATCATCATCCCTGCTCGGACATCTCATCCTCACTGAGGTTTCAGTTCAGTCTCTATCTTTCCTGTCAATGATACTTCTCTGTTCTGGGCAGCCCGCTACACTGATGGACACTTCGGAAAGCTCTGCCCTTGCCATGGTATTCCTTCCAGTTTAACACAATTAGGGGATCTCTTTAGTCCTCACCTCTGCACCAATGGTTCAGATTGCACTTAAAGATTGCCAAAGCAGTCTAAGGTGGTCTGGAAGGAATAGGAGAGGGGCACAGGCCAGGAGCCTTACATCAGATTGAGAAGCTTATGAAACCCTGTTGTCAGACACACCTTTTCCCCTTCCAAGACACCTCCTTTGCACTTAAACACATGCGTCATTTTACCTCCCAAATTTTCAAACTCTACATTTTGCCACAAACATAAATTAACTTTCCCTAACATTAAATGCCTTCCCTACAAAACTTCCTCCTCTCCCTACAACTGACGCCAATTCTGGGAGTTGCTTACAACAGCAAATTTAACCTCACTTGTGATATTTCATTCTCTTCTTCTGAGTTAGCAAGTTCAGTCGTACTCTTTCGGTCACTTTCTTCCAGTCTCAGCAGCTTAATGCTCTCACTCTGTAGTTTATTCTAACCAGTCTGACAGCATTCTCCCCTTGAGTGTCCCAAAAATGCCACTGCCTTCTGACAGGGCAGAAAAGGTACAACAGCTGAAGTCATGTTCCCATCTCTGTTCAGTCAGAAAACCTTCAAGTAAACTCTTCAGTTTCTTAACACGGCGTCACATTTATTGTTCTTTTCACACTCTCTTCTTCAACTTGGTCCTAAAGTTTACATACTTTAAACCTTCCTCAATTGACACAATGATACTCAAGAACCACAATGCCAAGCAGTGCAACACCACAAAACTACTCCTGTTCCAGATAGCTGACACAATTGAGCACAAGGCATAGAGCCCAGAGGTGGACAATGGGTGGGATCTGCTAAAAATCCTTGCACTCACACGTTCAATTTCTGAGTGTGCACTTATAAAGTTTATCTATTTCTATGCAATTCAGGAGCACTGCCATGTTCAAGCTTTGCTTCCATCACATTCAGGTGTTTTTCTCCCGATGGTCACCAAGTGAGTTTCTTCAAAGGGCTATGACGGGGGGTTGGCTTTTTCACACAGAGGCCACTTCTAAATCATGCTTAATCCCTGCACAAGCAGCAGCGTTACATAGTAGTCCTCTTGCTATTTGAAAGTTATTTATACGATTCAATGTCCTTTTTCTATGTGTCTAAACATCACTTGTTAGCTTCCATTCAGCCTGAGTTCTGGCAACTCTAACTTTCACCCTTTTCTGATAACTTCTCCTTCCTTGGGACACAAAATTCAGACTGCTGGAGTACTTGCAAAAGCTCCCAATTTCTGCACTATTCAGGTCAATGATTCTCAGTGCAGCCAACTTGCATTGCTAGCAGTTTAGCAAACTCACGTTTGCTATCTCTCAAAGACAAATTTTAATTAAGGACAAACTTTTAATCCTCCCTTCATTTTAATTAAACCGATTTCTGATCACTTGATCTTCGGTTACTTCCCAAGTCTTGCTCTTCTATGATTTCATGATTAGCTGCTAAAACCAGAACAGATACTCTTTTATTCACTATGTCCTTTCTTGCCATGAAGGTGATTTGGGGTCTTTTTAATGAACTTTCGCACTATTACATTCATGGACAGTCTACTACCTTCTCTTTCTGTTCTTCCTGAACACAGCAAGTACTACGTTTCCAGCAAGATTATTATTCTGCTATGCACCTATTGCTCTCTACAACGTTTGTCTTCACAGGTAGTTTAGGTTCCCCTTCCCTAATGACCGGGTATTTAAGTACAAACCTTTTCCTTGTTTCTAACTGACCACAACCAATCGCCTTGTCAAGTTAAGCACAAACCTTTCACTAAGGGATCCGATGATCCAATTAAGACCACTATTATTTCTATCACTTTTTCTTATACTCTTCTTCCATTATCCATTAATGTATCTTCTCCCTTTTTCACTTCCTGCACACTAAAGCCAAGCACGAATATCACATGACCATCTTCAGACCCTTTCCCATAATTTCTTGACATATTCAACTGCTGTAACAGCCTCAGCAAAAAATACTGTCACTCCACACAGTGACACAGAACATCCCTTAAGAAATATTCTAATTTCTTGAATGTAACCCAGAAGAAACATAGCCCAAGCTTTTCCCCCATCTGCCCATCTCACAGGCCTTCTGTAGGAACTAGGAGAATTGTGATCACCAGAATCCAGATTTTCTGCGGAAATCACAGCAAAAGTGTAACTGAGAAGGGATCTACATATCTTGATGAATTTTTCCTAATAAAGAGCAAAACCACTGAAGTTACACTTTAAATTGTAGCAAAAAACTGAGGGAGGAAGGCACCATGGGCTGATGGAGAGCAAGAGTCAGTCTCCAAAAATTGTACAAATTACAGATAGAATAAAGGTAGAATATTAGGCGCTTCTAAAATAAAGTTCATTTTTGTTTAAGACAGTGCAAAGTATAGGGAAATCTAGAGTAAAAATAATAAAGGCAATATGACTGCAAGGCTTTTTGTAGAAGCAGTCTAAAGGGACAGTAACAGGATGAAAGAGCACATGCCAAAACCAGAAACAAAACCAAAGAAAAAAACAAGGCAGAGAGAGAGAATCATAAGGTGAAGAGAGATGGGGCAAGAGCTTTAGCAGTTTCCTCTTAAGTCCACAAGAACCCAAAAACACGAGATAACTTTTTTTTGTGAGAGAAGTTAAAAAGAAAAGTCAAACTGAAGGTGATATTGGTCAGAATTCTGATCTGTAACCTAAGTATAAAAAAATTGTGAAATCACCACTAGTAAATATCACATCTTTTTCTCAGAAAGGACTCATGTACAAACACATCTGAGTCAACAGAACAGAAGGTACAGAGAGTAAAAGGAAACCTGCAGAATTATTCCCATGCTGAAAGCCATGTGTAGAATATCCTCACAGACATACAAAGTGATAGAATGAAACAAGTCACAAAAGTGTAGGGAAAATAAGCCTGCTCTAAGAATAAAAAGCATGGTGACTGCTGAAGGTGTCTAAGAGATTCTCAGTTGTCCTTAAATAATGAATTAAATATTCACATATCCACTTACATGATTTTTGTTTCCAAATCAGCAGCATGCCACAACCTTTGCTGACATTCTACATAACAGATCTGACCATTCAAAACCTTCGAGGCTTGTTTCTGTCATGCTTCAATTCCCTGAAGCTACACTGGCTTTTCAATATAAAGAGCATAGTCTTTGCTTACACTGCATCCCAATACCTGTAGACTCTGTCCAACCGAGTTCCCTATAGGGACACAGCTGCTGAATATTTCTTATGTTTACCATTGGAAGAAGTTTGTGTAATACCAGTTAGGGGGATATTTACCAACAGAACAAACATGCAGAGGGATTCAGCACTTCTAGTCTGTGATGCAGCACAATGTATCACAGCAGAGACATCGGCCCAGTGACTAACTCCACTTGAAGAAAGACTGAATAATTTAACTTATTTCTAAAGACGAAACCTCTGTAATTCCCAGTAGAGTAAGTCTATGAGGTTTAAATAAGTTCTCAAAAAAAAGCTGTAGATTATTTCACATCACCAGCTGTCAGCCAATAGCCTGGATAATGAAAATCCACAGTTTCCTGGCTTCCTGCACAGCTCCTTGCAGGCTTCAGGGTAACTGTTTCTCTCATTTGCCTACACTCGCTATGATTTCCTTTCTCTTTACTTCAAGAATTTATTTTTTTTTACTACATCTGTAGGAGATGACAAGAGGGATTAACACTACCAGAGATGTTGCATATGACCTCTTCTTTTATGGGCACCGTTTGTCACAGAGGTTCATTAGACTTGTGTTTCCTAAACTTACTTCAGTCAAGGAATGAACTTTTAAGATGGATGAACACTCACAGCATAGCTGCTTTAAACAAAACCACCCCAGTTTGTAAATAAGAAGTGATTAGTGAAATTCGCTGCAGAAATCAGTCACATTAATCAGCTGGTTGTAAAGTAGATTGATGTGCACCAACTAGAGCTGTCTAAACAATTTTGTTAACCTTTAGCAAAAATGTGAAGGAATATGCTGCAAAATGGTTCAGTCTTAAATGGATAGGACATGCTTTTTTTAGGAGAAGAGTTAAGTTCCAAGATTATTATTGTGTTCAGATTTTCCCAGAACAATTGGCCCAAAAAGAGTAATTTACAGTTACAGCACTCTTTTCCACAAGTTCATTCCAGGTTGCGAACAGCAACGGCCCATGGCAGGACAGGGAGTGTTTATTCAAAGGCCGATTGTAGCTGAGGACTTGCAGTGGGAGACTGATGCTCAGTCAATATACAAAGAAAAATGAATCACCAGAAAGCCTCTAAGAATTTCCTCCAGCACTGCTTTACCTCCCACATTGTAACTAATTTTATTTTTTTTCTCAGCCAAAATCCCAGTGGAATTGCAGAATAATCTGTGAAATCAGTGCTGATAATAGTCCAGGGAAGGATGGGATGGTTCAACACCTGCAGTAGTGGCCATGCACACCTGAAGACAATGAATCTGAACATAAAACACCCTCCCTTCCCCCAAGACAAACTTAAAAATAACACTTAAGAAATATATTCCTCCATTTTTTGAAGAAGCATTTGATTCATATTTCCAGGTTTTCTTTCACAACCACCAGAAATAGAAAACTGATTTAAAAGGTGAGGAGCAAGAGAAGAGAAATCCAACAGTCTTTTAAGTAGTTTTCTTCCAAGAGATACAGTTTTCAGAGGAACATCAAAGTAGGCATTGATAATATCACTCTCACATCAATCACAGTATGTCTCAAAATATCTGGAAGCTCTGAAGCCAACATTTTCAGAAGAAAACCTTACAAGAATGATCTTGGCCTCTCTTTAATTTTTCCCACACTAAAAACAGTAGCCAATAAAGGCCTATTATTATGGGTGCAGGCTGCTAGACAGAAGCACTAGAACTTCCAAAGCAGGATGTGCATGTTACGTGATGTGGGAAATTTAGACAAAGTCAAGGAATTACCTTTTAATTTTTTTTATATGCATCTACTTCCAATAGTTATCAAACTCTGTTTACACATGTAGACCAAAATTAAGTTTGGAGTGAAAGTCTCAGTAAGTTTGATTCAGATTTCAGAGAGTTACAAGCTAGAAGGTGTCTGATAACACCACTCTGCTGTTACAACCGCATCTCTCACTTATACTCAGCAGGGATATTTGTTTAAGCAACAAAAGAATTTGGTATCAATCCCTCTTGCTGAGTAAGCTGCACTTGATCTGCACAGCCAATGAATAATAAATCAATGCAAATTATACCACTTTATCACTAACAACCATTTTCTGGTCAGCTACACCACAGAATACAGTCTCTCCCACAGGAGACAAATAACCCCCAGTGTCTTAAAATAGGAGTTATTTATAGCCTGCAGGGAAACAATTGTGCTCTAACACATAATTTGCACCACTGTTTATATTTCCAGTGAATTTGGCCCTTGAAATCTTCGGCTACAATGAAGGCACAAGCTGCTTTCATCATTAGTGCATGACGCTGCAAATTATTTTAATTGATATTTGAACATTCAGCTGTTAGGCAGTTCCCCATGCACCACAAGTGCCACCTTACACTTGACAACCAGGTCACTCATACACTGTTTCTTAACCACCTGAAGATTTTCTGGGTAACAGTTTTTGATAGAGATTGCAGCTGGCTTAAGGTAGGAACTGTCAAAGATAAAATAAAGTTTCACATCCGGATGGCAGAAAACTTGAGAGAGGAAGGTTTGTAACTCACTCTCTATTAGTGCAGTAGAAAGCCATTCTTCTTCCAAAAGATGGATGGGTTTAGCCCCTCAGAGGTGTCAGCAGCTGCACAGATTTGGAGAAAGAGGCCTCGAGGGCACATTGAGGCCAGTCAGGGCCTCACCTTTTGCCAAGAAGATGGATGCTCTTTGTGTAGCACCATTTTCACAAGCATCTATCTAGAGCTCATCATTGAGCACTAGAGGAAAACATCACATCAGTGCAAGCCAAAGCTACCTTCACCTATTCAAAACACACGAGCATGGAACAATGCAACATACTACAAAAGCATCATGCAAATCATCCACAGTTTGCTTACCCACAAAGGTTCAGTTCTGATGCATAAGCTTCAACCTGAAGTAAAATTCTCTCCTCATGCTTATATTAACAACAGGCAGATTTGATGGCACATCCAACAGCAGTTCTCTACCGAATTCAGGGACCAACCTTCTGGACACGAGCACAAACCCACAAGATGCAACGCTTTGGATGCCATTCAGTGAATAAGCCTGTCCCAGGTAATGGCACGTGAAGCCTTGTGAACGTTTGAGCCACACTAAGGGCACGAAGCATGGTGACAGCATGCACAGAATACCTGTGGCACAGAGGGACGTGATGGGGGAGAGGTGCCTCTGAGCCCAGCAGCACCCACCTAGCTCTCCCACTGCAGGGAAACCCCAGCACCCACTAGGCTGGACAAGGAAGCCAGCTCTCCAACAGCACCGTCGGCACACCCAGGTCCATCCTGGCTGCAGTGCACGGGTGGATACAGCAGCCACTGGGAGACCTGCTCACCGTGCCTCCCGCACCACTCCAAACTGAGCCAACTTCAGCTGCTCTGGGGTCTGAGGTTATCAGGGCAGAGATCTCTGCAAATAAAGAAATACAGACTGTGGGTGTCTGTTCCGACTCTTCTCTCTTTGTGACCAAGAAGCTTCTTTCAGGGCTGGCTTGACTTGCCCCGGAGGCTTCCCAGAGAGCTGTATAATAAAGATGATTGAAATGCAGACTATGTCAACAGACACTTCCTTTGAGAGAGGTAAACAGGAGGACAGCACCTTGTTCATCAAAAACAACCAGACATACCTATAGGGCATGCAGAGCCAGCCAAGATCCTTTGGGGTTTTCTCTTTCCTTTTAAGAAGAAAACAGTTATTAACTTTTTTTTCCCCAAATTTAATATTAAAAGAAAATGCTGGCAACACCCACGGTGATGTTATGTCAGCTGCTTATGTCAGGTCAAATACAGTGCGACAGGAAGCAGGGGCTCCACATGAATACTATCCCATCAACTCAGTGCCATTCTGCTCCTCCCTCCCAAACACAGACTGCTAAACTGTGCTCAACGTCCAGACCCACAGCTTTCTGCCCAGCCTGCCCAAGAGGAAAGCATCCTCCTAAAAGGAAAAGGTAATTACATGCCAGATGGCGCTTCTTTTGCGAGCTCCCATATGACCAAGTCCTCCCATCCCAGAAAGGAAAGTAACTGGACATTCTTGCTCGGTCTACAGGCAGAGGTGGAAACAGCACAGTGTAGGATAGCAAATAAATATTTTCAGCCATCCAGCTCATAAAAGCAAGCAGAAGACAGCAACCTGGCATACCATGACAGCCAAAGTAAATGAACACAGTGAACGAGAAGGTAAAAATCAGAACCCGTTCCGAAAACTATTCACTGTCCAAGTTTCTATTTCTCTAGTTTTAAGATATGCAAATCTATTCTCTATTGCCTTTATTAAAATGCATATTTCTTAATCTTGCCATCCTTGTTATCCTAGTGCACAGTTTTTCCCTACTGTGTCAGATGAATGGAAGCAATGCACCAGGGCAAAGCCAACAGCAAGGCTATTTTGAGCCTTGTCAAGCACTTTTTCCCATGGGAGTCTAGTGGATAGCAGGACATGACTAGAAGCTCTTTCAGGACAAGGCAGATCTTAATTCCTCCACTATACAGCATTAGTGATATTTTCTCTTCAGCTATTTAGTAATTTTCCTGGTACAAAGCACCATAGGTGGTGCCTTAATAACATGAATGGGACACGGGCTGGGCTGCTGTAGTCATCTACACGAGAGCCCTTGTTTGTACCCACTGGCTTCCCTGTGCCTCTCCTCCCACCGCCAGGAAGTCTTGACGTGACCAAAATTTACAGCAGTTTTAACACTCCATGCTAACTGCAAATTTTAATTAGAGAAGTTGCCTCTGGTGTAATGCAGCAATAAGGAGAAAATGGGTGTCTCTGCTTTCTTCTGAGGATCCCTGTATGCAGGCAGGTGTGGACAGACCTGAGCTTGCTCTGCCTGCGCTCCAAGCTGGCTCCCAGTTGAAAGCTGTGTAGGCACAGCACGCAGTGCACAAGCAATTAGGCCCTGCACTCAACACACCTCAGCTTGCCTAGATGACTGCTAACAGAAATGAGAATTGTGCCCCTGTAGCAAAGGAATTAAAAAAAAAAAAAACACCAAAAACCACACTTTTTCTTGACACCCAACACTTGTTCACACTTGCCCTAACAAGCTTGCCAGTATTGTCCTTGTGTTCTCATAGGTGTATGCTTTTAGAGGGTTTTCTTGACTTGACGTTCATTAGAGTTAGGTCATTTGCAAGTATAAAGCTATCATAATATCAAATACAACAGAAGTAATACTCAGAGAGGATAAACCACAGAGGGTAGTGGATTATAACAGGGAACCAGTGAAGCCTGGATGACCCTTATCAGGGTGAGCCACCTCTTGCTAACACCTCTAAATTAAGGTCTACCACTTCTGTTTTACTCTGGCTATTTTAAAAAAGAATCACAGAAGAATAGCAAAACATGAACAAAGGAAAAAAAACACAAACAAAAAAACCCCAAACAAACAAAAAAACCCACCAAACACTGCAAAAACCAGCAGAAGCATCTATTCCTTTTATTAGGAGGTTTACCAAGTGCCTAACCAGTCAACAATCAAGCCACTAAGACAACATAATAAAATTGAAGTTATTTTTTGAAGACTAGAAATTTTAAGTACTGAGCAGCCTATACTTCTGTTGTCTGACACTGATCTTCTTTTAACTCCTGTTCAGGTGATGCTACTGGGGAAAAGAAAAGGTTAGGAACAGCAGGGTTCTTCTTAAGAGTGGACTAAGCAGAACTGACTTCTCCCTAGCACCCCAGAACCACATGAAGGCACCCATCTCCAGGCAGGATGACAGACTTTTCTCCTTGCTGTTGTTTCACTAGCTGAGCAGGAGCCAGGTGATTTCCAGCTCTGGCCTGGGGGTAAGTAGCCTTCTCTGCCCCTCCCTCAGCTTTCCTACCCTGCCAGGCTAGTCTTCTCAGCAAGGGAGCTACCTAGCGGGAGCTACTGACTCGAACCTCCAGCACCATCCTGCAAGTCCTTCCTCATCATCATCCCCACCTCCCATCTTTGCAGCAGGTGGTTTGTGGAACTGCTTTGGAGGGCAGCCTAGCCCCAGAGGCAGCCCAGCTGGCAGATGCCCTCCATGCTCAATGAGGGTATTTGGTTGAGCAGCACAACTTTGCTTTTATATTTGATTTCTGGACCCCACCTGTACTGCAGAACATTAGAGAGCTGCCTTTGATCTCTCTTCACTTTCCTATTTTCAGGCTCAAGTTTAGCAAAGATTATCCCTTAACACATGGTACCAACTCATGGTTCTGAGCCATCGTTACTGGTCGAGAGGAAAAGCACCAGAGACAAATAGATAAACTTCAGGGAGGAAGAACATGTATTTTTTCAGTAAATTCATCAGATAATATTAATTAATTCAGGAAACCCCCAGATTTTTAAAAAAAAAAGGAGAAAAAAAAATCTCTTTAACTTATGGCAAAGCCAAGAGAACATAAGTCCTGAATACCTCTCCATCTTTTTCCCTTGGCAGCAAGACTGAGATAAGGCAGGTCAAGCAACAACATAACGACTTTGCACACTGTCGGGCTGCTATTCAAAAAACAAGACAGAATATGAATGTAACCTGATTTCAAGTGGATCTGGGAGAGCCTTAATGCCGAAGTTTGTATGCCGGCTTTGTAATTACCAAGATCTCAGACCAGCCCTTGTTTCTGAGTACTGGCCTAGATTAGCAAGTCACCTGAAAGTTTGCAGAAGGAAAACCATATGGATATATTCCTGTAGCTACATGTGTACAGTAATTATGGCATAGGTAAGCAATAACACATGCCCACGGCATCATATGTGGTGAGGCACGAGGCTTACGTGCATATCCTATTATGACTTCAGACTTCAAAGTACCTTATTGCTCAGACAAAATTGGTAGCCTACTTCCTTGTAAAACACACATAAGGGTCTATTGCCATAAAACACTTATAGGTGTTGATATAACAGAAAATTTAAAGTGTGGGTACCAGAACTGTGAAAGGGGGAAGGAGCATCTTAAAATATTTTCCTATATAGCTTTACAGGGAATGCACTTTAAAGTAGCGGCCAAAACAAAGCATCGCTTAACTTTAAAAAATGCCAGTTTCATGCCAATGCCTGAAATCTGGTTGCTTTGCAGGCACTTAGAAGCTTATGTTCCCCTCTGAGAAACCTGTTTTTTCTAATACATCATCTACTTGATTGGTTTCAGACCTCTAATCAATCAAAAAATCCCATCACAATCGTGTGATCAGCAGCTGACATTTGTGCATGACAATTTATGAAAAAAAATCAATGAAAAGTGTTTCCCTTTTACATGGCTCTTTCAAAATAGCACCACACTTTGCAAAAGTACATTTTTACGAAGAGTGGTCTCTAAGTGAATAGCACCAACTTCAAAGCAAATGTTTCTGCAAGGGCTGTTGCAACATTCTAGTTCTTACACGATCTCCAAGGCTGCAGAGTGACCTAGGAGGCAGCCATAATGAGACACAGACAGTGAATAAAGCACTGATTTAATTATGTTGTTTGATATATGATGACCTCATCCACTGCTGTTTATACTACTATAGTGCTTGAAATACTCTATCGACATATGGGAAGGCACGGGCTCCAGCCTGAAGAGCTTACAGTCTCCAAGACAGAAACCAGATGAAGGGTGTTCTCTTCCTGTAGCTTACAGTAGGTTTTGAAGCTTTGCTCATTTCCATCAGGTCTCAAATGTGCAGTGAATGCTGGAAGCAGGTTGCTGAGCCAGCTTGCTGGACAAAATGTCCACTCCTTTGATTACAGAAGAGATTTCTGATACGTGAAGGTCTATGTTCTCTTGTACAATAAACAGTGGCAAGAAGAAAACATTGGCGAGAAGGAGGTAAGTTACAGCTGTTTACAACACTTCCACCAAATTCCTTGAGTTATGGAGATACCTTACCCCCGGCAGGAGCTTTGACCCACTGTTACCTTCTGCTACAAAAAAGAAGAGTGGGGGAAGGAATCAGTACAACCTGGTAGATCTTCCACCAAGGCAACTGTACTGTAACCATCTCCTTCCAGAAAATTAACTGTCAAGGCTCAGAGTTTGGTTAAATACACATGCATGTCTTATTTTGCACTCCTGATTAAGATTCCCTGAAAAACATGCAGTAAAGTAACTCTTTATGGTGTTAATGCCATGAAAATCTCCATGAGGAAATGAGTAGTTCTGTATTCAGTACACCATCTGCCAACCATGCAGTAAATAAAGTCATACAAGAAATGGTGAGAAACAAAACATCAACAACCTACCCACTCATTAAGCATTAGCCATGCTGTGTGCTGAACAATATGCAGGCCTTAGCGGGGGGGTGGGGGGGGAAGCACGCAATCCTCTAATTAAAGGCAATCAAAATGAATATTTGCCAAGGGGATGAATGAGTGGCTTTAACTGTAGAATTTTCTAGCCTCCGATTGCTTGGGTTTGCAAGTTCAGCCCTTGAAGTTCAGCCCTGTTCAGTAATCTAAACACCTAACGTAAAGCATTATTTATCTTATTTCTGTATGGAAGGAAACACACAAAACAAGTGTGGTTGACACACATTTGCCCTTATTAGGTACACACACACCTACAAGGACCATTGCTTTCACTGTCTCCTATCACGGATGCCAGACAAAAAGACAGGTTAGAGAAGAGATACCCCAGTTCAATTTTGGTTTAAGGTCATTCTGAAATAGCAACCGGAATTCAGTACATCCTCTCTCTTACAGTGAGCTTTCTCTGCAACACTAGACTAAAAAACTTCTATTTAAAATGGAATCCAAGGAGTCCTTCTAGCAAGGATAAAAGATTCAAAGAGTTTAAATTAAATACAATATTAGCAAAGAAAAATGTGCGTATCTATACTCACATGTATTTGAAAACATTTCAAATGATACACAGAACTTAACCAATGAGGAAACATTTGTCCAGCATAGCTGAAAAATAGCTGAGAGACAGTAATGTGTTTTCATTTTCTTTTCAAACTCTGGTACAAATTCAGCTAATATCACTTTGTATGATCTCATACTGGGATAGAAGCCAAAAGTTTCACTTGAAATCTTTGCAGTTATCAGATCTGGAAAACTTTTCAATCACTTAAGTTTGAGAAACATTAAAAAAAGAAAAAAAATTCAGAGATAAAAGACCAGGGGCTTGAAGCATTTATCACTTCATCATACTCTTCCATTTGATGCTAGGTCAGCATCTTTACAGATACAATAAAATGTCTGCTTTACCTATATTTTGAGTTGTTTTGAAAAAATAAAATAGAATTGATGAACAGACACGGTTAGAAACAGAGTAACAAGGCCAGGCAATTCACATGGAGGACAAGCTCCTTAGCGAGCATGTTCAGGAGTAGAAAGCTCCCAGGCATGAATGGAAGTTTCCAATACTTGATTCCAGCAGTGGAAAACTGCAAACACACAGCCACGTTGCTTTGGTGTCAGCCTCGCAAGCCCCAGCCCTGCCAAACAGTGGGAACGGCCATGGGGCAGTACATAAGTGTGATGCTCCCAGAAAGGTCAGGGTTGCTACAGCGGGACCTGTTCTTCCCTCTGCTTTTCCATGGCACTGGGGATCCCAAGCCTGCCCATACTACAGCTTGGTCAGCACCACCTCCCTTTTACCACTACCAGGGGCCTGGGAAACCAGGACAAGCTCACAAAGCCTCAGACTGACCTGGAAGCTGAAAGAGGAAGACAACGGGATGTCCAGGAGAAGAGTGCCCTGTTGGAAGCGAATGTTATCAACATATTTTAACGATTGCTAAAATAGGTGATTCCCAGCTCCATATGACACCACGTAGGGACTGAATGAGGAAAGATGAGGGCACTTTTCTGGCATGTCTCTGACACCTCCAGTCTCCTCCTGATAAAACAAATATACCATAAACACCTCGCAAGTACAATTGTAGCTGAAGAAAAACCAGACACAAGGTAGAAGTTAATACAACCACAAGCACAGACCAGCCCATACCTTGCCAAGCTGATCACCTTTTTGAGAGAATATTCCAATTTATGAGCTATTAGGTCAGCTTCAGACCTGCTCTGGTTTCAGGCAAGAGTCAAATCTTGCCAAGTGACAGCCACCCTACCTACAGGACAAAAGGTACTCACGCAAAGCCCAAATCTTTAAAACATTCACAACCATTTTAATCTTACCATCAAGCAGTGAATATTCAGGCCAGCATATAGCTAGATTTCCTTAGGACACACTTCAAAATAAAGTTTTAAAACACTGGCTTTGTCTAAGCAAGTCAGTATATGAAAGATAGGGAAAAAAAGAACATCTTTTCAGAAAGCACCACAAGACACTCCGGTGTGGGTCTGTAGGCTGATGGTCACCCCAGGCTGTGTCACGATATGCAGCCCTATCTTCAAAAAACAGAAAATACAAGAAGTACTATCAAAATGTTTCTGTTGCTTTCTCACACTTACATTAAAGCATTCTTTGTGCATGCAAGCAAATATAGTGAGATTTCTCCACTTCCTTGATGAGAATAGTGATTTTTCCTTCCCTCCAATAAGAGCTGCCATTTACATCATACTAGTAAAAAAAAAAAAAAAAAAAGAAAGCTGGAAATTGAATCTTACCACTGTGTATTTCCTGATGAAGATCCCTGCTCTCCCATTACTTTCCAAAACTTCCCTTCAAAACACTTGTTTTCTCATTATTGCCTGCACATTTCTCACCCCTTTGCTCTTTTCTCTTATTTAGAAAGGCCTGATTTCTGGTTCTCTTAATTTTTCACCACTCTCAACAGCTGCAGGGGAGACTCCTTCATACTTGGTTTCAAATACAGCCCACCAAGAAACATCTCTGGAGGAAAAAATGTGTTTGGTGTAGATGGTTGAACAGAGAATTTCCCACCCACTTCACTCTCCACTGCATCCTGTCATCCCACTCTCTGTTCTGGAGAGGCCCCACAAGTTACTATTTCCATTTGTTTTCCTCCTTCACCCACTGAGCTCCAGATGCTTTTGATACACCACTGACACCCTCTTTGCTCTGCTGCCTACCCTTTTACCCCCTCCAAGTGCTGGGCTACTCCTGAACCTTGCTGCAGCCTGCTCCTCTCCAGCATACACTTGCACCTGCTGCTGATTTCCACTTCAGGCAAAGCCTTAGACATTGTCCTTGACACCTTCAACCCAATAATATCACTACCTGTTCTCCCTATACTACCCAAGGCATGTCCTTTGACTTCAGGACTGTAAGGCAGCATGGCATCCTCTTGGTTCTGGCCCTCTGAAGCTGAGAGTACTGTCCAGACACACCTATTGCTTTTAGGTGTTGCCTGCTCCCATGTACAAGAGTAAAAGACTCAGAAGGTCATCCAAAGCTGCTCTGGATGATGCAGCCTCCATTTTCAGCCCTGCACACAATTTAGACAAAATTAATCTAAGCTAGATTCCAGAATTACGATGCTTAAACTAATACAAAAATTCTGCTGTCACTCTGCCAGTGTTAGGGTTCATTTTTACAAGTTCTTAAATATTTCTTGTATCACAGCTTGGTGAAAGAGCTGTCTGGTCAGCAACACCTGCAACTGAAAACTCATCCTGTTATGCACTGCTCAGCACTGGTACATTCACAGGACCAATGGTCTTGTGTATATTGGTGCAGAAGTGAGAACCCCCTGCCAAAAGCCAGGGCTTAAACACCATGTGCTTTTCTAACAAGACTTGGATCTTTTCACTTTGAACAGGTTGTACTAAGAAACAGAGATCTTACTCATTGGTCAGTATGTGATGGTGACAGATGCTAGGTGCTCACTAAGTTGAAAGCAATTAGAATGTCAGGACGTAAATTCCACAGAAAGGTCATGTGCCCTTTTCTAATGATGGCCCATGTATCTACAGGCACAGCCAGAGAAAGACAACCCAAAGTGAAGTCCCATTTATCCTCCTGCAGGGTTTGGCCTTGGAATTCCTTTCCTCCCCTCTATAGGCAGAGATATAGCAAGGGAGGGAGGTAGGAAGACACACAAGTTGGATTTGCAGCCACTGGAACTAACATATCAGCTGCACTCTTAACAGGCTTCAGGAGCAGCCCAGGCGTGATATGGGCATTTCTGCTGCTGTTGCAGACCTCTCTGTTTCACTAACAAATACATGCAGGGGTCTAATAAAGCTCAACCTTGCACTTTCCTCCAGAAACAGCCTCACTGAGAATCAGTTCAAGGAGGGCTAAATTAATTTTGTCAGCTTAGATTTCTTTGACACTGGGCTAAAAGCTTTCAAGTACAGAACATTTACATCAGAGAATTGGTGGGGGCAGGAGGGGGGAGGAGATTTACAGAAAACTCACACTATTTTTTTAATGGAAACCCTGTTATTACTAAACAGGAACAGCACATTCTGAAGGCTGATGTTTGGAATTAGGAGGTGTATCTGTAGTATCTGAAATTTCTTCCATGCTTACATACAGCCATCTGAATTGTATCTTCCTGTTTTGACTAAAAAGTAAGGACTGAGTTAATTATAAACTATTTCATAATTCACTCACCCGTCTTTCCCGGAGCAGGAAGAAGGGGAGTTCAGAATTTTCCAAGTAAGCCCTTCAATCCCATTCACGCCTACTTCAGAAGTGTAAATCCTCACGTTTCTCTGTGACTCCAGCCTGAAATAAAGAAAAACAGGACACAAGCACTTAGTAACTTTATGTTATGCACTAATAAAAAATTAAATTATAATAATAGGTGCTTTAAAACAATTTATTCATACTGTATTATGTCTTACGGATACTCAAGTCAAAGACATTGCTCTAATTCAAGGTCAAATGACCGTAAGATGACAGAAAACACAATGCTTTTACACAACTACATAGTCTTACATTCCAGGACTTTTCCTGTTCAGTTACAATAAATCCCATTTAGGCACTGCAAGCTCTTCAGTCACTGGACGAAGTCCAAAATTTCAGTCAGGATGCTTCCTCACTAAAAATTTTCTTGAACAGGAACACAGCCTGGAACGTGTTCTTAAAACACAGCCTTGAGAAATAAAATTTATTGAACATTCATGCTACAAAAAGGAAGCTGGATTGTGTCCGCGGAGGACAAATCCACTCTCGGACGCATACCTTCTTGTTCTCTGCATTCACTAGCTTCCAGGGTTCATCTACTTGTCTTCCCAAACCATGCCTAAATGCAGAACAAAGGTGTTGGGGAGCAGCAGTGGGTGACGTCCCTGAAACACTCCCAGCACACCTTCACATTGTGCCCTCTGCTAATCCCCAAGGCATACACAGAAACTGCTGCCTATCTCAGAAACATGGGATACAGCAGGATGGAGACTGCAGTTCCAACAGCCAAAAGGTATGACCAAGACTTAAACCCTACTAAGTAAATAGTAATAAAAGATTCAACACAGTAGCTAAAATTAGGTACAAAAACCTCTATATCTGTACATCACTCATGCAAGTACATTCTCATGAAAATATGTTCTCATGCCATTTATTTCTGATTCCTGCATTTATGATTCATTTTTATGCAGCATTATTATACATTATACAGTTTTCTCAGCTACATCAAGTGCATTTGTGTGTGCATATGTATAACCTCGAAAGAAAAATCAACCTAAGCAGGCATTCCAGTCTGAAATCAGGAAGTTTTAAAGTGCCTGTCTGTAACACTGAACCATGTAGCATGAACTGAAGACACTAAGGCCTGGCATATTTGTGGCATCCAGGCCTTCAACCCTATGAACAGCATTAGAGATTCTTCCAATGCTCAGAAAGTCAAACAAAAGCTGACTTTTGCAGAACATCCTGAAAATCCTGAGCAGGATAAAATAAAGGACATTTTGTCAGCGATAAACTTTTGTTATATCTAAGAGTGCTAAGTGCACCTTCACTTTTTTTAATGGTATTTCTTCCACACATGCTGGAAACAAGTTCAGAATAACTGCACAGTGCTCAGAGAGCTTTGTCTTTGCAGACTTCTGGTGGTTCCGTTTACACCTGGAGCAGACACCGCATCTACAAACACAAATTATAAACTTCTCTAATTCCATGTGATTAAACATAATTTGCTGCATTCAGTTACCTTGCTCAGGAATGTACAGTGCATTAAACCTGTGATGGAGAAAAGACCACTGAACTTCATAACTGGAAAGTCCTACCTTCAAAATGCACAACCTCATGTTTTCTAACTTAAATAATTAAAACTGCAAAAATGAAAGATACCTGTGGAAGCCCCTGAGGGGTGGAAATCACATTAGTTTGGACCCCTCTGGCAGTGACAGAAAAGATGAAAATCCTACTTTGATTGATTAGTCAAATGTAGCATCATAAAAAACATTGCTCAGATCCTTAACTTTAGCAACTGGGTCATTTTTTGAGGACCATGATGAAGTCATGAGCTTCCCCAGCTCAATTAGGCAGGCTCATTATTAGAAGACTTACATATGAAGCAAAGTATGGTCTGTAAATGTTCATGACTCACTCCTCGTACTTTGTGTTGACTGCAAAGAACATTTCAAAGCCAAGCTGTCACCATTATCTATGATAACTTCTTCAAACAGGGAGACACACACCTTGAAATCTGCTGACAGCTGGAGTGAACAAAGAAAGCCAGAAGTTTCAGACAGCTCTGGAAAAAAACACTTGAAATGTATGCTTTGTTGCTCAAGAGTTTAACAAAAAAAAAAAAAGTATGGGCTTCAAAACAGAGATTAGTTCTTTAATGAGCAGACCTTGAGGTTCATTCTCAAGCTTGGGTGCACTGAAACCAAAGGGCACCTGGATTTCTTGAACTGGCCCTTAATTCTAACAGCACACTACAGGTATTTGCCTCATTTTTGTGCAAGCGAACACGCACACACAAATCAACCATATTACATTCACTTTATCATAATCTCTGCAAAAGAAGAATTTTGTTATTTTTAATGTATTCAAAACAATACCATCTTTATTGAAGATTGAAGATGGCCAGATAGAATGATTGCTTTATTTTTTTTTATGCAACCATGTGCCTGTATTTCATGAGAAGCTAACTGAATAATTATATCAAGATAGATGGCTGAGATACTGAAGAGTAAATTGCCTTCTCTGTGTAAGTTATACTATCCAAGCAACCAATAGCGTGTATCTTTTAATACTTTAATCCATAAGGGGAAGAAACTTCAGAACACTCACAGAAGCTCAATGCTTCTTTTCAAAAGCCTGCCAAAGTCATCTGAAACACATATGCCAAACATACATAGCAAAGAAAAACGCAGGGCCTTCCTAGCATTTGGGAAAACACGAGGGAAGAGAGGAGGAGTCAAACCAATCAAATAAAACACAACGGAATAAATCGGGCCGCTTAAATACATATGTCCATACATCTTCCTCCACAGGATCTTCCTACAAAACGTTCACCCAAGACCGTGTGTACGCACACATGGGTGTGCACCTGGGAAGGCGTGGGATACAGCCCTGCCTAAACAGACCCGGCCACCAATCACACCATTAGCCAGGCAAGACTGCGAAGTTTCCCTCTTTCCCTGTTTTTAATGCAAGGAAATCATAGAAAGTAAGGATTCTGCCCACTCCAGGCCTACAGCTGACAGGCAGCCTTCTGTTAGGGTTATGTGGAATGGCTTCATACGATGGAGACGGGAGTGCCTGCACGGGGGAACCTTCACCATGGCCCCTCTGCCTTGGCACCACATTTGACAGGGACCTGCCTTGGCACCCTGGGCATGCAGGGCTGCACAGGAAGGGTCAGTCAGGGCCAGGCACATGCCAGGCTGCACAGAATCAGTTCAAACGCCCAAGAGAAGTGGCTTCAGATGCAGAAAGTCAGCAAATGCCAATTGCTTTTTAACACAACACTTGCAGAAACACCCACATGTGCATACACACACACACACACATAAGGGGGGGAGGTGCAGAGCACCGTCTCTGCTTTAAAAACACTGTGAACTAGAGTAAGTTAAAGATCAACTGATTGTGAGGTTTTCCTGGAAATGTAAATATATTTGTAAAAAAATCCATCTTGACGTTCTTCTCTCCTCCAAAAAGTGCTGTGCCTGCCCCCACAACCAGAAGGTTTCCCGAAAGATTACTTTTCCAATCATCACTACCACTAACGATCTTTTGACTGCTATTTTAACAGATTAAATCATATCACTTAGTCAACATGATGCTGATACGACCTAGAGTTTGGCTGCATTTCTTCCAAGGATATTATCAGAGAAGTGAAAAATCGAGCCTTAGAACCTTAGAAAAATAATGAATACTTACTTATACCTATTTCAAGACTGTCCAGTGCAGTCACAGCTTCATTTTGTGGGGGCAGGGAGGGAGGTTTTGGGGCTTGCTTCCTTAATAAAGACCATAAATAATGTGACCCACAGGGACCTCAGGAGAGAAGATAGTCTGAATGCCCTGTCTCAGCTCACCATCAAGAAACACAGTAGGGTAGAAGGCAAACCCTACAACTGGGTCACATCAATACAAAGCCCGCATATGCCATGACAGTCACCCCCAGTGCCCTATTTCATACTGTGACCCCTATCATCCCCCACTGGTATGGAACAGGAGGAGGAACAGCGGCAGCAGGGATCCCTCCATCCCCCATTACAGAGGAAAAAGTAGCATCAAGATAACGTTGTTGTGCCATCTCCCGTAAGAGCAAAGAATTGTGCACAGAATCCCACACAGAATACGCTGACTTGGAAGGGACCCACAAGGACCGTTGAGTCCAACTCCTGGCCCTGCACAGCACCATCCCAAAGAGTCACAGCACCTGCCTGAGAGCATTGTCCAATCACTTCTTGAGCTCTGTCAGGCTTAGTGCTGTGACCACTCCCCTGGCCTGTTAGGTATGCCCTTGGCTCAGAGCACAGCATAAAACCAGGGGTCAGGACAAATGAGATAGCCCAAGGGCCCACAAGGAAGTGGCTGGATGGGGGCTGCCCCAGGCAAGGTGCCAAGAAAACAGGGCTGCAAGAAACTCTTCTCCTGGGCCATAGCTGGGGGACCTAGTCTAGGGCTCAGTGCAAAGTTCAGGTTAGAGATAGAGCCAGGTTGAGAGAAAAATAAAAGTGTGGGGGCTCAAGTGAGTCACGGCTGCAGGACCTCTCTCCCACTGAACTCATCTGCATGCGGGTGAGATGAAAGCTGTAATCTGCCCCTCACAGCTGTCACTGTAGGCTGTAAATACCTTCAGGCAGACATCATAAACTTCATTACACCTGGCTAGCCTCAGGTTTTTAGTACAGCATCCCAAAACATTACCCCCTCCTGCTCCTCACTTTCAAAGGGGAAAATACATATATATATATTCCAACAACATTTCATAACTTCCAGAAATGCATTCCTGCAGACATGCTGTACCCTAATCTAGCCTTTCAAAGCTGCTGAGAGAGCTGAGGCAGGCACCCAGGGGCCCTGTCTGCCAGACCATCCCACTGGGGCTCTCTCCCCACCCCGCTCTGGGGCCTCTATATCCCCTGGCCAGCATTGCTCTGTCCCACTTGCTCAACTCCACTGCTGCAGGAGGAGTTCTGTTTCTCCTGGGCTTCTCCACGGGAAGCTCACGGCTGAAAGGAAAGCATGCATGCCCAGCTGCTCACTGTTTTTAGGTTAGCCTGTTATGCAGTTATAATAAGGACATACCTTGGGTTATCTGCCACTTCATTGCTGGTCACAACCCTGAATTGCGAATCCAACCACTTTGGCTGGATTAACAAAAACTTTGCATTACGTAGCTTTCCATCAGAATCAACTTAAAATGGAAAAAGGTGATCTATTTTCCTTTCTCTCATTTTCTTCTTGATAGGAAGGTTGTTTTTTGTAAATAAATCTACAATATGCATAGAAACACACATTCTTTTGAAAATTAACTGTAAAGCTGGTCATTACTGTAAAACAAGCCTGACATCTGAAATTCTGTTTAAATTTTAAAAAGACTGAAAAAAATATTTTAAATATATCTCCCCATGAAAGCTCACCAAGAGTAGGTCACTATATCCAGCAGAATAGAAATCCATGAGTAGAACTCAGGAGATTGCTCCTTTCAAATTAAAAACTAGCACCTCCATGTCTGGGGAAGAGTTGCACAACCTCCACAACTTGCCAGCTAAATGTCTGTTGTGGTATTTGCTCTGTTTTTAAATTTTTTTTATCCTAGGTATAATCTGAATAACAACTATCAATGAACATGGGCTTAATAAAGGAAATAATATTTTACCTTTGCTGATGACAGCAAAAGACATCCAACAATGTCTGCACTCTTAAATCTTTATGCACTCTCAAATGTCTTATTCTATCAAATTGTAGCTCAACCATAACTCTGAGCAAAGGCCAGTGAAGTATCCCACTTCAAAGTGTTCAGAGAAGGGGCCTTGTATGTAACATACATAATTTTCTCTCTTGCATTCATTTTTAGCCCTGAAAGAAAACACAAGCAAAAAATTAATTATTAAAATAATCTATTGCATTCTTGCAGTTTTTGCTCTTTAAAAAAAATATTAATTATGTGCACCAAGCTATATAAGGAGCATAGAAACAAAACTACAGTGCATCAGCTTTCAGGTTTCCAGATATTATCAGTGGTCAGATTTCAAAAAGGAAACAGCTTCCTTTTAGCTATAAACTTTCCTTACAGATGTAATTTATTCTGGCAACAATTAGGCCATTACACACAGCCCTCAAAAAAAATTAGCAACTACTCAGAAGTAAGCTAAAATAATGAGCTTAATCGCAACTCATTTGGGGAAGAAGAATAAATCTGGCTTATCTTCAACTATCATTCTTTTAAAAGGTAAAGTATAAAAATCCTTAAAATGTCATGAACTCAGGAAGAGACCATCAGTTTCAGAAGAAATAATGAGGTTTGTGTAAAAGCTTTTACCATAGCCAACCTAATATACAGGATTCAACAACACACAATTAGGAATACACATTTTGACACTTTTAAGGAAGCTGCCCTGCATAACTCAAAACTTCTTATCCAATGTTTATTTAGTAGATCATTTATGTATAATATTTGATATCAAATATTCAGTAAAGTCTCAGGATACTAAGACTCCAGCCTGGGGCACTGTAAACTTAAAAACTAAGTAAATTTAATTTTCTTCCCATTGAAAACCATGACAATTGGAGCAAATTCTCTACAATGCCTCTTGCAATACTTAACATATCAAATTCTTCTTAACCTATGTCATCCTGAATCTCACCTTCTGCCATAAGTTACATAGCTAGAATAGAAATTGCCAGAGATAAAAACTTGCAGCTTTCATCTGCCAAGAGCTTTGTAACTTCTAAGACTGGACCAGACACTGTATTATTACCTAAAGAGACACTCTTTCAGTCTTTATTATTTCAGCAGAAAAACAGTTAAAATAAAATACCAAATACTAAATACCACGCATTTCTGTCCCAGAATTCAACACTACACAGATGAAAGGGACAGTTTACGCTCCTCTGACCCATAGCAAAAGAAATCAAGCCTTGCATTCAGATCATGCTTGGAAATTTTCTCTGGTATTATCACAACAATATATTTCTGTGTAACTCCTTTCCCAACTCTGGCTGATATTTTCTGACAGGAATCTCACCCATCAGAAAAAAACCCAAAAAAACAAAAAAAACTCATCAGCTGAAAAAAATGTTTTATGAAAACATAACAGATTCAAAGAGATGATGAGGAAACACATACCCTAAATGCTCTGATTCCCACTGGTTTTCCTGGCTCTCCAAAACAGGCTGGGGCATGGCCTGGGGAGAACACGGCTGAGGGGATTTAGAGACAGATACTCCCAGTTTGCAAGAAGCAATGTCCTTCAGACGTGCCAAGCAGTTTGTTTCATCAAAGGTGGCCTGGGCAGCAGCAGCAGTACAGCAGGCATCCATCTTTCTGTGGTCCACCAAAACCTCCAATGCCCACAAATGGAGGGGTGGGGAAGTGTTTGCAGTTCTGCATGGAGCAGGTTAGAAGTCAGCATTGAACATGACTTGATTTTGGAGTGGGCAGTGACTCGGCTCCAGCACTGCCAGCAGGTGCATGAGCCCTGCGCTGCCTCTGAGCTGTGGTACAGTCGCACTTCGGGGACCCGAGCCGATATTTCTATCCTACACTACATAAAAGCACTGATTTGCTCCGAGATGGCTCAGCAAGCTCTGAAGCAAGAAGGTCCTGGGGACACAGGTCCTAAACTCTCCATAAACCTCTCCTTGCAAAAAAGGAAAAGCTATTCCAACCACCAAGGCAGGAACAGCCAGTTCCAACGCTTTTGCTTATCGGTCAGTGGTTTAGGGGGCAAAGGAGGATAAAGATACAAGGACGGGGGTGGGGGGGGGCAAAGAAGGTTTTTTAACAGGCCCAGTGTTAGGTCATCCAGAGTTTAGACTTCAAAAAATATCATCATGGTACGTTGCCAAGATGACAAATATTTCTGAAGGAGTTGCTTTTGAAATTATTCTAATAAAACAGACTTAAAAGCATGTCTATATTCAGTATTGGTGCTGGCTCTTGATATTAAAACCTTATCTCTCCTCCTCCCTTCCTGACCCACCATTAAATACAATTAACTCCACTTTCTTTCCAATGCCTTATGCTTTCTTGGCAAAGACCAAGCTGCAAAGCCTATCAGAAAGCAGAGAATGGAGGAAGGAAGGATGAAACACAGCAGGAGAGCTCTGCCCAAAGCTGATGATTTGAACACAATTTAGCTTACAGTTAATTCTCAGCAGGATTTTTGTAATGTCCTTTATCACCTATGAAGCCTTTTCCTCATTATTCATTATCATTACACATAGCAAGACAAGGAAAGATGTTTCTGCACAAAATGGAAAACCATTAGCATAGAATCACAAATCACAAAGGCTCAATGAATTTTAGAAAAGTAACAAATTCTTGCTTCTGTTCACTAGGGAAAAGTAGTAATATTACATCCCACTGAGGTGATCTGTAGCAAAACCCCTGAACATCCTGTGCAAAACTTCCTCTGGACTTGTCAGAGCCCCTCTCAGAGGGAAATCACGAAGTCCCATCCATCCTGCACCCTCCAGTTCTCACTCTTGTGTCACACAGAGCACACGTTTATGCTCTCCATTTGCCCTGTTACATTTTAATATGGGGAAGTCATCTACAAAAAATAAGAGAAAGCAGTGTAATACACATTTCAACTTCGCTCCTCCCTGGAATCCACTGCTAATGCATTCCAGCCACAAAGTGTACCAAAAACATTTAGCTTATTGGTATTTTTTCAAGTGATTGATAGTAGAACAATTCTTAGTTGAGTCATAGAGATCTTCTATAACATTCATTTCAACTAATGCATGAAGGAAAACTTGGTTTCACCATCACAGACAAGAAATCTGCCTCAGTAGATAAAGACAACTAACTCATGAAGCCAAGAGTCAAAAATATTTCAGAGGCAACCACAGGTCAACCTGACATTTCCTTTATCTGATCTTGGATTGTGCTTGCACATGGCGAAAGGAAAAACATGCTGATAACATTTGTGGTGTCGTAGTACTGAAATTGAGTTTGTGTGCACCTGTGAGAAAGCACAGGCAGATTGCAAACCCTTACCTGCCTTTGCCAACTGAAGGAATTTACTTTTTCAGTGAATGGAAGTCTGAAAGGAACTACCTCCACAGAGAATGCTAGCAGCTCACTAAGTCACAGGTATGCGGGAAAGGCAATATGCAGGAAATCAGGCTTTTTTTATTCCTACAAAATAACATTTTGAGCTTCAGGGCCAAAGCCAAACTCCTGCATACTAATGTCAACACAAAGACAATTTACTTACACATGAGTAACAACCTCATTGCAAAACCTGGCCATTAAACTTCATCCCTTCTTCTAATCTCCTGTACTATGCACTTTTTTCAACTGACTGTTACTTCTTATTTGACCTGTTTAACCTCACTGTTTAATCTTTCTACTCCCAGACCACTTTTGCTGCTCTCTCAGCTCACAGAGAGCTTCCATTAGAGCTCTTCTCAGCCTGGAGGAATGTTAATTGTTGTACAAATCCCCCTGTAAAAGTGAGTATCATAAAAAAGAGCTAAGCAACAGAAACTCAACCACTAGTCCAACACATTCAGCTCTGTTTCCATTGTTCAAAAAAACACGAAGACAAGTCAAAAACAGAAGTTTTGTTTTCAGGTAGAAAAAAAGGGAAAAATATAACACGACTGCGAAAAAGTTGAATACAGAAAAAAAACCAAACTTCTTTGGAGATGAAATAGCACAATGCAAGTACTTAAGGAAACCACAAACAGAAATCCTGGCACAGATTAAACTCCAAAAGACAGATTGGTTTTTTTTAAAAAACTACAGCCTGTTCCAAGAGAAGAGGTTTCTTTTTCCTTATTGTGCAATTAAGCATCTGCCCCAGCTCCTTCTTACACGTACACACTATGAAAAGACTCATTAGTTAAAAAAAAAAGATAAAAAAGGGAGCCCATTTTTTATAGTATAGTTCTGGTAACTTCAACAGCCCATCATGAACTTCAGTTAAACACACAGGTAAGTGGACAAGAACACTCCTCTAGTCATACACTCATTGAACGAGCTGTGAGGACAAGCACTACTGGGAACAAGCCACCAAGTAGTCGGGGACAAGACAGCAATGTCAAGAGAACTGGTGGCATCAGCAAACAACAGAGAGGCCCACCAAGGTTTCCACAGGAAAAAACAACAAGAAGCATTAAAGCAGTTTTGGGAGACCCAGTGGTCAGAGGCAAATCTTTTTTAAGCTCAGCTGGAAAAGCATACAGCACCAGGAGATTACAGGAGCCATTACACCAACCTGCCACAACTGCAACGTTGTGGCCTCTTCACTGGGCTGAATCCTCAGCCTCTGCCTCCACTTCCTCCCACCACAAAAACCTCTCACTAAATGCTGTAGGACTTTATGGCCTCTCTGCAGTCCAACTAAAAGTAATTTGCTCTTCCATTTCTCTCCAGCTACAAGTACTGCACCAGATTTTTAGATTCTGAGGGGAAAAAAAAAGCTCCTATCCTAGATGGTAAATCTCCTGTGGCAATCCACAAGTTGGAACAGATCAGGGGGCCAGATCTGCAGCTCTGACCTGACCATGAGGCTCTTACAAACACACTTGGGACATCAGCATCAGTGAAGAGGCAGAAGGTAAAAGAACCTGCTACTACAGTGGCCTTTCCTATAATCTTATAACAAATGATGTCTCAGAGAGAAACAAATGTCTAGCCAGTGAAGGCACAATTTCCTAATTTCTTTCACTCTTAGAGAAGGCTTTATGTTCATAATCTTTTCTAACTGCTTAATGGGAATCCAGTATATCTGCCATACTTCAATTCTCTACATTTCCCTTGATTACAAGAGCACCTCCCTGCACAGAACACACTGCTCACCCTATTCAGGAGCTGACATATTGGTATTTTGGTGGGTTCTGACAGAGCTTAACTTTCTCCCTTTCATTTGCTTCCTTTGAAGTCTTAAAAGAAATACATCTATCATCTTCTTACTAAAAATATAGAAAAGCCCTACAGGTAATAGGTTTACTACCAGCTATGGGTTTTCCAGCAAACGCAATGCTGTATAGTCAGAAGTGTGTTTCCTGCCCAGAAACACGTGGGGCTATCAGAACTGGCTCCACAGACCAATTCCCTCCCCTCATTGACAGCTCACCCTGATAGTTTTTCCCCCAGTGCATCAAAATCTGTATGAACTTATGCTCCGCAAAAGAAGCAAAAAATGTATGGACTTATCCTCCCCAAAAAAAGTAATTTTTATCCTGCTACTGTTTCATCAATCACAGAATGAGAGAATGCAGGTGTAAGTCTATGTGTGCAAGGGGGTTTAAATCCCCCTCTCCCACCCTGAGGACTTTTATTAGTGTTATAAAGTCAGAATCTCAGCTAGACTGTTTCTTTCATCACATCACTTGTAGACAATCAGTTGTACCCGATTACAAGCTGCCATAACTTCTCCTTTCAGAACCCCAGATTGTCCAGCCTAACCTTGAAGGGGGAAAGTAAAATAAATGACATCTCTCTTAGGGTTTGGCTTCAAACAGAAGGCAAAGAGTAGAAATGACTGGGAATTGATGTGTGGAGATGTGAAAACACTAAGTGAGGTATTTCAAACCTCTTCCCAGGTAACTTCATAAGAGAGGATTTCAGACTTGAAAGCACTGCCTTGATTAAGATACGTCCACTAAAAAAAAAAAAAAAAGTTACTTCAATCAAATCCAGCGACTGTGGAAACCTCTTTTAAATACCACTGCCTGCAATCTCATAGAGTCCCAGGCAAAGTTCCCAAAGACTTCAATAAAACATTTGTCTGGGATAAGGAGTGCCAGATTTGGCCCACTTTAATACATTAAGTCTGTGGTAGGTGAAAAACTGAAACATGGAGCAGTTGTGAAACTACCCTCATAGCCAAGGAGATAAGAGAAAACAGCACTCATCCTTCCCCACAATGGGAACATGCAGAGGGTGGATGGGAAAGTTAAAAAGGAGGAGGGAGCAGGAATTTTAGGATAAAAATTATTTAATATCCTCCCAGTGTGGGCTGGAAAGGATTGTGGTATGCCTGTTAGAGAAATTGGCTGGAGTGGAAGGCTGAGAAAGTGTTCAAGGATGCGTTTGTGTGTGTGTGTGTGTGTGTGTGTGTTAAGTGTCAGGTCTGTGCAAGTTCACAAAGTTTAGTCAATTCTCCTGCCAGCTCTTCCCAGCTTGAGACAAACACAGATAACCTCGGCTTAACTCAACTTCAAGCAAACCTTCCCTTCTCACCCCTACCCTCAATTAGTAACTTTCAATCCAAAGTGCCTAAAAATAAACTGTGAAATCACCTCAGTTCCAGCTCCAGTAATGCACTTTTCCATAAACTTCTCCATGCCACTGGACTGATTCAAAAACCATTTGCTAAAAGACAAACAAATGTATGGGAGGGGTGTTGTGGCTTAACTTCCCAGGTTTTTACTCCTGCAGAACGGTTTTTCTACCCCCACAGCAAACAAGGCTGCATTAGTGTTACCTGCTGCTGCTTTTAAGATACGCAATGCTAAAATAGCTGGTTGGATCGCTTTTCAAACAAGACGGGTTTCTTGCACAGCAAAACACTGTTATTCAATACATGCATTTCATAATAATTTCAGGACCTTTTTTTTCCTCCCTGTCCCCCAGCTGGGAACATCCATGCTCAAGGCAGTCTCCAACATCAAGACCACCCAGATTCATCTCAGTCTCTCAACTGTCTGCCTCTGCTGCACCGAGATAAAAATCTAGACAGAGCCTTTATTATTATTTTATCCAGAACTTGTCTAAACCTTCACCTGCAAAACACTGACTCACTCTGTCTTTAACCTCCTGAAGAATGCAAAGGAAGATAAATTAACTCATGGGCATAGAAACTCAACAGGCAACAGCATAAACTTGCAAATCAAACAATGAAAGTCAGAGCAACAACTGAAGTTTTTCAAACAGATGAAAACTCAAGTCCTAAAAATAGAAGCCAGGGAAGCTTGGCTGATCTGTTCCTTTTGCCATAGTTCTACCTTATCATCAGATTATAGCTAATAATATTTAATTTGTGTCTCATCAATCCCAAATTAATAGCTTTGAATATCATCACCACACACAATTTTAGGCAAGAGTTTCCTAAGAAAACAAGATATTGGCAAATATACAACTCTTTCACCTCAAGTCTTTTTAGAGAGGAAAGCTGATGTAAGCTACAACATTCCAAGTCCTGGTAAAAAGCTGGTGGATCACTAAGTTACCACTTAAAGCTTATCAAATGAACTTTAATGCTACAGCATGTTTGATTTTCCCTCATGTCCGCTGCATCAGCCCCCATTGCCAAAGCTCAGTGACAAATTGCAACATCTCTGCTTTGAGTGTAATCGCATTGGTCAGAGTCACAAAAGATTCCATCAAGTGCTAGGAAACAGGAAGCAAAAACCACTGCCTATCATTTTGACAATTAGTATTCTGTGTCTGGAAAAGCCTCCTGCCTGAGACTATTAGCAGGTCATATCTTAATGCCCACCTTGCTCAGTGGAATACCTTAGTAATGGTGGCAACATACAAAGCTTCCCTGCTGCAAAGGAAGCCAGCGGTGCTGTCCCACTGAAAGACGGTGCAGGCATTTGAAAAGACAGAGGAACCTCTGAAAAATAGGTATTAAAAACCTTAACAGGACCCTTCAGATTACAGGAAAACCTTCACCCATCATTTTGACACTTCACACATCAGTATGATAAGATTATCATACCAGAACGAGCATGCTACATTACCACACTGGAAGTAAACACTTGAACCATTTTCTTCCACACCTCACGTCAGTGAAATTTAGCAAATATTTACCATGTTTTGGATGTTCTAGGAGTCAAAATGTTTAAACTTCCACCATAAAGTATAACATAGTATCAAAAGGCTAAGTACCGTGACTGCATAAAATATTTCTATAGGCTTATTACCAAAACCACTTTTGCTGAATTGTCATCAAATAGGGAATTTACACCTGCAACCCCAATTCTCAATTTGAGTAAGAGGGCAGCTGCTCCATTCTGTGATTATCACAGTGCCCCAGCTTCAGGGGAAAGCCAAACAAAACACATTCATTGGGGCAAGTCAGGAGTTCTCTGGCTTTGTCCCCAGCAGTAGAAATGTAATTTTCTTCTGTGTTGTTTGGATTATCATGAGGGGTCATCACTTAAAAATCCACTGTAAACCATGTTACAAAAGGCAATTATGGTAATAAGGGAGTATAATAAACTTTACAGTTTACCCACTGCTAGCCACGCTTAATTTACTTTACAGGTAGAGTTAAGTGCTTTGTATCAACACTGTTTTTGCAAGCAGATAACCAACACATGATTCTTAATTTGTGGCACTTTGGGGAGGGGGTGAGAGGAAGGGAAAGACAGACAAGGCACTGTTCACTGTTATGCTTTCTCAGTCAATGCTTTTCACCTCTGCAACTCAGTCTTCTGCAGAAAATGGATATGGCTGAAAGTGTTTGGAATAACAACACCTCCATATGTAAATGACAAATGCTGATTTCTTTCAACAGAAAGGAGAGATACTTCTACCACCATTTTCTCAAGGAAGTAAGTCCTCAGCTGCACCAGGCAAAGCAAAGTAAGTATTTAGCATATTCTTGCTTGCAACATAGAATGAGTTGACAAACACACAATAGGATCTAATGTAACCCTGAATCCAAAGAAAACAATTCAGGAAAAGGTGAATATTGGAGGGTTTAAATTTTTTTCTCCCCAGTAGCTACATACTTTGACTCTGTTTTCTATATGTGCTGTCCTTGCATTTATGATTTTGCAGTAGGGAGGAGAAAATATAACAGTGTTCAAAATGATTCTCTGCAACTATTCATTATGATTCCAGGAATAAACAAACATTTTCAACTGATTAGAAAACCTCAGTGAAACCAACTTATCATTTTATTAATTCTTCATTCAGTTAAAGTAAACAAATAGGCTTCATGTGAGGTTAGCTCCAGGGTTTATTCAAGTCACATCTGACATTAATGTTTTAACCAAACCCATTATGCAGTGATTTTCATGGCCTTCCTCAGGAGAAAAAAAAAAGGGCAACCTCAAAAGATTTGGGAAAGGCAGACTTCGTGTTTTCACAGTCCTGGGAAAAACTTGGGGTTGTCCCACACTGCAGTTAGAAGAAAAAAACAACAAAACAAAACACTCCCTCTAGGAGTGATGCAGGATTCCCAGACCTCGCCTGAGCAAAGAGAGCAAGTCCAGATGGCACCCAGATTTGCTGCTATTTCATAGGGCCTAGCTAAGCCCAAAACTGGGAAAAATACGGCAGGCCTGCTCCATACAGATTGCAGCCCTGGGCTGCGTGCTGCTCTAGCTGGTCCTCATAGAGTCAAGGTGATCAAAGACCTGTTACCCCACAAAAAACCCAGCACATTAATCACTAAAGGCATTCCCCTACAGAAGAAATTATTAGTTTGAGAAAGTGGGGAGAAAGCAAATACACTGCAATTATAAAACATTACAGTGAAAAGTAATATTTTCAGGAACTGGTTCAGCAGGTAGAAAGACAGGTTTTCAGGAATTTTAGATTTTTCACCTGTAGTGCTAAGAGCCCAAACAAAAAAAACACTGTCTGCAAGGGCAGGAAAAAAGCCATTATGCAGAAGCCATTGAATTCCTTAATCCAAGCTGCCTGACAGGGTAAAGGTAAGCCAGCAGGTAAAATGATTAAGTACATTGCTTGAAAATATTACTTCTTAATAAAACAAAAATAATTTTCAGCAGAGAATTTTAATACTGAATATATACATACACACACACACATATATACATATTATATAAAGATTTAAAACTATATCAGCATAAGCTTCCTGCCCAAAACAAGAACAAGCTTTAGTGGAAACACTCCTTCAAAGGCATCATCTTTTCACCGTGTGTTGTCCAGGGCTTATCACAATTGCAACACAGTGAAAACCCTTCTGTAACATACAATTTCTATTCCATTTCCTACTTGTCATGAACTTCATGAAAAAAAAAAAGATTGCTCTTATCTGTGTTTTCTCTATTGGTTCCAACTTCTTTGCAGTCCACCAAAAACACTGCAAAAATGTCTTTTGCTACACTGCTCTAAAGGCTAATTTCTCATAGCAGAAATAGAAACAGTAGTGTGGAAAATCCATAGGACACAGTAGCTTCCTTCCCAGTGTACAAATGGTGAAAACAAACAGGAAACAGAGATTAAAATAGGATTAACAGAAATAGACTTCTGACTCTTAACAGAAAAATAAGCTTGTTTGTAAGCAATGCTTTTCACAAAATACATTTGTTTTTTACGTAAATGTTCATTTTTTTTCTTTTATATATTAAGTAACAGTATTTTAACCAGAATCCAAAATGTCTGCATTTAGTCTCAGCCCATTCTTTTGGGCTAGGCTCCACTCTGTTATGTTAGATCTTCATACTTCCCACTTCCCTTACAGAGGGGATGAAACATTTCACTGCAGGTGTATTCTGAACAGCCTCCAAACATACAGGGAAAGAGGGAGCTACACGCCTATGGGACATGGCCACAGCAATTTGCAAACCTGAGTTTGCAAACATACTGCAGAGTTTAGACAACAATATAACATGACACTACAAACAGTGTCAAGTTAAGAGACATTTGAATGCCGAATTCCCCAAGGGAACTTCCTGCAGGTCAATCAAAACACACCCTGATATGGCGGGGAACACGCAGCAGCCCTTCACATTCTTGTCTTTCAATCATTTCTTTCTCATGATGCCAGGGTGTCACCTTTGGGTTTGTCCTCCGCCTGCCTCCATACACCTATGACTGACTCAAAATCCTGCCTGCTTTAGCATTTTAGTGCCTTCCCTTCCTGTTCTATTCATAAAACCAAAACATTCACCCAGTCCCTCATTATTGTTGTTGAGATGCGAGATAATCTCTTTCCTTCTGGCTGTGACAGAAGTAATCTTGCCCCCTGAAATCCATTCAAAATGCAAAATTCATTTTTTCTGGATTACTGCCTCAAGCACATTCCCCCTATTTCATCCTGCCAGTCCTCCTACTGGCTCCCCCTTTTTCTACTACATTAAGCACAAATTGCTTGCCTTCATCTTAAGGGTTGTTCTTAGACGATGACAACTGATCCAACTGCCCTACACATCCACTTAAAACCCAGGTAATGAAGCCTAATAACTACATACAAAATCTCTTGCATAAGGAGTAGATAGCACTCTAAGCCTTGCACTGTAATAACCAGCACAGTAGCGTACAGCTTCTCACAACAAAACCTCTGGCACACAGACGAGATGCCCTCCGCTCTTTGCAGGTTGAGCCCAGTGCAGGCTTTTAAAACAGCTGAGCTTCTGAACCATTTTACAACACACTACTGGGCTTCCAACAGAGCCATTCTGGTGTGTGGGAAGTGCTGGGGGGTCTTCTTGGCAACAAATGCATCCACAGGAAACCTCACCAAAAACGGCATGGTGGTATTTCAAGTCCTTTCTCCCCCTCAGAGCGAGTTCACTCAGAAAAAACATTTAACTCCTGTGATACATTGTCTCATTTTATCAAGCTGGTACAATCTCAAAGAGGTAGTTCAGGCTCCATGAGACACTCTTCACTACCTGACAGTGTATGTATTTCTTTCCACAATAAGCAGGGTCCACTGCTCGTAGGTATTTAAACAAATTTTTGCAACCATCCCCTAAACCCTCTGCACCTAATGGCCAAAATAAGGGGAAGAAGAGTTCAGAGGGACAACTTGTAATTTCAGTTAGTCTCCAAACTAGGGAACTGAGACCAAATTGATTTTCAGGTTCTGCACATCCACCACACCTGCAATGCAACCCTCTGGCTGGTCAACTTCCAGGAATACATCAGCTCCCCAAACTTTAGACCTGCCTCACCCGGTGTGAATGGAAAGGAAATCCAAAGTGTTCAGATCAAAAGACAACTGGGGCATGTTCTAACATGGTTTCCAAAGATCATTTTAGGAGGTGGCATAGTATCTCTGGAAAAGTCTGACAACTATATAAGATAACACTTAAGTTAACATTATTAAATGAGTTCAAAAAAATCCCAAACAACTAGTGGTCCTTTATTACGTACCTGAAGGAAAGCTGAAAGATAAATTACAAAGGAAAAAGAAATCCTCAAGCAAACATATGAATGTATAGACTGTGCACCAAAGAAAAGCTTCCACCCAAGAGCCATTTTAGAAGAAGCCTCACACGTCTCACCAGCAGACTAATTTTCACGTGCTGAGACTGTAGTAAAACACTTCTACATGGAACTTTGGAAAAAGAACCCCTCTTTTGTTAAGGATAGTGGGTAATTGGAATAGTTTACCAAGGATGACTCTCAAATTGCTATTACTGAAGGTTTTTAAGAACAGTTTCTAAGTCAATCATCTGTCAGGAATGATACAGGGCTGTTTCAAGCTCAGGTACAGAGAAGGACATGTTAGCCTGTTTTTCATGACCCAATGCAGCACTTGAAATTTTTGTCAATGTGCACCAAAAGCTAGGGAAGTCTTAGACTCCCCGACATAAAAACAACATGATAGAAAATGTTGAAATCACTGGATCAGCACGGCATTCGCATGCCTGCCCAGCCTAGCTGCACTCTGCAAAGCATAGCGGGGATTTTGCTACTGTCACCTCCTGCTCCAGTAGAGGAGGTCTCCTCCTCTGAACCTTCCCAGACCTGTGGTATACACCTTGTATTCTTCTGCCCTACTAGGATCCAAGATGCTCACAAGGTCAGGCAGGCTGCTTGCTTTGTTCAAATAGCACAGAGAAGCTCTTCAGGCTCTCCCTCTGCATTTCCTGCCCTCTGGAATAATGTTACAGGAAACAAGTTGCTATCCTACCTGCCTCTCCTTCCTGCCAAGTATGTCATGAGATCCAAGTGGTAGTCCTATCTTTTCTAAGTCCTGAATACACTGCAGTCCAGTATAAACCAAAGATTACATTCTGATTTTACCAAATGTTGGAGCAGGATATGTGATTAGAGAAAATTTTAAAAAAAAGGAACCAAAGTTAGCTTTTGAACCTCCAGACATGTTCTTACATCAAGGCTATTGCAAATGACCTTGCACTCAAATTACCCTTTTCCAATTTACTGCATCCCTGCTGCTTTTGTGTGTCCTGTTACCCAGAAGCTTTCAGGATTCACCAATGCTTCTGTGAAACTTCCAACCTGCAACATATTGTTCCTGTCCATAATTTACTTATCAGAGTTAGAAAAGCCAAAGCCCTTGAATATGGCAAGAGAAGGGAACAAGAAAAACTACTATGGAAGTGCCAGCAGCACAAGGAAAACAAGGAGAAATGTGGGTCCTTCATGTGAAAAGGCCAAGGGACGTGGTGGCAAAGGACATGGGTAAAGCTGAGGTACTTTACTGTTAAGACTTGTCTTCAGAAATCCCAGATCCTTGAGACCAATGGGAAAGTCTGGAGAAAGGAAGACTTACTGTTGGTGGAGAAGGATCTGGTTAGGATCAGACTTAAACTCTCTGTGCTCGAGGGCCTTGGGGCCTAATTGAATCTACCCAAAAGTGCTGAGAGAGATGGTCAATGCCATTTTGAGGGTGCCCTCAATCTACGAAAGGTCACAGCAACTGGCAGAGTTTCTCACAGACCATAAGAAAACAAATGTCCCTTTCAGAAGGGCAAGAAGGACAATCCGAGCAACTACAGATGAGCCAGTCCTCACTTTAATCCATATGAAGGTGATGAAGCAAGTAATCCTGGAAAACATTTCAGAGGGATCTCAGCAAAATGGAGAATGAGGTGACAGGAATCTTACAAAGTTCAAAGAGAAATGACAAGTCCCATCCCCAGGCAGGAATAATTCCAGGCACTTCTGTCATATGAGGGAGACCAAGAAAGCTGAGACTGCTCAGCCTGGAAAAAAGACAACTTGGGAGATCTTATCAGCAACCTCACACCAGTGGCAATGTGGGAGGGGTAAGGAGGGCAGGCAGGAAGGTTGACACAAATCTCAAGACAATTCCAAGTAACCACTGGCGATATCTCCTACTGGAAGCAAAAGGAAAGCATAAAGCTGTAGCGTTTAGTATGAGGGGGTCTTCCATCAAAAATTAAAGCTGTCAGCTTATGATTAGAGAAACTAATGTATAACTACAATGACTGTAAATAGAAATGTCATATATTAGATTTTATAAGATTCATTTTTTCTAATCACACTTAATATGTGATTTATGAAGACAGCAATTACATTAATACAGCTAAACAGTGGTTTGTATCATTTTATACTGGCCTTGCTAAAGAATCAGATTCCTTTATCTCAACATTTCTACAAAATTGTCTCCATGGAACCACATCCATCAGTAGGAAACAGACTGGAATGATGAAGAAAGAAAGCTGGTTTATAGCAGCGTGAAAAATTTACAGTTTAACATAAGATTACAGATTTCGTGCGATATAAAGACAAAAAGTCCGCACAGAATGCCAATAAACTAGTATCTTTTTTCTAACTCATCTCCCACATGAGCGCAGAATAATCCCTATACAGGAATCTGGGGGTGAAGCACAGGACATTCATCTCAGGCAGTGGAAGAGTGTTTCCCACACACATTGTAGAGATACACAGTTCTTTGACAATACGTAAGACTGGAGAACTTTTTTTTTAGATAAACATCTCCGGCTGATTAGAACAAATGCTTTGATAAATCCAGGTGTTTATTCTAGTAGCAGGAAGGAGTGACAATTATAACATTTCCTCCTTACTCTCAGGCATAACACATTTTTAAAAACTCCCATGTTCCACCACGAAAGACATTTGTGAGCATTTTCTTTCCATACACAAGAAAAGACTACACTAAACTGGCTGAAATAAATGAATGCATTTATGGTGCTATTCTCACAGGGACCAGCAATGCACATGGTAAAATCAAGGATTTGATTTTACATTCTCTGTGATGATAAAAGTCAAATAATACATCTAATTGTGAAAAATGTCACAGAAAATATGACAACAGAGGAATCCCTTAGAAACGCTATCTCAGTCCTTGATCTTTGCATTCACTTTCCTTGAAATATATTTGTTAACAAGAACAAATCATCACCCAGTCAGCATTGACCCAAAAATGTGTTAAAGACACCATAACTGTCCTACTAAATAAACTGTCTGCTGAGCAACCCAAGCAGAGAAAATAAACATATGGTATTAGAAGTTTAATTTCATTACTTTCTTAGACCTTGATTCTTCAGCACCTTCAGGAGTCAAACAGCACAGCATGCAAAAATCATTTGTAAATAGTGGTTATTATGGGTGATAAAGGTGACAGCACTCCTGCTGGGAAGTCTGTAGTCCCCAACTCAGAATAAACAAAATATACTCAAAATACTGCTGCCATTTACTTTACATCTCATGAATCTGGCTGGAAGAGGCACCTGTTTGGGAAATAAGATCTCTTCCATCTTTCTAAATCCCTCACCACTGTTCCAAAAAAGGTGCTACAAACAGTAGCTCTGCAGTACTGGCATGTGCAAGTCAAATGCCCAAAAATGAGCTGGCAGGATCAAAATACAATGGAAAGAAATATCCTGATCACAGACCTCATTGAATGGCCTCATCTGTGTGCATCAATGAAAATCTCTGGAGTGAATAAAAGGCCTTCATTAAAGTCAGAGATGAAGTCATAAAGCACAGGATTAGATACATTTCTGGTTTATTTCATTTATTAGTTGTGGTGGGGTTTTTTGGTTGGTTGGGTTTGGTTTGTTTTTTGGGGGGTTTTTTTGTGGTGGTGGTAGTTTGCTGGGTTTTTGCTTGCTTTTTGAGGGGTGAGAAGGACTTTTTTTTTGGAGTTCTTTTTAAGATAACCAGAACATATGATGAGATTACTATCTTTCAATCCCAGATATCTAAGCAGATTTCTTTTCCAAGCTGTAAGCCAAGGAAACACGCCAAGGAAGATGGAAATTCCTGAAGATTCTGAACTTGTTGGGTGGTAGTTAAATATTTAGATGTTGCTTTCCTCCTTCCTAGCCATGACTTCTTTTTTCCATCATTTCACTGGATTTAATTTTTTCCTACAGAGTGATTTATGAAAAACAACAGCTAGCCAGCAGCAGAAGCAGCAACAGCATGAGCTCCAGGTGTTAGGAAAAACCCCTACATAATTAATTTTCTCTTTGATATATTATCACTTCCCCAAAAATATTATGCTTGCAGATCCAAAGATCTATCACATCCCAACGCAGTTTTAATCCATGTGTAACATTTTCCTTTGTCTTGGGTGAGACTGTATTTCCCAGGAAATACAGATAGCAGGATTCAAAAATGGATTGTTCTGTGGCAACTAATAATATATCAAGTGGTGCTTTGAGACTGACACAGTCTGCTGGTGTAGTTTTAAGGCAGAATCTAGTAAAACAGATGGCACTGGATTTCAAACTCCTTTGTCAACTCAGTTCACCAATGAGCTGAACATTGATTTTTCCATTGTTTTTAACAACCTCCAAGAAGTTACAAAAACTCAAATCTAAATTCAACTTTAAGGGGTATTACAGGCCCCTTGGTAGTATTGCCAGTTTTAACATGTTCATATAACAGACCATATAATTCTACAAGTTGATTCTCAGTGCCGATAGCAGCACTTGAAGTTGGGATGGTTTTCTGTTGGTTAAACCTTCTTATGTAGAGACCTGAAATTCATAACTGGAGTTAAGTTTATTTTTCTTCACGGTGATACACACTTCTCCTAAATAAGTATTCTGGTATTACATATACACAATTTATCATCTGCAAAATGGCATCTCTTCCAGAAATATGGAAGCGTTTTAAATAAAATGATCAACTGCCAAAAGTTGACTGGGGCAGAGAATTTTCTTCTCACTCCAAGTAAGAACACAGAAAGCAATCAAGCAAGATGGGGTACCTGAGGATAACTTGGCGCTGTAGTAAATGATGAGCTGGAAAAAGCCATGCCAAGAGATCCTGGAAGCCTCAGAACATGTACTCAACTGGTCTCAAAAGCAGAAAGAGATCTCAAAAGCAGAAAGAAAGCTTTTGTAAAGTTGCAACATATGTAAATGCCAGGGGAATGCACTGGATCTCCTGAAAAGCTGAATTCAAATTGAAAGCCTACATATTTTCTTCTCTAATCAAAAAAGTCCCAAAATGTGGTACACAAGCTTCTTCAAACGTATGTGCAGAGCAAGAACCTCACTTGATTTTTGCTCTCCAACAAAGAGCCATGACCTGCTGTCTCATGACATGCAGGTCTGGGAATTGCATACAACCAACCTTGGCCTGCATGGGAATAAGGTCAGTGTCCCCATCTTTGCAAAAAGCAGAACAAATACCACTGCCTCCACCACTCATAATCCACACCTCAGGTGTGCCTGGAAACTTCTGTTCCAGCCCCAAAAAATCCATATATACCATTCCAAGTGTGCCCTCCACCACAATATTTCCATGGTGATTTTTTTTTTCCCCATCTCTCCAGTAAAATGGTTTTTAAATCTATCAGCATGATCGATATATGATATTGTTAGAGAAAAACAGCTTTCTTCCCCTGCTCTTTTTGAAGAGACAAAGTTAAAAGAGCATTTCTAGTTTGAACAAAATGCATGAAGCAATGAAGACTAACACAAGTCCAGTTTCCAAGATGTGCTGTTGAATGCATTTACATAAGCACTGAGGAGCTATATAATTATATCCTTATCACTGGAATAACTGTTTCAAAGAACAGGCAGAACATTCTGCTTTACAGATAAAAAGAGAGAGAGAGAGAGAGAGAAACACCTTCTTCCTTTAACACAGCTCCATTTTTGAAAGCTGGCAGGTATTTCATTTGCAGTTTTCTCTTGAAGAATGATCAAGTTGGAGAGATGCTGCTGGCGGCAGCTCTGAAAGAATGAAGAACATCAACAAACAGCGTATCTTCTTTTTTAATCCTAACGCTTTCAAATTGAAGGAATTAAGATTCCATTATTCCCCCTCTGAATCTAAACAAGGATACTTTGAAGCAAGAACCAACTAAGATAAGTCGTTTAATATCCCAAGTGCTCTGCATGTAAGAGATTGCTTTCTGCATTCTTGAAGGAAAAAACCTCTGAAGGACAGGAGCTGGCAGAATAAGGCAACAATATCCAATACAGCAAAAATGAAGTGTACACAATACATGTCCACACTGCACCTTCAAGACATCAATGTAAAACACACTTCACAGCAACCAGAGAGTTAGCGTCTTAGTCTTTCCCTATGCTTTACCCACCCCCATGGAAGATCTGACCATCTCAGCCCCCACTGAGGAAACCCTGCCATTGACACCACAAAGAGGGGGTGGCAGAGGCACAGAAGAACTCTTGCAGAGGGACAAATTTAAAAAGCTTTGATTAAATTTTCCATGGTAACGCAAATCAGTGGCAATATTCCTTCCCTTTAGAAGAGGGTTATCGGGACTTCATTTCATTCTCTTCACCAGCTGAGAAATATTTCAAAACCAAATGAAAACTGGCAAGTGCAGAAAGCAACCACTGTCCTTCACCCTGCTGTAACACGTACAGTTGTTTAAGGACAGCACTATACTATACTGCAATTTTTGACATAATTTGTTTCCTCCTTTTTTACCACACAAAACATTTGGACACTGGGGAGAAAAAGTGGGTAGTTTTGGCCTGAAAATAAATAAAAACCCTGCCAGAAAGAAATTCACATAAAACCTACCTGGAATGATGTACAGGTTGCATGTGGCCTAGTGTAGAGGCAGCCACATGCTGAAAATCTGAATAGGCTGTTTTTCAATGAATAAAGTCTTTTAAAACACAGTAATAATATTGAGGGAGAAAGGTGGGACAACGAAGGTGGGCAGAGAGGTGGGAAATCAAATTATGCTTAAACACTGCAGTTCTAAGCATGATTTCATTCAAAGAGAAACTGGGCTGCAATGTGTATTTTTAGCTCCTAAGTGGGTGCTCATATGCCATATGTAGCTTTTTACCACAAAGTGTTGTGTCCTAAATATAGGCTCGTGCTCCTGTTCACAGCGTAATTGTGGAAATCCTTGCTCCAGTCTGAAGCCACAGGGGAAGCAGCAGCTCTTAGCACCAATGACTCTGAGGTTAGAAATCCTCCCCCAAAAGCCTAGCCAACTTTCTTCAAGACTTGTATTAAGTTAGAACTTAAAGGGTTTTAAGGATCCTTTATTCAGTGCCCAGATTCTCTTTAATCACAGCTTATTTGCTTCCCTTGCCAATGCTTCCTAAATTCCCTCTCTCTCAAGTCTTTTCTCGTAAGATACCCCTGTGAAGGCTGTCTCCGGCGTTTTTCAGGGGAGGGGTGTGTAAAGGAGACACGGCAGCTGAAACCGTTCACAGAACCATAACAGCACCGTAATAGAGAGGACCTCTCTGAGGAAAAAAAACATAAGCAGCTTTTAACACACAGATTGGAAAAGAATAGGTCACTAGGACTGGAATGAGGTGGAGGAGTCTGGCAAATTCAACCTTTCAGAAGAGGAATGGCTCTATTTGGAGCAGAGATACAGCCAGTGGCAACATCCTGCCTTTCTTTTTTTTTTTTTTTTTTTTAAGTAGGCTTAAAATCACCCAGTACAGAGAGGAAACAAATAAAAGAACTCACTTAAAGGTTAGACCACCAACATCAATGAAAGAAAAGATGTCTACTTGTCTATAGTTTCCTTTCAGTTGCCTATATTTTTACATAAAAAGTATAAACAACCCTCACTTAACTGCTTGCTTGCAAAGCAACATTCACCTCTGCAGCTACCCAGGGCTGCTGCAGCGCTGCAGGAAAGCCTTGACAGGCTATGAAGGGGTGGGGGGAGAGAGGAGGAGGAGGAAGAGGAGGAGGAAGAGGAAGAAATGGCAGAGACGAGCAAGGAACCTCCAGATGTGAAACGCTAATAGCTATCACGCCTCCCACCCCAGCCATCCGCAAGAGCCCGGCTATACAGCCAGCACGACCTTGAGGCCCTCTGTAGGGCCTCAAACTGCACCTGCGTGGGATTAAGTACCCTGATAGCGAGTGATAGCCCTGCCAGCTCAGGCTGAAACAGCTTTCACCAGATCAAACAGCAGCAGGAGGAGGAGGAAGAAAAAGCAGCAGAAGGAAGAGCAGAGCAGTGCCTTCCCAGCTGGAAAGAATAAGCAATAATATTGATTTAGGTTGCTAAACTTGTCCAAGGCACCACCTGCAAAATCCTGTGCATGAAATTCTTATACGTATGTTTGGATCACTGCTGGTTGCAGCTTACCCAAGAGCTACGGCCTGACAGATGCATATCTAGACTGTAATTTGGAAATATCCCCTATGCAGCTTGTAATTACTTTTTCACCTTCTTCTGAATCAGCAGGTTTAAGGTTACTGGCCATTTGAAATTCAGAAGTGTATGGGCAGAAGAGATCTAGCACTAAGAAATTTTCTAAGGCATCAGTCAGGATGCTTGGTTCAAATTTTGCTAGTCCTAAAAAGAATCTGTAACATAACAGCATTCAAAATATTCCTGAGCAGTCACATGAGTTGAGTTAGCCATGATTTTTTAGTCCCTTGGAAATGCAACTCCTGCAAGTACACAAGGGGCTACAGCATCAGTTGAAGAGTCACTTCTGGTCAGTTGAGGGAGAGAGATTACAGAAAGGGAGATTTTATTAAAGATGGAAGAAAAGTATTGCAATAACCCTTTTCCAATATGTTTCTACTTACACAATCAAATTCATTCTACCTGAAGACTTTGTTTGAAAACTGCATTTCCAAACTTTCAGAAAAAACCAATGCTATTGCTAGATTAGAGCGAGAGGCATAGAATGTGAGAGTCCAATTAATGCTAAAATTCAAGAGGTTTTCCTTTTTTTTTTTTTGTTCTCTTTGCATCCTTTATTAAGAGCAGACTATCACTTCTTAGAATTTATATTTCCACCCAAAAGTGTTAGAAATATTGACTGATTTGACCTGCATGTCATGGAATACGGGAGTGATTAATAAAATAACCTTGAAATGCATTCATAATCTTACAATTCAGCACTGGGTAGAAAAACAGTGTAGTATCATACACTGACCTAGATTCAAGAAGAACAGGTGGATGGAAACCTGGACATTTCCATAAAGTTACCTTTTATTTCACTCATCTGCATCTATTCAGCCTCCCAAATACACACTCCTCTCCTCTAAGCTTGCAATCATAGCAGGTGAGGCATAAATGCTAACTTAGATATCCCACCTATTTTATTAGCAATTAATTCAGAGGAAAGTCAACTACTTACATACCAGTGTTAAGAGAAAAAAGCGGAGAGGGAGGCCACAGGTACACTTTTATGTTTGCTGAGACAAAATATTGACGGGCTCAAGAAAAGGCCTAGATGTCCTCCAAAACTCAAAACGTGCAACAATGCCCTAAAAGTGTGCTGCTATGAAATGGAACTTATACACACAAATAAGGAAAGCTAATCTGTTCATCTGCTGGGTGACATCCTGATCACTTCTGAGTGACATCAGAATGACATCAGTAGCAGCCAATCACAGTGCTCCATATGTATCTGGTGTTCTTGCACTATTCCATATTTACGGATAAACACTAGGAGGGTGTTAACCCTAAGCTGTGTTTTTCTTCCCCATCGTGTTCTAAATAAAGCAGCTGTTTCCATCCAGCATCAAACCTGACCCAAAAAAATAAAAGAAAATAAAAGAAATTAAAAAATAGCTGTCTGTCATCTCAGTGTGTTCTCAGACAAATCCAGAAACAATACGTGGAAAGCGGGGGAGAGCAGCTGGAGTTACATGTCACCGCTTCCTGAAAACCTGTAGGCAGCCCAGAGCTTCAGCTCAGCTCTTCCTTGGCTGGGAGATGGCAACACATGAGAAAAAAGCAGGTAGGGTCAAACATTAGGTCAAAGCTTTTGTTGTCACTAAAAAAACAAATGCGATTGTTATTTCCATCTAAGGCATTTTAAACTGTCTGAATAACTGAAGTACTGTTCCTCTTCCTCCAACATCACTGCGTCCTCTGACACATTTTGAGGGGGAAAAGCTTTTGTAAGGCAAGAAGTGCAGCTATTTCTCACTGACAGAGCACACAGTCTCAGCAAGAACACTTTGGGCAGACCACGCAAGGCTACAGCTCCACACACATCAGCACCCCAGCTCCCACAGCTGGCCCTGGCAGCGCAGCAAAGGCCAACAACCTGCACATCTGTAATTGCCAGAGTCTCTGAGCTCCCGAGCTGGGTGCTGCTGAAGGCTGGACCTTTGGCAGCTTGCTGCTTTGGCAAAGCCGTCACGTAGCAGGGGTGATGCAGGGGCTTTCCTTCACTGACTGGAAGTGGTGTTCCTTGCAAAAGAAAAATTTGTGAAGCTTTTCTTGGTGACAAGCAAAACCAAAACCAACCTGCCACTCTCCTTTCCCATAAATATGCCCATGAACTGACCACCTGGAGGCATGTGTGTGTGAAGGTGTGTGCCTAGGCACGCACACACACTCTGGGCATACGCAAGCCTAGCAACAGACTCCTTTTCCAATTCTCAAACCTTTACCACAAGAACAGGGTTTCTGAGGAAGCAGCTTAGCTGGAAGCAAACATAAGGCCGAGTTCAGGACACTGGCTTTGAGATGAACTGGCATCTCTCAGACTGGTGTGCCATTTCCACCAACAGATTTAGCAAATTTATAAAGGAAAAAATAAATGGTCAAAGCTAACTTCAAATATATCTCATACAGGTACTTCGAAACATACTGTTTCTCCATTCATGCAAAATCCATATACAAGCATTCCGATTGTTATGCACCACCTTATAATTAACATGGCTCAAAGGAGCAGAGGGTGCCATATAAATATAAAGCTAATGAGCTGACTTAAAAGGCAGAACACATAATGCAAAAACACAGTTTTTATTGGCCAGTACTTTATTCCTATGCCACTTAATCAAACCCAGCTCATTTTATTCGTACTACATTGCTCAGAGCAAAAGCCTAGTGAGCTGGCACTGCCATTTAACTACTTTTTGTTCAGCTATGCCTATTCCCTGGCTATGATAATACATATATTCATTACATGCAAATAGCACCACATTATAACCAAATACAACTGAACTGCATCATGTTATGATTAAAATATATATTAGTGCCAAAGATGTAATTGCCTTCTTTCCTCCAGGACATTCTCTCCTAGTCCAGGAGCCCACATTATAGCCCATCAAGATAGCTTTATTGCTGCAGGAAGGGAAATTCCAGTCTCCTACCAGGCTCTCTCTTCATATCCTTTGTGGGAACGATTCATGGATAAAAGTACAGGAACTGTACCTGTGTCCACAGCTCAGACAGCCACTCAGCACCATACACAGAGTATTACAGAATAAACTGGGATGCTTTTAAAAAGAAGCTAGAGGGGGGAAAAAAAGAAAAATGCATATCAGGTGGTAGGGCCTAGAGTTACAGCCTAAACCCCATGAGGGAGATTTTAGATAACATGGAAATTTGCTGCAAGAAGGGAATTAGTTTCTAACGGCACACGGAAATACAGTAAAAGCCTGCTTTCCAAGCCTCCGCTTCCAAAGGATACAGCTACTTTCTCAGAAGTTGCCAGCTCATCTCCAGGAAGCTGCATTACCAACAAGGTCCACTCATACAGGGGGGAGCTAAACCTGAACAATCAAGATGATTTATAGTATCAATTAGAGAAAGTTATCCAGAGATACTATTTTCACCACACTCACAGCACTTCTCTATTCTTGTTCTCCAAAATATCCAAAATTCTAAAACCTAACCATGAAAATGTAAAAACTGGTTTACTTAACAATAGCACAATAACTTTCCAGCTTCTGTGATTTTCTAAAACAAAAAAAACACTGTCAGTGATCAGAACTGTGTTTAGTATGCACTTAGGGCTAAAAGCAATTTAAAGGCTGATGCCTTTTACCTCAATGTTTTATAATTCTTCATATTTTATACTACCTTATAGATGTTGGTACATAAAATCTCACAATGTTCTTCACATAGAATTTATCATTATGTCTGTTCAAAGTCTCACTATGTGAGTTCAAAGCTTTCTTATAAAGTAATCTGCAAACACCACTATCTGAGAAGTGAATAGCAAGAACATTGTTCTCATAACTCTTAGAGGGGAACAGAAAGGTAAGACCTTAAAACAAGGAAAATGACAAACGTACTTACCATTCCCTGCCTTACCGATCAGAACAACTTCCACCAAAAGGCCACAGTCCTGCATTCATCCCTCTAACTTGTGTCTCTTCCAGAACTGTTGAAGCATTCACAAATACATTTGTGAATTAAGTAAGCAAATTAAGTAAATTTAGGCTAGAACATTTGGACTACTATTTTCTAATGATGAAATAAACTTCAGTAGCTGAAGGGCAGGACTTCTGGCTAACAGAGTCATTATAGCCTTTGGATAAAGACAATCCCCAATAAACAGGGCACGGTTTCCCTGACTTTCAGGGGGAGGGTGAAATTTTGTTTCTAGTATTTCTGGGATTTTTTTTTTTAATTTGGTGTTGGTTTTGGGTTTTTTTGTGGGGGGAGTGGGGCTAGTTTTAGGGTTGGCTTGTTTTGGTATTTCTTTGAGAGAGAGGGAGTACATGTGCTATAGCTCTCATAACCTGCAGAAATCTGCAAAATATTAAAACAGTGATGTAGCTTATGCATTCAAACTTCTCTGTAAAACCCTCCAGTATTCACATTTCATATTATTTAGTCCAACAGAAAATCTGTAGTTAATGTAGACGGAGCAGGGTTTCACAGAAGGTCTTTTCATCCTTCGGATGACCAGAAAACTTTTGCAATACGCTAAATATAGACACTATAGACCAGTGACCTGGGCAGAATAATTAGAGGACTGAAACTTCAGGAAGGGTCCAAATTTAAGTAAGGAAATATGTAACAGCTGTACTTCAACTGCACAATAACAAACTTTTTCAATGACAAAGACCCTTTCTGTGCATTTTGCCATTTCCTGAACAAGCCTTCAGAAGAGACAGGAAGCCTGGCCATGCGGCTGCACAGTTGCTCTGACACTGGAAAGAATAAAGAATTGTGGTCATTATTATTTTAAGTTATACTACCAGAGCAGAACCTCAGTTCTTTTATTTATAATGATTTGAACCAGCTTCTATAAACTCTTATTGAAAATGCCTCTGATTTAAATCACGTGTTAAAATAAGATTCTGCTGGCAAACCTGCTTTCTCCTGCTCTCACATGCACACATCCCACAAAGAAACCAATGCAGCTCTTCAAACACTTGCTGTGTTGGAGAAAGAAGGGCAAGACCGCTCGAGAGAAGTAGTTCTGGGTTATATCATAGACACCCACTCTAAAACAGAAAACAATATGAACAGTAGGAAGGCAATTTCCATTCTTACAAAAATATGTCTCAGTTCATTTCAAAAAGCACTAGTAAATCTCATCCTTTTACCCAATCATTTTCTAATATTAGCTAGGCCAATCTGAGGGTGTGTGTTACAGTATCAGCATTCAGAGACAGGAAAAAAAATGAGCAATTTATCCAGCTGTTTATTCATAACCAGTCCCCAAAGGACAGCTACTGAACAAGTGCTGGCAAGCCCCTCTGGAGGCGTGCCAGCCGCCAAAACCTCTCCACCACGCCAGAAGTTCAGCAGCACACGCGTTCTCTGGCACTGCCTTGCCAGAAAGCAGTGACACACACCCCCTCCTCATGTGGTTCCTCGGCTGGCTCACTGCACGGCAGCCACACAAGGCACCCAAAAACCAGCAGCGTTGTGTGGGCGGACGCTCCAGAGGAGGAGGGAAGCCTCCGACCATTCCCTCTGGGCTCAGACAGACAAGAGCAGATGCAATGAACCTCCCCATCCCTCCCCTGCTGCCCGGGTGAGTCACCAGCCATCCCACTCGCCCTGCCTTCGGCCTGGCGGGGCTGGAATGAGTGACTCGGTGGCTGGCCCTGCTGGGTTTGTGTGACTGGCATTCACACAGCGGGCTTCTCATAGAGCAAGCACTAGATTTTCGTCCTATAAACCCCTTTCCACCAGAAAACAAAAGCTACCAAAAGGTCAAGAGACAAACTATTGACAAAATCACTTCTAACACAGTTCATTCTCATAAGCCAGTCATCCTCAGACTCAAAATACAAATTTCCTGTTGTATGTTAGTTACTAGAATTCAATGCTGTAAGAGGAAACACTGGAAATTCTGTTGGTCAGTTTTCCTCCCTGTAGCCATTGAAATCAACACTTTGTATATGTAATCAACTTTAAATGGGTTGGGTATCAAATATTTGACCCTCTAAACTTCCAAGATGGAGCATTATGTAGTACATCTTTAAAGGCAAATTACTATAATCAAAATACTTACTTTTGTAACTAAACACTTTTTTTTCCCTAAATCCTTTTCCTTCCCAACACTATTGCTGTTTGCATTTTTCACTTCACAAGTGGCATCAGAGTTGGCAAGATATACAAGAAAAGCCCTATGGACAGAAGCTTACTCAAGAACAGCTGCATGTTTAACTCCCAAACACAGCAGCAGCATGAATCCTGCTGTCTACTTTTAGGAGGAGGAAAGGGTTATCTTCCCATTAAGGCTTCCTTGCAAGGACAATAAGAAAAGGTGCCAAATAATAGTGTTATTGCTGCCAGTGTTCTGGCAGCAGGCTGTGAGGACAGATACTTGCCCATGGGCAATTCCACGCAAGAAATTTGCCCCACATCAGGTAGTTGCTGGGTGACCTAAATTACCTCATTAAGAACAGGATCCTGCTTGTCTCAACTTCATGTGCCCAGAAATGAGGCATCTCCCCCGCAATGACAGATGAGCAAGGCAGCCTGTCTGGTGCAGGTCACCAGCTGAAAACACCTCTTCAGGGAGGGCAGAGATCCCCCTGCCTGCAGCTCTGCCAGGGACACTCCATCCTCCTTCGTTCAGCTGAAGCGGGTTTGAAGCATTCAGCCTCCTGCACCCAAGAGCCTGGTCTATTCAGCCTCCTTATTTTTATAACACTGTTCTTTCATTTTTCTTAAGGCATATGATGATGCACATTCATTTGGCTTAATGTATAAACTTTTTATTTTGTAGCCATAGAGCTGTGAAATAAGTAACTACTGAAATGTATTCCAAGAGATATCATGACAGCGTTATCAAGGAGGTGTTTTGTTTTCTTAATATTTTTATTAGTTCATTCCATCTCCTATTCCAAAATACCTGAAGTATAAGTCCAAAATGAAGGCTGAAACATAAGTAAATCAAGTATTTTTTTCATATCAATAATGTTGCCTTTCTAATCATTAGACTAATGGTTTTCATCGCATTCCTTTGGACCAAAAGTTACTTTCGAGGGGGGAGGGGGAGTTTGCTCCAGGCTTAGTCCTTGTATGCCAAGTTTCACTCAGCAATGAATTTTAATGGTGAAGTTATAAACCCTTGAAAGCCAAAATTTATAATGGAAATGCTGACACAGTAACAGCTATAGCTAACAGCACAGGTGACACCCCTCTAATATATTGATTCTCTGCTGTTAAACTATTCCTAGGGGCTTAAGATTTTGTGCATTTAGAAGTCTGACAAAAAAGATTTCTGTAATTGTATTCACTCAGGTCTGAAGTCAAAGGCTCTATGTATGCACAGCCATTCACATTTTGTCAAGAACCTGAAGTACCTGATCAGTAGGATGTGCCCCAGGTTTGGGTGTTGTTTTGGGCTTGGTTTTTTAGCAGGTTGACTATTTTGGAAAAGTACAGTGAAGACGAAAACCTAACCAAGGCATATGAGCAGAGGACAGAAAGAAGAATGAATATACGGCTTGAAGAATGTAAGAAATAGCAGGTGAGGAGAAACAAGGAAAAGAAAAAGGGGTTTTAAAACAGCTAGGAATTGTAATTGCAAGCAGGAAGTGGGAGAGAAAATCCATGTTAATGAAAGAACAGGAAAAAATACACAAGAGAACAAGAGCACCCTGGGAGACAGCAGACCAAGCAGACAGAACCACAGAACTGGAAAAGAGAAGGGGGAAAAAAGTATTTTTAATACAAACCTAACAAAATCATTGCTTAGATAAAAAGGACAGGCAGCATAAAGAGCAAAGCATCAGATGCATAAAAGCCTACTTTGGTTTTGCTGGGCTGTTTTTTTTGGTTGGTTGGTTGGGGTTTTTTCTGTATCCTCTTACATTCAAATTGTACTCCATTTCTCTGGCAGAAGTCCAAAAATCCTGTCAATACCAGGAAAGAGGTGACCAAAACATTTCGCACTTTCAGCTGAAGTCAAACAGCTGCTTGTTTTGGGGTAAATCCTGACATTAACAAAGGACTTTTTTGATCTGCCTATCTCAATTGCAAGAAAATACTGCTTGTATTTCAGATTTCATGTTAATAAATGTCACTGCCATCCAAAATGACCATGTAAATGATGCTAGGGTGCTTTCAAAGCAAGATGGAGAGATTCACAATCAAAAAACTCTGCAGGAGTAATTTCTGAACATATGCTCACCAAAAATACAGCATATGAAACTGAAGCTCCAGATGCTTACAGGTAAGCACAGTATTTCATGCAGCACAGGAAGAGGGATTTTTTTTAATTTTGTTTTTATTAAACAGCATATGAACAAAAGAACAACACACAAATAGGAGTTAAGAAAGGAAAAAAAAAACAAAAAAACCAAAAAGCAGTATGACCTGAAGAAATCCAGACCAGGGACATGGCTGCAAAGGCCAGCACAAAGCAAGCTCCTTGTGCAGTATTATGAGGCTCTGACAACTTCAAGAAGCCAAAAGTGGATCCCGAGGTTCCCCTGGATGCTCCACATCCACAGCTATTTTTATACATCACCCAGAATTATGGAAGCTCTATACTTGAAGCAGAAGCCTCTTCTCCTTCCACAGGTTAAGGTAATGAGGCATTATTTGAAGAAATGGAAAAAAGCCCCTTCCCTCCCCTCCTCCCCAGCCACTGCATTTTATTTAAGGACACGTTGCATGCAGTTAATAGCTCTGACAGTCCGCCAGGCCAAACAGTCATAAGCAGCAGTAATTCTTGAGCAGCTCTGAAGCTCAGTCTTAAATACCAGTGGAGTCCCGTGTGCTGAGCTCTCCCTCCCAGTCAGGCTTATCCCGTGCTCTCACCACTATTACCCTCTTGCTTAAGAGCAAAGGGCTGCAAGGTAGAGGGTCAGGCAGTACATAAAGCCTGAATTAAGTTTTCAGTCAGTACACTGTGGAATGGCTATGCCATTTCCTCTTAAAAACCAAAACACGGGTGAATCTCGAGTGCACTGGGCATACTACATGACAGGAAAATGGTCTTACTTAATCACTGGAAAAAAAAAAACGGCATGCAGGTTTCTGCTGGTGTGCTACTGTAACATTTGGCACAATCTCACTGGAAGGATTGTGTCATGCTGACAGATTAATGAGCTCTAAGAGAAATGAACAGATAAATACAGAATAAGCAAGCGACCTGCACTGACAGAGTTACTGCAAGCAAAGGCTCCGTGTCTCGCCTGTATTTGTCTGTGCTCAGCAGACTCAACAGATGAGAAAACATAAATGGAGCAAAGCCAGGATATAACTTTACAGACAGAGATGATAATTTTATAAGAATTATGCTTCACCCCACCAATTAAACAGGTTTCATATATACTGAGAGAGAAGGAAAGAACTGACCTAATAAATTATATACGGGAAAGATAAAGCCTCTCTTTCTCTTCTTTCCATTCCTTAAACAGTAACTTTTTAACTCAATAGTACTTTGTATCACTTCAGGTTCATGATGTAACCTATCAAATTAATGCAACATACATTCTCTTTCTATAAGAAACTAAAAAAAAATAGTTTAAGGTTCTTCTGTAAGTTTAACCAATAAACTGCTTTCTAACACTTTGCTTATGCAAATAAAAAGCACTAAATTAAACAGAGTAAGTAGGAAATCCTGGTACCAATGGGATGCCTTGTGTTTGTTATCTATTCCTGAATTGTGTTATCTGACGAAAAATCACCTATTCTAAAGCCAAATAAGGAAATCTATAGTTCACAAAACTTTATAAAGTAATTAAAACCAGGAGAACAATCTGAACTGCTTCTGACTACACCAGAAAACTGGAACAAATGATCTAGCTCAAGACTATTGAGAAACAGAAATAAAAGGAAAATGTTGAAGTATTTCAGAAAGAATGAGAAAGAAAATTTCAATTCCCATATCCAACTGTTCAAAGACAACAAACCCCAAAAGCATAAATCTCAGTCAGCTCAAAAAATCTGAAAAGCATGGATTACTTCTTATTTCAGTCAAACCTGTTTGCTCACCCTTAAATCAGTATTTTCTAAGATGCTTTGGAAAAAAAATTAAAATGGAATGAAAGAAAAAAAAAATTGTAGTCCTGAAGTGCTGGCACTTCCATGATTTTCCAAACACGCTGTGCAGCTGTGATTTGTTTGTGTTCTCTTCTTTCGGGACAGCTAACAAGTTTCAGAATATTGTATTCCTGTGATGAACTGCTGGAGACAGTCACAGCTGAACGCGGGCAGTACCAGTGCAGGAGACGCCGCGGTTATTCCCTTGCCACTGCCCATCCTTGCTCCCGGCAGCTGCCCACCCAGCAGGAGGCTGGGTTAGCCTCAACAGAATGCTGCTCTCAACTTAAAAACACCAGTTTGGGTTTACTGCGCTGAGCTGGGAGCAACTGAGATGAAGAAGTTTCACAGGGGGATTTTCCAGCTGAAAAGAAAGTCTCCCCGGGGGAAGTGAAGGGCAAAAAACATCAAAATTTTACCATTTTGGTCACCTGAGTTTAGCTCTGCTTTGATCCTGAGCTGACATGAGGCACACAGCAAAGGCAGAGCTTACTGTAATGATAACAGCATGCAGAAGGCAACAGCAATTATGCCAACCACAATCTTAACTAATTATTTATCCAACAAGATGAATGCAGGAAGGCAGAAGTTAGGGACTACCACCAGTGAACATTGCTACATACCATCAGCATCTTCCTGCATTTTTAAGGACATCTGGATCCAGAAGTTCAGAATCAATCATTTAGGTTTAAATTACATGGTCTTTAAAACAATGGAGTCCAACCATTAGCCAGGGACTGCCAAGTCCCCCTCTAAATCACATCCCTAAGTGTCACATCTACACATCTTTTAAAGATCTGCATGAAGGTATTTCTGGTAAGCAAGTTTTGTGAGAAAGAAGCTCCTTCACATTCTGCAATCCTCAGTTTTTCACCTCCTCTAGCAACAGAGGTACCTGACACTGCAGATCGACCCTGTCACCTTTGCACTTGGTGGTATTAAACACAAAGGAAATGAGGTAAGTTCAAAGACTGAACCCAAGCAAGAGCAATGGACAATGGAGCAGTGCTGGCTTACATAGAATAGCCTTCCACTTCTGCAGAGCTGCAGACAGGCATCTCTAAAACAATGTACTAAGGCAAAATAACGATATACCACCACAGCCACAAGAGCCCTAAAACAGGAGCCTCAGCAGTTATTGTAACTAGACATTGGTTATTTCTTGGATTATGCAGTCAGAAGATTTCTATTTCAGATTTCTTTCTGTTTATAGTCTATGCTCTAAGAGATCATTAACATCAACAAACTATTCTCTGTTTAGGTAGCAGCAGCAACTTCTTTCTCCAGCAGAATATACTGATAACTGAGAAATGAAAAATTCAGGCAAGATTGCCTCAGCAGTTCTTGGGTGCTCGGCAACTATTCTAACACACTCTTCCATAATACCATTCCTATGATAAGAAGAGATTGTGATTCTTAAATAAACACAGAGAACATTCAACGAAAGTATAAGCATAAGACACAGCTGATAATCCCTGTGAAGTTACTTGCTTTTACTCAAAAAGTCTTGGGGGTGGTGTTGTGCTGTGTGTAGAGCAGGTGATAATGCAACAATAGGTAAAGAAAGGTAAAGACACCACATCACAATGAAACCTTTGAGGATCTTTGAGTCGCATTTATTAGTAAATGCTTCAATATCACAACAGGTTATCCCATATTTTTCATCATACTTTCACGGCAATGGCAGATCACCCTTTCAAGGCTTCAGGGGAAGGAGAGAGAAGAAAGAGGAGTGCTTATGACATTTTGTTTAATTCTGTGATGGCATTTTAAGTTCTAAGGCTATTAAATGGCAAGGTTGCAGGAAATTCAGAGTGTATGCTATTACAGAAAAAAAGTTTAGCAGATCACCCAGATCACCATGATATATTTGGCACCTGAAAATTCAGGATCCTTTGGCCTAAAAAATGAGAAGGAGTCACCCCCACTTCCCATATAATCAGGGGTATTCCCTGCATACCAGACAGCAAAGGCTTGGAGTATTTGCAAACAGCACTTACAAGTTTATTGGCAGAAGTCAAAACATCTAGCTAGCAGATTATTTCTTTCTGTGCCTCCTATTACTTTAAAACTCCTGGTCTCTTCCTTTTTTCTGGGGACACTGACTGCAGAATGTTTATCTGGGAGGAGTGTGTGTTTTGTTTTGTTGGGAGGTTTTTTAATGGTATTTGATGATTCCGTTTAGTCCTCTCCGGGTAACAATTTTTTTCTAGTTAGTTTCAAATATAACATGGGTTTTGTTTGTTAGCTTTTGGAGAGAACTGGCTTTTAAATTATTGCGTAGGTATATTGTCTTCTCTAATCTGTGCCCTGTTGAGGGTCCTGCCTGAGGCTGTAGTAGTATTACAGTGGCTTTGAGTTTCCAGGGGCCGCACTAAGGCAGTCTATTAAGAATGTAGGCATTAGAGTAAGAAAAGGCAGGTGGGTTTTGCTATTAGACCTACGAACTAGTTTTAAGTCAAAGATGTGTTTGAGAGCCAGAGAGTTATCACAATGCTGTCTACTGTCACTGTCTATTTTTAACAAACAGCATCTCCCCAAGTAGCACAGACTTCCAGATTTCTAAATCTCCATCATCTAAGTGAACTCAGAGTTCCCAAGACACAATATAAAAATGGAAGCCCCCATCCAGCATTTCCTTGGTTCACAATTAAAGAAACTATGGAAAGTCAATCACTGGTCTCTGTTTTGACCAAGTTTCTCCAGAAAACCAGCAAACCCAATGAATCTTCTCTATTTTGCAGAGCAGAGTCTCCTCTTTGCACTGTGAACCACAGGAGAGAAGTTTGCTGTCACTTATATCCAGGCAAAGACAAGAGTAAAAAAAGTTTTGGCAACTATGGAAGACAGGATCTAGTGGTAACATGACTAGATTTTGACTGATGGTTTTAAAGACACAGCAGAGCAATGACTGCCTGCCATCATGGCGATCCTACCTGTGGTGACTAAAATCCTGAGAAGGCGGATGTCAAAAAAATCCATCCTTGTCACTTTGTTCCTACTCTAACAGGTACATCATAGGATAAAAGATGCATCGAAGAACAGCACTGCCACATACTCAGGACTTTATCAGAAGTCTCCTGGTATTTTGGGGGATTTTCTTACCTATGTAAACACCTAGCATGGCAATCATATGAAGTAATTAAATTAGAAACTCAGCTTTCTTGAGCTGGTTATTTTTGGAGAAGAGTTCTTAAAATAAAGATTTCCAGTACCACATCACTGACTGAGCAAAGTTTTGCAGAAGGCATTTAAAATGTAACACTTTTAACATGCCAACACATAAAATGGATCCCTCCTCAGAGAGCGCATTCTGAAACCAATGGTGCTGCCACTCCTCTAACAAAACTCAACACCCTGCTAAAACCGTATAGCCTCAGATCCTGCTCACAGCAAGATAAGTTGTTTGTGAAGAGATGAGTATCCTTGTGCGCAGGAGAAAATACAATCTTCATTAGAAAAGAGGTTAGAGTTTGTCACTACTCATCTGCATGCTACATCCCTACAATAAGTTATATTAAAAAATGATGAGCGCTGCCTATGATATCCTTCCCTAACCTTGTATATTGTTACTGCCATCTGTTTCTGGGTTTGAGAGGATTTTTTTTCTTATTATATTTGCCAGTTTTCAATTTCAGTGGGACAACTTCCATGAACTATTCAATTAAACTGATATTTTAAGTAAGATTTCACAATAAAATATTATATGTTATTCCCCCAAAATCAAGTTACAGTTCATGAACTTCTGTCTCCTCCTCCCATCAATGTGATAATTTTGACCAAATAAGGCTTTCCAGTTTTTCTGGTCCAACTTCCATATTTATGTAACTAAACTATTTAAGACCCATGATTCTTTTACCCACATAAACAGTTTCTCATTCATGTTTCTCTTATTCACATATGCACAGAATCACAGAATATGCGGAGTTGGAAGGGACCCACAAGATCATCGAGTCCAACTCCTGGCCCTGCACAGCACCACCCCAAAGAGTCACAGCATGTGCCTGAGAGTGTTGCCCAAAACGCTTCTTGAACTCTGTCAGGCTTGGTGCTGTGACCACTTCCCTGGGGAGCCTGTTCCAGTGTCCAACCACACTCTGGGTGAAGTTCAACAAGTGAAAGTGATGGATTCTGATGAGATGCTGAAAAGCAGTGCCACAGAGAGTGCCCTGGGGGCAGGTTGAATCTGAGTCAGCAGTGCCAGGAGGGCCAACCGTGTCCTGGGGTGCATCAGGCACAGCATCGCCAGCTGGGCAAGGGAGGGATTGTCCCTCTCTGCTCTGCACTGGGGCAGCCTCACACCGAGTGCTGGGGGCAGTTTTGGGTGCCACAATATGAGAAAGACATTAAACTATTAGAGAGCATCCTAACGAGGGCCATGAGGATGGTGAAGGGCCTTGAGGGGAAGCCGTGTGAGGAGCAGCTGAGGTCACTTGGTCTGTTCAGCCTGGAGGAGACTGAGGGGAGACCTCACCACAGTCTGCAACTTCCTTGTGAGGGGAAGAGCAGGGGCAGGCACTGATCTCTTCTCTGTGGTGACCAGTGACAGGACCTGAGGGAATGGCCTGAAGTTGTGTCAGGGGAGGTTTAGGTTAGATATTAGAAAAAAACTGGTGTATGTGTTTACATGGAGACTAAAAACTGAGGCTCACCGAGTTTGATGTTTGGTTGCCCTTCCTCTGCTTGTTTGAGAGGGAGGACAACAGATGACCTTTTTTTCCTGCTTCTCTTGCTCAACTCACTATGTTTCACAATTCATTCAATATAATGGCCAGTTGTGTTTGAAATTCATTCAGATAATCTTCCCAAATCCTTTGGATCTACACGGTTTGAACCTGCTAATTTACATGGCAGCTCTAATTTTTTAAATGGCACTCTTAAAAGCCTTTCTATGAGCAGCCAGGTTTGCATGACTGCCAGTCTGTCCTGTGCCTGGAACCTGCACTCTCTTATCAGAAGCATTTTGAACTCACTCTTTACTGGCACATGACACCCGCAGCCATTGAACAGTACAGAATATGTGAACTAACTATTCACAGACACACAAGGTCCCTTTCTCATTTGGAATAGGATAATTAGTGAAAAAACTTTGATCATCTCAAGCATGTAACTCTTCTCATTTATAAGCAACAAGCTCTGGAATAGTTTGAGAAGTACTGCTCTCCATGCCCACTGTGTGCACTTCAGAAAAAATACCACGCACACGATATTATATCTGATTTACATACCTGCACTATGAACAGCTTATTGTATAATAATGCACTTAGGTTAAAACCAAAAGAGGGTTGGGTTTTGTTGTTAAATGATCCCCCAGCAGCAGCTGCACATACACAGAGAACATGTGGTTCTGGATAGCAGGCCCTGTGACAGACTAACCAAACATCTCAAAAGGGAAGTTTTCAGTTATCACAGTCCAAGTACATCATTTCTACTGGAAGGATATTGCAATCTGCAGATTAACCATGAATTAAATTTATATTAAAAAATAATATCCTGCATTTTACATGCTAAATTAAAACAGATGTAATTAAAGCCTTTGAAAGTAATTTTGGCTGGTGCTTCATTTATATCTACAGCTAAAGCAGACACTTTCTCAGGCATTTGTGCCAAATTTGACTAATTTTTCTGCTCTGTGTTTTAATTACTGTATATGCTTTCCTGTTGCAGTTAGAAATATCCATTACACACTTGAACAGCCAATGCTATGAGAATGTGTGTGCTTTTTTTTAAGCCTAGTGGCGTTTCAAATCATGATAATGGCAAAGCTCACAGATGCTTCTGCTGTACACTGCTATAAACTGTCTGTACACAGACACACCCCACCATGCCCCACAGCTGACCTTGACTGCAGCAACACAACACACCCAGAGCAGCCTTACAGATGTAAGAGAAGCTACTCAGCATTGTGCTCCATGTTAGGCTGAAATGCCGCTGCACTTCTCCTGCTATGGCACCTATGCTACAGCCAACTTCAATAAACATTTTCTTCTCAAAGAAGACTGATTTGTTTGGAGTTAGATTCCTTGCATCCCCATCCCTCCTGTGCAAACACACAAAAGGCATTCCAGCCAAGAACCCAGTTCTTACAGCATAGCCCTGTACCAGCATCCCCAGGGAATCCCAGCCTCCTAATATACGGGTTGGATTTCAGGGTCTTAATGAAAGCTATTCCTTAAGTTCAAGAATCTATGTCAGACAGCAAGTTTTGGAGATCACCCCTTCTAGTGCAAGTTCAAGGTTTCCACTCCACTTGTAAAGTTAAACAGGAGGAATTTCAAATGCAAAAAACCTGTAAACTGCTGCAATTCATTCCTTGTTTTGCTTGGCTTAACTGCTGAGTTACCTCCCTCGGCAGCCAGCTACAAGCTGTTAGTGGAATTGGAGTTTTAGGTAATTGCATTTGGTGAGATCTTCCTGCAAAAACAGCCTTGTTCTCCTCGTTGGCTTTGTAGACCAAACCACATGATGAAGTCACTTCTAAATGTGTGTATCACATACTATAGGTATGTGTGTACTTACACGTTGTCTGTGGTTAACACTGACAGATTAGTGAGCAAGTTCCCCCTGAATTAAACCAACGATGTCTATACCAAATGCTTCAATGAGTCTACATTTTAAGAAAATGGGAACAGCTGCAAGCAGGAGAAGGCAATCACAGCTGACTTAAAGTGAATTATGTAGAAGGATTTGCAGATTAAAAAAAATTAAGTGGATTTAAAATAGCAATTTCTGAAAGTTTGAGATACCTTAAATAAGAATTAAATGTATACTTTTTAGATAGTTATAGGTCAGAGTCCCCACTCAGTTGTATAAGCAAAAATTTTAACTCATCACAGAGACATCAACAGAACTGTTTTTTACACCTCTGTGGATTTGAAAAAGTAGAACTTGGCCAAAAACTTTTTTCTAAGAGGAAATACATCTTTGCGTGTTGACTGGTAAAAATAAGACAAGCTATATATGTAAAATGTTCATGTCCATTCTAACAACATTTACATAATAAATGTTCTCTTCATTTCAGTAAAATTCAAAACAATTATGTGTGATAATGTAAATTATTTCCCTAATGTGGAGAATATGCAAAGGACCTAATGCAATCTAGTTTTTGTCCTATGAAAGTGTTCAAACTCAGGTTGTACAGGGTTTTGTGCAACCTGATCCAGTGAAAGATGATGCTGCCTACGGCAGGGAAGCTGGACTAAATGATACCTTTACATGTCCCTTCCAGCCCAAACCATTCTGTGATTCCATGAACAGAAGAATGCATCATTGTACTCAGAGCAGATATTACAGTGCTCCTTATGAACAGCGTCCACAACAAAAAAGACATTTTTTACCATGTTAGGGGGATTTTTCAGTAAGAATGCCTAAACAGGGAAATAAGAGAGTTAGCCAAAACACGAAAGCTACTCAAATCAAGTCTGAAATTATCAGACATTTTCCTAATAAAGAAGTCACACACATCTATGACCCACACTACAATTTACCATGAAAATCTCTACAGCTCTGCTGTGGAGATTCAGGCACACCCAGGTCTACATCCTGGCTTGGAGCATAAAACCAAGGGACTACCCAGCCCTGCGCCAGGTCTGCACCGCAGGAAGGACCCATGCTTCCAAGTCCTGGAACTAGTTTTAGATACAGGACCTGGAGTAAGGCCTTTTTCTTTATGGTGGCAGTGTTTACCTGCACTGAAATTCAGTGGTTACCATTACAAAGCAGTGGAGCCAGGCAGTAGTCCCCTTTGAACAAACAAAAGCTTGCATGCTATGTTTTGTACACCTTTTCCAAAGCTTCACAGAATTCTGGATTGCCAAAGCACCAAAAGCTCATTTTTGCTTATTTTCAGACTGTTCCTCAGGAAGTACAGCATACCAATCAAAAACTTGCTGCTTTGCCTGCCATTTCTGGATTTTTAATAGATCTTGGGGTAGTAAATACTCAACTTTTCCTTAAAATAAAGGCTTTATTTTGAAACATACAATGCTCAAAACTTGCAATACAGTCCCCAAAGAAAATAAGATGAAAGTTTTAAACTAGTATGCATTTGGAAAGCTCTGAGTAGTCAGCATTTTCCATCTCTTATGCATATTCCTATTTTTACTGTATTCATTCCATAGAAGAAACACCTACCTTCACTGCATTTCTTTCCCCCACCTTATCAGTGCACGCCCTTGACCAAAGTACAAAAAAAACCAGCATTTACCAACACTCTGCAGGGGAAAAACTATTCCTCTGTATAAATTATACCTCTTTGGAACTCAACATTTCTTTCATGCTGAAAACCTATTCAAGCCTTCCCACATCTGTGGGCTAAGTGGTTTGCTCCAGCCAGGGGGGCCGACGATTGCTGATATTTCAAGAAACCTAATCTCTTAATGTTTGGGATCAGACCAAGGGTATGGCCATAAAAGAGACAGCTTGAAACAGGCCTAATCTCCGGCATATCTGAACCTACAGATGGCAGAGACTCTGAGCTGCCACCAACATAGATTCGACTGACTGGAGCCTGCCTGCCCAGGGGTGGTCCAAGCAGAGCGATTCAATCGCACATGGAAATCTCTCACGCCGATATTTCTGTCCTGGGCAAGTAAAGAAAGGATTGGTGCTGGTGTGAATCGAGCATGCACCACTTCCATCAGACGGCAGCAGTGCTAGACTGCTGACCAGACAATGTTCCTGCTCAGTCCTGCTCTGACCATGCCTAAATTCCTAGTTCTCGGTTTCCAGACTGACAGTTTCCTTGGATCTGCCACCTCACCGGTGACTGTGCCTGAAGATTTCCTGACCGGACAACCCCGTGCTGCCTTTCCCAGTTTACAGCCACAGACACGTTGTAACTTTTTACAGAGACACTGAACAGTTTCTCAGGCAAACACAGCACTGATCAGTGCTGGGACACACAGCAGGGGCTCAGATATTCCATTCAGCCTGCTCCATACCATGATACATAAGGCTACATACCCTTGTCTCTCCTCCAACAGAGCAATAAGCACTATACTCTTTCATGCCTTGTAAAATATGAGCATTTTTACCTCAGCTTAACTTCTCTCTATTAGCAGGTCTATGTCCTAGCTGTGACTCCCAAAAATTATTTTTAAAAAATTTAAAAAACAAAAATAAAAAAAACCCAAACAAAAAAACTCCTTTGAATTGTAAACATCCTAAAACAAGTTTAAACTTTCAAGCTGAATTTTCAGTTGACTACAAACTAAACCTGTGAGTCACCACATGCACCCAAAGACCAAAACCAGTGATACACAATGTGCAACGCAGCCCTCCTGCAGTGGTCCCTGAAATAAGAGACCACCCTGACTGAATGCAGAGTAGCAATGTAACCAGAATTAATAATTTCCAAGAGGGACGATCTGAGGAGCTCAGAGCCCAAGAGAGGGCCATCCTCCCTGGAACACAGCACATCTGCAAAGCAGGATGTTTTCCAAGCTAAGAGCTGATGTGTTTTTCTGGCGAGGAAGCCGGAGGCGTAAGGATTATGGTTACTTTTGAGGGCCCTGGGAAGGTGGGGGAGGGAGGTCAGGCACATGGGGCACATTCACACAATTATCCAGGCACCAAAAAAAAAAAAAAAAAAACCAAAAAGCTATTCTGATCCCTCCTTCAGCAGAACAGCAGCAGTGCTCAGCAAGTCGTGAATTTACTGTGTGGGAGTTGCTTCAGCTCTCTCAGGGAGCTTTTTCTGCCTATACTGCATATACTGGGTTATGTGTCTGGTGTGTCTTTCATTAACTTATAGAGCCCAAATATAAGAGAAGGCATATGAGGGCTGGGGAAGTGACAAAGCAAAGCTGATTTCCAGACTGGCATTTCAAGAGTTAAAGTGAATTTTTCAAAAGTATTCATCACCATAGACTATTTAATAATAAATTAGCTGAAAGAAAAAAAAAAGTGAGTTAAGGCTATCACTCCCCATTTAACTTGATTCAACAGGTTAAAGGTCAGTTTTTAAATACCCCAAGACAGAGAGACTTTTGTTACTAAAGTTTCAAACACCAGAGCCCATTATGACTGGCTGAATACTTACACCTATAATTAAAGTGTAGATTACAAGGGAAAAAACAATACAGAAACCACTGAACAGAAAGTCAACATGACAAAAATTAGTTCCATGCTCCTATTAGAAATCCACTCTAAATATCCCACAGCTGGCTGAAGAACCAACATCTAGATGTACGCCTGAAAGAACACATCCATCCAAGTGCAGGGCTTAGACAGGTTTGGCCAAAAATGTCAAAACAACAAATTTTTGTATTTGCCAATAACTGAGTTTTCACTTTAATATCTGTGGTAGAAATACATGCTTGTTCTTTGAAAATGTCATTTGAGAATGTAACTGAAAGCATAAGCCCAAAGACAACACAGAAAAGAACAAACCTAAACCAGTAGCTTTAATGAAATGACAAGGAAATCTTCACCACAGAAACAGAAATTTGTCATTTTCAAGGAAGTTTTATTAATTCATTTCACCTAAAGCTTCTTGCACACTGACTGTCATGTACCCACAACCTTTGCAGTGGTTCTCACTATCTGCTGCCAATACCAAAGCATGCACTGTTTCTCCTCATTGGGACCATCAAAGCCAGCTTTAAGGACAAGGCTGTATTTTAATTGCTGAATCTGAAATTTACTACTCTACCTCTTCCAAGCAATTCCACTTTAATAATTTGCCACATGTCAGGATGCCTGAAAGAATTTAGAATCCAAGGTTTTCCCTGGAAAACAAGCGTCCAAATTTTTCAGACAGATGTCTTTTACAGTTATGAAGGTTGTGACTCACTCAAGGACAGGTTAGAAAGATGGCACACCTGACAAGATTGCCATTGAAAGAATGGTAGGTTGGACCAAAATCTGGTGGCTGATTTAAAGAAAACAATTTGTCCTATTCTGAAGGCATAAACTAGACACAGAGCAGTTTTCTTTTGAGTCCTGGTATTACACTCTGCTTTTTATGACAGATCAATGCAACTTTAAGATAGTTGTTTCACACTGTGGTGCAGAAGATACGTTTTGATTAATTTTTAAAGGTGCAAATGGTTGTGATAGAACTTTCATACTTACTGATCAAACCTTAAATCTTGAGATCACTAAATCTTAAAAGAAGCATATATATAGTACCATTCTCCAAGAAGGACTAAGTAGTCTCTGGCAACATGAAAAGTTGAGTTTATGCCACGGGCACCTTCCACTTAGCAGCTTTACATTTTACTTTTACCTTACTTTTACCTAGTGCTGCTGAAGCAATGGCTGAACAACACTCCTGAGCCCCTGCAGGGGACAATCTTGCAGGTGACCAAAGTAAATTTATGACAAGCAATGTACAAAGTTTCTACAGTCCTCTACAAGATCAGAGAGTTGTGATATCACACTGGAGGTTCAGAGTTAGGGAATTCAGTTAAAATGTAAGTTACAGGGCAGGAGAGCACAGGGAACCTCTGCCAGGTCTACTGGCAGTTCAGTTCTCACTCCCTCTCTGCTGCTGCTGCCCTGCAGCTCTTAGAGTGAGGCACTTGTCTGCATCACTGGGAATACCCAACCATTCAGCAACAGAAACAGAGATGATTCATGAATGCACATGAAGTGATATTTCCCATGGAACAGAAGAGACCACGAGAAGCCAATTCTAGAAATGAAAAGTTTCTTATATTTCTTTTTAGACATACTCACAATGATTGTCCTTGGCAAAAACCACAGTCTTTAAGGCAAAGTGAGCCTGTGTCCAAGCCAATAGGCAAGCACATGACATTTTTTTCTTGAAACACATATTACGAGTCAAGAAGTCAAACCCCATAATTTGCTCTTTAGCAACATCACCACCATCACCAGTAGCCTTTACATAAGTTAATAAACAGACATGATATCAGCATTAATTTAAAGGAGAACACTTGACAATTTATTTTCACCGTTTCCATCCCAGGTTTAAATTCCATTTCCTAAGACATTTGGGTTCTGGTTTAAACTACTACAGCCAACAGCTGGAGTAGAGCTGATCAAAAAGTTTATTTAAAATTTATGTTAAACAAACAATTTTCTTGTGAGAAGAATTTCTGACAACTTCAGCATTTTCAACTTGAACTGTGGGACAGGAGGAATGCCCCAGAGAGCTCCTGTAGCACAGCACTTGCCTGAATTTCCAAAGACCTGTCTTGCCAGGGTCATGGCAAACTGTGAAAAGCAGATCAGCTCTTTCACCAAGGACTACTTCTTCATTCAGCTGATCACTGATTAGGCAAAATAACTGCATGTTATAATTATTAAGGAGTGTAATGACTGTGCATGATGGAGAGAAAAGAAAGTTCAAGACCTAAAGTCAATATCTGAGTCCCCACTCTCACAGATTCTGGTAAGATTCAAGAAGTACTTTTGATGATTTTCACCATTTTTTTACAACAGCTGCACTGCCTGAGCTATTCAGAATTTTAATGTAACAGATATAATGTATTTTGCTGCTACTTTCTTCTCATTATAAATAAAACGCCCAAGCCATATTCATTTAACACCACAGAGAAAAGAGAAACAAAGAAGAAAAGAGAAGAAAAGGTCACTGTCAGGCCAAGATCAAGTCTGGAAAATTTCAGCTTGAGACATGAGAATTTCAGGAAGTTATAAGCAACTGAAACAATAAAGGAATTATAATTGAAATACTTTAAGAATTTTAACTATAGCTCTTTCCATGCTAACCAAGTATTATTTAATGTATTTCAGCAGCATTCAGAATTCTTGACATGAATGATCTGTGTTTTCAAGATAACTCCCAAGCTCCTTGGAAAAGCAGGAAAAAAGGGATGATTGGTATTGGCCACAGCTGCAGCTGATGGAGATCAGCACAGCTCCCTCACTTTCAGTTACATCAGTGAGTCTCAGGAAAAGCAAGAGAAAGGAAACAAACGAAAACGCCCCAACTTGTAACAGCTGATCTAGTTTAGTTATGCATTGCTTCCCCCTCAGCACAGAAGTGGTGTCTCTGCCAGCCTCTCACCAGAGCAGCTAATTGAAATGCGGCCTGTTCTGATGCCTCCTGCAAGGCTACATTTCTCCAGTTGAAGAGAATTGGATGCGCAAATCCCAAATTCTGTGGTTTTGTTCCCACCTCCTCTGAGCACATTCCCATCATGTCCTTGCCCTGCTCCTCACAGGAGGGCCATGAATGGAATGAAGCCTAATCAAAATTATCCCTGTCTCTCCAGAACAGATTTATAATTGTGAACAGAATAACTGCACCTTTTCTTTCCCTTCACTGCTCCAAGCGCAGAATCTAAAAAGGCATTCTGTAATTGCTGAATTCCTGTTGAGATAATCCTAGAACAATCATTTTTCCAAACAGGGCTCTGTTAAAAAATTCAGACATCAATGAAAATTCTGCTTGCCAACTCAGGCATTTAACTGTCCACACCTACCGAAAAAAAAAAAAGCAAACAATGTTTCAAATTCATTCCATTTGACTCCAATTAACAAGTGTTTGCAAAGGGCAATACATCGAGTTTCTAGTAGGATGTGCTAGAGGCTGTGCCACCAGCATCTTCACTTAAGTTCTTTCCACACACTGTGATGCTGTGTTTCAGTCAGAAACTAGGTCATAAACCTCTCTATTGGAAAGCGTTTATAGCTGTTTGGACCGGATTATTCTGTTCAAGAGGTTATAATAATAAAGGAAGCTTGCAAGCATACTTTTTCCAAACTCTTGGTATGTCAATACCAGTTTGAAAAATTGGCTCATTATTTATACTTGTTCGGGTCCTCCAATCTCAATTTCTTGTTTGTTTTTACCTCCTTCTGGACAAATATAAAACTTACTGTTTCATCTAACTAATAGGAGGAAGACTAGAAAAATCTCTCATTTATTCCTGTTCCAGAATCAGTATTACAAAAACATTGTCAGAGTTTCAAGAAGCATTCAGATGTTAAGAGTCCTGCCAAAGTTTACAATCTAGTTATATCCTGCTACAGAAAAAAAAAATTTACAAAAAAAACCCAACCCTGCTCTGTTTTTTACAATTTTATACAAATCTCTGGCAAGAAACAATCCACCTCCACATATTCCCATGCATCCAGAGGATCTGTGGATAAACCTTATTCTCTTTAGTCTAATCATATTGTCCAATTCACTTTCTCCATTTCCAAACTCTCTCAAACACATTTTTCTCAGCCACTCCTTCCTGTACAGGAAAACAAAGAAGATTTGCCCTTCTCCCCACCACATCTCCCTTTTGAAGGCTTAAAACAGCGAGCAAGCAGTTCACCCACAGCTGTAGTATTGCTAAGTTTTTCCATTTGAGGTTCCTTCTTGTGGTTCTCCATTAAATATCTGGTCATTTTGTACCACAAGCAAGTTCAGTGTCCATCAGCCTCACAAAAGGGATTCAGGGGAAAACCTTTGCCCGTTTTCTGGGGACTTGAGGAACAAGGTGCCCAACAGTTTCCTCTAAGTGAGCAAGCTGGCTTGGCAGTCTTTTACATGTTTTTCCATGAGCCATCAGAATGCACACAGTGGAGTCATCTTCAAGTGAAATAGCCTTAAATTATATGCTACATCCAATTTGCCCTGCATCTCACAGGGATTTAGCCCCAAATACAGACACAGAAGGGAAAATAAGGGCACTTGGGATAGAAAAAAGTGTACAACATTCATCTGGTTCTGTAATCATCTATTAAGTCCAAGATCTCCACTGTTTTTAACAAAAACAAAAATCGAGAGCAAAAATAAACCAAACTTCTACCCAGCTGCATAAATTCTGTCTCCCAAATATTCTCTGCCAAGAAGGAGAATCAGTATAATTAAATTATTCTCCTTCAACTGGCTCTAAGATTTTAGCTAAGAGCTGTTTTGGTTTCTGCTTGCTTTTACAGAATTTGAAATGCCTTTACACTTGAAAGTGTTGTACTCTGAATTCTGTAGTTAGCACATTCACAGTGTCAAATTTTACCTTTTCAGAGAGGCCCACCTTCAGCCTTTTCCAGTTCAGCAATCCTACCATAGTAGTTAACATCATATATATTGCATAGTGTTTTTCTGAGACTCCATCTAAGCAAGTCAGGTAGATCTATGCAATATTCACACTTCCTTCCACAGCCTTGACACATCAGGGGCAATATGTACAGTCAGGTACTCAACACAATGATTTTGCTGCAAAGGCATCATTGGGCAATTCCTTTTTTTTTCTTTTAGTCCACCTGAAGTTTCTGTGAACCCAAAAGCAATGTTTTAAACATGCAAAAGAAAAACAACAAGAAAAAATATAGTTCAGTTCTGATTAATGGTCCTATATTTTAATGTCTTGCTGGGAGGCTCAACCCATTGAGTGTGTATCCCCAGGATACTTTAAATTTATGGTAGTTTCTTCCACGCAATCTTGAATCCTGTCAGGAAAAAAAAATGGCAGGATGACTGCTTAACAGATGACATAGCATCTTCTCTGTTGCTTTCTGTAACTCTAGGAGGTACAGAACATAAACCTCAAATTACTATTAAAATCACGGGAAATAAACTAAAAGAGAAAAGCAAGACAGGTCTGAGCAGCTGCCTCAAACCTACTCATTAGGAAGGCACTAGCAGTGGGAGGGCCACAGAAGTCCCGCAGTTTCATTCCATTTCAAGGAGATTTTAGTGTAGCTGCTTTTTAAGCTCTCTTTAAATCTTTGCACCCATCATCTTTTCCTACCACCCCACTGGAGCACGAAAGGCTCAGCTCAACTCCTGAGTCTCCTGGCATGTCATCCCAGTCCCCAGGTTAAATGAAATTAGCAAGCAGAAGGTTCAAAGCTAACTTCAGGGACTACTTGCTTCCTCTCTCCCGGAATTCAGCTGGGGAATCCAGAACGCTACAAAGTGGCAGAGCCTAAAAACCCACCTGGCATCAAAAAATAACCTCACAAATTCACAGAAATGGAAAGCATAGCCAAGACTACTCAGCACAGAAGCCAGCACTGACTCAGACATCCATCTGCAAAGCATGAGAGATTGATCTGGGAAGCAACCGCGTGCTCCACTCTCCTGTCTTGGCATCAGCTGTCAGTCACTCCATGGGACAGGAGGCTACTATGCCTCCCCTAAATCTCTAGGCCCAACCTGGTCCTTGATCCACAGATACTGACATTTTGATGTGTCTGCCATGTTTATGCTCTCACACCCCACAAGTTGGAGAATAAAGTAAACTCCAGGGTCATTCCTTTGTATATTTTGTGTCCTTGCCTTAAGACATCTCTTTAACACTGTACCTACACATCTGGCTCCAACCTGAACACAATGCAGTCTTCACCATGTCCATCTTCACAATGCTCTTACAAAGGAAGGAAAGAAGAGGGCAATTGGAAGCCTAAAGATCCTCAAGCCCACATGTGACTTAAAACAGCACTTATATCCAAGCCCAAGCCTTTCACTTCATCTGAAATGTGCACCCAGCAGTACCCACCTTCACTTTGGAGCACTGGCTGCCTGGCAGCTCTACCCTGCCAGCACAACAAGGTCATCCTCAGGCACACAGGAAGCTCAATGTAGCCCTGGGCATATCAGAGTTGTGCAAAAAAATGTACTCTGGACACACTGTTTTCCCTACCAGAAGTACAAGCATATTGGTATGTAGGCACTTAGTTCCCACTGATAGGGAAACTAAAGAATTTGTCCATGTTTTCCCAGCAAGGTTGTGGAACAGCAAGCATTAAATCAATACCAACTTTTGCCTGCCTTTGTGCATGCAGGCTTTAACAAGCTTGCGTTAACTTCCAAGGATTATCAACAACTTGACAACTATATCCTGAATTGGCATAGCCTTAAAGAACAAGTTAAGTTACCTAAACCACTCAAGAAATGCTGAAATAGTCCTTATATTCAGACCTATAGTCATAACCACTAATGTGAAATAAAATTCTTATGGAAATTTATACAGTAGCAAGGGTAAAGGCTGTAATAGCAGCAGCAGCATCTGTTACCAGGGTTACCAAATCTAGAAGGAAAACAAAAAACCAGCTGACACTGATTTACAGAGCGATATATGTAAACATTCATGTAGACAAGAGATTTATATTTTATATTCAGTGAATTTTAGTGGCGTAACATTAAAGACTGCTACTATTGAAGCTGAACGGAAACAATGTGAGAAAAGTTAATGAACAGCCATACCAAATGGCATACATCTGATTTCTTACCTGAAGTGTGTTCTGTTCAGGCATCCATCATTACTGCTGTCCCAGGATAACACTTCAGCAACCACATAACAAAAAGATCTGGTGAACTCCTAAGTGTTAAAAAGAAACAGCATGTTACACGATAAAAAAGCCACCAAATCCATTGCAAACAGAACAATAATACTTCAGAATTCAGTGTGACACTGAATTTGCAAGAATTTTTTTAGTTCCAATGATACATTTTTTTATTATGATTTTTTTTAAATTTGGACTTTCTCCATGCATTCAAACAAAGTTGTGATACATTCTGCTGTTGCAGAATCAGAACCACAAGTAACACAATTACTAACAAGATAAATAATAGATGGAGAAATCAACATAACATGTAAAAATAGAAGGATCAAAAGAGAAACAGTAATCCACAGTCAGTTTAATAATTTGGCACCTATGCTCCATCTATGTATTCACTTGTTGATATTAATTCACACAACTTCTAGAGAAGTTTTTCAGTTCTCACAGAAAAAGAAAAAACATTTCCAAATTATCGTTGCATTTATGTAGAAACAATGACTTATGCTAAATATTAAATATGTCTTTCCTCAATATTTTTTCCTTTATTTTCAGACGGAAAGCTCTGTGTTTAAGTGTCCAGGTACAAAGAATACTTTAAAACTCTGGACACAGCTATTTTTAGTGCTGCGTTTTGACTTTAGAGCCACAACATGAGTATATCAAAAAGCTCTGCAACTTACATCAACTTAAACAGTATCTCTGCAAAGTCTGCTTTTATACATCAAATACCAAATTGGAAAAAACACGCACTGCTAGTGTTACATGCATCTGCTTGATTAACAGAGTAATGATGCAGTCAGGAAATTAACCTTTCAGGTTTCATGTGCTGCAGTTAACTCCCATGTCTGCAAGAACAGAACCATAAACTTCATGGGCAAAGCATGCTTTCTAGGGCACAGGAAAAGTCCTTCTTCATAACAGCACACAGATGGGTCTGCTTTTACAAAGGACACCGTACTTTATTGTGAACTACATCTACATCACACATTTCCTCCCTGTTGCACGTTATAAAACTATTTTCATCAGATCTAAGGTACACAATGCAGTCTCCACCCAGGTCCCACTCAATTTCCAGCAATCTGTAGCACATGGAAGAACATTCTGGTTTCTGCTGCTTCAATGCAGTTGCTTCTCATGGACAGTCCAGCTGCCTGCTCCAGTAAGTGAGGCTTAGCAAAGCATCACTCAGGATACGGCTACAATTGTGTTTGACTGTACTTCATTTATGATGAGATGAAGCTTACAAAATCCACAAGCTCATCTCATACCCATCCCACCATCTACAAAACCTGAAATGTTTTATCTAATATTAGTTTTTTCTATTTTCTGTCTTTTCACATCATCCCAATTTTACGTAACTACCTAAAAGCCTAGACAACCTCACCACCAATTACACAGCAGAGGCTTCAGTGTATCTCTGTGTTAAGAAATAACTTGAAATACAGCAGGATCAGGTGATACTCTTATTTCATTAGTGACTCCTCTCATATTTGTTCTGTTTACAAATTAAATCAATAAATCAAGTAGATAAATGTAAGCTAGCCTTATCCAGAAAGCATCTTAGAAACTTGGTGTACATTCAAGCTATTACGTAGAGGAGGGGGAGACCCTAAACTACAGTTCATGTAATTTAAATTCATGTTTAAATCTCATTAGTGTGAACTCAACAATGAGCCAATGAAAGACCTAACATATATAGAGACACCTGACAGTTGTACCACTCACTGCCTGCAGTGGCTTTGAGCTATAATTTTCACCTTATAACTCTAAGGTCCTGAAAATCCAGCCAAAATATCAGCCAAGTGTTCCCACAAAATGTGCTGTTAAAACTCGAGTCTCTTCCAACAGAATCTCTGCAATTTCTGCAAGGAGACCCAAGATCACTGAAGAATGTAGGAAAAACAGAAACATCTCTAAAGCGCAAGCTGCTTACATAAACATAGAGTCATTAAAAAAAAAAATCAAACCAACCCATGATAAAATTAGTTGATAGAAGAGCATACCTAATTTATTTAACTGCAATTCCTAACTTTAGAGGATAATTGCCACTCGTGACTAATTAAAGCCACCTTAAGTATTAAACAAGAGACCATCAAAAACATTTGGCTCAAAGAGTGCTGGAGCAAGGGTATGGTGAAGAACAAAAGTTCATGTGGAATTCTATTCAGACTGTGGCTCCTAGGCCATCCCTATGGACTGTTGGTAGTTTCTAGAGTTTCAGAAGGTGCTACTCAAAATACATTCTTGAGCATGCAAGCAAGAAAACTGGAGAGAAATAAAAACAGTAGGTCAACAGTCAAAGCTGAGTGTGATTCTCATCTGGTCACAAATGAAAAACATTGTTGAAACAAAGTACAATGATATCCATACATTTTTCTTTTCTCTGAAAAAAGAAAAATGTATTAGGTGGCCAACTGATGAAAGAAAGATTGATGAATACTTTTACAAGTTATATTTCTTTGAAAATACATACTAGGCACATAAACATGTCTCAAAGGGGCAAAATCTTTGAAGCAAAAATAAGGAACACAAAAGCACAAGACAGAACCCAAAATGCTTCCCAATTGCTGGTGCTAAGTGTGTGGTCAAGCAGAACCTCAGACCATTTTCGAGGAGAGCTGTTCATGCACCAGCCTTCACTTCAACATCAGGAGCTCCCAGCAGGTAACCCATATGGGCACTGTGGCACTTTTTAGACAGGGGCTCATGAGGGTCACCGACCTACCAACCAGGACTTGCTCACCACCTCCAAAGCCCAAATGAAGCACAAGACAAAACTAGTATCAAGATTTAAACTTCAAAATTAGACAGCTTTTGTCTGTTTGATTTCTGAAGCCAATCAGAGCAGCCACATTAGTCAATTTCAATTACCTGATTTCCTTCCCAAGGAAATGGATACAAATATTGCTTTTTCTACTCAGACAATAGTGCTGCCTGAGGCTGGAAGTCTTAAAATGCCCAGGAGAGAGTCAAGATCACTATGGTCAAAATCCTTCCGCCCTCTCCTTGCATCTCCATCAGAGACAGGAGAGCCCTGAAGGATCAGATATTGCGCTGAGCAGTGGCTTGGCCCTTCACACCACTTGCTTGAGTGGAAAGCAGCTGTACCACAGCCATCACCAGCCAACTGAGATATTACTGAGTGAGGAAGCCCCTGCCAGCAGCCCCTCTGCTCTCTCCTGGGCAGAGGTGCTGCTTGGAGATGAGACAATGAGGTCTATATATGCAACTGAAGAGAGTCACTCACCCCAGAAATCCTCCTTTTCTGCCAAGAATCACTAAAAGCAGTTTGTGCTAGCTGTGGAAATTAGTCATGCTCTTCTGGAGCAATGAGATGTATCATCTGGGTATTGCTGGCTGCCAGTCTCAGTTCCAGCATCACTGTCCACATGATGCCCCTTCTTTCCTCACACCAAGCAAAGTTTTGGGGCAGAAGATTGTGTGAAATGCATCAGAAAACATTGTTTCCTTCATAAACACTATCAATGCTTCTTAGAAGAACTAGACTAAGAACTATTTTACAAGAAAATGATCATTGGTAGGCCAGGAACTGAAGCACTACCATGAACTAGGTCAATCCCATCGTTTGTTACTGTTCAAAAGTACAATAACAGCGGGAAGAGAGGGTCAGGGTGGAATAATCATTTGTTAACAATTTTAATAGTAAAGCTTTATTGGTTTTCCCTATGGATGCTCATAGTTATTACAGTGAAATTAAGTGTTTTTCCTCCAAGTGAACTCTTGTTAATCCTTTTATTTAGGTTCAGAGCTACAGTACATGACCCTGCAAGAACATTCATCTACAGTCACAGCTGGAGCTGCAGACTCACTGGCTTGAAGGAATTAATTTCTTTGCAAGGCGGAAGCAACTGAAAAGCCAAGGGCTTATCTACAGGAAAACCTGAATTTCACCAACTTGTACAAAGAACAGGACAAACCAAAAATCTGTAACCAGACACCTCATCAATGAGCAGATGTGAAAAAACTCTGGCACATTAGAGGGATACAATTTGGGCGGGAGGAACATTCTGATGGTTTGTCATACCACGTAACAATCTAGGTTTAAAAAAAAAACCTGAATTTTAAAACCAGATTAAATTTTATTCCAACGAACTGCCACCAAGAGACCATTTAGACTTCACAGTGCTCAACCCCAGCCACCCAGGCTTTTTATTATCTCATACAATTGACAGTAACTTATTCACTTGCAAGACTTATCTGAAGCCAGTTATAACATTACCAAGTAAAAAGCCTGTTCTTGCTTCACCTTGCTTGCCAACTTCTCAGTCCATTTTCTCCCATGTAAGTAAATAACAATAAAAGTGTGAAGAATGCTGGAAAGTCAGACTGTTTGACTGGGCATAATAGAAAAGATTGTCACCAAAAAAAATATTACAAAGTAGAACCATGGCCATCAGGTCACCAAGTGTAGACACTGAAACAGGTCATGAGCAGGCAGAACTTAAAACATGAGTGACAACCTGCACTTGGAATCTAAAATCTGGATTTTCTGCTTTTGATGGTATTCAAGAAAGTACTTCAAAAGCAGTTTTTAATAGTTTAATTTTCTCAATATAAAAAAAAAAGGAAAAGAAAATTCATAAAGCGGCGTTCAGATTCAACACTTCTTACAAGAAGCCTTAGATAAGCATTCACCAGATGCATCACGCTCCTGCTTCACACAGAATGCAGTGAGACATTATTAACTTGATTGCGCATGGGTACAGTCAGCGCCTTTCTAATTATATGAAAGTTTGACCCATTAAACTGATCAGAAATATTTGTACATCCACAAGCATTCACAGCAATTTATTTCGAGTATATTGCACTGAAATGTTTACTTATGCTTTCTGAAGCTGAGCATCCCTGACACTTTTGAGACCTCAATATCTTGAATTTTTCAAATCATTGCTTTCCTAATCAAGGAATAAAGAGACATAAAAGCTCCACTTAATGAAAATAATTTAGAAGCAGATTATTTTTTTTTTTAGGAGAATTTAAGCACAGAAAACCCAGAGTACTTTTAATTCTTGCCCATGTTTTAATTTAAAAATTAAACTTGGTTACATTTACAAGAGATTTCCAGCACATTCTATATGAGAAAATATTACAGTCACACTGGAATTCTTACAAGCCTCTGAAACAGCATGAACAGCTCTTTACTAGAATTGTTAAATAAGTAGAAATTGTCAATTAAAAGAAAAAAAAGGCAAATAAATTTCAATTAATTTTATTTAGATATAGGATTTTTATCAGTATGAAGTGAAAGTATATTTAATTAAATCACACCAGTGATGGAGCATTCTCATTACACATCTATTTTATCCTACTAGTGCATTTAGCATAGCTGCCCTCAACAGTGTGTTCTCAGAGACACTACTTAGATTATTCAGGTCAGACTTCACTGATTAAAATTATCACATCAGCATAGGGCATCCACTAAGGAATCCCCATGCAGGAAAGAGCAAGTGCTGTGCAGCCTTTGGAGGCTTTCCTGCTGCGATCTTCTTGGATGATGAGGACAAGATTTCAGCAGTAAAGGCCGAAGGGAACACCGAGCCCCTCCACACTAGTGCTGGAGGGTGGGCTGGAGCTGCCAAAGTTACACAGATCCTTCCTCCCACTACACAAAGAGGTTGCCTTCTAAGCACTACTTGCTAAAAAGCTTATTCCTTAAGAGATATCTACCAATATAAATTCATATTACACTAACATTGCTACGTGTGTTGCAATCCTCAGCTGGCAAAGAATGATGCAGTAATGCTGTTCTGATGTTTTTTGCTCTTCTTGTGTTTCTTAATAGTGTTGATTCCCCCAAAGGAACAAATTCCCTGAGCAGGAGCCATCAGGTTACACAGATTAGAGTGGCCTTTGAAGATGAGCTGTGCCAACAGCACTCACAAGTTAAAAAGGATGTGAGCAATGAAAGCAGACCTTGACACAGAAATATTAAGGATCTCCACCAGTAACCTGGCTGACCTAGTGGCATCACATTGCCAAACAGTCAGAAAACTCAATCTTTGATTCTTTCCAAAGGACCAAAATAACAAGCAGCCTTCAAGTTAAAAGCTGACTTAATTCACTTACAGAAGTCATCATGAGCTATAATGGCACCACCTCCCCCTCCTTTTTAATTTTGTTCTTTTCATTATCATTATCCCAGGTGGCTTCCAGGAAGTCCCTTGCAAACTAGTCACTATTATGAAGATGGCCTATTTTAATCACAGTCCCTTGACAAGAACAGCTAATTATCTAACTTTTCTGTCTGAACTACCAGATGGCTTTAGTTCTATACTTAACTTGCTTTTAGTTTTCAGTAACTAGTGATCTTTGCACATTGAAAAATGTCAGGGATTACACAGAACAGAAATAATACCAGTACCTCAGACACAGGCAGGATAGAAATGTACGTATCTACTGCATTCTTCCACTAAAATAATAAAGCTACTTAAGATGGCAAGCATCTGTCACATTTTCTTTTCTTATGGGACTCTCCAAAGGTGTGCCAGTAGGTTTTTGTTGTTATTGCATTGTTTGGTTTTTTGTCTTTAAACAACATTAGCATCCATTTCAAGGGAAGCAAGGGGGAGTTCCCATGTTGTTTCCACCAACCCCTTTTGGACTGTCCCAGTTGTCCTCCTCCTGAGACCCCACTTTTGGCTGCACCTACTAGCCTGAGACAGCAGGAAGCATGCCCACACTGCATGCCATGGCCCAGCACACCTTGGGACTGAGCATCCAGAAAGCATCTAAGCCTGGTGTCCCATGGGAATACACAAACACTCAAGTTCGGGGGGATGGGATTGCAAGACTGTCATCACTGACAGTGCAATTAGCAAGTACAGCTTCCATGCGCTTGCCAAGACATGTACCAAAGCAGGCAGATTTCCGCTGGTTCCAAAAGCAGGAGTTTAGGTGGGGTTTGAGAGCATCCCTGTGCCTGACACAAAACAGGGAGGGAATCTGGCCTGAGTGCATTGGGGCAGTATTTTCCCCTGGTGAGCACTAGGAAAATACAGCTGACTCTGGCTGAAGACAGTGGAGATCAACCAAAAGCAAGGCCAAAGATCAGCCAAGTGAAGGAGTTTTGTGCACAAGACATGGTATTTCAGGAGGGCAAAACCCACTGGATATTAACCATGGCAAATATATCCCTCATGAGTCATGCTCATAAAAATACAGGCAATTTCCTCCTATATTCTTCTCACTATATTTAAAATCTAGAGCTTATTACATACACCTATTCTACACTGCCAAAAATCTTTATTCCAAGCTATAGCAACAATGCAAACATTGATTTGGTTTTTTCCTATCGGTTACAATTCGTGTGAATAACTGTAGCCATTCAGTGATATTGCAACATCCACTACAAAGTAATTGAAGAACCCGGACTTGAGAAAATTCCTATGACTCTGACAACACAGAAGAAGTTTTAACTTCTTTTTTAAAAAAAAAGAGTAGGAATTGAGTCTATTGTCTTGATACAAAAACAAATAAAAAAGCATTGACAGGGAAGAAACTCAAGTTTCTACAAAGGCACCACAAGAAACAGTAAATAAGACGTTAAACAATATTTTTTATTATTTTTGTGTCTATGTATCTTTAGACAGTTGCTCACTTTTAACCACCTGCTCTAAAAGCTTTAGGATGTATCTCTAGAACAAAGAAAATACCATCACACTCAGAAAGCAAATTTTAGTCATATCAGATCTAAGAACATACATACTTAATTATACTAATAGCAAAATCTAAAGGAAGAATCATTGTCTTTTTAAAAGACAGCTTTTGCTATCAGTTACTTCTGTGAATAACTAGAAACATCAACATGATCATATTATCATAGTTTATTCTACAGCAAACACCATCAGACAAATGTCCCTGGGTACCATCACAGCAACATTAGGGTGCCTAAGTGTAAATAACAATCAGAGTTTTCTCAGGTTTACAGCAGTGGCTCTGGGGCAGGACAGCAGAAAAGAAAGGCTGTCTGAACACCTGCCACTCCAGTGACAAAACTGATTTTTGCTGATGTAATGGTTGTTACAGCTTCCATTTGTAAGGCTGCTCATCTCCAAATTCATCGTGGCAAGGATGCTCATTGAATCAGTGGAACACCTTTAGACTGACCAACTTGGAACAGTTCTCAGATTTGGGTCTGGATTCCAAAACTGGTTTGACCTTCTCAATCCTTAGTGGAAATTATGTCAGGTTTCATTTTCTGCCACTAGAGTCCAACTCAAGCCAGTTCTTGGAACAAGTACTCCAATAGAAAACCAAAACAGAAGATCCTCCACCCCTTTAATATTTGCTTGAATGTATTCATGAGAGATTTATACATGCAAACCTTCCCAAACTGAACTATAATTTACATCCATAGATTCCATAACATTAATCTTGCAACAATCACACTGTAATATCTATTTTTAGAGTTTCTGGAGCCAATTTAAGAGTCAGTGTTGAACATAAGAGGTCTTGGGAAGCCGACTTGTAACGACAATCTCTAGTTATATTTCACAGAGCCCTAGATCCTCCTGAAATGGAAAACAAGGGTAACTATTGCCAAGAAAACTAAGTTTGCTTGATTTTTCCCACATAGTGCTGTTCAACGCTCAGTTAACCACAGAATCACAGAGTCAATACTACGTCCAGTCTTAAACACCTTTAGGGACAGCAACTCCGCCACCTCCCTGGGTAGCCCATTCCAATGCCCAACCACCCTTTTTGTGAAGAAATTCTCCCTAATGTCCAACTTAAACCTTCCCTGGCACAGCTTAAGACTGTGTCCTCTTGTCCTGTCACTCGTTGCCTGGGAGAAGAGACTGACCCCCACCTGGCTACACCCTCCTTTCAGGCAGTTGAAGAGATCAATAAGATCCCCCTTGAGCCTCCTTTTCTCCAGGCTAAACACGCCCAGCTCCCTCAGATGCTCCTCACAGGACTTGTGCTCCAGACACTTCACCAGCCTTATTGCCCTTCTCTGGACACACTCCAGCATCTCAACATCCTTCCTAAACTGGGAGGCCCAGAACTGAACACAATACTCAAGGTGTGGCCTCACCAGTGCCAAATACAGGGGTACAATCACTGCCCTGGTCCTGCTGGCCATACTGCTCCCAATACAGGCCAGGATGCCACTGGCCTTCTTGGCCACGTGGGCACTGCTGGCTCATGCTCAGCTGCTGTCAATCAGTACCCAAGGTCCCTTTCTGCCTGGGCACTGTCCAGTCCGTCCCCAACCTGTGGTGCTGCAGGGGGTTGTTGCGGCCAAAGCGCAGGACCAGCTTGGGTTCTGAGCAGTTTGTAACACTGCAGTGTCTGCTGCCACTCCTCAGTTTGGTTAAATCAGTCGGGGAGTGACTTCAAGTTATGATTTTAAATGAACATGTCCTGGATTGCCTAGCTTCTGTCACAGAGTCATTTGTCCAAGCAGCAGCAGCATGGGAGAGATGTCATCTGCCTGTCCTGTCCTGGCTGCCCAGGCAGCCTGGGCCAAGTCAGTTTTAGGCTACATCCCATTACTGAGCTCAGCTGCACATCATGTCCTCACGCAGAGGAAACCCTAGCTATGTCCTGCCCTAGTGTTGGGATGAGACCCCTCTCTTTTCCCTACATCTTGGTTCTCACACACCCAGAGGGAGACCAAAAATAGCTGTAACATCTCTGCAGCATTCCCCGAATGGCAAACTGAAACACTGCTTGGGTGTTCTGTAACTTCAGTTTCCCACTGAAACAAAGAGCTACCTCACCACAAAAGTGATATAAAGTTCAACCTATTAATGAACATAAATAACCTGATCAATAATGCCTACATAGGCAAATATTGACAAAGGGCAACAATTTCACAGAAGCAACTCAAGTACACTGAGTCCTCTTGAGTCATTCCTCTGTGGGATTACTGCTCCATGGTGACTTTCTTTCAAAGCCCTGACTATCTCACAGCATCTTTTCATGCATATGCATGTTGCCAGTGTCCATTCTACAATCTGAATCACTTCCTGTCTGCAGCCTCATTAAGTGGAAGACTCCTAAAAGAAAAGTGAGGGGGTGGAGGGGTGGGAGCCTCAGGGGAAAAAATATTTACAGCTAAAAAACACAAGGACAAAACTCTTTTTCTTGACCAAGACTACTAGATGTTTAAAGCATAGCAGATAACACCTCTGAGAGCATATATAAACAACTCCATATTAATATTAAGCATTTCCTTCCTTTCTTCATGAAAGGAGTCGATTGAATAAGACAAGAAATAATTCCTTCCTTTTGTGTTCATCCATCCTTGGTACATATCTGTGCACCATCATTTAAGCATTAAGAGTATACACATGGTATATAAAGACCTGTGTTCCTGCAGACATTCATAATACCATGTTAGAACTCTGATTAACAGCCATATCTTAACATCATCTAATAAAATTACTAACATGGGTGATATACAACAATATCAGAAGGCCTGCAGATACAGACCAGCTTGGGCAAGCCACACGAGTGAGTTATCTTTAGTACTGGAAGGAACTGATGAGGTAATTCCTTCAGTAACTTATCAAAGAAAAAAAAATACAGCTTTAAATCCTAACTCACACTTTATCCCACGTAGCAGCAGGAGGGTTTTACTAATTGCAATCTGCAGAACATATGGACTGGAATACATCCCATCATCCGACACCTCAAAACTACAGGCATTAAGTCACTAAGCTTTAGCACACTGTTTACAATTTGCCTTATGAATATGTCACTGCATTTTACATTACTAAGACATACATGTAAAGAAAAGAAAGAAGCTTTATTGGTTGCAACTAACACAAACATCAAAGACACACAGTGCAAAGAAATCCATGATTACCCTGCCTTTCCACTGAAGCTAAGCAAGGACAGTGGCTTTACGACCCCCTTTTTACACAAAACAGATTCAGAATCTTTTTTTCCTGCCTTCACATTTCCTGACTGCATCCTTGTGTAAGGAAGCCTGTGAGCCTTTGAAGCCTCCACCCAAAACAAACATGAATCTTTATAACTTTTGTAATCTGCTTTTTGGCCACCCAGTGAGAATCTAACAGGATCTCTTGTTTGAAGGCCACCACAGAATAATACTGGCAAAGGAAAAGAAAGAGAAGATGAGATCCAAATATAATCATTACATAATATTTTCCTAATGAAATATAAAGCTGCTTTAATTTAAACAGTATGTTAAGATCTTTATTAATCAACTTCAAATAAAGGACTATATTCATCAATTTAGCAGAGTGAAACCAAAACAAGCAGAAAATAATTCTAATGTGTGGACGAGAGTTCTAAAAATGACACATCTCTCAGATAAATAGGCAGTACTATTGTAAATTTTGAAACCTCTCCTAAACAGGCATTCCCTGGAGACACATCAGCTTGTGACTGACATGGTTCCTTCCGAGAATAATCAAGCTGTGTTACCAAGAGCACACACTACGCAGGACTGTGGTGTTGAAACCCCAGACCAAGCACTGAGGAGAAGCTGCCTCAAGTTTGTGGAATCCCAGAAACATGTTTTGGGAAGGCTCTCTCACCCCAACCACCATCCCTGGTGCAAATGGAACAGTATAGCAAGTGTTGGTGCACAGGTGACAATTCAGCGCCAGAGGGATGCTTCCTTCCATCCTGAAATAGGTTATGCCTTCCCACAACTTTAACATCATCACTCTAAAAAAGCTATGGATTGAGCACTACAGCTAAAAAGGTATTAGCTGTCCCATTATCATGATCCAAAACTGTATTTGGCTCCTATTTATTTCCCACTGTCATGATATACAACTTCACAGCCCTTTTTTATCTCCCCTCCATTCACATTTCTGAGAGCATTTTAATTTGCAAGGAAGTTTTCATTCTGAAGGATTCTGAAGTTACTTTCATATCGTATAGGTTACTTCTAAAGAAAACAGATGCAATTCCAGTTTAATGTCTTTTTACTACCAAGTTATGCAACTCTAGGAAATCCTTCAAACAAAAAATTATACTCTCGGGATTTTTCTTATCAAAAACAACCTGTAACTTTTAGATATTTCAAACTCCTCCATGTAGTCTGTCTTACATTCATTTATTAGCACTTTTATTTATCATCCCACAGCTGTATTTCAAAATAATTTTTAAAAGAACACTCAGAAGTGCACTGCTATGATATATTGTAACAGTTACTTATTAATTACAATCATTAACTGCAAAGGCAGAGATACTGAAATAATGCTCACAGTGAAGCATTCTCATAAAAGAAACAGGAAGAAGCACTGATGAAGACATATGGACACATATCTGTCTCATATTGGCTGCTTTGTTTTTCCTTCACATTCATATGAAAGTTCCAAAGCACACTTCTGCCATTACTCTTAAGGAAAAACAGAAAAAAAAAAAGGAGCAGAAACACAGATCAATATGTGGAAGCTCTGTGGTCCACCTATAGCACTCCTTCCCAGCTCACAAACTGTTAATATAAGACAGGAAAGATTAGGAAAAAATTGCACAGTTTAAGTGTTCTGGAACTTTTCAGAAAATTAAAGGATATGTCCTGAGGAAAAAACAACCTAGAGATTGAGGCCTTTTAAAAACATTCTCCTTTTCTTACACCTTCTGATTTGACAGCATCTCTTCACAATATGAAATCCTTTGATCTCCACTTACTTGCTGTGGCACCTGCATCCTAGGGCTGGGTTTTCTTTGTTTGTGGTTTTAGAAAATCCTACTCTAGAGATACACAGAAGTGTCCAAAAGGTCTCCTAAAGTACAAAAACACAAGGTTCTTGAAGAGAGGAGGACCAGGGCCCAGACTCCTGAAATCCACTGATGCCAGGCAAGAATGCATCTGCAAAATATATCTGGGACCACTCAAACCTACAACCCCAAAATACCATCAAGAGGAAGGTTGCTGTGGGGTGCATTTAGGTTTGCAAAAAGGCAAATTGATACAATATTTTGTATCTTCAGCTACATTCACTCAGTGCTACAGATCATCTGACAGGAATTATTCACCCATTTAGCAATTATACTCAAAGAATTTTTAGAAAATAAATTAAAATCTTATCAACAACTTAAGCATAAACATATCTTGAACTACATTTCACGATGTTTAGGATTTTTTTTTTTTTTTACAATTAATTATTTTTTTAAGCAGGTCATTGTAACATACAGTAAGTACCACACCATGGGAGCAGACACAGTACTGGGGAAACACTACTGTCACCTTTTTTCCCCCACAATGTCTGTCAGTGCCATTCTGGAACCAGGCATTGCTGTCCCTTTAAGACAGGGCTGCTCACAGCTTCCTACTCAGCATATGGAAAGAGGAAAACTTTCCTAAAGGAAACATCTTGAATACATGTTAACTGCTGAGAATTTAAGAAAGATACACTACAGAATTACCAGCTTTATTAAAACCTGAAAATACAGAATGTGCACACAGCAAGAGGAGGATAAACTTGTCAATTTCCCACTGTATTTCCATTTTTTCGAATTCTATACAAAGAATGAGGGATTCAGCGTGACCCACTTTGCTGCTGCCTCATCTTCCCTCCATCACAAGAACAGTTCAAGTGAAAATAATCCCTTCTCACTCACTACATATTCTCTGTAAAGCAATACATCAGCTGAACAGCCCAATCATCCCAATGAAGATACTGAACGATTATCTTTCAAACTGAATCTTTTTCTGCTAGACTTATACAGTGCTAGATACCAGTTGCATGGAAAATTCTAATATATATATACACACACATACATGTTGTGTACATACACACACACACTCTCTCCTCATGAATAAGAAAGGCCTTCTGTGAGATTCTGGCTATGCACAAGCATTCCTTCCCTTGCCAGTAACCAGCATGTAAAATAACTCTCCTCCCCTGAAAATTTCTTTTATTGGGATATTTGTTTCAAATTCATCTAAAAAAACTGAATCAACTGACAAATCTGAAATAGCTAAACTGCCATTTACAACTGCAATCTGGCTCTGGTCAAACATTTGTTATTTTTATTTGCAGAAGATCAAAATTACTTTCAGAGTAAAGCACTTTTTCAAAGGCCCTTGGTGCGAATTCAAATTATGAAAACTCATCACTGACAACATTAATATATTCCTTTCTGTGAGATCCAGTTCTGCATTCTCCATAGAAAGTACATTAACCTCTTAAATAAGCAACCTATATAGGCTTGCTTCCAGCTGCTTGTAAGCAGAATATTTCAAACCTGGAGGCTGGAACCAGCTGCTGTCTTTTAAAGAAGCATTTGTTTCATCCCAACATCCTTGTCGATAAGATAAAAATAAATATTCTCACAATTTGAAAATCTCCTTTCCTGGGTCACAGAAAAAAGAATTAACCTCTTATTTGCAAGAAAGCACTCTTCAATCTTAAGAGAATAGAACAGTAATAAGAAAATTTGTAAGACACCAACAAAATTAATATGAATTAAATATGCAGCTCAAAAAAAAAAATTTAAAAAGGGATGTCTTTGGTATTTCCACAAACCACCTTGAAATAGAAATTGGTTTTTGAGTTACTTAATACTGTGATTTTGAAAGGGAAAAAACAAAAAACACCCAAAAATACTCCAACTGTGATACCTGAGACTCACAAAATAGTAAACTATTTCATAAGATAAGACCATCCATCTTCTGCACCTCCAAGCACGGATTCCATATACAGAACAATCCGCGTATTTTGACCACCAGAAATGTTAATTTCTACACCAGAAGTCATCCAACTATCCATCCTTGGAGGATAGCAGTAAGTATTAATCCAACACCAATGTACATAGATCATCATTTATTTTTAAAAAATCGTAAGAAAAGAAGTGACAATGACTCCTCCAGAAAGAGCTACCAGAGACACTTCTCCAGGGTGTTGATGTCCTTGGGAACTCCTCCTCCCACTCACAAACAAGTAGCAGAAATTAGCACTTGCTTACTTGGGGGAGGGACGGGGGTGCTGAGAACGAGGGGAAAGTGGCGGGGGAAGCATTCAGAGTGGTTTTAGCTGCTTTTTGCATGATTTGATCTCTGGCAAGAAGCCTGAGAGCAGCTGCCACAGTGTGTCAGCTCCCTGCAGACCTGAAGTGATCCGTGGGATCGTGGTTTGGGAATCTTTCGACCAGGTCACTGGGAAAAGCCATTAATAATGGAGTTACAAACCCCAGTCAGCGACGGCATACAGCTTTAAGCAAAAACATCCTTTCTAATTACAGCTGTGTTTGCACTCCAGTTAAACACTGACATTTAATAAGTCTCACACAAGAGGGTCCTAAAGAAAAACACTCACTAAATATTTGCTTTAATTTAAATACAGTGTGACTCAGTTTTGGGTAGGCCTCATCACCTCCAACTGGAATTCCCCGCTGGGTCAGGGACTGGTGATGGAAGCGGCAGAGCTCAGCAGAATGTCCCACGGCAGATCCAGCCCAGCGCCTCTCCTTCCCACACGGACTCCCCGTGAGAACAGCTCGGGCTGGGCTGGCTCTGCGCTAGCTCGTGCTCAAATCCGCATGAAATCACCCCTGAAGAGGCTGCTGGGTACCGGGGGGGGGGGAGAAAGAAGGAATTCCGCCTCTGCCCCAGCCCCCAGGCAGATGCCTCTGCCCTCTCTGTATTCTTCACAGCACAGCAACATGCTGCAAGTATGAAACCTTCTAGATTAATAATGAGAACAGGGCAATGATCTCCCTGGACTGTGTCCATTTCATGTGAACTATGAGAACTTGGATTTATTTCAGTAATGGAAAGGAATGAAATGCAAGGAGCAAGAGGAGGTTTTCCACACAGGCATTCTACATCTCCAAGGAAAGAATGGGGACAAAACCCATACTGAGACATTTCTGGTGCACATTGTGGGCCAAATTTCTAACCTTTCAACCTTTTTTGCATTTTCAACTTCGTGCACTAGATAGTATTCCTCTTACTGATTTTACACAGTACTTTTATTGTGCTCTTTTATTGTTCTTAGACAAATCTTCGTGATTGGCACAGAGCAAACATCCTCACCGAGGAGATGTGCACTCAGGTTTGAATGCATACACAGTGAAAAAAAACCCCAGACATTGGGGAAAAGTTGGCACAGTTTTTTGTCACAGTTTTACTTACAAGCCACTATGTCCCAGATGCAAGCCACATGCATCCTATTTCCAGTGGTGTCAGTGTATCAAGCTTAGCCCTAAAATTACTAGGTTAAAATAAGTATGGGATATTTGCTTTCTGAAAAAATAACGCATTTATTTAAGGCATGGATAGCTCACACACATGAGAAAGAGGGAGGTACTCACCAAGAAAGCACAAAAACTGTTCCATAGGTCCTATCTCTATCACACTGTTTCTCTCCTCTTTTTGCTCTGACTCTTCAGCCGAGGAATTGCCAAGGGTATTCGTTACTCTTCCGGCAGGCTACCAGCTTTGAATGCAAAAGCCTGATGGAGACTGTTTGGAAGATCCCTATAATGCACAAAAAGGCCACAGACCAGGTGCAGAGAGGTCTAGGCTAACCTGCAGTCTTTTAATACTGAGTGACTCCAGGCCTGCTGCAACTAGTAAGGTGAGTGGATACACACAAAAAGAATTTCACCAAACAATGGCAACTTCTATATGGAACAAATTCTTTTTCCCTTTCTGAAACTACAATATGCTGCTTCTTTTACCTTGTTTGATAAATGTTGCCCCCCCACAAAAAAAGTCTGAGAGCTTCCCCCTATTATTGAGAAGACTATTTTCATAAACAAGAAAAAAAATGAGATAAATCTATTTTAGCCACTGCTTTAGTGAAAAGGAAAGACTGGATAGAAAAGTTGACTGTCAAAAATTGCTACATATGTCAATTTAGTGAGAAGGATCAAACAGACAAAAGTAAATGCAATGGGGACTTTAGGATCTTAGAATGGTAAATTTTGAGAAACCAAGGAAATTACTGAGGCTGTCCTCAAACACTTCAGCTCAAACACAGAAATACCTCACTTGAAAAAGGCAAATGTTATTCACACTCCCATTCCAAGCAGGAAGGGAAAAAATGGTAAGGAAAGATTGGAAGCTTGCCCGGATGAATAAACACTTCAAACAGGATATTGAGAGGAAGTCCAGACTCCACAAAGAATGAAAAGATTAATTAGGAAGAAGACAATGTCTCAGGGCTACGAAGTGTTGAAACTGTAAAAGAGGACAGAAGCTCAGCCAAAGGGAATTCAGCCCAGGCAACCCAAAATGAGTTTGCCACGCGTACGAGGATGACTTCTAGAATTTCACTGTGGCTGGCTGCTGACTGATTCGGGAGGGCTGGCAGCCAGGCACAGGGACAGCACGACCGGGTGGGAGGGATCCCCTCCCCAGCTCCTCCCAGCCCAGAGTAATTTAGATTTACATCTATGCAGCCTACCAACTCAACTAAAGCTACTCTAGATGCGCCTTTTCTCTCGTCAGGTGAAGAGAAAGGCAAGTCCAGTTGCACTGGACTGAAGTGTCTCCCACAGAGCTAAGTGAAGCAGACTGAAATGCTGTAAATGACACAGACAATTTTAGAAGCAGAGAGGAAAGGTGAAAGACAACCACTGCCTGGCCATTTCTGTCATCACACAAATGACACAGGCCGAGGCAGTCAAGCTGAAAGCCTCGACAGGTCACAGGCTCAGCGTGGCGACTGCCAGAGTATTTCTGATGCTCGCAGTGGGCTCTGGCTACTCCTCCAAGCAAAACAATCTGCTGCATCTTCTCCCACTCATTTCCTGCCAAGCAGGAGGCCACAGGGCCCAGAGAAAGTTACTCTAGATAGATTTTTCCATAAACATAAGTTATAATGTCTCTTCTTCACAGTGTGCTATGAAACAAGGGAAATAAAGATGCACTAGTAGCCCCTTTGGAGCAATAGCTTTTTCTACTTTCTTCTCTATTTTATTACAGTTGCAGTACCCATAATATTTCTCTCCACACTTCACTCCCTTCATAACCAAAACATAATAGTTTGTTAGACAAACCAGATTTAGAACCATACTCATTTAATCCTCTACCTACCCCTCCATCCATGTACAAAAACACATTCCATAAAAAACTTTTGCTTTACTGGGCTCTTTGAATATGCACATATATACACTGGGTGGAAGGGCTGATGGTGTCGGTGATGTGGTCAGGAACAGTTCCTTGTTACTAACCAAACCATTCCTGTAATTCTTATCCAACAACAGATGACACAGAACACAATACAAATCTGACTGCCTGCTGGTAAAAGTTAACATGGAGTATCATTTTTGGCAAGAGAAGAGTACTTCTGCCAGTGCTAGTTTGGTTAGGTCAACAGGCCCCAAAATAAAGAGATACATTTGCATATTCACTATGTATGGCAACTCAAACTTTTCAAGGATTAAAATGGAAGCTGTAGCTGAACTTAAAAGATATATGGAAATAGGAGAAATGCAATATCCTAATTGAAAACAAGAATATATCTCGTTTCTTTAATGCATTTGAATGCTTTTATGTGAATACAAAACTGACATTAAAGTCCAATGTTGCTGCATGTGTCAGTCAGCTTTCTGTGATTTCTCATTAAATCATATCTCATTTTATTAATTTCTTATTGGACTTGATATTTTCAGATTTTCCTAGAATAATAACTTAGCAATCAGTCAAGTTATCAAAAATATTTTGAAAGACAGTCATTTACAGAGCTTTGTTCCTTCAGGGCCTAGGAGCATACCTGCCATGACCAAGGTGCATGCATAAAAATTGCTGCAAAGACACATCCATGCATCAGCTGAACCAATGTGTCTGGTGCTCCCAGAAACTCAAAGCCTCAGACACACTCCACTCCCTCCAGGCAGCAGGCTTTGAAACAGGCCATGAAGGTCAATAAATATCTGGTCTCCCCAAGCCTAAGAAAAAAAAATAAATTCAAGAATATGACATCCACAAAGCCATACTACCCCCAGCTGAAACGGGCTCTCAGACACTGAAACCATCTTGCAGTAAGAGCAGCAGAGAAAAGAGAGAACAATTTCAAAATCTACCTTGAATGGCACTCAGAAGTAGACAGTCAAAAAAAAAAAAAATAGAAACCGCAAAAACATCACACAAAAAAAATAAAAACACATGTATACTTGTACAGAAATAGCACGTTTTACAACGGCATCAGCTCCTGTGGAAATTGCAGTGAGCAGCCCCAGATGGAGCACATTAATGCAATTTCAAATGGCAGGAGCTGACAACTGTGTCAAGGCTTGTAGGGAAGCAAAATCAGCTCAGCCTCTTCACCAAGGAAGGACTAGAAAGACATAGTCATAGGCCTTCTGCCTTTGAAGCACTTCACAGGACAGTGTTCCAAGCAGTGCACCTATAGATGGAAAACTTGTGGAGTGGGGGAAGAAAACACAAAACAACTAGAAGAAACTTGTCATTTCTCTCCCTAATAATTTCCTATGATCCAGAAGGTATCATCTTAACCAAATGAAGTTCAGCTACTTGGTTCTGATAAACTCTAGCCCTGCCAAGGGCGCAAGAAAGCAGCTGTTCTTGTGCTAAGAAACATAAGGAGAGGTGGCACAAAGCCACAAACAGCCTCGGTGCTCTGCTCAGTACCACGGGCAAATTGCAAAGATGGTTTTACCAGTTCTGGACCTTGGTACCTCAGCAATTACCTACCTGTCCCTGAGCAGTCAAAATTAAGGTGAGGCAAAGTGATGAAGGTAGGAGAGTTTGCAAACAGGCAAGAATAAACATAGACCTGGAGTTTTCCATACAGGGCGCCAGTTCTGAATCTTTCTTCTAGGCTTGGTGCATGACCGCTCATATCTGTCAGCATCTCAAACAACTGCAAAGATGATATTGATTTCAACGTATTTCACTGGAAACCTGAGGGAAGGTTAATGATTTGCTTTTATTGTTGTTTCCTTGTAAAATTTTGATCTGAACATCTGGAAGGAGTGATCTGTTTTATTTTCTCATCCTCTTGTACCTCCTCTAAAAACTAGTGGTGTACAACTCATCTACAGAAATATTTAACAAAAAATTAAGTTCCACAAAAAGGAGTCCTGCAGAAATATGAACAGAGGAACTAATAGAGAAATTCTTCTTCAGGAGTTTTTCTAGGATTCCTTTGAGCGAGAGGAAAACAAGTTTTTCTACTGTAATGAGCAGCACCCTTCTGTAGACATGTTCTGTTCTCCCCATAATATTACATCATCAAAACTAAAAACCAGAAAAAAACGTTACTCCCAAAGTCTGTGTATCAGCTCTCTACTAGTCCATTGGTAGGAGGATTTAGTCATGAAACCTGTACAAAATCCAACTGAGAAGTAGATTAAAAATTTCCAAAGACTCAAGCCTATGCATTTAAATTCTTGAACTAGAACTAAGCGAGATGATGATAAAGAGTCACATCTAAATAATCCTCAGATATTTCAGCCACTCTAGCAAATATTTGCTGTTTCTATAAATCTCCTCTCAGCACCTGTCAAGAGTACAGCCAGCAACATGGGAAAATAAATACATTCAGCAGGCACAGATTTCCAATAAATCCAGTGAATTTGGGAGCTCACTAATTCCCCTCTATAAGCAAGAAAAAAAATTTACTAAAAACATTAATCTCCTATGTGCTGATACAGCCCTTCCCAACTCCAAATCACACTGAATTTCCCCCAGCTCAGCACTGAGCTCAGCAGGGGCATCAGCAGGGGAGCAAGGGCAGGAGCAGGACTTAGGGAGCACAACATTCACTACGCTGAGACTGGAGGTTAATGCTGAAAGACAACAAGCCATAGTGGGAGGAGGAAAAGGAAGCAATGCATCAAATCAAAGCCACACATTTAAACTGGCTTGTTTTTCCCCTTCTACCCATCCTTTAAACATGCTTTTTTTCCTGGGTTGCATCTTTCACCATGTGATGGGCGGGGGGGAGTGTTTTCTCCAATATTTACTTATTTATTCTGCTGGCATTTTACTCTCCTCAAAACCCTTGCTATTAAAAGATACTGTATTTCTTCAGCTGAGCCCCAGTGTCAAAACTCACACAGGAGACCTGAACTGCTATTTTAAAGCAAGCCATATTCAAGAAAAATCATTAAAAGGAGACACAAATAAGGCCCTGTTGGTGTTTACAACCATGTTGCATTAATGCTACTTGTGTCTCCTGCACCTGTAAAGCCTGATACAATTTGTGTCTACAAGCCACTATACTGACACACAGCCAGAAAGCCTGACAGGGCTGCTAAACCCCGGGAGGAAGAGAAAAAAAATTGAGTAAGCAGGTCTCTGTGTAACAGATGAAAGAAAACCTGAATGCTGCAAGATTTTTTTACTTTTCCTTAACACCACAGAGGAAAAGCAGTATTTTCTTGGTTGAATTGGACACTCTCATTTCTTCTCTTATTCTGATTTCTCTAGATCTTTATAGAATCATACAATCCTTTAGGTTGGAAAGGACATTTAAGATCATCAAATACAAGTGTTAACCTAACACTGCCAAGCTCCCCATTAAACCACATCCCCAAGCACCCATCTATACATGTTTTAAATACCTCCAGGGGTGGTGATTCAAACACTGCTCTGGGCAGACTGGTTCAAATGTGACTACCCTTTCTATGAAGAAATTTTTCCCAATATCCAATCTAAACCTCCTCTGGCACAACTTGAGGCCATTTCCTCTTGTCCTGTCACTTGTCCCTTGGGAGAAGACACCAACCTCCACCTCCCTACAACCTTTTTTCAGGCAGTTGTAGAGAGTGGTGAGGTTCTACCTGAGCCTCCTTTTCTCCAGGTTAAACAAACCCAACTCCCTCAGCTGCCCCTCATATAATTTGTGATTCAGACCCCTCACCAGCTCTGTTGCCCTTCTCCGGACAGCTCCAGCACCTCAATGTCTTTCTCGAAGTGAGTGGCCCAAAATTAAACACAGGATTTGAGGTGTGGCCTCACCAGCCTTGAGTACAGGGGGACATAGTAGGGAGTACTTCTGCTGCCACACTATTGCTGATCCAGGCCAGGATGCCATTGGCCTTTTGGCCACCTGGGCACACACTGGTTCATGTTCAGCCACTGTTGACCAGGAGCCCCAGCTCCTTTTCTGCTGGGGAGCTCTCCAGCCATATTCCCTCAGCCTTTAGCGCTGTAAGGGCTTCTTCTGAACCAAGTGCAGGACTCAGCACTTCACTTTATTGAGCCTCATAGAACTGGCCTTGAGCCATCAATCCAGCCTCTCCAGATTCCTCAGAAGAGCTTTCCTACCCTCCAAGATCAACATTCCTGTCCAGCTTGCTGCCATCTGTGAACTGGCTAAGGGTGCCCTCAGTCCCCTCATCAAGAACATCAATAAAGATATTAAGCAGAACTGGCCCGATACTGAGCCCTGGGGAACAGCACCGTGGCACAGAACACAGGCACTGATGACATCCCTCTGCAAAAATTACTGGCAAATGGTTGCAGAGTACAGTAATGCCAAAAGTTCTGAGCTACCTCAGAGGAAAAAGAAAAAAATTAGTGTGGCCTGAAACAGCCAGTCAGTACTACATGCTACAAACACAAAACAAATAAGAGTGCAGTAAGCGTCAGGTTTTGACCCCTGTCACTTGTGTATTTGCATCCTTTCCAGTCAACCTTCCTCATTTCACAGCCATCCCACTACAAATACCTTCTGTGTCTGCTCAACATCTCTGCCAAGCTGAGCTCATGCTCTTATCAAAGAAAAACATTTCAAGAGAGTTTAGATGTTGATTATTCACCTCCAGATCCCAGGAAAGGCTATGGCCAAATTCTTTGTCTGACTCACAGGTATACTTGAATGCTTTGCACAAGTTTCTTCAGCCGAGGCAATGGAAAAACACTTTGGAAATCCCCAAAGGGTGGGCTCGTGCACCTCAAATGAAGCTGGGCAGAATTAAAAGGCCTGGTGTGTCCCATGTGCCTGCCACCCACTGTGCCTGGAAGCCCATGGACACGTGTACTTTCACCACTAACGTCCACGCACCGAGAACCTCCTTGCTTTTTCACACATTTCACACCACAACATGGCTAGGAGAGAGCATGAGGAGCCCCAGACAAAGGGAAACTGTGGGAGCCTGTGGCCAGTAAGAAGGGGTAAAATGGAATCTCACCAGTGGCAAGATGTAAAACTGTTCAACACATGCTGGCAGGTCATACCTGGAGCTCCAGAAAAAAGATGGCAGCAACTTGAATCATTTTCACTAAAAACAATCCCAGAACAAAAACAAACCAAAAAACCAACCATCCAAACCAAAAGAAAAAAAAAAGAAAAACCCCACACAAACAGTCCCACTGTCAGGGAGAAATCCTAAGTGTCCTCCATGGGCCACTTGTGGCTCACAGATGCCACAGCAGCTTCTCAACCCCACCGTCCTCCCCTTCCTGAGGGACATCAGACCCACAAAAATACATCAGAACAGCACTTTTTTGTATTGTGCCACTTAACAGAATACCACCCAGGATTAACGCAGCCAGGGAAAAACACAATGTAGTTTATCAGGTGAGGACACTCCCTAGGAAGAAGACAACATGGTTTCCATTATCATACTGCTTATGGCTTTTAATCCTGTGATAGTTAAAAGTCAAAATATATAAATAATAAAACTAATATGAGGGAAGGAACAAAGCCCTTGGGACAGGTACCTCACTGCATGTCTGGACTAAATGTAAAACTGGCACCCTGGCGGTTTTACATCCACTTCACAACCAATCACCGTGACAACGAACCCACATGTGGTAGGAAACAACCCTCATATGAGATCCTCACATTGTGTTGGGCCACAGGATGTTAAAAGAGTTAAAAATTAAGGCATGCATGCATTGGTATGGTATTATTCACTGTGTCACTTGTTCCACCAGTAGCCCATTAGACAACAAAGGCTGGAAATCAATGAACACAAGCATCCTGTTCTTAATTTAAAAAAAAATAAATAAATAAACTTTTTTAATGTGTGTATATGTACAAAAACTCACACTTCTTTTAACAGTTCAGGTTTTTCATTACCAAGTCTTGTTTCATCAAGCAGTAAGAGTACAATCATTTTGATTGCATAATTTCACTATAATAATTTACATCACCACCACCCCAAAAAATTTAAAAAAATAAAATAAAAAAAATCAACCACAAAATCAAGACCAAAACTATAACTTCAGTTGAGATGATTGTATACATTACAATCCCTCAGACTGAAAGCATTCGATGTGAATTTGGCAAGAGCTTTCCCAGTGCATCTCATTTATAAGCTTTGACAGGCCAAGTTCTGCAAGCAAGAGATTTGTTGAAATTCTACTCTTCTGGTGTTCCTTCCAGCTGACAACATGGCTACACGAATGAACTCTTTCTCATGTTTATCGGACATACTTCACTTTTAAAGGAGCCAGGTATTGGGAAGTAAATCAATAGGAGCATCAGCTGGCTTCCTCTGGGCATTCCCAATGGCTCTCCAGAATTTCCCATGGAGATGTCAGGAGTTTACGCCTGACGATACATGGCAGAGAAGGAACACAACCTCAAGAAGCCAACCTCCTCTCACTTGTGTACGCTAAACACAGAGCAAATGAAACAAGAGCCTCAAACAGAAGTATTACTGCTGAAAACACTTTCACTCACCTCAAATAAGATCTCCATGGAATCTTCTACTCTGCACATAGACATTTCTACAGATCACATGTCACCAGCAATATGGCGTTTTTCCTATTACTACTAACAGGACAGCATAAAAATTTAGCAAACCACACACATATTAAGATTTGTATACCATCACTTTGCTATTATTAAAGTTGAGTGGTTCAGGAAACTATTCTCACTGCAAACCCCTCCTTCACGGATCTTTGATGGAATCCTGCTGCTTTTAGAAAAATAATGGAATTAATATTCAACCATCATTTAAGTAGAACCCAACAGAGCAGCACCCATTTTGCTCCCAGGTAATAAGCAACACAAATTCTAATCTGGGGAGCAACTTCGGATTGCCAATACAAAAATAGTTAGCAACAGCAAAAAGGAGGAAATATACAAAGGAAGGAAGAGGAAATATTAGTGCTTTTTTACAAGTGAGGAATTAGGCACAAAAAGTTGCATGAAAGGATGAAGGCATCATGAAACATACCCTAAATGGAATTTGAATAAGAGGTAGGGAAAAAACCTGCAGCCAGGAAGTGGACAAAAGCAATTTTTAAAATATGAATCTCCTACATTTGGAGAGCTCTTTTGCATATGTCACCCGTCAAAACAAATGTAGTGCAACAGAGAATAATGCCTTCAAGCTAAGCTAATTATCTCTACCTGTAGCATCCCATGGATAAATTCTGTGTTACTGACTATAAAATAGAATAAATTAAAAAAGAACAGCACTGTTATGGTAAGCATTACTACACTGAAACACTGCACTGAATTCACTGCTATAATAAACTCAAAAGTGGTTCAAAGGGGGAGGGGAGGTGTCCCCAGTGAGGAAAAATAACAGCTGAAGCAGACTTTTTTAATCATACAGATTTCAATGCATTGCCTGGAGGCACTCTGCATCATAGAATCAGTAAACTATGGAAAATAAATGTTGCAACCAACATTTATTTAAAAAGAAAGCTTTTTATTTTCCAAAGTACTAGGCCATTCTGGAGGTTTCACCTTTTCTCTCCCTCCACTGCCCTGCAGATTCTTCAGAATAAAACAAATTTCAAGCCTTATTAACAGTAACTCTTCTGACCATGTTTTTTTGTTATTAGTCTATATTAACTTTAGAAAAATTGTTGAAGGTTCGTTTTCTTTTCTGAAGCTGCTTTGAATGCGGCACAGGTCTCAAAGAAGATAAGCTGCTTTATCTCACTTTTCCAGGCACTGAAAAGAATAAGGACAAAAAAGCTGACAGGACATATCTGTGTAAATTATGTACACTCCCACCACAAACCACTTGGAAACAAGCAGAATCTGGCCATGGAAACATTCATCAGTACTTCATTTAATAGCATTAAAACACCATTCCTTAAAAAAAAAAGGGAAGGAGAAGAGACAGTGCTCAATGATAACACTGTTAATATATGAAGCTGCATAATCTTACCACGGTCACAGTCAGCACAGATATCTAAACACTGCACATTCATATGCATGGGGACTCCATTTACTATATAATTTGTCTTTAGCCTAGAGATTCAAAGCTTCGCTTAGAAATAAATGAAGAGTAATGACTTCTCGTGAACTTTCCCTAATTTGTAGCCAGTTAATTTCCTCCTCCTGGTGAAAGTCTGTTGTATGCCACACATCCTGCTTCAGGCTATCGCTGAGATGGGAAAACTGTGATTCCTTTCTTCCTATTACAGATTTTAAAACCAGGAAATACATCCGTTATGAATTTTTTAAGAATAAAACAAATATTAAAGACATTAGCAGAGTGCTGGAAGAAAATTCCCAAGACTATAATTACACATATGAGGAAAGAAACATTTAAAAATATATTAACAAATACAATGCTTTCAAATTTATCAGGAAGCAGTGATAGAATTAACACCACAGACATCTGAACAACATTCCAAAAAAAGTCAACAATTCAGCGTGTGAAGAAAGAGTTGGCACAAGGAAAATACACTCAAAATCAAGTTTTTTGTTGCAGACTGCATGAAGGTAAGAATGCTGTAGTCCCAAAGGAGACCTGACCCCATTCTCCCTCTTCCATCCTTCCCTTGGTGGGTGGGAGAGTTCCTCATTAATACACAAATCTACGAAAGGTCTTTAAAAAGGTCCTGCAATTTAAAAGTAGCTTCCAGAAACTATCTTGAAATCAGGACAGTTCATTAACTAGCCTGATATGTGGGACTTCTTCATAGTTACTCACACCAAAAATAGTATCAGTGCTTCACAAGCCCATTGAGAAAAACAGGAACAACTCGGAATTTAAGCCCCATGGCCTCAGCCTGGGAAGCTTGGCAAGAGAAGGCGTAACAGTGATTCACACTTCAGCTTCTTACTTCCCAATACAGAGCTTCTCACTGGGAAGACTCCCAAAGCATTTTACAAGCAAACTATCAGTACCAACCCCATTCATCATTGAAACATGGTCCTTTGCATCAAGTCAGAAGTTCAGGAGAAGGAAGGTGACTATAGCACCACACAGGTGAGACTCAAAGGAGAGATCAGGGGAGCAGCACTCCCCTCCTCACGCTGGGCCTGGCCCCATCAGATGAGATTTGAGCAGGATAACTGCTGCTGGCAGCTTCAAGCTATCTTTTATTGACAAGTGGTCGTAAGCACAAAGGGAGAGGCTCCACATGGAGCCATCCTCAGCACCCTACTGGCTTTTGGAGTCTGAGGTGACTACATAGAACAGCCTCCCACTGAACTGATCATACCACTCAAGAAATCAGGGTACACACTCCTCTAAAGGATAGATTACTACAACTATGCTTAACTTCACACACTATGGCACAGCTTCTGCAAGGGAAGGACAGATACTTACCCTGACATGCTATAAAATTAGCTTCCTCCTACACAAAGAGCTAAAGCAATTTATCTCCTACATACGGAGTTACAACACACACTTCAAAATTCAAAAAGTGAGCTAAATGGTTAAGGACAACCCTCCCAGCATACACTATACAGGACCACAGACCTGTTCAGGCTCGAAAGAACCTTCAGAGGTCAGCTTCAGCCTCCTGCTGAAAGCAAAGTTTTCCGCGGGATCAGTTTGCTCAGGTCTTTATCCAGCTGGGTCTTGAAAACCCCAAGGGGTGCAGATGGCACAATCTCCCCAGGCTTGCTGAGCTCTCAAGTAATCCATGACACTCCGTGGCCCAAGAGAGACTTCTTGCCTTCCCTGAATTCCTTCGCTAAGTACAGAAGCTTGTGAGATCTCACTGATGAAAACAGAAGTGCACAAGGCACAAGTACCTCAGCCTTACCTGTGCCCACTGCTGCCTGTCCCACTCAGCAGCAGATCCACACTTTCCTCATTCAGTCTTTTCCTACGAGTATAAGTGGTAGAAACTCTGCTGCAGCCCTTTTCACCTTTTCATTTGTACCCACCAACACCAGCTGCACTTTTGTAACACCAGCCCCTGGACAATGTTTCCAAGTTCCTCTCTTACTGCTTCCTCCTCTGTTTTGGACTGGAGCTCTATTATGTGCTTCCTGCCTAGCCAGTCTGATCTTCCAGTACATCCTTTTGTTTTCTAAGTAAGAACTGCTTCTGCACTTCGAAGGGATTGTCCTTCAAGACCTGTCTAGCTTTCATGAACTCCTACGTGTTTTAGAGCTTCAGCGTTTCCTGGTACCAGTTGCCTGAATAAGCTGAATCCTGCCTTCCTGAAGTCCAGAGTCTGTCAGTCTGCTCTTTGTGTTTCTCACACCCCTAACAACCTTGAACTCCTCTATTTCATGCTGGCTACAGCCAAGGCTGCCATTATGACTCTCTCAGTCACATCTGCCTACTTTGTGAATAGCAGATGCAATCAGATGTCACATCTATTTGACCCTTCCAAAGTCTATATCAAGAAGTTAAACTTGATATCCTCAAAAAATGCCCTGGCTAATTTGCAGCCAACCATATCACTCTTCCAGCAGATGTCAAAGACCTTCAAGTCACTCAAAAGAACCACAAGTTGTGAGACAGAGACTCCCTCAAATTTTCTAAAGACTTGGTCTGTTTCCTCCTTACTATCAGGTGAGCTGTAAGAAACACCTAACACGATGTCCTTTTTACTCACCTATCCCAGATCATGACCCACCGGCTCCCTGCCTGCCTGCCATCTGTCCCACAGAAGAGCTCCATACATTCAAAGTGCTCCTTCACTTGCAGTAGTGAAACTCCCTCAATCCTCCCTTTCCTCTCTGTCCTCAAGAACCTGCATCTGTTCTCCACAGCACCACAGTCCAGCACTGGAAGTGTCACAGCTGTCACCACACAGGCAATGCTGTTTCCCAGGCTGCATGTGTTTCTGCAGGTGACACTTGCCTTTCTTACACGAACACTCTCCTTACCAGGCTCATCATCTGGCTGGACCATATGCTTTTGCTCCACATTGTCAGGTGGGAATACAACACTGAGTGATCACAAGAGCCCCTGTTGTACTACGGACAGGGCAAACAACACTCCCTGCCCCAGAGAGCTGGCAAAACAGGCTAGGAAGGGGAAAGGCATGATCACCTCTGCTCCATAAGGGGACACAGAAGAACAGGAGATAAAGACAAACAGGAAGTTTACAGTAGTGTGCCTTAACCACAAAACTGTTCTTTCTGCCTGTGGCATAACTGTCTAGCAATCTGTGAGTGCACAAGGTATCTAGCAGCCACCTGAGGAGCATTTATAACCCCACTTTCTAAATGAGCTTTGCTCTATCTGCTTTGGCTTCCTCTGGTTACCCCCTTTAATATTCAGCCCATGCCTGACTGTGGTCTTTGGTGACAAGGAAGTGACAGAACAGCTACACTGCACATCACATACTGGCTTCAGGCCTCAGCTTTGATCCTGGGAAGGACTCCATACAGAGGACATTCCTACTGATCACTGTATGGTGAGAGGTGTTTCAATGTGGGAAAAGGGGCACACCACCCACTGCAGTGGCCTGCATTTTTAACTCTAAGAGCTTTTGACATGCACTCACTTAAACAGCTGCTGTGGGTTAGGCTTTAATATCTCTTCCACCCTCCTCCTCCTCCTTTCTTGCCTGTTACCACTTGCCGGACCAGCAAGCCAAGCCCTGGCAGCAGCTGCATGTGTCCATCAACACCAGCTGCTCTTCAAGCTAAAGACACTGGACGCTGAAGCAGCTCAGATGCATTCCCAAGCCCCGGTCCCTCTGCAATGACCCTGGGAGAGGGGTATAACAACCAGCAGCACCTAGCTGCTTCTAAATCGACATTAGTTGGTTGGCATTCCCAGGCATGATACCATCACTCAAGCCACTGTGTCAGCTTGGGGCAGGACGACAACTTCACTGAAGAGAAAAGCACGAAAATATTATGCTTAGCTGTTGATTCTCTTCAAAGCTCTTACTGTACACAATCAACAACCATTTAGGAAGTCACTTCCACTAGTACATAAAAAAAATAAAACTACCATTCAATTCTGTAATACATTTCCCATTTTTAGAGCGCATGTTGACATTGCTACCTTGTTAAGCACATCTAAAAATGTTCTTTCAGCAGCTCCCAAAGCCTAGAGTATACCAAAAAAAATCACTTGTTACTATTTTAATGTAACACAGGAATGCACCAAACTAACATTCACTCTGTTACAATTACTAAATACATGTAATTACTTGTTAGGAAAAAATGCTTAGCTGAGTAGCACAAGTACTGAAATGCACTGTTCACATACCGGTCACTGATGTCACTGCTGACTAAAGTTCTTGTTCAGACACTTTTGATTTCTGGGGTGTCGCGAGGGTTTTTTTATACCCAAACTTGTCTACATTACCTTAAGAAGAACCAATTTTCTGAGTTGGTACTACTTAATGTGGGGAAAATTATAAAGCGAAGAGGCAATAGTGGTATGGTTATTTTTAGCAATTAGCATTTACCATAAAACAGTCCTAGGTATGAATTCCAAAACAAAACACTACATTTGAGTTAATACACAGAAACCCAAGTGGAGAAACCAGTTGTGAATACATAACACTGAACACAGACTGACAACCTAACAGCTAACTGAAGAACTGTGACTATCACTTCTTTTGTCATTGCAGTGGAATGAACTCTTACAGCTAAGATTCTTGCTTTGATACTACACTGCACATTGCACAAGTTGTGCAATAAGGACATTCCAACTTTGCATTATTTTTTCTTATTATAGAAAGTCTACTGTGTCCCTCTACAAATCACAGTAATTGTTCAATAGTATTTAAATCAGCTGTAACAGAAAAGTAAATTTTTTCCCTTACCTAATCACATAGTTTTATATTAAAAGCTTGCCTATTCCTTTGCTAATGCTGCAATATTTTTATCCAAACCAAGATCATCAACAGAAAATTGATTTGTTATTGAAGGAAATGGACAGAACACTAACTTCTGCAAGCTAAAAGCCTCAAGCAAAAAACAAACAAACAAAAAAAAAAGCCCCGGTGTCTTACTTATCTGCTCTGTATTTACATCATAAACAACATAAACACACATAAGCTGATTCCAGGACTGTGATTAAATTTGACCAGCAAGGTCATATTCATGCTCTTCTAGTGTAAGGAAAGAAATTCAGGATCTCTGCTACTATAAGGATGACAAATCATTTATCAAGTCTTAAGAGTTCCTGAGAAAGTGTTATTTTCCCAGATCTCTATGGGTGACACTTCCAAATCTTGTTCAGTTAGAAGTAAGGGCCTCTGGTGCTTTAACTTACATGATAGCTTGGAGCTGCAGGTACATCAACTTTTGCATGCCTTTTCCTTTTTGTTCCAGTAATTTTTCACTCCTGTGACTGAGCACTCACCTATTTCCACCCCAACACCTTACTTACCTCAAATGGAAGCAAAAAAAAAACCGACACTAACCTACACACAGCATCTAACAAGATATTTGGAGAAAGAATAAAACCAGAGAAGAGCTGTCAGCCATCCTATATTCCAAAATTAATGTATGGGAGGGTGGAGGAGATGCAGAAGCAATGTAAAAAAAACTGCACAAACAAAACAAAACCAAAAAATGAACGCAATAACCAAAAAACCAAAACAAAAGAAAAACACATATGCACACAACCCAAAAAAACACTGCCAGCTGCTGCTTTGCAGAGGAAGGGCAGAGGGAAGGAGGAGCCTTTGATACTCTACTCCACCCTCGGATTTCTGGATGCTATTGTGCAGCTGCTGGATGTCACATCTGGTAGCAATATACTAACACACACCACCCAGCTTTATCTCTCCTTGTTAGCGAGCACACCCAACCCATCATGAAAATGTCAACAGAACAGCAAGAGATCTGTGTCCACGTGGAAAGGAACTGGCACAAGAGAAGCCACACTGATAAGAACAGAGGAAACATTTGGAAAACCAAGCCCAAAAATCAACCTTCCCCCGCAATCTAAGCCACATGTACTGCATCCATCACATCAGTATGAAACCTTGAACCTTATTTGATTACAGTTCCTGGCAACACTAACGATGTCCTGGCAACAATTATAAGTCTCTCCTGTCTCCAGATAGCCAGGAAATGAGGTGCCACTGGGGTTGCTATTGCGTGGGACAGACTGAAGGCAGCAGAAGCTCCAGCACACGTGTGAATACTGACAGAGTAGGAAGCCCCACAAAGAGCATGTCAGTAGGTGCAGCATATACTCACTCCACTTTCTCCCAGACTAGCTCAGGAATCCCAGTCATAGCCTTCAGGGATTTCCAGAGGTTTGGCTCTAAATACATTCACGGGCCACACAGGTACTCCTGGGAAAATGCAGCTATCACCACTGAAGGCAACAAGAGTCAACAAATGAATAGTTCATACTCCCCACAGCAACATAGCAAATGAGAAACAAAACTGGGACTGAAAAACAAAAGCTTCACAATGGACTGTCCTCAGAGCTTCTTATCTGTTTTATTTAATTTTAAGATTCTGGGAAGGCAATACCTTTTCCCATAAAACTACACAAATGCAATTGACGTGACTGGGCATAAACTAGACCTTGTCTTACAACCTAAAATATTTTCAAAGTGAAGAGAAAAAGTGCTCAAAGACATTTATCACTTGAACCTCTAGCTTTTTTGGAAATACAAGAAAAATACCTACCTCCATTTTTTATTATTTTAGTATCTCTACAGGATTTTATTTTGTTGAGACAACTGGCAGTAGGAAGGAAAAAGTTTTATGCCTATTTCTATCTCAAGTTACATAAGGTCTCTAAAATTCCATTAATAGAATTACTTAAAACAAGGACAAGTTTTTATCAAAATTAAAGGCCACGTGCTTCCTTTCTCACTCTCCAGACATTAATTGCTCTCAGAAGACAGAATATGAACTTTAGGTCCATAAAGCAATTTTTTCATCCTCTTCAAACTCTGCCAGGAGAGACTTACAGAGGCCAACAGAGGAAACATCAGCAGATTCTACAGGCAATTTTACATTTAACTGTCATATTTAAAACCACACACACTATTGTTTTTTTTCAACTGCTGTTACTTTAGAAAAATAAATAACCACCTATTCACATGCAGGCAGTGTAATCAACACACACTATCGCCTTGTCCCATTAACTGAAACTGTCTAAGTTGTTATTACAACCTCAGATAAAATTCGTTTTGATAGACACTCTGACTCTCCTTGTGAATGAGAGTAAATGTTACCCAGTATTTCATTAGGCTGATAGCAGCACCTCTTTCAATAACCACGTATGCAGATCATTTGCCAGAAACTGAAAAAAATTTAAACTGTATATTTTTATTAACCTGCATATTTCCAGAAGGCCTATACAAATGCCAGAGGAACTTTAGAGGTCTTACACCTTTTAGGAGGAGGGCTACCTATTTAAATTGCGTTGCAGATCTAACAACCACGAACATCTATCAGAAGACCAAAGTAACTTGGGCTAAGCAAAGTGTTTCTTAAATATCTTCAAGAATGCTGCAATCTTCAAATTCCCAAAAGTCTACTCAGAAGCTTAGTGCACAATGAAAACAACTGCCTACAAATCATGTACATAATATGAAATAAATAAATAATGAAGTTTCTTCCCAAAATCAGAATGCTGAGGTCTCCTGTCAACACACAGGCATTGCATTTCAGTGTGCCAAGATGCAAGGTTTGCGGTCTTCCAGAACTGGAAGAAGCTAATGTCATTAACTTCTCAATAGTGCAATGTACTGATTTACTACAGTTCCTGTTTTGCTTCTACCAAAGACACCTACCCCTACAAGCCAGTGCAGTTTTGTATTAAAGTACCTATGAGACTTACATGAGGAAGCTTTCTGCCCCTTCAGCAGGTCTCTCTCAGAAGGGAGGCTTTGGGTACAAACAACTATTTTACTCCAAGCACAGAAATGTGAGTAAAACACTTGCCAAGGCACAAAAGAATATGTGACTAAATATTTTCTGCTTGATGAAAGAAGAGAAATAAGAATTTCACTTCCAAGGACAACACTTCGTCATAAAGCCAAGGCAAAGCCAGTAAGGCCAGTGCTGCATGTCAGCAGGCTTCTTCCCTCTCCTCCAACCACGACCAGCTGCATCTGACAGCCAAAGTATTTGTTTCAGTATCACTAGAGTAATTATATTAGTAGGATTACATCATGAGATAGGCATCATAATAACACGGGCTATTTTCTTTCCCCCCCACAGCTGTAATTGTCCCCTAATTTTAACAGGTAACACTGAAAATGATCAGAGGTTTGCAAAGGCAGTCTAGCAAACAAATTCAAATTTAAATTAGAACATGTTAAGAAATCAGACAGTTATGGAACAAGCAAGCACCAAGACAAAGCATTCAATACCCAGGAAGACATTCAGTAAATAGCACCCTAAGCCCCGTCCACTGCACAACAGACTCTTAGTAATGATCAAGACTGAAAGCCCTGATGTGCTAATATTTTTCCTAGGAGACATTTTAACTACTCTAGAGTCCTACAAACCTGATGGTTTTGGACCTGTTAAAATCTCTCAATTCTCAACTCCAGTGCCAGTCAGTGGATCTCTATGGCGAGACTACAGACACAAAAGGGCATGCACACAACAGCTGGCCTGGAAAGGACTAATAAGTTATAAAAGCATGAACGAGAGGTCTCATCTGAGATTGGTGTCTTCAATGGAGTAACAAGCACAAAGGAAACCCTTGATGAATGCCAGTATCAGATTATTCTGAGAAGCCGAACAGAAACTACAGCAATGCAACACACTACTGACAGGGGTGATCTTCAAAAGAGCTAAAAGATACTAGCCCTGCATCCGTCCTATCCCTGCATACAGTCAGAGATCATACAATCATAAAATGGTTTGGGTTGGAAGGGATCTTAAAGATCATCAGATTCCAACACCACTACTATGGGCAGGGACACCTTTCACTAGGCCAGGTTGCTCAGTCTCATCCAGCCTGGCCTCAAACACTTCCAGAGATGGAGTATCCACAGCTTCTCTGGGCAACCTATTTCAGCGACTCACTGCCTTCACAGTAAAGAATTTTTTCCTAATATCTAATCTAAACCTACTCTCTTACAGTTTGAATCCATTCCTCTTTGTCCTGTTGCTACCTACTCTTCTAAAAGTTCCTTTCCATCTTTTTTGTAGGCTCCCTTCAGGTACTGGAAAGTCACAATAAGTTCTTCTCTTTTCCAGGCTGAAAAATCACAATCCTCTCAGCCTTTCCTTGTATGAGAAATGTTCTATCCCTCTGATCATCTTGGCAGCCTCCTCTGGACTCGCTCCAACAGGCCCACGTCCTTCCTGTGCTGGGCAGCGCAGAGCTGGATGCAGCACTGCAGGTGGAAGCAGAGGGGCACCAGGGCAGAGGGGCAGAATTACCTCCTTCACCCTGCTGGTCACATTTTGATGCAGCCCAGGACATGACTGACTATCTGGGCTGCAAGCGCACATGACCAGGTCATGTCCAGTCTCTCACCCACCAGTAGCCCCAAAACTCTTTGGAAACTGAGTCTCCCAGCACTGTCCTGAACTGCCTCTTACAAAGCTACTTCAGCTTTCACGGGATGGGTTTCATAGGTAACTTTGCTTCACGCAACAGCGTTGAGCAGCGCGGCTGATGGCCGTCAACCCACCTGTACCCAAGGCTGGGTGTAATGACCAAGGATGGAGGTGCACTCCTTGCCCTTGAGCTCCAAGACACTTTGTCAGTCCCAGGGTACAGTGGGGAGCAGGGTGACTGAACAGAGTTGCCTGCACCTCTGGAAAAGGAAGAACAGGCCTTCATCCACATCTCTAAGAGCCAAGGCAAAACCTGCCTGGGAGTGCCACTAACACAGGCATATGAAATAATTCAAGCATCACCAACCTGGATAAGCATTAATTCTTCTGTTTCAGAAGAACAGTTTTTCCCTAGACACCGACAGAGTCACCTCTCTCAAGTAACAAAACTTCATTAACTTAAAAAAGGCTGAGCACGTATGGCAAAAATTAATCCAGAACAGGACTAAACTACACCCACAGACCAAGAAAGCTGTACTTACTGAATCTTCACTGCAGTACAAAAATGATGGCAGAAATTAGATGTTGGAACAATATACTCACGTTTATTCCTTCAAAAAGAAAAGAATTACACTCATGACATTAAAAAGGCAGTGCCATCACTATCTTCCTTCCAAATCAGTACTCTAAGGATTATAAAACAAGTCTTTTCAGGCTGAACTTTGACACAAGTTTGCAACATGAGACAGCATCCCCATCTTTGAAAGGCTAGTGAATTTGGGCAAGAGTGAGGGGAAATGGCTTGTGTACATGATGTTCACTTTAAAACCTTAATTTTACTTTCCAAAGAAAATATAAGCATTTGCATGAAATTAGAGCTCGTTGATCTTTATGTATTTTCATAAAAGTGTTTACGGCATGTGGGTTCTCTGTATTTTATTCTTAAACAAAAGGTAAACAATCCATGGGGAGTGGGACAGAATTTATGTCTAAGACACGGAACCTGCAGAAGCTACTGCTATTTTTTCAGCCCTCTGCATGATTAATCTGTTTCGCCGCTTTCTTGACAGTTACTTGCATTTTCCCCCGATGCATTAGCACAGGACAACTCTTTGAGATTGTTCTAACGCAGCTAATCCCAAACGAGGGGTCATGACCTCCACGCAGGGTTACAGCAGTTATGACTGGGATCATGAGCACAACAGAAGTACACTTGTTTATAAGGGTATCTGGACTCACAAAACCAAGAAAAAGCAAAGCTCATAACCGGAAGGCTTTGAAACAGCTGATGTAAGAATGCATTGAAGGCAGGCTTTGCGTGACAGTCTTACCTGATATCAAAGCAGGAGAAATGCTAACTGTGCTTAAGTGGTTATTAATAATGGATATTTGGTGGTTTATCTGCATTACTGTAGCAGGGATGGTGTTAAATTTTAAACTACTCAATTCGGTAATGAACTTTAAAAAGCCAGAAGTAAAACACATTATATCCACAATCACAGAAGAGAAGCCAGCTGGCAACTGCCAAAATTCACTGAGAGGAGCTCCAGAAACCTCACAATCTAGTAATTTCAAATAAAAAGAAGTCTTGTTTAATTTAAATATTGTTACTCAAAGCCAAAGGAGTATTTCAAGTGAGGCACTTTTACAACTTGACAAAAATCTCCATCAAGTCCAGAAAAAACCAAACTTTTCCAGAGAGTTCATCCAAGCTAGAGAAGAAATTTCAACCTACATTGCTCCTCTTATTCATCTCACTGCCATTTAGGCAGCCACCTGGCTACTCCTACATTATCTCATCAGGCTGCCCACTGGAAGGGGATCAGTAGAGCAACATGGTTGATATTCAGGGCTCAGCATTTAGCACACAGCATGTTTCAGGAGTTTTACTGCAGATCAGCTCCACTGTGTCCCCTTGATGAAGCAGGGACTGGGAGGTGAAGTGCTGAAAGTGCTCTGGATGCGAGTCTTTTGACTCGATATTATCTGAAATGAATTCAAATTGGGCTCTCAGGCTTTCCCCACAACACAGACCAACTCTCAGTGCCTTGACTCCACTGCAAAACTGAGCTCCTGAACCAAACCAAAACATTAATACGGCAATGAATGGCTGCAACGTGTAACTTTGACTGCAAAGCATTGCACCCTTTGGATCATTATGGGATGAATGAAAGATACTTTGATGAACTGAAAAAATTACACCTATTTTAGCCAAACAAGAAGGAAAACTCAGTAACTCAACTAAAATGGAATACATAAATCCAGATCCTTTCTCCATTCCTTCCCACAAACACTCCTGGGAATTACTTTCCTACTACGGAAACTACACTTCATACTAATATCCACAAGCACATGAAAAGTGTGGGTTGCTAGAAAATGGAAAGAAAAGCCTATGCCTTCTGTCACACATTCTTAAATAAAATATGTTCACACTTAGAATTTAAAGATGCTAAAAAAAGTTGGTAAAAGCATGAGCAAACTATTGGGAGCTGGTCTAATTTTCACTCTGCCTTCATTTTCCTCATTTAGGAGCATCAGCCTACGCAATATTTTCTGCTTTGGGGCTGAGAAGAATATATAACAATATCTTTTTTTTTAACTATAAATCACATATTATGGGCTTACATATTCATTTTTATGAAATCATAAGTACCTCTCACTGTGCAACACAGCTACAGGAAAACTTACCAAACAAAAAGTTGAGCAGCTTCTTTTGGGATCTCCACAAAGATGATTGCCAATGCTCAAATTCAAATTTTCAAATAGGATTGACAAGCTGTCCCCTATTGTCACAGTCAACTAAGCATACTGACCTGATACCAGGACATCAGAGGTATTTAGCAGTTATTTTAGTGGGAAAGAATGTGTTTCCTTCATTAACTAGACCAAAAATGGAAATGTTTCTTTATGGAAGTGAGGGAAAAAAAGGGTAATAAATCAGTGTCTTTTTCAAGCAGTAAGATAAGGAAAATATAGAACTGGCAGACTGTACTACTAGTAGGATGGCCATACACTAAGTTCTCATAAGATGTATCACACCCACGAGTCAACTACTTTTCCCTGAATGCAACTTATTTTAAAACCATTAACACAAAAATTGCCACAGAAATAGTGCACCTGAAGAGAAACAAGAGTCTAACTCTGGTGCCTGCATTCAGACTCAATATGCACAGACATACAATATGCATTCAGACTCACAATCAAGAAAGACCACAGCATCAAACAAAAAGTCAAAGTTACTCATTCAACTTCAGGGTGACATATGCAAATCTGGAATCCCCCTACTTCTGCTTCCCAAGGCAGAAAAAGTCTCAGTTTGCACACTGCACTTAGAGTTGCAGAGGCAACTTTAAAACAACAGATAACTGCAAACTAATAAAGTTGCACTTGCGGGGCTGTAGGTATGGAGTCTGAAGCAATCAGCTGAGCTATGAGCTGCCTTAACCATCTCAGTCATTAAAATTCACCATGTTCCAAAGCATCTTTCAAAGTCTGTACAACTGTCAAAACACAATTTACCTTTCTCTGACTTGCCAAAGTATGTAGGTTTCCCCTGCTAATTTATACAAAACAGTGAGCTGTCAATATGAAAGTCTGCAAAACACCACAGTTAAGACATGGAAACACCATCAAATATTTGGAAATTAAAGATGTATCTTACCCTACATTGAAACTAGAGTACCAACAGTTTGTCAAAAGAGAATAGAAAAACAAAAGCATGTTTGGGAAAAAAGAAAAAAATGTCATGTGTGGAGGCCTTTGCACCACAGGTCCAGCCTACCATAGGAGTGAGAGACCATATTATCTGTTGAGCACAAGTATTATTTTTCAATAAATATAGTTTTGCATTGATTGAATTTGAAAGGGTAGCAAAGGGATTTTAAAGGTAGAAATTATAATAAGAAATGGAATATGTAAGAATTCAGACTCAACACTGGTGATGTGCTTGGTCCAGAAATCAAAAGCAGAGGTAGGAAATAAGCTGAATAAAGCACAGCCAAGTCTCAAAGCAAAAAACAAATGCCACCCATACAATTTCTGCCCACCAAGTGTAAAGTTCAGATCCAAATCTGCAGCAAGGCATACAAAACCTCTGTGGGAATACAACATGCTCAGGCAGACTCAGCTCTGCTGATTACTCAGCTCTAACCTTTGCATGTGCACGAGAACCCTTTCAAGATGTGCCTAGTGTACATTAAAAAAATCTATGATCCAAAATGGTAGCAAGTCTTAATGAACACATCCTCAGAAAAAAAAGAGATGAAATAAAACTGAAGACTCAGTGCTCCCACTTATGACCTATATTATACAAAGGTATGGGCCCATCCACACCCTCGAATGAGGCTGAAGGGTTTCTTAGTTCAGAAACTTAGCACCTCACATTCACACCTCATATTGCCTCCTCCTCCCTCACACAGCCTCTCTTCCTGCCCCATTACCTTGACATTTTAGAGCATGGTCTCTAATACATATGCAGAAGGTAAAAAGCATTTTATGCCATATGAAAATTTTGTTATCATACTTCTAGAAGAAAAAGATGAAGTTCTCATTTTATAGCAACCATTCAAGCAGCTAAGTCTTTTAAAAATGGGTCAAGAAACAAGCTGGGTAGCAGCAAGCAAACTAATGGCATAATCAACCTAACATTATTCTGTATGCTGTTTGTTCTCTCCATGTGCTACATACACACACAGCTTTATTTACCTACTAACGCTGATGATCAGTTAAAAGATGCAGTTGTATCACATGAAAAGAAATACATTCCTCTACATTTGTGAAAGGGAATTTTCAGGTGAACAAACAGCCGTGGCTTAAAACATCTCCATTGAGCAGTTCCTTATTCTGCAGCCCTTTCTCAACTTGTAATTAGAATACACAATGGGTAACAAGTGCCCTGAAGCAAATACTAATTCTTGGGATAATACAGTCTACTTCATCTTATAGAATCATAGAATATCCGAGTTGGAAGACATCCATCAGGATCATCGAGTCAAACTCCTGGACTTGCACAGCACACCCCAATAATCACACCGTGTCCCTGAGAGCATTGTCCAAAAACTTCTTGAACTCTGTCAGGCTTGGTGGTCTGAATACTTCTCTGGGGAGCCTGTTCCAGTGCCCAGCCACCCTCTGGGTGAAGAACCTTTTCCTGATATCCAGCCTAAACCTCCCCTGACTCAGCTTCATGCTGTTTCCTCAAGTCCTACCTCTGGTCATCAGAGTGAAAAGCTCAGTGCCTGCCATTCCTCTTCCCCTCACAAGGAAGTTGAAGACTGTGATGAGGTCTCCCCTCAGCCTCCTCCTCTCCAGGCTGAACCAAGTGACCTCAGCCACACCTCACACAGCTTCCCCTCAGGGCCCTTCACCATACTCAAGGCACTCCTTTGGACACTCTCTACAAGCTTAATGTCTTTTTTATATTGTGTTTACACAGGGCTCTGTTTCTCCACCACCACTCCTTAAATTCTCTTACTCTGTTTTTAAAGATAAAATCACAAAGGCATTGTTCCACAGAACAATATCTGTTACCCCCTAACACTATGAGGAGCACTGCTGCCGGTGATGAACTGGAACTATTGTTGAGTTCCTGTGACACAAAGACTTCTCCCACCTCCTTAAGAACATAGTTTACAAATCCCTTTGAAGGGACACAGCATATAAATATCACCATAAGTAACATAAATATCATCTGATGGCATTTTCAAATGAAAGTTTTATAACTGTATTTCATCTGTTCAGATGACCAAGCACAGAACAGACTGGTCTTATAGACAGAAAACTAGTTATTTTGGTCTCTGTTTCTAGCTTAAAACAGAAGTTTAACAGTGTCATAAATATCCATCACACGTGCCTCACAGCAGCAACTGTGTAAGACATAAAACCTGTGCTGCTGCTACCCTGCAAACTTCTGCCACCTCTCCCTGACTCTGAAACTGAGACACGCTCCTCCTGAAGCTGCAGAAAAAGAGCGCAGCACTGGCAACTCAAAAGGACGAGGGATTGCAAATCCCGTGGCTGCTCCAAGTCAGAGAAAGTGAACGGTTAAGAAATAAGTCTTGCCAGTCCATCCCAAGATGTACTGCAGGTACAGCTGGCTTGGCAGCACAGCCACCCTGGGAACCGGGAAACTGTGGCACCCGCAGCTTAGGAAGGGGCAAAGCTTTATGCTTGGTTGCAGATTTTTGAGTGCACTGCTTCATGACAAGTTATTTCTTGGGCTTTGTAACAAACAGAAAGAGACAGAAACAAGCAAAAAAATACATAGCAGAAAGTTAAAACAAGTGCTAATTTTTATTAGGTTTTTGCTTTATTCATTGTGTGCTTTTTTGCATTGCTGCTTTTGGGGGGAGGGGGTGGGACAGAATCATTGTCTTGCAGAAGTGTTTGTGAGTGGAGTGTGGCATCTGCAAGAGACTGGACTCTGCAAGTAGCCCCTCTGCACAGACACAAAATAGCCCCTTTCTGGCAAGCTCCAAAGCAGTTACAAATGCAGCAACAACACTTACACTGTAAAATCTGTGGGGCAAGAGTTACCCTTAAGTTTGCAAATTTCTAGCAAAACTGCATCTCTGCCCTTGACAAAGATTTCCAATGCCTATAAATAACAACACAAAAGATCACAAAAAGTTTTGGTGTGCCAATTTAAAAAATGTAAGTTCACAAACAGAGTATTCCCATAAAAGTAAATCCGAATACATGCAGTGCTGAAATTAAGCATATAAATGAAGATCAGTGCCCTACTCATTTTGGCCAGAACAGTTCAGTTATCATGGCCTTAAGGTAGCATAAAACACAGAAAACAAACCTGGAACTCATGTCAGTCTCTTGCACTGCTATGGATCACCACCTCTTGCCACTTAAGAGTGAAAACTACAGTTTCACTTGTCCTGGAAACTCCACCTTGCGATTAAACCAAGGTCAAAAGGAGGGTGCAATACTGCTAACACGTCTTCTCTACACATATTCTCCATATACAAACAAGTACTTTAGACGTGTTTTAAAAAGTTAGGAAACAGCTTATGCTAAATGTAACATCAGCTAAAGAGTTTTATTTAGACTGGAAAATGCTTTGTGACAGAAAATCAGTTTTAGTCAATTTAACTGGTAATGGACAACATAAGCAAGACTTCTTAACAGTGTAAGCATTTACACATCATGAAGTGCTGTATTTTGTGATGTTGTATCAGAAATCAAGGGAAACTGAAGTGATTAGTATCATCCTGATATGCAATTGTGATAAGAGCATTAGCTAGATGCAGAGTAAGCTACCTGTTGTATTTCATACACTTCTGAAAACAGCTTGGCTTTTCTGGCCATTAAATCTTTTTTCTGCAATTCCCTAGATTTTATTTCACGTTCTTATTCAGTTTCATGTTTTTAAGTTATTTGGCAAGCACATCTCAATTTTCTGTACACTGAGGGCACCTTCTTCATAATCTTAAACATATTTCTGCTTTTTCTGAGAGAGCCAACGAAAAAGTCTTCTCAGGAAGGAACATAGCTAGGACCTGGAGGTTATTCTATACCTCTGGGGGTGGGAGGGAGGGAGTCTCTTCCAGCAACGAGGGACTCCTTCTGCTCGAGTAACCTTGGCAGACGTTACCCACGGAGGGGTGGGATGGCCCTGCTTCCGAGCTGGAGGGACTGGTCAGGATGGCATGGCTGCTGTCGGGTCAGGTCTGGCTTGGGGAGCATTTTGCCTGTGAATCACTCTCCCTCTTTCGTACACTTCTGTTAATATTGTTGCTGTTACTGCGCCTTGTCTCATCTCATTGCTGTTTGCACTAAATTGTTCTTATCTCAGCCTGTGATCTTTACCTTTTGTGCCTCCAATTCTCCTCTCCAACCTGCCATAGAGGATGGGGGAAAAGGAGGGAGGAGCAAGCAGTGCATGGTTTTAGTGGGAGCATTAAATTGGGGAATACCATTCCTAAAAACACGACAACAGGTTATTAGTATGAATTTTAGAACAGTTTTAGAGAAAACAAGTTCTTTTACAGCCATTAAGTAAATGCTAATCAGTCACATTCACAGTGTTTAAAGTGGGTTTTGGTGTTTTCTGGAGTTATTTTTGTATTCTTATGCCATGACAGTGTTTGTGACACTGAATCATTTCTGATTAATTTACAGCAAGAAATAAAATAACAATGTTCAAAGTATTCTAAAAAGAAAAACAAAAATATAAAAAATCCTTGGAAAACAGAAGGGAAAACTACAGTCCAAATAGCAAGACACATGCCATCAAGTCCACCAGTCACTCCAGTGACTGAAAAAAGGAAGAAGTTTCAGCTTTAGAAATGCAGAATAGTAGTATCACCTTACAGCATGTTTTGAAAGCTCCTGGAATATACCAGCATTTCAAAATTCAAGTTTTATAAACCAAATAGGTTTATGTTTTATCTGATTAAAAAAAAAAAGTCATACAACAGCAGAAATAAAGCGGAAACACATTACAGACTTGGGGTGAATAAAGCTAAGTTTATGTATCTGAAAAAACAGAAGAACATCAGAATTTCTAGAAATAGATTACAGTAAAATAGAAAGATAGGAGTGACTGAAATAACGTGATATGAATTACCATAATCAACTGGAAGAAAAAAAAATGAAAGCCAAACTAATGCTTTAAAATCCTTGAAAATTAATGAAGGGCTAAAATAGATCACTGATCAGTCAGTCACAAGCATTTTGCCCATGTTGGACTCAGCACCTTTTCAGGAACATGCAGCATCAGGAAAATGCACAATTACAGCTTTTGCTCCTCTCCACACATACAGGCCCAAAAACATTGTTATGGGTGTTCTGTTTCAGAAGACTGATGTGTAAATTAAAAATAAACCTCTCCTGGAAATAGCACACAGACAATGCAAGTTTGAGTCCCCAGATACTGTCTCAAAACCATGAAATATTCTCGAAGTCTGGTGGCTTTTATATTGACTATCTGAAGGCATTGCTGATGAAAAGTTGCACCACTCCTTTTTTGACTCTGGCAAAGAGGTGAGAAGATAACACAAGCAAGACATTAAATAAATATACACAAACTCCTACAAACACTCGAGCAACATTAAGGCTACTGAAGGGATGGAATAAATCACTAACAAACAGGCAAAAGGCAGAGTTTTCTGGGGCAAGTTTGAGCCCCAAGATGAATATTCAGCCTGCGGCACCTTACCCACTCCCTTCCAGGGGGCAATTCAATTGGACATAACATTCATGAGGTAATTCCCAAGTGCACAGCCATACAAGCACAGAGATGCTCTCATTTTGGTAGTGACATGAGACCACCATAAAAACCATGTGATGGTATGTAGAATCCATGGGATTATTTTTGGAATAAAGATCTTACCATGTAGACTCTACTCCTGAAGCAGATGAATTTGATTGTCTTTCAGTATATACAAAAATCAATATATGATACAGAAGGATATTTCAAATGCACTTCAGTGCCTTCAGAAGGAACAAAGTTAATATGACGTCTTTTAGTGATTGGTAATTTCTGAAAAACCATCACAATCTTACTTGACTCTTAGTCTGACTATGTAGGGAAAAAATTTGTGTAAAGAATCAATAAAAGCATTTCAATCACAGCCAACCATATGAGTGAAAAACCGTATGAGTGAAAAACCGTATGACATCCTATTCAGCACATTACTAAACAAGAACATTTTACAGCAACAAGAAAAACTTCAAGTTTTGTTTTGGAGGCAACACAATAAACAAAGACATGCCTGGGCACTGTATTCTCATGCTTATGTTTTTTATCTTCGTGCCCCTATAGATCTAAAATCAATGCATTCTACCATAATGGTAGAATTTGAACAGAAATGCCTACAGGAGGCGGGGAAACATCTCCAGGCAGTCTTTGTCAAGGCTTAAGAGAGAAGGGCCATGTGAAAGACTTTCATTTCTCTTCCTTGTACAACATCTCTTGTTCTTCCTGAAGTTAAACTCACAAGTGAGGGCCACCATCACTTTCAGGACAAGAGCAGCATTTCTCACCTAGTAAGCAAAGCATGCTTGTGCAGGGGAAAAAAAAAAAGAAATAACAACAAAAAAAAAGATCGAAGACCAAGATGAATACTGGCAGAGAAACGACCTGAGCTGCAATAAATGCTTGTGGGGGAGGGGGAGTACTTGCCACAGCATCACTGTCTTGCTTCTGCTACAACAGCATCATCTAGCTGATCTCACCACCGAGCTGAATTGAACAAACTGAACAGGAAGTATAAAGGGAAAAAATAGACAAGATATGATTTATTATGTGCTATACAAGAACCACTGGTTTAACTGTCTGCATTTCAGTACATCCTGACAGAAAGGGGGAAAAAAAATCAATATTTATTTTAAAAGCAACGGTTCTTGCCAGGAAAAAAAAAAAAGAGAGAGAACTAAAAACCCAGCTGCACTTGCTTCTCAATTAAAAACCAAATGAAAGCACAGTTGGGAGAAGTAATATTAAGGCACTGATAGATCTTAGAAATTTGCAAGTTTGTTGCTAACAGATTAAGGTAAGACAGACCATCTTTTGAATGCTATGAGAATAGCACATGTGTCCCCCTCTAATGAGTGGCAAGACTCATAAATCATGAACAGGAAAATCATGAGCTCCAAGGGAGGTCTACCTCTTCATCTGTGACAATTAATGTGTCACCCTCACAGCAACCCAGAAGCAAATTCCTTATGCTATTTTTTATGCATGTATTGTCTTAAAACATATCTCTTCCAAAATTACACTTGACATTTCTTTAATGGACTGACTTGCATTCCAGCCAACCAGCATCATACATTTACAGACATCAGACACAATAAAGATCTTATAAAATTCATCTAATGTTCTATTCCCCCCCCCCCCCCCCGCAATATAAAGGGACAAAAGGCATTGAAGTATCTTTTTTTTAACTTATTACCAGTAACACTTACTTACAGGGAGACAGTCTTCTCAAGGTTTGTAATGAATTTTTCATGATTAAAAGCAGTGTAAAATAGTCTATGGTTGTGACCTATATTCACAAAAGAAGGGAACATAAATGTAAATAAGGAATAACAAGGGAACAACGAAATGTAAATACCCATTCCACAGTATGCACAGAAATCAAAAGGCTTACCTTAGGGCAAGCTTATACTACGCCTAATTTTTAGGTTAGTCCCTGATAAAGGCTGATAAAGATCACAGCCTGCATCATCCGCCTAGCACTTTAAACTTGCTTCAGTGCAATTTTCTTTAATAGCTTTGCACACTGCTCGTGTGCAAATAGACCTCAACTCGTGCCATTTCCCGGGGTTTTTTCTCTCTCTTACTTTCATCATATATTTTGTGCCATCTGCAGACAAGCAGCACTACTCACATAAGTTGTCTTACTAAAATAGTCAGTTGGATCACTCAGCAGACAAAGCCTGAAAGCTTGTCTCTCCCTATAAACGAGGGGAGAGGAAGAGGTTTATAGCAGTAAATGAGGGCTTTGACAAGGAAGCTGCAGCAGTTTTCTGCCAGGGGGTAGGACACTGTCCTCTCCCATCCCATTCCTGCCCAAGGACTGCCATCTGTGTAGCTGAGACAGCAGAAGAGAACAAATGCCCTTGCCACCCTCACCACTGTTCACCCTCGACGTATTCATTTAATCCGTAATGCTATGAGCTAGGATAGAAAACAATTGCCTGGATTTTATATTTATTCACCTTACGGGAAATTAAAAGCATTTTTTAAGTAAGAGAACATAAATCCAACTTTGTTTATTCAGTACCACACTTTAAAAGCTGGCAATCTAAATTTTTTTCCCTACAATCTACACTCATAAATGAGCACGTGCCAGTAGGCATGCCACTAGAAAAATAGCTTTCCTTCTACAAGTACAACTGTCCAAAGTGGGAGATAAAAAGAAGTCAAGAACTCTTTAACACCTGGGGTTTGCAACATTGGTATTTCTATCATCATACATCCAAGCAGTGAGAGCAGGGGAGCATCTGCAGGGGAGCATCTACAGGGAAGCTTCGAATGGGTCTTGGACCTGTGAGCTCTGGCAGCCAGCACACCCCTCCTCCTCCTCAGTTGCTACTAGAGGTCAGGAATAAAGATTAAAAAAGGAGTTCACAACCTGATTCTGGTGTCCTACCCAAAGGCTTCAAAACTCCAGCTCTTTCATGGCAGACGTAATTTTACTGCCTTAGTGGCAACAATCTCAACATGCAATGAGCACAGACAAAAAAAAAAAATCTGTGATAAAGAGCTATACAATCTCCAGCTATCACACAAATTATTTAGGACTTTAAATCAATATTTGAAATAATATCCTGAAATTCTGAATCATAAGGGAAAAAAAAAGAAAAACGTCAACTTTTAAAGATGGGGATAGATGGAAAAGTGTCTCTTGCTATGTTTCACTATCTCACTACTATTTGTAATGTTAGAAAATTAACAAGAGCATCTCTTCTTGCATCAGCTCTGTGGCTGTTTCTTTCACTACAGTGACTCTGGAAGTGACTAAGACCATAAGCACGTGAATGCCACACTACAGCACAACCAGTGCCTACATGCTGGGACCTGAAAGACTTTGGCACCAATCAGAAAATGAGATGGTGAGATTTGCATTTGCATGTCAGAGGCTGCTATCACGTCTCTGGGGGATGGTCACACATTTTTCCAAATCCCTACAAGACTACTCGGAACTCAAACCATGCAAATCTGGCATTCACTGGAGAGGAGACAGCTGCCCTGCAGAGACTGCAAGCCCAGGAGGATAGATACTTGCCATTGAAAGCCAGGCCTTATTTTTCACATCCCCTGCTACTCCAGCAGCAGGCCACCTGGCACCAGCTGGCCAGGCACTCTCAAGCAGCACAGAAAGAATATAATTTCACCAAATTGCCTGCTGCCTCCAGTTCCCTGCCTGACATGCACGTCCTTGTTACAGAGGTAGGGTAACATTCATAGGGTTCCTAAAAGCTTCCTATCACAGCCTAAAAGGAAAAAAAAAAAAGTGACAGAAAATCCTAGTGAGTGTCCTGTGGAGCAGATGCAAGCTGAAGGAACAGAAGAGATCATTATGACTTTTATTTCTTCATACTTACACTAGAGAACTCTAGTGGGCTACACAAAATTAATGAGGGCCTGTATTAAACATGTAGCCACTCCCTCTATATAATGAATACGTGGGCATTAAAAACCCCTGCTGCTCTTCTCAAAGCAGATGGGGTAATGCTCAGCAGCCCTGGCTTTGAATGCATCTGGTAGCCTACTGTCATCTTTCACAAAGCTCCTTCTCAGTCCCCAGGCAGGGGCTGCTGGTGTGGGACACAATGCAAGGCTCCACGTAACCACCGCAGAATGGAACTCTAACACGCTTCAAACCTTAGTGGCATAAATAGGCTTCCTCATGCTAGCTACCTTGCAACAGGAAAACACAAATGATACCTTGGACTGGATTTGCAGAATTGCTGAACAAGCTTGCTCAAAGAAATTAGGTGATGTGAGCCATATACCTGCAAATACACCAGAGATCAGCACAACAAACAGGACACGTGACCAGAAAAGCCTGGCTTTCATTGAAATGCTTGCTTCATCACTGGTGAAAAAATCTTCACTGCCACAACACCAGAGGACAGTTCTGAGAATGCATAACTTCACAACGAATATTTTACACTACTCTCTCCATGCTGGCATATAGCTTTTCTATATGTTAACTAGTTATTAAATAAATAATAGTAATTAAAAATTTAATTATTAAATAAATAGTTATTTAATAATAACTAATATTAAATAAAAATTATTCTTCTTATATCGTTGAAACCACAGCAATAGCCAGGGCCAAGAACTCTGCACCAGAGATGTTTATGAAGCCACGCACTTTTTTTAATGAATAACCCAGGGACTCTTCATTACACGAAGCGGTGACAATGGAGTAACGGTTGGAGCAAATGCAGATGTACAGCCCCATTCATATGCATATGTCTGGGTCCAGGCAATCCCAGGCTGGCTGGGGGGATCCTTTGTCCACGGGAAGAGAAGGGCTGTAGCAGTGCAGCGCAGTGACTCCTTTGGACATGCAATCAATGGTATTAAAGCACAGCCATAAGGCTTGGGCCAGGCGCCGGTGCAAGACCCAGATACGCTGGGTACATGTGCAACGGTGAGAAATATCTCCTAAAACGGTGAGAAATATCTCCTAAAACAGGGAGAAGGGCCTTCAGATGCACATGGCAGGGAGCAAGGGATCAGGCAGTTCTAACGCTCCAAGAGCCTCACGAGAAGCAAAGGTGTGTTGGTACGTGCATGTGGCACTGCAGAGGGACGGAAATGTGGCCACTGTGAGAAGAGAAGCACCAGCATCTCAAAATGGCAGTCTCAGCCCCGGCACGGCTTGACACGCAAAGCTGCAATGGCACAAGTTTGCACTTGAAATTAAATGCATCCAAAACCAGAAGCATTTGTCACCAGGCTCCCACCCCCACAAAAAGGCCTCTCAGACAAAAAAAGAAAGTGACCACTGTGAGAACACAGCAGGACCCACTGTGCAGGAAAGGCTGTCAAAGGTGCCCGTTCAACTAGCAAAATATTTAGAACAGAGCATTTTATTCCTCATCTGGCTTTGAGATAACACTACACTACAAGTGAGAGGAAATCAAAATGGTTTTTAACATTTAAGCCAACACAAAACTGTAATTTTAACTCGATTGCATTCCTTTAAAACAGCAATTCCGGCAAAGCGCTCTGTAACAAATTTGTTCAGACTAGGATCCAAATCCATACCACAAATGCTTCCCATGACCAAAACAGTGTTAATCAAACATGTACAGATCCTTAAAAGAAAACGTAATGGCTTTAGGGGAACAACAAAACTGAAAAACCCCCATTTTATAAATGTGTTGCCCTCAATTTGCATTTGCATGACACTTCTGGCTCCAAAATCTCCAAAATGCAATACAATCCATCATTCGCCTAGCCATTATCAACCCACAACATGTAATATGTGCTTTAATTTCATGCCACCCTGCATTGAAAAAAAAATCTTTGAAATATTAAATAATTGAAATATATTACTTGCCACTGAGGTCCAAATAAGATATTTGTATCAAATCCTGCCAGTTTATTGCTTTACCAGCTGCTTATGAACCAGGATAATGCTTTCAAAAAGGTTCTTTAAAGGCTTATATTATTCATCAGTTTTCTGAAACTATTAAGTTACACTCCCATTTCCCACCCCCATCACCAATTGTAGGTCTTTGTTAAACATTCTTTTAGCTTTTACCGCGGCAAAGAAAAAAAGCAGTGAATTGTGGGATGCCTCTTACTCTGGGGGAGAGGTTTTGAACAGAACAGCTGTCCAGAGGTCAGGCAAAAACGCATTCCCCTCTGACAATAAGGAGCTTTTTGTGGGGAAGGAATAGGAATTCAGAAAAAGAATTTATGGAATTGAGTAGATACAATAAGAGGTTAAAGAGAGAACTTCAATCAAGAGGAAAGGGGGGAAAATAAGGCACTGCAAAAGAGAAGGGAGACATAACCAGCCACACTGGCAGGGAGCAAAATGCTGAAACAGTTGTTCTGTAAGAAAGAAATAGACAGAGAGAGAGAGGCTTGCTGGGGAGGAGAACTGACGATAGCTGGCCCTGGGAATGCAGGCCTGCACCACGGTAGGGGCTCCCTTTCCCTCTCCCTTCTGCCGACTGAAACTCTCTCAGCAAAATGACAGCCCCACAAAAACAGACCATGGGAGTGGGCAGATGAGGCACTGTCCAGGAAGGTGGGAAATGAAGCCTTGACTGTTTTTGCAGTGAAAGAGCAGTGAACCCACCATTTGCTTCGAAAGGACTCAATTCAGAGGAAAACTGAGGCCACTGCGCAGTTTGTGTGGTTCAGATTTGAAGACATCTGCTGGGCACACTCTGGGTCTTATTGGCTCCATGACATCAAGACAAAGCTTTTGTCAAAACATATCACACCTCTTACATGCATCTTTCTTGCCTCAGAAAGAGGGGAAAAAAAGGGAAGGGTAGTTCTGAGACAGTGAACACCTGCATTTCCAAGCTATATGACAAGCAGGTCTCACACTTGCCAAAGGCGTTATTAACAAACACCACCAGAAAATCCTGTGTTGTAACGTTTTTGAGAGGGTATCCTTGTGTCAGGGTTATTTAATGCTTATCAGCATAAGGCACAGGACAGTGCTGAGGTCGAAGTTACTTCACTTGTTAACCCATTGTGTTGCCCAAGAGCCTGGCAGCTGCTTACATGACTTGGAGCAAGCACAGCATCCCGCTCAGAAGGACTGTGTGCCCCTACAGCTACAAGGCAACTACCATAAACACACACACACACACACACACACACACCCCTCCCCATTTTCAGAAATTTCTCCCATTGTCATGGATCCCATCACATACTCATACAAATACTTTATTCTCTATGTTGTAATAGAAATTACAAAATGTTAATGCAGATGCAATTTTTACAGGCACAAGCCTGTACCCTTGCATGACTTTACAATGTGATTAAAAATACAGTTTTAAGTTAGACTTCTTCATATTTCTGAGTCAAAACAGAAATGAAAGGAAGTGACAGGTATTGGAGTTCATGAACTTCCTTAAATCTGAGCTATGAGGTTGGCTAAGCACACAGTGCTCAAATGCCTGAATCTGGATTGTTTTTGTGATGGTGAAAGGCTACCCAGCACTCACTGCTTCAGAGGCTACTTTTTTCCCCACACTGCATTAATAGTAGAACTAAGAATGCAGCAGTCCAGAGAGAAAGAGGATGCTATCCTACAAGAGAAGAAAACCAGACAAACCAACAAAAAACCCACACTCAACCTGAGCCCTGATTCATTGAAGCATTTTCACACCACTGAATTCTGATGTTATTTAAGCATTTATTTTCTACACTTCGCTGAAACAAGGCTGGTACACAGTCCATCCAAAATGCTGAGCAGCAGAAATGAAGCTTGTTAGCCCATGCAGAACTGGAACTCCAAGACCTGATGCATTAAAAGTGCTGTGAAATGAACCCCTGGCTGGTCCTGACAACCACCCCAGTGCTGCTGGCACCTACAACGATGCTCTCCAATCCGCTGGAACAGTCACCGGCCTGCGCAGCACAGAATTATTTTCACTGCACCTGCAGCACACAGACAGGAGATAATTTACAATAATTTGTCAGGATTAACCTTTTGATAAGGCATAAATTTTTCCTAGGTTTAAAGCACTTTATAGAGGTGCAAAGGTTCATTTATATTAAGCAAATGCTGCATCAGCAGTTCGACAGTAGCAGAAACTGTGATGCTGAGACTGGTTTCAACTCTGTTGGCCTTAATCTCTATCGCAGTAAAACGAAGCTTGGCATTTCAGCGTGGCAAGATATGATTTATAACTAACCATCACTCTTCTTTAGATTTGGAAATGTCAAACAGGATAATTAACAGGAGATACTCGTGGGTTCACACATTCCAGATGTAGAGATTTATGCGGACTGTGCATCACCAAACACTGACAAGTTATTTGTAGCCACATGTTTTAAAACTGCCTTTGTAGTTTCCTCAGATTCAGCGCAGCCAAACAGAATGAGTCAGGTCTGAACAGTTCCTGCTCCTGACCTTATCCAACATAACAAATAAAACACAGTGTTGGTTCATTATCTTTTTAATATGCTGAATCCAGCTATTTATAAACATATAAATAAAAAATAAATTCTATGGCCTGCTGTTCACATGTGAGTTTCATTCTTTCTCAAACAACAGCCCCAAGGAGCCTACAGTGAATGTTACTCAGTTCTCAGCCATTCACACCACCTACGTTTATATTTACAGTGCTGTTCTTCACTCCACTGAAGTAGGCAGGTATTTTTAGCCATGCCATGATGCATGTTTAAAAATTGATTAAAATAAATACTCCTACAGCACTTCCATTTGAAGACTACACATCCCACACGCTCTTCTGCTGGACCAAACCACACAGAATAAGGTGCCAAAATATTTTCTTGCAAGAGAGACACTTCCAAACATTATACCAGCAGAAGCTACCCTCATACTTTGCCAAGAGCCCAAAGCAACAGCTAGAAACTATGAAATACAGTCATCCTCATGGGTAACACAGAGAGGGAAACTCTTCCCACACAGAAAGCACAGGCTCTGGGTACAGCTCTGCACTGCATTCTGAATCCATATTGAGCACAGGCCACACCCATATAACAGAGATGTAAGGAGCAGGATTGCTCAGTGGATTATCATGTGCTTCATAAAACCTAATCTGGTTTTCACTTTGTCATAAAGGAAAAAAATCTACCGAGGAACAGTTTGATACCTAAAAAGCAACTTGAAGTTTGTGGTTTGACTTGCTGTCAACAAATATTTTTATCATTACATCATTGAAACATTTTAACAGTATCTAGACTCACACATAAGAATATGACTAGTTACTAACAAAGTTAGGTTTACAAGCCTTCAAGCTTATTGCTATGTCCATTCAAAACAATATTATTTTCAGTATTTTCCCTTTTGAATTACTACCATTTTCTTCTTTGGAGAGTGCAGAATAGCTCAATACACACCAAACTGTGAGAATCACATTTGCAATTAGTACAGCATTAGAAATACAATTTCTAGACAGTGTACACATGCATCTATCATCCATGACAAATGCCAGACATTTTACATCTCATACTCCAACTCAGTAAAGTACTTTCTGTTTAGAACAAAATCTAGACCTCAGTATTGGCCTTAGCAGGACTGAATGTACCCACACATTTAAATATTTTGTTAAAAGTAGGTTCTTGACACTTAACTTCACAGACAGGTCTACCACCATGCACCAGGGCAACAGATTCCAAAATAAAGAGGTACAGGTTCTATTTTTGTTTGGAATCAGAAAAGGGGAGTGTGTGTGTGTGTGATTTTGTTTCACCTTTTGTGTTTTGAAGAGAGCAAAGCAGATGATGGGGAAAAAAAGACTATCTATAGGTTTTGCTGGAAGAAACCAGTTTTTAAATGCTCTGTTTAAAAAAAGATTCTAAATGTTTTATTATAAACTGCTGCCTTCTGCTTACTGTTTCTGCTCTTGAACTATGAAAAATTAAAGAGCCATTCAAAAGAAAACATATCATTACTTGAAAATCATAGATAAAATGCTGCTAAGCAAAAAGAAAGCTTTTGATTGACAAAGTGGAAGTGAAGGAAAAACACACCCACAGAAAGCATTCATGCCACAGATGAAAACTTGGATGCCAGAGAGAAAGAAATTAGTTTATAGCTTCAAATATTTGTACAGATCCTTTACTCCCACCCTATTATTAATGCCACTAAGTTCACAAGCTTCCACAAGAAATTTCAAAATATAGATACAATTTTCATCTCTGGACTCACTGAAACAGGTCTCTAACTTCAAGGGGCAGATGATAAAATGCAGCTGAAGACAATGGAAGAAATAGTGCTTATGTATGGCCTAATGTCTTTTTTTTTAATACTAATAAAAATATAAATAAAAAGGAAATACCCTTCACAGACTCTTACCTTCATCACATTATTTAAATGAAGGAACTTAAAAACAACAGTTTAAATCAACATTTGTGTCAATTAAAAAAAAAAGAGATCAAGCTTGCTTTTTATGTATGCTTAGTTATTTTCCTTAAGAGAAAGAAATCCTGTGCTGGTGATCTTCAAGACCTTTTCATTTGAAATTAACTATTATCCTTGCATTAGCTCCAGCACTTTGCCATAAATTCTATTTATATTTAATCAATGTGATTGACTCTGTTGGTGACCATGCACTGCAATGTTTAGAATTAGTACATCCTCACCTACTACACCCGCTGCTGTCTTACACCAGAAGATGGAAAACAGGCTCTCCTGTATTCTCTTCCAATTTGCTCTTAATTTTGAATGGAATAGCTACTCTACTGAACTAAATGGAAGGAAAATATTTCCTCTATATGAGCAGGCTGGCTTTGTCAAATGCTCACACCTCAGGCATAAATCCAGCAGCCTCCCACCACTCAGTGAGCTGATTTTTCTCTCCAAGTTCAACAGAAAATTTGAATTTATTTTTTAACTTACAGTAATTTCCTCAAGCCTAAATAAACTCATGCCTCACTCACCAGTCAGTTTTAAGCTCCATGTCATTTCAAGAAAATATTGACTGCTACATGCTTTTTCAAAATAAAAATACTTTCATCAACCTAAGTCTTTCAGAAAGAGGCCCTTGCAAATAATAAATTTGACTTTTCTCTCTAAATAAAAGTGTAAGTACTGATTTTACAGCATTTATTTCCTTGTTCATAGGATTAACTGTTGTGATTTTATTAGTGCATTGGGGTATTTAAAAGAAACAGGAAGAAATGAAGCCTACCCAACCATTATGTACAAAAATCACCCAAACCTCGGAACCAACAATTCCTTGTCCTGTTTCTCTGCTTAACATTTATTCCTACCCTTACACCAATTTAGCTTTTTTGCTTTTTAAATATGGAAATATTTTCCCAAAGTGGCAGCAATTGAAACAACACTGTCATTTCTCTGGTTTTGTACTGACAAACCAAAACTGGTCAAACACAAAGCTAATGTGAGTAACAAAAATACAGAGTAGCTGTATTTGCATGCTACCCAAGGTGAAGCCAGAAGAGATAAGCCACTCCACCCACATCTCCATGACAGCACAAGCACATTTAATATCTTGACTTCACTCATAGCACCGCAATCCTCCACTGAGACCACTTGCACTACAGACATTATACGAGCTGTAAGTGTCTTCATTTGTCTGCAGACACGGTAAAGCCAGGCTCTCTGTTACTCCATCACAGAACAAGCTCCAAAGGCCTGTGGCCAGCAGGCTGGAAGGGAACAAGGGAAGGCTTCATGTGCTCTCTGCAGGATTTGCATTTCAAGGTCTGCACAAATAAAAATCACCAGATCAACAAAACGAGAAGTACACTTGTTTTCTAGGTCCTACAGCTCATGTTTCAGCAAGGAAACAGATGATGAGGAACTGGGATCTGCTCTTCTCCAGTTCACACAGGCACAGGCAGTAGCCCATCTTTAATCTCCCCCAGCCGAGCCTCTCGCTAAGCTCGTCACGTGCCGTGGGACACAGTACAGCTGTCAAGGACAGCGCAGGCACCACACAAAAAGCTGACAACTCCTCCTGGCCCCACTCCCACCACAGAGCAGAGCAGAGCGTGGCACAGGCCAGCCTGGAGGGCAGCAGCAGCTTTAAGGAGTCCCGTGCTCCCCAGGGGGACAGCCCTCGAGTGCACCCCACAGCCTCCTGCAGCAGCCTGGCACCTCCTCTCCTTCACCAGCACCGATCTAAACCGGTTTAAAAGCAGGCAGGAGATCCTCCAGTTGTACCACAGCTCAAATCATCACACTGTGCTTCTAAAAATAAAAAAGGCTCCTCCTTTTATGGCAGAGCAGGAGGTGACAGCACTGTGGCGTGTGGAAAATATATGAAAGGACACATGTTTTTAAGAAAAGAATTAATTCCTCCTTTAAATGCTAAGCTAAAACATTTTGTCACCTTCTAGAAAGGAATTTTTTCCACTGCACAAGAACATACAATAAATTAAGACTATGGCATTTAGAAGCTGTTTCTCAATTTGAGCCAGGTAAGTTTGTTAGACAGCACTTGGAACTAGAAGTCTGACTTATCTTCTAAACAGCTCTAATGACCTCTATTTAAAATTACACTATTTTTAGCTCAAGTAAATTAATACATTTCTAAATTCTCCAGAAATACATTTTTTTGCCTGAGTTATATACCAGAGGATCTATTTTATCCTTCATACATAGCAAAGAAAGATCCCAATTTTAAGTGCCAGATCCAGCTGTAGAGATGTAAACTTAATTACACCATGTCACAATTTCTAATCTCAGACACATGTCAACATGTAAAGGTTCCACCTAGATACAGACTAATGCTGGAAACAGAGGACAGACTTCATTTCAATTTAAATGGGTTTGCTTGCAAAGTATATTGTTCTTCTTAGACAAGGGAAAGGAATGACAAGCAGAAATACCCTACTAGATTATTTAAGCATTAACTGTAAAGTTGAAAAATAAAGCACTGTGTGAATACAAAAAGACAGAGTTAGCGATGAAAGTATGATCACTTACTGGGATACTACACTGATGTGTGTGTTAAGCACACCAGTCACACAGTATGGTACTACTCACACAGTATGGTACTACTATCAAAAATAAACTTCTGATTAGGACTCCTTTAAAAGTGCGTAATTTTTTTGATTTTTTTAAATGCTCACACAGAGGTTCACTGGGTATTTTAACTGGATGGAGAAATTAATTATAATTCTCCCAATAATTTTTTTTTTTAAAAAAACACTCAACTATATCTGCATTTCTTCACTGAAGAGAAATTAGAAAAAAATACTATTCTTTCGACTGATCTGCTTCTTAGGAAGCACCACCTTTCAAAATGCAGTCCTGATACCTTTGGATTCAAAAAGACTGTTATCAACAGATTATCCTTTATTCAACATGAGAGGTATCATTCTTTAATATTCACTGAGCAAGAAAAGAGCTCTTAATAAATCTGATAGCTATGCAATATTCAACTCCCATTTGATACCACAGACAAGACATGATTCATCAGACATGCTTGGTTCTACCTGCATTTCAGCACGCTTAGCAGGTACTGTTTGAATAGGCAGGTCTCTGGATTATTCCCATTTTCTCCTTTCAGCATTGCTCCAGTGATCCAGCACACAGCTATCAAGCACTGACAACTTCTCAGAAGCCCTGTCCTTCCCAGGCTCACCCTGAACGGGAGAGGGGAGCTTGCAACAAAGCCATCCATCACTTTTCCCTAACAAGAATTTTGAAAGCAGCCACTTCTCTCAGGCAGGCCCCCCAACACAGCCTGGAGGATACCATTTTCACTTGGAGCCAAGCACTGTGGGAAAAGGGCCACATGTTTGGGACTTCCTCTTCTGTTTTGGAATCATCAGAGGGGGAAAAAAAAAAAAGAAAAAAGAGGTGGCACAATAAACATAGGTAAGCTATATTCTTCTAAAATCCATTATCTCAAAACAGACTCATTTTCCTAGCTACCAAACCCCAGCCTAACACGACCCAGAGAAATTTTGCTCCCCTTGATGAGTTCTGCCCATTTCTACCTGAGCCTACCGGCTACCGAAGAATGAAGAAAAACATTAGAAACTAAATACCTGTGCAAATGATTCCTGGAACTCATTTTCTTACACATTTATTTACAAATAAGCACAGTTTTGCAGCTCACACCAAGTAAACTGGGCTCATGGAATTTGCAAAGCAGGTGCACCAGGGGTTGACGTCTGCTGGGGAATTGCAAACTCATTCACTCAAAATAAAGGCTGCCCTACAGAGCACAAAGAGTTTGCTATTCAAAAATCTGCCTGACAGAAAGCAAATACCAGGCATGGTAATCTCAACACTGAAAAATATAACTAATTCACAGAAGTTTGTGCCAAAGTCAGTATAGTTCCCTGCATCACACTTCTCAAGGCAAGCACACACGACTCAGCCATCATCACTGACAGACAACTTCCAGCACTCATAACCAGATAACCAATGTTTGGTTTTGAAGCGCAATGTGCAATAAACAGATGCCTACATCTCCTACAGGAACTCACCATCACTGGTACTGCACAACAGAAATCCACCAGCACTGTCTTTTTCTTTCCTATCTTGTCACAGCTATTCCCCGAGGCCTCCGTGGGCAAAATAACTGGATCAAGTGATTGCTCTTTCTTTCCTGCTGTTTAGGGTTTGGCGACATGAGGCCTATTTTCCTAAACTGACACACACAATTAACAAGAGAGTCTTAAAAGATCCCCTGTGTTGCATCTTGGAAACCAGTTTACATCTATAGCCAAGCAAAGTATAATTTTCATAATGCAGTGGAAACACCCAAGAACAGGATTTCAGTTTTGCCTTACATTTCTCTTTACACATCTACAAGCCCTTGGTGACTGAAATCAGTTTCTAACAGTGTAGACAGAGTTTCTTCTGCCACTTCTTGAAGAGAGTGCCAGCAGGTGATGACCCATGCCCTGTTGATACTGTTCAATAATTTAACATGGCTAATACAAGATCAATCTGAATCCACATTCTTTTTAAAAGGTACTTTTAAATTTTTACATAGATGCACCAACCTATTTGACATAGCTACTGAAGTCTAAACATTATCTATTTAAATCCACAGTGCCTGAAACTCAGGTTCACTGAACTTAAAAGACAATTTGCACACATCATAATCAGCTGTACCATCTCCACAGGGGAAAAACACTTCTTGCAGCAGCAATTTAACTAACTCATGCCTGCTTTGCTCACAGGGCTATTTTTTCCTATAAAACAGAGATGAGTTCTTTGGCAAGGTTTGTGTTTTAGTTCTGGGTTATGCAAGAAGAATTAATGGCTTCTCTGGCCACACCATTCTTCTGAAAACAGTTCAGAAGAGCTCTGATCTTCCTGTTACCTTTTCGATCTTAAGTGACTTTCATACCACTTCTTCAAAAAGTTTAACATCTAAATCACAATTCAAATGTCTTTAGTCAAAATATTGCCTAGAATGGAGATAGTTTAATTGGTAATAAAGGATGGAGTACCCTGTCTGGCTATCTGCTGTATACCTCTCTGAAGCAGCTCTAGTGCTTGAAGCCCACATATAACCAAACCAAAAGTGCAATTTTTAGTTTTTTCTTTTAAACAGAGTAGAACACACAATCTGACTGGCTTTTAGCCTTTTTTTCTTTTTTTTCCAGGAATCAATAGAAAACACATTTGCAACTGTCAGATATCAACTGGGTCTGCATGCAATTTGCAAACCATACACTGAAAGCTGGCACAAAAAATACTTCCAGTATCTGTAATATGCATGGGAATGCTCCCTGTTCCTAATGCCTCTCCTCTCAGCTGCTACATCACAGTTCCCACTAATCTCTGAACTCTTCCCTGTCTGTCGAGTCTGTATCCAGGCATGGTGACAGCAGCCTCCATCTTAATATGCTGTAGCTATACATCTTGCTCAGCTAACAAAGAAATGAGGTATTTTCATTGACTTTGGCACAGTTTTAGGACAGCACCACTAATTCTTTCCAAATGCACTTGAAGCATCTAGTTGCTTTCCTTCTCTAGCCTCAGGATGTTTTATCTATATGAAAACTTTAGGTGGATTTCATCAGGAGAATTATTTCACATTCTTTTTCTGTGAAATTCTCAGGAGCCAAAAATGTATGGCTGTCAGAGAAATAACTTTTTTAAATAAAAATGTAGCTGAAAACATGCAAAAAAACACACACCAATTTCCTGCTACAACTACTTGTCAAAATAGTCATGACTCGACAATCAGAAGATTTGTTTAAAATCCTCTGTTTCACCAAGGTCTCTAAGTAGTAAACAATATTTGTTTTTATTTAGTTATAGTAGATACAAAAATAAGAAACAGTTTCTGTATTTTTAGACAACGATAAGGACAGACTACCTCTACTCTGCAGTTTCTTGTACCCGCTATCTGACTCCCAGAGGAATGAGCCCTTCCAGCTCCTCTTTGGTCTGCACTGTCAGCTGAGACAGCTCCAGAAGGGCTATGGCTTTTCAGCTTTATTCCGATGAGTGTTTCTTTAACCTCTGAAAAATGTTATCAGCATCTTCAGTGACTACAGCATTTAAGTCATAGGTGAAATTGAATAAAGAACAACAAAACACAAATGTGGAGCGAGAGGATGACACGGCACACGTAGTATTCCCTTTACATAGAAAGCCATGAGTCCTACCAGTAAGGAACAAAGTTTTGTGGCAACAACAGATTATTTTAATAGTTTAATTCTTTGTAGCAGTACAAAAGGAAACACCAAATAATATTAATTATCGTTATTATGGAATGCCTATGGAATATGAAAACAAACAGAAAAAAAAAGCTGTATCCCTACATAAAACTCATTTCTGCTTCTTCAAGATCCTTGCTGGCAGGGTAAGGCAAGCAGGAAGCAATTACCTTTACTATTATAACAGCAGAGGGGCATTGGAAGAACTGGCTCATAGCAGGTTCAAATCAAATAAAATTAGATTTCTTCACATGAAGACCATTGTGGAATTCAGCACGACTGGGTGCAGTGAATACTACCAGTCCTGACTGGTTCCAAAAGTGATGGGAATAAAAATCCTTAGATGATTAATAACTACAAAAACACTTTCACTCAGGCAAGCTCAAGACTCACAAGCCATAAATCACTGGAAACTGTGAAAGCACAAACTCTTCCTGTTCCCACACTCTTCCTGAAGTGCCCACAACAGCTCAGTGAGAATCTTGAGCATAACAGCCTTGAATCAAACCACTTATACGCGCTACAGTAAAGCCTCTGAGCTACCAATTACATAGCCGTTGTTTTTGTGCATACTCTTGCACTTGAATGTACCACAAAAAAGGAAGTTCTAATGCATTTGTTGTAACTTTTTCCATCCAAGAGACAAAACTTCGGCTAAGTATCATTATTCCTGCCCCTGACTTCTTCCCCCTCCTTACCAATACTGTAAAATCTTTTATAGGCAGGCAAAATATCATTTTCATGTTCACACCTTCCGATTAGGTGTAGATACAAATAACAAGGAAAAATTATAGTGAAGTAGACAAAGCAATGCTGAGCCAATGCAGATGTTCACTGAAACTCCCCCACCAAAGGACTGGGAAAGGTAGTAAGAAATTGATAGTTTGCTTCTCCTAGGTACTAAATTTGAGGATTTCATTTACAGCAAACCAGAGATCTTCAAGGATTCCAGTTCCAACAGTGATATAAGAAAAGGAAAGGAGTGGGGTGGGATCAAACAAACAAGCCCAACCAAACAAAAACACAAACACACCAACTAAGCAACAAAACCCAGAACAACATAACATAGTACACACAATATCCAAAAATCCTGATCATAGAGCACACAAGCTGAAACTTACCAAAGTACCCAAACTGAAACTAAAAATCCTGGTATAATGATTAAACAGCTTCCACATAAAAATGATAGACAGTCCTCCCTTGTGGATTACCTCTGACAGCAAAATTATCAGACGGGGGGGAAAAAAAAGCAAATTCCCACTACACAGGCAAAACAGAAAAATCTCAGAGAGGGATGTAAAACTCTCATCTCAGATACTCTACAGAGACAGACCCCCAAATTATATTCCCATTCCAACTGACACACTGGTGCAGAGGGAAGGAGGATCCTTCCTGGGATTTCAGTGCCCTGCATTTCAGAAGAAGCATCACTCCACCCAGAGAAAAAAAGGATCCAACTACAGAAGTAAGACAGGAAAGCCCTAGGCAATGCTGAAAGCAAAGCAAATGTTTTTACCCCTCCCACAATGCACCCAGGGAGAGGATGCCTGTTTCTCAGAGTCATGAAGAAACAGCTATGACCACTGGAATCCAGCCAGGGATAAGTGCCATCAATTGAGCATGTTTCAAATGAATCACAACTTTACCACAAGGATCATGATCCCATGGACTGATGTGTCCACTTTTAACCATTTCCTAACATGGCCTTCCTCTACTGTGGTAATACTTCACTCCTCCAGTGTGCAGCCTAAGTCCCACCACAGCGAGACTACAAGCCAAAGCTTCCCCCCCCCCCACCACACACTTTTTAAGATAAGTTTGGACTCAGAAATATTAAAATACATTGGGTTAGATTTGTTGCATCCAGACCTGGCCCAGATAACCTCAAGCAACTAATCAAGCAACCTGCAGTATCACAGCACTCATCAAGGGTATTGCCAGATGCTGAGAAGAGCTTATGATGGGGTTACCTGGGATTATCCCATCAGAGTTCTTAGGAAAATGAGATACACTGACCAACCCTCAATTGGATTAAAGTGCTGTGGAGGGGTCTGTTTTTCAAACTGTATTCCAAAACAAAACAACAACAACAACAAAAAAAACCCACCCAAAAAAACCCATACTTCCCAAAACAAAGAACAGAGCAAGAACGTCTGCTCCCCCTGCCCCTCTTCAACATAATCAGGCGCATGGTCTGAAAGATATTAAAAAATACTAAAATAGGTCCCACAGAAAAACTGTTCTATGTGGATGATACCCTGGTCCTACTCTCCAGCCCTCAAAGGTCAATATGCAAATTACAAGAATTCTTTGAAAACCTTGGGCACTCACCCAGATGTGTGAATTTACTGGAACAAATCCCAGGCATTAAGATTAATTGAGTGCTCATAAATCAGGACTTGCTTACTCACTGCAGTTTATAATGACAGTTACAGGCATTAAAACATCTAGGAATTCTAATCCCCAGAGATTACAGGCGAATAGTTAAACTTGGACCCAAACACCCACAAATCACTAATGACTTGGGAAGTAGAAAGTGCACACACACTCCCTAAACCTTTGGACAAAAACAAGAAAACTGCACCTACCACACTCCAGAGAACCCCAGGCCTAATATTCCACTATTCTTTTCAGGATGTCAGGTTTTTTGTTTAGCTTTTAAATGGGAAATGGGCACAGAATTACTTTAAGGGAGAGAGAAAGGCTTAGTAAAGCAGCAACACACTACTTCTGTAGTAAATTAAGCCACATAGCATAAGCTAAATGTGGACAAAATCCATCAAGCAAGAAAGGTATTTTCCTACCTTCTACACAGAGCTCTTCACAGGATTCTTTACCAAAAGAATCCAAATGCTACCTCATACACACAGAAAGTTAGGTAAGTGCCTGATGTCACATACTGAAATTATTCCGTATCTCACGGGAGATGCCCTGGTATGGTAAAATCCAGGTGTAAATGAGCAGAAACAGAGCCAGAGATAATATGATAACAGAAACCAGCTGGAAGGCAACATGCCTAAGACACACAGCTGAGAAACCAAAAACACAGAACCATGTGTTCTCCTCATATACAAAAATAACTTATCTCATCTGACTACAGTACTGACACCTCTCCAATACATTTACTACATGTATTCAATATAAACCAAAACAATCCCGTTTTTTCTCCTAAACAACAAAACAACTCAAAAATCTAGAGAATACTATGATTTCCTGAGCTAAGCAGCTACTTCATAATGAGAACTTCTCATAACCCTTCAGAAAAGCAGCACAAGTCTAATGAAGCAGGAATAGAAAACTGGCAAAATACTCAACAGCTAAAGCCAAATGAGCAATAATGAAAACTAAGAGAACTCCATACTCAGCCTCCAGTTGCCTTTCTACCAATAAAATCCTACCAATAAAATTATTTTTAGGGTGCTCAGAGATGCCAAAGACTTTTTAGTACATCTAAGCACTCCCCAATGATCAGAGGCAAGAGGCAAGAGCACATTAATTGCTACAAGTTTTTGGGATTACATGAAAATCAAAGTTAATGAGATCCTTGTAGCTTCACTTGTTCTTTAAGCAACTAACCAACACCATTGGATTTGCAGTTAGCAAAGAGCCACTCATTATATTAAAAGAATGGCTGTCAGAAGCAGCTTTAGGACATGAAATTTTGCTGCATTGGAAATTAAATTCTCATTTTCCCCTGCATTCTGCTCTCTTATCTCCATTCCCATCAAACAAAGCAAAAAATATGACAAAAGGTTTTATAGTACACTAGAAAATCTACGTGCAAATGGAAGAAACCTAGACAATTGAGAGAAATCCCCAGAAACGTAGGTGCAACTGAAACAATTTCCCAAAGCTCACTACCTAAAGAACCCTAGAGAAAATGTAAATAAAATATCAAAGGTAAACACACAAACTTCTTTTAAGGTTCCAAGCCCCACTCCCTACCCTGCAATGCAGGCACACACAAACATACACCTAGGTGTTCTCCCTTTTGCTCAGGTTTCCACTTTTTTTTGGTGGTTTGATATATGCCCTAAAATCAATACATGGGAAATAGCGTTTAATGTAATCCAAGTTTTTCTAAAAATACATCTTTTCCTAATTGTAATGTATAGAATTATTGTATGTATCCTATATATTGGCAATTAAATTTTGAGTAATAAACATAAAACAAAAGCAAACCTCCAAACTGCTTTGATGTAAGACGTTCAACCAGAGCAAGCCAATCACCTGGTGAAGTTTAAGAGTAAGCAAACAAAAGGCATTACAAAAAAAAAAGCTTTTTTCCTCTTATTTAACACAACTGTTTTTTCCACATGTTATGTGACATAATCTGTAATATATTATACAGTGTGAGAATTCAGGAACATAAGAATCAAAACTATTTCATTATAGGGGAACATCACTGATCCTCCCACTTTCAAGAAGATTCAAGTGTGACATTAAACTAGCCAACAGAAGTTGCACTAAATTGCTTCAAAACCAGCAAAGATTCCTTTCAGCCTTTCGAATTTCACATCTTGCTGACCTGGACCTGACAGACAGCAGTAACTTAGGGAAGTGCAGGTGTTTGTTCGCACATCTTGGGCCTACTTCATAGCCCCCAAAACACGTGATGCTTCCTATCATATCACGGAGATGCTGCTCTGACAGCAGGGTGGTGAATCTGAGACACAGAATTATCCAAAGTGGTAGTAATAACCACCTCAAGTGTAGTTTTTCCTACACCAATAGGATGACACACTTCCACACAGGCACACTCAAGCCGTACCCTGCCTCCACAAAAGTTGGCCAAATAAATAAAAAGATACCTTAATTTTCCTCAGGCCTGTTCCACTAACTAATATTTTAAAACAAGAAGTAGAAGATATCAAGGTTACTGTATTGCTGCTCCAGTTTTAATGTACCTTACTGCGTATTTCCAAAGATGCACACCATTAAAAAAAAAATCAACATATTAAATACAATCCATATTCACAGGAATTTGCATATGGATTTCTAGTAAAAGTTATTATTAATAAGCACAGTAAGATTACCAGCATGTGCATTACTACTCTGCATGCATTAAAGATGCATCTTTGTCTGCCTTTTTCTTCTGCTTATCTACCCTGTTTAGAATGTTAAACTTCTGTGCTATGTAAATGAAAATATTTAATTATGCAAAGCAAAGTGGAAAGGTTTACATTATTATAATTGAGTTAAATTCTTTCTGCTTTAAGCTCAAATACTGAGAACATAGCTGAGCATCTGTTAAGAATTTCAAAGTCTTAAACTGCTGCTTTATAAATTTTAAGAGCTACATGTGAACAATTTGAAGCCTTTTGATGTTAATAAAATTACTGTAATATATTCAGTTTTCATGGTTAAAATTAAAGGAAGTCTGAAAGCTTAATGCAAATCCAAGGTGAGAAGCAAATTCAGAAAGAAGTCGCTTGTTTGCTGCAATTTTTCAACTCTCATGGTAACCAGAATTTATAATTGCAAACAAATGAATGAACAAATGGCTAAGGAAGCTAAAATAGAACTGTCTCAGGAAAACATCACCTTAAGAGCAACCTGTTCATAGAAAGAGGTCTCCTTTAGCTAGAGAAAACCTAAAGTTCATAGTTGCATACACAAGAGTGATTAACTCATTAAAATGTCAGGGTGACATACTGAAGATTGTAGTCACTTCAAAGGGAAAATTGTCCCACGTCTTCACCTCACTATGCTGAGACACTCAGCAAATACACCAGTGTTATGAGCTGTAAGGCAGAATGTCAAAGAACAGCATATTTTTATTTACACAATTTCATTGAATCCTCACACTACAAATAATCACCAAATCTGCTGGGGTACAGAAATACAAGTAGTCCAAAGGAGCTCAAACGCACATAATTTGAAAGGAGGTAGAAGAACACCACTCCTGTTCTTCTGCCAGCTCCACCTGCTGCAAAGCGGCCACTTCTCAGATCTGAAACACCGAATTTAGCAGGACACCTGAAAATATTAAAGCAATAACCTAGTTTATTTTGATGTTCAGTCTGTGAGATGCTAGAACATGCTGGCTGTTTACTTTCACAAGTAGCAGTAGCCCTCTTATATCTGATCAACCTCACCGTGTTTACCTGGCTAAAAAGCTACAGGAATCTGCTGCACAGGGAAACAAACGGAGTTTGCAAGAAAACACATCTGGTTCACTAATATGGAGCTGCCCTCCAAAGTTTCAGGCATTCCCTGCCATATACTGGAGTGACTGGCCTTGCTCCTGTGCCATGTAAGTGCTTACGACCTTTAGCAATGGGAGAAGGTTTAAACTTTTTTACATTAATATTTCGGATGCAAAGCTCTTGACCATGCCTGCCCGTGCTGTTCCAGTCAAACTCCACCAACCTGCAAGATCCAACACCTTCTCTTCACCCAGGCTTCCTCAGGCAGAGGAAGCAACAGCATCCTCAAACGCTCAATTGCTCATTGCCATTCAGATGCTGATGGTTTAGGCAAACAGAGAAATGTGGGCAGCAGCTTTTGGCTAGAGGTTTGATCAACTAATTTGCTTTGCCCATCCCATATCCTGGAATACCTGTACCAGCTGAGAAGGATGATAGGACTCAGTGCAGGCTCACTGCTGTGCTGGCAGCACCACAACATCACCTCCTCCGAGAGGCTGGGGGATTATTTTGAAATAAAGGATTATGGAGTCTCACTAACCACTCCACAATCACGACTGAAATTTGCTTTCCACCACAGGCCCAGTTCTAATGCTTCTCTCAGGGCAGAAATGGATGAAACTACTTAGCTAATTACAAGCATGCATACTTAGCTATGTTGTTAATATCTAATTACTTGGGCCCTAAATATAAGTAGATTTGAGCTTTTTTACCACTGTTTATGTATGCTTTCTTTGGGTAACCCAACACTGGACAGTTGTGGGGTTTTTAAGGTTAAATTGCTATTACAGAGTCTGGGCCCCAACCCCAGCCTGAGCCAGCATTTCTGCTGGGTTTCTCACTTAGCACAGGCTACACTTTATTCTGACTGCATAATTTTAAGGCTCTACCTCACTTGCTTATCCCCCACACAGCCTCCCAAGGAAAAATCTCACACCACCGAAGGCATTAAAATGCATTAAGCTGGATAACTGCAAAATGTCATGAGCTCTTACTGACTCCATGGTTTAAGTGTGGGTTTTAATAGAGGTAATATTTCTTCATTGCTAGCCAGTGCAAGATTTGTTACCTACACAATGACTCAACTATGACATCTTTTATGAGTGATATGTTAAACTAATTAACATTAACCTAGCAGAAGAATCAAGCATAAATTAGAAACCATTTCAGTTAAAGATACAGAGAGCTTCTATACTGATAATTTTCCCCAAACAAAAGATGCTGGCCCTTGAAGTATGAGATTTCCTTTTAAAATCAACTGGTTCAGGATTATTATGCTGCTTTTTTTTAAATACAATTTTTACTTATTTCAACATAAAATAATAAGGCATAGGAAGCTGGCATAGCAATTTTAAATCGAAGAATCGGAGAGCCAAGACAGAACAAGAACCTTACAAAAACTGTAAGAGACATTAAATACTCTATTATGCTTAATGAATTGTTTGTTCCCCTCCAGCCAGTAATGCCCACAGATTTTGCCAGGCCTGCTATACAGCAAGTATGGCCCTACACCCAAATGTTTACACCCTACATCAACTGTTTATGGCAATATTCTTTAGAGTCCAGACCTCTCATATTTTAACACCTATTTTTACGATAGGTAGATTAAGCAAAAAATTCACCAAAAATACATATGTTGTCCAACAGATACACCAATATCCTTCCAGTGAGTGCACCCTGGTTCTCTTTAGAGACACACTAAGTGGCTGTAACTCCCTCAGAAGCTAACTACTATCAAGTATCTCTCTGGCAAGTGGTTATTATATTACATTCAACTCCCGCCTCTCCACAGAGATTCTCTGTTTGTTTTTCATAGAAGAAATTGATCTTACCTAAACAAAACTAAAGATACCCTGCCTGACTTACTATTTTTTGCTGTGATGGCAGTATATGATCCATAAGAAGTTTTTGCCAAGAAGTTAATCCAGGCACTGACCTGAAATAACCAGGTCTTCTTCCATATCTCTCTTCAGCCTGGGAGCATTCAGAAAAGAAATTAAGAATAAAGACACCCTGCTCCTCTTACACAAATCATGGACATAAACCACTGCACAGGGTAGAAAACCACACGGGAATATGTTAGATACAAAATGGCTCCTGGCACCTCCTGGGGTTCTGGCTCCTGCTCACACTAAGCAACCAGAAGCCTAAAATATACACTGCTTTAATCCAGCAACCATCACTCGGATACATCATTTCTGATACAGCAAAGCAACAAACCAGAGAGCTCCCCTCCACTTCGTTTTCAGGAACAATCTACCAGACTACTGCATGTGTGCAAATCCTTATTTTTAATAATGACATTTTTCAACATCTACAATATGCTCTCCTACAAACTCATCGGACAGCCCAACTATGCTTCACAGGACTGCACCAACACTACAAGAAAATGCCCAAGATGTATAACCCTGAGCAACAATCTCAACAAAAGAATGAATTCTTATTCTGCCTCTTTACTGTCTTATTCTCTCTGAACTGTCATATCTTAACTTACTGCCTTTTGCAACAGTGTTCAGGAGAAAAAAAACCCTATTTCAACTGCAACACGCAGTCCAAGGTCAAAGCGGCAGATTGATTTCTTTGCATTTGCAAATGCGAAGAAATCAATCTGGGAATGGTTCTGATCTTCCTTTGCAAACATCCTTTCACTTGTCTCAAACAGAGATCCACTAATACATCTACCCTGCATGAAGCCCACAAGTAACATTCCACACATAGTTTTGATAGCACTCAAAACAATTACTACTGAAGATGTTAAAAAAAAAATTAAAAATCACATCTAGCCATTTCAAGTATTACACTGTGCATAATTTAAAGCAATGAAGTCCACAAACACCAACATATATAGTGGGTACATACATATATATACTTATACATACATCAGAAATTAAGCGGTATTGATTATGAGTTGAAGAAACTAATTTTTTTAAGTGCTTGTCAAAGATACATTTCAGCTGTGCCTTGTTTCTCCTCAGGGGTGCCTTCTGGAGGGGTGAAGGGGAGAAGTGAGCAGTATGCCTGAGACTGAAAGTGTTTTACAGCTGATTACAGTGAATTCTCTCAGTGTTTGCCTGATCGCTACTGACATTTTTCCATTACGTGTTTCTTAACTCATCAGAATATGCACACAGGATGGAGGTATTTTAAGAAACAAACTGTTAAATTGGAATAGGACACATGCTTCATTTTGATTATCTAAACTCCAAAACAAAGAGGGAAGACAGCATTGAAGACAACCAATGAAAGGCAACAAGAAGCAAGGTCTGGGAAAGAACAAGACACCTCTCCAAACAGAGAGGGAAAAAAATCACTTGCCTCCTTCATGAAGCTGCCTCAGGCACACCTTTGGTTTTGCACTCCATGGTATCCATGTGCCTATATATGTCTGTATCTAAAATGTAAACACATAATGTATGTGTACATACACACACAGGTGCTCTGGTGTCTGACTTGCTTTTCCAAAAAATTCCAGTCATCAGTATCACCACTGAGGTCAACAGCAACTATTATCTGGCTCTATGAAAAACTGACCTTGATGACTGGATTTAGACAGAACAGCTTGAGTTGGTGGCTAAACAGGAAAAAATGTGCACTGGATAACCCAAATTGGCTGACGAAAATATTTCAGGTATTAATTTTGAGCTACTACACACAACAATGAATACAAGGAAGGTGTTAATTATAAGTTTTATTAAATAAGGCATTTAAAATAAACTAATATCGAAATAATCTTCCATCCAGATGCATTGTGTGGTCCAAGACCAGTCTCAATGGACATTAAGCAAATTATTCATTTGTTTCTTTGTGAAGAGGGAGCAACTTCTCTTATTGCTGCCTTTAAAAGTTCCTTTTCAGTCCTATTACTAGGTGAACTGCTGTCAGGAACATACACCAGGCTATAGACCCCTTCCTGCACTGCCCAAGCACTGGAATTCCTGCAGGGGCTGTGTATCAAACCCTGTCATGATCTCAGACACAGATTTTAACCGTGTGCAAAAGGAAAGCTGTAAAGCCACATAACACATAGATTTAAGGCTATAAAAATAATGTATACAAATCCTGAAGCTGAGAGGTGACTGCGCGATAAAGAACAAGCTTTTGGGTTTAGAATTACATTTCTTTCACTCATTCTTTTTCAAGTGCAATTTTGATAAATAAATAAAAAAATCCCCAGGCACTGAAAACACAAAGTTGTGAACCTGAACCACCCTTCTTTCCAGTGTCTGATTTTCAGTGAGGAGCCATGCCTATAGATGGTCCACATGTCCAGTCCAGGAGCTCAAATGAATAAAGCTACTGGCTACATGGCATCACAAAACTTTGAATACAGCAAAATTAAGCCCCAGAGATAGATGATGAAAGGTGTGCTATCTTATCCATGTGTTTAACAAAAAGGCAGAGCAGCTTTTGTAAGGGCAAGAGAGCGTCTCTTTCATCGCTTGAAGCCCAAAGCCTTGAAACAACAGCCTCTCCACAAAGCACAACTGAGTTCATGTTCACACACACCCCCAGGAGAGCCCAAGGAAGAGCCCCCTGAGTTACCACCAGCTCAGGTCAGCTCCAGCACCAGCAGAGCTGAAGCCACATCATACCCAAGCCCAGCAGAGAAGCAACAATTGTCAGATGAAGTACAGTAGCACAATTACACAAAGCAGCTTACAGGCCTAATTTAATACCCTGCATAGCACCACATCAGCCTGCACCAAAAGCATCAAGTTGTCTAAAAACACCTCAGCGTTTGCTGCGTAATCTGGGGTACCTTCTTAGGTACTCTGGAGCCATCACAAATTTCATTATTTTCAGAGGATATGCACAGACCAACACTGGTACTAACCAAAAACCCATTTTCAAATTCTGAGAGAGAACTAAACGAGCAGCCGCACAAAGTCTCACCTCTGAGATAATCTGAAACCAACACGTGCAACTCCTGAATCACTTACCTATATTAATCTTTGCCTTGAACACTGTTGCAAAGAGAAAGAGAAGACAGTAAGTTGTATTCTCAATTGAAGACTGCACTTATTTGGGGAGCAATTTAATGCAAAATGTGCCAAGTTAAAGTTAACTTTGTTTCCTTCCACAGCATTAAACAGCACTATTTTATCATACACCAAAAAGAAGCCAATACCACTGATGCCTGAGATATCTGTAACTTATGCCACAGCCATTTAAAGATTTCACTCCATTTTCCTATTAGAAATGCTCTGATGGCACAAGCGTCCTGACACATAAATTATGACAAACAGCTTCTCATCCATTCCCACAAAATCCCCCTCTCTTTTCTCTATCCCATCCATCACTAGCGACTAGCCCGTGTTTTCAAAATGTCTCACCACTTCCTTTCCTCACCAATCATCACTGGTTCACAACCAAGCCAGACTCCATCCTTATCAGCCCAGAATCCCCACTCCCACTGCCCACTTAATAATTTTTATGGCAATCACATGCCTCCTCGTTCCACGCCCACCCGCCTCTCATGCCGGCAAGAAATTCCATGAAAACATTCATGGTTCTACTTCAGTGCTCTCTCTTATCTCTGACAGGGAAGTAATGCTGGCATACAGAGCAAAACCACACTCATCGCCCCATGTGGGACTTAGGGCTTCAAAAACAATTTTAAAAAAAAAGACCAAAGCAACAAACCACACACAGAAAAATTTATACTGGAACCGCTAAGATGTATCAAAATGCAGTTTATTTCATAGAGTTGCAACATTGTTCTTAAATAGAAGGACTTTAGGTTACAAGGACTTTAGGTTATCGTTTTTCTATTTTTAGCAGTAGCAGACACATCAGGACTAGGTAGGAGCTTTTTCTCTTTTTTCTTCTTTATACAGAATCAAACACAATTTTTTCTCACTAATCTACAATATTCACGGATTTAAATACAGAATCCACACTTGTAATAGTCTCATAACCTTTCGGGGGAAGTACTGTCCCTGTCCTCGAAGGCCAGAATTAATTTTGTGTTAAAATATTCTAAGTCCCCCCAGTTTATCCATTTCCCCCTACCAAACCCAAACACATCTATGCATTTCAATCAAGGAAAGGTCAAGGTATCAAGCACAATATCACCCTACCTCAGGCTTCACAAATAGTTTGTGATAAATTTCATGTTATGACAATGCAAGTTTAAAAAAAAAAAAAAAGAATAAAAATAGAATCCATTAGTGAGTTGGAAAGCTTCTTGCTACATAAAATAAACCTAATCAAGAAACAGAAAACTGTTCCAGACACCATATGCCTCTGTCCTGACATAACTGAGAGCACTTTACAGAAAAAGCAGGTCACATGTTGGAAGCTTTGTTTCCATTGTAAGTTTTCATGCAGTTATTTCTCAATCATAACTGTAATATAAGGTGTGGGGGATAGTGGTTTGTGTAAACCCACACCCAGATTTCAAGTGGAAGTTCTCTCTTTCCAGCCTTGGTTGACTTTCTCATACATCTCATAAAAATTTGCTCTGACAAGAAAAGAAACAAACTGTACTCCAATGGTTATATTTCTTCTGTAAGAATACTGTGCCTCAAGTTGCATAATAAGGTGACAAACCAGTGAAAGCGGAAAAATTTAAAAAAAAAAACCCCATCATATTTGCAATTATGATTTCTACTATAGTAAGCTATATGATTCCACACATGAGATTCAACCAGCCTTGAGCAAAATAAGGAGGGGGAAAAAAAAACCAGACACAATTATCAATAGCATTTTCTATGCAACCAAAGATACAAAGACAACTCCATTCTAGTAACATGTCCTGACCTACAACTTCGATCTTGCTTTTTCAGTGAAGATCGTGAAATGACTATTTACCATGCCAGCCTCCTCACAGACGCCCAATACTCTTTGGACTGCTTGGGAACCCTTTCAGGGACTAACAATTCTATGTCCAAAAGCTTTGTCCCAAAATTTTACCCAAGAATCAAACTGTGCCTCTAAATCATGAGGAGGACACTGGTGAAGCCTCCAGAGAAGAAGTCTTCTTTGCCCTTCATTGCCAGGAGTGGGGCCTCCCATAGAAGGGGTGAAAGGCAGCAGGCCCTCAGGACAGCATCCCTATCTCCACTTTGTACCAGGAACCCCCCAAGTGGGGCGCACATGGCTCTACAGAAATTTGTACCTCACTTGGGAATTCTGGAGTTCATGCATCCAGAAAAACACTTCAACCAAAGGGAGGGAACAGTCAAAGAAATAAAGTCCTTATCACGTTTTCCTTTCTACCTTCCTAGATGTTAATGGATAGGAAGTCACTCCATGTACCATCTCCTCTTCCACCTAAAAATCTGGCAGTAACAAAACCTGCCCTGTTCTCCTCAGCCCATTCTTCACAGTGCACAGCTCCAACAACGCAACTCACCTGCCCACACACACACCACACTGTAAAATCTGCACTCCTTGCAGCCTGTTAAATCTCTTCCATACTCAGGCTGGGTTGGCCTGAAAGACCCTCATGTTTACTCTCACCTCAGTTACACAGAGCAAAACACTTTCTCAAACAACCAAGTACATTGGCGAGAAGACTTTTTTAACTGAGAGCACAGTTCAAAAGAGGAATCACTGTTCAAACTGTCTGGATTTGGTTTAATCTGTTTTAGGTGTAAATTATGCTACCAGATTACAATTCCAGGGTAGGCTTGTGCAGGGGAGTTCAGAACACCACGAACACCCCCCACTCCCCCCCAAAAAAAGCACACTGGCTTGGACACCTGCAAGGATTTCAATCACCTTCCAGGACTGTCACAAGCAAAGGAAGCAACTGCCAAATTGCAACCAAAGACAAATCACAGAAACAACCTCTTTCCAAACTTCAGGTTCCCATACCTAAAACCCTTCTCTCAAGCAGCAGCTCCTCACAACCAGGCCCTCTGAGAGCAGCAAGGCTCCTTCCCACCCCAAGTAAGGCAGGTGGTCCCCATCACCCCTCCCAAGGCCCAAGTGCTGCTCCTTCCCACAGTTCCCAGCCTCCACTCAACTCCTGCTGCATCTGGCCCCTTTGCTGGGACTGCTCCCGGGAGAAAGGTACAGGAACACTCCATCCAGGGCCCCCAGAAAGCATTTCCCCCATCTCTCTGCAAGCCCCAAAAGGGTCTCATCTCCTACCAGCACAGCACAGGTGCCAGCTGGGATCTTACATACTGAACACTTTCTATCTGGCCCTGCTTTTCCTCTCTCTGCAGATCTCATCTCCGAATAGGAGAATGATTCTTTGCATTTTATTGGAAATAGTTCAAAGAAACTTGAAGACAGATAAGTTGTAAATCTTAAGTTTGTCACCAAGTTATTAATGTTTGAAATGTTCCAAGTATAAACAAATGCAAATACATCTAATAATTTGCCTACTATATCCAGAATCTTATGGCAATGATAAAATTCAATCTACACAAACTCTCAGATTAAGCTAAGGAGTAGTTTCTATATCTTATTAATTATAAGTAAAAATTTCCATCAATTTTCAGTGTTGATGAATATTAATAGCTTTCATGCAGATAAATGAAGTGCATGCTCTATGTTCAATTTAGTTTTCCTAAAGAGTGGCAAGCGCCTGAGAAGAAACTCAACTAGAATAAAATCTTCCCAGAAACCAAAAAGTATTGCAGTTTTGATTTTCTTTAAATACAGGAACATAATAACTGGGCTTCTTTTCCCAGATGACACTAGATAGCAGCTCTAAATATTTTTATCCGCACAATCCATTTATTATTCTTTGGTTTCTCTTTCCACAAACAGCCCAAGACTTTCTATTTCTGAGACTTCAAATTAAAGACTTTCATATGGCTGGCTTCACTCATGCAAAGTTCAAAAGTAGTATAAATGCAGAACAAAATATTAAGACTGTAAATCTAAATGTACATTAATTGCATCCAGCACGCAACAAAAAGCTTACCCGCAATAATCAAGAAAATTAAGAGTAGGTCTTTATTAAAACACAGTCAGAACCAGGAAATTAGAACCGTCTTGCTTCTTGTATCTCTGTTTACAACGGGAAAGGATCACAAGTGATTATTCGTTCAGATTTCTGTTTTGCTCTAAAGTAGGCCAGCCAGCTCAGCACTTTTCTTAAGATTATGAGTACTTGTCTGCCCTACATATGCTTTAGGCTGAAACCAATCAGTTGAGCTGAAACATGCAGCAAAACTGACTATTTCCTTGTCATTCATTTTCAGTTATAATGAAGAAGTGCACAGAACAGGTATAAAAGGATGTGATTTTAAATACTTTTAAAATTTGCTTTGTCATTAGCACAGTTCACTAAAGGAGCTCACTGATTTCCTCACTATTGGATTAACATTTCATCTAGATTCAAGAATAATTTATTATTCATTAATAACTCTTTAACCACTTGTTTCTCTGCTAGTTTCCAGTTCACTTTTGTACACTGATTGCCTCATTCTGTAAGAAGAAAACTGAGCGCTGAACTGCATCCATTAGACTTTCACATTACTAGGACATTCAGGATGCAAACACTCTCTGCAAGAAGCCTTACATCAAGACTTTAAAAACACATGAAACAAAAGAATTCCTTGAATTTTTAACTGAAATACTTTTGTTTGCTCTTTCTCTCCCACACAAGCCATCCTTAAGATTTTTGTTACTATTTGGAGGAAGAGAGGTTAAATAATAGAAGGTTGCTATCTTGAGTTCAAAATAGTAACGTCTTCAAACAAACTGGGCTATTTGGAAGATCGGAACTGCAGAAAGTGCTATGCTCAAACTGTTCTTAACTTATTTTTTCTAGAAGTAGTCTCATTTTCTAGAGCTGCTAAGCTCTCCTAGACTCTATGAAGTCATTAGGTTGAAAATGTAAGTTAATTATGAAAAAAAGAAAACCTTTCACATTCGTGTTTTCGTTTTACATTTAAGATATAAACATTGTCTAACCATTAGTATGACATTTCTGTCAGATTAACACCACTCCAAACTATTGGCAGGTATGAGTCGCAAGGTGAAACAAAAAAAGATAAAAGGCTACAAAACAACTTTGTTTAAAACAAAGACACTTTGCTTAGTATTTTGATGTACGAGACACAGTATTTTTGCACCAGTGGAGAAGCATACCTTTCATCAGCTGCAGAAACTTGGTGTCAGATGGCGATATAATCCAAATGGGTCTCAGCAGCATGTTCCACAATATCCACAAGTTTCAGCATGGGGCTCTTCCACTTCCTCCAGGAGACCATTAACCATTAGTATGAATCCAAACCGTTAAGATGTTAATCAGCGGTATGGTCCAGTTTGAACCATGTTAAGCAGCCCTGAAGAATCCCAAGCTGTATTCCACCATTCGAAGAGTAATGCAATGTGGCACCCATCATGGACTGATGTTCTGGCAACCATCCCATTTTTCCAACAATCATGTTGTGACCTGTTCAAATACAAGGAAGAAGTGTTAGTTCAGCACAGTGACTCTGCCACACTGCTCGGGGACTAACATACAAATATAAAGTTACGTTCTTCTGAATAATTTCAAACACGGATTTGGACACATCCTAAGCTAGAAGCCTGGTGATGGCATTTTGCTTTAAAAACATCACAGGGCTGGAGTGTAACAGAAGAAGGTTTAAGAAAAAGGCTTTCATATATCTCTACAGATTGCACAGTCTTACATTCCAGAAAGCACTGAAATGACAGGAAAGAAAGGTAATGGAAAGGTAATATAAAGGCTCTTCAACTGCCCTAACAGGTATTTAAAAACTAATGAAAACAGTAAGTCAATTAAAAAAAACCCAAGTAGCAAAAAAAATCTTATCAACCCTTTTGAGGGAAACATATGTGATCTTCTCTGCCTCCTTAGCCTTGTCACAGTGCCTCCCCACAGCACCTCCACCAGCAGATGTGCTACTTCATTTGGGACCTGATGGCATTAGGCACAGGAAGAAGCCAAAGCAGCCAAACCCACGTCAGTCTACTCTGGTAGTCCCTCTGTGCAATTCCTCCAGAGGTACAAAAAGCAAATTTTACTTAGGTTGGGAAGGGGACTATGAGGAATGGAGAGAAAAGTCTGAGTACTCTGCACAGGAGGGAACAACGACGTGAAGAACAGCATCCGTCTGCCAAGATGGAGTAGAAGAAACGGAAAAGAACAAACTTCCACACTAAGGACAACGGAGAGGAACTAGAAGAAGCTGTTAGAGACTGGACGATGCGCATACACAGAGATCAAGACAAGAAAAAAGGAGAAAGTGAACATTGGTGAACAAGAATTATTGCTAGAAGCTCTCTCTGAGTAACTGGGTAACATGGATGTAGGGCAGTCCATAGAAGAATAAGTTTAGGAGAGAGCAAGAAGAAGCTTTATGTTTGCTTCACATCAGGTGAAACAAGGATATCTATGCATGGAGGAAAGGAAAGATCCTGGCAAAAGGAGTTTTTCATGAGAAATACAAGCAAGCATAAAGGTAGAAGAGTAGGTGGGAAGGGATCAGGAAGGAGGAGAATGAGTAACAATAGAAAGTGAAAAAGTAGAGACTTCAGAAACTCTGAAATGGGTAGATCTAAGGAGAGAGAGGGACGATTAGGAAATTGGGACAAGAAAACACAAGTAGAGGACTAGGACAAAAAAAGAAAAAAATGAATGGTTATTACATAGCACAGAAAAAGAGGATGGGGAAATAAGATACTAAATTGATCAAGATAATTAAGAAAAGTACAAAGAGCGCACAAGTAAGTTCTCTGGAGTTGCGATGCTTGCTCTAGAAAGCATGAACCAAAAGGAAAGAACAAAACCCAAGGCAACTGCTGCGTTTCCAAAGGGACGAAGGAGTCCTTGCACTGTGCAGGAGAAGCCCAGCCAAGGAAGGGCCAGCCTGCACTGACCCTTCCCACTCTCCCCTTCCCTATGATCAATCCATTCGGAAGAACAAAGTCCTCCCTCTGGTCCGTCTCTCTTCTCCTAAAATTGTCCCTCGGCACTTCTGCGCACCTTGGTTCCCTGGGATGGTCCCACAGGAGCAATGTGTTACCTTCTGTGGTGTTTTGGCCCCCGCGACCCAAGCTGGCACACGGCGGAGCCCCCACCTTGCCCCTGCTGCGCTCTGCCCTGCCCAGCCCACGGCCTTCACTAGCCCCCCCACTCCCTGGCCAGGGCCACCAGGACTCCCTACAAGTTTTCCCCGTCTTCAGCTTTTCTCTGTCCCAACTCTGAAAAACACAGCCCGATCCAGAAAGCCTTCCGAGTCCACTTCCCTCCCCCATACAAAAAAAAAAAAAAAAAAAAAAGTTAAACCTCTAAAAACACAAAGCAAGCACAAGAAGGAGGCAAGACCCTCCCGAGTAGTGCCCCCCAGCCCGCATTAGGGGAGTTCGGGCGGAATGACTGCCTTACCCTCCCCAAAAATACCTGCATGTGCTCCCAAAAGTACAAAGGAAAGGCTGGGCTGGCCCGCAGCCGCCTCCGCTGCGCTCCCAGACCCGGGCGCGGATGGCAGGGCGGAGGGGGGAGCGACGAGGCAGCCGGGAAAGAACAATAAACCCCAAGTCCAAACGTACCTTCTCCTTTCTCTAAACTGTGAAACCAGATTTCCTTAGAAGCCTGCGGCGGGGCTCTTTGCTTTTAAGCGGCGGGAGAGCTCGAAGAAAGTTGAGTAAATCTCTTTGGATAAAGTTGCCGAAGATGAGTTAACCCGGGAGAGGCGAGGGAGAGATGGAGAGTTCATCCGAGTTTCTCCTTTTGTTCAAGTTGCCCGAGCAGACAAAGAGCCGGCAGCGGCGGCAGGTCCCCCTCGCCCCTGCTCCCCCCGCGGTCCGGGCGCCGCCGGGGTCCCGTACTGCCCTCGCCCCCCGCCTCCTCCCACCACCGCAACTTTCCGTCTGCTCCATCCCTCCTCAGCCCCGACCCCGGCTCCGGCGCAAAACTTCCCTCGAACTGAACCTCCCAGAAAAGAAAACAATTTAATTCAAGGCGGGGGAGTGGGGGGTGGAAAGGGAGAGAACCATCTCTCAAATCATTATTTCCGGTAGATGCACCTCTTTGTTTGGATTCCCCCGACTGTCAGTGAGGACAAGCCTCTGGGGATCTGCTTTCGGACAGTTTGATCTGCCGGAATGAGACGGGTAAACGCAGGACATAAAGAAAAATAACTTTAAAGGAAAGAAAAGGGGGGAGGAGGGATAAATAGAAAACAATATAAAACTCCGGAGTTGCGAAACGAACCCTTTTTTCATGGACACGGGAAGTACATAAATAAACAACTGAAGGGGAATTTCGGAAAACTGTTGTTCTCCTCCCCCTCCCCTTCGCACTTTTCCAGAAAACGTAACAAAAAAAGCCCCCCGAAACCTCCTGGCCGCGGCTCCGTGCCGCCGCCGCCAGCTCCTGGCATCCCTACCTGTTGCGTAAAGCGCAAAGATGGGGCCGACCGCATCCGTCCCAAAGAAACCAAAAGGGAAGGAGGGGACCGCCCTCACCCCACGGCCCCTTCACCTGCCCTCCGGCCGCCCCCACGGGGACACCCGACACGGGCGTCGCCGGCAGCCCCGCCGCGTCCCCGGCGAACGCGCGGCTCCCCCGCGCCCTGCCCGGCCCCGGCTCCGCGGGCGGCCGTCGGGGCGCCCAGGTCCCCGCCGAAAGTTTGGCGGGGCGGGGCCGGGGTGCGCCGCGGCCTCGCACCGAGACAAAAGGAGCGCGGAGCAGCGCTGCAACTCACCTTGGAGGGAGAGAGTGAGGCTGAGGAGACACCTTCCGCCTCAGTCCTCCTCCTCCTCCTTCCCACTCCCGGCCCTGTGGCGACGGCGGGGCCGTGGGACAGGCTCATGCTGCGGACCGAGGCGCGACCACCCGGCTCAGCCCCGCCAAGGGTCCGCTCCCCGGCGCTAAACAAAAGCGGGGGGGAGCGGCCCTGCCGCCCCCGCCGCGGCCGCCCCCCGCTGTCCCTAACTTTTTGGTGCCCACCTAGCATCCCAGCGAGCCGGTCCCGCGCTCGGGAAGGACAGGGGGAAGCGCGGCGGCGCGCCCGGAGCGGGACCCCCACGTCGGGGCAGGCGCCCCGGGGCTGCCGGCAGGGCGGGAGCGCTGCCGGGAGGTGCCGCCGAGGGGGGGGGCCACGACACGGACCCGCTGCTCATTGTCTGTCCGGGGGTGTGCCCGTGGCAGGGCGGCGTGGAGGGTGCGTGGGCGTCCACAGCACGCGTGGGGGCCTTGTGAGTTTGTGCACAGTGGGCATGGGTGCCAGAGGCTCCAGCTCTCACGACCTTGCCTACCAGGCCTGAAAAATGTCCCCAGTGCTGTTTACTTTTTTTCTTTAGTCTTTTTGGTTGGTTGGTTTGTTTTTGTGTTGGTTTGGGTTTGGGTTTGGGTTTGGGTTTGGGGTTTTTTTACCTTAGAAGCAAGAGGAACCTTGCAGAAGTTACTAGGAAATGGTAGTTAATAGCAGCCCACACCCAACATGGTAGGGCTAGTTTTCAAAGTCAGATAACAGAGGATGCTCTTGAGATGTGGGGTTTTTTTAGAAGGAAGAAGAGAATGGAAAGGGCACACTATTTAGCCTTTGGTTAAGTTGTCCTGTTGACAACTTCTGCAGTCCCTGGTCACCTATGGCTCTTTGTATTTTCCTTCAGTTCATGTTCATTTCATTCTAACAACCCCAACTTGTCCTTCTGCCAGCTCCTTTCCACCTGCCCATCTTCCCTAGCTTTGAGGCTCATTCAAACCATTCCCTTCTAACCAATGCTGTCAGCCTCAAAATTTTGTTCTTCAAAACATCTTGCACCTCCCCACGCACGATCAACTTTTTTATTCTCGTGCCCCAGAGAAACTGCCCCCCAGCTCTTCCATTGCTGCCTGTGATTTATGTTGCTCTCGAGCATTGTCTTCCTATATTCTGCTGCAATGTATATTGCTGTTGGTTTACATTAGAAATTTCTGAGGTGAAATGATAATACTTATCATAGTGTAATGCCTGGCATGAGAAGTGCATCCCTGTAGTCATTCTTTACCATTCATCTTCTTTGGCCCTTCTGCATTGAGTGCTCTAGAGCAACTATCAAAACACTCTTAAAATTTCCTCCTAAATTATTTTCTACACGCTGTTACTCCCTCCCATCCATTTCTGACTTTTCACAGATTTTTATTCTCTCCATCTACACTATTTCCATGGTTGTTTTGTCTTTCCACCTCTGCACTTTCATTTCCTTAGTCCTTTGGTTTCATGGTGGAAGAGGAATGTTGACTGCACCTTTCCTTACTTCCATCCTTATTTTCTCTGGTTTTCACATGCACTCTCTTAGCAGGGCACACTGAAGTCCAGCAAACACGTACTCTTCTGCTAACATATATATAGTTTTTTGCTGTGTTTCTTTCCCAGATGATTACCAAATCCAGTGGAAGACTGCATTGTGGCACAACCGGCAAACATCTTTAAAAGGGCTACTCTTAGTGGCTTTCCCTGGAAAAACACAACTTGTAAAAGTAGCTCCTTGTGTCGTGGGATTTTGGCTTTGGCAGACATCAATGACGTTGCAAAAGGTATAACTTGCTGAGAATTTGTGAAGTTGTTGACTTGCCCCCTGGTCTGCCAGCTGAGTTGGAGTTTGTGGGGCAGGTAAACAGGATCACCCATGTGCACTTCTCTTTCTTCACTTGGAAGCTGGAGGCCAAAAGCTTCCAAAAAATATAATCATATACATTTTAATTTTCTGGTACTGGCAGTATTTAAGCAAGGTATGTGCCTACTTTATTACTTCATTATGAGTGATAAAGATTAACTAATCATTGGATCAGAGGTCACCAGTTGCCTAGAGTCCCATAATCATGGATCACATTCAACACACACAAAGAGAGAAGAGTCACCGTTGATAATATCTAGTGAAGAGCTAACTGAGAAATGAGAAAAATAGAAAAATTGTTTGAAAGGACAAGAATGCCAGAAACATTTCAGTAAAAGCTATTGTGTCTTATAGAAGAGATTATTTGATGGATAAGCGGCCATCTGCCATCGAGACAGTAAAATTTGGTTGAAATTCCCTTGTGGTTCATTGGCCAGGTAAAAGAGAAGCATTAAACAGTAAAAAGGAGTACATAAGAGGCAGTAATAAAAGGAGCAGTTTATGATAATTAACATGAAGTAGGAATTCTATAATGCAGAAAATTATTTGGAAAAGTCAAAAACATTATATAAAAATCCACATCTTGATGGGATGAAATTACAGCAAGTGGGTAATGAAGCATCTCCTAATGATGTTCATAGGCCTGTCAGTAAAAATAGTAATATTCGTAATTATGAGACAAAATGTACTAATAATGATACCTGTGTTCTGTAAGTGGAAAGACAAATGTTGCACACAGAAAATGACCTGCTGTTTTGGTCTTTGGGCAGCACCTATCTCCAACAAACGCTGAATCCTTAGCCCCACATGTCTTGCACCCTAACATCAGAAAGTACTTGGCACTTTATGTCACAGTGATTTTCAGTTTAATAAATCCTGGAATGTCATGGAAATTATGGGAATCTATTGCCAATGTTGTGCCAATATGAAAAAAGGGGCAAACAGAATGACACAGATTACAATACTCCATTTTGCCTGACATTCATCCCTTAAAAAATAGTGGAAAGATTGACATGAGATTAAACTCAAGGAGAACTAAGGATAAGTATAATGATTCTAAAGCAGTTTTCCTTCATCTTTAATTCCTTTTTTGCCTTTGTATTTAAATTTCACTGTGGATGTAGGATGGGTTGGAATACAGATCTAGTGACAGCTCCACATGCTGACTGATCTGGCTTGAAGAAAGTCACAACGGTGGAGAAATTTCCCATAGGGTGCCAATATTTTGACATTTCCAAATGGTAGTGACGTAGTCTCTTCTGGCTCCCAAATAATGGGAACAAGTGGACTATGCTACCTGTGTTTAGTTTTTAAATCCTTGATTCCCACACTGCACAATCACATTTTTCTTAATTCTTTCAGCTATCTGATCTCTTTCTGTTTCCAAATGACTTTTACTCTGCTTCCCAAGCCTCCTCAAGGAAAGGCTTCATCAAAATTAACTCTAGACACAATTTCAGGACTTTTAAGATCACAAAAGTTCATTAAATCATCACATAAAAGGTCAAACTTTTTTTTTGGCAAACTAGACAGAAAACGTAATCCAGTTTCTCCTGTGTTTATCCTGGTTGTCCATATTCCTCTGAAATCTGACTTCCAGAAAGGTGTTCCATTTTGCTAAAACATTGTGTGCTACACAGTCAACCACTTCTCTTAAGAGCAAAGCCAACTATAATCCGCATTTTTAAAAAACAAAAACAACAAAACAAAACCAACAAGGCCTGGACTTCGCTTTAAATCAAAATTTGTTTGGCTTTAGCTTCTAGTTATTTTTTAATTTATTTTGTGTCTCGTCACCACATTAAATTAGCGTACAGCTAATTTTATAAATGGGGGCCTGAAAGCAAGACTGGCTGCACAGGACAGGAAACCTTCCTGCAGAGATAATGTACTTACAGGATTGTTTTAATCTCTTTGAGGGATTACTTACATTAACTTGTTTAGGTTCCATTACATTTACCAAGAAAACATACAATTGCTTGAAGTTTGCCAGCCGAGTGGGTTTCTGGGGCTGTTACACTCACTGAACACTTGGTTGCCACACTTAGGGCAATGGCCACTTAGAAGCACGTGTCAGTGCCACAACAGTGATGTGAGGACTGGAACCCCCAAGCCCTGCGTTTCGTGTAGCTGCTGTAAGCACCTACCATGCAGATCAAAATGAAGAGCAGCGCAGCCTGCAGCAGGGAGCTAGCTGGGTGCTGATTATGTCTCTCTCCCATTACCACAGAGCGCCCCAGAAGAGGAGGGTTGGTTTCAGTTCTTTCTATTGTAATACATCAGTATTAAACTCACAGAACTCATACAAAAGTTAGAGTATATCAGCTACAGTAACTGTCTTTGCTTTCACTGTGAGAAAGAAATCTGCACAAAAAGTTCAGTGTTGCTTGACCCTGCTTCCCTGAGAAGTGAACTACCACTCATCCTCCGAGAGCATCTGGAAGTTCTGACTTGACTGTGAGCTTTTGGATGTTGACGTGTAGGAAGATGAGCAATACATCAGATGATCGGCAAAATGTGGTGTTTTAGGGGATAATTCAGAGGACCTGCTGAGTTTTGCTGTCCTAGCTAATTTCTTTGCTTGTCATTTTATTTTTCTGTATGCAGAGGCTGATTTCACCACTACTCTCTTTTGTAGAAGTGTGAATCAAATCAATAAGTCAATCCACTCCTGTAAATGTAAAGACCAAGAAAGACAAACCTGCAAATGAAAGAATTGCTTTGGCATGAATATATTCTTCTCTGTAGACACATACCCAGCAAATTCATAGAGTGTTTTTTTGGAGGGAGAAGGAAAAACTCAAAACAAAAACCCAACCCAAACTGTATTATTCCAAAAGGGTAGAAAACCATGAGCTTTCCAGCTCTTTTTAAAAATCACCTAAAGGTTGTTCATAACATCTGTACTCTTGAGCAAGAAAATGCCATTTGTAATTGATTTGCAACCAGCTGTATTTTCCTAGTGTTTTCTCCAAAGCCAGAATAAGGGTAGTAAAATCCTCTCTAGTCTTCTTTTCCATCAAGTCTCCATTTTGACCAAGCCAAGGAAAGTCTTAGCTTGTAGACCCCATAAACATAACTTTTTTTTTAGATATATACACCAGAGCCTCTTTGTCACCTCCATTTATATCTTATTTTGTAGGGATTTTGGTTGGGAGGGGGGGTTGGATTTTTTTGTACAAACCCCCCCTTTTTTTTGGCTAATCAATAATCAGACACAGACCTGACTTCATTCCAACTGTTTCTTTCACCTTTTCCTCCAGAGCCTATGGTTTTACTAACAGATCTTGTACAAGAGTCCCTAGAGAAATAGATAATACCCAAGAAAATTCAAAAAAAGGGTTTAGTTCAGCAATATGTTAATATATGATGATGGCTAATGCCATTTCTATTCCTCACAAATAAAAATTTTTATTGTGAAGAGTGAAATCCCTGTTGCAAGTTGAACAAATGAACAGGTCCATTTTATACTATTCTTAATAGGTAAGGTCAAAATCATCGCTTTTCCATATTCTTGTTCCCATTTACTCTATATATGCATACCACTTAAATAAATTATTTTCATCAAAATGAGACTAAGTTTGGGGAGTTCTGTTTCAGCCTTACTTTTTTCAACCTGAAGGTTTTAAAATACTAACTTGGACTTATTCTTTCCTGAAAATTTTTATTTGTTTGACACATATTAAGTTTAAATATAGCCACAAAATTAGATACTGCATAGAGATTATCTAATGTATATATACCTTCACCTTCAAAACTGTAAGAAAAATATGGCAATTTGTTTTGAATGTTTGAGCCTAATATTCTGAATATAGTGTTTGATAATATCCATTCTTCCCACCCCCAGACAATGTTCAAGTCATTTCTAGTTGCTTTTCAACTGATTTAATTAATTGTCCTCCTCTCTGGTTTATATTGAAAATGTCAGCCTTTCTAGCTCACCATTTTGTGATTTAAGAAATCACCCCACAATATTGACAAAAGGTGCTGGACTAGAATTGTTGTGAATATGAACTCTTTGATTCATAAAACTTATTGAGGAGTCACCTGAATATTTGAGAAGCAGGGAGACTATAATAGCCTTGTCCTGAATTCCCTCATATAGCGAATATACAGGACAATGCCAGGAAAAAGATTTTAATCCTATTTACAATCTTGGCCTTGTTTAGCAGGGCTTTGTGCACCTTGTTTTCATATGAAAAACCTGTTTGTAGCTTAATAATATATTTTTGTGCCTTCATAATATGGCCAGATAGATACACAGACAGAGGTTTTTGTGGCCAGCACAAAATCTAATTTGGGACTTCCCCATCTCCACAACCATAGCCAGTCCTACAAAAAAAATGCACTTCCGCTTCATGTGGGTTCGGTTACACCGTCTGCAGCCCTCAAAAAAAAAATAAAAAATAAAAGAGTCTGTGAGACAGCACACACTTCCCCTGCAGACACAAAGGGACAGGAGAAAGAACCAGCCCAGAGAGAGCAAAGCTGCTCCTCTTCTCCTGGCTCTGGACATACTCAGTGCCAGCAAGGACCAGGGCATAGGAAGCTTGTGCAACCAGAGGGGTCCGCTGCTTCTGGGGCAGCTGGAAAGCGCCAGATGAAGAAGGGAGCAAGTGAAGAGCTGAAGAAAGGGAAGAGGATGAAGGACAGACTCCACCATCCTGTCAGAGGCCATACAAGCAGGCAAAGCCTCCTCTGAGCATGAGACTGCCCAGGCCACCACGAGACTGCACTGCAGTTCCACCCACACCAGCACAACAAGGCTTGTTCACCCTGCATAATACCACGTTCTCCTGCCACAGATCCAGCAAACCAGCCCAGCCTCCCTGCTTTGATTTTGGCCTAAGTATTGACCTACTGTATCTTTAGGTCTTATGAGTTTGACCCTTTCCACACAGAAATAGGTATGCCAAAAATGTGGACATGCACCTGCCATTCTAAAGGACGATAGAATATAATTTGTTTTTGCAAGAAATACCAAGGTCACCCTAAGTACAGAAATACCATACAGCTCTGGTAAAACCAGCATAGTAAATATGGACATGAGATAAACTAACTGTCTGGTTTTCCATTTGCCTGTGACCTCTATTACTGTTCTTTGTTCCTTTGCCTGTAACCACTATAATTGCCTTTTTGGTCCTTTGGGTCAATATGATTATCAGTCTCAACACTGCCACTGCTTTCAAATTTTTCAAATAAAACCTCATGTGGAAAGTTACAACCCCATTCTCTTTGTGAGTTATTCAAAAATTTGTGCCTTTGACTAATACAGAATACTTTCAATAGTAGATCCATATTAGTAAAAGGGTAGCTATTCAGTCTTATTACTTAATTTCTCTTTGTCACTATTTACGTAAAATAATTTACCACCGTCCACCCCTCGCCTCTGTGATCCACATATTTAAGAACTATCATTAAAATCCACATTCATCACATAATCTACACTCACAGCAACAAAATCAAGCAAATGAAACATAACAAAAATTCCCCTCGCAAAGAGCAAAATAACATCACAAAACCGATTTACACAAAATCCACCCCTTGTCCCTTCACCACAATTACAACAAAAACTCCTCATGACCATTTCAGTCTCTAACATTTTTCAGTACTTGTTTTGCCTGCTACTTCTCCCAGTTACTATCCTTATCTCAAAATCTTCATGATCCTGGGTTTTGGCACCAGAAAGACTGTAGCAGGATGACCGTGGCTGGATGCCAGGCACCCACCAAAGCTGCTCTATCACTCCCCTCCACAACTGGACAGGGGAGAGAAAATACAGTTAAGGGTTCTTGGATTGAGATAAGGCCCAGGAGAGATCACTCACTAAACACCATCAAGGGCAAAGCATGCTTAAATTTGGGATATTAGTTGAATTTATTAGCTAACAAAATCAGAGCAGGACAATGAGAAGTAAAATACATCTTAAAAACACCTTCCCCCCACTGCTCCCTCCTTCCCAAGCTCTACCTCCTACTCCAGTGGTGCAAGGAGACATGGAATGGGGGTTATGATCAGTTCATCACACTCTGTTTCTCCTGCTGCTCAGGGAGAAGACTCCTTCCTCTGCTCCAACGCGGGATCCCTCCATTCTCCATTAACTTCTCCAGCATAAGTGCATCTCACAAGCAACAGTTCTCCGTGAACTGCTGCAACGTGGGTCACCCTTTCACGGGGTGCAGTCCTTTGGGCACAGCTCCAGGGTGGGACCCCCACAGGGTTAAAAGTCCTACCAGGACACCTGCTCCAGCGTGGGCTCCTCTCTCCGTGGGTCTGCAGGTACCTGCCGGGACCCTGCTCCAGCACAGGCCTCCCACAGGGTCACAACCTCCTTTCGGGCATCCATCTGCTCTGGCATGGGCCTCTTCCACGGGCTACAGATGGATCTCTGCATCCCCATGGACCTCCACGGGCTGCAGGGGCACAGCTGCTTCACCAAGGTCTGCACCAGGGATTGCAGAGGAATCCCAGCTCCAGCACCTGGAGCACCTCCTCCCCCTCCTTCTTCAGTGACTTTGTATCACTGTGGAGTTGTTTCTCTCACTCTGCTCTTCTCTGACCGCAATTACATCTGCACAATAACTTTTTTCTTCTAAAATATGTTATCACAGAGGTGTTACAACCATTTCTGTTTGGCCGAGCATTGGCCAGCAGTGGGTTTGTCTTGGAGCCAGCTGACATGGGCTCTGCTGGACATGGGGGAAGCTTCTGGCAGCTTCTCCCAGAAGACACCCCTTTAGCCCCTGCTCCTGTACTGAAACCTGGCCAAGCAAACCCAATGCTCGACCCTGCTAACATTTTTCAAAGCATATCCTTGTTTTAATAAGGACTAAAATACAAACTGTACACTGAAAACCAGCATCTGAAGGAGTCCCAGTCTTGATAAAGGTTACTTGGTATGAGTGCAATACGTGTAATAACAATGCCAGTCTGATAAAAGTTGAATTTATCTCTGTATTCCAAGATTAAGAAGATATATAGAGTCTCAGTGAGAGACTGCTTGTGCTCCCTCAAGAAAGCTGAGGTGTATATTCATCAGTGTTGGTAAAACAGGAGATTGTTTTGCTTAAACCTGTGATTTCTAAGTAGAGATTCAATCCAGCTGTCAGTGGAATGACTAAATAAAATGTCATTGACACCAATATTGATGATGTCTGCCCACGTGCAAACACAAGCACAATAAGAGGTCAGTGCTTTCTCCAGCCCCACTCGTGCAATCTCCCACACAAGTGAGTTCATGCATATGTGTCTGACTAATACATGAAAGCTGTAATTTTGGATGTCTCAGTCAAGTTCTATGGTGAGTTCCAAAGGGAACAGCTTGAAACATTAAAACCTATCCCCAGCCTCTTCTTCTCCCCCCGTATTTTTTCTGACCTGTTATTTTTGAGAAAATCTAACAAATTAAAAAATAATAAGGCTCAAATAAGCCTATTCTCTTCAAATTTGTGTTTCACACAATGCCAGAGGTGTCATGAAAGGAAAATGTCATTGGTAATATGCGACTGTTTGGAATCAGATTTGAGAGATGCATAATCTGTCAGTAACCTCTGCCTGGAAATTCAAATTACAAATTCTGTATTTATTACACATGAACACACTATGTTTCCAGATTCTGCCTCTACAGACAAGGGGTAACTTATGGGGTCCATAGGTCAATGGCTATTTTATATTGGACTCCAACTATATGTCAGTATTTTCAATAATACATTCACAGGGTCAGCGATCAATTTTTTTAAGGTTTTTTTTATTTTTACAAAGTGAAATAAAGTATGGAAAAGGATAAGGAGAGGGTGCGCCCTTGGTGATGACAGGAAAAGCCTGGAGAAAATCACCATATGCATAAAAAGAGGCAAATATTTACTAGATAAAATCCAGGCAGAGGGGAAATTACTACCTAAAGGCTGCAGCTGGTTGTCTCTACAGATTTAAAGGATCAGCTACCAAGACTGTAATTCTAAGAAAATCTCCTATTAATGGATAAAATTCAGCTGCACACTGTTTAGTACAGTGGGCAGTGAGAAATGAGGCATTCCTTAAGAAGAAGAAAAACTCTGGTTTCCATAATTGCAGGATACTGAATTTGCTTCACTGGTGTGATACATAACCACATCTTGGTGGCAAGTGGTGGCTCCCATCACCAGTTCATTTCATAGGTCACCAACTGGCCATCAGATTGTAATGACTTCTGGCTATTTCTAACTGGGATTTAAATCAGTGACCTGAAGTAAAGACACTCATCCTATTACGAGCCTCCTGAGCCATGTAAATTCCAGTGAAGCAGGTTTTTTTTTAATTCTTCTTAAGCTTACTTCACACTGATATAAATGCTCACAAAAGATCTGAGATGAAGAAGATTTGGGCCTTTAATATTGATAGGGAGCTTCATTCCTCTTTAGTGAAAAATCTAGAAACCTCTGGTTTGCATTATTCATTCATTAGGCCACCTGTGCATGCGATGTGTGTGTGAGAGCAGCTTCAGCAATTTATCAGCTCTAGTGATGGCTGAATATGCAGATTTTATATTCTAAGGCATCTATCGGAAACACCTGGATGCAGATATCAAAAACACTGAGAGTATTTCATGCAGACACAGTGTACTGAAAAGGTCAGTTTAAAAGCACTGGAATGACCTCTGGGAAATTTTCTTTGCTCTTAAATCATCTACCATTACATCAAATAACAGTCCATAAGGTCTGCACTTCCACTGCCGCAGACAATTAAAAACACAAAGTAAAAAAGCAGCGGAACCCAATTTCTCCCATCTTCATTGACAAACAGAAGCTGAAAGTTCCACTCCAGGAAAAAAAGTTTCTGCTAATTCAGAATATGAATTGCAGGGAAATGACAGGATTTGAAAAAAAAAAATAAAAAAGCTTTTTTAGACAGCTACACATGTAAAGTTTAGGTCGTTATATTTAATCACATAAAATGAACACATATGTGAAAAACTGAAATTCATGGAAATCATATTGATAACTAGCCACAACCAGAGGCTGCAGCGTCATTATCAACCTACTGATGCTGAGCTTCCAGCCACCATATCATCATTAGACTATGTTTTTTAATCTATTTTAGTTAGAAAATGCCTAGTTACATTGTTTCCCGCACGTCTTTCTGAAAATTACATAAATATTATATTTATATACCCAGTAAAAATCGAGTTATTATTCAAATAAAGAATTCCATGAAAAATAAAGATGCTGAAGTTAAAATCAGTGTGAAAAGAGATACTTTCCTTGTTCTATCATCAAGGAAAGAATGTTATAGTGTCATAACATTTTTAAATATTCAACATTTAAAAATATTCTTGATTTTGAACTATAAATAAACATGAATATCTGAAGAGGGAAATGTCCCTTGAACTGACCACAGACAACATGGCTTTCTAGAAACAGGAAACATTTTACACCATGAGACTAAACACCCAATTGGATAACAGATAGCAAATAAACTGTAGACAAATTAGATTCTTAGCCAGGCCTGTGCTGATATCTGTATATAAAACATCGTATACACACACACACTCCCCAAACAGAAATTATTTTGAAAGAAAATTAGCAGAACTTGCTAGGCAGAGAAGCATTTAGATGTAACTGCAGCCCAAACAACACAAACTTCTTAAAATATCTCCAAAATCAGAAACAGAACTATTGAGAGAGGACAAAAGAGTAGCATGAAGCGATGTATTCATTTGCCTTAGGCAATTCTGTTCCACAGGGAAAAGGTGCTGTTACCTTTTGGTGCCTAGAGGAGGGTACCTACCCTCTTGGGGGGGCATTATGAGCACAAAGCAGAGAAACGGGATTTATTGATAAACATCTGAAACCCATCGTGCTCACCCCTTCTGGCAGCCAGGACTGATTATTCAAGACTTTCAGCATTAGAGAGGGCTCACAGACAGCTTTCTTCACTGTCCTCCCCATCACACAGTGCCCATTGTGAAGCCTGTGCAGACCTTGCAGAAGAAAAACACCAGCTCGTTCAACCCAGTGCTCCCCAGTGAGCACCTCTGCTCTCTGCTCACACAGCCTACAGACACCTCGAGCCCACACGACTCCTTCACTCCTGGGAAAGGCAGGTGACCTTGCAGAAGGAGGGATAGAGATGGTTCACAGGGATGCTGTCCACAGCGTGTGAACACTGGCGCACTGATGCCACAGGATGTCCCCAGCCTGCAGGCTGGTCCTGGCACTGCCAGGTTAATTCTGTGCATGGGTGCACAGAGCTGATCAGCCAGCAGAAACTTGGTGTTATTGCAGGATAACATCCTGCAATATGTTATAACACTTCATTGTATTTGGTTTTTGAAAGGTAATGACAAGGATTCTTGGAGGCATGGGATTGTGACTTGCTCCTGTCTGGAAGCGGCACAACCACCTACCCCAGTGGCTTAAATTGTGCAGTAGGATCTATTAAAAAGAAAAAAAATAAAATCGATCTTTCCCTTTCTGAACACTCCTGCACTTCCTAGCTTAAGCTAGTTCACATCACTCTCTTCCCTGCTGAGTCACACAGCCCCAGCTGGAACTGTCACGTGGTTTATACCACATCCTGCAGGTCCTGCAGGAGGTTCTTCTTGTACTAAATTATTCTTCAGTTTTCCAATCATTGGTGAAGAGAATTGTCTCAGCTTTTACTGACAAAAGATACCTTTAAAGTCAGAGCATGTATGTATAAACAAGCCCTGTTGAACAAAGCAGACAAGTTCAGAAGTAGAAGAGAATTATTTTGGAAGGGGAATGCCTGACTAGAAAGTTACGTCTTGTCCCACTATGGGCATAATCCAAAGCAGATTTAAAGCACTGGTGCCTTTTCTGCTTGAGTTCAGTGCACGTTGCATCGAGTTTCATAAAATATCACTTCGGGTGTTCTCTTTAGAAGAGTATGAAATATTAAAACCAACCAGAAACACCAAGGCATATTTTCACAATTCTAGGTTGCATTGTGGACGATAAGATGAAGCTAGCTAATTAACATGTGAGCCAATCTTCATTTTCTCATCTCTGGTGCTGCAGTGTGATTTTTGGGTCTCATGGTGTTTCAGATGAAGTGCAGAATAGAACAAGTAGAGCACAAAAGGCCTTTAGCTGTGCAGGAAGGACATGGTAGAGCTGCAATGGGGATCACTTCTTGCTCCTCCTGAGCCTGCACAGCCTTTGTCAGGCAAAGCTGTTTGCCCCCAGGAGTGGAGGATTAGGATATTTATTCATAATTTATGCCATTTTGAAAAGCTACTTTCAACTCAAACCCAGCTTCAAGCCAGCATAAGATGACAGGGATGGAACACAAAACTTCATTGCCTTGTGAGGTTTCTCTGGTCTCTCTCCACTGTTGCCTTTGCTATCAAATCCAAAATATTCAGTTTGGGTGTGTTTGAGAAATTTGCACAGTTTCGCTTACTCAACAAGACTCCTATAGCAGAACTAAAAGTAGTCTCTTGTCCTTCTTTATTAAGGACAACATTATTTTGTTTACTTTTCATTATAATCTATTTAAATAGTTCAAACCCCTTTATTTCTGGAATGCAGTTTCTAGGACATACTTATATTCCACTGAACAATAAAAAGAAGTATTTGATCAGAGTAAGTAATTTCTGTGATAGCATCAGAGGTAACACATTACCCAATTCAACACTTATTACTATAAATAATATATTAATCCCTACTTTAATCTGAATGGCTACTTTACTAAAAAATCCATTGCACAAAGGATGAAATTAAATCTAATCTCTGATATGACATTCAGTAAAATGGACAAGGCCTAAAGCAACTTATATCCTCTTTCATCTCCCACGTTATTATATATGGCAGGAAACTTTAGAGAACTGTTTATCAGCTGTTAATCAAAACTCAACCTACAAGCACGGCACTCTCAGAATTTTAAACATTTCCTAACTTCTATTTGTGTACACATTAAAGGAATTTATATTCCACCTGTGCAGAAGATCTTGTGAGATTCTATCACTATAACTCATACCCATTGGGTATGTTAATTTGTTGCAGAGAAATATTTGGGAACAACTTTGAACTAAAGAAAGTGAGAGGAAAAGAAACACTGTTAGTGAGAGCTCCGAGGTGTTGCACATAAAGATACGCAGGGCTGGAGAGAAATCAAGATCTTGAGCAAAAAGGCAAGAAAATTTCCAAGAGTAGCTACTTGAGGATCAGAGGAAAGGGATGTTTTGAAGTTAAGAGGACTATATTTATTCCTCTACAAAGTATTAAAAAAAAAAAAAAGAAAAAAATCATCATCCTCAAATTTGATAGACTTAGTTATGGCTATGACACATAAAGACAATCTCATTAACATCATTTTCACCGCCATATAAAGTGTAATTTTGTCTTGTTTTCTTAGGTTGTTTTCTATGTGTCCGTTTTTACATTTGCTACGTGTTTGAGATTGGAGGTGCAGGCATTATGTGCTCTGCCTTCACAGAGACAATGCACTAAATACTTGGAACCACAATGACAGAAATGCTAACACAAGTGCATGAGATGAGTACCTTGTTCTGCAAGGGCTGAATTAATAGTCCATTAATTTCAATTAGCACAGCTGGCTGTTTTAAGTGCTTAGTGCCTTTAAACCTGAGAAACATTATGAGCATGGATGGCCAGATAAGACTCAGATTAGACAGGACTTAATTAGCACTTTGTTACTTTTTCTAGGTTTGACTGCCACATCAAAAATTTTAATAGGAAAAAGGTCAGACTTACTTAAGCAGAAATCAAGAGTTAGAGGTTAAGTCTTTTATTAAAAAAAAAAAAGTTTCTGGCAATTTTTTACCTTATTCATACCTAAAACTACCTTGGCCAAGCAGTTTAAGAGTATCAAGAGATTTTAGAAGGGTAATTTTAGGGAAAGCTTCAACCAACTATTATTTAAGTTTGTCCTTTTATAATTCAGAACATCCACTTTGTATACATCTTCCATGTCTTGGAATATACTTAGGGCACCTTTGCTGTGTTTAGTTTTATCACACATAAAAATGAGGGTGACACTGAGGGTCACACAGACCTTCCAAATAGTTTCATTGGAAGTTTCCTACAGCCAGAGTAGCTTCACTACCTGAAGGAACAGACAGTCCACACTCACAAGTAAGCTTTTGTCATCAGGATGAAAGGTTAAAAAAAGATTTTTTTTTTTACTATCTAGTTAATAAAATCAGTATGTTCAAGATACCACAGTTAGCAAAGGAAAAACTGTGTCTTCCTCATTATTCTATACACAAAAGAACATTAAAGACACTGTACATGCATTTAAATTTAAAAAAATTAAGTATCACAAAACTTGGCTGCATTTTTGCTGATTAATAAGTATAAATGCCTTGTTCGGTGTCAAAAATTAAATAACTCATACTTCCCAACACAACGAATCAAGAACCTTCTCCAATAACCAGGTCTTCCAGGAAAGCACAAGATACTCAAACTAAACAATAGGCATTAAAAGTAGAGTGGACCATTTTTTTCCTGTTCTGTCAGGCCAAGACACATTACAAGACACTGAAATTTGTCTCTAAAATATTGGAAGACTCAGTGACAGTTCAGCTCACCAGCCACGGACTATCCAGCGAATCTAACAGCCAGTTAGGACATACTCTGCAGAGGCACGCTGGCATTAAACTCCATGATGGTGAGGGGTTAGAAATTACCCACTTTTTATCAAAATCACTGTTACAAGCTGCCTCCAAGCAAGTTCTGAACCACAATTCTTTGTCCTTGTCCTGGAGGCTGAAGATGGCTGGTGACCTTACCTCTCCACTGGCACCAGCTTGGCTGGAAAAGTCACCATGGACCTTGTCCTTGGTGGTTCACTCCTCTCTCTCCTGGCACAGACCCCAGCTTCAACACAGCATCTCTGCACCCTTAAAGAGGTGTGTGAAGGTTTTAGAAATGCAGCCCTTCCTGGCTGGGTAACGCTGCAACTAATACCCTTCTAAAATAACTTATCGGAGCTACAAGTCTGAAGTCCACAGTAGATCTAGACCTTGTTTTTTAATGGGAACACATTCTAACAAAACTACTTTTTAGCTACCCAGCATATTCTAACTAACATCCCCCTTCCCTTCCAGATTTTATGTATTTTTAATGAAAGTCTAATTACCATCCAAATACAGTTTGAATGAATGCATGAGGAAAAATAAACATCATTTAGAAAGTCAGAAAATATTCATTAATAATTTTTCTAGCATGATAAAAGTGTATAAATTAAGAATCTGTGTAAATATATGTTAAACTACTTAAATATATGCAGACGTAATATGTACTTAAGCCTAATGGTTAGCAAAAGGAAATGCTGAATTACAACAGCCAATGAGAATCAGCCCTTATTTAGAAAAATACTTAGGAAGCACAAATGCAAAACAAGATGAAAATCAATTATTTAAATCAAGGTTTCCAACTTGACAATTTAAATCATGATTAAAATTGGCAATTTAAATGACTTTGATGTAAATCTATCCCCGTGATGTGAAACCAGCCCATTTTGTTTGTCATCATTTTTGTTCTCAGAGCCCCTGATGAAAAAATTATTTGTAAATGCACATATGTGGATATTTCCTTATGAGTGCACTTTGCTCTACAAGTTCATAATTCATTTATGACAAGAAGAGTATTAACTACACTTTAGCATACCAATGGCACAACTCTATTTACCAAGATATAATATTGAATAGGAATTTTATATTTTAAGTAATAATATTTCCCATTCCTGCAAAATATTCCCATATTTCATAACATTACAGGAAGATTTACAATTAACTGAGTTTCAGATCACCGACAGACCTGCCAGTAACAAGCAGAGCCACAAAAGCCTTAGATCTGTAATTTAGCATCCAACACCCTTCAGAGAAGGCTACAAAAAACATACGTAATCTGTAAGGCCATAGGACACCAGATCCTCTCTTGAGTGCCAGAGTCACTCAGAGTAGCACAAGCACAACTCTCAAATGCTTCCAAAACCCATTTCACCAGCTGGGGATGGCTATAGGCAAAAGGCTCTTCGGACTTGCCTTTTCAACTTGCTTTCCTGAAGAGGTGTCATACACTTGTCTTCATCCATTCATCCACCCATCCACTTGGCCATAACTTTTATAGAGGGAAGCGGAGTTCAAACGACACTACATTTCTACAGGTTTTGCACAGGGAGGTGCCTAGGAGAAAGGATGGAGGCCCAGCTTCAGCTTAAATGAGCTCATCAGGGCTGGGTGAGGGCTTCAGGTAGGGCTGGCCAGAGGAATGAAGCTAATGCGCTCCAGGCCCTGCCAGATAGGTTGTAGCAGGAGCTCTCCTAAGATATGGATCTGTAGAAACCAGGTTCCATTGGCTGACACAATGATTTGCTGATATCCTCGCCTCACAAGAAATTAAAACCTACCCTTTGTCTCTAACATTGCCTGTGGATACCCAGGTTGTATGCCCTGCCAGAATTAAACCAAGACACAATTTTCTATCTTCACTAGGCTTTTAAAGCCTTCCTCCTACCTCTTTCTCAACTGCTCCCTTAAAACACCAGTTTCATTTTAGTCACCAGCAATATTTCTCCTTTAATACCCAGGCTATGCTTTAACAGTACTGGTTTTTTTTCTAATCTTTTCTTGAAGTTCACATCCCCCTGGGTCCCTGCTACTGCAGTAGGTTTTTCTCCTCTTCTTCCCACGCATCCAGACCTTCTGATTCAATGACCATTTTTATGGCCCATGGGCTAGACCACGATAACCTGATTCATGCACTTGGCCATGAGCCCTTTTCCACAAGTAAGTTTACATCGAGGTCCTTTCCAGCACCACCACATGCTTATCAACTATCTCAGTGTTTGCAGAATTGAAGAGTTGGACACATTCAACTCGTGATCCCAACTTCTTAACTGTTTGCTGGTTATGTTTTGTATTTTCTCTTATCATGACAAACACTTTGGAAGAGGTCCCTGTTCACAGGTGCAAATTTATATGTGTTCTCTTCCAAATCCCTCATTAATACCTGTCTTCATCTGTGACACCTATAAAAAATGAAAGAGCAGCTAACCCAGGCTGCTTCTGTAGTGAGATCAGTGCTGCCAAACCAAATGGCAATATTAGTTTGTTTTCTCCTCATATCCATGGCTGCTTTTCTGTCCTGCATTTAAATTATAAGCAATCTAAAGTGGATCTTCTCTTTTTGTCCTGTACTAATAGTGCATCAAAGCCATGAGCTGCTGATCTAGGATTAAAGGCACCAACATAACAACAATAATAATGCCGTAGAAGAGGAGGAGACACTATGATTTCATTTCTATCTAAATCTGCAACAGTTTGTTAATGGAATTAGGAAGCTTCCTTTATATAATTATCACTAAGTACGTCAGTCAAAGTCTAGCTCATGGTGTGTATCTTTCACTGTGATAATACAGTGTTTTAGAACTACATGAAGTACACCATTTAGATAAGATGAGCTGGAATTTACAACTCTCCATTTGCAGCTCCAGAGCACTAATATGCATTTTCAATTCAAGATAGGAAAGCAAAGGACTCAGTTTGTAAGGCTTCATGCTCAAAGTGAGGAGAGCTCAATCAAAGAACATTTACACACTGTCTTTCCCCCAAAATTGATACAAGAGAACAAAACCAAGTATTTTTTAAATACTCAGGATTACTCCTTCTTATTTTTTAATAAGAATGTACAGATGTATTCTTATTCTGCTCCTTTACCCTGGTTCCTAGAAACCTTCTAAATTTATTAGTTAAAAAAAAAACCCACAACAAAAAGAAACAAACCACAAACAAACATTTAAACCAATCCAAAGGGAAGCAGCCTAATAAGATTTTCCGAATGACGTTGAGTCTTGGACAAAGTTTGCAGGAAGACTAGGAATTAGTCTGAAGATGCCTGTTTCCGACTGCCTGTTTTATCCACTGTACCTCTTGCTTCCCACAGCTGGAACTATGCAAGTTCTTTCATTTGAAAATAATTGTGTTGTTTTCTTATTTACAGAAAATATGCCCCCTCCTTGAATATTAAGCCTTAAAACTATAAAAAAATCGGAGCACATAAGTACTTACATGTAAACAGGAACTACCCCACATAATGATAATTTTTTTTGCCTTTCTTGGTGCCCTGAGTAAGTCTGAATCGATGGCACCACAGTCACATCAGGTGCCACATTTCTGAATGACAGCAGTCTCTAGCAAAAAGTCTGATGAATCTGAAGACATCTGAATTTGCTTTCATGGAAATAAAGCAATCCAGTTTCTGGTGTTCAACTCTAGAGAAATGCCCAGACCCGCCTTCAAACTGCCATTCCCTCTGCCAGTCACTGGGTCCCACCCTGTCCTGTCTAACTCACTGTCATCAGCACAGCAGTCACTTTACGTCTGACCAACGGACCCTCATTAGCAACCATCCCACTGTGGCAGGAATTATGGCTTCAGCAGTTCCAGGGGCCTGGAAATATGTGGATATTTTCTTCACTTCTGTGAGATGGGCAGACCATGATGTACATGCAGTAACAAACTTCGGGCAGGCTGCTACAGCAAAGGGTCACTCTGTCCTGTTTTCTCTGACACATCAAGAATGTGACTATATGGAAGATGTGGTCAGACTTGAACTGAGTGTAAAGGTTTCAGTGACCTGCGCCGAGATCACACAGTCAGATCTTGTCTAGTTTCATAGCAATTTCACTTCTTCAAAACAGTCAACCTGAGCAAGCACCTTTTAAATTATTCGGTTAGATACCAGCTGTTTTCATTTAGCTTTCAGAAACACAATCACAGTTTGTACCCAGATTGGTGCTATTTTTGAGCCAGTGTGCAGAGATACCCTCATCTGAGAGCCTTGGTCTAAGTTCAGGATGATAATGTAGCATGGGTACATCTTGCATACATCTTAAATTACATTATTTTCATTCTACTGGAAATGCAATGTGCCTTTTGCAAAGGAAGGACATAAATGCTTAAACATGAGAAAAACAGGGTCTGGGAAGAAGGTAAGATGTAATGTTCTGGGTCCACTATTATACTGTCCTGTGGTTCAAATCAAACTCACTTAAAAGGGAAGATGTAACAGGGGCCATTTGGTGTTTCAGGATGTTCTTTTGCCAAGTAGGAGAGTTAAGCTTTGTTTGCAAGAAACATGGAAGACCTATTACAGGGGGAGAAAGGATACTAGGAGTTAGTGTACTGGTAGGAAAAAAAAGGCATAGGAAGTGACTCAGACTAGTATAATCTGGTCAAAGATGCTGTATTAGCCACGTTTTGAGTTATGCCTATAGAGGGGATTTCATTCTGTTGGTGTTCTATAGGTTGGTTACTATAGGTTCAGTGAATGCTGCTCCTTGCCTTGCTTTGTTTATGTACAATGCACAAAACGGAGCAGTTACTGACCGGGAAATCACTAAGACCTGAATAAGTCATCTTTTGTGCCATGGCACACCCATCTTGGAGACAACCACATATATTTTCCTCATGTTGGTGACAAAAATCCTACATGATGTTTAGAGCTCATTTGAGGGCCCTGGAGAGGAGAGGTTGAAATGGCGGGAGGTGGAAAATAATTTTTGAACTCTGGCATATTAAGATGATCACAACATGTGTAGACCCAGGAGGTCTCATTGTAATACTTTGTTAATGTCTTCAAAGCTTTTCAGAGACCTTTATGGAGTTATTCTACATGAAAAAAATTAACCCTAATAGGTACATTCAATAACTGGATCCAACATGCAGAATAAAAGAGCCCTTGGGAGGAAGGTTAAGCTCTAATTTGCTTCTTTTTGCACTTTGTTGTGGAAGCAGATGTGGCAGAGAAGGGGACGGCCAGCATGAAGCCTGTGCACTCACGTGGATCCTCTGTAATGTATGGTGTAAGTGTGTATGTCCCAACAGCTAGCAGGGAGGCTGGGGAGGCCTCTGGCTCCATACTGTCCTTTCCACGCAGACAGGCCATTTCTGCTGGAAGCACAACACAGGAGCACGAAGCTTGCAAATATGTTCAGCATTGCTGACTCTCAGGGAACCCTACACTGATGTTGGAAAAGAAAGAAAACACAATACTGTCTATGTATGCAATCACATCACACACTGCTTCACAAGGATGGGAAGGAAATGAAATGATACACAGGGGAGGCAGATCTGATTACTGGAAATTATATATACACTCTTGAGGTGAACAGTCTTCATCTAATTTGCAGGTAAATTAATGATTAACAAAGAAGCATGATCTATTAAAAATAAATTTTAGCGACAGACATATGCAGCCTATTATGCTGATTTTTTCATTTAAATCTTCTAGTTCAATTCTTTTCTATATCTCTGTGCACTACGTGATGAGCTGATGGAGAAACAGCAGAGTTATAAAAATTAGTGTCTTAGCAAAGATGAAGAGACAAAATTGTCACAGTACAAGAACAAACCATATTATCTATACCGAAGTTAAAACAGAAAATAGAAACTTCGTTTTTTCACTCAGCACACAAATGAATTCCCTCAGCATTACCACAAGACGTTGCAGAGGCCACAAGCAGGAAGGGAATGTCATGGAGGACAGAATAATTAATTAGTGGAGTGGGATTCTCTGGTGACAATGACCATGTGTGGCTGTAGAAGTCTCTAAAATGCTGACTACCAAGGTGAAGGCACAGCAGGTAAGGAGCAATATTTCTTTGCCTTATGTGCTGAAGCATGGTTACACCTGCCAGGAGTAGGGCTGGGGCCTCTCAGAGCAGCTCTGGCAGAGGCTCTGGCAGTGGTGGCAGGGCAGTAGGAGGGAACGACAGCTACAGCAATCTCGAGTTGGAGATTTCACAATGCTGTGGAAATACACCTCTTCATAGGCATCCACCACTCTGGCCCACATCCAAGAGATGATCCAGTGTTAGGCAATCCTAGTCAGACACCAGTTGTGATTCCTAAAATCTGCTTTTCTTTTACATTGATCTTCATTAAAAAATCTTTTCAGTAAATTTGCTTTCTTTCACCTTTGCTAAAGGGCTACTACCTTTCTTTCCAAAGCAATTACACTCGAAATATAGTCTATTAAAAAAAAGGGGGGCGGGGGGCAGGGGGGAGTATCTTTGGTGATATATCCTTGTGTGGCTTTGTTCTGGGTACTTCCTGTAGTGAGAGACTTGTCTTATTGCAAGCAGCAAGGAACACAGAAATATTTGCCATTTATGTATATATGCGCATATGTAACTGTTGTGTAGCCTGACTTCCCGCCGCTATCTGGAAGCAACAACTTGTGTCACCAAAGAGTCCCCAGAGAAACAATCCGTTTGCCAGCAGTGGACTTTATTATAATGGAGAACAAAAACCACACAGGCAGGAAACCATAAAACCCCTCAAGTTAACTGTAGCCAACGGCCAAGGGGCCTGGAGTGGCAGCGGGCACCGGAGCCAGGCACAGGGAGGGATGCAGCTAGTCCCAGGCCTGTTGCTTGCCAGTGGCTGTAGCTGGATGTTGTCGCCCGTCCCATCGCCACCCCTGGCGGTTTTCTCCGCTGATTTTGACCAGTGCCCAGACCCAAGAGGAAGTTAATCACTAACCACACCGCCTGGACACAGCAAGGTGCCCCGGCCGGGCGGGTCTGGGCGCACCCCTGCTGTGGGCTGCCTATCCGCCCCCACCGCACCGCCGGGCGGGGATGCTCCGGGGGACACGCGGGGCCACCGGCAGAGACATCGGTTTTGCAAGTGACCCTGGACAGGAAAGGCGTTGTATGCAAAGGGGGTAACTGGGAAAGCTCCCAGGCAATGAGTGGCGTGGAGCTGCTGATGGGGGTTTTTTGCAAGGCAAATACAACCCAGGAATTCACGGGGATAAGGCAGAGCAAACATTAACCTCCTGAGCCGGTGGCTTTGCGAAACAGCCGCTACCACGGCTCTTCTCGTTTGCTGCTCCTTTTACATGGAAAAAGAGTTCGTGGCTCAAAGCCAGCTGTAAATTAACAGCTAAGTGAAACCATTATGTCAGTGGGATGCTTTAATCGGTTTACAAAACACTCCTCGAGGTACGATGCATATTCGTAGTCAGGAAGGGAATGCAGGCGGGTACCCGGGACGTCGAAACCCAGCGGGGTCACCGCCCTCGGCCCCGTCTGGTGGCCAGCGGGGAGGTGGGGACAAGGACCTTCCCGCGACCCCCCCGGACCCCCGCCCCGAGCATCCCCACGGCTGACGGCCGGGCTTTTGCAAACGCTTTGCCTTAGGAAGTCTTCCTTAAAGTGCCCCGGAGAAACTATTTTGGATGATGGGGTGGGCGGCGGGGCCCCACGGCCGCTCGTTCGTTTGCTCCGGCGGATCTCACCCGAAACGCCAGGGCAGAAAGGAAAAAAGAAGGGGAAACTCTTTAAAGGGAATATAAACTCAACCCGTGGTCCGCCAGGGCGAGCTGCCCCGGGAGGCGAGGCGCGGCGCCGGGAGATCGGGATCCCCTTGCCCTGGAGCCGCAGAGCCCGCAGCCCCCATCCGCACCGGCGCTTCCCGGCGGCCGCCGCCACTCCCCGGCCGTGCCCCGGCCGTGCCCCGGGTGGGCGGTCCGGCAGCGCGGCCGCCCCTCCCCCCCCTGGCCCCTCCCGGCGGGGCCGGCCGCTGCCGTCCGGAGAAACAAGGCACACCTGCCCCGAAGGGGCTGGGGGCGTAGCAATGATGACAAGCGCAGCCCAGTGTTAGGGTTCAGTTCCAGCTGATTTTATTTCCTTCCCGAAGAAAAAAAAAAAAAGAAAAAAAAAGAAAAAAACCAAAACAAAACAAAAAAGAGAGGTTATTTACAGAAGGTATATCAACAATCTGACAGGCAGTGAACTTGACATGGTTAGCTGGCATGATTTTTTTTCTTTTTCTTTTTCTCCTTCCCCCACGTTGTGTTGTGGGTGATCGTAGACCAAAAAAAAAAAAAAATCTACACAGCATATTGCACAGGATGGATGACCAAAAAAAGAACAAAAAAAAAAAAAGAACAAAAAAGTTAAACCCTTAACGGAACCACCTCATTAGGCAGACGTCCTAGTGCCTGTCATGTTATATTAACATACATAAACACACAATCTTCTTTTTTGCTTATTATAATACAGACTTAAATGTACAAAGATGTTTTCACTTTCTTCATCTTAAACACAACAGCTATAAACCTGAATACATATGCTATCATCATGCCATAAGAGACTAAAACAATTATATTTAGCGACAAATAGAAAGGATTAAATAGTCAAATACAAGAATGAAAAACGCAGTACATAGTGTCGCGAACTCAAACCGGCATTTCGATAGATCCAGTGGTTTAAACGGCACGTTTTTGCTTAGAAAAAAAGTGCAAAAGATGTGGTTTACAAGTTAAAGGTACAGGATCCCTTCTGTGTAAATGCACCAGTTGCTTCACTTCATCCGGGGGCAGGTGGCTCCCCAAAACGGTAGCATACAGTGTAAATCCCTTCCCCCGGCCCCCTCCGCGCAGAGGCGGGGGGCTGCAGAGCGGGCAGCGGCGGGGGCGGTGAGGGATGCTGTCACTTTAAGATGCCTGCAGATTGGAGTGTAAACATGGACAAAATAGGGGCTGATTCGTGGGTGTGTGAGAGTGTGAGTGAGCGTGAGCGCGCACACGCGTGTGAGATACTAACCAGCGGCCCTGTTGTTAAAATCAGGAAATCCAAACAGCGATTTACACCGATTTACACCCCCTTTATATATTTTTTACAAAAATACACTGAGAAAATAATCAAACGTTTTCATCTCTCTTCTCTTTTTGTTTTTAAAAGTGTCAAAAGTCTACATTTAAATATAAAAAATTAAAAGTTAAAACTCTAGCCCTTCAGTGAAGGAGACATAAAAATGGTGCGGGTAACAACGAGAACTACCAAAAAAGGACAAAGAAATACAAAGTCAAAAATGTTTGGCCAGTATAAATACGTCCACTTATAAAATGGCATCCGATTACATTTACAAGGAAAAAAAAAAACAATACGAGGATGGAGCATCGGTGAGAAAAAACAGTCTTTTCATTTACAGCTATAAGAAACAAACACATACATACTCTGAGAAAAAATTTGGTCCTGAATTTTCACTTTTTTAAAGTCCAGCACAGATTTGAGTTGCGTTTGAATCCTTTAAAGAGTTAAGAATGAAAAAAAGCTGGTGATATTTTTGTAGGAATCAAACATAGCGCCATCTATCTGCTTTTATATTATCCTAACACTAGTTTTGTTTTTTTTAAACTGTTCAACAGTCTTACAGAAATCTTGAAAAGATAGACAGTATAACATGCTATATTAAACCCCACCAGTGAAATAATCCAACACCATCACGATTCTGAGTAAGAAGAAAAAAACTACTTTTTTTTTGTATTTTCGGTTTGTGGTTTTTTTGTTGGTTTTTTTTTTTTTTTTTTTTTTGCAAAAGCCATCGCCCTCCGTTTCCCCGGTACCACATCATGACAGAAACTGTTCCCATTCGGTCTCTGTTTCAAAAGAAGTTTTCAGTGTTCTTGAGGTTTCAGCCTTATTTTTCTCTCTACATATTACATGAGGTGACTGAGAAAAGCGCTGCCGCCACCTCATCTGTACGTGCAAATCCATTTCAGTTTATTATTATTTCCCCCCACCGTATTTCCAAGATAGCTCTCAAGTGTAAGTCTGGCTCTTCTCCGCTTAACTAGGATCTCAGTCCAGCTCCATCCGCCTCCTTCTCCTCCTCCTCCTCCCAGCATTGTTGCCTCCTCTCACCGCAGAAGAAACCGGGACAAGATTTCTCCCCACAAATGTGAACCTTGCAAAGGGTTTGGGTGGATTTTCTCCTTTTTTTTTCTTTATCCAGGCAGTTCTGATCGCTCTTTCATAGGAAAGAGCGAATACTCAAGACATCCAGTGTGCGCTCAGCACAACGCATCTCTCCCCCTCCTCTTTATTCGTATAAAATGGGCAATAACAAAGAACCCAGAGGTGTGTGTGGTTTCCCCCTCCCTCCCCCTTTCTCTGTCTCTCTTTTCAGGAAATAAAAAAAAAGGGAAAAGGACAGCTTTTCGCTCCCGCCAGTCTCTCAAAAAGCACCGTCAGGCTCCTCTCTCGGAGGGGGTGTGTGCGGGTCCGTCTGCAGCCAGAGGAAGGGGGACTGCTGGCCTTTCCGCAAGGAGAGGGCGATCCCGCTGCTTCCCCGAGCACAAGAAGCAGTTTCTCAACAGCCCCTTCCCAGAAACAAACAAAACACCTCCTCCCCCCTAAAAAAAACCAAAACACAAACACCAAACAAAACAGAAAAAGACACAAAAGCGCCCGGCGGGGTGGGCGAGTCCTGCCGACAGCCACGCGCGCCGGTGCCTCCTCCAGCAGGGCCCGGCTCTCGCCTCAGTAAGTGAAGACCAGGTTGGAAATGCTGGACTCCAGCCAGTCCCCCGAGATCATCTCACTTACCTCCGGCGTGCAATAGTCCGGGAACTCAAAGTGCGAGCCCGAGCCGGGCTCGAAGTTAAAATCCAGGTCCCGGTCGAGCACCGAGGAGCTGAAGCTGCCCAGGGACATGCTCTCAAAGCCGGGGCTGGGGTTAAGGTCCAAGAGGTCGTCCTCAAACTCGTCGTCCGACGAAGAGGAGCCGGAGGAGGAAGAGGAGGAGGAGTGGGAGGACGCGGAGGAGGAATGCGCCGTCGAGGGGGCCGGGGAGGAGGCGCGCAAGCTGGTGTAGCTGCGGTGATCCGAGGGCGAGCCGGAGCCGGAGGGCGAGGGGCAAGCGACGCCGCCGCAGTCCCCGTCGGGCCGGCCCGCGCCGCCGCCCCCCTCCTCGTAGAGGCTCAAGGGGTCGCCGGCCTCCGCCGAGCTGCTCAGCGTGGGGCTGCCGGGCACGGCGCCGCCGGGGGAGGCGGAGGCGGCCGCCGCCTGCCCGCTCCCGAAGATGTAGACCCGCTTCAGCTTCTTCTCGGCCAGCGGCTTGCCGGGTCCCGAGGGCGCGCCGGCCGCCCCCCGGGGCTTGTAGAGCGCCTGGTGCTCGGGCGGCAGCAGCGCGGCCGACGGCTCCCCGGGGAAGGGGGCGGCCTTGCCCCCCGCCGCCTTGCCGTGGGGCTTGCCGCCCGCGCCCGCGCCGCCGCCGCCCGCGGGGGAGGGCTTGGAGCCGCCGCCGCCGCCCTTCTTCGGGGCGGGCTTGGCGGGGGCCGCGGGGCCGCCGGTGCCGCCGCCCGCGCTGCCCCCGCCGGCGCCGCCCCCGCCGCCCTTGTCCGCCTTGTCGCCGGGCTTGGCGGAGCTGTTGCCCGACTTCACCTTCTTCCTGGGCCGGTACTTGTAGTCAGGGTAGTCCGCCATGTGCTTGAGGCGCAGCCGCTCCGCCTCCCGGATGAAGGGGATCTTGTCGCTGTCCTTGAGCAGCTTCCAGCGCTTGCCCAGGCGCTTGGAGATCTCGGCGTTGTGCATGTCGGGGGACTGCTCCATAATCTTTCGCCGCTCGATCTGTGACCACACCATGAAGGCATTCATGGGCCGCTTTATGTGCCCGCTGGGCGTCTTGCACCAGCTCGGGTCATCCGCCTTGCCCCCCGTGGAGGCGGTGGAACCCGGCGTGGGGGAGGAGGCGATGCCCAGCTCGATGCCGGCCCCGGAGTCGGAGGTCTCGGCGGCCAGCAGCGCCTCCGTGTTCTCCGCCGTGTTGGTCTGCTGCACCATCGCGGCGGCGGCGGCGGGGGGCTCGCCGGGGCTCAACGCCGCTCCGGAGCTCAGCGCCGCTCCGGCGCGGGGCAGGGCGCGCAACTTCTCACAGCGGCACCGGGACGGCGCAGCCCCCCGCGGCCGCGCCCCCGCTCCCCGCACCACTTGTACTTCCACACCGGCGCCTCGTCCCCGGCGGCGCGGTCCTCTCCCCCTCGAGGCGGCGGTGGCGCCGGCAGCAGCAGCAGCAGCAGGAGCAGCGGGGCCGCCCGCGGTCAGACAAGAGTTTCTGCAAAAACAGCGCTGCGAGCCGCCAGTCCAAGTTTGCTATTTTTTTCTTGGGGTGTTTTGGGCTTTTTTGGTTTGGTTTTTTTTTTTTTGGAGGGGGGTTTCGGTCTGCTTTTTTTCCTCACCACATCGGGTTTCCCCCCTCCCCGAAGCAGCTGGTCCAGTTCACAAGTGCGTTCCGCCTGCCCGCAGCGTTTCAGGAGAGAGGCACTCCTGCCGCCGAAAGTCTCTCAGCGCTGGGCACGGCCAGCGTGCACGGCCGCGGGGGAGGGGGGAGGCGGCGCGCCCCCGAAGCCCCGAAAATCCCGGCTCCAGGACCCGTGGTGGCGGCGGGGTCGGCGGCCAGGAGTTTGTGCAGGTTGGATTTGGCAGTTGCGAGGTACTGAGCGAAAAGGAAACCCCTCGGGAAAAAAAAAAAAGAAATAAGAAGAAGGAAAAAATAATAATTGAAAAAATCGCCGTAAAAAAAGAAAAATTAAAAAGCGCTCGTGCATGAACGAGTGTGTACGTCCCCGGCAGGAAGAGCGGCGAGCCGGGCGCTCAGTCCCGTCCTCCTCCTCCTCTGCCGACGGCGGTGGTGCTGCTGCTGCTGCTGCTCCGCGCGCGCGGAGCCCCGCGGAGCCGCCGCCGCCCCCCCGCGCTCGCCCGCCCGCCCGCCGGGCGCTGCCCCGCGCCCCCCGCACGCCGCGCTCCGCCGGCCGCAGCTGAGAGCGGACCCCGCGCCCGCCCCGCGCCGCTTTATCCTTTCGCAGCCCGCCCCGCGGCCAATCGCGCGCTGTATCCAACGCCCTCCGCGTGCCAAGCCCCGCCCGCCTCCCCGGGATTGGCGGCCGGCGCGGAGCGGTAATAATGGCCGCGTGCAATGGGAAGCGCCCGCGCTGACCTCATTCCCGGCGGCGGGGCGAACTTTTTAAAAGGGGCAGGAGGGCAGCTCCGCGCGCCGCCCCGCGCCTCGCTGCGCACGTGCCCGCGACCCCCCTACCCCCCGCCCCCCGGCCACGCTCCTCCCTCCCCTCCTCCCTGCAGGGGAAAAAAGATTAGGAAATCAGCAAAAATCATAATACAAATAATTATTAAAAAAAAAAAAAAGGAAAAGGAACGGAGAGAGGGGAATCAAGCCGTCCCGCCCCCGCGCGCCGTGGCTGCGGGGCGGCGAGCGGGGACACCTGCCCGCACAAAGGGCCGGGAGGGTGTTCCTGCCGCCCCGGAGCCGCCGCACGCCCAGCGAGCAGCGCTGCCCGGGGGATGCCGGAGGGCGCCCCGTGCCCGTCCCCACGCCCACACGCGCAGTGTCACGGAGGGGTCGCCAGCCCTGGAGGAGCGCCCGCGAGGCGCTGTCGTCACGCCCCCTCCGGCACGGAGCTGGAGCGGAGCGGCGCAGGGCGTGGGACAGGCAGGCAGCGGGCACCTCCCGCCGAGCGCCGGGCCCCGCACCGGTCACGGCGCTGAGCAGCCGCTGCCACCCTTCCCAAATTCCGCGGCGCCGAGCGAGGAAGAGGTGCTGTCCTTAGCGCGCTTTTACCCTCCGACCCCTCTTCTGCGTTTCGCTGCCTGCCGCTCCCGCATGCCGCTGTCCCACCGCGACGCCCGATCCCAATCTCGGGGAGAGGCTGCGGCTGGGGGTCCCGGCCCGGCCCCGCCGGGTCCCCAGAGAGCGGGAGGGGCGGCGGGAGGAAGGAGTGGTGCGCAGCCGGCAGGCAGGTACCGGCCCTGGGGCGGAGGTGCTGCCGTGCCTCTCTCTGCCAGTCCGCCCCGCCGAGCAGGGCCCCCCCTCTCCGGGGCCCTTCCTAGGGAGCAAGGTGCTTTTCGGGGATTGCTGTTTGATGTCATGTGCCCCTCCCTCTGCCCTGCCATGAGCAATAGTGAAGAAAAGCAGGGCAGCGAGGTCAGGCACTGTGCCGCACCCCTTAAAGGCCTCATGGCATCAACCCCCCCTCCAATATTCAGGTAAAGGGGGCCGGGTAAGACCATAAAAACAATGGCAGTGTTACTTCCCAAAGATTCCTCACATCATTCATCAGGCCAGGGGCCAGAAAAGCTGTTAGGCAAAACAGCTGTGAAAATTTTTGTTCTACACAACACCAGTTAAAAACACCTTTTAAATCAGAAGCAAAATAATGGTTGGATACAGCTAAAATGTCTAAGATAGAGGTCTAAAAATAAAGTACACATTTTTGCGAGAAAATTTATGGTAGGATCCTTTAGCAGAGTTTCTAGCTGGCTTGAGAACAGGCTTTGAATATTAAGATCTCACACTGGACTCAAAATACACTGCTGTGAAGCGCTGAGAAAAATCCTGAATTCTCAGTACCTCCCTGGGTAGGCCACCTACATTACCGAGACTGTTTACAAAGATGCAATTTAATTATTGATTTGCTTGGAAAAATAATACATTGGTTCCTCATACAGCCTCTGGTCAAGACTGGATAAAATACTGCTTTCCTCTAGGTTGACGACATCCAGTGACATCAGTGGAGTTTCTCACCTTTACACTTCGTAAGTAGTAAATCACGCTGTGTTTTTACCCTACAGCCCCAAAGCTATGATCAAATCTGTTCTACCCTATACCACCAACATCTACAGAAATGGAGGCTTGCAGTGGGTTTGGTGTCAGGAATAAGCACTGGCTTTTGCTTACACTCTTGGTATTCATGTGCAGCAGCGTGAAAAACTGGGACTGGGAGCAGTCAGTAGCTTCTGGCTGCTCCACCTGTCAGCACGGTATCCAGCAGGATTTCAACCCCCAACTGTCGTATTTTACATATAAATATAAATTTGTTTAAACTACAAAGCAAGTAAAATATTCTCATGTTTCTAGACACAAATTAAAGCAAAACAAACAAACTCCAAACTGATAGGCAAACATAGAAAGAAAAAGCTTAAGAAGTTTTTCACTTGGTTAAGTTCTGCGAGGTCTTGACCACCATGAATACAATTCATCTCCAGGTGAGGAGTTAAGTGTCTTCCTGATCAAAGCAGCCACATCAATTTAATCTTGGTTCAATAAACATGGATGTGGCATAGAGAGAAGAGTATTTTTTCCTGAACAAAAACTTTGCAAAAGTGAAATTTAGAGCTGCTTAATAAAGCAAGTGTAAGAACACGATGTGAAACTCTATAAAAGCATTTTACTACAATTTCTTAGCTGTTTCCTCAAAGTTAATTACTTCCATCCCTAATCCTCCAGTGGCGGACTGAAAGTACCTTCCAGCTCCCCAAATTTTTAAGCCTAGGCTCAAAGCGCGAGCATTCAGCTTCCGTCTAAAAATGAAGTTTTAAGAGCATTGGCAAGACTTCTCCGCGTTTTACAACTTAAAAAGCCTTGAAACTCTATTCTGTTTCCTGTGAGCTCGACGAGGCCGGGGATGCGGCACGGGACGCGAGGTGGCAGCGCTGAGCCTCTTCTGCCAAACGTGGGAAAACGCGGAGCTAGCGAACCCGCGATTAGTATTTTCTTAATTATTTTTTCCCCCTGTGGTTTTACGGAGCAGCATAACGCTGCAAGTTTCTGACTGAAATTCAGTTTCAGTCTGAATTTCAGTCAGAAACTTGCAGTCTGATGGGTTTGCATCAAAGAGCGGCAGTGCCCATGCTGTCAGCTGTACGCCGCCGGAACAGGGTGCGAGTGATGCCAAACCCCGATGCGGGGTTTAAGGGCAGGGGCACTGAGAACACCCTTCTCACACACCGAAATCTGCAGTTCGCCTTGCGCATGGAGCAAGAGAGATTGTTCAGGAACAATGCTCTGGACAAATCTACTGCAGAACTGGGCGCCTCAAGCATTGATTCCATCATTCCCATCCCTGGAAGTGTTCGAGACGAGGTTGGATGGGGCCCTAAGCAACATGATCTAGTGGGTGGTACCCCTGCCCGTGGCAGGGAGGGTTGGAACTAGGTGATCTTTAAGGTTCCTTTCGACCCAAACCAATCTATGAATCTATGATTCTATGATTGATCGCAGATTTTATGTGTGAATCAGCACGCAGTCCCCACCGGTTAGAATGTCTAAAGGACACGCAGATTTGGCACCACTCTTTTTTCTCCTCCTCTTCTGTTTTCAGCTGAGGATTACCAGGGCACAGGCTCCTTTAACTGTGGCCCTTGCCGTTGATCTTTTCCACACCCCCAGCTCCGTAGGCTGTGGGAAGTGCTTTGCAGCCTACTCCGTCTGAGCTCTCGGGAGCCGACCTTCCCTCCCGTGAGCGTGTTCCTGCGTGCCCTCGCCGGCGCGGAGCGCTTCCCTGCCCTGGCGCTGCGCAGCCAGAAGCCCCCGCAGCTGCTGCGGCCGCCTCTTCCCCCCCCGCAGCCTCCCGCGCTCCGCAGCCGCCGGGGCCTGGCGAGCTCGGGTTCATGAACACGCGCGACAGTTCCGCGCTGTGACCCGAGCAGGCTCGCAGGGCTGCGCGGAGCCGCGCGGTGGGTGCTCCGCGGGGCTGTGTGCCCGCAGGGCGCGGCTCCCCGCGCCCCCCGCCGCCCCCCGAGGTCCCCGCGGGACTGAACCCGCGTGGGCCGTGTTCGCCTGCACGGGGGGAGCAGGGCTCTCACCCCGGCGCGTCCTGAGCAGTGACATCCGAGGGTCGCACAGCGACCTTGCAGGACGCGCTGCGGGGAATGAATGAAAGGCGATTCACAGACATCTTGCTTCCCGTGTCCCCGTGATAGGCACCCACAGGGCGGGGAAAGGCAGCATCTTACTTATCTTGAAAAAAAACCAGTATTATTTCTGAGTGTTTTCCTCTCTGCGACCAAAATTCACCTCTGTAATATGTGTTTTTCCTGACATTCTGTGCCTCATTTGAAATAGGTGTATTTGGGTTATTTTAGCCTTCTTGAACTGCAGATGACAAGGCTAGAGCAGAGGTATGCTGCCGAAGAACACATTCCCCACCACCTTTCTATTGCCTATTTTGATCCAAAGAAAATAAAGTAGATGAGATTCTTGCCATTAAGGGGGGGGGGGGGGGGGGGGAGAGCCATGGCTTTTAAAATAACGTGATGATAACAGATATTCATCAAAGATCAAAGAAAAGCGTGCTTAAGGATCAGAGGTGTAAACTGAGACATGAAAGTGGGCCCTCCTTCTTCGTCCTGTTTCCAAGAAGAAAACTCCATTGTACAATTGCATCACTCCTATTCACAGTGTACCTTTATTTAACGTGATTCATAAACGCTTTGAACTCTCTCCGATAGCTTTGTGGAGAAGAACTTTTATTACTGGGAAATGTTTTATGGAGGACATTATTTACTTAGGAGAGAAAACCTGTTGCCTAAAGTTGTATGGTATTGTTTCCTTCCAGACTGTATATTCACTTGCATTTTACTTGAATACAAGCCTGCACATAGACACCCAGTGCTCCTGTTATGAGAATGCCAACACATTTCTAGCTCGTTTAATACCCTAAGTAGGTAAGAATCCATTTACAGATACGTATTTATATTAATTCAGATATTTATCACTTATATGTAAATGTTTTGTTTGGGAGGGCAGGAACACCTCTCCAGTGATTTTAGTAAGAAAATATGATAATACTTTCTATCCTTTATCCACTTTGGTGACTTTTTAAGTTTAAGTGTGTTCTCTAAGAGTAACACAATTTCAAAAAGCTCTGTTAAAAATAATAATAAAAAAGAAACTTGGAAAACACATTGTTTGCATTTACTTAGAAGGAGAATTGCACCCCTTATTCAATCCTGTAAGATTTAGTAACCTTTTTTTGGTTTTTAGCAGCTTCATATAAGAAGAGCTTTTAGTTCATTTCTGAAGACGTTTTGGCAAGCCTTTTCTGCGAAGTGAAAAGCCACAAGGTTGAAGAGGAATTACCGGTCTGCTGCATATGTAGCAGCAGATTGCATATGCATGAGCTGCAGCTGCGTGAAGGCCACCCCGGGAAGGGGAGCCGAAGAGGAGAGCCAGCGGAGGGGAGCAGCGGCTGGCGGTGCCTGCAGCCGGCTCTCTGACAGTGCCGATCCTTCCTCCCTGCTGGAGGGTCAGGGAGGGAGGGCCCCACTTCTTTGGACCACTGCACTTTTTGAACGTGTTCCTCGCCTCTGCCTCGTACGCTCCCTCCCAGCCATCTGTTTTCTCCTTTCTGCTCGCTCTCACCTTCCCCTGCCTTCTCCTACAACCTTATCATCACCACCACCCGGGTAACGTTCAGCTCATCTTTTCCTGCCATCTCTATGAAAGAGCAAACAGCTGCAAGCAGGCAGTTCAGCAGAAGCCCACATAGTACCAAGAATGAAGTAATATTTGTGCCCACTTCCACAACATCATGATGTCACCCAGACTTTAGCATCATTGATAAGAGGGAGCTACAAAACCACTGTGCATTGAATTAAATGCGGGTTGTTTTCAAAGATCCTCAAGTGGGATGTTGTGCACTATTAAATTCGGTGTATGACTGTCTTCTTGTATAAAGAAAAATGTTGGTTGTACTTAGTCCTCCTGGAAAGGAGGCATAAGGTACTCCCTGTGCACATAGAAAAAAGGGTTTTTGTAAAATGTAGATCTTAGCATTTCTAACTCAGTTTTTGTGAGGTCATTTCTTGAGTGATATATTCAAAATAATTAAATTAAAGAGGAAAAAGAGAGAAAAATATCTTGCATACTATTTAGTTGTGAAAATGGTCCTTTCTTTCTTTTGCAAGCTCTGAGTTATTAACAAGTGCTTATCCACAGGATCCAACTCTAAGTAAGGAAAATTCCTCTGGCAACATGCAAGCAGTTGAGGTTATCCACGTACTCTGAGGTATTCTGGCAGAGGTAGACAAAGAGTAGTCTATCATTTACATCCTTAAAGAGTGTTTAGTACTTTTTATCATAAAATTGCCTTTGTACTCAAAAAACCAACCCCCTTCATTCAGTCCCATAGTCTACAGGCATTAACGGATTAATTCCTGTCAAACAATTTTTATTTAATTTTTCTGATTTGATGTTTCTGATGCACAGATCAAAAAAGCTACAGCAGGTTCTGGTGGGAAGAGGCAAAATACATTTAAATCTAAAATGAACAAGAGAAAAAAGTAATTTTTTTTTCCCTTTTGTGCTCTGGACAAATAGAAGTCTGGCTTTCGTCCTGATTTCCTTCCATATAATTGTTCTTAATGACGATGCTGGTGTGACAACTAGTAAGTAGATTGTTTTTTAATCTTTTTTGAATAGATTGCTCAAATGATACCGCTCTGTACTTGCCAGGATCTCTTCTATAATCTCTGTGACCTACCTTGCTTAGGCTTTGTGCAGAATCAGTTTACTAGTTTGATATTAAACAAGAATATTTATTTTAAAAATATTTTTTCAAAACCTTGTTTTCTCTAAGAATTGTACCTTTTTGCACAGAATGTCAGAAGAAGGTGGTGGAATTCTACAGTACTCTGTGTAATCCTGATCTAGCTGTCACACTCAAATAGTGTATTTGGAGTTATCTCAATGTGCAGGTGTGCCCAAGTGAGGCAGGATGTCTGAATTTGCATTGCTCTATAGAGTTTGTATTTAAGCTTAGATTAGTTGCTATGAGAAGTAAATTGTCCATATGTAACCTTGGAAAACTGGAATATTATACACTACAAGAATCAGGCATTTTCTATGTATTATTCCAAAAATTTAATCGTGAGCTCCTGTATTTCCACCAATAACACAAAGACTGGTGTCTTAACTAAATATCAGAAATTAAAAAAACAAAAAACCCTAAGCTGTTCAATTTTGCTTTATAAAATTACTACATTATTTAAATTGTATAAGAGTGTGCTAGTGTATAGAAATTTTGTGGGTTATAAATGTAGTAATTGAAAAACGTGACAAATGTTGCATTTCTGCTAATTAAAGCTCTTCCATAGAAAGATTACCTGCTAAGCCCTTTGTACGATTTTTTTGGAACTGCCTTTGAAATTGGAGGTGTAAATCTTGTTGATAAGTTAGAAAACATTGCTGTATTCAGGAAAGACTGTGCACATCCAAATAGTCTGTTCTTATTCTCATTTAATTCATTTTTTTTAAAAAAAATCGTAATTTTAATGTCTGGCTGATGGGCAGTTCAGGATGAGGGTGACTTACACAAGTTAGTAATCTGCTCAGAGCTATTGATAAGTTACATGATGCAGTGTCAAATAAGATGTTTTATAACGGCCTTACAAACCAGGCATCTCCCAGATAATACAGAAAGTCAGCATTTATGCCAGCATTGCTTAGACTTCATCGAACCTGCTTTCACCAGGACTTTGAGATCTACTCCTTCATGCACTCCTCCTGGTCTTTGTGGAGGCTCCGAGGTGGAAGGTAGCGGTGCTGGTGGGTGGTGCTGCAGCATCCCCACACACGCACCATTCCAACCCCAGGGATGGAATAACCAGCAGCTGCCCCCGCGTGCCCCAGGGCGGGGGCGTCGAGGCACTTGCTTTGTTTCACTGCAGAGCTTACGGTTTTCCTCAGGCTCTCACCCCTGTAACATAAAGCACCAGAGAAAGCCTCTGCTGGGCTGGCCCGGGTATTGTGTGGAAACAGTGTAGATGTTTCACAGGGTGAGGAAGTAACAGGATACAAGGATGCATCTTGTGTATCTTGTACCCGGTGTGTTAAGTAAGGCTCATTCCGGAGGTGCGTGACTGTCAAGGAATAGCGCTGAGGCACCACAGCATGCGGCTAAAACGAGCACATGCATATATGCACAGCCACTGTACTCAAGACTTCTGTGCGTGACCTTGTCAAGGGGGAGGAAAAAATCGCTGGCAGAAAAAAATAGTGAGACCACTGGGGAAAAAAACCCCAATATTTAGACTACAGAGCTAAAAAAGGCAGAAGTGTATCAAGTTCCTATAGAAATACACACTGAAGACACTTGCTTTTTAGGATAGATATACACTGCAGACTGTGGTGTGGAGTAAAAATACCTGAGCTAACTGTAAATGAGCCATCTCAGGCACCAGAAACAATAATAGCCTTTTAGGTTCTCACCCTTGTTTGATGCATTCCATCGGCAGTGATTCCAGGGTGGCTCCAGTTCTCTGAGGTATTTGCACAGCAGCTGGGAGTGGGCTGTGGTGCTGCCCAGCTCTTGTCCTGCTGCTCCTCTGTGCACAAGTCTGCTCCCCATTCCATCCTGAGGGGAGAGTTCCACCAAGCAAGCACCAGTAGGCTTTCGGCTCCTTTGCCTAGCATCACCAGCCCACAGCTTCTTGTGCATTGAACTTTGTTTCCCTGTTCTCAGCCTCCAGTACAACTTCTGCACTAATTTGTTATTAATCACATAAAGGGAATTCAAACAGCATTCACCCACAGCACAGCTCTCATTCCATCCAGCTTTGCAAAACTTTACTTATGGGTGGTTTATTGATTTCGTCTTCAGAATCACACAGAGCAAGGAAGCAGAAAAATCGGCCACCTACTGATGAAGATAAAAATCATACATCACTTAAACTTTCTCAAGAAATCTATTTTTGTTTTTCCATTTTCTTATCCTTGAAATATATTACCATCTTTACTGCTATAAATGGAAGAAGTTCTGCTGTTCTTACATAGATATATGCTGATGTATTTTGTAATCTTATATGCTTCATATCTATATTCAGTAACTGAGGTTTCAAAATGCTTGCTGCTGTACATCCTGGTGTTAAACAGGTTCGAAGCTGCTTCTCAGAAAAGCGCAACATGTAATGCCAAAATTACTGCAAACTAGGGGAGCAGAAGTGGTGTCTGACTCTCTTTGGATTGTTCACAGATTTCTAAGCAAATCCAGCTGTGAAAGGATATCTGACACTCGACTATCTCACAGCCATGGTAAGACTTCAACTCAGACATTTGATTTTATTTACTTTTTTTTTTCCCCCCTGCAATTGTTCTTCTTTTGGAACACAGGGCAACAGCGCTATATTAAGCAGACAGTGACAGGAGCAGTGGAATCTGTTGTTTAATGAGGGCTGTAATATTCATCCTGGCTGCTGTGATATGCCATTACTTAAATGAGAGACTTGTATAGCTGATACTGTCATTTGAAACAAAGAAAAATTATAGCACAGGTACATTTTCAGCAGTATGGTTGAGCAGTTTTTTAAGGTTTAGTTAACAGAATAGAGGATAATGTCTAGCTGGAGTAAAAAAAATTATTCAGCTGGAGTAAAAAAAGGTTCTGTGTTCAGAGCACTCCTTATTAATCATTAAGCGCTCCTTATTTATCATTCTGGCTCTTGATTCTTCAAATTGACTTGTGACTGCTAGGTCTGGTTGCACATTTGGCAAGTCTACTCAGGGCTGGTAATCCTTCAAGACACCTCTCAGGCAGCATCCTTCCATGATAAAGCAGGAAAACTTCCTGCTGGTTCGGGCTGTGGTGCCAAGCTGTCCTGCCCCCGGGAAGGGTGGCCAGGCACCCATGAGCTCATGGCACAGCCTCTGGAGAGGAGTGGGTGCTGGCTGGGTGTTTCCCAGCCCCGGGTGTTCTCCCTGGGCCCACTCAGGTTTGCTGCCCTCCCTGGGGAGACGCCAACCCCAGCACTGATGTGTGGAGGGGCACAGCAGCTCTGGAGGGGACGACAGCTGCTTTCTAGGGGGTGACAAAAGCTTTGCATGCCTTGGTCTCTGCAACAGCCCCATGCTGCTCTTCACAGCCACCCTCTTCTGCTCAGCATTTTGACACCCACTCATGAGTAGGCAAGGCAGCATCTGAACACCGCACATGCAATGATCCTCCTCTTCTTGTGTGGTTTTCCTAGCCAGAAAATAAGGGATAACCATCGTTGTCATCAACACCATCACCTGTTACTCAGGAGCTGTTCGTGGCTCTCTCAAGCTGCTGGTAAGTTGACCTACACTGTAGTTTTGTTCAAAACTGTAGGACGTCTTGCAAGGCCTTTGGAGTCCTGAAGGCAATTTCACTACAGAGTATTATTTCCTCTCTCCATTGGAAACAAACACATTTAGATGCCTTATTTTGTCCACGCTGGTGAGATACAGTCTCATTTGTTTGATGTGCTCCTTCTCTCTTTAAAAGCAGGAAAGCACCAGGGCAAACTTTGCACAAACTGTAGAAAAACAAATCCACTGCATACCAATTTTTCTTATTATTTCCTCTGTTGTTTACCAAAGGGAAAAAAACACCCCACCAACAACAGTTACTCTGCATTTATCACAGTGACTCGTAGAAAGCATGTGATTCTTATGGTAAGCAGCAATTTACAGATGGCCAGGTGCAAACAACATATCTAATCTTATCATGAATTTGTTTTATTCGCAGCTGCAACAGTTGGTGTCAGTTAATAGGTTACCAACCATGAAGTATATTTATTTCCTTTTATCCTGCTTTGGGGCCACAGAAGTGATTTGTAAACTGTCCTAAATGTTGAATTTACATTTAATTTTAGTGTGCGTGGCTTTTTTGTTATTTAGTTAGTGCTACTCAGGAAGAAAATGACAACATCTTTCAGGGAACTCATTTGGTCTTCATTTTATCCATTTCCTCTTCTAGGCATTTAGAAACTCTAAAGTAGTGTGCTCTCTGGGTTTCTAATTTACAGTAAAACACAGCGTTTTTTCAAGCATAATTTTTTCTTTTTTTAAGACTAATCTATCATCAATGAGGACTCATTTTTGCCTGTTTAGTTCCATCAAGTCATGTGATGGATTCACTATCAGCCTTTCCAAATAATCAAACACAATCTTTATAAGCTGGTCATAAAAGAAAAAAGTATTAAATTCTCTGGTCATAAAAGAAATTTAAATTTTAAATACTGGTCATAAAAGAAATAAGTATTAAATTCTCTTCTTAGCCTGATGTCTCACACTGTGGACACCAGGATGTACAGATATATATACAGTAGTGAACCAACCAAATAAACCATATAACCTACAGAGCTTTCCATATTCTGGTACAAAAATAAAGATGCTGTTTAAAATAAATGTCCTTACTAATGAGTCTTTTCCAGTTTTTGTAAGGTGTGACAGTATTGGTTGTGTTATTTTTGGGGTTTTGCCTTCACTTACATCAAGACCATTTTGTGTTAGGTAAAGAGTGATAAAATAAATAATTCCTAGGTAGTTGATATATTTTGCTTACATTTATCTTCAAATCTGCTTCCCAACAAAAGGAGTTTTAATAGTAAAGAGCACAACTACTAACACATTTCCATGTGTGTGAGTCAGGTGTTCTTGAAAGTAATGACGTTGCACATGTAAATAAGTTAAAAAAAATACAAAGAGAAAAGAACTTCAAATTTTGATCCTGATGATGGTTTTAAAACACACAACCAGCAGTGTCTTATCATTGGCATAGAGCTCTATATATATGCATAGTGTTTGGAAATAGTTAAATGTATTAATTTAATGGATCTGAAGAAATAATTACATGGAATAAGATTAGTCCCCTTCTCTGCATACATGGTTTTGAGTTGGATTGGAATTCCCTCTGACTTTTTATTCTGAATTATGTTTTCCCTTTTTAACACATTTTTATTGCTCTGATTCTTAGTCCTAGCACTGCTGCATAAAACACTAAAAATAATATCATTGCTAAAAAAGCCTATTGGCAGTTTCTCATAGACTGAGCATCTAAGATGAAGGTTTTAAAGCATTTTGTAATTTGATATAAATAATGGTTGAGTGCATGCCAAGATTTTGCACAAACCGACCTTTTCTCACCACTGGCCTGTCTTCAAAGACTCTGGTGTTTATCCTTCTCATTGCTCATCACATTATTGTAGATGGGAAGTTTTCTCCAGCTAAGGCTAAAATCTCTCCAGATGTATCTACATCAGTTACTCTGTCACTGGCATTGGAAACAGAATTGTCCAGATTGAATAATATATTGTAAAAATGCATGAATTTACAGTTAAGGAAATAGGGCCATAACATCAATTTTTAAGCTTCCAGCTTAAGGAGCTTTAGTTGTTGAAAGGTAAAGTTACTGCCTTACCTGATTTACTTGTCAAATCTGTACTTAACTTTCATAGACTGAGTGTTTGAGTAGTTGACCTCTTATGCTTGTTCAAACATGCTACTTCCAGTCTAAGGCAGAAGTTACTAACACGTGTACGCACATCTAACTGCTGTGATGCTACGGACATCACACCAAGTGAGTTCACTCCCTGCCCGCACTGTGGGGTGGGGATGGGGGTGCACATGGCCTCACATCACCAGTGTGGGGCTTGAACCTTCTCCTTTTGTGCTTTTCTCTAAGACTGAGACCTGCTCTTAACAGCAGCAAGGACTATAACATGCTTTCCTTATCTCTGGGCCATCCTTATCTCCTTATCTCCAGTGCCCATCGATGTGATTTCAGTGCTTTACTGCCAAGCAAATCAAAGAAGAAAAGCATAGGAGCAGTGGCCCATTTTAATGCTGAGGCAGGACCTTGTTTAGGCAAATGCTGCTGTTCTCCGGCCAGGTCAGTCCACAGAGCAGGACACCCTGTAGAGATGTTCAGGGCATCAGAGGTTCCCATCAGCCTTGCACTGAAGGGAAACCAACTGCAAAAGTGCAGGAGCACTACCACTCCCAGCCAGGCTATTCCTCACTGGAGATCCAACTCTTCTGTGGAAGTAGGGGTAAGGTGTTGGAGTCTCCCAATTCTTATGACATCTGCTTGCTGACCAAGGCACGCATCTAAGTAGCTTTAACACATGGGTCATGTTTTCGTGTTTTTTCTTTTTCTCCCAAAGCAAGGAGAGTGACAACTTTCTGGCTGTTTGCCAAGGAAATACTGTGGCTCAGGTGCCATCAAAGGTCTCTAGGTATCAGGATTCTACATACTTCCTTATTATATTACTATTTTTGACTGCAGCCCTCTGTAATCCACTGAAGGAAGTTTTAGTCTTAGGAAGTGCAGGGTTCATATCATTTTCTTTAGAAACACAGGTGAGTGCACAGCTGAAATGGGTGCCATGTTGGAGAGAGGTGCTGCTCTCTGCCTCACTGTGACAGTTCCAAGTGCAGAACAAACCACCAGGTGCTGAAGTGCTCATCGCCCTCTTTCTGTCTGTCTATTCTTTTACTAATTGAATGTGGGCCACTTCCTAATGCAGGACACAAATTCATAAGACTGCCTAATCTGATGTGTTCTCTAGGGACTATTTTCTTCTGTGTTTGCCTTTTGTAGTGCAGAGCATGGTCTGACTCCCAATACTGTGCAGTCAGTCGTCAAAGCCCATACACCATTGCAGAGGCAGCAGCAACCCTGAACTGACCTGGGTCTCCTGTGCCATGAAACTTTTGGCTTTTGCCCTTTCATTGTAGGTACATAGAGTTGTTTTGGCCTTGGGAGTTCATCAGTTCAGAACCTGCATTACTTTACTCTGCTGAGGTTGAGCCTTTCTCCTTGCAGGTGGGTTAGGGAAGGAATGCCCCACTTCCAAGATGACATCTCAAGTCAATCTGACAGCTTTCTGCAAATTTGCCAGTTTAGAACTTGAAATGGTATTGGATTAATTTTGCTATTTAATGACTAAACACTCCATTATTTTAATAATGGCACTTCAGTCATCCAAGTAGTCATTATTCCTGACAGTCTACAGGTGAGCATATGCAACTCAGAATATGCTACTAAAACAATGTTCTGTGAGATTTCAGAGCAAGAAAACACAACTGACTTTTTTTTTTACCCTCACAGAATATTGTTTTCTATTATGGACAGTTTTGTTGAAGTACAGAATTTTAGGTTTTAGAAGTAATCTTCTGTCTCTTGGCTTAGGGGAGAGATTTATGAGAAGGGGTAAGAAATGCTTTCTGTCCTTCCTAAATTTATTAAGATACACCCTGATTCCAAGCCTTAAAAAGACTGTTACCAGTCTCAGATGCTGCCTCTGCAGCAAGTGGGCATAAATTTAAGCATTAGCCTCAGCTAAGGGAAGTGAGTGCTGTTATTTGAAGGATGCAGGAACTTCCCTTTCCATTCACAGCAAACCTGCTGGAGAGCAACAGCTCTCCCTGGACTCTGCAGCACCATTTGTTGCCCACAGCAGCGTGTAGGAGAAAATGTGGCTCTCAGTGATCTCTAAACTTTAACAAACCTCACAGGTATCCCACAGCAGGGACCCTTCTGTTTGTGCTCCAGACTTGAGACTTCATTTTGTCAGCCCAAGTCCTCTGCTGGATATAAACTCAGGCAGGGAAAGACGGGATCATCCATTGGAGCCAGGAAACGACCTTTAGGTTTGACACAAGTCTAAACGCATGAGACACAGAAGGGACAGATGATACCATTGGTACCTTTGGTGTTCCCAGTAATAATTGAGTATTCAGAGCAAAATTAGATCAAGGTGATAAAAGGAAATATCTTTGATCCTCATCAGTCTAGGCAGTATAATGTACAGATGGTAGATGGAACAAACACAGTCTTGGCTCTACAAAAGGGGTCTTCTGGCCTACTCAAAGGCTGCATTAGATAAAATAAAGAATTCTCTAGGAAAACAAAAAGAAGGATTTAGAGGTCAGTAAAGTATTTGATACAGTGCTGCACGGGAAATAATTAAACTGGAGAAGATGGGGAAATTTTGTTTGTGAGGTTAGTGAGGCATGAGGGCAGGGAGATCAGCTCTGGGGGCTGCTGAAAAGGGAAGGTTTGAGCTGGAGGGAAGCTCATTATGAAGTCGACAAGGATTGGTCCTGACATTGTTTTCATTTAGTATTTTCATTAATGATTTGGAAGCACATTAAGGAAATCTGCTCATAACTCAAAGAGGCACTGCTAGTAGAGAGTAGGACTGGGATAACTTGCAAGAAGAACTGGGTTTCCATATGAATGGGGTAGGAGAAAAGGGCTACAAAAGTACAAAGTGCAAGTCCGAGCTTGTAGAGGCTACCAGCAATCATTATTACTGTGGGCAAGTGTTTAGTGCTTATAAATGACAAAGGCAGATGGAGCATTCTGGATATACAAGTCTGTCACAGCAAGGTTAGTATCTGTCAAGGCGCAGCAGCCACAGAAACCCATAAATTTAATAATTTCATAAATCATGGTAATTCTAAGATCAATCTCATTTTCTTCAACAGAGGTTTTGCAAAGCATTAATACTGTTATACACGGCCCTGGTAAGATACTAGTGAGAAACCTGGGACACTAGTCATTGATTTTTCAGAAAAGATGGATTCAGATTAGTATAGATTCAGAGAATAGCCACTCCCCAAGGGAGTGGAGATATCTGATTGAGTGTATGGAGTCTCAAAAAGATGGGCTTTTTTAATGTGGTAGTCTAGAGGCAGAGAGGGGATTGGACTTCTGCTTACTTAAAATAAACAGCAAATAGGGTAAACAGCTCTAGGAGAGCAAAGATATGAATGGGGTTACCAAAAGATTAAATGGCTATAAAAGAGCTGTGAGCAAATTGAGAACTAATTATTAAATACGAAGTTCTGCACAATGAAATTATGTGGTGAGAGCAGGACTATTTAAAACATAATTTAAAATGTTGGCCCAGCAGTCTGTAGGATATATTAGTAATGCATTTCTTTCATTTTAACCTAAATCTTGGCATTCTGCAAAAACGCTTTTTTTATTTACTTAATATATACATTTTTATAATATAAGAAAATAGATTTTCTCTTGTTAAGTAGTACGACACTCTTCTTGGGATTGCAGCAGCCTTTAATGGTCAAAAAGCGCAAGTACAGGGAAAAGCTGTAGCCTCAGACTATATCATGCTTCCTTGGAAGGACAAGTGCATTGGCCAGCCACATACCCAGAAGTGCAAGAGGATGGAGCACCATCAGTCACTCTGGAGATGGAACAAGCAGAGCCTGGTGAGCAGCTCCTGATTTTTCAAAACACTGAATACTAGACCTTAAACCCCAAACACATGAGCTTTCGTATGTCAAGCATTCATTATTTCATCACACTATTTCACAGTGATGCAGTTCTTTGGGCTCTCAGATTTTCAGTCCATGCTTCAACAAAGCAGCTTCTCAAGAGAGCTGCTTGTAAAATGTGGTAGTGCTCCTAAGGAGGACATGTTCTTTTTTGGTCACAATGTCAAAACGGACTTAACTCCAGCTTCTCAGTGAAATGCCAGCCTGAGCTAGATGTGTACCGTGGAACATTTCAGCCTAAACAGTTTTAAATATTGCAACAGTAAAATTAAGACAGTATCTCGCAGTAGGAAAAGAGTTGCTCATTCATAAGTTTCGGAATCACTTAATTTTACACTGATTAAGACTAATTTTGTTATATCTTTCAGAAGTATTGGTATCATATTTTTTAAATGCATTATGACTAATTTCATAATATGGTAAATATACACAACTTTGTTTATACTGTCGTAGATGCATACTATATTTTGAACCCAGAATTTCAGTCTCTAACTCAACACATTCGATTGCTTAAACTTATTACCAAATAAATAACAACCATACAGCAACTCACCAGCCCAAAACTTGGTCACAGACCGTGGAACTAAGAAGTTCAACCTTGAAAACAAATAAAAACCATTCATCTGAGTGAACTTTCAGGAAAATGGTTAAGAGAGATCAGAGAAACCTCTTTACAGGAAAGTGCTTTAAGTAATTTTAAGCATATACTTAAATTGAGGCTTCTGTTACTTTTGAAGCCATTTAGTTCAGTTTTTAAACTATGCCAGAAAGGAATGAGGGGATAAATTTGAGGCAAGTGTTAATTGCATCTAATAGCTCAACTAGAAGAACTGGTTGAGCTTCATTTGCTGATTTTTTTTTAAAAAAATCATCAATTACTTTGTTGTTTAACACAACAGCACTTTAAAGTTCCAGATAAGATCAGAGATACACTGCATTTTGTGTTAAGAAACACGATTCCTATCCTCAGACTGCAGAGCAAAGGAAATACTGCACATCAAACCCTGGCCTTGTTAAGTCAATGGGAAAATATAACCACTATTATTCTTTTTAAGTTTCAAAACAGAATGGCACATTTTTATTTCCCCTGAATGAGATTTAAATTCTGTTTTCTTTTTGATCAAGCTATATTTGATTTGCAGATAGAAGGAGGAATGACTAATTTTCAGGGGCTATATAAAACTACAGACACGTTAAATAGAGCAAAACCGAAAATGTAAAGTGAAGAAGTCTGTAAACTGTGAGTGACTGTGAAGCACTCTCACATGGCTGGTGAATGAGCTGTGGATGTAAGTGCATGTCTGTTAAGTGATGTGTGCTTGCCATGTGCTTAATATAATTGCTTTAGAGCTCCTCTGAGTGGGTGAGAGTCCATCAGACACAGTTTTCTGCTTCTGGAAAGCCAAATGTTGATGAAAAACAAAGCATGAGAAAGTGGGTAAGTCTAGGGTGGTATTTCCACAGATACATGCCTCCAGACTTAGCAATTTGCTTGTCATACATGCATGGTGGTGAGTTTGCCTGCCTGCATTTGTGTCTTGGAATGAAATGTGGTGATGTAAGTGTGGTTTACCCCTGCCTAAAAAGGAGGAAAGTTCCTGGGTGAAGGATGGAACAGAGGTCATTTGGTATAGGGTCTTTATGTGCACAGGAGCCTCCAGTGTTCCAGGTGCTCAAGTCTGAACCTGTTTGCAGGTGTGCCCATGTATCTTACGGATGAACTGTGCATGAGATGGACCTGTCAAAAATCCATGTACATGTATGGAAGATGGTCTTCTAGATGTTACCTTTGGGTGCACTTGCACAAGAGAGGCATTTATTCCTTTATACAGGAGTTCATGTACACCATCTCTTAATTTAAAAACTAAAGCATGGTGGTTGCCTTCAGCAGCATCAAAACCAGTTTTAACAAGCTTATTAATTCTGACTAATAATACTTTATTCTACAAGCAACTTCACAGCTTCGGAAGAGTGAGCTATGCTGTGTGTAGTATAAGGGTGGTACACAAGTGGAAGTGTTCTTACAGTTCAGCAGTAGAACAAGAAACAAATTTGCATGTAAAATGGTTTCCATTAAGCCAGTGAGCAGACCAATGATTTGGTTAATTCTAACTAAGTGGCTGCGTTGCCACAGCTCCACAGATCCCAGCAGACCAAACATGAAACCTGCATTACGCTGTGATTTATTGCCCTACTTACTCTAGAATGTCAGAAAGAATGTTTGCAGAGAAATCTTGCTAAGGCTCATTAAAAATATGTATTTTAGTTTTAGGAAAGCTAAGCTGACATCCAGGGTATGGAGAGTCCTGTGTCTAGAGAGGAGGACTGTGCAGGAAGGTTTAACAGGTTTGTCTGCAGCCAAGCCAGGCTCTCAGGACATTTTCGCTTGACCCTTGGGTGTTTTCCTTGGAGGAGATGTAGATTAGCTCTTGCTACCTCACAGTTAGGTGATTCTTTTAATGCCCTGAAAGGCAGGGTATTTAGACCCTGAACTTTGCACTATACACATGTAGGAGAACTTCAAGCTGGGACTTGCCAAATCAGCGCACCTGGATGGGTGGGACAAAAGACTGAGCTCTTGCCCCTCTAGTAGGGGAGGTCAGACCGAGTCACAGTTGCGCCTCAGAACCAGAGTGAAATGGCAAGTGGCTGTCAGAGTTGTGCTATGAGAAAGGGAAAAGTAAGGAATATGCAAGTTAAAATGAGTAGAAATGCAATATCCTTTAAAGTTCTTATTTAATAACTGAATGGGAACAGAAAAATAATAAGCAACTGTGTTAATTGGTTACTTGATTACGTTACACCAACCCACATAGTATTATCTAAATATTCCCAAACAATTTTCATTTTAAATTTTACACAAAACCCCAGGTGCTGATATCCTTTTGGGTATTAAGCAGCTTTGTATCACACAGGGCCTGACTGAGGACACACAGCAGATGGGGGCTGGCAAGGGAGTAGAGGTCAGAATGGCAGCTCCCCAGTGCCTGTTTCACTGAAATAGTCCAGTATTATGACTGACCATAAGATGGGAACAGAGTCTCTGTCTATGGCTCTACTACCCCTTCAGCTTGAATCAAAGGGGTTCTTTTGAAGCACATCTTTCAGCTGTAAAGTACCGAGTCAGCCCCAGAAGTTTATACAGGGCCAGTACCTGGTGCTTGGCATGAAATGATGTGCTCTACCACTCAGCTGCTAGTGGGCTGCATCCCTTGCTAATTTCTGAGAGCCCAGCCCTTGCCCATCCCAGTCTGTCTGTCAGAGACTGCCCTCTATAAACCTAGTAAGATCCATCCTGAGGGATAACAAATTTTCGTGGTTTTTTAGCTCAACTTCTCCATCCCATAAGCCTCCTCCAGACTCCCGCTGCTCCACTGATTAGGAACACTCTGCCACCATTTCAGGAGGCTGCTTCCTTAATTTTGAAACCTAGTGCAAAACATGTAGAAAATTAAGTCAATACCTCTGCTTCTTCCCATTTTTAAATGAGTGAAAATAGAAGCCTGGAATGACTCTAAAGAAAACCACTGGTAACTGCCATGCGTCCGTGACCACCCAGTAGTGGAAAGGGGGGAGGGGAGGGTGAGTGTGGGGAGGCTGTTTTAAATCTGGAACTGATTGCATTCATTTTAGCACTTCCCTGCATGTTTGTTTCTATTTGCAATTTTTAATTTCAATTTTTATTTTTAGCTGTGTGTATTTTAATAATTTAACTCAACATATTGATTTATTTTCCAATTTTGCAAGTAAAGTGGTCATTAAAACTGCATCTATTAAGAGCATGAGATTTTTTAATAAAATCATTACCTACCAAACACAAAAAATACCAACTACGTAAGCACTGACAGCTTGGGGTTCTGGATACAGGTGTGAATTTTTTTTATTGGAGGATTAGGTTCCTGAAAGTTTGTGGAGAATTTCAAGTTTCTGGGTGGGCTGTAGCAGATTAATGGCTTTATCTGCAGACTGCTGCATTTGGCCAATACATTCAGTGCACTCACTCAGTTCTTTCCTTTTATAGACGTTCCCCTTCTTTATGCAAAATTTTTTCACTTTTTATTTCTCTCCAGGATTGTTTCCTCATTCATCCCTGGCACTACTGCAATCTTTCTCAGCAAACAGAACTACCAAGTGAAGCACAAACAAAAGCCGAAAAAACAGAGGCCTCAAATGGATAATCTCATAGATTATTCCATGATTAATTATCCCAGATTTATCAAATGCCACATCCAAATAAGGTCAAACATGTAATTGTAATCTTCCTCAAGACACGCAACCACCCCTTTGCACAAGCCTTGGTTTCTATCATGGAAAGTTTAAACCGACTTCCAGTAGAAACAATAGAAAAAAGAAGTAATGTTGATATATTCTGAGCTATATATTCAACATGTCAAGGAGATCATTAGTGACTGACACCAATGATGTGTCACAGACAACGAGATGTCTCTTTTGCGCCTGTCCTTTACTGACATCCCTGTCACATCCTATTCACCAACCTTGTGCAGTGATCCTCTCGCACTTTGGATCAAAAAATTTCCATGTTATTGTTAGTGGGTTTTGCATACAACCATTTTGTTCTATTTTTAACACAGTCTTGTTTGTATTTTGATCACTTGAATGAGAAAAGGTTATTCATAGCAGAAATTAGCATTGATAAATATATACCTCTATCAAAATATACCTGTACCTGTACCTAGTTGAATATCATCTTTTTAACAGGTTATAAGCCACAAGTCCCAGAGAGACCCGCAAATTCACTTAATTTCCCTGATTTCACATATAAGCCTCCACATTAGCTATAAATGTGTAAACCCATGTGGAGGTAGTTCCTATTTACTACATAGCTGAGGAGGCACACGGCTCTTTTTTCTTTCACCATATGGCTGAAGTAACTCACACACAAGCAATTTGTTCTGATTCAGCTGTTTCAGCAGGAAGGATTTGCAGAAGCAGGATTGGGAAATACACAGGATTCTCTTTCACTTCCGTGACAGGAGTTATATTTTTAATTAGCCCCTGTTAGTCTTCTGAGGGCAGCTTGTAAAAGTTTAATTCTGTGTCTCAAGTTTGAGTCCCATTTGATAGGGCCCATTTTTAAAGTGTATTTAGGGACTATTTCTAAAAGCCTTTTCTGGTTTTTAGAAAAGTCAGTTCCTTGGCAAATTCTGTGGAAGAAAAGTAAGAGTTTTGGGGTTTCTATTCTCCCAGTAGACTAGACTTACACGAAGCTAATTGAAGATATAGAGAAGAGGGGGTAGTGGTCAATATGGTACTTCCCTGAAATCTTAAGAGAACTAGCTGTTGGGAAGATCTTACACAGTATGTGCATATCATTTTAAATACCTGAAGGCCCCAGGTTTGTACACTGGGAAGTAATGACAAAAAATAGGTCAATGAACAATGGACACGAAAAACCTGCTAGGTTAATGTATTCCCTGTTACTTGCTTACACAATAGTATCATTAAAATCAAAACAATCAGATTTACTTAAATCTGACAAGTAAAAAGAAAAAAACTGAAAAGGTCCATTTGATGTAAATATTATTTGATGAAAAAAGAGCATTTAATTATATGCATTGACTAAAAACTATTAGCAATGTAAGAAACATAGAAAAAGTGTAGAACATAAACCAGCCTTATTAATTTGCAGTGATGCCCTGAGAATTTAAAATCATATCTGCTGAATGGATATAGTGCTGCACATTTTTAGGAAGGGGGAACACAACATCCAAAAGACTTGCAAAACATTTTGGAGTTTGTAATTTATGTAGGATCATATGGTGGATATATTTGGTGATGCCTTAAACACTTATCTCTAACACAGCATTCTGTCAGAAGTGCTACGATTGAGAGCCTGTGAGAGAGCGTCCCTTAAACTTCATTGGCCCCTCAGCTTTCAGTTTAGTATTTAAGCTGTTTCTAATTGTGTTCAGCTGAAACTTGGCATCCATTTTATGGGCTTGGATGCAATTTTAATTTCAGTGAAAAAGAAAAAGGGGAGAAAAGAGGCAAAACTTAAATCTGTTCCTGGAGTGCTTCAGTGGTAAATGAGGTAAAAGTTTCAATCTCTTTTCCCAAATTTGTCCAAGTGTGATTTCTTAACCAAAACATAATGCAATATCATTCAGTGTAACACAGTACAAACACATGGATACATAGCCAAGAACTAATCAAAACACTCAACTTTGAACCTTCTGCAACAGTCTCCAAGAAAACCAAATTAGGATCTTTTTCATGGGGGGAAATGTGTGTGTTAATGACTAGAAAAGGAGCTCTGCACACATTTCAGGAAATTGCATTAGCCTTCATCAACACCAGAAAACTAAAGTGAAAAGTCAATCTCAGAAACAAACCCTGATGTGGGCTTTAATAGAGCTTCTGAACCGTTCTCAGTGGATATGTCCCATCCTGCTTTTCACACATCACTGACATCCCCTCAGGCACTGCTGGCTTTCCTCACCCTTTCCTCAGCAAAGGCTGCAAGACATATTTCAGCCTATAGGGCTTTGGGGGAATAAAATGCTTCTACCTACCCCCAAAGTGACAACAGGATTGCAAGGAAACAAACATGGCGGAAAATTCAGATTTATGATTGTTACAGCTGTAGCTGGCCCCTCAGAGCTGGTGACTGAAGGAGAGAAGTGCTCCCTCCCTCCCTCTCCAAAGGCTGTAGTGGTCGGAGGAAACACAAATTCTGCCATCTACAGACCATCCTTCACTTAGGAAGAGCTGCGGCTTGAAAGGCCCGCATTGAAGGAACAGCCATCCAGCTTATCTTGAAGCCAAAAAGTGGGGCTATGCAGAGCTCAGCAGAAAAAGAGCCTTTATTAGCACAGTCAAGACAACGCTAGTCACTCAGCAAATCCTGTAAGGCAGGAAAACTGGCATCCTTGGCTTCCAGGAGTTTGCTTAGACGTCACGCTTCTTCCCTAGGCTTCTGTAGGAGATCCCAGAAGAGCAAATGAAAAGATAGTCTTGAACATGATGTGTATGGGGCTGAGAGGGCACAGCCTGTAATTGAGGAGTGTGGTCTGGGGGTTGTAAAGGGAGGAGGGCAGAGCACAGGCATTTCCCCACTAGACATCTGTGCTGATTTTGCTGATTGCAGGAATAGTGGCCCTCAGGGCATTTAATAAAAAATGATTAAGGAAGAGACAGGACTGTGGCTATATTACTCATCCATTAACCGTCTGCACATGAGATCAGACTTCCCTCCCCCTGAAGCAATCCAGCGATGGACTACAGTCTTTGCATGGGTGCTCTGCTCTTCATGTTGTCCAAGAGAATTGTACTTTAAAGATACAGCATGACTTTTACCAATTTTATGGCTTTATTACAGTTTGTTTGGGTTTTGGTGCAAACTGCTGTATTCTAACAGAATTCTGTATTATGTCCATTTTAATGCTTATGTAATTTAGTATGAGTACAGAAATCACAGGAAATACCAGCCTGGTGTATAATGCCTGCTCCTTACTTGGCTGTTGGTAAACTCCAAGAAAAGACTTTCTGAGTACTTTACAATGAACTTATAAAGTGTCTCACTGAAATGCACAGTCTACAGTAGTAGCAGTGAGAGCCAATTTAGCTCTGGCCTGAGCATGTAGAACACATCCATTGAGATGAGTGGAAGCTGATCTGTCCTTGGCCAAGGATAACGCAATGTAATACAAATTCTTTCAGTAAGTGACTGGCAAGCTGATTCATGGCAATTTCTGACAAAACCGCTCTAGCTTTAGGTATAATTTAAGTAGGCAGACACATGCTGGAGGTTTTCAAGAGCTTGCCTGATGCTCCCCATGGGAACTTTCGAAGCCCCAGGTGGCGGTGGGGCACTTGACTCCTGTTGACTCAGAACTCTAATAAATTCCCATATTTGCTAACTGTAAGTTTAAAGGTCTCCCCTCTGATTTCCTAGAGGCAAGAACAACCAACTGTTCCCAGTGAATTTAGCTGGGAGCTGCAGAGAACCATGAAAATCAGTCTAGGTAGTCAGATGCCTCAATGAGAACTCAGAAACACACTTGCCAATTAGGATTTGCCTTTCAGGGGTGTTCACCTGATAACTTTCTCTCTCCTGGAGCACATCGATAGTCACGGAGAGGAGGAAGTTAATAAAAACCCCCGATTTCTTGTGGAAATGTGGTTTAAAAGCAATATTTTAAAAACAGTTTACCTAAACACTGTCATTAATGATAATTGTTGTCATCGGCTGTACATGATCATATTGACTGTTTCATGATAGAAGAAAAACTGCTCAACAGATGACAAGTTGTGTTTGGCAAAGGAGGAGAGGAGAGAGGGAAAAGAGATCATTAAAGACCGATCATAGTGCTATACATCACGACAAAATCACTTGCAGGTGTACACAAGTCTTGCCGCTCCTTCTAGCCCAGTTTTTGCATGCAAGGTCATCCTCCTGGTGCTACCTTAGAAACTGGCCTTATTCTATAGAGGACATTGAATGATAACACTGCGAGTCAGCTGACTGCTGTGTCACAGAGCTGCTGCTTTCTACATTATCGCAACTGCCAGAGCTCTTACTGCTGCAGTTTTCTAGTCGCAGTGCGGCAAAGCAGACGCATAGAACCAGGCACAAAGCAGCATAGATTTTTTTTTTATTCTTATCTTTTTCATATGAAGGGAATATTCCTGGTGTTAGCGTAGGAACAGACACAGCTTGGATGTGTTGGCTTCAGCCTGGCAGCATTTTCAGCTGAGCAGGGACTGCTCGGAGCTCTGTACCCAAATTGCCTCTGAGGAAGAACGCCTGATTTCCCACTTTGCGTACTAAAAGGGTTTTTTTCTTTATGCTACAGTGATGTACCTGCAGCAATCGGACAAAGGAGATGGTACTTGTCACTGTCTGTCCGACTGGGGCCTTTTGCAGGTACTCCACGGCCGAAGCTGTGCCAGCATCCCAGGGTCAGATAGATTGGTAATACAGATTGCCGCAATTTCTTACATCAGTTAGAGCAAAGCTCAAACAAGAAACCAGACTCTCTGACCTAAATCAGTCCCAGTCCTTCTGGATACAGGGCAGCAGTCGACTAGCAATGACACAACCAGCCATCAAGTGGAGAGTCTCTGGGATTGCAATCTGTATCAGTTGGAGTCTGAGAGAACGAAACCCTTTCGAGTATCCAGTCGCTTCTCCTTCTAATACTACAAATACTACAACTACAACTACTACTACTACTGCTTCTGTTTTTCTTGCCTGTAAGAAGCTGTTAATTGTGGTTGGCCTCTGACTGTACATTTGCGTGGATTAGTCTGCCTATAATGCAGTCCTTATCTGCTCCTGCTGGAAATCGGGGCACGAAGTCAGCCTGCTTTAACAGTTGTTTCTTTCTGCGTGATGCTATGCAACTAGAATGGGTTACACTGACAACAAAGGAACAAGCACAAAGCACCACTTTCTTTGCTGGACTGTTACAGGAACATAGCTCTTCTTCGATATGACACCCTGGTCTCTTCTCTTTGCTGGCTTTTTATTTTTTTTTAAATTTAATTCATCTAATCGAAGAGCCTAACAGACACCATCGTGAATGTGGCTTTTAATGATTTGGAAAAGACAGCCTGTGGAGACTGCGATTCGAGACAGCAACACATTTAGGTTATTGCCAATTTTAAATACTTGGTTTGTGAAGCACAGCCCTAAGGGACGAGCTCAGTAACTGAGAAAGAGATTGTAGATAAAGAAATAAAAATGACAAGCGTAATGGAGGCTCTGCAAAAGAGACTGTCAGAGAATCAGTTCATGGATGGCAATTTCACCAGTCTGAATCTGAATAATTCATAGATTGAAATTACCCTGCTTTCACCTTTCCATTTAAACCGGCATGATCTGAATCTCTAATAAATTTTCAAGATAAAGTAAAATGCCAATTTGAATCTGAAGAGCTTTTAAAACCAGATGCTACACCCTGAATCTTTCGATACCTTTCACAATTATCCTGTGAGAACCGCACTTCATCACGAAGCACCATTACCAGTGAAAATTACTGTGATTACAATAGCAACAATAGAATACCATCAAATGATCTCTAATCTACCTAATTTACCAAGGCTGACTGTGTGCCCATTGTGTTTCACTACGTCTGGCATTGGATCAATATCACAGTGGAACAAAAATGCCTTAGTGTGTGCTTCCTTTTGGTACCTTTAACTTTGACAGCACAGGAAAAAAATCTACCTACTGCTAAATGTTTTTACAGCCAATCTACATGCCTGCTGTAGGATCTGATTGATTTTCTATGATTTTCTTTACTTCTTGGGTATCAGATGTCTTTGTGTTACTAATTAGTTTATAATGTATACTCATGCACAAAGACTGCAGCAAGCGAGTGCCAGCACAGGGACCCTGCACTGCTGCTGCAGTTGCAGCGCTCTCACTGGGGAAGCCAAAACGAGTTCGGTGCCTTATGTGAATAATCACTCCTGTCTGAGTTAGAAATGGTTTGTAACATCACCAGTCTTGGTTGTACTACATGAAAAATGTATGCAAAAGCCATGGTCAAGAAAAATTATCGTGTGCAATACTAACAAGATTTTCCCCCCGTTCAGCAATTAGCATGTGGTTGTGAGAGACAGGCTGCGACTCCTTCTGCATGTGCGTGTGTGTGTGTGTGTGTGTGTGTGTGTGTGTGTGTAGGTACGCATGCACATACATAAATGTAAAGCTACTGTGCTCTGTGAATGAATATGTGCTGATCTCTGAAAGTAACAACTTTCTCTGACAAGCCAGGCGCTGTGTTTTGCCGCAATCTGCTCAGTTGTAACAAATCCCTCTTTTGGAGGCGTAAATTTCCTATAGGATGATGCGTGACTTCTGGAGCAGTAAGTACCCTTTATGCAATATGTTGGTGCCTATAGCTATGCTGCAGAATAGTATTCTAAGTGTAGTTTGAGTCCTTGTAGCATAACTAGAATGTGAAGAAGTGAGAAACATGTAAAGAAGGCTAGAAACAGGCATTCTTCATGGAAGCAACTGTATCTGCTGTTTGCATGTGTGTGAGTTATATGCTTCCCGCTTGTTTTTCATTTTATAATCAGATTTACTCTGCCTTTAGGGAATATTTTCTAAGGGAGGAAGGTAAGCAGTATTTAATCTTATTTCTATGACTGTGTTGTATTTATGTTGAAGGAAATGCATATTTACAGCACATAGTTACATAATACAGCATGATCTCATGACATCTAATTAAATGTTTCAATATTTGTTCACATTAAAACTGGGCAAGAAAGCATATTTAAAATATGGATTTTTATTGAAAATACACTTCTAGAAATGCTATGTAAAAAACAATTTACAGACCGTGCTTGCATTCATCTTTTGCTCTTTACTGTTGTTAAATAAGTGCCTATTCTACCAAAATACTAATGGTCTTGAAACCTTTGGATTTAAAACACAATTTACTGTACTTCTAAATTTTCTGTATATTAGTGGAGACTGTTCTCCTAGAGGTAGAAGAGGCAAAAGGTTTTACAGCTTGAGCTGTGATAACAAAGGAACTTGAAAGGGCACAAAATATGACTCTACAAAAGTCTCAAATTTTAAATTATTCAGTAATGTGATTTAGCAAACTGCTGTTCTTAGACAACACACTCTCAAGTTACTACACTATCTGGAAATAATTAGTCCATTCAGTGCTATATTTATATTCTTCATTTTCATGTAGTATTCGAAACTTAGCAAAGAAAAATCTGAGAGCATAAACTGAAACTTTGGGAAAAGTGTAAAACCTACATTATGTTACTGTGGTAATAAAATCAAGAGATTTAGACTGAACTTTGCTGAAGAGAACTAGGCACTGTGGTTTAACTATTTTATGAAGAGAATTTTTTGTTTTCATGAACAGAAATATAACCTATACTGCTTTAACTACTGTAGTGCAAGGACCCTGCAAACAGGAATGTGAATGTTTTGCAAAATACCATACAAGTACCTGGCAGCATTTATAGTATTATTATTACTGCCACATTATTCCAGTATCATATGTTGCATTGAAATCATGGTCTGTTAACCAGTTGGATTTCATGGAGTTTTTACAATCCTAATTTTTTTATCAGTCCTATCTGCTGCGACAGCCTGTGGAAAGCAGCTGGCCATGGGATGCAAGGTGCCCCCACTAACAAGTGCAGAGCAGAGCTAAAGGAGAGTTTACAAGCTATTGGTGGGCTTCATGTAAGGGCCCAATCCAAATCCTTCTGTGGAACCACGTTGGAGTCCTCTAACTTTGTGTTTCTGTTACTGGAACAAATAGTTTAAGCTTGCCTCTGGCTTTCTCCCACTGCTACATACTGGCCTCACATTCCCAAACATGCAGTGCTGGTCAGGTCTAATGCTATTTGCCAGTGTGAGCCCCTGCAGTAGTTGCCAGAGGCTGTTAGGACAGCACACTCAGATGGCAAGAGTGTCTGTGGGACTCTGCTAAAAGTACTCTGGAAAAGTTTGGAAACCTAGGAGAGTGAACTCTGCCTTTTGGGGTGGTGTGTCTTTCAAAGGCAGCAGGATTGCAGTCTGTCAGCAGGATACACTGCACATGCAAATGGGGAAAAAGCCTTTAAGCCTTTTCAGACACAGGATTGCAAAGAGAATCTTAGCAATATTACCTCACAGAAAGTATTAAAATGCAGTCAAGTCATATCATCCATGTATTTTCTGATATGGCTACAGCCAATCAGGTAGCTACAGCTGACCTATACAGTTTAGGATATATAATTGTACGTGTCAAAATAAATGGCAGACTGCAACACGAATCTTCTAACATAAGGCCACTAATTTCAGAAATAGGGATTCAACAGTTAATATACATCATATCGAAAGATGATACATGAAAAACATACTGGAGCCCATTCTATTACCACAGAATTTAATAATAAGTCTCCCTGTGCCATCAACATAAAAGATAGATCCATTAATTTCCTTCCATTACATCCTTCTTGTGAAAGTTCCTGCTATTTTATTGGGTTTTTTTCTCCTTGATTACAAGAGTTGTGTATAGTTGACACAACGTTGAACAGAAGAGCCTTTCTGTTCACCAGGACACGAGACCTGAGCTAAACATACACTGAAATCAACATCTCAGGATAGGTTTATTTGACAGCTGCAGGGACCTTCTTGTCTGTAGCTTTGTTGATCATATTTGTGCTCACTTGCTTGTCAATTCTGCATGATCATCTGCTATAAAACACACTGCTGTGGGTTTCATTGTTTTGGGGGTTTTTTTTCACTGTACTGTTGCTTCGAATTAATTGCAACTGCCTATGGAAATATGATCCCTTAAGAATGTAGAGAAATACATTATTAATGATTATGTATGAAGAATTGCTAGATTCTCCTGCACTCTGGCTGCTATGAATTTCACACCATTATTTCCAAAGAAAAACATTAGGAAGAAAGCAAGACCAATGTAACTTGAAAGGAAAACAGCAGCATTTCCAAGCCAATCATTTTTGACACAGGAAATTCAGAGTTAAACAGAAGAAAATCCAAATGGTTCATTGACACAATTAAAATACCTGAGCAGCTCACTTCCTCTTTGATGCCATGTGATAACTCCAGGATGTGATAGAGGTAAATAATTTTGCCATGTCAGTTTATATTATATGGACAGGATCAAAAACCACCTTTGGCTTCAAAAGTATTTGCACTGCATTTCACAGTATCAGTTCAGTTTCTTTATGGACTATAAATGTACACCTGCTCTGTGCTCTTAGCTGCGTAACATAACCAGAAGTTCTGAAAATGGAATGATTTCTGACCAACCAAAAAAAGGAAATGAAATCTTAAATGGGAATTGCAGAAGAGGCAATGGGCTTCCCAGGTCTCATGCCAACAGAGATTCTTGCTGTGGGTTTTCCAGGTCAGGTTAAACTTATTGTGTTAGGACTTGTTCTAAAAAATCCCCATAGCTAAAAATGAGCGGGAATTCAAAATAGGGCCAAAGTTGTGCCCAAAAACATGAGGTCTTTTTTCTTTTCTAATTACATTTGATATTATTTCTGCCACAGGTGTTGTCTCAAAGTTTACCAAGAAATCGTATCCAGAAGAATATTTGCAATGGTATACCTCATTTGTAGCTGGTCATGCATAGTGAAGCACACACAATGAATTAGCAGTTGTGGTAAATGCCAAACTGGGAAACACTTGAAATGGAAAAAAACTGAGAGATTGTGGTATTGGCACTGTACTGTTCACTTATACTCAATATTTCACAGAGAGAGTGCAGAAATGCATGTACAGGTAAATTATATGCAGTTACACTCAGTGAAATGCTCAATAGAAAAGCTTTTTGTTGTACTCACCTGTTTCTGGTTTTTTTGCCTATGTTCATTCAAAACCCATCTCCAGTGGCACAGCAGTCACAGCAACTGGCTGCCCCTCTGACCTGCAGGTAAGAAGTTTCACTGAGATAGCAAATGGGTGAGATCCCACATCCTGTGCTCCTAAAGGCAATGTCCTGGTTGGTGGGGCCAGGAGAGAGACAGAGGGGCATTGATGTGACAAATTTCTGACTCCCATACAAAGCAAAAGTGGGAAAATGCCATTATTAAGCAATTAAAGAGGAGTAGGAATATCTTTAATTTCTACATTTTCAGAGGCAGCTCTTCTGCAAACTTGTCAAATTTATACCTAGCACGAGTATCATGTGGAGAAACTCTAAGCCACACAGAAAATTCAAACTATCAAACTGACATTGTGGAAAAAGGGTCCGTAACCCAAGAGACCACACCAATGTTTGCTCATACACATATACACAGTGCTGGCACTACTGTTGAGACACAGCTTTAAGGCCCTTTAATTTGCATGTAAATGCAGCTGCCCGTGCCACCGCACCCATAATGTCTGTAAAGTGACCATATATTTCAGATTTGGCTTAAGCAGCTCCATCCCATTTAAACTGGCCTTTTTGGTAGCGGTATTTTTGCTTTTCCTTTGAGTGACATAGCATGCCCTGTGTTGTGCATACAAGTACGCATGAATTGTTGCAACTCCTGTTCTCAAAAGGTATTGTTTTCCTCAAAGCTTCTCTGTACTAAACTTACCACCTTTTCATGAGGGGCAGCCTGTCTTTGCAAGCTGATGGGCTTGATATGGTTATGAATTGCTTGCAGTTTGTGTTTTCTGTATTCAGTCTTTGTTTCGTTATATTTAGGAGTCGGAGTGCACGATTTCCTCTGCCACAGAACTTGATGCTAGGTAATTCTTTAAAAAAACATTTTAAGGACATGTGCTTCATCTTCTGAATGTTCCCACAGTGTGTGTGGCTTTCTGAGCTCTCAAAGCAGTATCTGGAGTCCATGGGAGTATATGCAGGATGGATTTCGTTGGGGAAAAACCAAAAAAAAGTAATTTTCTGGTGCTTCTGATGGTTTGCTTCAATTTAGACAATACTTTTAACCATAATCTGAGTCTTTATTTTATTTTTTGTAAATAAGTACCTCTATAAACACAATTCTTTCACCTTACAGGGCACTTCGTGAAAATAATTTAACAAAAGTGACCCACATAATGAATCAGTAACAGTTGGGGGAAATTCTGATGGAAAATAGTGCTCTCATCATCAGTGCTGTGTGTGGTAAATTAGGAGCAGGCTCTTCAGGAAATGAGGACAAAAAGGCGGAATTGCTGCTCGTTGAGAGTTTGTCTTGAGCACAGAGTTCATGCTCTTTAAGAACAATAAGAACATCCTAAGTCTGTGTTTGATATATATATATATGTATATACATATATGTATATAACTTGGGGGAATTTTGGTCACTAGCTAATACACAAAAGTTACAAAATTGGCTACTCTAAAGAATTTTAAGTTTCAGTGGTACTTTGGGAATGTTAGGGGCAAAAATCAAAAACAGTTGTCAAGGGGTATCATAAATGGGTGAAAAAGACGGAATACCTAACCATAATATTTTTTTATTTATAAAGCATTAAAATGCTGTCTTAATGTGCTGCTGAAAAATTCCCAACCTCCCTTCTGTTTCAAATTTGGAGAGGTCCTTTCATCTTCCACTACAGCAGTAGCCTAGGGACTCTTGGCAGGTACATATTTCTACCCAGATAGTTTATATTATTTGTAGATAAGTAGTCCACTCTCTTCCACAATTTCTGTGCATTCATAACAACACAGTGGAAAATATTTGCATTACTATATATTTAACCACAATACCTGTCAAGAAAAAATAATTTTATTGTGCAAGGCACTGTATGAACAGAAAACAAAAGGTCCATACTTTGGAGTAGATTTTTATCTGAAGGAAGAATAATCACTAAATGTTTAAGAAAACAACGTGCCATTTTCTGATAGAGAAGACAATTTTTAGAAAACATATAACAAATAAAGTTATAAACTACAGCTGAAAGATTCATATTATAAGGGTAACCCAGTTTTTGAACAACCTTATTGCAAGCCTCTTATCTATTTTTATCAAAAACTAAATGCACTTGCAGTGATGAATTGATGATTGCTTTTAAAAGAAAGTGTGACTCCCACTCCCCCCAAAGAATAACTGCTTTCAGGACCTGATTAGGTGGTAGAAATAACAATAGCAATAACAGTAATAATACCCCTAACCAATCATTCTTGCAGCATTCATAAACTTACATGTAGCAGAAAGTAATTTAATTTGTGTGTGAGTCTTGAAAAACTTTTCATCTGCTGGCACCAGTTTTGCAAACTTCGTGTGTCTTCTGCAAAGATTTAAGAACTTATCGGGCCCGGATTGGAGTGACTTCTAGAAATGAGGTAGCCAATATTCTGTATATTTATCAGTGGTCACTTAAATACAATGCAAACAGACCTTTTCATGCTCATGTAACAATCTACCACGGTAACAGAGAAGTTTCTGCATTTTCATTTAAACAACTCACAGTAAATTGATGATTTTCACTACCCACAGACTGAACACTGAATTTTAAGAGACAGATTTGAAATAAGAAAATCTAGAAAATAAACTAATGTATCCTGGAATATAAAAAGTAGGGAAACTTGTTGGTTTAGACAGACAAGCAATTTACAAGAGAAGTATTTGTGACTATTCCCATTGTGTGCATTTGGTTTTCTAATTATTGTAACTATTAAATTGGGCTGGGTTTTTAGTTCGCTTTTGTAAAAAAAGTGGTCATTAACCTGCATCAGGGCTGTGAGTTTATTTTAATTCCTTCACGATCCAGGTTTAGTCAATCTTGCTGTACCTGCATGAGAAAATGATTTAAATTAGTAAGGTGAAGTTATATAAAGGAATGAAGTGGCTTTTGCACAAGCAGGAATGCAATTTTCATTGATGATGGATAAGTATCTAGTTATTTTAGAAGTGCATGTCACCAAGTTTCTTAAAAGTGTATTCACTCTTTTCCCCCCATCTTTTAAGATTTATGACCATTTGCAAAATACTTTTATTTAATATTCTTCCCTACTCCAAAACAGGTTTATTCAATTTTCTGATAATTAATAGACACCTCCGAGGGTATTGAAACTGTGTTTAATAGCTTCCCAAATATTTTTTTTTTTCTGCTGGATTAGAACATACTCTGTTGAGAAAACTTACTTCAAAAATCAGCACATCCAAATGCCAAAGACAGAAATTCAAACTAGTCCAACACAAAGATAAATCAGAAACCATGGGTTACTGCCTCTATTTCATGATATTTCCAATGTTGATGACCACTAGAGCCTTTCTACTAATTTCATTCTTTGAAGCTCAGTTTGCTATTTAAATAATCCTTTCAGAGTTGGAAAACTACTTGAAGCAGAATTTTGGATCTTGCCTGTCCCATTGCATCACAGCAGAGACACAGGTCTCATGTAAAACCTGGAGATTACAAAATGAGGTTGAATGTAACTATAGTAACAGAGACTGCTAGCAGTGGGCCATGGGGGTCAGGATTGAGACATGAGTCAGAAGTTACGAGGGACAGGACTAAAATCTCGTCTTCTTCATTGCATTTTAAGAATCAGCTTTGGTAGGATGCGCTACCTAGTATAAACAAAACCATCTTTTGGATCCTTACCAATGGTTTGGGTTTTGCTCATGACCTCTCCACCATCAGCAAAGGTGTAAAACTTAATGGAGAGAGACACACCTTTGCTTTCATCTGCCTGACCTCTACTGAGCACTGATCACTCCCAATGTGTTAAATTTCGTCCCACATTGTAGTTGCATTTCCATTGTTCACAGCCTTCAGAAACACATAATAACCCAGCACTTATGGTTGCTTCTCTTTGCTTCTCCTTGGAAATTGTGGTTTCACTTTCAAAAGCCAAATCAGCGGCTGTTCATTTACAAGCCACAGTAAAACTTTACTAAGTCCCACCTGCTGGCTGGGTGCTATCGGGATGGGCAGACCAGACTTCACAGAGGGGAAACACATTCCTCTGTTTAACAGACAAGGCATGGTGTCCTCCCAAAAGTTTACTGAGGCCTTCAGGCTTGCAGCTTTAGTTAGATGTAAATGGCAAAAGCTACTGAACACCATAGTTAGTAACTACGGGTAAGAAGAGGTTAAAAAAAAGAAGAGAAAAAACATTTTCATACAAAGGTGAGTTTAATTGAACTGAATATTGAGTTATGTTTTGAAATTTTCACAATAAGCTAACAGCTATGCAGTTGTTAATACAGTTTCTTCCATAGTAAATCTTTTACAAGTGGGCTTACAGAGAACACAAATTATAAATAATTTATGATAAAAATACATTTATAATTACATACATATGTGCACACATACATTTGCAAGTAAGAATTTTTAACACAACTTTAAGCATATGCAGCCATTTAATTTTATTTTCAGTAGGGTTCTGTCACTTATTTATATTTTTACACTGACAGGGAAATACCACTATTTTGCCTTTGCAATGTTTTGGTTTTCTTTCTGCTGCTTGGCTTTGCTGATGAGATAACACAGATTAGTTTGTAAATAACTGTAGTTCTTCAGATGCTGCAGTGGTATACCACAGATCTGAATTTCAAGGGCCACTACAGTGTTGGATGAACCATATTTATTAGCTATTAATACTGACACTACAAAAGGCATCAGAAACTGCACAAGAAAACCTTAAGAAGTGCTTTCATTTTGGGTCTCTAGACTAAATCCCTGACTGCAATCTCAGCAAATTCTTTCTGTGTTAGTGGAAATTAGCTTCATAACATTTTCCTTGTTTTCTTTGGGCACCCTTTCTGAATTTAAAGTTATTCTTCTAACTCAAATATGTTTGGTTTATGCTTGCTTCTTTCTTTCTGATATTCAGATTCCATCTTTCCATGGTGACTGTCAGAGGTTTTTTTCCCTAGTACTAATTTAGAGTAACAGCAAATGCTCATCTGAGGAACTCAGGGGCCAAAAGTGGATCAACTGGTATAAATGAATAGGCAGATGTTATTTTCCATCTGTCTCTCATTGTTGTTCACACAGTGACAATATTGTTGTCTACACCTTTAAAGAAAACAAGGCAAAATAAAAGTAGTAGAAAGATACACTAAGAACCCCAGGAAAATTAGAATATGACAAATTGCATCCTCACATTAAAAATAATTAACTTCCAAACATTGAAGCACAATGCGATACCTATTTATCAAGTTAAATTGTTTTCCTGTTGCAAAGCACAAACATAATTACAGAGGCCTTTTACATATGGATGGCACTTGCTTAAGGACTATTTTTAACACTGTATGCATAAATAAGGTTTAATTTCAATTTTTTTTTTTTACCCCACACTTTCAGAAGATAGGCAAACATCACGCTGGAAACAATCTCCTGGATGATCAAAATGCAGTCTTTTACTTATCCAGGGACCTATGTTTGTGGCATTTTCCATTAACAATCCTCATCATTAAGTAGCCTGAGATGTTATTTTTTTGTCCCCACAATTTGTATTGAAAAACTACTCTAGAACCTCACCACTTTCATAGCCAGAATCTCTCTAGCTTCCAGCCTAAATTTATTCATGGCCAAATCACACCCATTTGTTCTTGTGCCAACATTGTCTGCTAGAGTAAATAGTTCTTTTCCTTGCCTACTGTTTACCACCCTATTGTGTTTTTAGAGAATAATTATTTCCTGTATCAGTTTTTGTTTCTACTAGACTAAACAAGCAAAAATTTTTGAGCCTTGCTCTTAAAAGAACTTCACTCTGGTATTCTATCCAGCTTTACACCTGTTTCACCCTCCACAAATGTGACGAAAAAGATCTGTGTGAGACCTCTCAGGTGCTTTAAGCAGTGGCATAGATTTTTTACTTTTCTCTAATAAGAAATATTTTATCTGGTTCATGCTTGGGTGGCATCTGCTTTTTCATGGTTGTATCCCACTGGCAACTGAATAACCCTGCAGTCAGCTAATATGCATACGTAGATCTATCTCCTGTGTTATTTACAACTGATATGCTCCTAGTTTACAGCAGATTTTTAAATTAATCCTTGAGTGCATGTCTCCAGTGCCAACACCATGCGTTTCAAGAGTGAGTTTAGCAGTGTGTATTTTTAATGTGCTTTTTCCAAGAGTAACACGTTTGGGATAAACTGATGCCAAAGATAATAGAAAAATAAAAAGGAATAATGTTGTGAGACCAAAGGGAGGCACTCAGCACACTGACAGTACCAGGTGTGATGTATTAAGGAACTAGGAGTTTTCACAAATGCTTCAGTGTAATATGATAGAACATAAAGGTTTGAGTGTGATACACTGCATATAATACATTAGGACATTCTTTTTTGGCCTTGCAAAAAAAAGCTGCTTAAATATTGCATTTCAAAATAATTAGGGTTATTACATCAATTACTTTCAGGGTAAAAAAAAAGCTTTAATACTGCCTGGCCGTAAAGGTTCCATTTAAGGACCTTCATTCAGGAATGAAGACTATATAACTCTTATGTTTCAACTAACATGGACATTTTCATAAGCATGGTGATGATTTTGGACTGCAAGTTCAGATAGCTGGGAATTTGGAAACTTTGAGTCCTTAAGAAAATGATGGACATTTCCTCCTTTTGATGTGGAAGCCAGCAATTTATAAAATACCTTTAGCTGTGCAATTATAGATAGCAGCAGGGTAATGAATTCCCACACTTAGCAGCTTTGCCCTTCATTAGAAAGCTAAACTAGATTCTTGAAGGATTTTTTTAGAAGGAGAAAGATTATTTCAAAGTCTTGTGATAGCTTTTTTTTTAAATTTTGCATAAGAGTGCTGGATGAGAAAATTTATTTAAAAGAGTTATCTGCTAGGGCTTGCAGCTTTAGAGAATTCTTGAACAAACTTTTTTGTCAGTTTTAAATTTGATGAGAATCTGCTTATTGGGAAGGGAATCTGTAGCTGCTCAGGATTATTTTATTAAGTTATTAAAAGGTAGCTTTACTTAGGGTGCCCTCCTTGACTATTGCTACATAATACCTTCTTTGATGTTGAAGTGGTAAAGCAAGCACATTAACTTTTTGATGCATTATAAGTTATGTTTCATACACTATATTTTGTTTGGGGCACCTCGGTGGAGCTGATAGCTGTGCAATAATCACTGCTATACAAAGCAGGGGAGTGCCTGGAGCGCCACATCCAGCTCTGGAGCCCCCAGCACAGGAAGGACATCAACCTGCTGGAGCGAGTCCACGTGAGGGCCAACACAATGACCAGAGAGCTGGAGCATGTCCCCAGTGAGGAAAGGCTGAGAGAATTGGGATTGTTCAGCCTGGGGAAGAGAAGGCTTTGGGGTGGCCTAATTGTGGCCTTCCAGTACCTGAAAGGAGCCTGCAAAAAAGGTGGAGAGGAACTTTTCACAAGGGCATGTAGTGAAAGGACAAGGGGAAATGGCTTCAAACTGAAAGAGAATAGGTTTAGATTAGGTATTAGGAAAAACTTCTTTACTGTGAAGGTGGTGGGGCCCTGGAACAGGTTGCCCAGGGAAGATGTGGATGCCCGTCCCCTGAAAGTGCTCAGGTCTAGGTTGGAGGAGGCTTTGAACGACCTGGTCCAGTGAAAGCTGTCTCTGCACTTCACAGAGGATTTGAAACTAGATGAACTTTAAGGTTCCTTCCAACAAAACCATTCTATGATTCTATGATATGCAAATAGTGGCTTCAAGAAGTAAATTAATTGATATTCCTGTCATAAGAGTTTATTTTCTTTACCCATAATTTACTGTATTTTTAGAAATATTTGAATCATCATAAACTTGCAGGCCTTCACTGCAGCAGGGTGCAACCAAGTGATCATTTTAACTTGACAAGATTAATTTTAAAACAGTTCTTTCCTTTAATACACCTCTTTCTTTTGTCCTAGTTGTAGTTAGTAAGAGTATTTGTCAAACCAGGACAAAGATTTGTTATTAGTCTTTCCTCTTTAGATGATGATACACTTTTTGTGTTGATACAGGAAAGGGATTTCAGAAGTGCCTGACAAAGTGAAACGTCACAGAAAGTAGAACATGTAGTAGACGGTAACACTACCCTACTGATTTTAATCTCATAGAGGTGTTGGGCTAATTAAGAAAGAATTGAACTACACATAACAGATACCAGTCACATTGCTTCAAACACTGCTGGAGGATACACGGGACCATAGGGGTGATGAAAGTATTGCAAGAACATACAAGAAAAATGAAATGCAATTGCTGCATCCGAGTACAGTGGGTTTGGCATACTTGTTTGATAAGATGTTCTTTTGCACAGAGTAATTTTTTTATTAATACAGATTCTATATAGAAAAATATTTGTTAAGTGATTTAATATAGGCTGGGGGCGGGGGGCAAAGAAGAGCAGAGAATCACCCTTCAGTAGTTATTAACATGGGGAATGCTTGTATTACTATCTTAACACGAAATAAGAGTTTCGCCTTTTGTGCAGTACTTTCTGGTGCCATTTTGAAATTAAAATCAGTAATAATTTCCTAAGCTGAGAAAATTTATGTTTCTCTGAGAAGATGACCTCATCAATAAGTTAATACTGTTTGGCACCTATATGGAGAAGCATTCAGAAAATATTTTCTATGTAGAACAGAAGGGGTTTTTTCCCTCGGTTATTTTCTATTACTTGTGTTAGCTTCCTTGCCATTCGATTTCTTGGAGCTCTGATTCAGGGCGAAATAGATCTGTTGTTTCCTGAAAGAAAATTAATTAGTGTGGAGATGATAAGGTAACTTTGGTGAAATAAATCTGTTTCAAGAGCGTTAAGGTGGAGGTAAAACAGAAGGATATGATAAGTTTGAATTTCACATTGTACGAAGTGCCATGTTAATTCAAGAGAAAAAGTGGATCAAAAATCCACTCTGGGAATTAGGAGCTGTGCATAAGCATGGATGCTGCTGTGCCATGCAGGCTAATGCAGGCACATGGCAGCTGATGGGACAGATCCCTGTGCCTTGCTCCAGCACTGACTCCAGCTTCACCTTCAGCCTGGGATGGGAGTGGTTTAAAATGTCATAGTCTACAATGGTATAGTCTTACAATATGAGGGTTTTGGCAACTTGTTCCTGCCTCAGAGTAGTTTAATGCTGAGAGCAACTCTATAGCTGATGAGGATTTTTCTGTCTTTCAAGTGACCCCTTAAAATCAGGTGTTTCAGGGCATATTTTGGGTAGATGACCGGAGTGTTGCATGCAAGTAGTGGTTGACTTGTGGTTTCAGAGAAGGCAGTATGTGTATTGTGCACAGCCCGTGTGACTACTGAAATGATACAGCGAGTCACAAATGTGCTCCCAATTTCAATGCCCACACATTTCCCACTTCTTCACACACAGCACTGCAATAGGCAGGCTGGTTTAGGAGGCTCTTTGGGATCTTAGCAAAGCAAGTATTTCCCCACTTGCTCTGGGGAGTTGGGAAGTGAAAGAAACTGTACCAACTGGGAGCCAAATAGCAGCCATGCAGGACCTATGGCGAGATGCTGCAGCTCATAAAGGTTTGTAATACCACAGGTTACTGTAATTATTAAAGAAACAGGAAATAAATAATCAATTCCTCCCTTACAAGCACTTTATATGCGAGATGTGCAAAATGGTGGAGTTGAAAGGGAGATAAGGCTGTTCACACTCTGCACCTGAGCTGGATGTGGGTTACTCCCTTTCAGGTGTGTGGTCTAAGCTTCAGGTGATGGGAGTGGTCCCATGTTTTTTGAAGTTCTACTTTTTCTTCTTTTTTCATCTTCCTCCTGGCATGTCTCAGGCCTTTCCCATGAGCAGTGTCAGTAACAAAGATTGAGCAGATGTCTCACAGGGCTGTTCCCATTTTGTTACCACAGTATTGCACACACCGGGTCACCAAGCTTTCTTTTTGCCTGTTCCCTTCTCTGTCTGAGCCTCAGGTGAACAGTCTGTTCATTTAAAAAACACCATCAACCCCCCAAAATCCCTCAAAATTACCCTCAGAAATCGCCTGCAAGTCCACTTCCAAATTTGAACCTGCTCTTTCTTTTTTTTCCAATTCTGAGACTTTATCTTCAACTTTGTTGAGTCTTTGCAGGCTTTGTGTCACTTGCAGAGTCCTAGAAGGTGGATTACTGTAAATTAAGAATAGACTCTTAGAGGCTTCCAGTGTGACCATCCAGGTTAAAAGTCCTTCTAAAAAAACTAATCAGTTTAATGATTAAAAATAAAAGAAACTTTCAAACCATTTTGCCTTCAATAGCAGAAAAAACCCCCAGAAAAACAGACACCCTGAGAAAATGAAAGCAGCAAATCTACTTATTATTAAAAGGAAAAAATGTTAACAGAAAAGGTATATTTAAAGTAATATGCATGAACATTGAACATGTATTCCCTTAAAATAATCTAGTAAGGAAATAATATAACCATTTGCATTTCACTTTTGCACACAGATTTATTAAGATAATATATATATCTTTTTGTACGCTGAGCCATTGCTTTGTCTCTGTCTCAGCCTGTCCAGGGTGTATGAATATTGACTAACATACACCCCATGGTGTATTGTTGCTTACTTGAAGCATGACCTTGTTTTTTCTCTTAATTATATTTTTCCCTTGTAGGAAAGTAAGTTTACTCACTCTGAATCATGCCAAACCGCATAATTTGGAAAGGAATATTGTGGCTCTACTTGGAAAGTACTAATTGGGCTCCAGCCATCACTGGGAAAGCTGTATAGTCTTTTATTATTTTAACTGGCCAAATGCCCTTTGTTACCACATTAACAGTCTCCCTATGGTGCATGTAACTTTGATATTATTTTCACTTTTAAGCTAAATTTGACCAGATGAAAGACACAAACCTTCCAATTTTGAAATAAAAAAAATAGCATGTTTCTTTAATCCTGTATTTCAGAAGGAAAGTCTGTGAAAACGATAACCTTTGTCTGCTGGCCAAAATTTTGTTCAGTAAACCCATCCTGCCAGCTGCTCTCGTTGGCAAGAGGAAAGATAATATTTTGCTATCTTTAATATCTTCATTTCGAGCCGAAGTTTTGCTTGTGCCATCATTTAAATCATGCATGTTAACGTCGGTCTGGCAAACAATACTGCGCTTCATAAAAAGACCTCAGTTTGGATGGTATCACCGCAGTGTTGCAATAAAGCTGCTTCAGACTACCGCATACAGCTTCAGTCACTCACTGCCTATGGACTCTTGCAGGCTCTGGACTGTGCTGCCGAAGAACTGCTTTCAAAGTCCTAAAGAAGACACTGAAAGAGATATAAAGGTGCATTGTAACCCAGTGTCACCAGGAACTAAAGGCACAAAACATCTCAAAAGACTGGGCTCTCACTCACATGCCTTTGGTCCTCATCTCTTGAAGCAGACTGGACAAGGACCAGCTTGGTGACTAAGATGCAGTCCCCAGCAGATGAGGAGGGATGGCCAGACAGAAACACTGGCATTTCTAAGAGACAAAACGTGGTCACCTAGAGCTCTGGGCCTAGACAGATACACTTCCCACACTGAGAATATCTGAATCAACGTGAGCATAGGGAATGCTCTCTCTCCAGATCCATCTTTGACTACAAGTTTTAATTTCTGCTGGAACATAAAGGGTGTTCTCATTATGTTTAAGAACATTTAAGAATGTCTTTCTCAGTTTACAGGTAACCTGAAGCCAGAGTGGTTACAGGCATATTGGATCCCACACCTTGGCAGAGGATTATTTCTGCACATATTTTGAGACAGCTCAGTACTAAAAACTTACAAGGGGAGGAAAAAAAATAATGATCCTGCAAAAATTTGCTTGGATCTTGTCTTGAAAGAGTGTGCTTGAGATTGCTCAAAAAATCACAGATCTCTTGAAAGTTTCAAAGATTTCTTAAAGTCCTCAATGAGCACAAGCAAATTGCTTGGGATAAAAGTAGGTCTCAGGTCTTTGCCTGTCTAGACATAAAGCCTCTTTCACCAACATGAAGCACAAGGGAAGACAAGAGAGTCTCATAAAATAAGAATTTAATTCATTTGTGCATTACTATAATTATACTACTGTCTTAAATGCTCTCAGATTGATGGTGCTTGTGACCTTCCCAGTATGTTTCAAAAAGGGGGACAGTGCAACCGTCCACAATCTGAAACAGAACTGAGCCCTCCCTGAACCTTACTGGCTCCTTTATAGCCTTCTACTTGTATTTGACAGTGTAGGGCACATTCTAAAGAAAATAAAATAAAAGGAGAGTTCCTATGTCCTGCTTACCTACTGCTGTTGTAACACCTTGATGTAAAAGCTAATAACAAAATAGAGGGTGCATTTTGTTAGCAGGGCCCAACCCAATAACCACACTAATGATAGCACAGTTATACCTGGGATGCAAGTTTTCATTTAAGTGCATTTCCCCTCCCATCTCCAGTATGTGATTTTTGAAAAAAAAAAATTTTTTTCAACTTTTAATTTCCTCCAGAAGCATATAATCATTCAATACCTTTTCCTCTCCTTCAGGTTAGCTTTCATCACCTCAGATACAGCTACAAGTACTTATTTGAAGTTTTCTTGCCTGCTGAACTGCTAGAGCCTTTCAGAGTACATTTCAGGTAAGGTAAATCCATCAATCAAGGGCAAAAGCACCAGGGAAACATATTCTAAAATGACAAATACTTTTTGGTAGCACTCTCTCAAATTACTTCCTTGAATTTGGCTTTTTGCAGTTAGCATGCCTCAGGCACCAGCCTGTCCGCTCCCCATATGTCTCTATGTTATTATTAATGTGTACTGCAGTACCACAAAGGTGTTCTGGGTGGAACTTGGCCCACAGACCTTGGTCAGAGGGAAACTGTAAACCCTGGCCTCTCTGGAAGGCCAGTGTTCCTGAGCCCCTGCTCCAAACCCTGCAGTGGGTGGCTAAGCACCCCAGGCAGCGTTGTCTCGTGCAGCACAACAACAGGACAGGTCCCGGGACATCGCCAGGCTCAGCCCTGCAGGTTGAGTTACTGACACTTGCCAGCTGCTCCTTGTGTGGAAGAACTTCAACACCTTCCTCTTGCCTTACAAATACAGGTATCGTAAATAATACAATTAAGCCAATAAATAAAGGTAGAGCGTTGAGAGAAAAAGACACCTGTTCCATTTTTAAACTTTGTTCAGAACAACTTGAAAAAGGTAGATGGTCACATCATCTTAAATGAAAGGAAAAGTAATTGGGGAAAAAAATCCACAGCCACAGTACATGAAGCAGACCATGAAAGCCATCTGACCTGTCATTTGAATCCTTCTGTATCAAAGAACTGTTAACAATAACTGTAATGAAATTAGACTTATGATGCATGCATGAGCAATAAAATCCCCCCAAAAAATCTACTACAGTAGTAATCGAGGTTAAGAAAAAGAAAGTGGAAGCTTGTAAAAGATGTATCAAAAATGACAAGCCCAAGAGGAAGATACCTCCCAGCAGTTCGAGGTCTCAGAGTAAGCACTTTTGAAAAAGCTGCTGTGGTTACAGAGGTAGTTTATTACCAAAGATTATATCCCTCACAAAGTTTAAGGTGAAAATAAGGCATAATAAAAAAAAGCACATGCCCAAAAAGAAATTGACAGCCATCAAAAACTTGTAGTTAACACTTTTCTGTAGCAAGCAAGACACCTGTTGAAGAAGGTTGCAGTAGATTGCTGAGACATAAAAGGAGCACACAGGAGAGAGAAGGTCATGCCAGTAAGCTGCAGGAATTCTTTGCATCCCTGTTTGCTATAAACTCAAGGACGTTCCCTTGTTGGAAGCCCATTATACAGCATACATTGGAGAGATCACTGAAAATTATATAACAGTTTGTTTCTAAGAAAGAGAAAATAGAAGAAATAGAAAACTAAGTTGTAACAATTTCAAAGGATAACAAAAACTAGGATTAGTGTGCATGGCAAAGAGAAGTCAAAGAAGTGAACTCTCTAAAATCATGAGTAGCAAAGACAGGTCAAATAGGGAATGGAAGTTTTTTGTATCATGGGAGGCAGCAAACAAGGATGCATCAAATCTTTAGCTGTTTGAAAACAAATTAAACCAAAAGCATTTCTTCATACAGCATGGTGGTAACTTTGAACCTCTTTGCCACAAAATGCTGTGGTTTACAGAATTTGACGTGAGTTAAAGATCTTCTGGACAAATTCATCCATCAGTACTTGTTAAATAGAAAGTCTCTACCTCTGACTTTGGAAGTCAGATTGCTAGAAGTTCAGAATATAAGACAGGTAGCTATCACTACCTGATTGTTATTTTATAATAATCTTTAGTAATTACCCTCCATTTTGGACCACTTTTCATCACTTTTGGAGCCAGAATACCTGGCTAGATGGATCTTTTTCAGCCTGAGCTGGAACAGCCCTTCTTACATCCTGCTTTTGAAGTAGCCTCTGCAGTCTGTGAAGAGTCCTCCATGGATTCACTTGAGTCAAACTGCATAACAAGAGTCAGATAAAGGACTCCAAACAGAATTAAGACTGAAAATATTAAGAAGATTTTGCTAAGAGAGCAGGATCACCAAGTAATGTTAAGAAAAGGTAAAGCAGAATTAAACTTGCATATATTCTGTAACTCTCAGACTAAAAAATGACACCACACATGAGGTGATAGAAAATAATTCTTCATGCCTGTAAAAGAAAAAAATATTCTCTTCCTCCCAGCTGGCGAAATGGCAAGAAAATTGTAATGGGTCCTTAAGCTGAAAGAAACTTATTCTCAGGTCAAAACTTTGTCAACACGAGTTAAAAAAAAACAACAAAAAATTCCCTCTGCAAGTGGACAAATAAGTATACATAGAAAATGAAAACTATATTAATATACAGTTAATATACAGAACTGCAAAAACAAAAACTTAACATTGTATGTCTTTTTTTATCAAAAAAAATAACTGAGGCAATATCATAGCTATGTAACCCATATAAAATGGTCTTGGTCATGTCAGTCCTCTGTCATGGAAAATGATTAAATACAAAATGTTCTTTCATATTTGTTCCGTAAAAGAAATCCTCACATAGTATAAATTACTCAGGATTCACCCACTTCTGCAGATCTACAAGTCACAGCAGCTGAGAGCCCGCCCAGAACATTCCATGTTGGCTGACACAGCAAAATTGGAAATCCAGCCTGACAAAGGAGAGTTTCCAGGGTGCTCATTGCACATGACACTGTCAACTGACCATTACCTGAGCTTCCCGTGCACCAACCTCTACCAAAAGGGAGAGAGAAAACAGAAGCAATGGTACAGAGTCTGCAGTCCCCTTTCCTGCAGCCCTTTGCTCACAGGGAGTTTTCTAGCATCTACACAATACAGCGATGAAGTGACGTCAGGAAGCTGTGGGACCTGCAGCTTTCATTTTCATGGATCGTTTTCAGTACAAGCCTCAGCTGCAACATTCTGTTCCCTTTTTCCCGTACACTCAAGAAAATATCCCTGATGGTATATGCTTCTTCTACAATTCTTTACAGTGAAATCCCTGAGACTTAAATAGCTCACCTCTAGTTGTCCCACCTAAACTTTCTTTCACTCCAATTTCTAGGTCAAATAACTGCATCAAGTAATTTAAACTTTATAATTCATAGGAAACACTTTGCTTTGAACTAAAATGAAAATTTTTTTTTGCATTTTCAACCACTCAACTAGAACTGCAGTCATTTAGCAAACATCATAACCTGAAGTTAACCAGCAATTTTTTTTCAGGACATACTCTGAGAGAGAATTTTTCTGCTGTAATGCAATTCCCTAATGATCCATAGTTAACACACTAGGTTGCTTTCTGTATAACCTTGAGAAAAATATAAAAGGTATTTCATTACCGTATGAGATATGTAAACATGAAAAAGTTTCCTGTTGTTTTAAGGAATGACTTCTGTAAGCAGCTATCTATAGTACATCTAAATTAAATAGCCACGTTAGAAGGAAGAGAAGCCATTTTGTATTCGGTCATTAAACAGAATCAGGAACAGTTGCTAAAATAATGTATCCCCATTACTCATTACTCTTATGCTTCACTTGCAGGAATAGATACCTGATAAGAATTGTACCAGAACTAAAGCTGCTAATGAATGATTAAAGGCTAGGGAGCAGATGTGAAGGGCAGGTAGAACAAGAATACCTCATTCCTTTTTTTTCTGGGAACACTTATGTGTTCTCCTTCATTCTCTTCTACTAAGTTTTGCTTTCAGATCTCTACCATATAATGGGCTGAACTAGGACTGGATTTGGACTCTTTCCAACCTTGTGGAAAGCTGTCTTTCTTAAACTGTGACAAAATAATCAAAAACTTGACAAATTTTATTAACTAAGAATAATAATAATAATGTCCAAAATGTCAATAGAAATATTTCATTTAGGTGATTCTCAAAGCATTTCAACTATACTTATGTCTCATAACTAAAAGCCATTTTACAGAAAACCAAAATCTTTAATTTGATGTGTCAAAATCTTGTTTTATAAAAACTAATTTTTCATGGCCTTGAAATCTGATTTGACCTACTTCTAACAAAGTTTTGGCTAAGAAAAATAGAGGCATTTTTGGATGAAACTCATTTTGTCAAAAAGCTCCAAGCTAACTTTGCCATCCATGCTAGTCTGTACAAATATCACAGGAAACTTCTGGTATATGCAACGGCTTAATCAGCTGGAACTTGAATAACACGCAGACACGTATCTAACTGATCCCCAGCTGACTAGGAAATCTGTGTCCCATATGCTGTTTAAAAAGGGAGGTAGTAAAATTTAATTAGACAGGAGAAAGAATTGGAGCTTGGTTTCCCGGGATCTTTGTTCATTTGTTTGTTTTTAAAATCATCATTCAATTTTAAAAAAAATTTATATGCCTATTCAAACCCCGTATATTCACTTAATCCACAGACTGCTCCTGCTTACAAGGCTTGTCATGCACTACCTAAATTCACTGAGAATTTTATTTGCATCCCAAGAATTCAGGTCACAGAGAAACCACCTTGAGAACCCAGGAGATGAGTAAACCCATTATGGACACACATGCTAGGCTGCCTGGGAAATTAGCATGCAGTCATTTATACCACAAATGAATGCTTCACAAATCAGTGTCTTTCAGTCATAGCTGACAGCAGACTCCTCATTTTCTTCTTCTTCCCAGTGAAAAGGCTCAGGTTTAGGTAGCAAATCAAAGCTCCCTGACTCTTCACAGGTAAATTCGCACAGATCTCTTGTAAAAAGCTCACAGACCTCCCGAATCCGTGGACTACATGTGGAAAGCAGCACCAGCACCAGTGCTACAAACTTCTTTCCACACAGAAGCTCTTCACAGTGAACAAAGACTGTGAAGTACCTTTACACTGCTTTCAAAAAAATCCATCTATTTCAAGTGCAGCGCCTTTCTGGTTACAAACACAGATCTGTGTTTCTATGTGACTTGTCCAAGTGACAACGGGAGATCTTTGGATTATGATTAGAAAGCTGATTGATTATCTAGTCCCATAGTCCTGTGTTTTCTGGTTCCAATTCCGGGGATTTTACCCAACCACCTTGAGAAAATTTTCCTCCTGCTCAATGAAGAATTGTGCTGGTGCTGCAAAATAGAAATGTTGCTACATTTCTTGGGCATAATGAAGTGCTCATGGCACCAGCAGAGACTTCGACTTTATACTTAAGCCTTATTAAGGCTTAGTTCTCTTTTAGGGTGGTAGGAAAGCAAGCAAAGAGCCTGATGTGCTCTGCCAGAGCAGCTTTATCAAGCCCTGCAGTGGCAGTCCAGGGGATTACCAGCTGCAGCTGCATGCCTTCGGCAGGGCGGGATGCCAGCCCTCAGCTGCTCCCCTTGCTCTCCTGACTGCAGAACGTGTACAAACAGTTGGGTCTCCTCATGACATCTGCACTTAAAAAGCAAGAGGAAAATGCAGGGCCTGGAAAAGACCATCTCCCTGATGGCAGAGTACAAACAGTTAGCTGTCCTCTAGCAAATCTAACCACAGTCATCCCTGCACCGAACTGGGTGTGAGAGTCAGTTCAGGCTCAAAATAATCAGATCTTTTTTGGGAGTGTGGAGGGGCAGGATCCAGGTTGTTGGCCCCATAAACAATTTTACAAGAGCTAAAGGAGGGCATAGGCTGGGAATGAGCAGCTGGGGGCTGTTAAGATGTCATTGTCAGTGAATGGCACCGCTTCCCCGAATTTTCACTGTAACAGAGCTTGAGTGTTCAGATAATCAGCCACGACATCTGAGATACAGGAGCAGATGGGCCAATACCTGCTTAGAGTGCTCTAGTTTGAGTCACTGAAAAGGACATCTGTCTCTGCTCTCAGGCCGGGTGCCTCAGTGACCCCACTGCAGCTGGGCAGCATCTTCTGTGTGTTTACGAGCGGGTATTTCTCAGAAGCCTGTACTCTGAGTGCTATTTTGAATGAATTTTTACAAGGCAGCCAAAACCCCTCCTGCTGTTAAAATGTACTGAATATTGAGTGCTTTTTGCAACACACGAAGGTACCACAGCTCCCCAGAACAATAGCTGCAAGAATGTTTTTAAGATGCCAAACCCAGCAACCTTTTCCCTTAGCCTTGTTCAACAAAATAATAGTATCTGAAACTTTTCACTCTGAGGCACACAAGTTTTTGAGACTTCAGCCTTCAGAATGAGAATTTAGCACGGTTAGTGACATCTGAAAGTTGAATTTCGGAAGACAAATACTGGACACCTGTGGCTACATTATCCTTAAATCTAAAAACTTGCCCTGTCTTTTTCCTTGTATCAAATTCCAGGCCCATCACGTTTTTGTCAGTGACACTCAGGCCAGCATATAACACTAAAAGCATATAGAAGTGAGTAATATGAAAAGGCTAAGTAAAAGGCACTAAAAAACTAAACCAGAAATAAATCATTGCTTAAGAATTATTGTTTTATTTGCTTGTCATTAGACATCTGTTCATAGGCGCTGCAAACGTTCCATTTTGTGCCTGGGCCTAATAGTGTCAACTTTGCAGACATGCCTTCTTCCTCCTCATTGTTTTCACTTGGTTTCTAGGGCAAACAAAGGCTTTTTTTTTTTTTTTTAGTCCTTTAATAAATTAAAGCTGTTATAGAGATAGAAGTAAATAAGTGCACAGTATGGAAATTTCTATCCAGCAAGCCTCAGAACATAACAAAGGTCCCTATATGCACTGTATCAAACTCTTTCTTGCTCCATTTGTGCCCCCCCTCCACACCACCCTGGTAATCCCCAGAACTCTGTGGTGACTGAGTAGAATTTGAGGTCAAGTTTTGTCCTGAAAAAATGTGGAGCTAGCCCTCCTCTTCCTCCCCTCTCCCTGTCATCTGCTGACATTTCCAGATGACAGTGTACTGAATCCGAACTGTTTCTTTTGCTGGGAATGCCATCTGTGAGGTGGCAGCTGGGGTGGGAGGGAAGGCACATAGCAAATGAACAGAGATAAATATAGACAGTAGACTAAATTAGGGGAAGTTCCACTTCTTTCCAGTGTTACGGATCTTTGCACGCTTCCATTAAGTGGATACAGCTTCTCTTTAACTGGTGTTTGAACATCTGGGCTGTTTAGCTAGAGAGCAAAGTCAGAACATTGGAATAGAGATGTCAAACAAGCCAGTTTGGGCAAAATGCTAAGACTACTGAAATTTCCTAACTCATTTATGGTTCCACTCCATTTCTATCATATTACACTATCCTGGAACTAGCAAGGAGGGGAGAAAAAGAAGATGAGTGTACATATTGTCAAAAGGAATATGTCATAAATCATCCAAAATGAAAAATCAGTGAACATCTGAAGGCCATACTTCTCGTAGAGAAGAGATAAAACCAGTGTCCAGATCATTGACAACTGAACATGAATTCTACAAAAAAAAAATTCTGGCATAACATTTCATTTCTCTTTTTAATATTCAAAATATTACATTTGAACCACCTTTTTTGCTGTATCACAGAATAACTCAGTAATTAAAACCCCATCTTAAGGCACTGAGTTCCGTAAATAAGATGATGGCAGAGGAAATTCTAGAGACTGAAATTTTGCTCTTATCTCTTCCCTAGAAGATTGCTAACAGCATCTTGCCTACACAGAGACACAGAAGGCTAAGGTGGGAAGGGACCTCTGGAGATCTTCAGGTCCAGCCCCTCTCAAAGCAGGGTCCAAAAGTTAGCAGGTTGCTCAGGGCCATACTGAACAGGTTGCATACTGAACTCTCTCCAAAGACACAGACTCTGCTTCCTCTCTGACTCAGTGTTTGATTACCCCCACGGGACAAAAGTTTCTTCTTCTGTTTAATGGAATTCCCTTTGTTTCAATTTGTGCCCACTGCCTCCTACCCTTCTCCGGACACCAGTGAGAAGGGACCAGTTCTAGCTTCATTGCACCCTCCTGTATTTATAGACATGGATAAGATCCCACCTAAGCCATCTCTTCTCAAGGAAAACATTTTAATAAATATTAGTAAAACATTAATAAAATATGCAAATATTTACGTTTACTTTGGAATCACTTCAGGAATATCTACCTTGATTTAACCATGGTTTTCACAGTGAATACAGCTTCCAAGATATCTTTTAGGCAAGTGCCATTGCTGTTAGGAGTTTCATGAACTGGAGAAGGAGACTTTATTTCAGCAACGTATTTGTATTCTTTCAAACTATATATACCTAGGTAAGTAATTTGGTAAGACATTCTTCTCTTCCTTTCAGTGTTCACTTAGAACATCTCAACATTTTTTATCTCACTCCTGCAGTTTTTCTAAAGTTCATTAATTTTAAGAGCAAACAATCACAAGAAGTGAGCTCAGGCCTTGAGCAGCTCTAGAGCTGAACTACACCAGAAGGAACCAAACCACGCAAAAGCCTTTTAGTGCATTTTAGTTTATGGAAGTTGGATTCACATCTCAAATTCACTTGATTTACCTTAACTTTCTTGGCTGACTTTATTTAGCATTGCCTGGAAGTAAAAGTCCTATGTTCAGTGCTGCAGTTCTACATACACAAGACTTGAAGAGAAGGAAAAGACATGTCATACCAGCAAACAAACTTAGCTGATGTTGGTTCACTTCAGCAAAATCCATGTAATCAAAAGTGTAAACCTACAGACACCTGTCGGTTATAACAAGCTTGTCACTCTATCCTCTCTTCAGATTTCCTAAAAATGCAGTCCTCTGTGGCAGTAATATTTACCTGCAGTGCAAGATAAGACTTTTTCTGTTATGATAATGCACAGACATATCTTCATTTAGGCATCAAACATTTTAAAGCTGATACCCCATGCTGATAAACAGGTTTCTCAACAGACAGCATGAAGTTCATATCACCACCAGTACATATATCATCTGGGTATAGGAAACCACACAGTAGCTACCTGTACAGGTTGCAATTCCATGTTTCCCCTTCAGGTGACAAGCCAGCTCCCTCCCCCCTGCTGGTAGAGCTGTCCCCCCTCTAGCCTTGCACCACTGTGAGACATTTCTGCATGGTTGCCCACTAAAAAACCACAAGATCTCTGCTGCTGGGTCAGATTCCTGATGCCTTACCACACCGAAACACTTCAGCGACCGTGGTCAGTCAGCACCCAGCCAAGCCACAGCATCAAGAGCTGACTGTCTTTGCACTCTGAATGACACTCCTGGAACTTTCCAAGGGTATTGGGAAAGTAAGCAGAAGTCCTGGTTTAAAAATGGGTCCCCAGTGCTCAGAGAGCCAGCTGAAACAAGGGGACAACATGCTACTAAATGAGCTAATTGCAAGCAGCAGTCAATTTATAAACACTGGTACAGTGGTAGAGCAAAGGATCTGTTTATTTGAAATACAGGCCATGGATATATTTTTCTGTTAATTTTGGAGGCTCATTTTTGAAAGCAAATCATACTTCCAGAATATCCTAACCGTATACTATTATGTGTAATTGTCCTCTATAGCGTCCATGATGGATTGGTAAACAAAGGTGAGCTAACATGCATCACATAAAAATGAAGAATAGCCCACACCTCCAGTTTTCAATGGGAGATATATTATAACCATTCAGATAATTCTTGTGGGCTCACTTTCTGGCCTTGGTGGAGCAGTTTTCTTTGTCCTTCGCAGTTTACCTTAAGATCTTTCAATTTGATTAAGAACTTACAATTTTTCTTGAGGAAGAACCTGGAACCACAGGTCATCTGCAATAAATTCGAAAAAGGTTTTTCACCACTTCCAGTGAGTGGCTCACAGAACAGTAAAGAAAGCACAAGCAGATTATTATGATACTTTAAGAATATTCAATCCCATTGTTTTGCATAAAATTCTACAGAAATTCTTAAGGTGTCAAGTAAGCATCTGAATTCTACTTAAATAAAATTAACCTTACGAAACCCACTGTGTCCTTACTCTAATAATTTTTCAGGTATCTTGAGATTTAAGACCTCTCCCCATGAAAAAATCAAATACATTCATAAAAATAAAAAGTTTATTGACCCATTTAAGGTTATGTATGAAAATGGAGAAACTACATGACTGCTGATGTGTAACTAAGAAAGAAGCATTTGAGTGAACTGGTTGTAATTCCTTAATGGTTCATGCAGTTCATATACTCCCAAAACCAGACATGGAGTCAATACAATGCATGAGGATCAGATTTTGATCATCCAAGGCCATTTATACGACATCAGAGTCCTTCAGCAGGCACTTACACAAACTCCATAGTCACCTTCAATACCATAATTTCAAATTTGCATCAGAAAATCTGCAAGAAAGAAGGAGTACTATGTATATCCTAGTTTTCTTGAACTCTTTTCTGACACAAAAGCTTTGATGCTCAGCAAACACTTTCCTGTATCTTGGTATTTGTGGATTTCTTTCTTTCAAGTGGCAGGTACTATACATCTGTTTTGTTCTTAAAGAAATATTTGCCAATTCAGAAATGGAGTGACGGTTGAGCTGGGTAACTGGTTTAATAATGAGCAGGTTTGGTAACAAAGCAACTTACTGAAATGGTCACAGAGCTTTTCATTGAGGTCCCAAGGGACTTTGGATGGTTGAGGTGGAGACATCCATGAGAGATTCCTACAGGAGAGGAGGCACAAAGTTACTTACTTCTAACTAAAATGCTGTATGTGGTGGATAACTGGGAGAATGACAATCTTAAAAAGAGGCAAATGGCAATTTTAGTTGTGAAGAATGAGCCTACTTTTGAACATCTTAAAGGAGCATAATAGCACTGCTTCTTACACAGCATCCCTCCCCACCAGCATTTTCTGTGCTGGAGGAAAATAAAGCAGCTGGAGTAGGATGACAGTCTGCTTCCCTTCTGACAGTGGTGCTTGAGAAACATCCATGTTTTCTGGGATGGGTTACATGGGTACATGGTAGCACAGCAGCCACTGCAGACACACAGGAAGAAAACAGTCCAATGAAACCAAATGCCTCAGCCTGACTCTTCCTGGCCTTCCTGGCTCTGACCTCTGTGTGTAAAGTGCAGCCCTCACACAAATACATGTAAAGCAGTCCTTTGTATTAAAGGAATCCATTAGAGATGGATTTGAACTTTTGTTCAGCCTCCTGCCACCAATGCGCACTGTGATTGCCAGGCACAGAAAACATAGCCCACTTGTCTCCATTTTCTTCCTTCATGAGCCAGAAAGTGAATATGATATGCTAGTAGTAGTTCAGAAGTGGTCAAACTGGTGAATGAAAAAACTTTTAAGATAATGAAAAAGTTGTCATTCAAAGACTGGTTTTTTAAATATCCCTTTGCATTGCTTAGTAAGCCTTGATAAACAGGTGCACCAGAAATCAGTTTATGCTAGAAATTACATCCAAGCTGAAATTACCACTTTGTCAGGAGAGAAAAGTTTACACAGAAAAAAGATAAATAGGGTGAAACAGAAAAGATGGCAGTACGAACAACAGGGGAAAAAACCCAACAGTGAAACATAAGTGCTGTGGTTCAAATTATTTTCTCTGTTGTTCTCTTGGGAGAACATTCAATGAACCTGGGCAGAAATGCCTTTTTTGCCAGCTAAATGTCTTCTGAGGTTTCCCCTTCAGCACGTGGAGAGGAATGGAGTCCTCTGAGAGGCAGTGAGAGCAGAAGTTTGGGTAGGTGCACTAAACACTGCCTGGAGGAACCTTCTCCTTCACACACTGCTGAAAATTAGGACACTCTCCGGCTAAGTGAAGTACTTCACCTTGGGTGTTCCACATTAAAAAGACTCTTTAGCATTTTAAAAGGGAAGATAGAAGTGTTACCTGAGTATAATTATTACAAAATCCTGGAAATTCAAATTCATGTTTTTACACATATTCATTCATGCAAATGTGGAACCTGACCCAGAAATTTTATTCAGGTGAGTAATCTGCCTTTGACTTCAACGGGATTCTACTAAATATGAACAAAGCAATCAAGCCAGATTTTGCAGTTGCAGTCACCTCCATTTATCTTCAAGGGGGACTGTTGAGTTGTAAAAATGCCCAAATCATCCCAATTTGTCCAGACGAGATATCAAATCTCCTTTTTAATATTCAGCTTCAGCAATATGGAAAGCAACACTGCCAAATACTCCATAACCATTTTACTGCGATTACTCATATTTTGATTAGAAAATTCTCATTTCACATGGGTGTTGTCACCTGCCCTGTGCTAGGTACATCATCTCTGCGGTGCAATTAATTACACAAATACTGAAAAATGAGTTTATGACCTGGAATGGAGTTTTGATAAACTCCTCTGAAGACATATCTGAAACATAACCCAGGAGAATCCTGAACAGATACAAATGATTGATGTATATACAATAGCACACACAGCCTCCAAACAAACTGAAGACCTGCCAGGAGCAGCAGTAGTTCAATATCTGGTTTGAAATGAAGAATGTAAAAGAGACCATAACTGAGGAATGAGGCAATGAATCCTGCAGCAGGGGGAAGGTAAGGAGAACGCTAATAATTTGGGAGATTTACAGCATCTGTGTACTTTCTGATGGGCAAAAGGGCGAGGAAGGGACACAGAACCAGAATGGTGTGAGCAACAGACATGGAAAGCTTCACATCAACAGTGCTCTGCTGTTTCCTCACTTAGGTAATTAATACTTGGCCTTCTGAGCCACAGGTCTAATTCATCTACCACTCTGTAACAAGAGCGACCCTACCACCTCCCCTATTTTGCCTCCTGTCCTGCACAGGCTGACTGCTGACTGTCCCACTGCCTCAGCTGCCCGTGAGTGAGATCAGGTCAATGCTCCGGCTCTACTGGGGCTGAGGTTGTGGCTCCAAGTGGCAGCAAAGCTGAGGCAGCAACCAGCTGCCACAACAAGGGGTGTCCCCACATCTCGCTTGTTGTCACCTCCTCCCTACCACCAGCCGTGGTCCTTATGTGGCCCCTGGGTGACCTGGTGCAGGGAGAGGGACAGCACAATCCAACCCTCCCCAGAGAAGCAGTTCTCAGTGTGGTGTTGGCCTAGTCAAGCCAGCCATTAAACAGCAGCAAACACAAGCCATTGCTAAAAGCTCTCTGAGTGCCTTTTCACATGTGGGCTAGAAAAGTGGGAGGCTGTGGTATTGCTGCAGCAACCAAGAGACCCGAAATAACCAGTATGGTGAGCACCGTTCTGAAAACACATTCCCTTATTCCTTGGAGCAAATACATTGGGTACCTCATACTGAAAAAGAAATAAACTAAACAAACCAAAACAGTAGGTTAGGAGCTGGAAAACAAAACCAGCCAAACATAAATAAATCACGGACATCTTGCAATATAGTAAAATACTTAGGCATTGTCATCTGTTGCTTATTACAGTTTCATTTACATTGGAATTTTCTTTGTTTTCCTGCAACAGTTGTGTTACTGTATTATTTTAAAACTAGACAGTAATGTGAATAGAAGACTCTATCTATGCATTATTCTGGCCAATATTATATTATATTGTGTAAGAAATGAGAGTTAAATCAATTTTAATGCACCATTTTAATAAGATGACAACCACAGTTCTCTATTGCAATTATGGAGATAATTACAATTTCATTGGTACTGCTTAATATTAAGAATACAAAATTTACCTTTGATGAACAGTTCATTATGTAAGATGAACCCAAGCTGTTTTTCTTTTAAATAGTATCTTGGCTTGTTTTATTTCTTACCTTTGACTGTTTAATAAAGGCATAAAGAGTTTTACAGGTAGGGTATACAGAAATGGGCTGACTGGTTCGACATCAAATTCCTGTACAGTGATTTGAGAAAAAAACATTAATTTTGAAGCAGCTCTGGAGGCTGAGTATAGAGATTATTAAACGTAAGTTTTATATATGCAGAAAAATTGCTTTTGCGTGAATTCACTTTTAAAATGTTAATATATGCATAAGAAAATTGTGTTTCTTAATCTCTGAAGAAACACTTATCACTAGGAACCGCTTAATTCTTTTCCTGTGCTTGATTTATTAGCTTATGAAATTATGGTAATAGTTTGCATGTTAATGGTTTTGGGGCTCAAATGACCTGATTTTAATAATGAAGTAATTTATGCAGTAAATGTAATCAGCATCTATGAATCTCACTTAAAAGAACATATCAGTGATTACCTATGCCAAAAACAAATGACTGTCAGCATGGTATACACTGTATGTTATGACAGGCAACCGGGATGTGTTCAGCTCAGCACATGCTTTAGGCTGGCTGGGTCCTGCTCTGACAAACACCACCGAGGCTGGCAACTGCAGCTCTAACAACTGTTTGCAGACCTTCCATTGCAGACTGACTTCCTCTCTTAGTCATCTTCTAAGGAAAAGGACAAGGATAGGAGATGGGCATCATCAGAACTGAAGTCTAAGCTGGAACCTGTAGGAATTCCTCCACGCATAGAAGAGTCCTGTGGCACAGAGACCTCACACATCTGGACAAAGCGGGTTGCAGGAAGAGAGGAAAGTGTTTGTTTAGGGAAGAACTTGTAAGTTTTATGAATTACAAGAAAAAGGAGACTTTTATTAAGGATTTGACCTGCATGGCATATAAAAGATGCAACCCCCTGCAACACTTGGTAAGTCTGTGTCAAATGGATCCATCACAAGGATTCTTTCCTAAAACATCTGTATTTACAGATCTGCTCACTGTCAGGATGTATATGAACCATGCCTCTGTTTCCTTGTGTCATTTACAGTGCTGTTCCCCAACATGAGAAGAAATACTAGACTGGGATTTGAAAAGCAAACAGCAATGCTTTCTTTGCAGTAAGGCAAGCTTGTGTTTTGATAACCTACTGAACATTGAGATTCATTTTGGTATAAAAGATTCAAAAATACATTACTAGCTGCCAAATATGATCTAACTGTTCAAACACACAGACAGAAGCTGAGGGAGGTCAGATTGGACATTAGCCAAAATATAAAGTCAATGGAAGAAACCCCATTGATTCAGCAGAGCTGGATCATTTGTTCACCAAAGGAATCCCTAAGGGCCAGAAGTCATCACCACTTCCAAGGACCAGAACTGAACAACTACATTTTGTAATTAATAAATACTTTGCATGCAGCTCCTCAAGCATGATACAAAACTGTCTTCAAACACCATTTCCAGAACTGCACATTTTCAAAGAAAAAGGTGTTCTGTTCTGGATTACGGCTAATGCTCTCTATTCCAGAATTCAGACTGTTAGCTTTATGAAAATTATGTCATATCCTAAAGGGGAAAACAAGCAAAAGGACAAGCATTTTTAGCATTTTTAAAGTTTTACTATCTCAGTCATAGGCTCAATGTAAGTCCAAGGAAGGTATGGATCATGCAACAGAAGTCCTTCAAACCCTGCTCCTTCCCACAGACTATGTATTCAGGTGCTGAGTAGGGCCTCCCAGAACCTCTCTAAGACAGCCGTGGGAGTGAAGGTAACCTAAAGCCAAGGCTGCTGCCTGCACGCAGCTTCAGAGGATGGCGAAGCTGACCCTCCACATTAGCCCTGGATAGGGACTGGACACGGCAACACGAAACCCGATAAAAGCCTCCCTGCAGAGGCAGAGACAGGGCTTGTTCTTCAAGCGGCAAAATCCCCATCTCCCGAGGAGCCCCGGCTCAGCTGAACTCCGCTGGTGTAATCAGAGCAAGCCTGATCAAAGGCTGTGTGTTTGCTCGAGACGCGGATGCCGTGCGCGCTGTTACCATGGCGCCGTGACAGCTTAATGAGCTGCCGCCCGTGCCCGCGCCGCTGTCACCAGGCGCTCGCCGCGGCCCTGCCCCCGCTCCCCGGGGAGAGGAGCTTGTGCGGGCTCAGGGAGAGGCCCATCCGTGAGCCCCGGCTGCTCCGAGCTGCCTGCTCCGGCCCTCTCGCAGGCCCAGACATCCCCGTCTCGCCAAACAGGATTTCTGGAGGTGAAATTTCCCCTCCTCCATTTCCCTGTGTTGTGCCTGGAGGACATTCCCCTGACAAGAGGGACCTGCTGTCGGCGGCAGAGGCAGGGTCAGGAAGGCGGAAAATAAAAGGCGAAATTTCAAAGTTCAGACAGTTTTCTTGGCAGACTGTGACAGCTCAAAGGGGTAAGGATCTGTCTGATGTTTACTTGGAAATCCAACAAGAATATCTTGCCGCTGACAAACTAGGCTCACAAACACAAGCCCAAGCCGCAGAGCCCCAGCACTGGTTCATGCTTCCCATGGGACACGCACTCAGACACCCGCACAGCCAGCACCTGCGTTTCAAAAACAAACAGGAAAATCCCGGCATGCTCCGTCTCCCCTGCTTGTGGGAATCTCAGCCTCCCTGGCTGGGCCAGGACGGGGGGCCCTGTGGTTTCCCTGGCTGGGAGAGGAGAGGGAGCGCTGCCATAAGGGCCCTCTGCTCCCAGACAAAGGCTGGGTGCTGGGAAGGCGGCAGCATCCCCTGCCTGCCATTCTGGCTGAGAGCTTTCCACAAGTGAAGGGGAGTGGAGGTTCACATTTGCTGGGGGAAGAGTGTGAAATCTGCAGGGAAGAGCCGGGGGAGCTGTAGTGCTTCCTCATCTGCTGTGCCTTGGGTAGGGACGCACATGTAACCATGGCTGCTTAGCTGCAGCATGGAAGGCTGGGATACTGGCATTTAAGCTCCAAGCACTGAAACACAGTATTTACAGATGGACTGATTTGCTCTGGGTACAACACTGCACCCCTAGAAATTAGCTTGGTAGAAACCAGTTTTGTATTTACTTATCTGCATTAAAGCAGAACAGAAACATACCACAACACACACAAAATGTTAGGTGATTTGAAGCTATCAATTTGTTCATTAGCTGGCTTAAATAGCAGCAGACTGTTAGCACAACCATCTTTGTTTCATGCTAGTCTTGTTTCTTACATTGTGTCTTGATTTAATATCAGGCTTCAAATACTTCTGGGCAAGAATTTGTTTCCGTATATACTCCTTTTATCCTTAATAAATAAGCCTATGTTCAAATGATGCCTGTAGTTTCTAAAATGCAATCAGCAATAATATTTATTGCTTTTTTGTGTGCCCATCCAGAAAAAGAAAATTGTTGCCAGAATAATGCTCAGAACAATAACAGGATGCAAATGTGCACCCTGTTCTTCCAGCTTGCATGCTTCACTCAAGAATCATGTCAGTTCATGGGGAAGTAAGTGGGAAACCTGACCAAATGAGACTTCTGATTTGTGTCCCAGGCATCTTTTTGCTGGATTTGTCACAACTAATGCCCTTTTGCTTGTCTCTCTTCACATGCTAGAAATGTACATAGACCACAATGGGAAATCTACAGATTTGGTAAAAAAATTGCAGTGATTTCAAAAATAGGTGTGAAGAACAACATATTGCAAGTTGAGAGGAGAATAAAAATATGGGATTCAATGTATTCATGATTTTACAAACAAAAAGGAGAGAAAAAGCTCATCTTCTAGTAACTGAATACCCTGATAATGCCTAGAAATGGTTAACCATAGGGATACGAGGTTTTGCACATCTCTGCCTCTTTCATTCCCCACTCCCACTCCTGAATCTAACATCGCCTGCCTCCTTCAGTGCTGTTTCACGGCTCTGTGACTCCTCTCCTCCTCCTGTGACCTGCCTCTCAGAGCATCTTTCTCGCTCCCCCCTTCCCAGCAGAGCAGCCCCAGGCCGGGGTGACCTCTCCCTTGGGATCTTTTGTCTCGTGGTCTCAGACAGCGCGGAGTGACAGGGAGCAGGAGTGACAGGGAGCAGGATCCCCACCCCAGCGCCTCTCTAATCAAGCAGCTCTCACACAGCTCACACGCCTGCCTGCAGGCTTCTCTCTTTAATGTGACATTGATCATCATGACACAAAATGGTCACAGATATCACTTCCTAAAATTCAGGAATGTGACAGCTAGAGACAGAATCGCTAGTCTGTGGCCTGAAGACTATACGGATTATTCAGGTCAGGATAAATCAGGATGGATATTTGCCCTACTTCCATATTCTAGCTATTAATAACCAAAAGCACGCCAGATTGTGGCTTGTTCTGTGCGACTGCACAAGGGAGCAACGCTCCCTCCCCCACGCCTCCACATACACATGCACAGACGAATATTTTTGGCTAACATTCGAAAGCCATTCGCAAACCCAGCCCCTGAGCTCAGAGTAAAGCCCCGAGCACATGGAGGCCCTCCTTCACCAGGCAAGAAAGGGAAGCCAAAGCACGCTGAAAAAAGATACGGGAGACCTCTCCTGGTCTACTGCCCCAGAAACCCTGAAGAATGCAAGCTGCTGCTCTCCTCTGTTTTCTTCAAGGCACAGCACAGTTCAGTCAGTCAGGGCTCACCCCTTTTCCCAAGTACACTGCCACAAAATGAATGTCCTCTTGGGTAGGCAGAGAAGCTACCTAGGGAAGCACAGCCACACTGCTCCTGGCAAGATTTCTGTCCATCACACCTATACAGGATTTCAGTAGGAAGAAGCAGCACTTCCTCCCCAATATTGAAAAAGAGAGACCATACAGCTACAGAATTAAATTAAGTTGCACCTTCCCCAGCTTTAAAATAGCGAGTGAATTATCCTCCGTATTTAGTCAGCAGCCACCTTTTAGGAAGATGCAAGGCAGAAATTGTACAGTGTCTCTTTGCAGAATACTAGCTTTTGAGAGCCACCTTTAAAATTTTGGAAGATCAGGCCTCAGAAGCCTGAAGCTCTGCTGCTTTTAAAATAGTCTTTCAAAAGCCAGCTTTTGCTTTTGGTTGCAAAGGGGAAAATAGAGATATTTTTCAGACCACTGACATGGAAGAAAAACTGCCCTGACAGCTGAGACAACTTCCCTGAATAGGATCCCTCTGCTCTTGGGAGTTGGAAAGCTATTCTCTGCCATCCCTTTTGGGGCACTTATGCAATCTGCTCTAGCAACTGGTGCCAGTTCAGTTCAGCTACAGACCAGACTCTCTGGACTGTCTAAATGCCATTCCCTGGATTTGCCTAGGAATAAAGCCTTTATACTTCTCCCAACCACCGTGTTCACGGTCTGTTACTGTAAACCATTATGGCTACTCCCAGACCATAAAATGCCACTGGTCCCCATTTTAATTCCAAAAAGATAGCTCTTATGCAGCAACTGCAGCACACTGCAATTAGGCAGCACTAGAGGAACTGTCTTCTGTGTTTCTAGACACTACTCCATATTTTATTTATCAGCTAAAAGCCAAGCAAAGTAACAATAACAAGAGTAGGTGGAGTGCCAAGAGCAGCACACAAGCCTCAACAACACTCATTTTCCCTCTCCTGCTTCTCCTGCTCTTGACTCTGATCTTAGTTAACACGAGGCTTCAGTGACTGCAGTTCATAATCCCTGCATCTTTGGTCCTCTGCTGAGCAGAGTGCTCATATTTCTATGCAGTTCCAAACAGGCTCTTCCTGCTCAGCTCATTTAATAACTAGATTTGCTAGATCTCTACACATTATTTGGCACAGAGCATAATAAGCAGTTGCCAAGTCCTATCTTGGGTTACTCTTCCAGAGATTCTTTAAGCTGGGGAAATAAAAAGTGCCCTTCACTTTATTTCAGTAAGAAAACCAATTTTTTTCTGCTTCCTTTGATTTTAATCATATTATCCTGGATAGAGACATCTTCAAATAAATACTGGTCAGAGGTTTCCTGAGGACCTGAACAGAGAAATGTTAATAAAATAACAGAAAGCACACTCTAGTCTCCCCTCTGCATTGAATTGTTCAGCTAAAGCAACTGTGTTTTTGCTTATGAAGGTACAAGTTGGTCTAAATCATCCAGAGCAGTCCAGGAATCTGGATATGCTGATAATTGTTCAATCACTTACTGATTAACATAGGTATCTCTATTTCCAGGAGTACTGGAGCTTCCCCGCTGAAAACAAACAGAAAAATCTCCAGGCTTGGTAAATTGAGAGGTCAGCAAGGAAATGAGAGGCAGCTTGGGAAAAGAAGAAAAAATGTGTAGCACTTCCATATTACCAACAGAATTTTAATTGGACTTTTAAGGATATAGGTAAATGGAAAAAAAATAATATTTCCTTCTCTTTGCATCCCTGCTAATGAAAAAAACAAAAATCTGGGTCACTGGCCTTTCTAAATTCAGGAAGTCAAACATATCATTAAGGATGGCAGAGGGAACAAACCCTCTGAGGAAGCACAGAGAAAAGGCAATAGAGAGCTCAAGGAAATAGATGGAGTCCAAAGGTTTTGCATTGAGCTAATCTATGAGCAGAGATAGAAGGTGAGAGGGAGATTTCTCTTCTTCTTGCTTGTCTCTATCAGTCAAAACCTGAAGCAGGAGATCTGATGTACCCTTCCTTCATGGCTCAATGGCTATGATAGAATATGGTCCTCCTTTTCAGACCTAAGCTATGAGTTGAGAATGACTGCTGGGTTGACAGCTGGAACTGTTTGTAACATGAAAAAAAAAACTTTGGAGATAGAATAAGGAGAAATGGGATTATGTCCACTTAGAAGTGAGATTAAAATATGGGAAAAGCTTATTCTTGAGCTACAGTCAGCCTCTATTTACTGTAGATGCTTATTGCTGTATTGGATCCCACATTGTAATTAGCAATTGAAGCATCAAATGATGAAAGTTTGATTTCATTTGCAAACATATATATATACACACAAGATGATGTCTCATCAATGCAAAATACAAAGGCTTAACAAATTGTGCAATTATACAGTTCCTGAACATTTTCTACTACTTTTCATATAGTATTTGAACATGGCTCACCATGCTATCAGCAGCTTTTAATTATTTAAATATTTAAGATGCTAATTATCATATTTCTGCATTATAGAACTATGACATTTCATGCCCTCTTATAAAAGATACAAATATAAAATTGACATTGTATGAGAGGGCCTTTTGTTCAAATACAATACTGACTTTGTGGATAACAAAAACATATATAAAATGTGTTTTTGTATAGTCACTACTTATTTTTCTTATTCCCTGTATTATAGAACATGTGCTAATATTTAAGGAGGCCTGCTGGAGATCTTACACAGTTATTTTTTCCTGCCTGACATTACCAGTGCTATTTTCCTTTATACATCCTTCAGAGAAGCACTTGTCCAATAAAAACCTTTCTTCCTAAGGGAAATTCCCTTGCAGAATACTGCCAGCAAGAACTGATACCAGGCAAACAGGAGGAAGCTGCATCGGAGTCAGCTTCCCAAACAAATCTGAACTCACCCTCATGTTCCTCTGCTTAATGAGGCAACAGCTCTAAGTTCCAGCACCATGAACAAGTGATGCAAACATGCTAGCACATTTCCTGGGAGGCTGCTGGGAGATAAAAAACTTTGCAGCAGCACACTGTGGACTTATCAAATACATACACATATTTATGACAGTCCTATTAAAACAACAGGCTGCTTCTATCCCACGTCTGTGTAGCCTGTGCACAATGAGAGCCTCTTCTCTTCAGTCTCCCTGGGTGCTACTCCTTTTTTTGATCCAAAAAAAAAGAGAAGCGATGGCCTCTCCCTCTTTCTTCCCTTCCATGAGTATTTGAGATTTACAAGGTTTTGTTTGCTTCGCTGAGAAGTGGAAAAAAAGACCAAAGAAAGGTCAGATGCTCACAACAGCATATATTTTTTTCTTGTTCTTATGAAAGGGTAATATTTACCTATCTAAAAGCATTTTGTTTATTTGCTGAGCAGAAGGTAGGAAGGACTTTGGAGGCAGAACATATAAAGTTAAATCTGGTTTTGCAGAGGCAATCAAAAGGTTCTCAGGAGATAATTCTGAGAGACCAAAAGTCAATTTAGCTCTTGGACACAACTTGGTTGTTCTTACTAACATTGTCACCTAATTCCTGTGAAGATTTCATCAGCGTTACAAAGGACAGCAATAATCCCACTTAAAATGCTTTCTACAAAAAGACTTCTTTCACCAAGGAATTGATTCACTAGGAAAGTCTCATTTTTCTAACCAGCACCAAAAATCCAGACTCATGCTCATCTCTGATATGTTTCTATAAAAGATATAGATATGAAACATGCATGCACTAATTAATTGTAGCTGTCCATGTATGCCAATCCAAGAAACATTTATATTTCTATTGGACCAAACAGGAAACCAAGGACTCTAAGAAAAATACATGTCGTACAACCATTATTGGGCAGCCTTTGGACCCTGCCTAGGATATTATGTAAGCTTCAACACTTACACATGAGCATGTTTAATGAACAAATTTCTTATGAGAGCAAAAAATTGAGAAGATTGTTTATTAAACATCATCCATGTCTTGAGAGTTTGTTGCACATTTTGACAGTAGCTCACCAGGCTCTGATAAATATTTTATTCAACTACCTCTGCTTTGAAGCTCTAGGCAGTAAAAATATTTTTCTTAAATGACGGATGAAGAACCTGTTTTGGTCACAGCATGATACTGAGCCAGCTTGGCGAAACAGAAAGAGCATCAGCTACCACTGTGCACTGGTGCAAGAAGTTACAACTGGACTTACAAGGTGAATTAAAAGTTTGGGATATGTTCCATATAGAAATGAAATGGAGTATCCCAGGTGGGTGGTAAGAATTTGTTGGGGGCTTTTTTTTTCTTTACCACATCAATCACTAGTAATTTGATTATTAATATTCAGTGACTCAGTCACTAGGGAATACAAAACAAAAATAGTAATATTTTTTTGACATTTTAGGAACATGTATATGAATCTTGAAGTTCAGAGAGGGACTGGCTACGCCAGATAAGTTTAAGAAGTTACTTCTCCACAATTATTTTCTATCCCTTCATCAACACTAAGATGGATATATGAGGTTAGAATAACAAAACTAACTATTCATCAAGCACTAGAGATTAGAAGACTTTCACCTGCACCTTTTCCTCCTCCTCTGCCCCATGCATCAGGCTAGGGAAAAAAAGCAAATAACAACCAGTCCTCCAGGCAAACAACTTTCAAGATGCTGTAGGCTAGAAAAAATAGTCTTATATCAAGTAAGCAGACAGACCTTCCTGAAGAATCATCCTGGATTGGGAAAGAGACCTTGTACCATAAAGCTATCTCTTAAATAGCTGGTAAAAGAATCATCTGTATATCAGCAGGCCTGGAGGCAAACTGGTGAATATGAATGGGAAGTCTGAAAAAAGTCAACTATTCTTGGACCATCATTGCCTTTCAACCCACCAAGCTGAAAACCATTAGGACTTCAATGTTAACCCTGGTGTATGGACACTGTGTGGAATTCCACAAAGGTGAAGAGCCTCCTTCTGAGCAAAATAAGCTTCATTTTCAAAGCAGTGGTTTGAGGTTCACCCATGCAGGAGTGAAATCATCAAACCAAGGTCAGTGATGTCATTCAGGACAGTCCCAGACCACAAAGCACAAGCATGACTCACTTCTCAGGGTCTAGGAGTGTCTGGAAGTGCCCAAGGTGCTGTTTGAACTTTCTTCTAGAGGTGAATTTCAACCACTGATGTGAAAATGATTGAGGGTCAAATATACAGTGAAATGGATATTCTGGAAAGGGAAGGGAAGAGGGAGGAAAAGAAAAAATAATACTGGCATACTGGAGAGCAGGGCACTGAAGGAAGCACACAAGATAGGGCGGGGAGCCTCCGTGACTTTGAACTTTGAAGCTGAGTATCCCAGGAAAGCCTGGCTCTCTTGCCTGTGTCTGGTAGTCTGAGCTAAAATCTTTAGTGACAGAAATAAAATGGAAACACAAACTCTTACTTCTCAGCTGTACTTTCCCAAAGTTTGGCTCAGGATATCTAAAGGAACAGGAGCCAAACTTTTATGGTTTTAGGCTTTTTAACCTGGGGCATACAAGCTGGCCAGTGCTCTTGGTGATTTTACAACAGATTGCACTACCCCATGTGCCACAAAATCATCTGGTGAGCTGCAGTGCAGTTTGCAGCATCTATCCTGCAGACATCCAAGATAATAACAGCAGAGGCTGCTAACTATGGCAATAGGTGTCTTAGGAATAGCAAAGGAGGTGTAGGTACCATCTGCCTCTTTTTGTGTTAAGTTCAACCCAGTTACTATCAGTTCATCAGGATTGGAAAACTTTATTACACCAAAGAACAAAACCAAGGAATTAAAAAAAAAAATAAAAGCAAAAATTTTCTCATGTTCAGTCACTGAAGGTGGAACAAGAACAACCCCGGTACAAAGATTTCAGTCAAATAAACAGAGGAATTCAGTAGATGCCAAGAAATCTGAAGTAAAGAGTCTCATTTAGGAAACTGTAACAGCCTGCACAGTAGGCTTCAGCATAGTATTTTCATATGACATCCTAACAACAAAAGCTGATGAAATTTCATATTGTTCACAGTGAAAAGAAAACACTAGTTCTTTTTTCACTGTCTTTGCATTGGTTTAATCTTGCCCTAGTGTATTTTAACTTAAGCCAGTCTGGGATGTTAACAGCATACAAATATGCTTTTCCCGTGAGCTGAAACTGTGTTAAGCTGATTACTTCTTTTTATTTCTCCTTAATAATTGAGCATTTTTAATTGTTTGAATCTTAACAGCTGATATAGCTGTTTAGACAGTCAGGGGATGCAAATGAAGACTGAGAAACTATTTCAATATAAACGTATGAACTCTAGGCCATGGCAACAGCAATTTTTCATTAAATTATAGATTCCTCAGGGTTGCTTTTTCCATATTGACAAGATCATTTCATAGGGAGAGGACATAAGGGAAAAGAGAGATCTTACTGAAGAAACAGAATTGTTATGACGAGCAATTAACAACATATATCCCAGCATGTCACAGTGGGTCTTCTTTCATTTCACGAAATAGACTGATTATAAAAATGCTTCCCATTTGAGTGCCACAACCCTAATGCAGTTTGCATCAGGCTGCATTTTCCCTCAGGCTGAAAAATACTGACATTGACAGGAACACTGGATGTGTGGAACCTGCCATCAGCAGCCTGAAAAACCTCTGTCCTCACTATTGCTCTCACCTTCTAGTGAAAGACCTGCTTGTGCAAATGGGGCTAGCTCAGTTCCACTAAAGAGTCTGCTGTCACACAGATTCACACTTTTCCACTTCCCCCAAATATATATATATATATATACACACATATGTATATATATATATGTTGTTTTCTTAATGTAATCTCTTCTCTTTAAAATCCATGCAAACCAAACCAAACCCCAAACCCATTACACCAAAACCAGCCCAGAAACCTCCAGAACATCCACTCCACAGGTGCTTTAGGTAAATGATGGACAAGGAGTGGAAATAATGTAAAGGTATATTTACATGACTTCATTACCTGCATTTGCAGATCACAACAAAGATGGTATTGACACAGCTGTGAAAAAACGTGTCTTGGTACATACTAAGGTTTTGTTGTTGGTTTTTTTTGTATTTTCATGGCTTATAGGAACTGTGGTGTCTTCCTCTCTGAGTATCGCTACACCGTTTCTTAATGGAAAACTAAACAGATCCTTGGGTTTCCTTTTCCAAGGTTCCACTCCTGGTTATAAAGAGCTATCCTTTAAACCAAATAGTTAGATAGTGAAGGTGTTTCTCTTTTATTTACATACGCCAGAGTGAGAAACAATACTGAGCAGTAAATCAAAGCTCAGTAGTAGCTTTCTGAAGGAGTTGTGTCTAAGCTGAATGTTAGACAGTGTAACCCTGGCGTGCTAATGGTGGCCTACAGTCTGTATTTGAGTGACAAATCTGGGTATAGCTAAAACTTCTGCTACTGGAAGACTTAAACTGGAGGAAAAGGTTTGCACAGACTCTATTGTTTGCTATTGCTAAGCCTTCGGTCTGTGCTGAAGTCATCCATTTCAACCTCAGTTCCACAAGTCTTTCCTATGGGGAAACAGCAAAAATTAACCCTCACAGTTTTCTCTACTTCCAAACTGCTGGGCTGTCTTCCACCCTTGAAATCATGGCTTCTTCATGGCAACTTAAAGAGCTGCATGACATCTGTACAAAAACCAGAGTGCTGAAAAAAATCTAACTCAGAATTTTTCTCATTCTGATTTCAAATTTTAAAAACATTTAAATGGCACAAACCTAGAGGCGTTACAGAAAGCAGTCACAGAAAGGAGAGCACAACCACTTTTTTTTTGGTCTAGAAAATAAACCCTACTTCCAAAATCAAAACTTTACAAGACTTCATATTTTATTGGACTTATTATTTCAACACACTGAAAGAGAACAAGCTGTCCTCCTGATATTGTGGAGAACATGGTAATAGGCAATCCCATACGTGGCAATGATCAGTGATGGATAATGCTTTGCATATCAGGAGTCCCAGAAACTAAAGGTGTATAGGAGAAAGCAGAAAAATAGGATGGAATGTGCAATTTGATTTTCTGTTTGCAGTGTTCAAATTCTAATACTGATCCTCAGTGATGGGGTGGTACCAAAGGCCTTAAACCTCCTATGTAGAAACAGTATTTTTGAGGTACATAACTGACAGCTAAACTAAGTTTTCTTTCTCTATTTTTCCTAATATTATCTTAGAAAAAAAAGGCCCCATATTCAAAAGACATTTATCAAAGGCTCACCTATAAAAGCTCTATCTTCAAAAGTCCATATTTGCACATGCTAAAGCAGTACCCCTTCCTGCAGTGGGCTCCCTGGTATAAGCAAGTGCTGGCCCGAGATTACAACATATGCACACACACAGAGCTGTAAGAGATATAAAATCTGATGTTTCCAAATACTTAGATAGGAATAAATTCAATTTTAACATTAGGCAGTCCTTTTGTTGGTGCTATCCTAGCCTGACCTCCCTTGCCTTTGAAGTTCCTGCTTACAAAATCTGATAAGGGATTTCCCTGTCACAGAATCTAAAGTCCAACCTTTATCACAGCACATGGACTCCTTCCTCTCATAACACTTGTGAGTTTATAACACAGTTTGTTTGGTGCCTTTTGTTATTTTTGGTTGGGTTTGGGTTTCTTTATTTGTTCATTTTCTTTTAAAGACTCCCATTAGCCTGACCTATTCAGAAATCTGGTAAAAATGCCAGAAAATGCTAGCAGAGTGATCTTGCCCCCACATTTGTTAGCTTCCTGATACATGTAATTCTCTGTTAGGAGCACTGGGAGATGACCGCCTCCTGCTGCTAGCCAGTCCTGCACCAGCCGTGGCAGAGCATTAGAGGAAATTACAGAATCACAGCTGGCTACTGGTTAGCAAAACCCAATCTTCTGCTCTAATTTTGAGGAGAAGTGAGGCAGGACAATATGCTGCAAAAGTTTTTTACAAATTCCTTCAAGTTATACATAGAAAGGAAAATAACATAAATACTTGCAACATGTTTCTCTCTTCCCTGTGCTTTCCAAATGCAGTTTGTCCACATTTTCTAACCAATCATTCCACTAAAAACAGTTTATTAATGGTGGAAGGTTTACTGATTGGAAAGTATACACTTGTCACAGAACAAATTCCCCTCTGTGTTTTACATACTGATCAATTATTTCATTTGAAGGCTTGAAATTACTTTAGGGAGAAGTGCACAAAGGCACAACTTCAGATGCAGTTGTGGCTTTGCCTCATTTTATAGGTCAATCATCCAGTACTTCAGCCTAACACCTGTTCAAAATGATCCACCTCATGCTTCAGGTTGTATTTGCTTCCTTATTTCTCCAGAGCGACCTACAAAGTTTCTGGAAGCACCAAGTTTGGTAGTTGTCTGGTCTAACAGTCTCTAGGTATGTAAATGAGCTGGTTAGTGCATAAACTGTTCTCGGGAAGATTTCACTGGCTAGAGTTGTAAAAGAGGAGCAATAAAAATTAACTGTTATTTAGACAATAAAAATGGCAGATCTTTACTAAAACCTGTTTTCTAAGCATCCCACTCACCCAGAGTACAGGGGCTGCCTATTGGCACTGGAGGTTGTATTTAATGCTTCAGAAAAGCAAGGAAAGGAAAAGCACAAGCCTGTTCCCCTCTATAGATTTATTCATCATGGAGAGAAGCCACTGAAAATGGGGTGTGTTTTTCCCAGACTATTTTACATTCAAAACAACAGCCCTGTCTACACTGGAAAATTCCACAGTATGTGGAGACCTACAGAGGGACTGAACGAAGGGACTTGGAGAAAAAGGTACATGTCTGAACTAGACTGAATAAGGGTAACTACGCCTCAGATTAAACCTCACTCAGACCTTCTGAAGTTCCTCCAGGAAATTAAAAAAAAAAAAAAATCCAGATTGTAATTTGCCTCATGTTTCTAAAATGAATAGTATTTCCAACAAGCAAAAAAACCCTCCCATGCTTCTCCACCTGACATTTACCTCCTTTCAGACACTGTTAGATAAGAAAATCAAGTTTTAGAATGGAGAAGTTGCATAGTCTTAAACAATCATTCGTGGTGGTCAGTGATGCCAGTGAAAGCTGATTGTGCTCAGCTCCCTACACTAAACAGTGGCTGTGCTGAACAAAATGTGTACACACATGCACACAGCCCCACTCTGACAAAGATACGGGAGCTTCTTTGCCCTGTTCATCAGGTGTTCATACTCTTCAGTGCTAGCTCAAGCTGTATTGCTGTGAAATCATAAGCAACCTGAGAAAGGCTTCTATATGAAGAGTATGTGCATTCAGTACTCCGATGCTCTCTGTAAAACACATTTAGCACAACACATGCACATAACACACTCAGGTAAACACAAACGGTCCATGCGGGAAACATGTTCACTGTGGATATTCAGAAACTTCATTAAAAACTACAAGGTGTGTTCAACTGGATCTAAATCTTTGTTCTTATAATTCAGATGCTAATAGAGATGGGAAAATACCCTGAGAGCCACGAGAGTATTCAGGGAACTAGACTGAAAGTTAAACAGAGCTTCCACTTTGCTTCTAGAATAGCCATGTTATAAAATTTTTACTCTAAGAGCCTTTCCAGATGTAGCTAGATAATACTGAACTCTGTTTCCACTAAGAGATTTAGGAATTGTATTAGCTCACATGGAAATAATTTTTTAACTAGCTGGGAGTGGTTCCCTTACAGTTCCTGAAGCTGTTCCCCCATGCTCATGTCCCCTCCTCTCTGGCTCATTTTAGGAGCTACACCCAGTGTGCAAAATGACCTCTGCACCTAAAGAGGCACAGACTATTTTGTGGATGGAAAGGAAGTAATATGGTCAGTGATAGGCTAAGAGCACTGTAAACAGCCAAAGCCAAGCTTTGTACAGTTTTTACCTGACAAAAGCCAACAAGATGGACCCGTCTTCATAGTGCTGTGATGACATACAATGACTTCAGCTTTACAAGGTCCTCAAATATTATGACCAATGCAGCTTCCCATATGGTGAGGTGAGAAACTGAGAAGCTTGGAAAACCTGGACTTGTATTTTCTTAAAGTCTGTAAACTTGGAAGATCCTCTTCATATAGTCTGAAGTTCAGAAAAACAGGATTATATAAAAATCAGTGATGGTGGAAAAAAATACAGTTGTATTTAGACATAACAGCAAAGATTCAGTGCTGTATACTGAGCCATCAGGATGTCTTTTCAATTGAACTTCGTCTCTTGTCTCTCACCAGATTCTTTGGCCTACTCACATAATTTTTTTTTCAACCATCTAGCTGGGTATATTTCCAAGACATTATAATCCAAAATATCACAGCAGTCAGGATAGTTTATAAAGAACAAGATACAGGCATGCAAGATGGGGAAAGGGGAGGTTGAGGAATGAAACTCAAGTGGATGACAGCAGCTGGATGACAATCCCAATGCTGCAGAAAAAAGAAGTGAGTGAGGCGATCAGCCAGAGAGATTAATTACCTGCAGTATAATAAATATACTGAATTATTGTCCAAGTAAAAGACTACTAGGGTAGATAATAATGATTGGTCAGAATAAAAGAGCCAAGGAAAAAGCTCAAGGAAGAAAATGGGACCGCATTGTCTCTTCAAGGCAGCTTTAAATATGCTGTTCTCTGCTTAGGATCTGGCTCATTGTATGAAGCCAAATACCTCAAGGAACCACATCTGCTTACCTTAGGATCTCCCTTCTCTCTGCTCTCCACCACTGCAGTGGAATCAGGTTTTCTACACTGATATTTTGTGCGATGTCTATATGAAGGGCCATCACTCTGTGGCCACGGTCTCCCACATTTGTGTGTCACTGTAAAAACAAGCCCACCACCAAATGTAGGACATGCAGCGGACGGAGCCTACACAGACTCTGTGCTTGCCTTGGGTTAGCTAAGGGCACTATGACCAACACCAAGCTGCAGCCACAGCACCAGTTTACAGGTGTTTCTCCAGCTTAGATTCCCTTGCACAAGTTTCTATACACAAAACTGACACAAATGAACCAAGTTTTTCTTCCTACATAAGCCACTTATTATAACTATTGTTACATATTTAGGAGTAAGACACCCCCACCCCCCAAACTTCAGTATGAATGAATGGATAGAGATATTCAGCCTGGTTATGTTATTAATAATTTAATCTGTCTTTCAAACTGCATTAAATCTGCACAGTCCATAGCATCTACTCAGAATTTAAATTGTCAAAATAGTTTATTGATTGACTTAATTTTCTGCTGAATATAGCATCTGCATTTTAAAATGAGGCTTCATTACTTCTTTATTTTTGTTGTTTATCATTCACTGGGAAACAGACCCTAGAAATTTCATTATTCTGTATTCATATATAGCATTAATGGCTATTTTACTCACAATCCTCAGAATGCAAATAGAGGAGCTGACATGGTGTTTTAATTGAATTTTACATGCCAGTTTGGAGTCACTTCCATTTAAATACAACTTAAATGTGGGTGACAGTTTGAATATCACTATGCTGTAAGTCAAGAAGACAGACCAGTCAACCACAGCCCCGCTAACTATATGGATTTCCCATCTTGCTAATGTAATTCCCTCCAGTTCACATGTCTTGTAAGCAGTATTTTTGGAAGTAAACAACTGCAGGAAGAAAACACCAGATTCAAAGAAGGCTTAGCTTATTTCCGTTGAAGGAATTGGCCATGTGAGTTCTGGGGCCACGCTCTGGGGAGAGCCAAGCTGGCAGGTACAAGACCTTTGTTACATCTGGACCCGCTGGTTATTTCCCTGTGAGTTGCTAAAGCATTCTTAGCTCCAAATCAAACAAATATGAGCTAGTGTGCCTTGCTGTCCTGAAACTGTACAAGCCAAAGACAAGGTGTATGGAGCATGACATGTACACCACAGTCCCCCAAAACGAGGGGAGCCTGTGCTTCTCCTCATCAGACTGGTTTGATTCAAATAGGGATCATATGCAGTCTGTTGAAAAAAAACAGGCAATTCTTATTATCACACACCAGGGAATCAGCTGCCCTTTCAGAGCTATGTGTACTGGAACAACCTTCACTGTCAGTCTCTCTTTTTACCCTCTTTCCCTCCTTTTATTTTAAAAAACTTAATTTTTGCTGTTTACTTTAGTGTATGAAACAGCTGCTTCATAGTAACACAAACTTGCCAAGTCTGAGGCATCGAAGCCTGACCAAGTTTTGCAAGGTATGATTTATAGTTCCATTTTTCTTGTACAGTACGCGGAGAAGCCAAGAGTAAACAATCCTTTTAGATACCAGGAATCCAACAGTCTTTTATCCTAGGATAGCCAGTGTGAGGCAAATGGTCTAAATATATTTTTGTTAGATTTTGGCAATACTGTTTCTCACCAGGCTTCATGCAAATCTGTAGGGATTATAGTATATTCCCAATTCATTTAAGTGGCCCATGTCATATAATTTGCCTATAGAATAGGCAGTTCACAAAATTTAGGCAATGCCACCAGTGCAACAAATGCAAAATATTTTTTAAAGAGAATCCCATTTATTTTTAAAATAATTCCTAGAAATAGAAACGCCCATATACACCTGATTTTAGAAACAAGGGGAGACATACTCATTTGGACTAGATTTGCATAGCCACATGGCTTGGATTTTATTAGCTGGCTAGATTTTATTTAAAAGAGAAAAAAATGGTAGGATTTTATAAAAGCACTACCTTTTTGTTGTTGTTGTTTTTATTTATTTGTTTGTTTGTGGTTTTGAGGTTTTGGTTTTTGTGTAGCCAGAAGTATCACAAAACAATTCCAGCTAATTTGGGCCAAAAATATTGAATACATATTGTATTCTATTTCCATATACCAGAAAATGGTTTCTTTTAAAACCAAATCAATCAGAAAAAAATCAGCACCTCCGGTATGAAAATACACATCAGAGACCCAGGATCTGAAGCCTGAAGCAGTGCTGCTGAGATATTTATTTCACAAAGGGCTGTACATCGCAGGAGTCACTCTCAGCCTCCACCAGTGCCAGACAACACTGATGTCAGTGGCTCATCACTGCCAGTCTCCTTGCTGAAATGTGACCCTCCTTGTGACAATAAAGTGAAAGCAAAGCTCACAGTGAAAATGAAAACGGAAGATTTACTGAGCTGAATGCCATTCTGCAAATACCTGGGCATGTACAGCACAAAGAATTCTCCTGTGTCTGTGGTGCCAAGAGTGTCCACTGCTCTGCTGAACTCACCAAGATGTGCAGCATGTTCCTCAAAGGGTTCTGTCTGCAAAACTGTGTGGGACACTAAGCAAAGTTATTCTCTCCAGATTCCCAATCAGTTCAGTAGGAAATAATTTCTTAAAGCTCAGGGTGTTGGGACTGATTTTAATGCCCTGTTTTGCTGAATTTTGAAAGGTACACATTATATGCAGTCCTCACCTTTTTACTTGGATGCATGTGGAGCTCTTGAAAAGCAATGTGCTTTTCAATGAGGATGGAAGCAGGTTTTATGCCACTGGAACAAAAAATTTCATGTCGATCTTTTGTAAGTAGATGTTCCAAAAGTAAACCTGTCTTGCCAAAATCAAGAAAAGGGATGACACCTGGAAGTCAGATATTTGGATATGAAGTAAGAGTGCGGAAAAAAGCAGCAGTCGCTGGAGAGAGTGAGCAGAGATTCATGGGAAGAAAAGTGTAAATTTGCTGTGTCTGTGAGGATGTTTGTAAACATTCTGTCATCTCAATTAAAAAAAAAATTAAAAAATATTATCAGCTTTTAGAAGACAGGGCTCTGTCTCTACAGCAACAAAGCAAAGACCTGGAATGACAGAGCTGCACCAGACAGGGCAGGTACACAGACCTGAGGTGGCTGTGAGGAGACTAAAGCCTGACTTTTTTTTCTGATTTCCAAGTTACCCATTCAGGGCTTGACAATATCAAATTAGAATAAGCACTCTTGTAAACCAAGCACATTACAAGGCAGGATAATTTTAAAAATACCATTTTCTCTACAATGAAAATCTACTTCTACAGTTAAAATTAATTTTGCTTAGAAACTGAGGTTTCTTGATGAGATAGAAGCAGTGGGATGGGGAGGAAATGTAAGATCTGGTCACTAAGGGAATTTGCTTTTAGCTCTTGCTTTTGACTGTTTGTGAACAGGGTTTTACACCTTTCTCTGCCAAACATTTAGCAGGGAAGCTGGCACAGCTACAATAGGCACAGTCTCTCCATCTGAACCTGCAAGACATACCTGATGATAAAGAATATGAAAAAACCTGTGTGCAAGACATGAGGTACTTAATAGGAAATAAAAGACTCTCTCACTCCTCACTCCACACGCATGCTTTGGGTAATATTTGTAACAATAATCAGGCTTTATTTAAGTCAAATTTATTTAAGACAATTTCTTGGTCCAAAAAAGGTTAATTTCTTTGGGAAAGATGGGTAGAGTATGAAAAAAAAATGAGAGAAAAAAAAATTTAGTTAATTAAAAAAGAAAACTAGTAAAGACCAGGATCAGGAAACAGCAGTTTGTGTCAACCTATTAAACTGATGGATAACAAGCTCCAGAGGGAGGAATTAAACTAGTTGAATGAGCCTTCAAATCTCAGAAGAGAATTAAAAGCATAATGTCTCATGTTGGGAAGATTGAACCTTTCTTTTGGTTTAGACAAAATAAAATTTATAGCTTTGTTTGGCAGCCATAAGTACTTTTTTAAAGACTAAAATAAACATCTAGATTCCATTTTTGTAGTTCTCATAAAAGCAAACTCTGTGTTTCAGCTGATGGGAATATTTCAACAAATAATAGTGCCCTTCAACCTACAGGTACACAGACAAACATACAACTGCAAGATCAGCAGCTGCCCATTTTTCTCAGACTTCTGTGACCACAATCATTGAAGCTGCCCCACAGAACCACATAATCAAAAACTCTTAAAAAACCCACAACCCCCAGACAGCCAAGAAAAACAAAACTGCCCCAGAGAAAGGTACAACCATAGAGTGTAATTTTTCCCCCCTTACACAGTGGCCTAAGTGTACAAAATGTCCCAAATGCAGTCGGTGTGAACACAATTAACAAATATGTCAATGTTAGATCTCCTTAGGACGTGACAGGAGGCAGTAGTGGCAGTAAACAAATGTTGTTCTTGATTCAAGGCCCCTCTTAGCAGAACACTGTGAGGCAGACTTGGTGCAAATGAGAAGGCCAGTGAAATCAGACACACTTGGCTTCTCCTGAGCCAAATCACTGCTGAGAATTCATCAACAATCCATAATATGTTAAGAATGATGGAAGTGATTCTATACCGTCTGTGATGTACAGGTGTCTTTAATTATATTTTCCAAGCATGAGAAACAGCAGTCTCTGGCAGATAAAATAAGTAAGAAAAGAAAAGATTAGAACACAAGAACAACTGAAGCTTGGCAACAAAGAACTCCAGTGTTCCCAAAGAAAGAGGCATATTTGTTCATAGTCAGTACTGCCTGGAGAAGTATCTCCTCTTCCATTTAGAGTAGGGTGGGTGGAAGGGTGAATGCCCTTTTGCACAAGCTTTTCCAGATGCCCCTAATTATCCCCCCAGATGTGAGGAATGCACCTCTCTGATGTGGATAAGGATGAAAATCAGGAGGTTCTGTAAAAATCTCACTGAACTCTGCCACTGGATGTACAGATTTATGCTTTAGTTTATCATCTCTAAAGAAAATATTTTGGCATTTACTTTTTATTAAGTATCTGGATAGCAAATAATAAACAAGATGCTATTAATAAACAAGCACTGTTTACAACATTTTCCTGAAGTAAACCCCAGAATTAAAAATGCAATTTACAGAAGGACCAAACATTTTTTGGTGGTAAGGTAAAGCAGATTTTTCCATCAGCAACTTGAATGTGCTCCAGCTACAGAAATCAATAGCTTCAGAGGTCAACAATGCAGAGGTGCATAGGCTGAATCCTGAAGTGAAAAGGCAGCTAATGCTGGAAAAATGCCAAAGCTACATTGAAATTACTGGTGGCACCCTGACCTGACACAGCAAACAGAGGAGGGCATGTTGGTTAAACTTTCAGTGAAATTGTCTGCAGTACTGGAAAAATGCAGTGCAGTAGCAGGAAAAGCGAGATATTATTAGCCCTTTCAGTCAAAATGGGTTCTGTCAGGGCAACAGAACTGCTACAGTTAGAAAAAGGAAGCATTGCTTTCCCTGGCTGATACCATCTGTGAGGAAGAGAGCCCAGAAGTACTAGGTAAGTGGGTAAGAATTTTGAGCTACAAAACTTACTGAAAACCAGCTGGGTCAAAGAGCAGACAGTCTATCCCCACTTGAAAGAGTGCATTTATTCAGGAAAATGAAAAACTGGAGGACTGTGACAAGATGGACAGATGAAAACGGGGAATAGGAGCAATAGAAATCAGCAGAATTAGATGGGGAGCAAGTCCTTGTTTTGTTGTGGGACCCCTTGACTAAGCAGACAGCAAGATGTGCCAGTGGCTGTGTGCAGCTGTTTTACAGTGCTCTGCAGAAGGGACACTGCTATCCTACGCATTTTGGACCAGCTCTCTTGCTAGAAGGTTCTTTCAGCAACGTAATTCCTGAGGCCAATTAGTGCCGAAACAACTATCCCTGTGGGGTGGCAGTACAAAGCTGTTTAGTTCTAGCCAGGACCCTTACTTCCACTGAGAACATGCAGAAGGACAGTGCCACAGCCCTTTTCCCATGTCACAACAAAACACTTGCACCTGTGTGCCGTGGCTTTCCTGAACAAGCAGCAGAACCCCAGCCCTGGTCAGAAATCCCAGCCTAGCACATGCACATGGAAGCTGTGGAGCAGACAGTTCCTTACCCAAAAGTTGCCCAAGAACAAGGGGAAAGACTTAGCTGCTGTAAGCAAAGAGCGATTCATGCTCTTTCTCTTAGCCACCACCTTTGCAGTTCCTCATGAGACCTACCTGGGGAACATGTCTCCTTTCAGCTGGGACCTTCCCCAAGCTCACCTCACTCCAGCATGACTGGCTAAATGTCCCTCAAACAGTGAGGAAAAGAGTCCCCAGGAGGTGGACAGTGGTTATAGAGAGGTGATCACTTTCACCGAAACAATCCATTTAGAATTTCTCTGTTCTAAGCAATCTATATTTTTAATCCAACTGTGGATAAAGGAGAGGAGTGATCACACTGGACACGAACCAGCCACTCCTGCTGTGGAACATGTCTTCAATTAAGAATGAAGTGTAGGAGGAGTTGCTTTTGCCATCTTTGTTAAACTGAGCAATGCCTTTGTCAAGCCATTGATTTCACCAGGATTTCCCCAGAGGACAGATCCTTAGCACCAGAAAGAGGGGACCAGCCGTGCGGGTTGTAGCAATATTTATGGATGCTTCACAGATCAAAGCCACATTATAGTAGGCACTGAGCTAACAAACCACAAAGCTCACCAGTGAGCTGCTACTTGCACATTTGCCGGAACGCTGGCAAGTACAGGTGCCTAGCTGGAGCATTGGGAGTAGCAGATTTGCAACACTGGCAGCGCTGAGTGCCCTCATCCAGGTCCTCCCCCCTGTTAGGAGGACTGCTGCTGATTTTTGTAGAGCAATACACCCAGTCTGTCAGTCACCGCTGACCGCAGCCGGATGGGGCAGCAAGATGGCATGATCCAATTAAACAAAAAGTGATGGGAGGGGAGGGTTAGTAAAAATTTCTTCATGGGAGGGGTTGTCAAGCACTGGACCAGGCTGCCCAGGGAAGTGGTTGAGTCACCATCCCTTTAGGTATTTAAAAGATGTGTAGATGTGGTACTCAGGGACAAGGTTCAGTGGTGAACTTGGAAGTGCTGGGTTAATAGTTGGACTTGATCACCTTAAAGATCTTCTCCAACCTAGCCCATTCTATGATTTGCAGGATAAGCAGCACTCACAACATGCAATTATTAGATCATGATCAAATATTTTTGAATTTATCTTACTAGAGAAAAATTCAATCAACCTTAATTTCCTTTAAATACATATCAGTATAACTCTTTCTTGCCTTAATTTTCCATTTTCAGCCAGCACTTAATGAATTCCTCTCCCCAAGACATCCTCCCTTATCCTGACTCCTCTCTTTTCCCACTCCTCCTCACCTCCCCCCTGAGAAAAACACACCTTTTAAAAAAATATATATTGTGCTAATGTTTGACATTTTCTTTCTGCTTCCCCCCACTAACGTGCATGAGAACTCCCTCAGAGTGCAGCACCTTTCAGAGTCTGACATTAACCTCTACCAAACCACAGCACAATGATTTGGTAATTATTTAATTGCTAAAAATACAAGATTTTTCCTACATAATATGACAAAAGATTTGCTCTGCTAATAGAAGAGACTGAACATTGTTACTGAACAAGCAAAGGCTTATTTTCTGACTCTAAAACTCAATATAGCTAAACAGAGAGGTTAATATCAAATTCCTAAGTAACATAGCTCTGCTAATGTCAATTATTTTTTGCACAGTATGAGTTCTAATTAATGAATCAAATCTGTTCAACCTGCACCAGTGCACAAGCCCATCTTACTTCATATGACCTTGACATGATTGACTGTATGTTCCTTTCCCCAATGGGTATTTTGTGGTTTTTTACTTTCTTGTTCAACCTTTTCATATCCATGGACTGCAGAGTCAGTTGCAACAGTAACACCCAAAGGAAAAAAAGAAAAAAAGCACACAGGTGACTTTTAGCTCATGCATCAGGACTCAGACTTTAGTAAAAAAAAAAACCTTCCTGAAGCAAAACCTCTACGTCAAAGAAAAAAATAATGTATCCTCCAGACTAAGATGCAAAGTGGGAGGCAACATGGCACAGACACCACCTGTTTGTCCTCCTGAAGCCTTCAAACTCTCTGGTTATCTTCTCTGATCCTATTCTTGCTTTCCCTCGGAAAGTCAATGCTTCATGTGTGTTAAATTAATTACAGAGCTTTTACTGCACAAACGGGCCTTGCTGCTAAAGTGCCTCTAGCAATAGTTTGAGGTAGGTGGCTGCATCCTGGCAACATTTTCAGAACTACCCTACTGGGTAGGAAAAGGGCAACATCCACTCGTTTTTCAGAGGCTGTCAGGAGACTATAGCACGATGCTACAGAAATTATCTTACACATATAGCACATCAGATATAGAAGCTAAGCTTTGACTGGGGACATTAGCATTCTCTACACCAAGCTTCCATCAATGCAACGTCACAAAGAGGTAGAAGAGGCCCTTGATTTGATTTCTTCCCAAAAAGTCCAAGTCTAAACGCCTTAAGAAAACAGATTATTTTTTTCCTATGAAAATATTTAATTAGGAGAAAAGAAGTTCACTTGTATGACGGAGTTTACTTGGCATGAAGTTTTTAAAATAAGCTGAGTGACATACCACCTATCTGCTGATCATGGTTACCTGAAGAGCAATATGTGTTCTGGGTCTGACCTGCTGTAGAAGACCCAGGGCTGACAGGATTACCTGGCACTTTTCAAATGCATGTAACCTTACTGAACTTTTCCATGTTTCATAACACTAAATTTATTTGAGTGGTCCAGCCAAAACAGTTCAGCAATCTTTGGAAAAGTGCTAAGGAATACCATTCCAGCCTTGCTGCGTTCCCTTCTGGGAGGAGGGAGGGGAGCACTCACACTGGTACTGTGCACAGCCAGTGCAGTGCCTGACAAATGTAATTCAGCAATAAAAATTTAATTCAGTTCAGGAATGGGCCCAAGATCATATTTCCATTTGATTAGCCAAGGCATATGGATTTTATGCTTGCTACAGGAAGACAGACAACAACTTGATCTGATAGTAAGAAAAGTGGTCAAAATCCTAATCCCTCAACATTTTGGAAGAGATTTGAAATGCTAGTGTGAGTTCATATAGTGTCAGCACTCTGCATTACATGGCTGAGGCATTTTTGATCTAGAGGCCGTGAAATCCGACTTGCTGCCAAAACACAGACCCATACTGCACCCCCAACGCTATTGCTCTTAGACATATCTTATCTATTTACGGGTTGGGAAGCTGGGAAAGGAAGGCCTAGGGAGCTTTTGTTCAAACTTTGCCTGTTCTTGTTCTGGGTGCCCATACACTCAAGCAGTTGAGCCAGAGAACTGAGCTGTGCAGTTCCTCTCAACCTCAAGAGCTCCTTGCTAAACTGAAACTCTGTTTGATAAGAATTTCATTCAGAGGGGAAAATAAATGTGCACACTCACCATGCAAGGTGCCCACAAGAAGTGCCTCAGTTTCCTTCCACACAATCACAGGCAAAAACCTTTTCTAGATCACAGGGAGAGCCAAATTCACCCACAGGTGAGTTTGGCTGAGAGACTCCAAAGATGAACATGGCTCAGTTTGCTGTTCTATCCTCCCCTCCCCAGGCTCCAATACATTGCCACCTGGGCTCAAAACACTACAGTGATATTTTCTTGGCAAGGCTCTTTATAACATGTTTAAGAAAACGAATTATTAGAAACACAGCCCACCTGCTGCATATGTTCTTCTTCACTCCAAAATGAGTTGAGGTATCAGACAGAAGGGAAATAACAGTAGGATCAATTATTGACTTGCAGGTTAAGAACAGCCTCATCAAAACCAAGGCAAATAACACTATCATGGATAATTATATGAATTTAGTAAAAAACTACAAGAACAGGTGAGCTGTAATCTTCCTAGAAATTTGTTTCCCATTGAAATAGAAGCATTAGACTTCTGAATGGCAGGTTAAAATAAAGGCAATAATTTGTTTCCAGCTGGTACAATCATTTAATAAAATTACTGTTGTGCCTCCAGGAAAAATATTCCTCTTTCCTTGGCAACAAACATGATTACCCTGGTTTTGGACCACCAGTTAAGTCCATCCACAAAGTGTTCTCACTCTAAGTACATGACGTTGAAAAATAATTATTTGCCATATGGAATATAAGAAATTTTAAAAAAGCATCCCAGAATGTGCAAATGATTTGGGGAAAACATAAACAAGTCTAGCAGAAGGTTGAAATCTCTTCACTATTATAATTATTCACCTAATGTTTTAATAATAAGAAAAAAACCCCAGTCTTGCTCTCCTTTCAACCAAATCTAAATTCCATACTTTGTAGGTGTTAAAATTAGCACCTTCAAGCTGCAAGGAGGTAAGGAGAAGAGACAGCTTCCAAACAGCAATAGACCGGATGCAAATACTACCCGGAGCTGTAGTTAATTATCTTACCGATGTTAATTGGCCTTGTTTGTCAACAGCCAAAGAAGAATGAGGTGCTAGGTGCTGCAGAAGGGTTAATGTAGCACTGTTTTAAGACTGCTTCCTTTAAAGATACCATTTACTTAATATATAAAAACTATTGCTCTTCTCCAGGCTCCAGAGCAAATATTTGAGTAATAAAAACAATAGTGATTATATTGTTCCTTTTTATTTTCCTAAAGCACAAATAACAGAAGAGAGAGGAATAAATCTGTCTATGGCAGAACTGTCCCAGTGGTACAGTACATTCTTCAACATTTTGATGAAGCAGTTTGTTTCAGCAAAATAGCTGTGTGTTTATGAAACAAGGTTATTTAGCACTTTAAGCCTGGAGCTGACATGTATTGTTTCCAAGCAGCAATTTGAATGGTATAAAGAAGACACTTTATTTTCCTGTTCCAATATGTACTACTTGTAAAAATGAAAAAGGAGATAGGGAGAGATACATCTTATGGCATTTCTTAGGAATTCAGTCAACAGTAGCTTCATAATAGCCAGCGTGCAGTGAGGTGGTCATAGCTCAAGCACACACGCCTAACAAAGGGAACGCACACGTTCAAGGAGGACGGCAACAGCTGTAGGCACTGCAGTCAACGAGAGAAGAAGCTCCTGTGGTTAAACAAGGCCAAGTGCAAGGTCCTGCATCTGGGCTGGGGCAATCCTAAGCATAAATCAGGCCTGGTGGAGGATGGATTGAGAGCATTCCTGAGGAGAAGGACTTGGGGTTGCTGGTGGATGAGAGGCTGGGCATGAGCTAGTAATGTGCTCTTGCATTCTAGAGAGCCAATTGTGTTCTGGGCTGCATCAAAAGCAGCCCAGCCAGCAGGGTGAGGGAGGGGATTCTCCCCCACTACTCCACTCCGGTGAGACCCAACCTGCAGTGCTGCATCCAGCTCTGGGGTCCCCAGCACAGGAAGAACATGGACCTGTTGTAGCAGGTACAGGAGGACCACAAAAATTATCAGATGGATGGAGCACCTCTGCTTTGAGTAAACACTGAAAGGGCTGGGGTTACTCAGCCTGGAAAAGAGAAGGTTCTGGGGAGACCTTTTTGTGGCCTTTCAATACTTAAAGTGGACTTAGAAGGAAGATGGGGCCAAATTTTTTTAGTGGGGTCTGTTACACTAGGTCAAAGATGAATGGTTTTAAATTATAAGGGGGTAGATTTAGAGTAGATATAAGTAAAAGAAAAATTACAAATAGGTGGTAAAACACTGGAAGAGGTTTCCCAGAGAAGTTGTGGATGCCCCATGCCTGGAAATGTTCAAGGACAGGTTGGACAGGACTTTAAGCAACCTGACCTAGCTGAAGATGTCCCTGCTCATTGCAGGGGGTTGGACTAGATGAAACAACCCAAATGAATTCTGTGAAGAAATTCACAATCCTCAGCAAAAGAATTAATCTCTCCTTTAGGAGGCCCGTAGCAGCAGTGTTAAAAGTGGTGGAAAATAAATACTTCAGGAAATTTTGTTGGGTTACAGAACTGCACTATAAAGTGGCAGGTATACAACAACAAAAGATGTACTCAAACACCAGATATTTATTACTGACTACAATTTTGCTGGGAAAAAAACAATGTTGTCCTGCTCCCTGTCAACAGAAAAGCTTCTGATTAAATATCTGGTCTGACTTTTCGTGCTCCTAGCAGTCTGAGACAGTGACAACTTAAAAATTCACATACATTCCCCAAAATGAGCAACACATAGGCTGTCTGCTAGTCCCACTGTGTTGGTGTTGCAGAAAGAAAAGGTCCCCAGGCTGTTCCAAGTCAAGACTCACTGGAGAAAGCTAATGGTGCTTTGACCCTTGCAGCGCTCAACCCCTCAGGTGGTTGCACTGTGGCTGCCCCTGCTCTCTTCTCAAAGGATGATTACAGAAACACAGAAGGGACCTGCCTGAGGTGGAAGCGACCTACCTGAGGTGGCCTGCATGTCCTCTGGCTGTTTCACACTGAGAACAGTCGCACCAAGGCTAGCTGGAGCTGTGGCCCCTTGGAGCTCCAAGTATATCTGTCTAGCCAAGACACTCATGGGAGGCTACTCATACTATTTGTTCTTCAGCACTGACCACAATTTGGAGTATTGAGTTTCCCTCAAACCCTGGGCAAGCTCACTGTGATGTCAGATGAAAAGATATTTTCCATAGCATAACCTTCCCCCGCCAATCTCTCACACTCCTTTTCAAAATGAACTTGTCACAGGCCTATGCCACTTTATTTCTTGCCCTTTAACAAGGATCCATACACATGCCATCTTTTCCTATATTATTCAAATCCAATCATCCATAAAGTGAATAGTATGATGAAACTCCAACAGACATAACATGGAGTAACCTTTAAGATAGAAAGGTCAGTAAGAAAAATCGCACCCACAGTTCTGCTTATTGCCAGTGACTTTGTGTTCAGAAAGCCTCTTTACAGTAGAACTGGCCAAATGGGAAGTAACACTTCAGGCACAAGTATAATATTCCATGGGAAAGTAGCCATTTTGTCTAAATTCAAAGGAAATTGCATAAAAATGGATATTCTTACAGAGGTAAAGATATTTCCTTCTGACACTTCAACTCTTTAGTATAAGTGACATTATGACTGTGGGGGAATCACAACCAATTGCACTTCTCTCCTGGGTCATTCTTTCCCAGGGAGCTCCAAATTTAAATGGACAAGAAATATAAATGGGGATATAACATGCAAACATAGGACTAGATTGTAATACTTTCACTCACATTAAAGAATAATTTCTTATACAAATAATCCCACTGATGTCAGGACTACTGATGAAACAAAGGACCTTATTTGCCCAAAAAAGATGATGGTCTGGCTTAATCAAATCAATTATAGGAAAGGCAAATATCCCGTGCAGCCTGTGATTTGAATGTATTTGATGGCCTTACTTGTTTGCTACTTTTAGTTTCATCATAATCCCTAAAGATTCCACTCTGTATTTACTTTGGCCAACTTCAGTCAAAAGTCTGAGGTTTCATCCCCTCCTAATCTTTCCCAAAGTGATGAGGTTCAGCTGTTCAGATCTGTTTTCCAGAGTTTTGGTAGTCCTCCCTCTACAAAGTCTCTTCTGAATGTGACTGAGGAGAAATAATTGGAATTAAATAACTTCAGGGAAACATTTTTTTCTGCATATCTACAACTCATGATCATCTTTAAAGAAGGCACAATAAAAAAACAGTCACTTAGTGAGAGAGTAACAGTGAAATTTAGTATTTGCAAGTAACTTTGCAGAGATTCTGGCATCCACCAAGTGTCTAATTCATCATAGGTTTAGGGCTGCTCCATAGCTTTAATCATCTACAGCTTTGTATGTTCTGTCTTTGATAGGGTTTTCCAGTCTAAGCCAGTGGCCCTTCTGCAGAACAACTACTCTCTTCCAGCAGCTTTCTTCTCTCACACTTGTATGGACTTAAAGCTCACTACAGCACTAGACTTACAGTTCTTGAAACCAAACCTCCCTCCTCATGTGCCAAACAGACACAGCTCCAGCCTGCTCCCTGCTTGGCCTGGAGGCGCATGAAACTCCTAACAGCCATAATCGTGCTCTTTAAAGGATTCTTTAGGCTTGCACATGGGAGAGAGAAACATGAGCAAGTGGTGAGGCCACTATGACAACTCAAATCCTTGCCTCTGCTGCTGAGTTACCAGCCAATTTCTAAATGAGTGCTGCTTGGTAAGGACTTTTGTTCAGTGGGAAGTGGGTATCACCTGTCTGTTTCACAGGAGTCAGTGGCTCTAACATCGCAAGCAAGCTTCTGTAGCTGACATCCATCAAATTCAAACCTGGAACATACAGAGCCTTTCACATCTAAATTGCTTTTCCTCTGTTGGCCATGACTTACTACAATCAACACTCTTTTAGGGTAAGATTCTAGCTTTGCTGACATCAGGGGTGAATGGAGCAGAGATTTCACCTTCAGTTCTCAGAATCGCTGAATTACAGAATATTCAGGTTTGAGGGGACCTCCCAGGGTCAGCAGGCCCTGTCCCCTGCTCAGCGAAGGGTCAGCTTTGAAGTCAGAGCTTGGTCAGCATAAAATCTTGGCTGTACTAGAAGGAGAAAAATGGATTGCTTTGTCTTCCTGGAAGAGGCTTCCACATAAAGGCATTAACTTTTTATAAGTTTATATATATATATATATCTATAAATAAAAAAAAATATATATATATATTCTCAGTTTCTACTTTTAGGCACAGAGAACCTCTTATGTCAAAAGCACTCATCCTCTCATTGCAGTACAGCCACCTGAAATAAAATTGCTACAGCCTGTTTTTTGCACACTCTCCTGCCCCCAGCACTCCTTCAGAAGCTGCTTTTTGCCTCCAGCCCTCAGCAACGGAGATTCTGCCTCTCTGCCTGCCCACAGCTGACTTCCTTTTCTGTCCCTCGGGCCCAACGCCCAGCTCCTGCCCTTCCTCCCCCCGGGTGCAGCCACATCACCACAGAGCCTGAACTAACAGCAGATTTATTAGGCTGGCCTCTGCTCTGCTCCAAATTCCACTTTTAATATTCGTGAGTCTCATTAGCGAGCACACGTGGCCAGCCGAGAAGCAAAGGAAATGCAGCGATCACTCAGGGCTCCCATTAACAGACATTTTAAAATTTTGCTTTAAGTATAGACGTGAGGGGGAGACTAAGGCATTTTATCTGTGCCTAAAGAAGTCAGTGGCAAAATTTGCCAACTCTAATCTATGCAGCATACAGGTCTGTTATCTGCTGCAAAATGCGAGATAAAACAAACAGCCCCCAGCAGAAACTCTGTGAAGAAACCCGCCAGTCAAATGTGTCATGAGAAATATAGCAAGGAAAGGTTTTCCCCAGATGAGAGGAAGGACAGAAGTGTAGAAAACAGAGGTTACACTTCCTTTTTTGGGAATGGTTCACTGTGGTTTTAAAGAACAAAAAATGTGGTGTGTCAGCCACTGGCAGAGGAAAATGGTAAGTTATACTATTTTCAGCGATATTTCTAAACCTTTGTTTAGTTTGGCTTCTTCCCCAATCAGGTTACTCCTTAACCTCCTGTCCTCAGCAATGCTGCTCCCTCCTCTTCACTGCTAGGCAGCAAAGCACTTAAAGCAGAAGACATCCTTGGGGGGGAGGAGTGTAACGCACTCAGAAACAAGGATTCTTTTAAAGGATACCCAAAGCTCAGGTTGAGTCCTCCTCTCTGCCTGTGTTTGAGGAATCTCTTCTGATAGCAGGGCTGCCTGTACTTATAACACAAAATGCTGGGTTTTTCTCATAAGGGTTGCAAGGTGATGCCATATTTACTCTAACTGAATTTTGAATACTGATTCCACTTATACTATCCCTACACATCCCAGAAATTAGCATCTCCAAATTCTTGTATTCACAAGCCTTGCAAGGATATTTTTTGGAAAATACTATTGCTTGTACCACACACACAAAATTTACTGTCCTTGGAAATTACAGCCAATTTCAGCCTCAAGGCTAAATAAACCAACCTCTTTGTAGGAAAATAAATGGGAAAAACTGAACATAAAAATATTACAGAAAATCAGCATTCTCTTGTGCTCTTCCCTGACACACTCTTCTCTGACTTTAACCATGTGCTTCGACTTTGGTGACACGAAAGGGAAGAATTCCAGCTGCTTCTTCTCTCATGTCAATAGCATTAGTAACATCACTGTCTCATCACTGCCTGTAATCTTGTCCTGCTGATGACACCAGATGCCGATTTTATACAAGCATTCAGTTAACATTTTATATACCACAAAGCCCATAGGTTATTTTCAAATGTAACATGCACACACATTCTCTATAAATTATTTTATCTGCTTTTATGACTGCGTTGGGGCTATCTATATCTCACAAACAAAGAAAAGTGTTACAAATTAGCCATGTGTAAACACAGTGGAACCCACAGTAAGACTTCAACATTAAAAATGCTCCTATTACCACATTCGACTCCTGGTGTTCAGCTTTCCTCTGGTGCTCTTCTCCTCTCTAACCTACATGACCTGCTTCAGGTCTTGGCTTTGAAGACAAGCCTCCACCCCTCCAGGAGTAAACCTAAACCTCAGAGCACTGGGTACGTGGGGGTGACTACACCTCCACTGTTCCTATGGGAACCTGCTCTGAGAGTTTTAGTGATGCTGAAGACAGAGTTCGGTTCTGCACAGCAGGTTTGGCTCTTCCAGTAGCAGACCACCACCTAAAGCAAGGGTCCCGCTTCCCCAGCCTCATACCCCAGTTTCCTGCTCCTGGGGCTAAAAAACTTCTGAAGACACAAAGACCTTCAAACAATGAGACCCTTCCCACTAGTGTAACTCCCTGCTCACTGCAGAAGCAAAGGAATGCAGCAAGGGAATAGCCTTTTTGAAGGCACTAAGCCTTTAGACTGGTTTAACATTACCCATTAAGAGCACTCTCAACCCCTTGTGGACTTACTTCCGTCGGTCAAGGTCTCTGGCCCAGGAATTTTCTCCCCAGCCCAGCATTGTTATGTTTGGTTTTCTCTGCAGTGTATTTCTGTGGTGTAAAATAGGGAATACATTTATTCTTCATATTTAGGCAGAAGAAAAGACAATTAAGGGAAGGATGGATGGCAAACTTACTTGGAGGCTTACTGCTCTCAGTGGCTGTGAATATGTCTTTGTTGCTCATTCCCTTTATCTGCTCAGTTCAGTATCTAAATCTCACTTTGGAGGTTTTGTACGTTGACCATTTGTTCCAATCTCTTCTTAATCTGTTGCTTGCTCCTTTATTTTAGCCTGAGCTTCTCCCATGTCATTCTTCTTGCTAGAACTGTTTTCCTCAGCTGCTTCTGCAGAGTGCTCTGGTGGCACCCAGGAGACACAACGCCATCCGCCTGCAGTGACAAAGATGTGAAGGGGCCTTCATTGCTCCATCAATAAACCTCAGGAGTGTCCTGTGCCCTGGGGGACCTCCACAAAAGTTCCACATGACTGGTATCCCAGAGAAGTCACATTTGAGACTGCCTCCCGCAGAGCCTGCTGTGAATCAGCTCTGTGTGGTGAATGCTGGAGACTGGGTAAGGCCTGCTCTGCCACAGCCATGCAGTGTGCACAGGACTGCCGAGTCAGAGGAATAACCTGCAGTGGCCACACCTATGTACCTATCTGTCTGAAAAATACCCAACCAGTTCTAGTTAGGCAGTATTTTTCAGGCAGAAATAAGATCTCTTTGTGAGGTAAAGGCTGTCAAAAGAATACATACAGGCTGTATTCCAATGATGGATAAAAAAAGATAGCTTTCACAAGACCAGGAATAGTAATTCTCCAAGCTGGAGGTGATCCTGCCTTCAAAACAAGCTGTCTCACATGGTCTTTGGGAAGGAAGCCATGATGATGATGGACATGCATCAAGCTATCACTGAAAAGCAGGAGGAGGGGAAACACATCACCACCAGTTGGATGAGGAGAAGGATGTCTTGACATCCGAAAGGATCGAGTGAAAAATACCATTAATGTCACTACAACCTCCATGGGACACAACCTTGAGGCACAAACAAAGTGGAGCCCCAAGCATCCTTTACCTGTCCTTTACCACAAACACACCCTGAATAAACTAAGGACATGGCTGAACTTTCTGAAGTCACAAGACTATGCCTGCATCTACAGTGCAGAGAACAGGGAATACATTTGTTGACCAGACAGATCACTACACCTGTGGTCTAACAGGGGGTATTGCACAGGAAAAAAGATGCCAGCCAGAAAGGTAGGCACTAGAGGGCTGATGATACAGAACTGGTGCAATCAGCACTACGGGGAATTAATAATCCATGATGATCAGCAAGACTTCAGAGTCTGACAGAAAAAAATCATAATGGTTATTAATAATTGAGGCCATTCTCAAAGTGCCCTGGAGCACTACACATATTCCCTCAAGGACCGTGACAAAGTGTGGCAGTGATCCTGTCCTGCACATCTGAGGCAGTGACTGGCTGATAATCTGCAAGAGACTGGCGCTGGCGCCGGGGTTATCAAGTCGAGTCTCAAAGATAAGGCAGCCAACTGGCCCTGCAGCAGCCACTGAGAGGCTGCTGCTCACTGCAGTGTGTTTGCCTTTCTGCCTGTCTCCTGCTTCTCTCCTTCTCCTGGAGCTGTCTTAGCACGCTGGCAGGGCTGGAGGGTGGCAGGCGGGATGTGGCGGGTGCAGGCAAGGTTCCAGGGAGTGCCAGCATCGCTGCTTAGTGTCAGGGGCACCCCGTGCAGTGCACAGCGTGGGTGGCCCTGGTGCTGATGAGGTGCCTTTGGAAGCTCCTCGCGTGGACATGTGTGGGGCAACAGCACAGCCATGTTCGCACCTTTCCCATAGCCCTGCATCTTTGCCTGGCTCAGTTCAGCAAGAGACCTCCATATCTTCATTTGCTCAGTCAGTCTCCCCACTCCGCCCAGCTCTCTAAATAGGCTCATTCCATAAGCACTCACTGACATATTGCAGTGGGAAGGGCACATCCCAGCCTGTCACAACTGACAGGTAGCATATTACACAAAATAAGCTCTGAAGTCCAGGCTGAGTTGAAATCTGCAGGGCGACTCGCATATTTACGTTATATCCAAACTCAGTTTTCCTCTTTTCTGTCACCCTTTATTAATTCTTCTCTGGTTTTACTGCTTTATGTTGTACATTTTTTCAGGAAAGTGGCACATGGCGGGGGGGTTTCACCACAAAGGGCCATTGTTATTTCAACTATCAGCTTTTCCCTGTGTGCCCTAGCACCCTCTCACAGCACTGCTATTATCAAAACTGCAACAGCATTTCAGGACCCACGTACAGACAATATATACTAACAGATTTAATGGTCCTAACTAGCAAAAAGTCAAAGGTTTCCCCACCCACCCACCTTTTTTGCTATTTGTTCCATTTGGTATCCAAATGTCAGTGTTCATTGTCTGCAAAATGACTGCTGAACCAATGATTATGGTGTGGCGCATTTCCTTTGAGTGACAGTGTCTGCACAATGACTTTTCTCCAACACACTCGGCAGTCAGCATTAAATATTCTTGGCATGCAGCCTGAATAACAACACACATACTGAGACCTGCCAGCATTGGAAAGTCCCTAAGTCCCAGGAGCTAAGATTAATTGCCAGCTATTCTTAAAATTTTCTCACCACTCCACCCAGTTTCTTGGGTCTTCCCACCCACTACAATCTTACAACTGCCTTTCTGGAGTTTCATAAACCTTCCCGAGACAGTTTCGGATGAGTGGAGAGCACTTAAACGCCCCCTTGAACTGACTGATTTCACATACCAACAGTGCTTTCCTTGACTTTACAGGGGGGAGGCTTGACAGGGTAAAGTTTTGCCCCTCTCGGTTACCACTCACGACTTTTCCCAAATTAATTTGTTTCTGAAGCAGGGGATGGAAAAATATGACCTTTATGAAAAAGGCAGCAGAAAGACCTCCTGTAACCTACTTGACCCCTCTTTTAAACCAGGATATGAAGGCAAGTCCTGTGAGATGCTAAGCATCATTTACTTCCATTAAGCATAGACGAGATGAGGGCATTTGTAGTAGACTGCAGCCTCAGTACTTCTCAGTGCCAAGCCCAAGTTTGTGCTAGTGGTGGAAAAACACAGAAGGAATAATAGTATCACCTATTTCTTAGCATAGATCAGCCTTTTGCTCAGGTCACATTGCTCTCTGAACAAGAAGAAGGTTTCACAGTCATGAACCACAACTCCCTTTTCACCAAGGACTCCAAATATGATGAGAAACGGGGGAAACAACCACATGGGAAATGAGAAAGTCTCGTCTCTGGCATTTCCAACTAAAAGGAAAGCAGGAGCTATGAAAAACTTTCACATACTTTTCACTTTGGCTTTCTACCCACAGTGGTTATGATCAGCTTTGAAGAACCACCAAAGTTTTTGATCAAAGTTTTCTGGATAAGACAACTTGGCCCATAAAGTAGAATGGCATTTTTTTTAAATGAAAGGTGTGGGTTTCCCTTAAACAGATGCCTGTAAAGGCATCTAATTCCTGAAGGCTCAAGCATCCTGGTTTAACCAGTTTTAGTCAATGAGTCAGTTCTCTGATAGAGCTTACCAAGAAAAATGCAGCTCATTTTCTCCTTCTTTCACAAGTTTCTCTCCACTGTTTGCTAGTTCACCTGCTATTATATTTAGGGTTGATCTGAATTAGGAAATCTAACAGAGGCTTTATATTACTCACCAAAAAAGACTGTTATGTTGCCTGTTTCTATTTCAGACCTTTGGCTCCAACCCCAGGCTTTCAGCTATTAGAGCGAGCAATGCCAGACTTTTGTTTTCCTGTCAGCTTTTTTTTCCATAGGTGCCTAAAAAGCACTGGCAAAACATTTCAAGTAGCTGCCCATGCAAAACGTATTTCCTACTTATCCTGTGTGTATAATTTCAACAGCCTGACTGCAGTACTTCTAACTCCATTTGTATTTGTACATAACTTGAGCATCTACACCTGAAAAAAACTCCCAAAATCAAACAAGGAAGCAGACATCATCAAGCTAACCTCCAAGCAACTTTTCCAGCACAGTTTCCATTATGGCCTATGTACGCAAGCAGATGTACATCTTTATTGTTTTACAATCTGATTGAAATACAATGCTTTTTAAAAGCAACTGCTCGCAGGTAAAGAGACATAGCCTCCTAAACCCTCATTCAGGCTTGGTTTATACTAGGTGGTGTTTTGAGTACACTGTCAAAAGTACCAGATCTCCTTTCATCCTGCAGCACTTGAAGTTATTGGATTATAAACCACACTTCTCTAAAAGGAGTTCCAGTCACAAGATATTGTTTCAGCATAAATATTGAAGCAGCTGGGTGTTGATGAACATAGTTCTTTTAAGGTTCAGTCATCAAGGTTAAGGTAAAGAAACAGATTTCTTTTTGCAATTTTCATGAATATGATGAGAAATATTACCTATGGATCTTCTGTATAGAGTACTAGTAAGAATCATTTACAAAATAGTTAGGGCTTGGCAGGCAGTGAGGTTGAAACACAGCAGTAAAAAAAAAAAAATTAAATTGTCAAAAGCCAACAGTGTAAATTTTAGAAACAAACATCTCAAATATTAGTAATGAAGTGATGGTACCAAAGTACCATACTGATTCAAACAACTGGGTACATTTTGGAAGCAGAACATATTTTGGTAGCAAACTGACCAAACAGACCAGGACTGAAAACTAGCATTTTGTGGAGAGCCCTCCCATTAGCTACCTGCTATTTGATGTGATGCGTGTTTCAAAAGCTTCTGATGTTTTGGGAGTGCCACTTTTGCTCACTGCAGTGATTTCATCGACACCCTTTGGCAGGGGTTAAAAATATGGGACACAGGAAGCTTCCAGTACACCCCTTGCCCATCCTTACTCACGCACGCTATAATATATATGAACAGCCTGTACTAGGCACCATACATGTAAATCTGTGTTTCACACTTCCCTAAGGCAGAAATTCCCTGCTTGCTGCCTCAGTCTTGCTCAGGGGATGAGGAAAGCTAGCGAGCCCAGCAGCTGGTCTGGGAGGGCAGTGGATATGGGCACTTTTCTGGGAGAGGTCTCTCTCTTTCTGGGGAAGACCTGAGTATGTTTGATCAGGTGGACTTGCTTTCTAGGAAGGACTCTTCCAGACATCTGGCCCTCCAAAAGCAGGGAAGGCTTGATCAAAGCCAGGACATTATGGACTCACATCGCACTGACAAGAAAAAACAGAGCTGGTGGCAGAGAAATGGCTATTACATGGATCAATGCATTTCAATTCAGTATTTGAAAAATAACAGGGCAAAAATGATCTCTTTTTGCAATAGTTTTCAGTTTAGTGGCCATTACTGTCCCTTTTAATAACCACATCACAGATGTTTTCAGACCCACCGAGTCCATAAGCAGTGTCACAAAGCGTGCAACACTAAGTGCTCTCAAAATAATGCTATTACTGTAATGGCACACGAGTTCAGGAAACTTATGACCACTTCTGCAACAGAAGATGGACACAACCATCTTAACATCCTAACAGAAGAATCCAAACCTAAAGCAACTGGCTACCCACCCGTAAGAGCATGTGAATGTAAAGAACAAAAGTTTTTTCTTCATATTAAAGAAATAAGAAATGTTACAATTACAAGCAAGGTCAGCTTCTCCCTGTTCAAGTTGTTTGCAAGTACTACAATGTGAAAAGAAAGTATGACACCTTAGAGTCACTTATCCTCTGGCTCTGTTTTTCTCTAATTAATTAAATGAGTGAAAAGCAGGAGCTCAGGGCCCATAGATCAGCATCACCACAATGCATTTCAAAACTGCTCTGTGAGGACAACTCCAAAAGCCAATCACAGGATACTTATTAAAGAGGCCTTCTGATGTAGCTCTTTATAGCAAAAAACCTGCTGGATGCCCCAAATTGCTCAGTTACACCTCATTAAATTATATCAGTTGTTTGTTGCGAGCATATTCTCCATGCAGCCCAATGGCTTTGTAACTGAAGCTGTTGGGAACCTGTTTAATTGCTCAATTTGGTTTTTTTAAACTTCTTAGGCAATGGGTAGAATACTGTAATTTGTTAGAAAATACATTAAAATAGAAGAAAAGGGGGGAAAAAAAACCCAGAAGGGAAAAAGCACAAATCAGAAAATCATTGGTGTTACATTAAGGTTTTTACTAGGTTTCTTTAAGCTACATTTGCTTTCATGCTCTTGACCAAAGAGCTCTCGGGTAAGGAAACATTCGTAAGTTGTTTCCTGAACAAGTCTCCTCAATTACTGTGCTGCCTCTGCAATTCAAACACTTACAGAATTCTTTCGAAGGGCAGCAGCAGCAGCATTAGCAGAGCAACTGGGGTGGTCTTGTTACTTTAAACCTCTTTGAAAATTCACAGCCTGCAATCATCTCACATGCCAGTGTCCACTCTGGCTTGGAGGCAGAGGGGAAAAACACTTCGGAGAGGCCTATTAAATAAATCCTGTTTTCACAACAGTAAAATCCCTAATAGTTTTGATTCACTGAAGCAGTGCTCCCAAACAACTCCCTTTGTTTTCAATCACTTTTATAACTGTCTCAATCTAAAAAGCCAGACCAGAATACCTGTCTGTGTGTGTACACACATATAAATTACCTCAACAGACCAATTTTTTAGGATTTCTTGTCAGCATGGAGTAATTTTTTATTTTTAATGTTTCAAGAAAATTTATTTGACTCCAAAAATAGATTTGAATCAATTTTCTCCTCCACACTTGACAAAACTCCTTTGTTAGCATTTCTGTATTACTGGGAAGACATACATCACTTAATGAAAAACACAGACAATAAAGGCCTTGGAGTTGTGCTGCTGCAGATCCATTATCAGCCAGACACTCCTTCTGTGCTTATTCCAGTTGAAATGGAAAAATAATCTCTAGTTCCTCTTCACTGCAAACTCTAAATACATTTTTTATATATTAAAAAAGGAAGTTTAGAACTAAAAGGAAAATTATTTAAAATGGATGGGCACTGAACACAAGGCATTCCACTCAGTTTCTGTTCCTGTGCTTACCAATCTCCAGCTGAAACATTAAACACTTAACCCACAAAATGCAAAGGGATTTTGAAAGACCTCTCTTCAGGGATGAAAATAATTATCTTCCAAGCTTTAGGTTCCAAGGGCTTAGAAGTGGGACTGTAAAAAGGACTAATTAAGTTAGAAATGGCACCAGAGTGTGGTCTCTTGAAAAGGTGAATTTGTGGGCTGCAGTGCATTGCGAGGAAAAAATTTTTGTACTGCTTGTACAAAAAAAAAAAAAAAGAGCTCTCTAGAAAGTGATAGATTTGTATTCTCAGACCTGAAAACCACCAATCTCACTCTTTCTGGAGACACAGAAGTAAATGCTAGTACAAGGAAGAGTGATTTAATGGGGTCAGGTAATCCTAAAGGAATACAGAGGAAACCCTAGAAGACAGTCCCCCAAAAGGGTATACAAAGCAGCTGGACAACAGGGGATCTACAAAACCTTCCTTTGCTGGGTTACAGCTAGATCTTCTGAATCTCTCTTTCCCACTCTCCACGGTCCCATGTGGTAAATTAGCACTAATGAGACATTCAGATATCTGGGAAAACCTTGTTACAAAATTAAAAAGTACATTATAAATGTAGGGAAAGGGGGGAAAAAGAAGGGAAAATGTGTATGTTTAGTGGAATGCTTTTCATACCCTTGTTCAACACCACACAGTACTAAGTAGAAATTATGATGTAAAAGACCAGCAACAGCTTCTTTTATATCCTTACATTGTATATATGCATGCAATGTATGTGCTTTACTGCAGCACCTATGTAGTGAAGTAAGTGAATAAACTTAATTCTGTTTTAGAAAACGGGCCAGATCCTTAGCTGAGACAGCACAGGATCATTTCCACAGGGTTTAATATCAATTCGTTACTCCTGCCACGTTCTTCAGATTCACTGCTTTTGTTAAGCTTGGCAGGCAGAAGGAAAGAAGCTTCCACTTCTCTTATCAGCACAATTAATCACAGCGCTGCTTAAGCCACTGAAAGTTAACTAGGAACAGGTCAGGAACTGCTGGCCATAAACTCACTGAAGATTAGTCATCTATTCTTAGTAAATATCTAATAGGAGGAAACAGGGAAGGAAATGGAAAATGGAAATTGGCTCAAGACTCCTGTGGACTTCCTTGGTACGTTACAGAGGTGCATTCCTTAACCAGCTTTTCACAGAAAGCGATCTGATGTTTGCGTGCAATTTGACGTTTAACTAAGAAGCCCTGTCAAAATTGACAGTGTTTAAGTAAGAAGGCATTGACAAATTTGCCTGAAAATTCTGGGGGAATAAACAACATGGATTGTTATACATTTATGCGGTGAACTATATGTTCATCTGATATTTAGGCAAGATTACTAATTTAAAATAAAGAAAGAATAAGAGAAAGAGTGGGTTTGTGCTGGAGGCAAAAGCATTTCTAGTATGAATCTGCATGGAGCTAGATGTTAGAATAAAGGAGTGTCAGCATCAATCAATTTACTTTCCAGTTAGGTGAAGTCCCAAAGTCAAATTTTAGTAAAAGTCAATAAAATTCACTTCCCCTGAAACAGTACGGGCCACAGCAGTTGTGTAAAATCACACACTGGGCACATAACCATGACAGATGCAAATAGCAATTTGCTATCAGCTGGAGAGTAGCCACGAATTACAGCCCAAAACATGCAAAACAATTTTATCTTCAAGGTTTCACAGAAAGGCATAGAAAAGTAGGAAAAGCAGCTAAAAAGAACGGGGAGCTCAACTCATGCAGTCGTGTGTATCCTTTTGCAGTGTGGCTCCATTTTTTCTCTACAGCAAAACTTTGCCATGAACTGAGTGGGCACATCAGTATTAAAATAAATTGTGCTCATCATGGGACCTCAATTTATTCTCTGTGCTGTACCAAAAATCTTATGGTCTGAAGACTGACCAGTGTCTGTGGTTTGTCTGTATGCACCTGCTTTCTGACCAAATTACAGTGAACAATGTTTATACAGTTATTTACCTCATTATCGACACAGACTTCCAGAATCTCAAGGGTCATCAAAAGTTTGCAGGAAGTGAGTAAGTAAAATTGTTTGACCGAACCAGACTGCCAGCTCTCCACCCAATCAAGGTCAAATAGCTGCAGGGTTGTGTGTGGTGCAGTGGTTTGTGTCTTCTTTTCATCTGTGCTTTGGTGAAAACATTTTTCCTTGCTGGGAAAAAAACCCACAAAAAATGTATTCTGTCCCTATTACCTGACAGGATGTTAAAAAATAAAGTAGATGAGGGTATGTACAAAGGATGGGAGCAAGATCCTGGACAAGTAACAAGGTTTTGACAAGGTACCCCTAATAGTTTATGATGAGACAAAATTATAAGTTTGACCTTTTAGCAGAAACAAAAGGCGAAACAATCTTTAGGGCAGCACAACTACTTACTCCTCTGAAAATGAGAAGCTATGATTATTATCCTAGCCTAGGGGGAAAAAGTGCAATTCAAAAATTGCTCGTTCTTCTGACAGTAAATCTTGACTGTTTTTAATGAAAGTTTCTCTCCTTCATGAAGTATTTCTTGCTGAAAAAACCAGGACAGCACATTAATACAGGGCTTTAGATATCCTTAAAGTCAGGTTTAATTAGGGCAATTCCCTCCAGTGAATTGAAAGACAACATTCATCTTAACTGCCTGTTTGGAATGCTAAACTGAAAGCAGGGCTGAAATGTCAAGGTAAAATAATGCTAATAATTATTCTGAATGTTACATTCCCCTTGACCTTGGAATTTAAGAGGCTGAGATGGAGGCCTTTTGTCGAAAGTCAGGAAGTCATCTGGAGACTTCATTGACATTTATGATTAATACAATCTGGCAACATTAGGGGAGGAGATAGAAAATATGTGATTAGCTTCCAGCACAGGGTAATTTCATCTTATATTGTTGTGGGATCTTCAGATAAAGAGCACAAAACAACACATCATCTGCAATATTGCTGCTAGTGCTCTTAGTTGAGAACATGAGCAAGCTTAATGCAACAACCATAATCTCTGTAAAACAAAATTCATACTACTGCCATGAAAGAGAAGAAAATATTTTCCATTTCATACTAGTAATGATTTTTTGTAAGTCACAAAAAATGGGGCACAAAGCTTCCGTATTATGTCTTGTTACCACAGAAGGTTTTCCACTTCATTTGCAACTTAACACCAGAATGATAACCCTGTGAGGTGAAGATTTTATATATTAGTGTCCTGAAGAGACTCTTGTAGGCTTTATTTGTACCTCATATGTGACAGAAAATGCTTCTGCTTTGAGTCTTTTATGGTCAGTGCCAGAGGGGACTCTGTACACTCAGCTTCCATAAAAAACAGTGGAAGAGGACAGCGGTCCTTTCATTAGATCACACTCCAGGTAAATGAAACATCTGCAGCTGGGGACAAAAGGCAGAATGAAGGCAAGTATTTGTTAGCATTTGCAGAGTTAACCCTCGCCACAAGCTAAGGAGATAATTTACTGACACTTCAGGCTTGGCAGCTTACTCTTTTAAAAATCTCTTATGAAATTTTGCCATTTTAAGTTTACAGAAGGAGGTGCATTTGAGGATATAACCCTAATGATGATGCTGGCAAGTAAAAGTCTCATCAGAACATGTCCTAACATGCCCTAGCAATGACATGCATTGAAAAACAGGTCTCATTCTCTGTCCCGATTCAGTGGCAGATCTTAACTCTCAGGCTTGGAAATAAATCAAGAGAAAGAAAGTAAGGAAACATAGTGCAAATTTTCTTAAGTTAGCTTGGAACTAAAATAATTTGAATTAGTAGAGATACTTCCCTTTGGAGCATGTCTACCAGGCATGTAAAAATAACATATTTTCTCCAGCTATGTTTTTAATTGTGGTCCATACAAATCTTAAATGGGTATTTGCATAATGAAATCCTACAGCTCATAAAGCCCATTTTAGACTATTGAATAAAAGGCAGAACTTTTAAAAATGTTCCAAATAATGATTCCAGTCCCTAGATGGAGAGTTTATAGTCTTTAGTTTATTAAATGCTCCATGTGATCATCCTAAGGAACATCTGAAAATCTCATTAATAAATTTTATTAAAAGGCATTTGCAATTATTCCAGCATATTGAGGACTTTTGCATCTGATGCATCTTCTCTGAACTAGACATCTTTATGAATTTCTTTTGCAAAATGCTTTTCAGTCTCAAAATTTATTATTCAACTCGTGGATTTTCTGTTAAATGCAAACAGGATAAGACCACAGAAATGGTTAGTGTTCTTCAATTTATGAAAACTGAGTTAATATTTTGACTTATGAAATCAGTAAATATTGTGCAGACGTTCCAAAAAGAATAGAAATACATAGCCTAAATAAAGCAGACCAGATTTTTTAAAATGAGGGGAAACATAGAGAGTGCTACATGACTGTTCAGTTTTAATATTCAGTTACTGCTACACATATATACATGAAGCAGCTCTCTGCATATGTCAGTACAGTGGTAGGCACTAAACCAGCCATCTGTGTATTCTATATCCTCTTTACAGAAATATAGTAATTGCCAGTTTATTCTCTAGGAATATTTGCATAGTTTTCCACATTCTTTTCTAAAAAAAAAAAAAAAAAAAAAAAGATTCCTGCATAAATTCAGCATGTAACTGAGTGTTTTCCTGTATACAGACCAGAGCTTATAATTTACAAATAATTTGCATTGAAATATCAGTGCTATCAGGATTTCTCCAGTGGAGGACTGATCTTTGCAAGGACAGATACCTTTCCAGTCACCTCAAAAATTAGGCATAAGCTGGAGCACTACCATGTGTGCCCCTTTCCAGCACTGGCAGCCTGAGGGTTTAGAGTACAGAAAGAGCCAACTGCACCTTCACACTTCATTCTCCAGGAAACTGAGTTAGATCACAGGAGGATGAAAGTATGAGATTAACTGGAGCTGCCCAGAATGTGCTGTAAAAGTCATTAAGCATAGAAAAGAAGTTGGCTGGCAAAACACACGAACTCCTGAGTGAAACAGTCCACCTGGTCCAGTCTGTCAGACATGAAAGACCCGTGGAAGCTGCTGCCAGACTGTTTTCTAACCTCTCCCAGTTGGAAAATGGCCAAAGCAAGGCTTTACTAAAGATGGCTCTGCCCATAAGAGACTAAGAGCCACAGACCAATGCATTTTTTCCCAGTGACAGTTCCTGCAGCAGCAGGGACCACCAGTGGGAAGGGAGCACTGATCTCTTCCCCAGCTGGGCAGCATTTTGAACCACACTTGGGCTCCGTGAGCAGCCAGCATACCACAGCTTGGAAACACTCGGAGATTCAACCAAGAGTAAAAGGCAAATGTTTGAGTCAATAGCCCATTGCCCAGATCAGAAATGCTCTTGGGAGCTGAACAGGAAGCTGGATGAGGAAGGAAGCGCAGGTTTAGTGACAAGTGCTTAGCCAAGGCTCATGAGCCTGTCTTCCTCAGCTGCTGCCAGGAGCATTGGCTAATAATCCCCATAACCTCTAATTCAAATGTAGTGCAGTGCTCACACACAGACATCTTACATGTAAGCAGTTGCAGAATAGAGAGGGCAGCATCATGGCTACAGACTTTCATCAAGCATCTGCAAGTACATTTTGACACAAAGCGAACATGGGCTTAATCTGTGTTTTTGTACAAATAAAAATGTTAGCAATGGGATGTTACCATGACAGATTTCAGGGGTGTAAGAGGTAGATGGGAGTATGTGGTTATGGTCCCCTTTTTGTGGGGGGGCAAATACATTGGCTGGGATCCAATTTTGAGGGGATGAGGCTATGTAACAGAAAAGGGTGGGGGGCACCTTGTCATGAATATGCAACAAAGGGAAGAGTCCCTGGGCCAGTCACCCCACAAGGTATCTGTGGCTTCTGCCATCTATGGATGCTGTGGGTATATTTGGCCCTGAAGACATTAAGATTGGGAACTCCAGGCCTGAATTTCCAAAGGTAGATGTTTCCACAACTCTCTCTGTAATTTCTTCACAAGGCTCAAAGCAGATGAAGGGGAAACAAAAAACACTGGTACAGCACTTCAGAGTACAGCAAAAGCTGGGCATCTACTACTCCACAGATGATGATGACTTCTCCACAGTGGTAATATTTTGCTGCATGTGAAGAAATAGTTCATGGACTCAATTCCTTTGGTGGGGAACAACCTAGATAAAATGACAACAATAACAACAATTGGTATTTTTCTACTGAGAAATTTTCAAGCACCAACCTTACAACTGAAGGTGTCATTCACAAATTTCTTTCCTTGATGAATCTTACTGAGTTTCCAAACAGCACAACAAGACCACACAGTTGTAAGAAATTAATGTACTTGTTCCATGGAGGCTAAAAGTACCTCAGTAGTTTCAGTGTTCTCAGCAAAAGAACTCTAAGCAACTCAGTAGGAAACCCTGGAAGTGGAGCGTGAATTTCCTGCTTTTATAGATACAGGACATTTCTACAGGCAGGAACACAACCTTTGGGACCCGTGGTTAAACATCTGCATATTCAGCACTGAGCCAGCGCTCAGATTATTTAGGAGACAACTTCAGGAGACAACTAGTGTTGAAAAGTACCTGCAGCTAGTCAGCATATCTTGCTTTAACACCTGTGGCTAAAACAGAAAAGAGCATTTATGCATAAAACGTCAGGATTACGGAAGCATAAGTTTATTCAAAACAGCCAGTGCCAAAGTAGTCAGACAAATAACCCCCAAAAAAGCATTTAATAAAAAAAATCAATGCCAACAAAGGTATTAAAGAGATGTAGGCTGAGGTTTCTGAAAGATACTGCATGCTTCTACGAGTTCCCTAAACCATATCTATCCTGGAGGTAAAAACCTGAAACCATTAAAAATACATAAAAATGAAAACAATGCCTGGAGGGCTTCTCAAACACCCATTCCCTCCACAGTGTCCTCATTGCATCTTCTTAACTGACAAAACCTGATTCTTTACCAGTTCTCCTGGGAACTTTCAAGTTCTTCTCTGCTTAGGCTCTGGCATGGGTTTCAATGCCCAAGATGTCAACAGGGCTTATCCATGTGGGTCTGACAGGGTTCACTACTTCTGTTTCTTCCCTCTGTTCTTCTAACAAAGAGCAAATACCACGGTATTGTCTGTCTGAATTGTAAGAACAGGACAAACTTCAAAGAAAAGGAGTTTTAGAGCAATAAATGGTCTCTCTACACAACTCTCCTACCTATTCCCTGTGAAAAGAGTTCAGGAGCTTCAAGCTCCTCAGACCTTTCAGTAGGGTTTTTACATGAGGAAATAGCTTCTTAGCAACTCCTTTGCCCTGATCTGAAAGACATTTTAAATTCTTTATAGTCCTTGTGCTTTCCAGTAAAAACAAAACAAGCTGTTTAACTTCATTGCAGCTTGACAGTTAATAGCTCCTGTATTGTCTCTTAATCACACTGAAATGTCTGTTGAAGCATGTATCATTGTTTTAACTTCCTGCTAGCTTTTTTCTTACACAGCCTGCCATTAAACTAAATTAACTGTATTCGTATTGTAACCATAATTTACAAGTTTTTAAAGAGACATGACACAGTCCTTTTAAACCCTAAGTGGCCCACAAAGAAGGTGAATGAGACAAGGGTTATTCTATGTCTCCAAAAAAAAAAAAAGAACTAGGGCAGCATAAATGGAAAAGGCAGGTAGGGGGTTCAAAGCCAAGAGAAAGGGATGCTTCTTTACACACTGTGTTGGGGACTGTTACTGCACTCTCCTCGCCGTGGAATGTTAAAATTTACCTGGCTCAGAAAAATCTGGAAATTCCTGGAAGAGAGTTTACACAAAGACTTGCTCTGGCCCAGACAGTCCTTGAACTATGAGTCACTGGGGCCTGGGAAAATACTGTTGGGAAATATTGCTGCATACTCACCTTGCTTGCACCCTTTTGTCTCTGCATTCCCTGCTCCCATCACCCTGTTCCTGGGGGCACTGCATTGCTATGTCCAAGCACAGAGAAAGCTCCAAGCTGACCTTCTGCTCCTCACACCCATGCAACATTGAGACCTCAAACTGAAGACGTCTGACATTTAGTAGACAGGAACAGATATTACATTAGATTTTGGCTAAAAGGCCAAGAAGTGATGTGGAGACAAGATAGAAAGTCTGATCCAGAATGGCAGTTCCTATGGTCTCATTATGGAGTTGGTCCATTCCCTGTCTCCGTGCAGAAAATCAAGAACTTCAAAGCACAAAGTCACCGTTCTGTACCAATGCCATTACTGGTGTTAGATATGAATGAGTGGAAGAAATATGTGCTTTCATCTTTTCCTCCATGTTTTAAAGTGCACAGATTGCATTCTAGTACTTGATAATTCCTTTTGTATCCATCCTAACCACTAATCCAATTTGCTTATTTTCCTCATTTTTCCTTAGTTCCACAACATTTCAACACACCCTCCCATTCCCTCAGTGAATTTCACTTGATTGCTATAAACACAGCTCTTCTGGAGCTCCTTCAGTCTTAGTCTCTCTGAAAATAGGAATGTGTTTGGCTCTTTGACCTCTCTACAAGATTTGTATTGTATCAATCTGATTTTTAACTAAGAAGTTTTAGTCAGAGAAAAATTAGTGACTCCTCCAAAGTCTGTGCTATTCATGGAAAAGAAAATAAGCAGGTACCAAACTGCTTGTCCTGTGCTTTATCTATAACATATTGCCGCATCCTTGAGACTGGAACCCATAGAAAAATCCTTCTGTTATTATTAGTCTGAAGGCAGCTTCCTTCATCCCCTTACCAAATGATGGCAAATCCAGCAGTTCTAGGTTCCTGAACAAAGTGATGAGGCTCAACCAGTACATCACATCCTTTTGGGAAAAAGGATTTAAAACCCCCTTTAACTGTGAGTAACTTCTCAGTGAAATAAACATATCCTAACACCATGGGACAAAGCAATAAAACGCAGGGACTCTTTCACCCATACGTTCACAAATGCTCCTATATTCTAGGCTGAAACAAATGGTCAACAAGGGTGGGATGCGAGAGGGACCTGAGGTGTCCACGCACCAGTGAAGTTGCCAGTTAGCTGAACCTGCAACCTCCGTATGCTGCAACCCACTTTGTGCAAATTATATAATATAGGTCCATGCTGTGAAACACTTGACTCAAAAAATGTTCCAATAACACCAGTTCACTTCATCTTTTTTGTACCAGACAATACACACGACACCAACTTTGCACCAGATCTGCCCGTAAATATGCTTTCAACATTCTTTTTTTGAGATTCTTCTCAACCAGAGTGAGTAGGAACTGTCTGCAGATGGTGGTTACCCTTAGATAAATCCTGATAGGTACCAGATATCTGCAGTCAAGATGCCATTTTTATTAAATGAGAAAAGACAAACATCTCATTTAAAAGAAAACTAATAACTTTTGGGAAAAAGCTTGATGAGATGATACAGTACTATAAGCTTTTGTTGTGGGCAAACAGAATCCTATAGTTCAAAGTAACTATCTCATCAAGTTCCACCTCATTAGGATTGAAACTAGACATCATAATGAACAGTGGACTAATAATTCACCAATGAGAATTTGGTTTTTTTCCAGCTTGATATCTTCTTTGTAAGATATTTGTTGGTTTCAGCTCATCGCTCCCAACTTCACTGGACAAGATGACACACCTCTTCATTTTCTATTCATCATAAGCCTATGGGTGAATTAGTAAATTAGATTAAATTTCCTTTCCCAGTGCCAGAGGGGCACTGGGAAATTTGCATGAGCTCCCTTCCCAGGACAAGGCGCGTGGAGAAAAGGGAGAAGCAGGAATTGTCGGAGCAAGTTCAGTTTTGCCCCCTGGACCTTCTGCATTTTTGTGGAGGAGGGCAGAATGCATCAACACACCCTCTCTTCCACTCCAAAAAGATAGTGCTATGATGATAAGTGGGAGATCACTTCAGAAATTAAAGGTGGTTGCAAAATATTTTGGGACATTAAGAACTGTCTGCAGCAGGACAACTTTGTGGTAGATAGGAAATGGCCGAGTACAGATTATGGAGTCATTAGTCATGCTATCACTAAGAGGATTAAATTTTGCTACTTTCTTTTCCTTAATATCCTTCTCCCCACTGTGATTTTTTTTTTCACCCCTGCACCTGCCCTCTAGATATTAGATAACCTGAACATGAAAGAGAAGAACCTTTTTGACAGTGAAGCTGAAATCCTCCTGTTTTGTCATGCATTCAAATGGGAACCAGACCAACTGAATCCTGACCTACTTATCAGACTGAAACTCCTGCTGGGAAGTATCAATAAAAAGACCCACTGGGAGGTCATTCAGACTGGTCATGGTTATTATGGGAATTGTGAAAGAGAGGGTAGCTATAGTAATAAAAATTCATTTTTATGTGGCCTTATTTCTTTAATATGTACCTATCCAAAGTGTGATAACTTTCCCTTGCAGTTTTCCTTTAAAATAAGCTTCCAGGTCAAGTTCCAGTGACAATAAATAAGTCTGCCTCATTAATCAGGCTACAGCACTTAATGGACCACTTAACAGAAATTGTTTCTCTGAGGGTGGCCAAGGGTCTTCACCGACAGTGAACACAAAATGGCTGAAGGCCTGACAGCATCCCATCATGTTTACCACGCTCCTTAGAGTGCGTGAAGTGATTTCAGGCTCTTTCAAAAATTATTTTCAGCCCGCATAAGGTAAAGTAACATAATCTCACTGGAGCTTTCACTAAAAACTTTTTGAAGTGAAAGATAAAAGCCTCGCAGCTCCGATCCAGCACAGATGCAGCAGGCAGCAAAGCAGGCTCCACACTTGCTCCTCAGCATGCGTGTTCCTACCCAGCCTTTTCCCACAGTGGGCACAGGGAAGGGGTTTTCAATATCCCTGCGAACAGCTGAGCGCCTGGCCTGTTTCTGCCTTTTTAAAATGAGCCCCAACTGAGAAGTCTCTGTCCTGCATTACATTTTTGGCAATTTCTTCAGGGTGAGGCAAGTTGTTTCTCTCTGCAGGCCTCTAATCCCTCCCTGTGCTGACTTGACATCAAGGATAAACACTTCACCAGAGAGGCCCATGATGAGTTGCATGTGAAGGTCACACTACCTTCTGCCACCCTTTCCCAATTTTCTTATGGGTCTATGTACACTTTTAAATCTGAGGTCATCTCTATGCTGGTGCCAACTATTATTACAAATGCAAAACATTTTAAATGTGTGTCTGCACATCCACCTATGTATTTTTTATACATATATGTGAATGTATTTATGCATATATTATGAAAAAAAACCCATAAATTAAAATTAAAGTCTCTTAATTTTAAAAAAGAGTCAGATTCAGGCAGTTGAGCACAGTGAGGGATCAGAAGAAAAAAAGAAAGGAATAAATCTCTTTCCACTTTTGAAATATAGCTGGAGGATAGCAATCACCTAGTTAAATTCTCTGGGCTGTGTTATGTAGAAGGTCAAAGTACATGGCTGTAATGGTCCCTCTTGGCCTTAAATACCTATGAAAAAATATGGCACAGCTTTGCCTTTGCAGGACACAGTAGAACATTCCTTTACCTACCATGTCAGGAGCCTGTGCCTGATATCTGCCAGGGCAACAGATATTCTTATTGGTAATTTCAGATTAAAAATATTAAGTGCAGCAGTCAAGAAATTCACAGAACCAGTCGGTGTTGTTTTTAAAGACCTTGTCTATGATCTCACAGTTTCTACCAAAGCTGATGCTGTTTCCATGGCATTTCTGATTAACCAATGACCCAGCTTCTAAACCGTTTAAATTTTTATTAATATAAGTTGAAATATATTTGTGATTTAGACGCTTTTTACCCATTTATGCTGACTAGACCTCATTTAGAAGAAGTAACCTTCAGTTCATTAGCTGAGGGCACTGTACAAGCCTCTAAGGCACAATACAGCTTCCACAGCAGGAAGCCCCTTCTTTGTACAACACAGGTAATATCCTACACATCCCAGCTTCTCTGTGTCTTATGATAAACCTCTCCCACTGGCAAAACAGACTTAGCTGGAAATGTCCCGATATCATCCAACTGTGTTTATTTTACCTTATCATTAAAATGGTTGCTTTATGATCTGTCCAAAGGGTGGTGGAATCTAGAAAAAAGTAAGGTTTTGACAGAAAATCCACATCCAGAGTATTTTCTTCCAGTGGGGCTCTGGTAGCATGGAGCAGCACTGCTGGCTTGTGATTTGGTAACATAACTTCTTGGTTTTGAGTGATTTTGAATACACATTACATAAATATTTATCAGCATTTTATAATTTTGCACCTAATTTTAAACATCCTCCTCCACTATTCTGCCCCAGAGGCATAAGCATACCTCATAAAGGTAGAACTAGACAAATAGCAAGAGAAAATACCACAAGACCATACATAAACAACAAAGATAAAAGGTTTTTTTTGTGCTTAGTGGAAAGAGGGAGAAGTGTAAGTGATAGGACATACACAGGGGCCAATATTTAGTTTAAAATATTTCTGCATTTCCTTCAGATTTTTGGAAGGGGGAAACGATATCCAAACCAGGTGGGCATGGCCTGTGTCATTTGAACAACACAGTTTAAATGCTAGAGCTCTTCCAATTAATATGTTGCAGCACAAGGTAATGGAAGACATTCCAATAGTATAGTTTCATCTTGAGAGAAATGCTCAAAGATATTTTTTTCCTGGATCTTGGAAGGTAACATATGAGTGGCTATTACCATAATCACTGTCAAGTCAAAATTCTTTCAGGGAGAGGATACACCACTTTGAGCATCTAATGACATCTTTGCCAGAGCTTAATTTTTTGGTTATAAGTATATTGCCTGCCCTATTGTTCTTTGTGAAATAAAGCTGATGAGCCGGGCAGATCTTGAAGGGATTTAACACTTCTTCTAGCAGGATTACCAACTCCTTGCATTCAAACATCATGAGTCAGTCTCTCTAAAATCATAAGATTTTATTAAACGTAAAAAGTAATTATGCTGTGGTTTAGCTTTTTTTTTTTTTTGCTAATTCACTTTAAAAGGAAGGAAAGAACTCTTGTGTAGACACTTCAACAGTGTTTCCAAGTATTTCTTGGCAAGCAGAAGGCACAGAAATGTGCTTCAAGAAAATGCAAGCTAAGATCCTCATAAGTTCAGGTGATAGGTACTGGGGTTTGGTGAAGAAGATTCTGAAGTCATCCAAGCTCACAAGGAAATATGATGCAATTACAGAAGGGAACAACTACAAAACTCAGCTCTTCTAACACTCCTTTAAGTCCTCCTTGACTGTCAAAGAATTCACTTTCTTCTTCTCTTATCCCAGCTAAGCAAATTTCCAAGCTCTTTCCATAGGCTATGGCACTTCTGCCACATACAAACACCCACGGTGCTGAGATTCAAGGAAATGGGGATATCTCTCATTTGCTGTTTAGAAAGCTCAGTCACCTTGTTAAAACACATTTTGTAAAGTTTTCTGGGAATTAAGGATAAAACTACAAGAGCCCCAACATAAAGCCCATGCTTCCCTGACCACCATTGATGCCATGAGAGGCCACCTAAAAACAGAGACTAGACAGGAGTAAGGGAATAAAGGTAGGTATTTATTTGAAGGGCCTTCAAAAGGTACCACTGGGGAGCCAGAGGCTACTGCCAAGATGGACCCCAAGATGGACAACAGGTCACGAGTTCTTCGCACTTATAGGTTTGGTTCATTTGCATATCAGGGTTAATTCTCCAATTAAAGCTTCAGTTAATGATGTAGTTTCCCTAAGTTCACCCCCCTCTAAAGATGTTGGTTTACACATTTTGGGCCTAGGACAGTCTGAGTGTCCTTGGAGAGCAGGCCTGGAGAGGCTTTGATATGTCTACCTAGCACGAGAGAGCAGAAGTTAAAGGGCTACAAGAAACTTCAGAGTTACACACTAGGCAGTACAGGATTTGAAAAATATAAATGCTAAAACCTAAGGCATCACCATGAAGTACCACAACGCTTTTATAGAGCGAAATGATGAGCGTTGCAAACACAGGTTTGCTCCCCCAGCCATACAGACTGAACAGAGTGAGCGAAGAGCCTGCCAGTCTTGCAGCTGATGTGCCCCAAAGGCCACAGGTGAGGACAATACAGTGCATTATAAATGACCACTCACCACCAGACTAATCAATGACATCTCGAAACTACTTATTGAGGTTGCCATAGCAGCCTTCCCAAATGGAAAGTGCAACTTCACAGTGCACAGAGTACCTCCTTCTTTTTTTTTTTTTAAAGACTTTCTGAATTTTCTATAGACCCCTGTCTGAAATACTAATATTTTTTTCTACTTCTATTTATCATAACCAAGTTTTGGTAGCTGAGAAGACAGGATGAAAGGAAAAATGAATTCCTAACAGATAGGAGCAGTTATAGTCCACAGTTATGTAGGAGGTTTTTTGTTTGGTTGGTTTTGGTTTTTTTTTTTTATTTTGTTGGGGTAGTAGGTTTCTTCAGCTGTGAGCCTGATTGAATTAGAGGTCAATGAACACACTCTTCTGAGGCTGATACCGGTTTTTTTCCTTGATTTAGAAAATTGCGCAGTTGCAAGCAGGACTTCCCCCCTCACAAATTTGTTCCACAGTCCACACAATAATTGGATGTTGGTGCAGCATTGTTCCACACCTCTGGCAGATGTTGTGCCTTCAAGAAGGACTATTCAGTAGTCCTCCTGGGCACAAAGAGGCAGGCTGTGAAAATTCATTTTGAAGACTCCAATATCATCAGCCTGCTAAGAATGATCTTTTACTTCTCTTATGATCATATAGGGCATTATTAGAGCATGGGGAAGTCATACTCACAGTCCATTTGGAACATTTTACTGACTACAGTGAAAAATGGCTCTGAAAAAATAAAGTAAATCTTCATTAAAAAAGAGGCAAATTTTTTAAACATTATTTTCAGAAATCTGAAATTGAACCACAAACTACTGTTCCAGGACAGCCAACAGACTGGAGAGATAGATTGGGAAAGCAGGAAATACTTGACCCAGTTTCACAGTCAGAGAAAACCTCAACTTTCACTAACAAGAAAAGAAAAGTACATCAAATCTACTGCCAGAGATGAGGAGAAATTGGAAGCACAAATCTTAAATATTCCAAATCATGGTAACGACAAATCAAAAGGAAAAATATTTATTTTTAATGCTATTTTCTTGTGATTGCCTTAAGAAAGATACCATCATATCCAAGTTATTTTTGAACACAGATCATTGTGTTTCTTGTATATTCAGGACTGCATCTGTTTCCCAGGCCAGAACGGGCATTTGTTCTACATATTAGCCAAATCCCTGGTTTGTAAAGTGCAAAAGAAACCTCCAAGAGAGCCAAATGGGTTTCTCCTGGTATGCACCTGAACACCACCCAAAGCCTCCACTGCTGAGCCCTTGTGTCCTCAGCGCAGTGATGCCCCACGTGGGACACCACGTGTGCACAAGGCTGGCCAAGGACAGGCTCTACGACCACTTTAACCTGGCAGCCCATGAAGTGCTCCTTTCGAACATAACTTCATAATGTCCTTCTATCTGTTAATTTGATTTGGCCTTGCTTTCAGAATGTAAATGAAGGGCTGTTTAGCTGGCTTTTTTTTTCCAGGCCTGCTCCTGTTCCCCATGCCCTCTTCCTCTCTGTTTTTTGGTATTTATACCTGCAACACGTTACAGTTGCGTAAGTGTAAAGCAGGGTGTCCTTCTGGATTTTCACGCATCTGCCCACGTGAAATTAGCTCATTAGTAATTACCTCATTATTAAAGTCGAAATGAAGCTAACATGGATTGCTTTTGCAGCCTTGTTACTTCAGAATGCCTTAAGACAGTATAGGAGGGTGCATACCAGTAAAACGTGTTTTCCAGAAAAGGAAACTGATTTCCTTGTGTATTCCTTGCATGAGCTTTATCTCCTCCCCCATGTAACAAAACTTAGTGTGGGATGAGCCTTTTGTCACTTACTTTTAACTTACATTGAAATATGGCATGGTTCTTACCTTGGGAATAAAAAACTGGTTTTGTCAGACTAACAAAAAGTTTATCCATTTTATTTCTCAGAGGCTTTTTAAGATTGCAAGACCCTAACCTTTTGCTATCACATTTCTGTCCAGTATGGCTGCAAAGAACATACAGGCTCTGATTTCCAACTTGTTCAACTTGTTTATACATATTTAACAGAGAAGAAAAGGGAGAAGGCAGAAGTGAAAAAAAAAAGAAAGAAAAAGATTTTCCATGGTCACAAAAGCCAGTCATAGAAGCACAGCTGGGTGTCGGATCAGGATCTCTTGGCAGCCAGCCACAAGAGATGCACAACAGAGAAAAAACATTTCCTGTAAGGAAGCATTTGATTTTCAAAGCTGCATGAAATGTTCACAAGAAAACCATGTAAATGCCCACTGGATTGGGGGGTGGGGAGGGGAGGATTTCATTAGTAACTGGAAGCCCTCTCTTGTTTCACCAAAAGATTTGCTCGTCACAAGCATTGCCAGCTAGCCTGAGGTGATTTTCATGTTTTGTATCAAAACCAAGCAAACATGAAGTCTCTAGCAGTTTCGATGTGAATTTGCTTTGAAGTTCATTTCAATGCGACACTAGTCAAACTCCCCGGATAATGAAGGATTTCAGCTCCTATAGAAAGACAGCAATGTTTTCCCGAGTCTCTGCAAAAGGAAAGGACAAGTTTCTGTGAAGTGCCAGCAAGTACAGTGGTGCTGTAGATACACACTTACACTGCACGCAGCTGCGAGGGCTGAAGACATTCCAGCTGCTCCTCCTCTCCCACACCCCGGCTGTTTGCCACCAACCCACTGCTAGGATTTACTGCCCCAAAGGCACCCCAGCAGGCCCACAAGTGCTTCCCCCCAGCTTGCAGCAGTGCACACCCAGCCCTGCCAGTCTGAGCCACCAATAAAGCAGAGAAAAGCTGATGAATCTGTGCTGCAAGAGATGAAGGCGTGCTTGCACCATCCTTGCCCATCAGCCAGGTAGGAGCAGAAAGAGATGGAACCTCTTCTGACTGTGGACGAGCTGAGTGTGGGTATAAAGATACCAATTACTCTGCTTTTCTTCTGGATTGCTTGTTTCACCAGGAGGAGGGTGATGACTTTATTGTGTTAGTACACTTACAGCACTTTGCTTTTACAGCTGCACTCCTGCTGCATAAGGATTTACTATCAAAGTGTTGTAGGAGCCCTTTCCACAGACCACATTCCCCTTGTTCTATGTGCTGTACCTGGGCCAAACAGTGTGACAGTCCTAATCCCAAGGCATTCATGGCCTGTGCATAAAATGATGGGACAGAATGGCCAGGGAAGGGAGTAAAATAAGAAAACTTCAGACAGCCAGAAAGTCTTTTAAGAGGCAACACGGAAAGGAAGAGCCTTATGAATGGATACAAAAGAAGCTGCTTTGCAGAGCTCCACAGGACGCACCTTCTGAGTATGAAAAATGTTTATAAATGAAATGAGTGCTCAGAGAAGACCAGGACTGTGTGTTAATAGAGGTGAAAGCTAACTCTTCAATGCTGAGGAGGTGATTATAGGTAGGGAGAAGACAGGTCATGATAAGCCTTGAAGTAAAAACAAGTAGCTTAATTTTCAAGAGCAAGGCAGTGGGAAAGAACAGAGAACAGACAACATGGTTAAACTTAAGCGTTGGGAAAGTTATCTTTGCAGGAGCACTGGGGATTGGTATGGTACATCTGTCAGATTTGTGACAGGATGAGTACAGTGATTGATCCATAAGATAACAAGAGCTGAAGTTATAACAGCAAAGTTGTAGTTGTCTGGGTAGAGAGAAAAGGATGTACTGCATAGATGGCATGCAGAATGAACTTAGGAGACTGAGTTACAAATGAAAGGGATGTCAAAAAGAGTGAGCTTAAAAGAGGAGGAGGTGATTCAGATTCACATCTTTCCTAATGAGGAAGTTGCACGGCACTCTTCATGCAAAAACAGATAGTGTGCCGTGGTCATACAGGCACTGCTGTGGCTTGCCACAGGAACACTAAAGAGCCAGTGCCAAAGGAGTTCTGTGGCGCTGGGGCTGAACAGCATTGCCTGGCTTCAGTGCCCACAGGGATCAAAGAAGGGTAAGAGTGGAGAGTATGATGAAATATAAGAGCAGAGACAGTGGCACCTGGAGAGGCCACAAAGGACAGCAGGTCAATGACTCTGCTATAGACAGTATGAATACACAGTTGCAGAGGAGAGGTGTGGAAGGTAGGCAAAGGAAAGAAGGAAGGAAGATGGCACCTGTGCTCACTTTTCTGCGACATAAATACCAACACACAGCAGAGTGTCCTGTAGGATGAACGCTGCATTAAAGGCAAAGCTGCATCTCTTACCAACTCAGCACCAACGCTTCCCTTGCCAGCGTTCCTTACATACAACCAGTAAAACCAGAGCACTCCTCAAAGTGTTTTCCACTTTCTGTGTGTTAGTGGCACAGGAGTGTCAGTCCAGAGTGGCACCATCATAGCCCTGTTCACATCACACTTGTAATAACATTGCTCTGTCACGAACCATGCCCCTGCTTGCCTACATTGTGCTGGAGTCCTTGGCTTCCCACAGCAGTGTGGCCAGGCCACGCACTGAGAGAAGGAAGGCAGGCCCTGTCACAGCTCTCTGCCTTCAGAGACATCCCTGGTTCTGGATGTGTTTTTGCCAGCTCCACCGTACGCATTCCAGCCAAGTATGTCCGTGCCTGGAGACCTGGCTTGGAGGCCCCTGCGGGCACTGTTCACCTCGGGAGTTCATTAGTGCTGTCATTAATCCGGACAGCAAGCACGTGGTAAGTCAGTCACATAATACTAAGCTGAATTCTTATTGAAGAAATACGGCTTCCAGCAATTTCTCCTCCTTGGATCCAGTGCCATTCCTGTTTTAGAAAGTTCCCCACCCCATGCTTACTTCAGCATGATCCCAGCTAGAGAAAACAGAAAGGGGAAAACAACAGCTTCAGTGAGTAAATAGTTTGGATGCAAAATATGGAGGTTGCACAAGATTTTATTCACCTCTTGGTGAAAAAAAAAAAAAGAAGAGGATTGGAAAAAAGGTCTGAGAACAGAAAGCTTTCACCTCTTAGAAGAATTACTTCTTGATAAACTTGGATCCATGCTAGTCTTGGGTAGAGCACAAGCATACCTTAGTTATCTGCACCTTGGCTCATGTTTCTCCAGCAGCCAGAACCCCATGCCCCTAAGTTCTCCTGCTACATCCTGCAGCAAAATGGCACCAAATGACACCTGGTTATGCCCAAACTCTAATTTCTGCCATGAGGATGAGGAATGGAGTACAATGCCAAAGGCATTGTGCTTATGTAGGACAAGGGCTCTTTCTTTTGATTGCCTTGTATTTTTGCTGGGGTGTGAAACAGAAATCTGTCCATGCCTGTTCTGCTTCCTGCTGTTAGGAGGCTGCTCAATAATTCAGTTATCTCTCCCCAAAGGAAGCTCCGCTGGCCTGCTGCTTGCTCAAGCCAGTTACTGCTGCTCAGCAATGAAGTCTGAAGTGCCACAGACTTCCAGGGGCCCCTTTGGCACCAGCTCTTTTGTATTCCAGTGGCCAGCAGCAGCTCCTTAACTCTTTGACAGCCAAAGCTCATTATCATTTTCATATAATTAAACAGTGCTGCTCATTCTCCTCAGTAGATTATCACAGCAAATTGATGGTTATTTGAAGGAACTGCCACAATAGGAGACAAAACACTGGCAACAGATAAAACAAAAGGATGCACACAAAGCTCTTTAATTAAACTCCATGAAGGGATATGAATTCTAGCAGAGATTTTAGTTACCCTGCTGAGTCTCTTTCTGATTAGCTACAATGCATCTGCTGGCTTTCCTAGTATCCATCTGTACTGTTAAAGAGAAATTTATTCTGGCTCTGGAAGATGACCTCAAAGATGTCAGTTGTGGATAGTCTAATAGTTTATTTATGTTGACAAAGTGGTTCTGAGTTCTCCTTGATGCAATGAAGTGAAGAACCATCCTCTTTACATATAACAATGTGCTTAATACGTGCACACACACACACACAAAAATAAAAATTCCCACACACAAATAACAATGCCCACACACAAATAATACTGAAAGGCTAACAAGAAAGCTGAAAGAGGTTGGAAAACTGTGAGGGAAAGGATTTTTTCTCCAAGTTGCTCAAACTTCTTACCACCACAATTACTTTTTCTTCTGGCATGCATCATCTGTTTCCCCCTCATCCTGCCCCACCTCCTTCCCTCCAGCATCCAGGTGCAGTAACTACAGTGAAGGCTAATGGATGGGACAAGGAATGAAAGTCATAGGATATATACTCTAAAGCATATTAGTAACAAGTTAGGCTGTTACTTTGAAGTCTGACTTTCTCTCAAAAAATTTAAAATAAAAAAAGAAAAAAGAGAAAGAATAAGAACTGAAAACAGATCTGTCATGGAGCATTTGTAAGAGGCAGTGCCACAAAACCCTTTGGGGCTTTCCACTCAGGTCATAAGGGATCTGGTTCAAATCGCATTGGTCCTTAATCCACAGGTAATTGACAGCACAGCTCTCAGTGACTCAGTGTGGAATACTGCTGCAGTGCTCATTAATACTGCAGACCTTTAATCAGAATATTTTTAGTCACATGCACCCTTTTGGCTCTACAGAGCCTATTGAGACAATAGACAATTTGCACGTTTATCATAATTAATTACCTGCTGGCATAATAAAAGCCGTTACCATCCAGTGTCCAATTCAGGGGAAAGTATTTGATGGAACAAGGCCAGACCATAAGATGCACACACAGCCTCAAAACACTCATGGGAAAGGGTTGTTCCCTGTGCTAAATGTGGAGCAGGGTTTTTTCCCTCAGAGCCCCAGGAACTTGGGTGGATGAAAGACCTCTTCCTCATCCCTTATGGAGCTCTGAAAGTATCCCAGTTCTGCCTAATATATACAACCCAGTCCTCAGGGTCCTCCTCAATTGCCAATACCCTACTGTGAAGGCTCCATTAAATCTTTTATTTATTTGTCCATAGAGGCCACTGAAGAATGTCACAAGGTATTTCCCTTTCCAAAGTGGGTTCAGCTAAACATGCATGAGGCCCTAACATTATTCTGGAAAAGGGTGTGTACTCATATTTTTGCCAGACTACTGACAGGCTGCAGGGAGTAAATATTCCCAGGCTTGACTTCTGACCACCTTATGTGCAAGTAGGTGCAGATTTGTTACAGTCATGACTTGGCAGTATTTTATGTTCATTCTTTGTAATGTCACATGCACACAAAGTTCAAAACAATGGGAGAAAAAGTATCACACTGATTCTCCCTGCACAGGCCTCAGCCTCTGCTGCCCCACTGAGCAAGCTGAAGTCTAAGGCCAGATTTTTTTTTTAAATTATAATTAAATAGTAATTAAAAATGGAATGTTCCAGCACAGTTCTGGCAGTGAGATTTCATTTTAGCATTGAACAGTAGGTTTACTGGTAACTCAGACAACTGTACACCTACAAAGACTCTCTTTAGCTTAATCATCCCCAAGGATGTCTGTCCTGAACTATGTCCAGAAACAGCTGAACAAGAGACTCTGGCCAATTCCCAGTACCACAAGAAAGGACCAATATTTTCCCATTATGAAAACACAACTCAAGAGGATCTCTATTTTTCTTTTTTTAATTTTTTTTTTTTTAATAATCACATGCAATTCTTATTACGAAACTAAAGTTGGTTTTCCATTTGACTCAGTCTGGGTAGAAAATACATTCCTCAGCTGTAAAGCTGGTAATGCTCTGCTGACTCAAAACCTAGCAATTCTGTTCAGGTATTCTGCACAGACAATAACTCCACCTCACCCCCAAATGCACCAAGTGCATTCAAGGTATGCTTGTAAAGCTTGGTTCCTTTGCAGCTTCTGTCTCCAACTTCTTATCCTCTAAGTTACTAAATTCTTGGCACCGCCTGCTTCATTAGGTTATAGAAGTCCAATGTCTGAAGGAGGGATTTTGGCACTATTACTGTAAATAACTGGAAGCCAGTGTGAAGACTGGGTACTTATATTTATTTAAGTGTTCCTGTGTAGCATCCAAAGTCTGTTGACACCCAGCAAGCAGCACTGCATTCTGCAAAATGCTTTTAAAACAAGCAGAAAGTAAGTTTCTGTTGCTGGCAGCTAATTCTTTTAAACTTGGAAAACGATAAGCTAAGTAGTACATCTCCGGGTCACAGCAACCTTTTATAATAGCATAATCTAGAAGTAGAATTTTCTCACATCAAGCAGTTTGAGGAAGATGAATCTGCTTCTCTATCTATTTTCAGTGTTATGAAACCATGATAAAGAAACAAGCCAATAGATGCACGTAGCCCAAAAACTTGCTTGCAGTGTGGAACATCTGAGGTACTTGGTAAAAGCATTTGAGGACTTAAGCAGACTGTAAGCAATACACTTCCCAATGTAACATTAAAAACAAAGTTATACTGCTGAAAGAGATAATGGTGCAGATGATGTCCATGACCAGTAGCCCCGGCCTTCCTCCTGGACAAATCTCTTACTGCTGTTGAGTATTACAAAATCCCTGAGCTGTGAAGGACAGGGATTGTCCCTGGGACCTCCGATCCTGTGGGATGCTGTTAACAAGCTAAATACATTAGGTTTTGCAAATTATGAAAAGTGGGATTGCAGTGTATTAGCCCAAGAGTATTTTCCAGAAGGAGGTTTCAGTGTTGCACTGCAATGGGGTCTGAAGAATGGGTCAGCCCTGTTGTCCTGTTAGGTTACATATCTTTCCAAGAGTGAAAAGAAGGGGAAAAACAGTTCAGAAATGATATGATGTGGTTAGCTTCTTCCAGCTACAGCACATCAGGCCTGTGTACTTTAGCTAGGTGAAAGACTGTCTGAAAAATGCACTTCTGGGAGGCTTGTTCAGTAAATTGTTTTTCCATGTCTTTCTGAAGAAGAGTTCGTGGTACTTGGCAAAAGTTGGCATGGAAGTCCCCAGGTGCACTGATACATTCAGTATGTACAGCTACAAGAGCCATGGAAAGCTTTTTTCTATAGGAATTTGAGTACCTGAGGCAACAACTCTTCTAGTTTGGAAACTAAGCAGACACTTTTGTCTGTGTTTACTCCTAAGGGAAAGTAATGTGATCATCATAAGGCTGTGAGTTACATCAATTTTAAAAGATACTGCTTTGAAATAACAGAAAAGTGACTAGGAAGATTCTTCCTCCTGGAAATCTAGTTCTCAGCTGATTATTTATGTGTTGATATTCATTCTTTCCAAGTAAACAAAGAAATAAGCTCTTCTTATGAGCAAACGAATCAACATTACTGGAATGAAAATCATTCTCTTACATTAATTGTTTTTCCCCTTCCTCCAAGCCCTTAAAAAAAGGCCAGAAAACCCACCTTAGAAAAAAAATCTGTCGCAGTGACCTTATAAATTAAAACAACAGGAGCAATAAAATTATAGGGAGAGAAGGATTTAATCTTTCACTCAAATGCATTAGGAAGAATTCTATACTCCAGTGCATATCTGCAAAGAAGAATTATGAAAATATGCCCTTTCTGGTGGGCTAAAGAAATATGAGATCAGCAGATGTATCTGAAAATGTGGATAAATTAGTATTTCAAAAAATTTTACTCTGCATACAGTTCTGGTGCTGCCTCTCTACCCCAGGATTGCAGTCAATGTAGGAATCCTTGAGTCAGATAAATTCTGTTTCCGAATAAGAGGGAAGCAGGTCCTCAAACCACTTTGCTGCAGTGGAATTAAAAGAGCCCACTCAGTCCTGTCATCAGGATTGTCTCATTCTGACAACAATCCCCCACCACAACTGCTTTCTATAGAGTCTCAGGCTAAGTGAAGACACTGACATGTGACTAGAATTCATCCAACTGCGTTTTACCTAGATACCAAACAACCACCATAACAATGAAGTCTGTTTGTGAGTGATTTGTCATTGTCTGCAATATAAAAGTCAATAATGGTCCCAGATACTGATAAAGTGCCATTTCTAGTTGACACAACTGAAGGAGGAATTCCCACTGCAGAAGATGCAGGACAACAGAGAAAAGTGTTTCTCCTCCTGAGGCTAAGGGTGGGGGGTGAGAGGTGGAGACTGTGCTTCCAGAATCTTAGGCGATTGTATGGCATTTTAAGATGCCAAAGTTCTTCGCATGTGTTTACTCCAGTTCTACGACAGCTAATTATGAAGGACACCACACAGCAGAAGCCATCTGTGTAATTCAAGGACAGCACAAAGCTGTACCACAAAGTACATGGTCAGAGCAACAGGCAGTGATATAAAATACATCAGGAAGATTTTTTATTTTCTATTTGGAACATAAGTAACTTAGAAGTCTGCCAAAATTCCATAATCACTGATCTTCCATGAAGAACTGTTTCAGCCTAACGCAGACCACCAGCAAGAGCCAAAGCAAAGATCACCAGCTCACCAACACTGCTGTGCCTTTCTGTAATATCTGATCAGCCTGCTGGCTGCTAGATAAGCCCTTATGCCTATGACAACTCCTGTTTTTAAAATGGAAATAAAAATCACCTTTATAGCACTAAAATTAAAAATCTATACACTCCTCCACAGCTAACCTTCAGCCTCACCCTAGGCCCAGACCCCTACAGAGTTGTACAGTCCTCTGGAAAGCCTCCACAGCCCAGCTTCACCCCGTCCCAGCCCAGCCTCAGACAAGTGCTGTCTCCCAGCCTGCGCCTCCACACCCACACAAACACCAGGTCACCTGCAACACTCGCGGATCGCGTCAGGCACAAGTACATAACTGCATTTCTGCAAAAGACAGAAGGCTCATGGCAGCCTCAGGTTTTTAGGCTGGCTGTGGAGGGAAAAATGATACCTTATCTGGCACAAAGCCTACTGGTAGAAAGCAGCTTGACATATTTTGATCCAGCAGAATGAGTAAGTTTACACAAGCTCAGTGCTTTGTGTTTTTACTGTACCACCAAAACACAGTTAGAGAGTACACAAGTCTTACCATTACTGACTCCTTATCTTTAAAATCTTCTATGTGTATTTCACCCAAGTCCTTTAAGCACCCACTCAGTGTGTGCAATCCTGACCTCCCAGGACCGGTGATATTTGCACACCACAGAAACAATGGAGCCATTTGTCTTGCAAGCAGGCCTGGGCAGGGGAGACAGCTCTCTCCCTTGGCTGGCCCCAAACAGGGCATTTGTTTCAAGAAATCGAAATGACTGAATTTCAGAGCCATTAGAACAAGACACGGTACTGCTTCTTAAACCGTGTTTTCCTCTTTCTAAACTCACACAAGCCTTCTCAAGCCACTGGCTACAGAATGAACAGGAGAAAGACCAAAATATATCAGAATACATATATAAACACTGTATATATTCTTTAGTAAATGCAAGCCAATCCAGGGGAAAGACTTGCAAAAAAAGAGTATTGTTAGAAATAGTAGGATGCCCACAGTACTCCATTAAGAATACTGATCATAAAATGCTATTTTTTCCTGATGTTTCACAATGTAAACGTCTAGTCACTTGCTTTCCACATACATTGGGAGCACTGGACAGACTGTCAAGCAAAGACCATTTCTGTTCTCACATATTTCCATGAAGCTCTCACTAAAAGTCATTGTTTTTCTAAATGCTTGCAAAAAACCAAATTTGCATTTAATATCAATCTGGTGCAATTACAGTGTTTCCTCCTTTACACTAATTAGGCTATTTAAAGATGTTTTCATCAAATGCATAATAGGAACTTTTGGATTGTACCCCTTGAAATGTTCTGATGAATTTTTGCTAACATTTGGTAACAAATCTCATGAGAGCCTTTAATGGAAGTTAACATTTTTTTCATGTGTCAAACTGCAAATCTTCAAAGCAGAAGTTTATAACAAAGTCTTAATGTGACTTTAAAGCTCCCAGTCCTTTTCTAGATATCTGCTTTATGTTTGCTCACATTGCTGACTGCCCAGAGTTTGGCTGGCTCTGACCAGATCTAAGCACAAAGGCAAACTGAAATGACGCAGAACTTACTTCTTCCTCCTTTGAACTTCCTTAACAAATAGAAATTCAGCAGCATGTGCATCAGGAAAGTAAGCAACAAGAGAAAAGAATCCCCAAAATCATAAACAACCAAAACCACCCACTCTCATGCCAGCTGTTTTTTAAACTGATTTCTATGGTTAACAAAAGAGACAGACTGGGAGTCATGAAAGATAAAGCATGTTCTACTCACATGAACAGCACTTCCTGGAGCCCACCAGCAAATTGAACTCCCATTTAAAAAAAAAAAAAAAAAAGAAAAATAAAAGTTCTATTAGGTATGTACCTCTAGATATCAAAAAGGAGTTACTAGCCTAAGGGAGAGGACAGGTTGAGAGGAAATTTATATGTCCTTTATGATCCACTAATCCTGAGCTGTTCAGAAAAGATCACTGCAGTAAACCCTGTACTTTAGCAACATCCTGCCTGCCCTAAGGGCCATGACCTTGGCTCTGCAATTCCCAAGCACACCTTCCCTCTGAAGCTGTGTGGAGGTCTTCAAACAAGTTTATGGCTCTGCTCCACAGTGCTTGCACAACAGTGATCTGTTTTCAGTCACAAATTTGTGTGTCAATGGCATGCCTCTGCAACTCGGGAATGGAAATAAAGTGGTGGAGTAAGGATCCTTCCAAAGTTCTACCAGCAAGATGCAGTTCAGCTTGTAAGACTCAAAATCCTCTCTGGCAGTTCAAGGTGATGTAAATCAGTCTTTGTCTTGCAAAGATGCTCAAAGCAACATGAGCCATCCCAAAATGGACCCCACCAAAACACTGTTTCAGTCAGACGAGCCACCCAAACTTCCCTTCAGGCAGTCTCATGGCAGTACTGCTGGTGCAAGCAAGAGCTGTCAATAGAAGGACACAGGACAGAAAGGCAGCATCCTTAGTTTTCAATCTCTTTGGGCCACTGTACTCACTTCCCGAGGCTGCCACATTGATCCTCCTTTCTGGGAAATTAGTTTCAGCCTATAGAAATTATTGTGACTCAAAATTTGTTTTCATAAGAGTACCATGTGAGTTGCAACCATTCTATTTTGAAATGAAAATGTTTAAACTGCCAAGATACCATAAGTGGACTTTTCATGGATATAACTCCTAAAGTGTAGTTTAATTTAAAACCATACTGCACAACAGAATAGTCATTTATTTTAAATTCTTCCTTTACTTAAGTCTTCATATTATTTAAAACTTGTCCCATATTGACAATTACAAGGTATGGAAAGAACTGTCTATAGCATTCCTCTTCCATAAGGCTACAACTTTTGCTTTCCAACCAACTATGAAGTGTCTAAGAAAAGAGAAGTTTTATGCTTTCTTTGGCCATCACACCAGCTTGTTCTTACTGCCTGAAAGACGAATAGCATGTCTAGATAACTGAACTCTGACAATTAGAAAATCAGACTAGTTAGTGAACTGTCATTTTTCTAAAGCAAGGAGACCTTGTCAATTCTACCTGTCAAGTGAGTTTGGACAGATTGATAAACATTTCAAAAAAAACAGAATAAAACCTGTTCTCTCCATGAAGCAGACTTTCATTTAATTTCTTTCCTCATGAGCACATGATAAAGAGAGTACAGCACAAGACTGTCCACAGGACCAGACTTTATTACCAAAACTATTCCAGGTCTTCAGCTCAAGCTACTGCTGTGAACAAGAATGACTCAAAATTCAGTTTCATGGATTTCCTGGCAGATAAGATAGTATTTATGAGTTGCCTTAGCATTCCTACATTTGAAGCAATATGAAGTATGATTGGCAGCAACCCAATTTCATTATTCTTAGATGAGTCAATAAGTGTGGACAGAAAAATAAAATGGGCAGCCAATCAACACACAAAAAAAATCAGATATTCTGAGGCCAAGAAAGTACTTATATGCTGATGACTCAACTTTTGCAGCAGTGTATGCAGCAAGAACAGGAAATATACTATTGAACCCTCTTATGACAACAACTTTGATGTGAAAGGCCAGAATAGCTCATTCTCCCTGCTGTGATTCAGAAAGCCGGAGCTGTAATCCTGGATGTCTGCAGAATGTACTCACAAGAGCTTCCGACCTCAATAAAGGACATCAGAAATCCAAGGGTCCTGCAGGACACATGGTAAGTAAAATAGCTTTCAAAGACTGTGGAAAGAAACACAGGTGACAAAGGGCTGGCCCTGGAAGCTCTGCTGCTGTTTCACATACAACGTGTATATATTTAAGCCTCATCTACCTCTACAGTGGTAGACGACTGCTGCTACGGGGTTGGGGAAGAGAAGAGGTCCTCCATCCTTCTATCATGGCATGGAAACTTCTTACATTGGAACACAGCTGACAGCTACTCCAGAACAAACTTTCTGAACTCAGAACCTACAATTTACCACATCCTTTCATCAGTATTTGTGTTGAGGTTCAAGACAGCCGCTTCTTTACGAAGTTTAGGAACTGCCTCTTATCTGCTGCTTATCGTTTGTTTTTCTTCTTGCACTGCAGATGTTGTGGAGGACGTGGTGAGAGCAATGTATAATACTGTCCTGCAGCAGTAATTCCTACAGCAGATATATGCTGGGGCAAGGCTATCAAGTAAGTTTTGTGTCTGCCTTTAATGACACTATAAATTGGTAGAAACTGAGAATGTATCAGTGGATTTAGATTAGTTAGCTTCAATAATTTTTAGTATGCAATACTGGCAAATCTGCGGATAGAGACAGTAAATGCCAGCTAGACTTAATTTTCTTGATACCCCTAGTAGTACTTCACAAACCAACTGAAAACTTCCAGCTTAGGTTCATTTCACTATAAATTGATCCCCCTCCTACAATTAAGATGCTGGTTGATGCGGGCTCACAGGGCATGCAAAAAAATGCAAACAAGTTTGATCTTAAAACCAGAAGCATAAGTGAACAATTTTTTTCAGTATTATTTTAGTCAGATAAAATAAAAAAGGTTTGGGAACCTGAATATGTGTTTGCAGAAAAAAATGCCAAATAAAACCAAATGAAAACAAGGTGTCTCTTCAGAGGAGCACAGGGAGGAGATACGAAGTGCAGGAGGTTCAGATTTGTTCTAAATAATTTACTTTGCACAGATCCAAAGCTGCTATCTGCTGTTAGGCTCTGTTTTATCCCTCTGCTGGAGAATGTCATTCAGATTGCCCTTTTTCCCTACTAAACAATCCAAGCAGGACAGAAGAAAATTAATGCTGCGGCAGCATGTCCAAGCTGCTATCTGTCTTTTCTAAATTTCCTTAATATTACCATAATATTTGGAGATTAAACTGTCCCTTGAGTGTGAACATCTTTCTCTCTGCCACTGGTTATCTGTACAGCTGACTTGGTAACTCGTTCTTTTGTTTCCTCCTGCAGTCTCATACTAACACTCTGCAGATCATGTCCCACACAGCCCTTTGTAATCTCTTGTACAGACATCTTGTAGTTGGTGATTTCTAGATACTGACTTTTATAGCTCATAAAGCCACTAGTGCATATCAAATTTAATATGTTCAGCTGACATCAACGATGTGTTTTATCTCTCACTCTGAATTACAGCACTTCTGGGGTTTGCAAGTTCAAAACTAATACAGCACCACAGAAGATCCTTTTAATCCTGCTTATTAGCAAATGGGAGTTTCTGACATAACCCAAAGGCTCTGGCAGACAGACACCACACAGTTGAAGGACAGACACTGCACGACAATGGCTTCCAAGCACTGATACCTCTGGCAAATCAGCTCCATTGGAGAAGCAGCATTCTTGTTTTCAGGGAAGAAGCCATCTTCCTCAGACTAATATGTACCCTTCTGAAGAGACATCATTTTCCATAAAACAAAATGAGGTACTGATAGCTTGGATGAAGCAGCTGGAAGAAAGGTTAAGAGAGAATGCAGGCTCACAGTGGAATGGAGGTACTTAAAACCCAAACGAATAGTTGAAGCTTGCAACCACTAAAGAGTGTGCATTATTTACTGAATGACACTGGACTGAGGAAGTTTCTTTGCTGGCCACAGTTTACCCATTTCCCCTACCAAGCAGCAAGAAATGTAATGCACTGACAAGCAGGGTGAGAGGGGTCAGAGTTGGAATGCCCTCCTCCATGAAACGGCGTGTGCCCAGCTCACAGCCAGAGGCCAGGCTGTGGCACCAGTGTGGTGGAACAGATTGCTCTAACACAGCACAGGAACCCAAGAGCTATGAGCAGTTGGGAAGGGTAAGGGTGTCTGTGCAGCAAAGCCTTCCAAGCACCATTAAAGTTTTATTCTTCAGATTATACTGTAATGATACCCTAACCATGAAAAGCCAAATTTCCCATCTTGTCATGATTTCATCACATTAATTTCTCCCAGATCCCCAACTCTTACTATGTGCCAAACAATCATGGCCCTTTTTTGGTGTGTTTTATCATCTCCAAGCTTCTCCTGTAATCTGTAACCCATTGCCAACTAACATTTGTACACCACTCCTCACAAACACCACCCAGGAAGGGAGCAGACACAGTATTTTATGCTCACTTGAGCACAACTATGCTGTTTTCACACTCAAAGACAGATGGGACATTTAAAGCATGCAAGTTGCAAGAACAAATCTGCATCACGCTCTGGTCACCAATATGGAAACTCACCCCATTACCTAAAACCAGCATTAAGCACACCATGCAGGGCAGATTGTCCTCTATAAAACATGTTAAGACCACTTTTTAAGAAGAATGGCTGTAATTGCTAAATATTTTCCAACAAAATAAAGACTGTTGGAAGAATACTTAAATATTACTCTTTCTCCATTCATGAGACATGACTGGACAGCATTAAAGATCCAATTCCATAACCACAACTCCCCAAGTGGGAGTTAACAGACTCTGGGATACCAGCAGGTGCAGTGACATGATTTTTTTTTTTTTTTGTATTGTGCTTCTTTAAAATGAAAATAGACTATTCATAATTCATCTCCTTTCTTCCTACTGAAGAACCTTCATTTAAAGAAAAAAATTATTCACTTGAATGTTAAGAGCATGCATGAATCAAATATGGAACTAAAAGACATTTAATGGTATTTGCACAAACACTTTCCAGCAATGACTGATTTTAATTATCTAGTGGATGAACCCTGCCTGTGAACAAGTCAAATGGTATTTTGCAGCCAATTCCTAACTCTGTGGTCTGTGTCTCCTAGATCAAACTTGCTTTGAAGCTTTTGCACTAGTATTTTTCATTTTGCACCCTAGTTTTACAGCCCCTCAATTTTTTCCTCTGTTTTTTTCATTTCTAAATGCTCTTTGTTTCTATCTATATAATCAACCACAGTGAACACAAAATATAATGTGGGATATAAAACTGTGAAAATAAAATCTGGGAAAGTTGCAAGCTATTTTTCCAGCAAAAAATACATGTTTGAGAAGACATAAATAAAGATTTTAATAAGCCTCACACAAACAGTCACATGCCCACTCATTCCTCCAAATTGTCAGAGCTCTTGCATAAGACTTCTTTTATATTCGTCTTAGTCCCTGAAGTTACATGCATCTTAAAAGTTTAAAAAGATAGACTTGTTAATAACACACAAATGTTCATAGACATAACATCTTTACAGATATCCTCTGCGAGCAGATCAAGCCACTCTCCATATGTATTTAAACGCAGTGGAAGGCTGGAGTTTTTAAGTTGTCAGATCTGTGCCTGGGTAAGAGGGGCTCTATTTTCACTCTTGGAGCAGTGAGAGATTAGCAGCTTGAAATCACTTTGACAGTTTCAGTTACTCTCCTGCATACTGCAGGGAATTTTAATTCCAACCTGTGAAATTGTAATTGCTTCTCAAGAAGAGCGGGAGGATTCTGGGTAATGGCCACAGCCAAGCTCAGTGTCAGAGTTGCCAGTTGCTGCCACTTCAGATATTACTTGCTGTTATTCAAAAATCACTCCAGCTTTCCATATGGGAAGTTGAACTGGGGAGTGAAACTAGATTAACAGTAGCTATCAGATGTTCAGAGATGTGCAAGGAATGATGCACCAGAGGTGAATCTCCTCAAAATGCACCTTCTTTTCCTTCTTTCTCTTGCTTTACATAAAACACTTCTTCTGTCATACTCTTTTTCTAAACAAGTATACCATTACTAGAAAGCTACAATGAAAAGATTAAATGATAAAGTCCTCTAGCATACAATGCACAAGTAGAAAACAAAATGTGTGTACTTAATGTTGCTCACGAGAGATTTAAGACATCTTTGCTACTCAAGGTTCTGTGGTTTGCAAGATTCCTCATTGAAAACAGCCAAAGAGAACTCAGAGCTACTGCAAACATTTAAGAAAAATAGTTGAGGCTGGTATCAAATGGAAATTATATTCTTTTCTTGCTCTGAAAAAAGGGCATTGAATGTAGATTGCTTATTAGCAGACCCATTCTCTAGTGATGAGTGTGTTGAGGACATGTAAAAGTGGGATCAGTTGACTGTGGGGTAACCGCTCCTGCAATGACCTCGTTAAGCTGGAGTGCAGCAGATTTCTCACCCACCCTGATGGCTTGTAAAGAGGGAATACTTGGTGGAAATAGGTCTCAAACATAAAGTTGATGTAAAAATTAAAAATGTTGCCTGGCAGGGCAGTTAGAAGCATTCAGGGAGCTAAACGGGATCAAAAATCACAGATCAGATGGGTTCAGGTCAACTTGTTCCATGAGGAGGATGTACTTGTACAGTTCACTCCACACTCACTGAGGTTTCCCAAGCTGCACCAGTAGCCCCAGGCAGTCCAGGCTTGATCCAGGTGAGCTGTTTGACCAGAACTGATTTGCTCAGCTCAGTGGGTTTGGAAGCTTTAGCTGTACATAAACAGAAAACAATGACAAACATAATGCTGCTCTACAACACAACCTCTCAAAATCTAAAGGAAGGCAACAAACTACGTGATAAACACCACTTCCTACTTATCAGATTAAAGCTCAGTTTAAGAATATACTGTGGGCAATGTCATTTAAAGTCTTCTTTGGCCTCTTTCAGTATATTGCACTATTTCTAAGAAAATAAGCTGGTCCCATTAAAGTCAACGATGCACAGAATCTAAATCACAAGCTTCGTAAATCTCCATAATAGCTGATGCAATGAGTCTGTAATTGCCACGATTAGATAAGCTAGAGTGGCTGACAGAGATAATGCTAGAGGCACAGAACATATCTGCATAGATTATTCCCATCACATGCGAAAATTTGGCTCGGATATGATGATTTTGCCAATCCACAGTTTTCCTGAGAATCTTGCAATCTGTGGTACTTTCCTGAAAATTTCAACTCCACAGTCAAGTTGGTGAGGGTTTTTTGAGAATTTCTCAGATTTGTTAAAAAAGTAAATTACTGATTGTTATCTATTCCTGGCTGTACAGAAAAGCCTGAGAAAAAAAGCACCCCAACAAAGAGAAGCAAATAAAGGGCATGATTGTTGGTTTTTTTTTTTTCTTTTAAAAATGAATTTTGAGTCTTGGCTCATAACCTTCAGTAGTTGCAATAAGAAATACAATATTCAAGTCATCACACACCTGACTTCCTGAAGACAATTACATCTGTTGTTATAATTTACAGGCTGTGCTGAAAGCATCATGGTGGAATTTCCTGATTAATTGTCTGTAACTATTATGAATCCCCAGTTTATAAAGTACACAGCACTCTTACTAGGGGATTATTCCTCTGCACTGTAGAGACAATGTACTGGTCTCAGCTGGGATAGAGTTAATTTTATTCACTGCAACTGGTATGGGGCTGTGTTTTGGATTTGCTGTTGTTGAGTAGGGCTTGCACTGAGTCAAGGCCTCTTCTGCATTTCCGGGAATGGCTGAACACCTGCCTGTCAAAGTAATGAACGAATTATTTCCTTGGTTTGGTTCGCTTTGCTTGCACGTGCAGCTTTTGCTTTACCTATTTAAGTGCCTTTACCTAAACCCATAAGTGTCATCACTTTTACTCTTCTGATTCTTGCCCCCACCCCACTGCAGGGGAGTGAGCAAGTGGCTCTGTCTTAGCTGCCTACTGGGGTTAAACCACAACAGCCAAGTAAGACAGCTCAGCTTCATCTGGGTATGACACAAACATTAAAAAAACCCTCTACAGTTCCTGCTCTTATGACTTTAAACAGTCTTTGCAAGTGGAAGTTTGGATGAAGATTCAGAAAGGTGACAAGGCATGAACAAACCAACAATACTACGTGATCAGGTGCTGGAAGAACTGGGCACAGAGTCCAGTCTCTGACTGACCAGCACACTCTCAGCATGTTTGGAGATCCTGTCATGACAAAAATGGCTTGAAGAAAGTAATTAGAAATTTTCATTGTGTAAAATGCAACCTTCCCACTAAGAGAGTAATAATTGTCTTATTGAGCCAACACACAGCTTCTAGAGATTCACATGTAGTTCTCTAAGCATTGTATTAAATCTACAGACTGTATTAAATCCATCTTTTAACAGAACTCTATCACCAGAACTACATTTTCCCATTCAATTATAAAAATCCAACACCTTTAAAACTATTTCTATGTAAAAAATAATTCTTGTTGTATTAACAAAGCCTAATAACTAATTGTGAAGTTGAGAGAGGCAAGATGGCAGGCAAAAATTCTTTCAGACATGACAGCAAAATAAATAGCAACAAATGACAAACTTTAATGGCCCTGAAGTGTTCATTCTAATGTAAAAAGACAGATACCAAACCATCACACTGCATCAAGCAAAATCTTTAAGAAAACTTTAAATATCCTAACCATAAAAGATGACCAATATCACTCAATGGAAAGATTCCTTATCAACTTAATGCAATTTTACCTGATACAGCAATTATGAAAAGAGTATGTAATGCAAACATTGCATCATTTTAGGAAAAAAAGAAAAGGAAAGATGCAACAAACTGTTCTACCAACCAAGGATCTCAGGTTTTGGCAAGACAGGCCTCCCTACAGTTTATTAACGTTCTCTCCTTTGAATGACAGGAAAGGCATAGAGTGAGTACAAATTATTGCCCAATTTATATTAGCTTTCTTTTTTTCTTAAAAAAAAAAAATGTTGGTAGAAGTGTTTCCTTTGAAGATTTTAAACAGCAGTTTCATTGTTTTTATAAAAGCCCCATTCAGTTCACGGTTCTGTTTTCATTCCTCCGTAGTAAAACATAACAAGAACTGCCAGTAGAGCCAGGCTGACGGACAGGATCTTCAGTCCACCTCCCTCTTGTTGCCATGGGAGCTGCAAAGCCATCCACGAGCTGAGCTGTGTTTTCACTGGGATCTCAGCAGAAGGCTGTGCTTTCCAGTTCCTGCCATTCTGTGGTGCACGTCTGAACTCCTGTGAAGAAATGCACATATTAAGATTGAAACTGTTATGTATTTCTGATTGTACATACCAAATACAATCTCCTCTTCATACTGAAGTTCAAATTAATGTCCTTTTCAAGACAAACAATTCAACTTGCAGTGCATCATCATCAGGTCATCAGTTTTTCATACAGGAATCTTATAAATGCCATACAAAATCAGTATTTCTAATGAAATTAACTGCCAAATCAATGCAGCTGTTAGCAACAAAAGCAAATCTCCAGACCTCACTGTCAGCAGAGACAGTTGTTTGGTGGTTATTTTTTAATTTGTTTTGCTGCTATCTCACTACTTTCCAATTTTTGGCTTCTCCAAACGAAATGTCTAACCAGTGATAAAGGGGACCACAACACTCAATCCTTTGCACAGCAGGGATCTTCTAAAGTCAATCATCGACTCCTGGTGTGCCAGCTCAGTGGTGCTTGAAAAATCCTCCCACAGGGTTTTTCCTTTTCCCTGACCCTCAGGAGGCAGCTGTGCTAAAACACTCACCTTCTCATTCAGCATATTGAATCCCAGTTCCCTGCTGTGCCTGCCATTACCGTTCCCAACCTGACTGCAAGCACCAAGATCCCCAAGAATATGAGGTCTTTTAACTGCAGCACAAGTTACAGATGTTGCGTCACTATTTCAGCAGAAAATCCAAGTGAAAAGAATAAAAGGCTCTTTTCTCTCATACCCTTGTTCAGTTCAGCATTGTAGATACTCAAAAGGAAAAGCATCCAGTGAAACTGTAATCTGATGACATTTGCAAGAGACATAAGTGGTAAAGGTGTAATTAAACAAAGGTGTAATGATGCTGCATCATAAGATTCAATATTGCTGTTGATCATTTCTGTTTCCCTCCCTCTATTTCAATAATCTCTTGGGAATTCAACTGAGTTCAGCTGGATTTTTAATTGGTTTGAAACTTTCCAGTTAAAAAAGGGTTTTGATTAAACCATTTTATTTTTTTCCCTTTCACATTTTGTATAAAACAAATCAGGGACCCAGAAAGTACCTATCTGGATAATCTTGTATTTCCAAGAAGCTGAAACAGGGCCACATGAAAATACAGACCAGATGCCCGCTCGGACTTTTACCAAACATATTTCTGGGCAAACTCAAAGAAATATCAAAGCTCCAAGAAAGGTGCCTGCCCATGAAAGTGTGACAGCACAATTCAAACCTTCTGTAACTGCCTCCTGTTTTCCATTTCAGCAATCAGTTCCATTATAGTAATTGTAGAAGGAATATAATGATTACTACTGGTCAGGTAAGTAAGCATCAAAGGGGCAAATGACAGCCTGGAGTAAGTGTTATTCTAACATCTAAGTTATGGCTGACTTACACCCCAGTTCACACAGGCAAAGGGTTACTGACCAAGTGAACTATGAAATGAGGATGACTTCTCACACATACTGCACTTAGAAGACCATCAACTGGGTAAACAGAGGAAAGGAAACAGGCAAGCACACTGGGATGTAGTTCTCCATAGTGTGAGGCACAGTAGCAGCACCACTCCTGAACTTCAGTCTACATTGTGCAGAAAATGTTAACCGAATCAAAAACTATTGTTCAGATATTAATTACAATCAGTTTCTAAGGCATCTGAAATTTTAGTACATGGCCACAGCTATTTTGTCCTTCCAAATCAAAGCTGATTAACCTTTGCCTGCAGATTAAACTTGAAAATGTACAGTATTAAGGATTTTTTACAAATGAATCAAAATTCTTTTGCAATTTATTCTTTTTAGACATTTATAAAGCTTTTCTTTTCTTTGCAGGTTTCACAAATCTCTACTACTGTAAGGTGCTTAATTTATGGTAATGACCTGTTTTTACATGTATTGTTGGTACATTAACACTAAAGCTAAAGTGATTTAAAGGAATGGATAAGGCTGTAAAAATATCAGTACAACTAAAGTCTTATTTCTTCTGATATTTATTTTTCACTGATTCATGATTTAAAATTTGGCTGACTACAATCAGCCTATTGACTCCTACTTAAATATTTCTACAGTGCATGATAAAAGTCATTACAATCAGCCTATTGACTCCTACTTAAATATTTCTACAGTGCATGATAAAAGTCATGGTTATTTAGTTGTACAAGACTAGATGCTATCCCTTGGCAAACAGATAAGAAGGGCCAGTACCTCACAAATGACGTTGTAACTTTCTCCTCAATGCTCCTCTTCATGCTCAGCTTCAGTTCCTATTTACATGTCTCAGCAAGACTAGGGACAGCCAGCAAAATGCCCCAAGCACAAGTTGCAAAATGTTTGAGAGACTTTCTTTTCATTTCCCCTTCACTAACAGTTAAGCACATCAGTGTTTCATGTATTCAATCATGTTTTTGTGCCATAGTTTACAGTAGTGACTTCACTGGCATTTCGTTTCTGTTATACAGTTTTTCTGTTTTCCAACATAAAACCAAAGAGTCTCATCTTGCTGGTATAATTTTGATCATGCATAGCCTATACTGCTTTTTTTTGTTACCATACTGTTTTCTTACACCTCTATTGCAACAAGCACTGCATATGCATTAGGTAGTGCTGCATACTGCTAGTAGGACAGTATGGCACAGGAGATTTTTGCAAGGTTTACAAAGTTCCAGTGGTGGTGAATGCTGCTGGTGAGTTGTCCCAGTAGCATTTCATCTAAGTCAGCCTAAGTACAGCTTTGAAATCCATTTTTTCCTTACTTCATCATATTTCCAATAAATGAGACGATCATACTGATAGACTAAACCCATTTTTTGTTTTCTTTCTGTAGAAAGACAAAAATATCTCAATTTGCAAACTGAAGTGACCCTTTTCTTAAAGATGTACATCACAGCTTACCACTTAAAACACTGCTGCATTTTTGCTTGATAATGTACATCTCTTCAGGTGATCCTGCCAAATATTTCCTTTCAAGGAAAGTAAAGAGTATGTCCATTTGATCCATGTTTTCTAAGCCCTGTTCTCTAGTTTGGCCCAAAATTCTGCCTGACACATGAGTAATACCACAGGCTTCCATGAAAATTTCCCTCATTATCATCACAGAATATGCATTTGTAAAAAAAAGGGTACATCTGGCTCCCTGAGACTGAAAGGCTCCCGTAGAAAATGACAGTCTTTTTGTCCCCATCCTGAGATTCATACAGAGCTTTTAAACCCAGGATAATCACTCAGAGACACCTGCAGGTGGATGCCTCTTCCTCAGAGTCTGTGGCGCAGCTCTGTGAGACATGGCACAAATTCCCCAGTGGGAAGAGGAGCTCTGCTAATGGGACCATGTCACTGCACCCTCTCCCTCCTCAGTAAGGGCTGAGTGGCCCTCACTGCAGTCTGGACAACAGTGAAGGGCCTGTCAAGAATATAAGCTGTTCTTCCAAGCACACAAGTATCATATAAACAGCTGAATTAGTGAAAAACACTGTATATATAATTTTATGCACCTTTGGTGTTAAAAACCTCGGTGGAGGTAAAGACCTCATTTTTTGAACTAACATTTACACTGGTCCACTCTCCATGCTCTCACTTAATAGAAACATTAATTCTGTACAGCCCTCATTTGTATCTCTGTCTCTAGATAAAATATTGACAGTGCATTAGTTTTCCAAGGAAATCTTTAAGTAATTTCTGTAATATTCTGAACTGATATAGCTGTGATATTTACCACATACTACTCAGAGTAGTGATCACTAGTAATCACTAGTCAGAGTGCAACAGTTCCTTAAGCTGAGCTCAGAAATCACACTTTTGTAGCTGCAAGAGTCAGAAAGATTACCATAATGATTCATTTCAGTGGAATTCAGAACTAAATTCAAAGCCTCTTTTAACAAAATTGCTTGGAGGAAGCCCTAAGGTAAAGAAGTTCCAAAAATACGTGTTTGTACTAGTTTCAGTCTCAATAGGCCACAAACTATTTGGTAGACTTGTTAAGCACTGCTCTCACTAAATAGGACCACAGTGGAGGAAAAGGTACTCTAAGATTTAAAACTATATACTATTAATCAAAATGAGAGGAGGAAGGGAAATTACCAAACCAAAATGCAAAGACAGACACTTTGAGCTAAGCATCTTGTATTTCCATGGAGGCAGCCTTTCATCTTGTTTTGGCAGTCACAAAGTAAACATAAGACTTTGCTAATAAGGTATAATATAAATTATTAAAACTTCTAGTGTATGATCAAATGCATTTCAGATTATTTTTTGAGTAATTCTGCCTTGACGACTGCCAGGAGTAATATATTTTGTGTACTCTTGCACAGACCCATTGATTACTGTCTTTCTGAAATTTCAGTCCCAGATTAAACCACTGTGCATGAAAGAAATACATAATCACATCAAAACCTAAGATTTGGCATCTGTCGATCATAGCCTAGCTTTTTGTAAGATCGCACTCCATGTTAGTCAACAAAGACATAAGAGAAACTCTTTAGCTCTGAGCTGAGGTTTTAATAGATTCAAAACATTTCTTACATGCAAATTTCTTTTATGGCTCAGGGGCACTGTTAGAGCTTGAAGTGTTAGCTAACTGCTGTGAAAAACTACTTGACTGAGCATATCTCAAGATAAATTAGACTTCTGAATTTTTTAGCCCAACCAAGTACATCACACACTTGTACTACTGGCTTTAAAAATATGGACTTTTACATAATCATGCACAACAAGTCTGTGTGACAAATTTAAAGAAAATATGTTAAAATATGCATTACATATCCTGCTGCACTATTTGAAACTCTGGGCTATTACACTTTAAAGGCATTTTTCAGATTTAAAAAAACAAACAGTTACTGAAGGTCACATAGATTACGCACCCAAAAAATATGTAAATTGAATTTTATTGAATAGCTCCAGAAGACACATTTAGTTTTGTAGGTATTAAGAGAACTCCTTTGATTTATTACCTTAAAAATTCAACCAGCCTTCTGCAAATGTGGAATGCTGATCTTAAATTACAAAATAAATGGCACAGAAAATATTTTTTTCCTAATGGAATTAACATGGTAATTCCTATAAGAAGCATCCCTGCCACCATGAATTCCAATGAATGCCCAGTATGAAGCTGTTAAGACAAAATGCTGTCTACAAGCATGCTTGTGTCAGATGTTATCAGCTGTACACCATTCCTAGGAATTTGTTGATTCCCAATACACACAGAGTTTACGTACCCATTTTAAAAAATAAGAAACTTTGAGAAAAAAAAATAAAGCAGCCCGGTCCTTTTGCAAAGGAATTTCACATTATTTCTTCTTCTTGGGCTTTGAAAACATCCAATGATGGAGATCACCACCTCTCTGGGCCTTTGCTCCCCTGCTGGAGCCCATTCATGGGGAAAATGCTTCTCTTCATACCTAGTCTGAACCTCTCATTTCAACTTAGGCCCAGTCTCTCATCCTCCCACATGTGCCACTGGGAAGCACTTGGCTTGGTCTTCTCAGGAACCTCTGCACTGGCACTGGGAGGCCTCTGCTGGGATCTCCTGAAGCCATCCCTTCTCCAGCCTTGGACACGCCTGGTGCCTCAGCCTCTCCTCACAGGCCAGGTGCTCCGGCCCCTGACCATCTCCATGATACAAATCTGAACTCATTACAGTTCCCAGTTCCTAATTTACATCAAGATCACTACAAATGAGCCAGTCAAAGCAGGTCAGCAATAGTCCTAGAAGCTGGATCACGGTCAAATACAACTATACAGGTAATAATGGGAGGCTATAGAGATTGATTGACCTTAGGCTCACCTGCATTAAATCTGACAGCTCCTTCCAGCTGTCAGCCTTTATGGAGACCACCTTTAACTAGGGCCTTCCCTGACCTGCACAGCAAGTCAGCAAAACCTGTGGTTTTTCCAGTAACACCTGCATGATCTGTCTGATTCCTTTGATCAACATAGGAAAAAACCCCTTGCTCACTACTCAACTTTTACCTTGATTACTACTACAATAATCCCTCCTGTCCAATCTCTTTTCCTTCTACTTCTCCTCGTTTCTCTCTTGCATCACCTGACCATGCAGCCTCTCAAATAAGCAAAGGCAGAGATGCCACTAGGAACACAAATTTGTAATGTCATGTCATACAGACACGCATCTGGAACTTCCTCCTCCTACATTAACATTAAATTCAAATTTTAATATTCCTATTTAAAAGTACAAAATGAATCAATTTTCTCTCTGTAAATTCCCACCATTACTGTATGGCTGCATTGGTGTTTTTCTTGGCAGACATCTCTGCTCTCTTCCATGTTCTGACCTAAGGGTAGGCCCTTGCCTACCTACTTCCTTTTCCTCCCCCAGTCTGTCAGATTATTCCCTCAATCAGCCCTCAAAATTCATAAAGCACTTAGATGCTAGACAGAAGGCTGAGCAACTGGGGCTTATTAAATGACTTCCTTTGTGATCTACACTTTGAGGAGGAAGGAAACAACCAAAAAGCTCAACTAACAAAAGAAACAAAAACAAGAGAAACAACCAACTGAGAAAACACAAGCCAAAAACCACCTCCAAAATGTTTAAAACACAGTCTTGTGCTGTTTTTCATTATACCCACTTGTTTTAGCCTGTTTCTTTATATTTACTTATAAGTGCTTCCAGCCAGGACTTGACTCTCTTTTTACATATTTGTATTTTGTGCTGCTATTAAACTTAGTGACTCAGTATCCTTCCACTCCAAAAACAATGCACTGTCAAAATAACCTGTCATTCAAGGTCAGACATGATATCTTCAAAAAAAATAGTGTGATGCCTGGATTCTGAGATTCTGAGCTTTATTCTTTTGTAATAAGGTGTGGGGGTTGTCAATCACTACAACAGAATCAAAGGACATGACAGCCAGCATTCCAGCCAGCACCTGCAACCACAACAGAACTGAGAGATCTTCTAAACAGAAGACGTTTGCGATTCGAAAATCACAGTCACCCAAGCAATGACTTGAAATGAAGAATGAACATAGCAGCACAATGTGGACAAATTCAGGATAGGGTTCTGTCACTATTCATCTCCCTGTGCAATAGGACAGTTTTATGAAGGAGATGGCAGGTACTTGCTCTGGGCACTTATCTGGTAATTAGCTGGCTAACAGACAAATCTGTTTCTTAGAGATCACCAGCACAGGCTTCATGGCTTTGAAAATACATTACAGTGAATTACAGGATGTACATTAACTTGTAGTAACACTAGATACCATTTTTCAGTGTGCATACTATGGCCTGTCTTATTAGATATCATTCCACAGGATTCCAGCTTGCTCCTCCTTTAAAGGATCACTGAGATCTTTTATTCGGGTTTTTTTGAGGTTTTTTTTTAAATAAGAATTTTAAGGTTGTGTTTACAATACAACAATTTTCCCAGTTTATTTTGTTGGATGATGAAAGAACGACAGCATGTGAATGTTCAAAGACTGCTCTACAAATGAGAATATTAAATGAAATATGATATAGTTTTTTTAGAGCACAAGCTTTCAGAGACCATCACCTTTTTGCTTCTCTTTTAAATCTTGAAACAACAATGACAGTTATGGGGAGGTCAATGGTAGCTACAGGCAAAGACATAAAAGGTTTCCATCAGAAAGGGTACCCCAGTAAAATGAACAGCTAGATCTGAAAATCTATATTCATGTCACAAGAACCACCAATATAATTGAATGATATTCACATATCAACAGTGAAATGAGTAATACTGCTTTTACTCAAGGGACATTGTCTCTCAAAAGCAGGAAAGATTTCAGAGATCTTTCACATGGAGCAAAGTAGAATAAACTGATACACGTACATATTCTTGGCTAAAGCCTTCCCCTTAATCCTAGAATATGTCATAACCCTGAATTTATGGTGTTTTCATTTATTCCTACAGAACCAAACATTAAAATGGAATGTTCCACAGAGACTTATATAATACAACAACCTCAGAGACAAAAGATATAGCCCTTCTTACACCTCAATGTCGTGGACAATAAACATGGTTAAAAATGAGCATTTTAAATACTTTGCAATGATACTAGGTTCCAGAGTCTCAAATTTCATACCTGTAGGTATCTGTGGGATCTATATGCCTCCCTCATTTTACAGGGAGAGGAAAAAAATAAAAAAGATTGAAGTATCTCCAGTGCCACAATGCAAGTCAGCAATCAGGTCTCTACAATTCCTGTCTCAGATTCCAGCTGCCACCAGAAGCCAACATAGCCTGTAAGTCTATGCAGTCTCCCAACAATTTCTCTTACATTTATTTTCACAGACTTTTCTGCTCAGGATTAAACACCTACGGTTCCTGGGACTGCAGATGCTCACCAAGCACAGCTGGAACCAGACCCTGGCAAAAAGAAGCATTTCATGTAAGCCTAAAATTTAACAGTTAATACAGTGTGACTGATCTTGACCAACTTTGTGGGTTCAGTGATAATACAAAGGTTTTCTTTTCACATTGTCATGGCCTCTTTCCTTTAAGTATCCTTAGTTGTTTTAGGAGGTCTCCCACAGTGCCAGTTAGCATACTTTTGAGCACCTGAGGGAGAGTCTGGAAATCTGGGTCTCCTTTTTAATTTCACACTCAGTCAAGTTCAGCTGCAGTTAATGGAGGGCTCTCTCATGGAAACATCAAACAATGGTTACTTTCTGTGATTAGCAAGCCTAACTGATCTAACACAATCTCTCTATCCCCAGTCACTACAAATGATTTGTCAGCCCTTCCCCGTAAGAAAGATTACATGAGAAAAACCTTTCTTGGCTTGCAGTCTATTTTATGCTAGATAATCATGATAGCACCTTGGCACTCTGTCTAAGACATCAAAGAGCAGTAAGTATCCAATCTGCAGGCTGGAACGAATATCTACCCTCAGGAGAGACTTCGTATCATTCAGAGGGTGGTCTGACCAAACTTCTGCAGTTGTACAGGACTGAAGTGCCTGAGCACGGGACTTGCACCCAGTCATGCTGACCATTTGTACCCACTGGACCTCAGTCTTCTCCCACATGGGTGTTACATGGTGTGCTCTATCAGGTTGTAGCTGATAATTCCTAGGATTAGCTCATGAGGAGAAATGCAGTTTCTCTGGAATTAACCATGAAGTAACAAATACTAATTTCCTCTTTTTCTTTGATGTTTCGTCTCCTGGAGTTGTCTTAAATGCTGAAAAGTCACCACTGCAACTTGCTTGAATACATGCTACAAAATTTTAATAATTTTTTACCTATCTAGTTCCAAGCATCTTTAACTGGCCACCACCAAATTTTTTCTCCAGACTAGCCTTCTAGCAGACACGTCGAACATCTGCCTCATCTTTATCTGTGAAATGGGAAGACAAAAGCTGCATTTCAGGAGGATAATGTAAACATAAACTTATAACTATTTCTGAAGCACTCAGAAATTTAGTTATGGGGGTCACAGTAAAGGTTAGAAAGAAATAAGTAACTCCCTTGAAGGCGAGGTTTAAAAGGCATGTAACAGCACTAATACTACATAACAAACAATGAAGAGGAAAAATATCTAACAATAGCTTATCAAATTGGATACTAGGAGAAATTTCTTTACCCAAAAAGCTCTCAAGCATTGGAAGAGGCTGCCCAGGGAAGTGGCTGAGCCACTGTCCCAGTAGGTATTTAGAAGATGTGTGGATGTGGTACTTGGGGCCACGGTTTAGTGGCAGACTTGGTAGTGCTGGATTAATGACTGGACTTGATGACCTCTAAGGTCATTTCCAACCTAAAAGATTCTGATACTAAAGGAATGGTCTCAGCTCTGCGCACAGGGGAAAACAATTTGCGCATGGATGTGTGTGAAAATACTGCATAAGCACCAAATAAAAGGCTGAAACACAGTACAGTTGGCATTTACACAGAAATGAGTGTTAAACTTTTCTCTATTTAGAAAACGCTACTGGTCTGTGAGAATACAGCCCATAATATTTTAATACAGCTTTCTTTCATGTTTTGCTGTTGCTTTTGTCTGTAGGTGAATACAAGTATTGACAACAATTGACTCCTGGCTAAGTGGTGTCCTCCAAACCATTTCAATACCTCTGCCTATTCTAGCAACTTTTGAACCTACTCACTTCAACAGTGGGAGAACAGCAAGGGCTGGTAAAAAACCCTCACTAAAGTCTAAATCAGTGCTCCTGCTGAGGGAAAGGCCAAACCCCAGCCTCAAGGAGCTGTTTTATGCCATCACTCTTCTGACCAACTTGTACCCCTGAAACTCCAAATCACATGCGGTAGTTACACAAACCAGGAGAGTTAAGTTATGAAAAAGTGAGAAAAACACAAATGAAACAGAAGATGACCTGAAAGTGGCAAACATATACCAGGTATCTACAGGGGTGAGAAATGCAAGCCCACAGGATGATAACTGTGGGGCTTAATCCAGTCTTTAACAAATTGATAGGTTTGGATTTTAAAACGTTTCATGTCCCCATACTAAAGCTTAACAGCACTACAACAGTTTTCTTTCATCACACAAGATACTCCCCCAAGAATAATTCATTCCTTTCCAGCTATTAAGAGCTGCACATCTGGCTTTCCCCTGTGGTTCTGTGACAAAATCTGATTATGCTACAGAATATTAAGCACTCCTCACTGAAAAAATAATGAGCTAACATTTCTTTGGACAGAGACACATAAGCTGAAAAAGAAAAAGAATTCCTGTCATTCTAAGCACTACTTCCATCATTTCATCAAATTAAAGTTCTTGTATTTTGAAAAAACTATCTGTGTCAGAAATGGATATTCACAGCTGTCCTTTTTGTATGATAATTATGTTATCTGCACTTATCAGAGATTTTGTATGTGAGAATTGCAAAATAGTTTCCATACGGCTAAGATAAATCACAGTCACACTGACTGAAATGACTTAACAATCACATGTGAAGTCATGTCAAAACAAGGACGAGAGTTAAAAAAAAAATCCTCTAGTCCTGATAACAGGACCCTTTCCTCAGGACCAGAAATCCATCTGGTTGATATTATGCATAGGTAGTTTTTGTAGCTATGTGATTTTTTTGACAAAGAGAGCTTGAATGTACTGCCTACACATTTTTGTTCAATCAAAAGTACTTTCACAAACATTTCCAAGCCACCCCAATCCAAAATGGAGCATTTGCTCAAATTCTGTGACAGTACACATATACAGGTATGAAGAAGAAGCCATCAATTTGAAAGCAAAGACATTTAGTGAATAATTTTCTCATATAATATTGTGTCAAGGACCCCCTGATTATACTGAGACTAAAGAAAAATAGCAATTTCCATGGGGCTTTTTCTTTTTGTTTTGTATTTGACCTCTGGCTCTCCAGCCAGTCAGGTTTCATTCCTTTCCCTATTTATCAATCACACATCCATCTCAGGTTGTAGCACTTGGGTGGTCAAACCTTTTTGAGAGGTCACATGGGTCGACCAAGAGCCTAGACTGCCATGCCTTGCCAATCACCCAGCCAGACAGAAATGCATCATGTAATTAACAGCTACGAGCTCTCCTGCTCCACACATCACATATGCTCCAAGTCACTTACATGACACTGACCTGGCAGCCTTTGGAAAAGAGAGCACTGGATAACACCAAATGAGCAAGGTGAACTCTTTAGGTTGTCCCACACCACAGGCTGGCCATTTTTGCACTGGAATAATGACAACATGCTCACACACGTGTGGAGAGGGCTTCTTTACAGGCCAAGTCTCACAAAACAGTGTTTCTACTGGTAAGACCAGGTAAAAAGGCAAAATAAAAACTGTCATAAAGAAGACATTGACAGCACAGTGAAATCAACATTCATTAAAGTATTTGCTGACTTAAATTGAGCCAGAAGCTTGGGATTAACTATTTTCTTATAGGTTGATGAGCTATCTAAATCAAAAATGGTCTGCCTTTGGGCCTTTAATTATTCTGTGTGATTGCCATCACCAAGACCAATTAAAAAATGCACATTTCTTTTAGAAAAATATTTATAAAAAAATTTCAAATGTTTGTTTTTAATTTACAAATGATTTGTCAGCCCTTTTCTACAACAAAGAATGAGAAAAATCCATATTATTTCTTTCATACCATGGTGGCATTAACGAATGTGTAGTTCAACTTTGGTTCTGAGTTTACACCACTGTATCCTAATCAAAAGTGACTTCATGCCAGTGCTTGTTACCTTAGCGATTGAAAGCTGAAGCACCACCGTAGTACATATATTTCCCTCATCATAATTCCAGTTTTTTATAATATCTAGGATTGAAGAAATATGTCCTAGATCGTGATTTTATTATTACACCAAATCTGAGTTGTGGTCCTGACTCAAGGGAAAGAAATGAAAGTAAATATGCTGAAACTTTAACATCCCATGGGCTTGAGTTTCAAGCACAGAAAAGCTGTGCTTGAAGCCCTCTGACTCTTTTGGAACCTCAAAACATGACCTGTTTCTGATGCCAACCTGCGAATCTGCTTGGAGTCAACTCCCTGTGAAAATGATGAACACGCTTTGGAATATGTTGTGATGAAAAAGAAAGGCTTAACACCTAAAGGTCTCTGCAAACAGATGTAGCACCAATTTTACCTTAGTGGGAACATGTATGGGATTTGGGCTATCTACACTACCCCTACCACACCACCACCATAACCTTTCATGCTAACCTGACTAGATCTTTCAATCCAGAATTCCTTCATCTCAGTGCTGGATCAGACAATTACAACACATTCAGCTGTAATTTCTGGCTAGAATGGCTGGCATTAGAATAAATCAGTAGAAAATATTTTTGCATCTTTGAGAAGGGTTCTGAGGCCTGAAATTACAAATTATAGGTGGACGAGCTCTTCAAGTAATTTAAACACACAGCGGGAAGTAGTCAGAGGAAGGTTATCAAGATTGGTGTACTGTACACTAACCACAAGTAAAGCTGTCTTTAATGAAGTACTTCAATAACCAGTAATTTTTGCGTTTCTTTTACTTAATGGTCTTTGATAAAGCCCACAGGAACAGCTTGCTTTGAAACTTGCTAAAAATAAGAACTGATCCTATAGCTCAGTTTAAGGGTCAGGTCCCGTGAAAACTAATAGGCACTGAGCCAAGTTCCTTAAAGAGAGAATGCAAACTTCTACAGTGATTATTCCCCCTGTAGTTTGAGAAGACTCCTTTAAAAAATATCTTAGTGGGAGAGACTGTAGTTAGGAGGGCAAGGGTTTATTTCTATTTTTTGGTCCAGTAAAACTGCAACATCATGCTTTAATAGCTAATGGCATGATAAAGGATCTGGAGGAAATGTTAAACTTGATATGGAATACAGCCTGCACAAACACAAAGTCACTGTACGTGACCTTTGAATAAGCACCAGTTTTTAAGTTTGCTTAGATGCTACAACATTCTGTGGACTGTCTTTGAGCATACAATCATTCTAATGCATTCAACAGTCATAGTAAGTTCTCTGGATATTCTAGTGTAATTAGGAATATATCCTTGGTGGACTAAATTTAAGGCTGTGAATTTCACATTCACTCCACTGAAGTATGGCATTTGAATATTTTAAGATGCCTTTTCTCCAGCGTAGCCATCAAATAGAACTTATTACTCAACTGCAATTTAATTTAAGTCAAAGACATAGCCCCTGCAAATTTGCCTTTGAATTTTTATACGCAGACATCTCCCCAACTATAATTTAGTAGTGACAAAACCTTACAAAATTTCTTTCTCTTACTGAAAAGCATTTTCCCCTTTTTCTTACCCTTTTTCCTTATTACCCTTGACACCACAAACTTTAAAAAAAAAATCTCTAATCCCTAATTAATCTCTAACAAGTATATTAAAAACACAAACATAAATCACTATGTCCAAATATTATAAAAGTCTGACTGGGATATTATGATTAAAAATGGATCTAGGTATCCTATTATAACTCACAATTAATCCTAATATTGCCAGAGCAGTTCAACACTTTTTCAGTGGATTTGTCAGCATAAAAAAAAAAAAGCTACTTGCAAAATTTATGTGTACCTTAGCAATTCTCCTTATCATAAAGGGAATAAGCAAGAACACAAAGGATGATTATTAGACTATTAGAAATCCATTAATCTACTCAGAATCTAATAAAAATTTTGAACATGTAATAGTATTAAAGGATACAGAACATGGCAGTCTACCTTTAACATGGTTTGGTAATTTCTTTGAAATGAGATACACTTTTAAAACAGTTTTTAGTTAAAAAATAGCTTAATCTCATTACTGTAATTTTTATTGCCCTTCAAAACAATCTCAAAGGTAACGAATCATCTCACCTCAATGGTTTTGGCAACAAATACATTTCTAAGAGGCGGAAGTTCAGCATTCCAGAACTTTGTATGTGTAAATCCAAACATTCTACTGACCTTTCATTTGGTGATGGGGAAAGCTGTATCATGAGCTCCATGTGCCTTTTTTGTGCTGTCCCTTTCAAGTATTCATGCAGAAAGACTATTTTGATTACAGCTTCAGTACATGAGGAACAGATAGAAATAACATCCACTCAAGACATAAATATCTGATGCCTCTGACTGTGTGTTTGCTTGCACGGAAAGGAGAGACAGGGAAGGAATGGAGAGAGAAATACTACCCAAGTGTGCTTTTTGGTGATCTAAGGAGTACTAATAAAAAGAAAAAGGATGACTAAATACTACAAGCAGAGGTAAAATGTACACATGGGCTGAATATCTTTCACCTATCTTTGTATTAAAGTCTACTGGAGAGGTATAAAATTCAAACCTATAATGATTTTTGCGGATTACATGTAGATGACTTCCAAAATAACATAAAAATTGAGAAAAGTTGTGGCTGCTATATTTTTCTCCTGAAAGCAAATTAAAACTTACTGAAACATTGGTACATTAAAGGATTAGTAAAAACAAATGCTATTTGATTCTTACCAAAGAGTCTGTTAGAGATCTGATGGAAATATTCTTAAAGGAACTCCTAAATATTACAGGGAGTGTCAACTAGTTAAAATTACCACGGCTACATACTTCCTTATGCCAACAGAGAGCAGAACCCACTCACTGATCTTGCAATGCAGCATCAGCAGATTAAGTACTAGAAATAATACACAAAAATGGCAGAACTATTTTAGCACTTAGAGTTTTACTTCTGGAGGTAGAAGGCAGAGAACATTTCTGTTTAACCTTTTCTTATTCTCCAGAAAATGACTTCGAGTTGAATCCTCCCAGCCATTACTATTTCCATTTATTGCTCGGCTCTTGGGTTTGCTGTCTTAAATCACGTCTATGTATTTTAGCCCTCTAAGCAGGGCAGAGAAATGTATTGGACCAACACACTTGCACTGCCTTCTGTTCTGGCTTGCAAGTCATCAAATGGCAACATTAAAATGTTCATAGAATTATAGCAGATAAGGCTGGAAAGAAAGAGGTCACCTAGCCCATACCCACGACCCAAGGTGGCTGACCTACATCTCAAGTGTTTGTCACAGATAAGGGCTAAGTATGTTTCTAAAGATTAGTATTGATTAAAGCTCCCCAACCACTACACGTGATTCAAGCCAGTGCTTATCTAAGCCCAGCAAGAAAAATTTACTCTGCCCAGAAGAAAGAATCAACCCCAAGTTTCAAATTTTAAGGTGAGAAATGGGCTTTCAAGCAGAAGAAAAATTCAAGTCAACTCAAATCCCCAAATAAACCAAGGCAACACAGCATGCAGATAATGTGAAATCATGAAAATCAGCATCTAAGAAACAGCACATGGGAAATTTTTGTTCCTTTTTCAGGAAAAAATGACTTTCAAAGGTCCTTTTTAAAACATCCATAGATGGCACTGAGCTCTGCTCTTAAAAAGGAAATATCTCTCTTATTGCATTAATTTTATAGTGACCTTCATGAAAAAACTGAAGAAAATGTAAGAAAAAAAGATTAATTAAGAAGAATTTTACACCATCGTTTATGACCTCTATTTACAACTAGCAGGGAATACAAGTAACACATTAAATAAAACAGATTAGTACACACAAAAGCACTAGGTACTTGTACGCCTTGCCCTACAATCAGTTCTTCCAGAGAATCACTGAATCACAGAATGGTTTGTGTTGGAAGCGACCTTAAAGATCATCTATTTCCAACCTCCCTGTCATGGGCAGGGACACCTTCCATTAGACCAGGTTGCTCAAAGCTCCATCCAACCTGGCCTTGAACACCTCTAGAGATGGGACATCCACAGCTTCTCTGGGCAACCTGTTCCAGTGCCTCATTCCCGCACAGTACAGATTTTTTTCTGAATATCTAATCTAAAGCTACTCTCTTTTAGTTTGAATGCATTCCCCCTTGTCCTATGACCCGCTCATGTAAAAAGTCCCTCTCCATCTTTGTTGCAGATTCCCTTCAGATACTGGAAAGCCACAATTAGGTCACCCCAAAGTTTCCTCCTTTCCAGGCTAAACAAGCCCAATTGTCCCGGACTTTCCTCATAGGAGAGGTGCTTCATCCCTCCAATCTTGGTGGCTTCCACTGCACTTGCTCCAACAGGTCCATGTCCTTTCTGTGCTGGAGATCCCAGAGCTGGATGCAGCACTCCAGGTGGGGTCTCACCAGAGTAGAGGGGCAGAATCCCCTCCCTCACTCTGCTGCCCACGCTGCTTTGGATGCAGCCCAGGACACGTTTGGCTTTCTGAGCTGAGAGCCCACATTGCTGGTCATGTCCAGCCTCTCATCCACCAGCAGCCTCAAGTCCTTCTCAGCAGGGCTGCTCTCCATCTGTCCATCCCTAGCCTGTGTTGATACCAGGGATTGCCCTGACCCAGGTTCAGCACCTTGCACTTGGTCTCGTTAAACCTCATGAGATTCCCATGGGCCCAATTCTCGAGCTTGTCCAAATCCCTCTGGATGGCATTCCATCCTTCAGGTGCGACAACTGCACCACTCAGCTTGGTCACAAAAGAGGTGTCAGAAAGTGGGAGAGAGTGCAACTGAGCTACCAAAAGGTATGTTCCTAAAAATGCAAGAGCACCAAGTAGTGCACTGTATTTTCAGAAAGCATTACTTGAAAATGATTTTACATAGAAGACATTGCCTTTTTTTTTTGTCAGTATGTTTTTCTTTGATAGAAACTTCACCACGTTTCTCAAATTGCCCTTTCTTGGACTTTGTGATACAAAGATCTCTTTGCAAAGTACTTTTCTGAGACAGGTAAAAGGTATATTCTATATTAGTTTATCTTTCTTCTTTGGAAATTCCAATCTTTCATTAGCATTTCTCATACTTTCTACAGTTTCTGTTTCTGAAATTTTATGAAAGATTCCTCTACTCACACCTCTATGCCATTTTTTGATCTAGAATTTGCTTCCTTGTTCTCTTTGTACCCTAAATCTCTAATCTCTACTTCCTGCTCAGGAACCAAATTTTCCACTGCTTTGAAACTCCAGCACATGTAAAAACTGTGCTTATTAATTAACGCACATCTTCCACATTTCCGTCCAAGTCCTTGAAGGAAGTTTCCAATACAGAGATCTTAATTCTGACGTGATTTCTTTCATTTCTGTTCCAGCAGAAGATATTTTCTTCCCCCTTCTCCATTTTATTTTGCCTGCAAGTGAAGCGCCCTTTCTACCTGAGATCAGAGAGTTTCCTTTAAGCTATGCTTTGTTGAGTTTTCTTTCTGGCAGGCTATAAAGAAGTGTTTGATATATGCATCTTTCCTGTTTCTTAACACCAGAAAAAAAAGGCTGGGTAATGTTTAAAGGTCATCTTTTGCTCACATAACTAGAAAATACTGGTGGCTAACTGGAAGACCAGGAACATAAAGCTTCTTCATTAGTATCCAGAAGTACAATGCCACAATAACCTACTGCAGGTTATTGTGGCAGTTAAAATGCAGGGAGTATGGGGGAGAAAACAGGAACAAGCAGAACGACCAAATAATTGGTTGCTGACTGAAAACCAGCGTCTCACTCCTCATTTCTTCCAAAGAGCCCAATGACTTGAATAACTATGAGCTTTACAGGCCAACTGTGGGTATTTCCAAGGCCTGGGAGCTACAGAGATGTGCACCAAGATCCCGGACTCACAAAAGGAGATAGTGCAAATGGCAGCTCCCAGCAGATGCCATTCACAGGGGAAGTGTTCGACATGGAGAATATCATCATAGAAACCAATGGAAAACAGAAAACTGGAAGATGTGCCTGTACTTGTTTGAAAAGAAAGTCAGTCATAGATGCATTATAGAAACATGAACTGTCAACATAAAATAATCATGACTGGGGATTAAACAGCCTGTTAAAATTATTTTTTTTCTCTTGCCTTTATTTTCCATCTGATTAGAATTTCCCACCAAAGGCCCTCAGACTTATGGGGCTTTGATTCTGGCAATGTGTTGCAACTCTGGCAGGTAGCCAACCTTTTATTTTTATCCCTCAGCCCTTTGGTCTTTTCTTCATATATTTCTCATCTTGCACTATTTTTTCCTCTAGTCACAGAACATATGTAAACAACCAGAATTATTTTTGGAGTACAGAAGCATAACATACTCTATTTCTGGTTCTAACAAGAGACCATATTCTTGCAGATTCTTACTTTTTTTCAATGATTAGTTTTGGGCAAACGTTTGTCTGTAAACAGGATACATTTATTAGGTATTTTACTTTATGCTGCTGAGAAACAGTCAAGATCCCTAAATATGGACAAATAAAACTAATACAAATATTAAAATGTTTTCTTTTAATTAGATTACATTCAGACTGTTGACACATACTGCTGACTTTTCAAAAATATTATCCAATGATAATACACTCAACACTGTGTGCATTGCAAAGCGACCTCCAAATCCTCAAAGACAAGTTTACCAGAGTGCGTAAGAACATAGAAGAGATGCTAAACTGCTTTTCTGAATCTCAAAATGCTGAAGTGCACCCTTAATGCTTTGTCAACTCCAAGCCTGCCTCAATGAAAGGATGTAACATCTACAGCATTTACATCTTCTTTTTCTTCCTGTGAAACTTAACAGAACTAAATCTTGATCAAAGCTTTGAAATACTTATTCACTGATATTTGTAATTGCAGTTAGTAGCTCATGATAGGTTTGTTTTGTCTGAATGTTCATTTTAAGGTTACTGTCACTACTTTTTAACGTCCAGTTCACATACATCCTATGCTAGATTTACAAGAACCAAATCAAAAAATGCCTTTACGCGTGTGTTCATGATCCACTGACTTCAACTTTCACCTACATATCCTCTGCAATGTATGTCTTCTAAACATGGTTCTATTACTGAATTAGCAACTGCACATTTTAAACCCAAGTCAGTCTATAGTAGATCTCAGTCAATTGAAATTTCCAAATGTGTTTGCCCCGCCAAATAGCCCTCCTGTAAAATTTTGCAACTTGGAGACAGCAGTCCCTTTTGAGTGGCTTTTATAAAAAAATTCATGCTGAAGTAAAAAATAAAAAAAATCCTGGCAACTATTTGTGCGTTTTACTATGTCCACTACAATCACTAAGTCTGATTGCTTTGACAGGTTTTTAACCTGAGCTGCTGACTCTAGGACTCTTCTGTCCTTCCTGTCCCAAATTCTGCCACAAAGCCTACCATTATTGAATGTCAAGACCTTGCTCTAAGCCCATCTACTTGATTACAGTGTTTTCCTTAAAGAATATAATAACTATAAGACATTCTACATCATTAGTACATTAATGGATATACATATTAGTTGTGTTCTTCCTACGCTGAAAAAGCATGAAATGCTAATAATACTCTGAATTAATTCTATACATATTTGCCTCCTTATTTGTCACAGATATACAATGTGTGAATATTTCATGGAGTCTCTAAATTGTCCTTTGTGTTTTGGCATTTTGTGTTCCCTCTTTTCCAGTCAAATCTGTTGACTTCAGTTGGCGACCTACTTCTTTTATTTCTTTGGACCAACTGGCTGCCAGAGTCATGCAGCCAAAATGGTAAAAAAAGGCCTACAACTGTTCCTTCAGACACACATGTTGCTTGTGGTGCTGCCTCTGAATTTGTCAGAAAAAATTATTCAGGATTATGTATCAGATGAGAAAGAGAGCACACAACTGCAGATAAGCTCTGATCCTTTGGAGTACTTCTCCTTGCAGCATCTATAGAAGTATCTTCTTGCTTAGGATGAGTTTATGACTTGCTTTGACATCCTCACATGATGGTGCTCTCAAATGATTAATTTCCTTAAAAACTACAGTTTCAAAAGCTTTCACTCTTTCTGTGAACATTCCTCGTTAGACAGAAGTACAGCTGTGATGGATTTTGAAACACCTTTTTTGAATAGTTTTTGAAACACTGTGTCCTATGCAAGTTAATGAAAACACTGTTAACTATGAGCAGACCTTAATTCTTGCTCATTTGTGTGCACAGTGTAAAATTTATCTAAGATTTTAGTTTAGCTTTTTCTGCAAGCTGCAGAAAACCTAGCAGAGACACTTGGGATCTTGTTAAAGATCCAAGATATTTTGGTACTTTTGAGTAAGTATCTGAATTCATCCGTTCTGAGTTGCCTCCTTCATCTTTCCCCAACCTGTCATCCATGCATGTAACAAGCTATAAAGGGCTCACACGACCCTCATATGTTGCCCCTTTTATCTTGCTCAAAGCATCTTTAGTTGGAACTATATGTCTTGAGCACACGCAGCAGGAAGTGTTTCCCAGCAGTTCAACCAAACAGAGCAACGAAAATTGCACCTTGCAGCCACCCAGAAACCCAAGGTAACTTTTGTGGCAAACTGACTTTTTTTTTCTAGAAACCTAAAGAAAGTTCCTGAGTTGCTATTTATGTGTATGATTTTTCAGGATGAACTTCCCAGTAAGAATGTCGGTTCATGTTCTATGTATTATACATTGGCCAAGTGTGATTAAAAGCTTTCAGCTGCAGCTTCTATGTACCAAAGATGTTCCATTTACTGAAATACTGAGATTCTATTTTTTCCATTAAACAAAAGTTCCTAACATTTCCACTGGACCAATCATAAATAATATACTCCCTTGAAGGAGCACTAGTAACTATGAAAGTCAGGAAAAGCAATTTGCCTTATCATTTGCTTGCTGCAGCCATTTACAGGGGGATTCCAGGTACTTGTTCATGCCCATCCAAAGGGCAGGACCAGATCTATGTATCTCAATGAGTCCCTATGGAAATTATCAGTATCCTTGATTTTAATAATTTTATCTCTCATTTTTAACATAAAAAAATCAGTCAAGAGTCTGCTTGCTTGTCCCCATCTACAAGCTTCTGGCAGCACATACGCAGTTTAATGACAGTCTTGGTTCTGTTCCAGCAGATTATTAAAAAAAATGTTCTGATGAAAAAATCAGCTGTTTAAATAGCTACACAGTCCAACCAAACAATTTGAAGGTTTTGGCTGTTTTTTATCTCTTACAGACCCTTATCAGGCCAATATACACATACACACAGACAATATTAATAGAGAGCTTAGTAATGTGTTTGTGTTCAAGTGTCATGATCTGCTGAACACATTACAGTAGGTGCATTACAGGGAGTGCATTATTGCTGCTCTACGTTTCCACAGCCAAGCTTATCCAAAAGACCAGGGAGCTTAGCTTAATACTGGTCACCTCAGGTGTGCCTTGATGATGTATTTTAAATGGGACTACTTAGAGCATAAACAAGGGTATGTATATACTTTAATACTTGTCAGCAATTTACTGTAAAAGCAGTAATGTGGCTGATAAACTGCCAATTATCCTTCTTCCCTGTGACACATATTTTTTGGAGATCCTAACAACAGTGCTGGAGAAAGGACATCAAATGATGCTTAGAAATGCGATACACATTTTCATTTCACACTCCATCAGTTTTTACAACTAGAGCTCCATGAAATGTATGAGAATACTTGGCTAACAGCCATATCTACTGAGGTGTAAAATAAGAATCAGACCTCTTTTTAAGAGTTTCATTTTCTTTACATGACTAAATCAGATGTTGACCTTTTTCCAAAATATATTGTAAGTATTCCATACCTCTATCCATCAATTAATTTTGAATCTCTGAATCGTGTTTAGACCTGTTTTAACAGATATGTAATCAATAAATATTTTTTTAAAAACAGCTTTGTCAAGAAAAGTAAACTGATACATCCTTCCACTGAAATACATTGAATTATATAATTACTGGTGTTTAATCTTTTCAATTCTAGTAAGTTCTTTCTCCATATGGCATCTTGAAACAAGAAACAAGTGTATTATTGCCTTTATAGTCAGCAAAGTAAAGCTACGGGCATCAGCAAAAACATATTTTGAATTCAGATTTCAATCTGTCAGAGAAGATTAAAGCTTCATGCATATATAAATGGGAACTATAAAATTATAACAGATACATAGCATGGAATCATTTTGCTTGAACAGCTGTGGATTTACCAGTGTAGTAAAGCAGAAAACGTCTTTTACTCACCTCTGTTAAACCAGAAACTTCTCCTTTTGCTAACGGTCTGGTGATGGATGCAGTGTGAACTCTAGCATCTGATACTGGCTGCCCCTTCATAAAATGTTTCCCAGCTTCATAAATATTCACTTCTACCATCTTACCCATTAACAGAGGATCCTTTGGCACAAGAACCTTTCAAATAAAACAAAGACATTGTTACTAAATACCACAAGGAACATGAGAGTCTCTAGTATCCACTTAGAAAACAGATTTTTGATAAACATCAGAGAAAATCCTAAATCTTAAACATGTTAGTCACCAGCATACACTACAGCCCCTGACACACTTGACCAGTAAGATCTCCAGCTCGAATTCTTCAAGAGCTTTGCGGTGTTAGCTCAGCTCTTTTCAACTCCAACCGATTCCTTAAGTCATGTTTTTTGATTGATGAGAAAGTTGGGCCTGAGTTGCAGCTTTTGAATCCAGACTCAAACAGTTCCCAAGGGCATTTGTACTACACAGTTCTAATAGACTGCTATAAAGCTTCCTATTTCCATGTCTGTCCCACAACATTAAAAAAAAAAAAAGTTTTTGAGTCTGTAAAGACTTCAGGACAGAAATTATACCCTTGTTTTTCTTTGCACAAGCCTTTATTTTGATTGTGCGGATCCTTTGCAGCTGAGATGCATGATTGACAATGAATGCCTGTAAAAATAGACGAGTGTGTTACTTGGGTCAGCAACTAATGCCACCCCTTCCTGAATTTGCACAACAAATATATCAGACAGCCTCACTTCACAAAAAAGACAGCATATAACAGATGTTCCCAGGTCAGGCATTTTAAAAAAGAAAGAGCCCAACATACAGGAGCAAAACTTTTTGCTGGAAGAATAAATGGAAGAATAAAATGGCTCTAATATAGATAAGCAGTTGAAAAAGAAAATTGGGGTAATTTCCTGATGAAATTACATTTTTTACACTGTTTACAATGAAAAATTGAATCATGGGGACTTATTTAATCACATTTACTTGAAGCTCATGCACACATAGAATCACAGGATGGGTCAGGTTGGAAAGGACCTCAGAGGAGTCATCTGGTCTAAGCTCCCTGTTCAAGCAAGGCCATCATAGAGTACAGGGCACAGGATTGCATCCAGACAGTTCTGGAATTTCTCCAGTGAGGGAGACTCCACACCCTCTCTGGGTAATCTGTCCCAGTGCGTGGTCACCCACACAGTAAAGTTCTTCCTCATGTTCAGGTAGAACTTCCTGTGCATCAGTTTCTGCGCATTGCCTCTTCTCCTACTGCTCAGCACCACAGAGAAGAGCCTGGAAACAGTCTCTTGGCATCCTCCCTTCAGACGCTTATGGACATTGGTGAGGTCCCCTCTCAGTCATCTCTTCTCCAGGCTGAACAGGCCCAGCTCCCTCAGCCTGTCCTTGAGAGAGAGATGCTCCAGTCCCTTAATCATCTTTGTTGCCCTGCACTGGACCTGCTCCAGGAGCTCCATGTCTCTCTTATACTGAGGAGCACACAACTGGACGCAGCACTCCAGGTGTGGCCTCCCCAGAGCTGAGTAGAGCTTTTTAAAGGCGATGATTGCATCTTTATATCTTGATTCTTTGATGCTGAAATTGAAATGCCTTAAAATGGCTTAATTTTTAAGACTACATGTGCAGAGGATTTTCAGAGAAAAAAATCTGTGCCACCCACATTTGGAGAGCATTTTGTTGCCAAACACTGCTTCTCCATTTTCACCTATCACAAGGTGTTGTTGGCTGTCCCACTTGGAGGAAATCACCACCAGTGGTTTCCCTTCTTCCCTGAAGGCTCAAGGTGCTCATGACTGTAAGTGTTTCCAGATCCTAGGATTCTGCTGAGCTTACTAAGCATCTTCCAAGAAAAGCAGACATCTTTGCCTTTCAGAGACAGGCAGGCTGAGACCAAACACAAAGTCAGGATCCTAATGCTGAGAGAGTTACAATGCGACTGGATCACAGTTCTTTCCATGTTATTCATCTTGGGCAAATTTAAATCAAAGGGAAATTAGGTAGCTGAGTATGTCACTGGGCTCGTGACCTCTGTAAATCTTCTATCTCCTCATGCAAAAGGACAGTAATTAAATATAAACCCAACTTCAGAAAAAGAAAGAGGTTAAGTGAAAATAACAGTGAGGTACCGTAAACAACCAGGCATCCAGGCTTGGTATACACTATGACATTTTTTTGATATAAGTATTTGTTCAGAAAAAATCCTTAACTGTATTTCTAAGAAACTAAGCTATACCAGCAGAAACTCTCAGCTCAGCTGTCGACCTGGCAAAGCACTCTTTGGTCACTTTAGACTACTCTGTTCAATGTAAACTATACCACCTAAGCCTCCCAAATGTCAGCTGCAGCTCTACCACAAAGTCGGCCACTGAAGCTCTGTTGATGTGAGTCTAGTAGCAAATTCTTCAGATGACCTCAGTGAAGACAGAACACATTTGATAACTATTTGAGTCAACAGAACACTACACCAGGACTCTGAGCTTCAACTTCCAATAATATATAATACGATATTTAGACTTCAGAGTGGTTTTCCATTTATTATGATTCAATTCACTGCTATTAATCTTAGTTACTAGCACTGATTCTTGTGCTTACCTGGGTGAGCAGTAGGATACTATCCTTGTGAAACATGACACACATAAGATTTTAGGGAAAAGATTTACATTTTTATAATGGAAAGAGTTTCTTCCCAAATAGAATTTTAAATGATTGCCTATGTGACTATTTGTATTTCGTGAATTCTTTACCAGTCACACTCATGAGCTGTATTAGGTGCTGTAAAAACATACCATAAAATATCAACACTTTTTTTCCTGTACATATTGCTTTTCTTTTAATTAATAAAGCTTCCATAAAACAAGCATTGAACAAAAAAGCCCCAAGAAATTTCTTTTTAATCTCCATGTGGAAGACCATGTTCCTCAACTCTGACTGATAAGCTACAAAATCAAGGAGCAGTGATACATAAGACTTAGACAGAAGTTGGATATATAACAAAAAAAACCCCAGATTTATCAAAAAAAAAAAAAGGAGAAAGTGAGGAAAAAATAATTAGTGACCCAGATGTCTAACAGAAACAGATATTTCAAGAAGAGCAATGTTACTTACTACTAAGGAAAAATAAATAAATAAACAAATGCTGTAACATAACCCAGAACCAGAAGAAAGCACAGCCATCATTTATAGTCTCTCCAGGTTCAGAAAACTGAATACCTAATGGCAGCAAAAGCAAACTGTAGACAGCTTAGTGCAAGAAAATGGAGAATAAAATCATGATGATTCAGGAAAGCCAATTTTATTGGTTTTAAGCAAGTCATTGGCTTTTGAGCAAAAACAACAATTTTGTGAAATAGATGTTGTACTTCCTAGCTCAAACATGTTTTTGTGTGGCAAGAATTTATCTACAGAAAGTACACAGAAGGAAATGACAAAAACTAGAAGGAAAGGATGCCATTCAGGGGGACCTACACAAGTCCGAGAAGCAAGAACACAAGGAGGTTCAACAAGTCCAAGTGCAAGGTGCTGCAGCTGGGTTGGGGCAATCCCAGACACAAGTATAGACTGGGAGAAGAACTCACTGAGAGTGAGAACTTTCCTGCCGGGAAGGACTTGGGGGTGCTGGTGGATGAGAGGCAGGACATGAGTCAGCAATGTGCATTTACAGCCCAGAAAGCCAAATGTGTCCTGGGCTGCATCCAAAGAGGGGTGGCCAGCAGGGCCCCTTCCAGCCCAAAACATTGTACAATTCTATAAAATACAACATATCACACTGAAGTGTTAATCTAAAAAAAGTTTCTGACCCTTCTATTGTTAGAATCTTTTTTTTTTTTTTTTGGCAAATTGCATTGCCTGAAACACTTTTCAGAAAGATGCATGCAAATTGTCATGACTCAACTATTCAAAAATCAATGCTTTGGGGACACAGAAATTAAAATTACTGCAATAATTAACAGCTTCTTAAACCACACTGTACAGTCAAACATCCACTGTATATTTCTTAATATATTTTCAGGTAAATTATATTTACAACACAGAAACAAATATCTCATAAAAAAGTCTTGATGGTCACATATTTCCTGAAAAATGCTTCTTATTTCTTTACTAGTTTTTTTTTTTTTCATCCTGACACACTGTGTTGCTGAGATTATCAGAAAGCAAAGATAAAACAAAAGATGTTGTTTGGTTTATTGAACTGTACCTGCTCATAGAAAGGATTGTGAGCAACGTAGTAATTGGAGTCAAAGGATTCTTCTGTTACCAGAACTCTCTGCCTCTCACCAACCTGGAAAACAGAAGACGAGAGACGACTCAGAAAGCAAAACCAATGAATTATACTGAGAAGAGAACTGCAGCTACAAACGAATGCCCTTAGCAGAAACAATCAAATTCTCTGAGGAAATTCTGTATCAGCAAGAAAGTGGAGTAGAGAAAACCCTATTTACAAGAGTCTAAAACTGACAGGGTTTAAAGTCAGAATTGAGGGCTAGAACTGATGGGCTGTAATAGCCTAACATGAAAACCCAGTTCAGAAATATAAAGTGATTTTTACTTATTAACATGACAGCAAATAAAAATGTCAGATGAGAACAAAGTCCATTACATCTTCACCCACCTAATGAAAAAATTTTGCAATCTATCACCAAAAGGGTATCTTTTCTTTAAAAGCCATACTTGTTATTTACAATGCTAGGGCATCTCCTTATCCCCACTTGGTGATCTCACTTTGCTGTACGAGATCACACCAATTTCCATGACAGTGGAGCCAACACTGCATATTGCAAAGACTCAAGAAGAGTTTTTAACAGCTCACAGACCCAACATACTAAAGGCAAAATAAACACTGATCTGAAAAGACCTGTGTTTCAATTATACTTCCCAACTTCCAAATGCACTAACACAGTTTAAAGGAAGCACCAATTTTAAAATTAAATGGAAGTTAAATCAAAGACGCCAAGACAAATCAGTTGCATTTAGGGGCCAAGCAGATATGGAACAAAATCTGACTTCCCGCAAAGTTCAAAATCCCCCACATAACACTTCTGGTCTTGTCCATTACTGAGTTTATGATGAAGTGTATAGCTTAATTTTTGCAAACCTGGAAGGACATTTAACTCACATTTTCAGTCTGAGCCCATCTCTACTTTTTCCATCTAAATGTGCTCTGGATTATTTCCAAACTCTTTGACAAATGCATTCTGCAAATTACAACTGTCTAGCAAGTTAAATTTACTCACTGCTTTTATTACTATTTTGAGATTCAAAAAGGTTTCACATTTTACTCCCAAGTTTTAATATCTATGAGCGAAGTTACATTCCCCTCCCCTCTCCCTGAAAGACTCCCACCACATCCTAGTGGCAGCTGTTACACAAAAGTTTTAAGATCTCCATGGTAAGTTCCATGTGAATTAGCAAGATGCAAAGTGGGTAATAACGTTTTGACTCTTTAAGGTACGAGCAGTAAAACATAAGATTAGGATTTTCTCTTACAGTTAATGGAAGAGAATAGAACTTTAAGAAACAGGAACAGCAATGTCACATCTACATTACAGTATATATATATATATATATATATACGGACACATGTATGTACACACATGATACATATCTAATTCTCCACTTGCTAAACAGAAAGACTTCACAGAATAACTCTTGCCTTCCCTTCCTTGTGCATTTATCTGGAGCATTCCCACAGTAAACCCTGGAAAGCAAGGGATACAGCGAGCACCCAGCTCATTTCCCTAAAGGCAGTTAGACTTCACTCCCCAGCACCACAAGTTGTGGGGTACACAGCAGAAGGGGCAAAATCCCTGAGTTCCAGACCCAGTAACAGAATCCTAATAGTAGAAAATATGCATATTTTTGCATACTTTTAAGAGGTGTTTAAGACTTGTTTATAGCACATTTAGAATTTCCATTCTCTGGGAAGTCTGCAACTACAAATAACAACAGATAAAACATACTCATATTTTAGTAAAAATCCAGTGTAACCAACAGTATGGGGTTTGCTATTATTATTATCAAGAAAACAGTTATTAAATTCAAATCTCCAGAGGAGTTTTGCAAAACATGTCAATAAGGCACTCGAGATAACTACTCCAGTAATAAGATTACAGAGTACATTTCCCCTAAGCTGAGGTTTTGTTACTTCTATAATATTTGAGACCATAGCTTTTAAAAATCACAACTCAACATCTGCTGTAGCACTGAAGTGCTCAAGTCTCAGATGTCCTGCAATATTATGAAAAAGAGTAGGACAGAATGTTAGATAAGCAACATTCACCCTTGGGCAAACATGCTACCACTGAAAAGCACCAAGGCCAATCACCAAGTCACGTCCTCACATCGCATTTATTATTTACCAACACCGAAATTTAGCAAAACCGGCTCGAAGCAATATTGGGTCTATAACTCATTTTTCAGTTGTCTTGTGGTTCCCTGGGTCTCTCTGGTCATAACAGTCTGCCTTCATCGTGGCTATGAACCCTGCCTGTGAGGCAGGCTAGGCTACATGTGCTATCTTCATACTCTCAGAGGACAGAATGGTAAGCATATTACGCAAAAAAAAATCAGAGGGAAGAAGAAAAGAACACCTGTGTTAGATCATTTGATATAAGCTGCGGTTTCTTCAGAGACATGTTGCCAGTTTTTCTCATCTTTGCTTCCAGGAGCCAAAAGAGGTCAGGTCTCCATGTCTCAGTGGGCAAGAGGGAGAGCTTCTGGGCTCAGAATTTCTTGGGAATGGGAGGAAGTCAGGAAGACTAAATTCGTCACATAGCATCAGACCGGCGGCATTTAAATTGAGGACCAGACGTTCAGAGGAGCCAAACAGCCTATACCAATTTACAGTACATGCATACAGACAGACAGACACACACACAGAAGACTAGCATGGCACACTCTAAGGAACGAAAAGTAAACCCAGTAATTGTCCACTTGCTGAAGTTATGGATCTGTAGCCTTGGCCAAGGCTGAGCTCCCAGAGAGATACAATACTCAGCTATTTGCAGACTCTTCTGCCATAACAACAGAAAAGGAAAATTCCATTTAATGAGTTAGGCCATTGCGTATTCATGATCTGCAAGACTAATTGGCTACATGCATTTGTAAGACAGAAAATTACTATCTATCCTGCATCCAAGTATAATTAAGAAGAAATGTAAGTACGCAGAACGCAGCTTTGGTATTGAAATTTGTTCAAAAAGTGGAATATGTCATCATTTCTGCAATTATTCCCCTGGGATCTCTAAGTGCGTAAGTTTCACCTCTCTCAAAATTTAAATATGCAGAAACCAGACATGATATCTAATAACAGTCATAATTATAATAACTTTGATGATTTTTTTTTTCAGGCATGTAGCAGCAGAAGTAGTTCAGTATCTTATTTTTATTCCTATTCTTTCATCTGCTTCCACAGGTACACATGAGTTCCAGCTCTCAGGGAACTACAATTCTGCCAAAGCATTTGGAACTGAGGCAACTCAGCCTTGGCATCTCGATTTGGAAAGGTTTCCTATAGAAGCATTATTTTTTTCTTTATGGATGACATTATGAAAATATTTATGAATGATACCAAAAAAACCTTGCCCAGCAACCTCCCCCACGCCAAGGTGGATTGGTCACATAATTTACACAAGGGCAATTTGCTTTCACCAAAAACAGTGCAACAATCACTGCTGGTCCGATCACTTCCTGCACTGTAACAGTTACCAGGAAGTTTGTAAATCTCAGAGTTAGTAATCAAATCACTTAGGAACTTTTATTTCATTTTCATTTATCCTACAGGAAATTCTGACATGATAATTCTTTAACTCAGTTTTTCCTTTACCGGAAACCACGAAAAGCAGTTTTTCCAGCTGGCTGATTTTATAAAATAAATGAACAGCAAGAAATGTCCAAAATCCTTCTTGGCTGCAGTCAAATTAAGTTTCTTTTTTAAACCAAAACTGACTGAATCACATAAAATACAAGACTGACTTTTAAACTCTAGAACAGTTTGCATGCCAAGGACAGTCCCTTTTTACATGCTTTGATAGAATATTGCTACGTAACGTCAACAGTGGTGCCTGCTGTGATTACACTCAGGTAATGCATACCCCCCTAATTTTTTTTTAGTCAATGAAGACTACGATTGCACAGCTTGGATTTGTTACTTACTACAGCCAGAGCATATGGCCCATGATCTTTCTCAACGTTTCCTTATCGTTCTTTTACCTGATTTTTATCAGCTTTGTTTTTAAGAGCATCTGATTGGCTAAAAAAATAAAAATTAATAACCACTGTATTTCTGTACTTCTCCCATAGAAGAAAGCACACTGCCCATACAGAATCTCCACTGATTTAGAGACGATGGCCAAAGCCTCCTTCAGGCTAAGTTCAACTCATAGTGGAATTGGTAAGCATGTCTCCATTTGTCTTGAAGGAGGCTGGCCTGGATTCTGACCCGAACCATCATGGAACATACTTAGTACAAGACTTGGAAGCCACATAAAAACCTGCTTTCCTGTATTTGTTATTTAAATGTGTCATAAAGCAAGCAACGAAAAATACACACCATCACAATTTATGTGGGCATGTTTTAGCAGATTATTCTGACGTACAGAATATTTCTGGTAAACATACATATTTGACCTTTATTAAGTATAACAAGGTTTAAGCAAAAGCAATGTAGAAAGTGTTTATTCTACATCAGTTTTGGTTTACTTCTCTTCTAATTTTTCAGTTGTGGTCTAATTATTTTGAATAAATTTTAGTAATTATGCAGACTGTGTATTCTTCACTATAAAGCAGAAACAAACTGATGGACCTAGTTTTTACAAATCATGTGAATCCTTCTGTCAATAGAAGCCAAATTTCTTGACAATTATAATTAAGCATTCTCTAGGTCTTCTGTTTACATATTGTAGGTGTTTTCTCCACCCGACAGAGAAGTCGGTGTGCCACAACCTCCCTGTAAAAGAGATGAAGTTTCTAGAAACTTATAACATGGTCCTGTTTTGATGATACCAGAACACATCTCTTTTCAAAATCTTCTTTTTACTGCTTTGTTCTGCTATGCAGCACTGCTCCTCCAAAATTTAGGGTGTACACATCCCTTCTTTTGTGAAGGTAGTATTGGAGACAAAGCATGGACTTATCTCAGAGCTTTTCTACGAAGTTGTTAGGGATTTAAAAGTGGATATTGGAAGGCAGTAACATTAAAATAGTTCCACTCCTGAGCATGGCAATTTTTATGCCGGGATAAATATACTTTTCTAGCACACAGCATAGACAGCTGTCACTTCACTAAGGCTCATGTTACAACTGCTGTCCAATTCCAGATGGGTAAATGCCTCCTTTTTTATTATGTTATGTTCAGTGCATAACCCTCCACAGAAATACAGCAACAGAGTGACATGAATATTTAGAGTTCCATGTCTTTTACATCATACAATAATCAGTCAGATTAATCTTTACAACATGTGTCTGGCCCATTTTACACCTGAGGAAAGAAACAGAGAATCTGACCACTCCAGTGCTGCAGAGTAAGCAGCTGTATTCACTACATGGATTTCATGTATTCCTACTTCCTCCTCCCACACCTAGACAATGCTGCCTCAATCCTACAATGCCTCTAATTAGCAACAAAACCAAAATTCTCACGGTTTTTCCTGTACTTATATTGCTCAGGTTTTTTTCAGGCCTGGAAACAGCATTGGGTGATTCTCTTCACACACAGGGAAGTATTCAGATCTTAACTAGTGAACTCTGGAAACCCAAGAGAAAAGCAGACAATGTTCAGCAAGGTGTCTCATTTCACCATCAACCAATACATCTGACTTTGCTAAATCATCATTATCAAACTGCCCTTCTTTAAACAAAGCTGCAGATATTTTTTTTTTTAAGATTGCATAAAAAGTATGACTTATGAAATAATACCTAGGCAAATACCTTTTTCAAAATTTTGTTTTAGGCACACTTGCTTCAGCCACACTGCTCTTTCCACAGCATCATTCAAAATTCAGAATGGACACAGGCAACAGATGCCCACAAAAAAAACTCTTTCAACCATTTTCCAGGCTGGCTTGAGGCTGTGCAAGCTGGAAGGAAGGATTAGGTTTAAATTAAAAGACAGCCAGCTCTAATAGTACACAATCAGCATAACAAAAAAGTGCCTCAGACCTTCAGCAGCAGGCACTGCAGCTCATTAACAGCAAGTGAACACCTTCTCTTTGGTCCCCTTACGAATTTGTTGGCATAGTTATGGGGGAGGGAAAAGGTAGGGAGAGAAGGAGGTGAGAGATAGATAGATAGAAGTAGACTGCTTCTGCTTTCCTGGCCCACTGCTCACACTTCAGGGTAAATAGATCCTTTCTATTACTGTGCACCTGCATCTGACTGCTTCATTCTGATTTGGTCTCCTGCTGGGAAAATGTAGCTTCTCCCAGCACATACAAACCCTGCCATGCAGCTTAGATGAAAATTATATTCAGAGATGTGAGCGGTGACCTAAAAATGACAACTGGTCCTCAAAATATCTGATTCCTTTTAAATTCTGTAAGCTTGCATTTTGTTTGTCTCTCCTTTTCATTGCCTAGAAAAGGGGTAATAAAAGTAGTATGTTGACAACCCTGTCATACTACATTTCTAAATTTCATTGACTGTGTACAATATCATAAAAGGAAAATAAGTTTTCTGAAATGGGAGATACATATTGCCCCTGAAAGAAGACTCTCTCATTGTATCTTTCTGTTGTAAGCCTTGGCTTAAGCAGCAAAAGGATGAGGTGTCAGAAACTGGCTTTCTTCTGGATCCAGCACATCGTTGCTAAGACACTGTTTTCTTGAGCTCTCTGAAATGCGTTTCCACACGTGCAAAATCCAATTCTGACTGTTAACAGAGGAGTGACCACAGAGCTGGGAAGTTTCTACAGCAATATAAAATACTCTGTGCAAAACTGGTATTTGAGACTATCACGTAGCATAAGCATCCAAGCAACTGCCTTAATTTAATACTGGCAAAAGCCTCTCCCTCACTCTCTTTTTCAAATGATGTAACAAACCCCATAAAACTGTGGCAAATACCTACAGAAAATGTCTAAATAAAAAGATCATCTCGAAATAGGAACAAGAAACATCTGCGAAGGTCTAAAATATGTTTATTTAGAGGTCTTCCTTTCATACCCATAGCATTTCACAAACAAAACAAAAGAAACTAGACAAAGAGTCCACCCTTAAGAAAACTTGACATTTAAAATAAAAGTATAGGAAAGTATACAATCAATGCTGATTTTATAGAACAGGAAATGGCCTTTAGGAGAATCTTTAAAAAATGTTTTCAACTTCCAGCCAATTTGGCAATCAATGGATTATGGTGGCATGAATAAACAAATACTTGGGTTCTTTAAATTTTATTTTTTTCCAATAACAAGCTAAGCCTGTAGTGAAACGAGGCAACCAAGCTTAAAAGAATGATGGTCTTTGTTAGGAAGGGCCGTCCTTGTGCTTCTTCTGTGAAATTATTTAGAATTATTTAGATTGGGTGTTTTTGCTGGAAGCAGTTCCTTAAGATACACTGCGTATTTCCAAGTGATTTAAGCACAATGTGAAGTGGTAGTTGCTAAGGCAACAATATGCAATTCCTGCTTTGGTGATCTCTCTTAACAGCTGCATAAGCCCAGGCAAGTATCAGTTATATGAGAATTTATAAATCAGCTTGGTAAATACCCTATCAAATAACTTCTCCAGGAATTGCTTTAGGAACTCGCAATACCAAACTGTTTACTCAGACTAAAGTCTTGCCTACACGACAGAAATAGAAGTGCTCAGCAGTGGCTCTGTCAGAAGGGTGCTGATGGAGCACAGGCGGATGCAAGGCTGTGTTCAGCACCAGCAGCTGTGGGAGAGAATTGCCAGGAATAATAAAAGGCCCCAACGTAAGCATCACTTCAGTAAATCGCAGGCTGAACCACAGGTTACTTCCTCACAGACAAAACAAAGCAGGAAAAATTTAGGAATAGATGAAAATACTGGATTTGAGAACACAGATGACAAAGTGAACACAGCACTGATACAAATCAACAGTCAGTTCTGTCTGCCCTGACGTGATTCTGGGATCCCCCCAGTAAGACTGGGTGCTCCTAGAACGCATCTGTAGTCTGATATTTTTTAACCAAATACACCAAAAAGACTGCAAAAAAAAGCCTGACTTCTCTCCAAAATATCACTACGATTTTTCTGCTCATCCTACAACAGAGGCCAATGTTCTCTGTTCATCTCATCTGAGAACAAAGGGAGAGCAGATGGGATAAAACAGAAAAAACAAAGGTCCAAAATGACCTTGTATGCAAAGCCAAACTCAAGTCTCCCCCAAAATCTACTAAAAGCTCTATTAATACATTTAACAACACAGAAAACATGTAACATAACATTGCTGCAAGTTAATTAACTGAGAATACAAAATGGTGGCACTAACAGAGTTTAAAAAAAAGGGTATAAATATGTATCAGCTTTCTTTTCAAAAGAATATAAAAACTCCTCTTGCCTACACGAATCACAGGCTGCTAAAAAAAGCATCAGAACCTGATAATGTTAATGAGGATAGGATAATGACATTATTTTCTTTTATTTTGAAGGTAGACACTATATGATCAAAAATTACACACTTCAGGGGGTTTCTTCAGTCTAAGGCAAGGTAAGACCCTAGAACTGCTGACACTTCTAGCGGCATAATGCTGAATGACAAATAACATCAAGGGCTTACAGAGGGACCAAAGTGAATGAGTCATTAAATAATGATAAATGTAGTGTGACTTTATGTTGTTTAGAATTTAATAGCAACTACTGTCAAACTAGTTGTGATGCATTTCACTATTTTTAAACTGTATGCCAATTATTTGCATCTAAAAAAAGTAAGCAAAAGAAACACCTCCTCATTAGCACACTAGAATGATAATTCTGATCAATTCTTTATTATCCATGCCAGGAAATGAAGAGAAATCAGTTCAAGAAAATCGTAAGATAAATGACTTCTGTTCTAAAACAAAAAGAAAGACGTTACTACTATGGACCTTTCTAATGTCTCCTCCATAACCTACTCAGTTCTCAAGGCTAAGCATAAAGTTAGCACAGGAACCTCAACTGGGTGCTGTTGTGTACGCCTGAGCACACCACTTTTTGCATGACATCAGAAGAAATATGTCAGATTAAAGGCTTGACTACTCAGTAAATTCTATTCATCACCTACACCACTCTGTGCAACCTTCTCTTTAAAAAAGCCCTTATACAGTAAGAAGTACCTTAAATTTGGAAGACACTAGGAATTTCTACCCTTTCCTGTAGCTGGATTTTAACATGACAGAAAGAGGAACCAGCTGTACAATTTAACTGCAAGTGAAATTAATTATTGAGGTCAACAAGAAACACACTAAAATTTCTAACACAGGTGTTAAGATCAGATTATAAACTTTTTAAATACAAAGAATTACAGTGCTGTCAAATATTTTGTCTGCAGTTCTGTGCATATCCCATCACTAATCAGACTATTGTGTTCTCACCTAGCAGGTTTCCAATTCCACACCAAGTGTACTGGTTATCTTATCAATTAAGCCAATGGAATGGTTTGGACACACACACTAAACAATAAATACCTAGACAGGCCTGAAACTTCTTACAGTACAAAGTCTTTGCTAATAGGGGAGAACTAGAAAAAAGGATGATCAGGAATTGTGTGACAGATCTTTTTAACCCTCTGTGTGGGTATGGCAAGAGTGGTGATTTAAGTGTACGTGAAAATGGGGATTCAGAGGGAGATTTACAGATTGTTCAGCAGTCTTGAACACTCAAGGAAGGAGCGGCCCTGCCTATCATGATTTTTGCAGACCATCCACAAAGGAGGTTGACAGCTGTGAAACAGGGCCTCAAGAATAAAGGATCTTCTTATGCCTCTGTGAAAAAAGTCTGCAAATACAAATAGAAATGTGCCATGTAAATACAACAATTCTCCAAGGAAAAAATATTTCAAATTTCTATTTATGCTCCTTCCCTTTTGTAAGTAATCTCTCATTAATCACAGTCAAAATGCAACAGAAAATCAGAGGCACAGGAAACAAATCACCATTCATTAAAAGAAATGTATTAATGAATGTGACACACTAGGCAGAAATCACTGTTGTATTCCCACAACTGCTGTAAATGCTGTATTCTAATGTTCTCAAAGCCTGACTTATGAAGGTATCGAAATTAAGTAGAAACACTTGTGAGAAAAGTTCACACATTTGTTTTTGCTGTTGCCTTCGCTCAATCTTTGATCAAACCAGAAAGCCAGTAGTATGCAGCATTTTATTGTCCTACCCTGCCCTTTTTCCTCTCCTGTGTTTCCACCTTTCTGAGTATTATTTTCCCCTTACTTGACTGGAATGAAAAAACTGAGTAAGACTAAACAATGTTCCCAGTCCTGAGAAGAACTCTCTAGCAGTGGAGACTAAGAACTCAAGAGCAGCAAGATTTCTCCTGGCTTCTTTCCTCCTCATACTGAATTGCTCAACGCACAGTTTTATAATACTTTTCTACCATGCCTGGCCTAAGACAGTTGTTCTTTTTATTTTCCCTGAAAATTGTTCTGCTCCTGAAGGGACTCTCTGAACATGTCTCATGTATGCAAGAAGAAGCACAAACCATTGTTTCAGTTTCCTCCATGCTGAGATGATCCAAACATGGAGAAGTGACGCCCCCATGAAAAAAAAGCAGCTTACAGTTTTCCACTTTTAAAATCTACTCCCCTTTCCCCTCTTACACCCCTCCCTCTATCGTATACCAGTAAAGGCAACAAAACCATAAACTGCTGGATTCCAAAGGCAAAATGCTAGTAATTAACTTGAAATTGCCTTTTAAACAACTGCGATGGGGCACAAAATCTATCCAGGCCTAGGTCTTTTTAGTCCCTCTTACACTCTAACACCTAGCTATGAATTCTCCAAAAAGAATTCTGGATCAGAATCAGCCTTGCATCATTTATGTTTTACCTCTATGTCAGAAGCAGCAAGATGAGTATAAGCTACTTTCTGTGAGGTGATCACACAAAACAGGTATGTAAGACAAGGGAAAAGACTGATATCTAGATTTTACACTGTTTTGTGAAATTATGAAGACAAAGTTGCTTGGCACAGTAGCTGTAGCTGGGTTCATCAGCTATACTGGTGAACAGGTCTGGGCTGATGGAAGTTTTGTATTGCCCAAGCAAAAAAATATTGTCAAGAGTGCTGGCACGGTGTCTGGAGTATTATTATAGCATACTATAATGAGAAAGAAATGAGAACGAAGCTTACTGTCCAAAAATAAGAAGGCTCAGGGTTAAAAAAATTTAGGACTGTTCTTTTCTCCTAAAGGATGTGGTAGAAATGGCACCACAATTCACCACACTAAAAAATGTCGTATCTTCACGTAAACTAGTTATTTTGATCAGTTCTAGCTAACATAAAGTTTTAGCCAGTATCTCCTGCATCCAAGTGAATCTCCACATATTTGCACTTTCACCCTGCTGTCTTTCCTAGGTAATATGTCAAAGACTATACAAACACCTCAGGGTCACACAGGTTTTTTAGGCTCTAGAAACTTAACAGGGATTACACTAAAGATAGGGATTGGTGACAGAACACTGTGCAAATGGTGGCAACAGAACTCAGCAACACAGAGGCACTGCACTGGTTTTGCAGAATTAAAGGGCAATTTTTGTCCTAACAAAGAGAAACTCCACTCAAGCTTCAAATCAACATTTTCGCTGTGAATATCAGCAGCTTCATCATTAACATGAAGTTGGGCATACCCTTATATTGCTTTTTAGTTTTCAAGATCATAAAATAAAACAACTTACAGATATGTCTGCCAAAAAAGCGCTGCCATTTTATAGAGTGGAATTTTGCTATTCCATCATGCTTGAATACCAGTAGAGAGAGTAGAGCTTTTGCTATATTTTTAAGGACTACTGTTAAGCTCTGAAGAGTGCTTCTGATAAAGGAAATATTTGCCTTTTCATTTGTTCTGTATAATCAAGGACAGAATTTCTTCAGGTAGTATGAGATAACTGGTCACATTTGTATTTCAAGCACTTTAAAAATACATCTTTCAACTTCTGTCATAAGAATTCTGACTATGTCATAGATTTGCCAAACATTTTTCCAAATAAATTTCTTTAAGCTCCAATGCAGTGAGATAAGCCAGTGTGTGTGCCACAGGTGACCTGATGGTCCTTCTAAAGGCAAAAATAAAGGCTCCTAAACCAAGAATTCATTCTAGGTTTTTCCCAGGTTTTTTTCCTTTTATGAAGGCCAGATGGCAAGGCAGGAAATAGAAAGGCTCATGACTGCTAGTACCCAGCAATCCTCACGGCAAGAGATGCCTGATGCTGCCGAAGTCCAGTATTTATGAATGACATTAACAAATGGGACTGATTAAAAGAAAACAAGGACTTCATACAGAAGCAAAGAAGATGAGGGGTCTTGGTAAGTCATGCAATAATTTTTCTCTCATATAAAGAGTCCATTGCTAAGAAAGGACCTAACAGGTTTACCCTTATTGGTAATAATTGCGCACAGCTGATATTCCCTCTGCTCCAGGGTTGAAGAAGAGGTAATGCCTCACTTTCTAGGAAATTATTCATGACCCAGCTTCAACGAAGAAGAGGTTAGCCTCTCAGAGAGGTTGAGATGAGTTATATGATCCAAACTCAAGAGAGCATGAAATAAATGCAGAACCTGGGAGAGAGGATATGCCATTTCATTTACACAAAGAGAAAGGAGATTGAACGAGGAAAGAAGTCGGCAACAGAAAATCTGTTTATGAAGGAAGCGGATCAAGTAGAACAGAGTATCTGGAAGGGCTTTTTGCAAAACACAGATCAAATAGCATTATCTGCTCATACTTCAGGCTTCTCATGCATCAAGTATAAATTATTGCATGGAAGAGAACATGCTTTCAGAATCTGTTTATTGAAGAGAGGCAAAGAGTTTGCTGCACAGCTCTCAGAGAGAATCAGCTTTAGGCCTTGTCACATCAATGATTTATAGGGTGACACTAGGGAAATCAATTAAGCTCTCTGCGCGCCCCAGTTTTCCCATCTGTAAAATAGGGGCAAGCTGTTATTCAAGTAGAGTGCTTTTCCATTTTATAGCCTTCCTTCTTGTGTTTGGGTGTTCGTTATTTTATTAGTTTCTACACTATTAAAATTATTAGTTTTATGTGGATGTGTTTTTATTTTAGCATTAGAATATACCTGTTCCTGCTTCATTTTAACTATTTTGTTTTCATATAAATTCATTCTATAATTTTAGAAGCAAGATCAAAAATATGGCATACAATGTGAAGGGGACACATACTTTTCCTAGAACACAGATCCTTCAGGAAGCTATTAAAGAAATCTCATGGTAGGCATGAATAGAAAATCCAAAGATAATGAAGTCAGGCAAATGTGGAAAACCGCTATTTATTTTCACTTTAAATTGTTTAACAGTTTTGCAGCATTTTAGCACTTCAACAGTTAGTGATTCTTTGAAAAAAACTGCATAGAAAAAAAATAATTGACAGAATACAGTCTAATCCTCAGGCATCTTGGAAAAAAAACCCACATAGTTCTCCTTGGGCTACCTGCTTCATCGATTTTCTTTGTTTGTTCTCTGGTGTCCACAGAGTAAGAAATTCACCATTCAGAAGGAATATCTAAATAAATACCTTGCTGAGGTTTTAGCCTGGAAAAGGGAAGTCAGCCCAGGTAGCCTTTCTCTTCCTACAGACAGACTTAAAATACACTGGTCACAGTTGTCTTCATCTTCATACTATTCTACACTGCTTAAAAATGGGGTAAAAGACAAAAAAAAAAAAAAAGCAAAGTAGTTCAGAAGCACAAAGATCTAATTATTCACGAATGACTGTCAGGAGGGCTTATATCTATACAACGCTTTTGCCTATACTAGGAAATCTACACTTTTGCCTGTAGAGGTAATAATACATTCAACTTTTAAAGTGGGAAGAAAACAGCTACGGAAATGTTTTAAAATACAGTTTCTGTTTCAGTATGAGATGCTGCAGTCTCTTCTTAGGAGGAAGCCAGTGTGAATGTGATTGGCAGATACAGTAATAAGGATTTTTTTCTGTCCCTGCCACCTGAGCCCTCTGTTACACTGTGACTTGCATGAAGGATAACCATATAACTGTGAGGCCATCAGAGTCTGACTCCAGCCCTGCCATGGTTTTGAAATTCTCCAGCAGACAGCAAAATTTCAACAACCAGGTTCTTCAATTATAAGAGGACTGGGAGATTAATTTAATGTGTTTAGATACTTGTCTTGCCATTGCAAATGTAATCTTCTTACTCAAGACACACCAGCTGCCTTGGGCATTAGAAAGAAAATTATTATTCTGCTATGCATGGAATGGTGCACAGGACATTGGCTGAAAATAAAGAGAAATGATGGTAAAGCAAACATCAGTTTGTGGTTACATTGAATCCTTGGCAAATGGCAAATGACTCTGAACTGGCAAATCCTTTTATCGTTGCAGTTTTTACAATAATCTCAAATCTCTCCTTTATCTGCTTGTTTTTTGGCTTGTTTAACACAGAGACTGATGATCAGTGAAGCAAAAGATTTAGTTTAAAGGTGTCAGCTAATATCTACCACAGAGCTGCCATTGCTCTTCAAACTGGCTTTACAGATAAGAGCGGGCTGCTCACTGGGTGGCCACAACAATATTATTTGAGAAAATATCTTAAGGTGTTCATATTGGCAACTGGGTTACAATATACCATGCATGTGTCCAGAAATGTTATCTAAAGTCACTGAGAGGTTAACAGTAAATATGTATGCTTTGTATACAAGACACGATTGCAGGAGAACGCCGTGGTTGGGTGGTCTGATTTAAGCAAACCAAGTTGAGTCATATCATGGAGCTCTCTATTTTTATTGTTTTCTTTTGTCCTGAACAGCTAATCCTTTTATCTTTGTTGAATATAAGGTACTTTCTGGTTTTAATCCCATTGCATTATATTTTTAAAGAAAGCACGCCTCTGATCTTTGTAAACTTCCATTTAGTTGATTTAGTCCCCCTTCTTCCACAGGTTGCTCTTTACACAAACTGCACTCTCTCCTCCTTGGACAAAGCACTCTGAAATGCTGCTGCAGCTCATTCGGCCAGTGCAATTTTATATCCAAAAGCAACAGTGTAAATTATAGACAAACAAAGCCATCTTGAGCATAATCTGGAGACGTGAAGTATGCAGCTGACCGGCTGACACTACGTGGCCTTCAACAGTTCCTGGTAACAGTGACAGTGTTTTGCATTTCTGACTGCTCCAGATGAGCACTCGCACGCTGGAAATCACTAATTCTCACACAAAATTCTGAAAATACTGTATTATTGTCCATGTGTGTGTTACTGAAAGAACAGACCACACAGTAAAACTGATTTTGCATTCGCCACTCAAGTTTGAATAACATTTTTGTGATTTAGGTTAAGATGGGATAAGATATCTCAAGTAACAACAGTCGATGTTTTCACAAAACCAGTCTGAATCAAGATCAAAGCAGCACCTACTTGTTTTTACTGCACTCATGGTTTGAAACTGATTTCTATTTCTTGTGCATTTGCTTGCAGCAGTTAAAAATAAATGATCAGTTTAAACAAACAATTTGAAAAGAAAAACAGATAGAAAGGCAAACTCTGTTCAGAACTTCAATGTATTCCAAAGAGAATTTCAGTGAATGCACAGCAAACCCCCATAATTTAAATAAATATTAATTTTATGACAGACTGATGCAGCCTTTCTGAGAATTATTTTCTTTAAAGACCATAAGTGTAGTAGAGATGTATGGTACACAAGGGAAAATGGATAGTGAGGACAGAATTCTCACTAGGAAATACTAAAATTAGAGTAGGAAGACTGTTCTGTCTTTCAATACTTTGCATTGCATACACCTGATATTTGGATTATATAAGAAATAGTCATCAGTTTAGTCAAAAGTAATCTGTTTAAAAACAGAAGGACATTATATACAATTATTTAATTATTTGAAAAATGTAGGGATTCCTCAGTACAAGTGTATCAGAGCTGCACATAAGCTGCACAAATGGATGTGATGCAATAAATCAGACACAAAAATGTAACACTTGAAAGTAGAAAGACTGCTTCTTTACAAAATGTAATACCACATATTCCTCTGCTTTCCTAGAATTCCACTGACAACTTTAAGCTTTTAGAGTAATGGGTTTCACTCCTTGAACACATGCCACAGAAGGCTGAGGGAGGCACTTGCACACAGTTCACTATATAGGCTGGAAACCTAAACATTTGGTTGCATCATATAAAAGAAACACATGTACAGCAGATCCATCTGACATTTTCACACTTATTTTAGAAGATCTCTTCAACTTCCTCATGATTTCAGTCTACATTTAGTTCATTACTAAGTCCTGCAATTGCAGAACTAAAATTAATCAGAATCCCATTTACTTTCTGAAGAGCACTCAAAAGTCTATGATTTTAAATTAATTTATGCAAAGAGAAAAGCTCTTGTCTTTGTAAGTATAATTCTAAGCCATATAAATCGAAAGTAAAGCTTTAAACCCATAATGACCCCTTTTCCATCCAGTCTTAAATGGAATAATTAAGCAATAACTTCCATTCCATCTAAGTACATGCAGCAATGATGGGTGTCTGCTTGCTGACTAAAGCCTGAAGCATTTAATTGACCTGTGGGAGCTGATTATTGCAAGTACAGTCATATGGCACAGAAGCTATCTACTTTTTGCTAGAAGAAATCTTTCAAAGTAATTAATAATTTTGGTAATTTAAAAAGATTATGCATAACTATCCACTATGAAGAGACTTAAGCTGTAGTCAGCAAGCCTGTTACAGATTTTTAAAGATAATAATATCTGTAGGTGTACTCATTTGGGTTGTAAATTTGACTGTTCAGAGTAAGAGAACAGAAATGAGTCATTGGCCAAGGGCTCAGTTCAGAACTCATGAATTATCTCTGGATTTTCCTGGAGAGACTGACAATAAGTCATCCCTCACTGACTGTGCTACAATCTGATGTTTGCTATTTATATCCTTGCAGCAGTGTTTAGAAAACTCCTAGGTAAATGAAATTCATGCAATGGCAAACAGAATACCTGCTGTTTCAGATACCCTTCATAGTTGCATACAAGCACAGGCCAGCATTAGAAAAGGCAGTCTTCTTGAAGCATGAGCTCCAGAGTCACAAGACCACTGAGAGAGATTACTCTCAGATTACTCTACAGATAATGCAATATAAATTCACTTTCCTTGGCTAATCTGCACTGCACACTCAAAGAGGATATATAACTGCTGGGGGAAAAACACGGAAAAAACTCATCTACTAGAAAGTGACACAAATTTAGAAGACATTTGTTTGGAAGTTCTCCTCTGTCTAAAGAACAGCAAAATAAATTCACTCTAAGTATTGTGTCCATTGCTTGCTGTTAATAGATACTGCCTCTAGAGTACTGGGATCAAAAGGAGATGAATCTTTTCTTAGCATCTCAATGCCCAGGTGATGTCTGAATGCCTCCTCAGCTAGACTTTCTAAAACAATAAAGAAAAATTACAGAATGTAAATATCTAGTCACAATCATGAAGTGCTTAGCATATTAGAAGATGAATACTACTTGGTTTTCTACCTAATAATCCACCTAAAAAAACTATCAGGTCCTAAAACATCTTGGAAGAGAGGAGAAAACTTGGTAACAAACAAGAAAAAGCAAGCTGTTCCTACTAGTTTCCTTGAAACAAAACTTTTCCCACAGAACGGCTGAAAAAGACCCAAAGGTCATTGAAATCCCTTGGCAGCAACGTGGACCTTTCAATGGGAGTCGATCATCGTAAGCAGCTACTTAAGAGATAACACTGACCACACAGACCTGGTGGAACTCAGACTATCAGAACTCATGCCTTACCAAAATGACCATGCTCAATTAGAAAAAAGAGAGCTTAGCAGCCAATCGTTTTCTTTTGATTAAAGACTGGGATGTGGGAAGGAGGGGTATGGTGGGTTTGTTTGTTGTTTTGCTGCTTGCTTAATTTTAAACATCTGTCGAAAGTTAGGGGATAAGAGAAAAGTCCTAACTACGATAAATACTCCTTGGTAAAGCACTTTATCCAGTATAGCAGAAATTACCACTGGATAAAATTTTCCATATATATATATACACATATATATATATATATATATATATGGGACAAATATATTGTCACATCCCAGTAATGAAACGGGAATTGTTTCTAAGAGACAAGCTGCAATATCTCAATTTGTTGGAAGTATCAGATGGAAAACTTCAGCTATCAGTTACACATCCATCTTTATTTAATATATTCATACATGATCTGGAAAAGGGAGTAAGTAATACAGACTTGAAATCCATGGAGGAGATTAAAATGGAGGGGATATGCAAACACTGGTAAGAGAAAACAAATTGAACTATGTATAGAAAAATAAGATTCCCATTCTGAAAATGTCAACTAATCTATTTGGAAATACATAATCTGAAACACAGATACTCTCTGGGAAACTTGGAAAGCAACAATGCTGAAAAAGATTGTTGGGAGGACAGAACACTGGACATGAATTTGTAAAATGACACAGTAGTGGAAAATAACACAGACCTACATTATATTAGAATAAATACACATAGTATTTATATCATGAGTGTGGCACTAAGCCATTGAGTCTTAACATTCCTTCAGGGCCTTGGAAAAAGAGAGTTGTATTTTTTTACCTGAAACCCATAAGTACTATCTCGTTCCCCTTCCTTTCTTTTTGAAAGTTTTGCTAAATTAAACCTACACCAAACTAGAAATCACTGCAATTTTCTAAGGCTGGTTTTGCCAGTACTGAAAAGAGCAAAATGCACAGACAAATGGCCAATCAGATGTGAGCAATGTTCTGCTTTGTGGTCACTGGACCTGGGCTAAGGCTTTCCCTTCCAGAAGTTAAATTACAGAAAGATTTTGGAATTCTCAGAAAAACAATTGACATTGGAAATCTGGAGCTGACAAGTAAAGAGGCAAGATCACAAGGCTGACAAAAACAAGGAGAAAAGAAAAACAAGCAGTGATGAGGCTGTGCAGCACTTTTGGAAGATATGGTAGGACAAAAACACTTGACAAGGAACTTCAGTGTATGGGTCAGTTAAAACCACACCGACCAAAATATTAGAAAAAAACCCCTGTGCCACGTGAGCCTTCATTATTGCATGAGACAGCACATAAATAAAATTCTTAACAATATGTAGCTTGTTTTAGTCTTGTTTAGTTGGCACATGAATGATGTTTTAAAAATGTAAGTATTTCTCAGCTTGCATTTAAAATTTTCTTAAAATTTCTACTGCTTTGGTTATCCTCTAAAGTACATCGTGCTGCAGCATGTATTGCCTTTGAATGTCAGGTGGCATTGATGCCCTTCAGAAAGAATATAGAGTTTTACCTTGAAATTGGATTGTCGTATTTTAAAGGAAAACCTTTTATTTTCTCTCCTCAGTCCATCAACTTCAAACGTTGCTCACTACCTGAGGCCTCTCTACCATTCTTTCCACTTGTATTACCAGTTTGCTTGTCTTGTTTTCTTTTTTTTTTTTTTTAATCAAAAGTACTTTTTCAGAGTTAAGGAATACTAGATGTAGTTGTTTCATCCCCATTTGGGTTTGTTGTAATAGTGGAGTGAATTTTGCAGTTTGTTATCTAATCTCTACAGCACCGCTTAAATACAAGTGATCAGGAAAAGGCCTCAAAATTCTGTCCAAAAGAAAAGTGGCCAAGACTGTTTTACCTAGCACTAATTTTTATCCCCCCTAACTTGACTGCAAGAGTTTATGTTAAAAAGAATCAAACAAACTGAGAACATTTCTCAGAGATCCATTTAGGTGAGAAATGGATGCTTAATCCCGACATATTTTGACCTCCCTTGATCAGCTTCACAATTTATGTGGAGCGGAAACTGTCAAAACCACCCCTATGCTAATTATATAAAAATAATAAGCAGTATCTTTTTCAGCTTAAATACAGAAAGAACTTTGGCAAGGATAAAGCAGAAATGAGATGGGAAGTCAACATGTGCTTATCTTTACTGACCGATCCTTTAACACCAACGCTTCTCTTTTAACTGCATCTTTCACAGAAACCATCACAAATGAGGCCAGTTCTGTGCTTGCATTATACACACAGTTTTTCAGGCAGTACTGGTTCATATTCTCTGATGTGTTATGAATGTCCTGTTGGATGACAGGAGCTTTGTAAGATGTCAATCAACCAAACTATTCCAACTTTTAGATCATATATTCATTCAGCTGCTCAGATGCTAATGAGAAGTAGTGGAGGAAATACACATTCTGGTATTTCTAATGCTAATTTGCTCATTGGCAGCTGCAAAAGTCAACTTTCTAGATTCTGGGGGCAAAGTGAAGATCCAGTCTAGTATTATTTTCTTCTCTGACATCAGCCAGCTCTAGGACATCGAGAGGTTCAAGTTGCCTAGCAGCTAGAGTTCACTTCAGATTTACTGAAACCTTATTGGAAACACTTGCAAGAGTCACCTTTGACACAAATACTCTGTCCCAGCTGACTCAGCTGACTACCCAGCTGTATCCCCGAGATATATATTTGTATACTTTAGGGAGTAACTAACAGTAATCTTTAGCTGGCAAAAGACTGCAGCCACTCTTGGAAAGTTACTTAAGCTACAATTGCCTGTGTTTACTCTTGCCAACTCGGCACTCACAAACTGTCCTCTAGCCCAGATGACAAATAAATAAAGGAATATTTTGGAACTTGTGCCTGGCTTGCAATTCAAATATCCAAAAAGGCATTAGCACCAGCACGTATCAATAAAATGTTGCCATTCTTCTCATTTTACAGATGGAGAAGCTGCGGCTAAGCTGAGAACAAATATCTAAAATTTAAGAAAGCCGAGATACAGCTTCCCAGGCTTTTGACTCCATAAGTGTGCCAAGCACAGGCAATCTCTGCATCCGAGGACACTTGCTCTGTAGTGAATATGCCTAACAGAATTGTACAGTAATTTGCCATCCTGAAATACTGAACTGAGTCTCACTACCCAAAACCTGTGTCCCAACAAGCCTTTTTAGAGATAAACAATGAAGTTATTTCCTGCCTTTTTATATACTCCTTTTAGACTATTTAATCTCAAACTACAGTGACTAGAAATATTTTTAGAATATGTAAATCATAGTAAAAAATCCACTTACTTTGAAGGCAGTGGAAAAAAATCCCACTTTGAAGTAGAAAAAGAGATATGGTAACAAAAATATCCCCAAATCTTAGAAGTGCTTGATTTCTCTCTTAGTTACATTTCTGAGGGATCAAACCAACATATAACTTCAGGGAGACTATCTGAAAGCAAAGATCATTTAGCCTCAGCAACAAACCCAAAATAAATATTTTTATATTTCTTTATTCATACCCTCACATTTCAGTTCAATTTGTGTCTAAACAAGACATGTCCCTGTCAGTTTACGTTCACAGTTCACCCTCATCTTTAACCTTAAATCTAAGCAGAGCTGATAACCTCTCTTTCAAGTCAACATGTATTTTGTTGGATTGATCCAACCCCTTTGCCTTTAATAGAACCCAGCAGCAGCTGTTTTCAAACTGCTTGAAACCTTGGAGATCAAAGTTTGATGAACCCCTGTCATTTCCCAAAGAATTAAGATCTGTGAAGAATGTATGTACCTCCTCAGGCTCAGATTTCAGAAATACAGCAACTGAAATGAAGAGAAATTTAGAGAACCATGCCAAGCATATTCACACGGCTGGAGTAGGTATTTTCACCTAAAACAAATAGATACTTTCAACAAAGCTGTACAGCCATCCCCACAACGAATTAATTTGCTAGAGTCTGCAAGGCAACTGGATTCTTCAGAGACAATATTGATGGAAATTGCTCACTACTAATAGTCTACATACAGAACATGTGGCTGTGCAGAATAACGTGATATCCTGGATTAGATTCAGATTTTACATATATATGTGAATTGCTCTTTTCCCTTTCTAAACTACCCCTCAGTACGTGGGAAACTGACATACTGGCATAAACCACACGCAATAATTTGAGGTTTCTCTTGTCAGCCAGATGCTATTTATCATGCTACCTTTCAGCAGTGCTCAATATACCACAGAGTTTTATTAATAATCATTAGGTTGCCCTTCATCATTCTATAGGAAACTCCTACTACCTATTTTGATTGCAACCTAACTAACCAAAAAGCATGACTGCCAGGACCTGTAACAATCTGATAAAATAAAGAGTGAAGCAAGACCCCACCAAAAGTATTTCAAGGAAAAAAATAATAAATTAATCTCCACAAACAATTCCTGGTTTTCCTATTGGATGCTCTGAAGTCAGGGCAGACATCTGCATTTATGTGTTCAACTAGTAAAAAAGGTGTTTCATATTTGTTTTTGCTTTTAAAAGAAAAGATACTTTCCTTTAAGCCTCAAGTTAAAAAGTTTTCTCCCCTCCTTCACCTTTTTCTGTATGATGACAACAAGAGCAGTACTTATAGATTTACTGAAGTTCTAGGTGGCATATTACACAACCCAATTAAGATACATAGAAAGTAATGTCAGATTTGCATTTTTCAAATACCAGATTTATAAATAGCCATTTTTACAAATGTAAAATATTTTTCTTTTCAGCTACCTTCTTCTCTGAATTAAGACACGTATGTGTGTGTTTGTACAACTGATGATCCATAACTTGAATTTGCTCTGCCATATATATATATATATATGTATATACACACACACACAAATGCATACACGGACATGCACTCTAAATCCCACCCTGAATGTGTAATTCTTCTATCATCACCATTTATTTATCACATAGTCCTGGAAGACCAATCTCTCTTCAAGATAATTCACATACCATATGCAATCTGCAGTGATAGAAAAAAAAAACAAACCACCCTAAGAAACAAGCAAAAAAGCCAGCAAAAGCACATTATCCTTTAAGGATCAAAAGCTGCAAGAAAGGAGAACAACTGCATCAAGATTTTGTGTGCGAGCTTCACTCAGGGCCCTTCTCCCCTCCTGCATCCTGTGCAGATTCAGTCACCTTAACACAAGAATGGAGTTGCTGCATCAGACTCAACGGCACGTGTGAAACTCAAGTTCCCTCTTCCAACACAGGGGGTTTTTACAAAAAACCTGTACACACACGTTAGTGGACTCCTCATCCCCCAGATATTTCTCCTCCACGCAACAGACACAACTAATGAGTTAGAGCCAGCAAACGGAACATCTGCAAAAACACCCATCATTCATAAACACAGCGCCTGGTGTGCTGTCTGCGCTGTTCACAGATCAGGCAACAATCAGTGATAAAGTGGATTTAGGTAGAAATTTAACTTTTTCAGTTAAAGATAGAGACCATATGTGGGACACCAGGTCCTGGTATTTTTTACATGATATCTAATGAATTATACTGTTTATTTCTGCTTGGTTTACTGCTGGTTTATTTTTTGTGTTGCTAATATGCTACGTTTTGACTAAATTTTTTAATTGGCTTCCTTACTAAGGATCCTTAATAGGCAAAAAGCAGCAAAAGCAAATCTTACCTTGGCAGCAAACAATTTACAGATCACAATTCTCCACTCAGACACAAACAATGAAATCCTTATTCAGAATATCAAATAGTTCTGAATAGCAAAAGTTACCACAGGTTTTTTTTTTTTTTCTTTTTTGTCTGGTGTTATTTGATACTCTCCAAATTTCCATAGTATAAGAGTGCAAAGTTTAATTTTGATGAATGTAGAAAAAAAGAACTATTAGTATATGTCAAATTTACTTAGAGTGATAAAACACATTTAACTGTGAAATGCAATCTTCCTCAGTGTTTTCACCTCCATTTATTTAAGTGTTCAGAGTCCTAGAATTAATAAACAAAACAATACATTTGTTTAATTATTTTCTATAATGCACTTCCCATACTGATGATGTCTAAGAAGTTGTACAAATGGCAAACAGAAGAAAACAAATCTTTTGTCAGCTCTGAAACTGCTATACTAATGGAATATCCTGTCAGATTGTGATAAGAGAACCTCCGATCTTGAACTCTGAGCTTGGATCTCCAACTTGAAGTCCAACTTCATTATGCAGCAAATCAAGATGCAAATTGAAACAATTTTTTTTTTCTTTGCTGAACACGTAAGCTCAGTATCTTTGCAAATCAGACTCTACAGTCATACTGTATACTGTCAGACAAATTTTAAGGTAATTCTTCAGATTCTACTTTCTAAATAAAATGTTACTTTCCTATACTAAGTAGGTAATTGCAGTACAGTACGGCATTACTCGGTGTTACAGATATCACTCTTAGGAAGACTCCCTTTATTAATGTCAGTAAGATCTACACTACACATTTCTAAACCAATCTATGCTGAAGAACAAACTCATTATTATCAGCTCTTAGTTTTATGACAAAAATTTGGCTGGAACACTTGTCAACAAACAACATGGTTGTAATAGTCTGAGTAGTATATTGAAACTCCAAATTCAGCCATGCTGTCCCTGTTTGCAAAACCAAGAACATCTTGGTAAATCCCTGAAGCCACAGGTTATTGAAATCTAGAGAAGTGTATTGGGTCTGGCTGAGCTGGAGTTCATTTTCCCTTAGCAGCCCTCCCAGAGCTGTGCTTTGCATTGGTCACTGGAAAGGTGCTGATAACACTCCTGTGTTTGGGCTACTGCTGGGCAGGGCTGGCACAGCATCAGCGCTGTCCCTCTAACACTCCCTCCCCATCAACGGGGTGGGAGTGGGCAAGATCCACTACAAGAAGTCACCCATTATGTCCTATCTGAGACTCAACACATCACAGTATTTCACACGCAAAAACACAGACAAGTTGTTCGGAGAGAGGTGGAGAGCAGTTTAACACTTACTGTAGGCACAGCAGTGCTTTGAAGAGCCAGCATACAGGATGCAAGCTTCCTATACAGCCAGTGGAAGGAGGATGAGTCAGAGTGTGAATGAGTCAAAATGTCTGAAGAAGACGGTTTAGTGACAAACTTATGATCTTAGAAGATGCTTGACGGCATTTATGTCTTTATGTTTCAGGACATTTTTATAGTAGACCTTAAAACTGAGAGGATTACACTGCTAAGACTGGGCATGTGCATACAGACAAATTCTGTACAAATGTAAATTACAGTATTTTTTTAAAAGCATATACCCAAAGTATTTTTCATCACATGAAAGCTACAACAGTAGAAAAACTGCAGCACTGGATTCCCACTGCTGGGTCTCAGCTTGAAGTAGGACTGTATGACTGCATAGACATTGCAATTATTATCACCAGAAAAAATAAAATAGGTAGAATAGGCAATAAGGTAAAACCGAACACTTCAGAACTGAGAATCCTGTGGCAGGATTCCCCACCTCCACACCTCATGCACACACACCAAGGTTCTATGTAGCTTTGTGAACATGTGCAAAAAAGCTTATATCATCCAGGAGAAACCACTATGTAAACCTGTGGAGAGAGAGGAAATAATAATGGCCCACAACTAGCAATGCCATAAAGTTTCATGCCATCACACTTCGGAACATTTCAGTAAACCAGAAAAGATGGGCAAGAACCGCCCATCACGTGAGAAGTCGGAAGGTTTGACAAACCCACTCAGGGTGGGAGTGCCTGAGAAGGGAAGGCACCGCTGCCAGGCAGCCCCAGAGGTTCCCCAGGCCTGCAGCTCCCGGGCTTTGCTGCCTCAATGACGCCTGTTTGATGGTCCCCCCCCTTCCCATGTAATGCAGGGGCAGCATATCGGATCCCTGCAGATGCTGGGAGCTGAAGGCAACAGAAAGAAAAGCTTTGACGTTCTGTCATGGAGATGACAGGGCAAAATGGCCTGCAATAAACAACAGTTTGAGCAGGATAATTTGATGCATTGAGTTCTTAAGCTTTTCCAGACGCTGAACTTAGCTTGGGATGTGAGATAAGGGGACGGCAATTACTTCACTGAATAGAGTGTGGTTGTGTGAAACCAAGAAAAAGGAACCTTTCTGTGAATGCAGAAGAAATAATCCAAAGGCTCTCTTTTATTTTATTTTTTTAAAGCCCTTTTTCCAGTCATCAGCTTTTAAGAGGATTCATCTGCAGGTCATATACTCCACAAACTGAATCAATCAATGTTTCTAATCAATTTTTAGTAATTTTATGTTACCATTGTTGCATTGCCACGGCAAAACAAAACAAAAAATTAAAGCCCAATAAAAACCAGCAAGCCTACACGAAAACATCTTTTCCTCCTCCATCCTCCAGCAATCAGATTTACAAAAGTAGCTTTCTAACTGCTGCATATGTTTTTAAACCTGTGTAAAGCCCCAGTTTCATACATCATTGTGGCAGTTCAGCATCTCTACACTCACGAAAGAATACATGAGCAGAGTTATGTTTCTCTGGAAATTGGCCCCTATTATTGGCACATAGGCAGACTCACAAGAAAACCACGCTGCTGGAGTACTTTCCATAAATAACAAGTTGTTAACCCATGCCTGTTGGGTCCAGTCCATCCTTTCTAAGCAGTTATTTAATGATATTCCACATGCAGGGGAGCTGAGGGTAAACATGCACAGAAACTGTCTTTCTGCAACCCAAATGACAGAAAAATTGTGAGCCCCAGATTTACATCACACTTGAAAAAATAATGAGCACCACGGGTAATTTTAGAGCTTTAAAAAAAAAGGTTTTTTGCAAGTCTAATGGGATTGTATATGCTCCTGCAAATAAATACCCAATAGGCAAGGATCATCTTATTGAATACTTGGACTGGCCTTTGTGTACTGCACTTGATAGCTAGAATGTTTACTGATGTTTGAATTTTCTCTTGTGATACAGAAATTTAAAGACAATTTCCTTCTCATTTAACATACTGATTTTAGTAATTCTGCTTGTACCATAGTGTGAGTTTAATCTCAAAGATGCTTCACATATTCTCCGAGAAAATGAAAATCATGCAGTGCAAACCAATGTTATCACACCTATCCTCTAAACAAGCATATAAAATGTTTAACCTTATATTGTCATAATGCAAGATAAAAAAGGAGACAGACCACAGTCACTTTAACGAATTCAGCAAAATACAACTGACACCAGCTATCGTCTAAATGTTCAGACTTGGAGCACATTAAATCCTTGCAGGAAGTTTTGCAGGACCAGGTAAATATAACAATTTAAAATCTCTCTTCCCCATTACAATCACCTAGCAGTACAGTCACAAGAAAAGGCCCTGTTTGCCGAACATTGTCATTAGTATATCGGCTGTCATTAGAAGTCATATTAGTTAAACACTTGCCTACATTTAGAAAGTTGGAAATTGGTAAAATCAAAATACACAACTGCATCTTGAATACACAGACTCCTAGCTTTCTGATTACTAAATACTTGGCAATAAACATTAAACTTAATTGAGAGGACAATATAATAAATTAATTGGCAATATGTTTTCCAACGTATTTATAATTACTAATAACCCACAACTCCTAGTCCCAGCTCTCCCTGAAGAAAAACCCCCTTGTTATTCACTCTTTGCTGAAGAAGCTTGCCAGAATTTTCAAATTTCAGCACTTGTTTTAAGGTCAAAGCCAGTATCCTAAGGGAAATAAAATATTTCAGAGCACTCTGAGAAAAATGGTATTTGAAAATAAATTTTACAGTTCATTTGTCAGGAACATCTTGAGGTGTTGTCAACACAAGAAGAATAATTTTCTAGAAATGTTTCTTTCATCACCTCAGTTCCAGATTTCCAGGGATGGAGAAATTACTCATAAGATTAATATTCTAGCTAAGGCTATGTCCCTTCCTATGTATCACTGAAGGGAAAGAGCAAGGTCTGCCTTCTGTATGAGATGTATACATTCCCACATCTCCCTTTCAGTAACTGCTTGTAAATAAAGTTTTAGTGTGATTTTGCAAAATGGTCAACCATTTACAATTTTTTTAATGTTTTCCCTGTACCTTTTTTTAGATAGTTGAAAAATAAACAAAAACCTTCATATGTACTTCAGGCAGTATATCTATATACAAAAGACAAAGAGATAAGAAACATGGCTACTCCCCTCAGAGACTTAATTATTTTACTTGAATGGTCCAATGCCAACCTGCAAAATTTATATGGTATATTCAAACTTAGAAATTGAGATATATTTTAGAGCTTTCTTAAGTGACAATTAAATAGCTTCTTCTTTTTTTTTTTTCTTTTTTTAAATACAAAGATTAGCTGGACACAAACAGTTTTAAGGAAATGTTTACCACTTTAACCACTTCATAAAACATACGGCTCTCCGAGACTGCTTAGTTACCTAAAACTGCTTAATTGTACTAGGGAGCCAAAATCAAATATTCAAAAGTTACCTCATTCACACCATGAGTACTACGTCAGGATTGAATCAGAATGAGAGAGTTATTTAGGATTTTCTGCTGAGGATTTTCTCTTCCCTAGGTCAAGACAGCAGCAGAGGTAAATGGTGCTGAGTGCTATTAAGATTTTTATTTGCTAAGTATTAAAGACCTTATTTAGATACCACTGAAGTTTAACAGATGAATAAAAACACCATTTCATTTTCTGCCTACTCAGCAGTCAAAAGTTTTCTCCTTTCTGAATGACTGATTCCCTGCCAAATGACCTTGTGACTCACTTTATTTTTGCAAGGAAATAAATACCATTTATGAACTTACTTTTTAAGAACTCATTTGTGACTGAAGTTATTCACATTATCTTTAATTTATAAAATACTACTCCATACATACGCAAATAAATTCTGCAAAAAGCAGGTTTTGGACACCTATAAGAGAGGTGTCTGCTCTGAGGCAGTGAGCTAAGGCACTTCTGTAAGGTTTGGTTATCAGTTCCCTGTACTTCAGAGCCGTGATGTTAGAGCAGTGCTTTTTCAGTACTTCACAAGTCCTTGTGAAAAACTTGTGAATGCAGCAGACGTGGCTGATAACAATTAGAAATAGGTAGGAGGCCACATGCAGAAGGAGGATGATAAAAACCTAATGGACATAATTCATTGTACAGTGAGTACTGTGCATGCTGTGCAGTACATATGATGACATGAGATCATGCAAATGTAATTCAGATGTACAAGGGAGTGGGAGTAAAAGCTGTCAGACAACCATGAACTTGGTCTTGCTGATTCAGGGAATCAGACCTTGTACAATGTACAAAACCCAGAAGAGGCGATGAACTTGCTGCACCAGTGAACACCTGAGTCAGGCATGCGGTGTCAGGGCTCTTTTTACACATCTCTCATAAAATGGAGATTCACTAAACCTTGAAGGCTACTCATTCAAGTGGAAGCTTGGTGAAACAGTGGGAAGTTGGAAAAACTGGTCAGCCAAGCTTGCCTGAAGAGGAAGAAGTCTGGGGTATTGGACTACACTTAAAAGGAGAAAAAAGCCTACATGCTCCAGCTGGATCTTATACCTCAAGGTGCTGAAAGACTTAGAAAGAATGCATGTGAGCTAAAAGAAATAAATGAGGTTTATGCAAGGGAGAGGAAGAGTGGGTCATACTTTCTTGGCAAAGGTGCATAATCTATCTGTAGGATCAAACACAGACAAAAGCAACAGGCAAAAACTGGACGAGGTAAGGACATATTCCATGAGAGGAAGAGCAATGAATACATAGGGGAAGAAACTCTGAGTTCAATAATGTGATTCTTCACCCAAGAGTGGGAGAGGAAATGAAGCCGTGAAATAGAGGCAGCCATTTATTACTTTGCCTGGGCTTGTATACTACTTACATAAAGAGCCCGGCATTTGGAACCTTTACAATGTCCGTGTGCTCGTTAGATTAAAAGATTGACCAGCCCTGAAGAAACAAGTTTTAATAAGAAGCAGCCACAAAGTTGTGCAACCTGAGTGTTTCTGAGCAAGTAATTTAATGCATGACGACACATGACATAGTTTTAGTAAGAAATGTATGTTTGTGTTTATTTATGATGTCTACATAAATGTACCAGGGAAGCAAAAGAGCAAAGGCATGTTTCTCTTGGCCAAATTCATTGTATGTAAGAGAAATTCCTTGTATTTGGTATTTTTTCCTAGAAGCTTTCCTGCTACAATTCCAGGCCTCCATTTAAGAATATTATTTCTGTTACTCTTTCTTACTAGAAATCACATGTAATCTGCTTTTACCTTCACTTGCTGATATTTTTACATCCATTCTCTGCTAAAAGCTCTGCCACTCCAAAAGCTTTTTGTATACCCCTAATCATATTATCTGTTTTCTTCTTTCTCCCAAGGTCATTGTTTTGTTTCTTCTTTTGTTTCAGAGAACCACTATTACAAAAATACTGAAATAATGAGCAGAACTGAGCTGTGGGAGTTGCGCTACTAGAACACGTAAACAAGGCACAATCAGGGTGAAAGTGGACCAAATGACACATCAGGGAAAAACACAAGCTTTCCTCAGAACACTCATCTTCAAGTCATGAAGGTGTTAATAACTGCCATCAATCAGGTCTTTCCTCCATAGGCAACTACAGAGGTGAGATGTTTATCTGCTAATTAGGTATCAGTACTTCAGTATGTTCTACCTTTTCCTTTCCAGTTCTGACTGAAATAACAGCGCTCTGCTTTCCAAAGCGTAAGAAATCCCTTAACATGATCAGATACATTCAAAATTTGTTTGTGATATACAAAGGTCTGAGCAGAGAAATGTCATCACATCACATGTACAGGATATGAATGCTTGCCCAGCTATGACCCCTATCAGTATCATACACATGCTGGCAAGACCCTTACTTTAACCATTTCTCTTTCACTAGATTGATAGCCAGCTATTGTTATTGCTTGTTTTGTAATTTGTAACTGTTTTGGTAATTACTTGTTGCTCTCCTTTGATTAACCTGCCAGTTTTACATAAATCATTTTTCCTAGGATCGTGATGCTTTTTTTCCACATCCAGTCAGACATTAGCTATGCTGGCACCTGAAGTGTCCCATAATAGACTTAAATGAGAATGGAAGACATATCTTGCTAAGAGGTTTGCACTGCTCTTTGATCTCTCTGAATAAATCTGTAATGGCTTTAACTCCATGATAAAAACGGCTCATGAGCAATTAAAATTAAATTTTATTTCATTTTCACTCAGAGGGAGTATCCACCCAATTTTTGTACTGTAAGCACCTGGTACAGCTGTATGATAAGATGGGACAGTTAAACAAACAAAAATTTCCTCCCAGAGTTGCCTGCTAGACCCAGATCTACTGTCAGCACCATTATGCAAAAACCTTTTTGTCTGCTTACCCTGTTTTCTGCACCTGTTTTTCTGTTCCAATATCGTAATCAACAGCGCTGCAAAGGAGGGGACCACTCTGCCAAGGAGTAAAGCTTTGAGGAAACTGGGTGATACATTAGCTATAAATAGATGAAGCTGAGTGTAATGTGAACTATTTATCTAATTACAAATTCAGACTGATTTATCATGCAAGTTTCACCTCTGTCACTCTCCTTGTTGCTAGTAAACTTCTGCACTACTGCAACTGCAAGGGAAGCTTCAGCAGCCCTTGTCCCATCAACCTGTACACATTTTGGAAAGGACCCTCACATGAGCCTGGCCATGACAGTTTCTGGGGCCTTATTAGGATACAGTAAATTTTGGAGGAAGAGAACACTACCCAATTACTTCAATGTTTGCCTTGATAGATAAGGAAGATGGAAACAACTTTCTTCATAAGATGCCTTTCTCCATAAGTTATAAACAAATAATTTTCACTTCCAGCATGGAATACTGTATTTTAGTTGGTTTTGTTTGTTTGTTTTGTTTAGAATTCAAAGTACAGAAAATGCTACTTTTTGTTAAGTACAAGGCTTTTCTTTTTGTTTTTAATTTCCATTAAGTATTCCACTAAAACATCTGTTTGTGCCTACTTTCATGAAAAATGTTAGCACAGTTTTAGAAGCACTGGAGGAAATTTGTATACTCTCTGTGTTAATAAGGATATCCTGCGACCACTGATCGGCCTGGCTGCAATTGAAATGATAATATTTATTTTAAATTGAGTTCTTACTGGTCAGAAGATATTTGCTGCTGCTGAAGCATTGCAATTTATACCGATGTGATAGTAATTTCTAATTCAAAAAACCCAAGCAAACAAGCACTTGGTGTCTCAAACACTGTATTTCTTCTACAAGCAGCTTTCCTTGTCCTAACTCTTTAATGCTATCTTAATGCAGCAGTGTTTTTCTTCATTAACAGTAAATCATCATGAACTACTTACTATGTTTTAATTGCTTATGCATGTGTTTAATTTAATTTATATCGCCATTTACCTCCTTGCTGAAATCACGCAAGTCTTTCAAAGTTGTAGGCACCTAATACCAATCTAATGATCAAAACTGCTCTATCTGATTTTTGTATTTAAAGGATTTAAAGATAATAGCCATAATGTCCTATTAGACACAATGGCATGATTTCAAGGCTGTCCTATCAGCTTCATCCTGACAGCTTTTCTATTTCCCACAGCTGCCTTGCTCACTTATTCCTTAGTGCACAGAAATAAAAGTATAAATCCAGGTAATGAAAACAGTCAAGCTGCTCATAAAATGTCATATTACTCTGAGACTGCACATCACTTCCCCAATAGTATCCTGTCAGTCACACGCTCATTCTTTAAGTGACGGAAGCACTGGCCTGAAACATGCTTGGAAAAAAAAATCCACTCTAAAACAAACAAACAAAACCAAAGCCATCACCAGCAAAATTTAGACATTTTTCCCTTAAACCCATACTTACAAGGCATTCAATACTATTTAAAAAATAATTTTTAAAACAGCCATATATAAAATGGAGGGGCGTAAAGGTGACAAGCACATCACTGTGCTTATTGTGTCACTAACAAATCAGTAACTGAGATATGTGGATATGGAGATACAGCTCTTTTTTTTAGGACTATGATGGATGGAGCATGTGACACTAACAAATGTCAGTGCATTCCTTCAATAGAAATTTATGCTGTCAACAGCAGAGTTTTAAAAGTGCTGGGTTTGGTTTGGTTTTTTTTTTTTTTTTGATCTTCAGGAAAGTGGAGTTAACAAGTTTGTAACTGCTGCGACTAATCTGTAAGCTTGTGATTAACGTCCCTATTAAATATCTATGATATTCCTAAAAAGATTTAACTTATCATACTTATTCAGAACTTGCAGCTTTACTGCTAAATACAGCCTCTAAAAGATTAACTTGTATCTCTCCAAAGAGATAAATCTGGTGACACATAAAGACAATCAGAGAACTTGCAAGATTCACGAACAATTCCTGGAAGCACTAACTGGCCAGTAAAACTTACTTAATTCTCTCATTAGAGAAACATGCCCACCTTTAAGTAGGTTTGGGGAACAGTGCACCCGCTGGAAAGTGAGTAGCTCAGGAACCAAAAGTTACCTCTCTGCACACCTGACACAGCCATAGTTTTACACTGCCTGGCATTGTACAGATTTTGCCTTGCTGGTTTATTTTGCAAATTGAACATGTTAAAACACCTCAATGAGAGGATCAGTTTTCCAACTAACCTCACACAACTGAGATTCACTTTTGTAATGTACACAAGTGAAACAAAAAATAAGGACTGAAAAGAATGCAAATCATCGGTTGAGAACACTCAGAAGCTTCAGAGACATAACTGGAATGATGATCCTATTTTGTCCAGCCTGTAAATCTGCAAAAATATTCCTATGGTCACTGTTTTCTATGAAGCTCTGATGTTCCCAGGGTATGTACACACACCTATTACAGGAAAAATCAACACAGTTGTTTTTAACTTCAAATCTTTCTAAATTCTTGGTTATGTGATTTACATCTTGTACATTATTATACACACAATATAGTCTCCTTTTTATGGCAAGAAAATCTATACTTCTGGAATGCCTTCTTTTGCAGACTTGATTTCTCACCATTAACGCTGCATTAATTAACATCTCTCACATTTATGCAATTAAAACAAATGCTGTTAAGCCAGTAGACTCTTTTGCAGCACAGCAGCCATGCTGACCATCCTGGAAATTCATCGGCAAATACTCTACATTCAACCTCAGTGCTCTGACATGACACAATTGTACTACAGAACAAGAGAAAAGGGGCTATAAAAGCAGGCTTGTGGCTGAGACAACGGAATATGCCACTGCCATAGAAGCAGAACAACTTTAATGGTAAAACCAGTATATGGAAGCTTGGTAACTGTGATCCTAGTAGCAACAAGAAAATCGAGGCTGTAGATGTAGTCACAAGAGATGCTGCATTCCTGGAGCCAGCTGCTTTTTCAGACAGAGCCAGGGAACTCACCTGGCCAGCTAAAGAAAACAGTCACCTATATGGTTACTTAAAGAACCAAGAAGTAGTCTTAAAAATTAAGAGCTGTTACAGAAAATGGATATAAGTATGTATCTTTCATTCATCAAATCCCAACATCCTCATTAATTAAAGCTTTAGCAACACCAAAACACAGACTCAGGAACTTATTCCCAAGGATCTTTACATGCTTAACTGCTTCTTAAAAGCCTCATCTTCACCACAGATCAGAAAGGACGAAGGAATGTAAACGCTTTTCAGGGTCTTAAAATTCATATTACAGATGTTACAGATGTTACAATTCTCCTCCTTTATTTTCACTTTAACCCAACATTTCCAAGTGGTGCCTACGGACTACCAAGGACCCGCAAGGCATCACTTAGCAGTCATGGGAACAGAAGTATTTAAGAGTCAAGCCTCTCTGCATGTGGTACAAAGGAGGCCCAAATATGAAAAAAGATTGTTTCCTTAAGGTCTGACTCTTATCAGGAATCCTTGGAGTGTGCTTTTTATACTGTCTTGCACAGGTTTAAGATGACACTTATATGTTCTGCAGGATTAAAAATGAAAACAGAAATATTGTTCTGAGAAACACATATGACTAAAATTACCATTGTGAAATGTAATTGAGTGGCTTCACAGTAGCTGAGTTACCTAATGGTCACCAAATTCTTTTATTTATGAACAGAAAAAATAGGCTTTTGGCAGACCTTGGCCTGTTTTTCTTTAAACTTTATTGCTTCAATTCCAAAGAACAGAGAAGTTTGTCATTCAAGCAAGAGTAAAATATACACATACTTACATTAAGAATGTAATAGGTATACCTGATAACCTTCCAAATGATCCATAGTTTAAAACAGTAACTGTTACATGAAAGAGTCCTTTGACCAGCAACATAAAAACAAACCCCAGGATTAAAATTTACCATTGCAAACAACCCATGAAGACTTTTTTCCTCTCTTTTCCCTTTTTTCTACAAACCCTAGATCTACTACAAAAACCACAGGGACCTGGACAAGCTTGAGAAGTGGGCCCATGAGAATCTCATGAGGTTTAAGAAAATCAAGTGCAATGCACATGGGTTGGCACAGCCCCTGGTATAGCAGAGGTTGGGGGATGAACAGATCGAGAGCAGCCCTGCTGAGAAGGATTTGGGGGTGCTGCTGGATGAGAAGCTCAACATGATCCAGCAACGTGCACTTGCAGCCAGGAAACCCAAACCATTCTGTGATTCTATGGTTTGAACGGCTAAATATTTTGCAAATAGAGTGAGAGAGTGTGGATCCACTACCACTGGTTCCCCAACACATGAGGCAATTTACAGAAGATCAGAGGGCTAGGGCAAGGGCTTTATTTGGGACGGTATTCCAATAAAAAAGAACAAGCTCTTAGTTGGAAGAAAATCAGGTAGGAATAGGAATAAACAATTTCCACTGCACTCTCCCTCAATCTGCTGTAAATTAACCCAATTAGTTTAAGAATATTTTCCCCCTCAATTCAAACACCTCCCTAGATCAAAATCAAAAACATTTATTAACTGATGCTTCCAACTGTGACAGAAATTACAGTCATTTTTGTAGTAGAGATGGTGTAAAAATGCAATCTAAAAATATGATTAAAAGCTCAAAAGATGAGTAACCCGAGTTCATCTTGGAAATGGCTGTTTGGATACTGCTAAAGAAATTCATTTGGAGTTAATTAGTTTGCTTTTTATCTGTTCCTCAATTAAGAACTTCCTACTCTCCCTTAATCATGAAACAGCTATTAAATTTAACAGACCTGTCTAGATGACCTTACACGAGAAGAATAAATTAATTGAACAGAGTTTCTTAAAATATGAGAATCATTTAATGAAAATAATGGCACTAGCAACGTTCTGATCCTTCTAGACTTTGAATCATATCAAATCAATTCCATAGATAACATTTTAAATTCCTTCTGTAACTCTCATAAAATAAGTCTTTTGGAACACTGGTATTTCAGGTATTTCCTAAGAGTAGATTAATTCTTTTTACCCTTTACAAAAAAAACCAAAACACCATGAAAAAGGTGCCAACAAGTGAGAGGCCACACATGAGTAAGTCATGTAGTATTTCAGTCATTAACACTACATTGCAAAGAATTAGAATAATGGGGAAAAAAACCTGGAAGATGTGATTAAAACACATTTCTACATACAAAACAAAGACTCATCCCCTCAGTGTAATTCCTTTAAATCCTGCTGGAATCCTGTGTTGGAATGTGGGGCTTTTTGTCCAAGAAAAATCGTCATGCGTCAGAGCAATTCCTTCAGTGTTTTCTCCTTCAGAAAGTAAATTCAAGTTCCTGTGCTGCACTTTCTCCATGTGTGAATTTGGCAATAAGGAACCAGAGAGAGCCACAAAGCTGTACAGTGATGTCCACAGATACCTGCTGCTTTCTGATGCATTCTAGAAATACTTCTTTTTCAAAGGGCAGACAAACCATGACAGTAGATCTGCTGTGCGGTCTCCATTTACCCCACAATTGATTCACTCAACTAGCAGCTGAAATGCCCTGCTTAAACTTTAGCATTAAGTTAAAAAACATCAATCTTTTTTAAAGAAAGAGGTCACATTTTCTCAAATCTTAAAAAAAGCCCAAACCCACAATGTTGCTGTGTTCTAGGTTTGCCAAAAATAATGAAAATACACTGTCATAAACATGGAATCATATTCCCACTCATGCTATGAGGATGGTGGTAATGGGGAAAAAAAAGCACGGACTTCCTAAACGAAGCCCAAAGCTACTTTACCCAACAGGTGGGCAAGTAGAGTCTTAGATGCAGAAGCCCCCCTCAGGAGGCTCAAACTGACTGAGACACATCAGAGTGGAGATGTGAGAAAAACTATTTTACACGTATTTAGTAAACAAAATACAGGCCTTAAGATGTCCATTAGCCACTTCTATAATCTTAAAATTTGCTCAGAATGAAGCTTTGTCCATCATACAGCAGCAGAAAGGCTAGTTCTCACTGGTTTAACATAGCAACAAAATTAACTTTCAAGTACACAGCTTAATAAAATGATACTTTGCACCCCAAAGAAAGAAGTCTTCTACGGGCACCATGAACCAAATTTGATAGTGCTGTAAAATAAGATTATCTTTACACGTCCCCTAGAAGAAACAAGGTACTAAACACAGATGGGAAAGGAACACCCTTTTAAGATTGGGGTGAAACAATACAGGAATGCGTCAAGATTTTTAATCTAGATGCCTGACCTCAAGGCTAATTGAGAGTTTCTGCTGTCTGTGCTGTCAGCCCCGTATTATATTGACAACAAAAACAACAATCAAAAGACAACAATAGTAAAAAGGCAAGTTATTCTGACCTGCAAATTTCACCTATTAAACAACTGCCCCTGTTGATGTTGCAAGTAAAAAACCAACAGCATTCTTCACCTCAGAAAAAAACCATGATTTCATGAAGCTGCAAATGCAGCTGTGCCAGGCATAAGAGTTATACTGCATTTGCCCGAAGGTTACGAAAGAACAGCTCCAATAGTTCCTTGGCTTGTTTTACAGCAGTTCAGTACTACTGACTATCAAAATAATTCCTGAAAGTATATGATAAAAATGAGGTGAGATGTGGCTGTCTTAATAAATTCACTTTTCCTGAACCTAACTGCAGTGCAGAAGCTTGACTTTGACTGTTCCAGCACCATCTCTCTTACCAATTCAATCAATTCTTTTTATTTAGAATAATTATTTTTATGATATGATTGCTCCATTCCCAGATATACCTACTGCTGTAGTGTTCCGCATGTTGACATCTATTGACAAAGAATATGGAAGAACTCAGTTAAGACCTTAGGATGATAACTTTTTGTAGTCAGGGCAAGACCTTAAGATAAAAAACATGTAAATCCAACTCAGCTGTCATGGTTCAAGTAATCTTGGGCAGCAGAATAGCACTGAGTAACCAATGTCTGTCTGAGCTCTAAGCCAATATAACTTTTAAGAAACATAATTAATACCATCACACCACCATACCATTAATAACCATCTTCATTCAAAATCCCACTATGTAGGGTGTTACTGCTATTATTTTAAACAAACACACAATGCCCTGGGTACACCTGGACCCAAGCCCCAATAATTCTATAGACTTCACCTCATTTTTTTACTGCTAGTAGGAAAAAAACCTGATCAAGCTAACAGGGATGAACAGCTGATGAATTTGCTTCGTTCTTGGGTCTTGCAAGAACTGGATAGATAAAAAAGTAAGCGCCCTTTCTTTTTTAGATGGATGCAGACAGCAACAAATACAGACTGTTAATACAGGAAGTAAAACAGCAAGGACGGACAGAAATTTGCTCAAGTCTTTTTAGAGAGACCAATGCTGGAGAGACAAGTGAGGTTGCAGACTCCTTGAAGCCCAGCAGTACATTCTTGAAAGCAATCTTCTGGTACAGGATTCTGTTTAGTATTCTGGATCTTTCTTTCCATTGCCTCACTTCTTTCTTCCTCCTCTTCTCTCTCATCCTCTACTCCATCGGGATAAGAGGAAGTTTTCAAGGTGAGGTAGACGAAAGAGATGGGAATCGTAAGGGAAGACTCTCAGCCTCCAGCAGACAGAATTGTGGGATTCTCACTCTCACTGCTCTGCTGCAAGGAGTGCAGGGCACCAAAAGATTGAGCTATGTTAGCATTATCACACTTCTGTGTATTATTTGTGGAAACAAGGGGGAAAGCACGTATATCTGTAATATATATTCAAGGACAGGTCCCTCCTCCAACCCCTTTTAAACATTTCTTAGGTGATCTGCTTAAAAGTCTCTTTTGAAACCCAAGTAAAGCACTGATTGTCCTAAATAATCACCCTAAATGTTCACCTTTACAGCTTCAGAAGTTGGCAAGTGTAAGAGAACACACCTAAGATAAATGTGGTTTCTACTCCAAAGAAAGAAAAAAGATAAATCAAGCCAAGCTGTTACCATATTTTTCAATATGATTTAAATAACAGACCTGTTTTCTAGGCCTGTACATATCCTCCAATGCACATGTTAGTACCATTTCCAAACTGGAGGGAAGACTATCTAAAAACTGCATCCGCTACCACCCACCCCCCCATTTGAAAGTTTCTTTCTTCTTTGACCCAATGCCAACACAATAATTTCCCACAAAACAGGAGTGTAGGAGGGTATTATTGGCACTAAAGCATGGGAATAACCTGCGGGAGGAAAAGCATTTCTCTTACTCCTTCCTTAAACATGACTTCTGAAAATAAAATATGGGGAGTTTGGACAGAAGAAATGTCTGTTTTAGCACAAAAAGGCAGAAGATAAAGAGATTAGATGAGAAATAAAATATGAGAGGAGTTGACAAGAGCTTACTTGGAAACTGAATTCAAAGCAAGAAATTTATCCAAAGGAAAACTTAATTTTTTCCTTCCTTACCTGCAACAGAGAAACTAGAGGGCCCACAGGGATTTACAGAACATGTGCTAAATGCGCATGGTGAAGGGGAGAGAAACGCCTGGCTGCAGGAGGCGCCCGGAAATGACAAATAAGGATTATTCACCTTGTATTCTAACCACCTGCACCTATGACTCCAACAGACACCATGACGAGGCTGCTGTCAGCACAACAGTGTTGGGATTCTTCCTTGGCACAGAGACCCCACTCCATGGGAGAAGCAGACATTTTTACAGAAGTCTGGAAGGAGACTGCTAAAACCAAAGGAAGCTTTTTCTTAGCTCTTAAAATACCACCTGTGTATTTATACCACCCCTTCTCATTTCAAGTATTCACCTGGGAGGAAAGTGTCCTGCACAGAAACATGGGGAGGTTTCCTTGCCCATATTATGAGGTTTTTTTTCCATTTAACAGAGCATCTGGTCTAATGTGTGTGTTTTAATTAAATGCAATCATTTGTAGCTCAGAAAAACATATACAAAAGGCCATACTGAATCAACATAACTGCGGCCAGTGACATCTAGATTCCATAGTAAAACAATAAATACTCCACAATAGTATAGTTCTAAGATTAAAAAGGGGGGGGGGAAGCAATTTCAATGAATTATGATCTGTGGTTCCTGCAGCTATTTATGAAAAAAAAAATCCTTTGATCTTTGCTGTAAAGAACAAACAGTACTTGTGCTGCAGTGCAAAGAAAGCCTGGATTTCTACTGAGTTGAGGCTGTATTCATTTATTTAAAAAGGAAAAAGGTGACTGCACGGAAACCAGTGCCATGAATCATTCCAATAATTCAGAACTATGCCACCCAGCTGCACATATCTCTTAGAACCATATGCAAAACATTACTGTACACAAGCAGGCAGATTAGCTCAAATAATGGTCTAGCCTAGCAAGACAGACCTCTTTTTGTTGGCTTGAATAAGCTCATACAACTTCAAATATGCAAATCTGAGCCCAGCTTAATGGTACTTGATTGTAGGAGATGCTGTGTATGACAAGAGATAGAGTTGCTTCTACTCAGGAAAGAAGTGCCAGTTACATCTATAAATCACAGTACTAATCAAATAAATGCAATCCAAATATTGCTTTGAGAAAATACCAAATTAACATGCTTCTTTTGGTTAATGTTTCTGTTTCCACTTGCTTCTAAATGTTTCCCTCTGGTTATGCCACCTTCTGAACTGCCTGACCCACTGCCCAGCTTCAGCCTTGCACAACTTCTGTACTGCTCTCTTCCACCTTGTCAGGCAAAAGTGCAGTAGTTCTTCCTTGCACTACTACAAAAAGCAAAGGAAAGAAAAAAGCTACAAAACATTCTGAAGTTGATTGTATTTGTTGTACTTTGGTACTTCATAAGAAAGTAGCAAGATAGGAATCAGAGAACCCTCCTCGTTCCCCTAAAATTCAGTTCTGTCATCTTAAGCTATAAGGTAGTTCAGGAAATCCAAGATGATTCAGAAAATAAAGTAAAAAAAAAAAAAGGGGTAGGAATAACCTATCCTTTTGTTGATTTTAAAATAGTGGTGGTATAGCCTTAATGATCTAAGGACACAAAACTAGCAAAATTTATAGGGTGAACAATCTTTTTAAAAATAAATTGATATCAGCTGATACAGTTGGGAGAAACAGAAGAGCTTTCAACAGCCTTAGAATTTTTTCAACAGCAACATTTTGTCTAATAAAGGACATTATCTCTGCATACAGACTGTTTCTACAAGCTCTGAAGTAATCTTTACCCAGAGAGTCTTTCAAAATGGCAGAAGGCACTTGGCCTGACCAGGATGAGGCTTATTTAACACCAGTTCTACAGACATGAACTTCACCGGCTTTGACTGACTTTCACATATTCTCCATCCAAGATTCTCTTCCTGTAGAAATGAAGGGAGATTGTGGGACTACTGCACGTATTTTCTACAGCGGTCTTCAACTCCACAGTGGCATTCAGCTGAGGTTTTCAGACAACTGTGACCAAACTCAGAACTATTGCTTTGACCTGCATATTTGACATTTGATAGATGACTTCAATGAACTTCCTCTTCCATGACACTGCGTTTGTGAAAAAAATGTGTTCGAATATTCTCTGCATGAGGTTTATGAAAGGCCAGTGAACCACCCTGGGCTTTTCTGAGGCAGCAGACGTCTGACTACTCATTAAAACATACAACAGGTAAACCTGGACAAGAAGGTGAAGAAGAGGAAAATGGACTTTCACAAAGTTTTATCTACAAAGACAAAAACCCCAAGCAACATCTGTAAAAGTATTATCTCATTCAAGAGTCCTTCCGGCTATAGAAAGATTTCAGTTTATATTAATTCTAATCCAAACTTTCTCTCATTCTGACACAGAAATAAAATCAATAATTTACTGTGCATCCACAAAAAGACTTTATGTTTAATTTGACCTTGCAAATATAAAACCAATGTAGCACACATTTTAACCTTGTGTACTACAGTTAACTGGAAGTGAATTTTACTTCAAAAGACATACATTTAAATAGATTAACTGCCTCATCAAGCAAGAATAAATAATAAAAAAACCCCAAGCCTACAAAATAAAATTAGTACTGAGATTCGTCTATAAAACCAAATGTATAAAGTCGAAGGCTGTGAAAAAAATACTATAAACATTTGGTAATCACTGGTATGGCTTCAAGTCAATCAAATACAAGCAGGAAGCTCCCCTTTAACTATCTAAGAGCAGCATGACAGGGTAGTGTTAACTGTTCTCTTCTGCTTTGAGAGGTTTGGTGCACACAAACATAGAGATGATTTGAAACAACTGAAATATGACTGTAAAAAACCAGGTAGATGATGATTCAAACCTTCTTGGGATTTAGGATTAGGCAGAAGCAGCCAACTAATTACACATTCTGTTTATTTTAGCTGAAGGAACAATGAAGGTTTTACAGTTGCTACATTCATCACACATTTTTCAGTGTTGCATGGCAAACAATATTTATGTCTTTCCTCCAAGTGAAGCAGACAGTGAGTCTGGTAGGACTGTTTTTTCTTTCCTTAAGCATTTGTTTCTTCACTTGCTGTTTTTCTCATATATAAGTCTCTTGAGGTATATATGAAGGCACATTCACCTTGGTATTCATAAACAGTGTTTAAATGAGGCACACCATTTACAAGGGCATTTCCTCATTCCCATCACTTTTCGAGGAGAGGGGCCATTGACTACAAATTTTTTTTTTTTTAATGTTTAACTGACTGCATCTGCAACATTGCTCCTTTCATCATTAGCACTTTTTTCTAGGTTTCCTGTACCTGGAATATTTCACTGAGAGAACAGAGAGCATATAACATACATAGGCACAAGTTCTACTCTGTAGAATGCTTTAAAGGAAAAATAGTAAAGGAAAGCAAGACCCTTTTGTGTTTTTTAGAATAGGAGATCCAAGTGTATTCAAGGAGCAATTTTTTCTGGACCCCAGAAGGAAACTTTTCCATGATCAGGATGTGTGCAGAAAGCTGTGAGAAAACTCAGCTGGGCTCTGCCCCATGCTGTATGGAGTTCTCATCATCTGAAGGGATGAAAGACTTACACATTATTTCTATCCCTCTTTTTACTCTATTTTATGAAAGTAGCTATTTTCCCCAGCCATGCTGGACCTTCTTATGGATATCCAGAAAGTGCCCTGCACCATCTCCACCTCTCTCTCACCCTCCCAGCTCCACTGGGAATAGCACCTATTGTAGATACACAACTGAGCATGCAGAGCAAGAAAAGCACATCTGAGAAGACACCTTCTTATCCTTCAAAACAATCTGCTCCCTCACCATTTCCTGTATTAAATTCTTACAATATTTTACAATATTTTTTTATTTACAGGAACAAGAAAGGATTTCTTTCACTTGTGAAAGAAAAACAATGATACCAAACAGACATTTTCAAGACGAAAATGTATTCACAAAATTTCCAGAAAAAAAATCTAAGTAACAGACAGAAGTCATGAAGATAATTATGTCCCATCTTCTAATTCCATAAGATAGCTTGTGTTCAGTTTTTAAGACACAATTTGCTGTCATTTGGTACATAAACCCAAGCAATTGGGATTTATGGCTTCACACACTGCTCTCATTGCATGTGCTCAGTGCAAATGCTTGCAGTGGGGATATCACTTTCTTAAAAGAGAGTGAAAATAATTTAGTCTTTTACACGAAGTCACCTTTTCTCAAGGCACACTGCAATTTTTAATTAATGCTGGAGATCCTGTATCTCTGACAGAAAGACTATGAATATGCAGACTTTATAAAAACACTTAGATTAAAAAATGAAGCAGGTGCTTCAAGTTTCTGCAGAGACGTGCAGATCTTTGGTTACAATTTTTAAGTGCCTATTCATTAGGCCCCTCATAGGACAAAGCCGTGCACGGAGCCAGCTGGCTTCCAGGTACTTTTGCTGCTGTCCAATGTATTTAACTGTGGAAGTGGTGCAGCAGAATAATAATTCAGGGGCTGAGACCATGAGTACAGTTACACCATAACACAACTGAAGATGATGAAAATGTTTGAAAGCGGGAAAAGCAGCACTAAGACAGTCACATAAACACTATTTCACTAGGAATTCTGGAAAAAAAAAATCCACCCTAGATGAATTTTGTTTATTTGGAAGAAAATGGAAAGGTTGCATTTGAAAAATTATCCAGTAATTTCAAATCTCACCGTGATGAAATTAAATAAAAAAACCCAAACAACCTAAAAGACACTGTTTACAACATACCACCAGCAAAATGTTTAAAATACAAAACCAAACAGAAATCCACCTTAATCCCTCCCCCCATTCCCCAACCATCAGAATACCTTTAAAGTCTTCAGTTGTAAAATAATTACTTTATTGTGGATACAAATTACTGTGACTGTTAAAAAGATTTGTTGTTATATAGCATGTTTGTATACAGACTTGTATTTGTGGCATAGCACAGGCACAAGCAGCAATAAATCCGTAATATTTATATACACACACTTAGGTGTAAGCCCAAATTTACACCCCCAGAGACAAGGGATATCACTACTAACAGGGCCTCACTTGGAATTCATCCAGCTTTTGAACTGTAGATTAAATACTATTTTTATTTCCTTGGGAAAATAAGGTAAAATTTATCATATCCAGGCAAGAACAGAATGGCAGGGTTCACAAGACAGATGGTGCCTGAGTAATACAGCAGTTGTCACTTTGTTGTTCACTGCTGAGGAAATGCAGCAGAACAATAACTTTGGACTGGTATTTGACTTACACACACAAATACACGTCAGCCAAGTCTTCTCCATACACTCATACATCCTCACATGCCTGTTATTTTTCCTGTGAGATGCACATTCCTTTTCCCCCCCACAAATAAGCTGCTAGCAATTTTTGATTCTGGATAATTTATAGGCTTTAGCTTAGAATCAAAAGCTATCTTACTTTCCAGAAGAAAATATGCTGATAGCTCCTTTCAAGCATTTCAGTGGAACTGGGATTTTGAAAGATTGTGAAAGAGGTGACTGTTCCTCAAAAATCACAACTGCCACGACAATACACACACAGATACTGGCAATTAACTTTCTCTTCTCATTGGCTCTATGTTTTTCTTTTTGTGGAATTATGTTCTCAGAATCAGGTAAAGGAAAAAAAATAAACCAAGGCCCAGCAGTGCCCTTTCTAAAGATAATTGGGAGAGCATTCTCCACAGAAATGATGTATATGTATGTGATACAGTGGCCTATTATCTACCACTAAAGACAAAATAGCTTTCTTGGCAATTACATTATCCTATTTCCAATATGAATAACTGCATTACTTTGATGTAGAGATGAGGCATTACGAAGGTTGTTTACAGTAAGTAGTTTCGCTTTCCATACTTCCACAAAGTGTTTTGATGTACAGACCCAATTTCTTATCAGACACACTGAGCTTGCACAGTGTGCACAGTTGCCAACCATTTTTCCTATGCTACATACCCTCGGAATCCAATCTATACAGAGCTTCCCCTCCCCTTAAAACTACATGCATCCCAAGAAAGGAAGTACTCAAAGACAGTATTTATAAAGAACTTAGTTAAAAAGTATCAAAAACCTGTATGTAGTTTCAAGGAAGCAAGAATCCTTTGAAATAATTTAGAAAATCTTTGCATGTATGCTTTCCCAGATTATTATATCAAATTCATTCAAATGCTGTGGATTTTTAAATACAAACATGCAGAAATTTTAAAAATAAGTACCAACGGTACCTGTTTTCCAAATCCAAACATCCTAAAATAAATTTACATTAGCTTTTGATAAAAAATTGCTAATAGAGCAAGAGTAAACTCAGATATAAGTATCTTAAATATCCCTGGAAAGGAGTTCATTAAAAGTCATTCCATTTGCTGATTTGTTACTGGAAAGCTTTATAAAGAATGGAATATGCATGCAGAAGCATGTACAACTGAACAGATTTTAGAGTATTTATCTATCCCTTACATTTCTTTCAACATAGGGAGTGACAATAAAACTAAGAAAGAACATAACAAAAATTCAACCCAAAAATACAACCCAAAATTCAAATTCCTCCATCCTCCCTATTGAAAGGGAAACAAAAACCACAGTGGCCATAAGAGCACAGACAGCATCACTACAGCAACACAAGGCCCATTTCTACAGAATTAATTGCACTGACTCCAGGAAGCTAAGTCATTAAACCTGCATGGACTAAGATAAGATTGACTGGAGCTGTTCAGCTGAAAAGGCTGGCCTTGCATTTCAGAAAATATGGTAATACAACGTTTCTTCATATTGAGCTGCGTCCTGAAAGTCGAAAACACCAGTAATCTGTATGACAAGTTGTTGTGGGCTGCTTTCCTAAGGTGGCATATATAAACTTGGAAAGAGATGAGAAACAATTACCATATAAATGTTTCACTTGTTAGGGATTTCTATCAACCATCCTGAAGGCTCTGAACTCACCCTTTGACACTACACCCCAGTGTTTGAATGACAATATCAATGTTTTTTCTATTCTCAGGAAGACACCGGCATATATATTTTACCTTTCTCTCCATGTTTTGAAGTGCAATGCAGAACATCTTGCATTCTGCAACACAGACTATCTTGCTCATATCTGACAAAGCTCAGAGGATCCTTTCAGAATGCTGCTGTGAGCAACTGTCCTTTTCACTGCACACCTTTGTTATCAGCAGTGTGTCGGGTGGCTCCAGCTTCCACAAGCCTGTACAGTGATGCTGCTGTTCCAAGTTGGAAGTTGGGTAACGAGAACACCAAGGAGTATGCATACCGAAGGCTTCTTCTGAGCTTGAGGATCCAGGCTTTTACGGACAGCTTAGAAGAAGATACTGATTATGCCTGTTGGCAAGACTTTAACTTTTTAACTTCCATAATGTCTCTGAGGTGAACTTTAATTACAATGATTCAGGCAAAATAAGGTGGGAGTTCTGTATCTATGGGACCACAGCAAAATTACTCAAGATCAGTTGTTGATTTATTAGAGAAATGTAATTCAACACTGGGCATGGGTTGGTCAGAAACGTGGCCATGAAGATTTTTTAAAAATCCTCCTTGTCAAGCAAATGAAGATTTTGTAATAATGCTTTTGTAATAATGATTCAGCAGGTTTTCTTTATCCTAATTTTCAGCATCAATACTTAATTTAACACAGATTATCAATGAATTATGGTTCTCTCAACCCCATACGTGTATTCTAAAAAGCTGTGAGACTGTAAAAAAAAAGACAAGCCTTGTTTTTAAAATAAATGTACAAGAATGCATGAATACATGAACACATTAGAGGGAGACAACAGAAAAAGCAGAGTTTTGCAGAAAACTGGAAATGAGCAAATGTGAGACAGGGTGCTCTCAGCATCTGCACAGTGCTAGACCTTAGAAAGCTTTATATCTTTATTAAATACAGTGATTGAATTTTCTAAAATCTTCCTCAAAAACTGTTTCTTACTATAGTATGTCAAACAACATTCTAACACACCGTTAGCTTGAGCCCCAAGAACAGTTTTAAATCAGAAGAATTCATGCCAGATATCTCAAAAGAAACCTCATCTACTCTACAGAGAGGCATCATCAAGCCTGGCAGAAATAAAATTAGAACAGGAAATTCTGCTTTAGTTGGTGTTACGGATGAACGTTGCTCAACCTTCCTGCTAAGTTACACATGGAATTCTTCCATACCTCATTCTCTTAAGGTATTATTTTCACATGGAAAGCAGAGGAAAAATATAAATGTGTGTGTGTATATATATATATATATATATATATATATATATATATATATATATATATATATATATGAGATACCAAAGTACCTGCAAGCTCTGGGAATGAGACTACATGAGGAAAAGTGAGAGAAAATGGGACTAAAAAATTAAAACAAAACATGAAACAAAACCCCCCACAATAATTAAATTTATAGCTTTCAGTGAAAAATTGGTGGCTGTGATACTTCCACAGCATTTGACTGGAGAGGAACACCTCAGAAAGCACACCCCAGTGTGACCTGAAAATGTTGGATTTACGGATAGGGCAACTGCACTCACTTGATTTCTAATTAAGAGTATAAAGCATTGCTGTCTGTCAACCATTTCATGGAGTGTTAGATCCATAGGTGCAAAGGAATTCAGGGCAGCTTCTCACCGTTTGGTCTTTGAAACTTTAAAAGGTGAAGATTAAGCAGATTCTGAAACCTAACGAGTAGCTCATTGCTTCAATGTCACAGAGTATATAACATAGGCCAAATTTTCCCATTAAGTTAAATTTTAAACTATGACAGAATGAAAGAACCCTAACGAGAAGGAGTATAGATAATTGCTTACTTGTAAATTAGAAAACCAAATAAAATCTGGAACACGGAACAACTGCATGTTGGCTGTTTAGTTGCATATTGGGAGATTTAATTTTGCTAATCCACCAACACAATACCCTAAATATGCTATTGTCAAACTCTCTCAGAAGCTTTCAAATATGGCCAGTCACTGACTTTTATATATTGCATCTATAGTTCAGGTTACTATTTTTTCCCCTAGGATATGAATTTAAATATGACAATTTTAAGATGTTCTACATATACAGAATTTAAAACCTGATGACATTCTGTTCCAGAGCATGGTGCTAGTAATGCCAAGGGTGCAGAGTCAATCCCCATACAGGCCATTCACTTAAGAGCTGGGACTCTATGGTCCTTGTGGGTCCCTTCAAACTCAGAATATTCTGTGATTGTTTGATCTCATGCTATGTTTACAAAGAAACAAGGAACCGCAGCATATCATCAGTGCAGCAGAAAGAAATTTTAAGATTTACTTAAAACACCTGAGATGCAATTCAAATGCTTTAGACAAGTCCATTGTTCCTAACCAAACATAATTTTAAAAAGCATCACCATAAGGCAGTGATTATAAACAGATGATAGAAAGCAAAATAAAATAAAGTTAAAACTAGGAGTAAAATTGAAATATGGGCATTCGTAAGCAGAGATTTATTTAGAGACCTACGTAACTCAACACAATCTGCATGAGAGGCTTGTTGCTCTCTTTTGTATGACTGGAACTTATAGGAATTAAATACACAAACACATACAATCATGCACTTTTCAACATACATCATTAAAAAATCCTGTCTACATTTTCTTAGTTCGGAATATGATTAATGCAGCCTATCAGAAGCCAGATGGTGCAAAACCAGAGCCATCAATCAAAATGAAAAGACCACTGAGAGCTATCCCGAGCGATGTGCTCTCAATTGGAATTTCTGGTCACAGATCCTAACGCACGATGTGCAGGGGAAGCCATAAACATCATGGCACTGCCCCTAAGGAACAGCCAGAAACACAGCAGGCTTTGTTAGGCAAAAAAACCCGCAGAATTAGTACTTGCTGCTGTAGGCTCTGACTGGGAAAGGCTCTGCAAGCCAAATATATGTACTTTAAATAAAAAATTAAAAGCTATGTCTTTAATGAGTTTAATAATGTTTGCACTGATGACAGTATCTGTCAAACTGTGCACTTGCCATTTGATTTAATATGGGATCGTGCCATACATAAACAAAGCAGCTGCCACTGTCTGTCTGACACGTGAATTGGTATTTAATATCTGTTCCCACACAGGACTTACAAATGGTTCACGTTTTTAGCTTTATATTACACATTTTCTGCAAATGTTATACAGAAAACAAGGTTGGGGTTTGCAATGGAAAACAGTGATGGCTTACATCTTGTAAGGTTTTATACCAAGCAGGCCTAGTATTTAAAAAATCACCCTGTAAAAATAAAAGACATGAAGAAGCATAATTCACCATTCACATACTTCATAAATGATGCTATCAATATAAAAGGAGATGCAAAAATGAGCAGCAGTAATAACACATAGGTGTTTTTTCCTGGAACTAGCATGACAGTATGAAATAAAAGATTTGTTAGCATGGCTGCTTGTATTCGCAGTATGAAGTGTTTTATCATAACACTTCTCTTATGTGTGTTGCATAAGAGAATATATCAAATATATCACACGTATCAAATTTCACAGAAATATATTTTGTAAAAAAAATAAATCTCACATTCTGTTCTAAAGACTTGCATAAACCACTTGCATATCCATCTCTTTTTCTATAAGGCTTGGAGACTAGGTATGACTGTCATGACTGCATGAGAAACAGGTGGAAGAAAAATTAAACATGACCTAGAGCAGCATTTATATAAACTAAAATGTCATCTTTCAAGATCAGCGTCTTACTTGCTTTCAGTGGTATTACAAATTTCCACATATATTACGAAGAAACTGTAATGCTTTTGTTCCTTTAAGGAGATATAACCTCTCCATTTTTATTCTGATGATCATGAGATACCAAACCTTAAATTCCCTATTAGCCCCACAACCACCTTATACTTCACATAATATGAATCAAAGACACGTAGTTTCTAGATTCACAGGAAGAATCTACAGTGTCTCGGAAAGATGATTTTTTGGATGTTGGAATCTTGTCAAAATTTGAAATTACAAGAAAATTCCAGAGAAGAAGGTGCCATACAAGCCTCTCATAATGGAGCCTTTCCCTCAAAAAATGCATGGAAGAATGCATAGTTTCTTTTATCTCTCTTTGGATGGGTAAAATTTTTTGGATGAAAAGTCTCCTATGTTCATAAAATACCAGAATACAGAGAAAAAAATTATATGAAGAGCATGTCTTATAAAAGGAATGAAAAAGGCTTCGTTAAGGTGCGCTTATTAAAAAATCCAGGTTTGTACCTCTCTTCCTACAGACAGCACCACTCCTTCCTTCTGACACACTAAAGCTCAAGTACAGCTGAAATTGAATCATGTGTTTAAGATGCTGCTTTTGCCCTGAATTGGGACCCAAACCTCCACAGCATGTCCACACTGCAAGCTGAACTCAAAGTCTACTGACTCAGTCTCCATCCTTGCCCAAGGTTTGAAAGTCTTTCAAGCCTACTGCAATTCACTCAAGTAGTAAATGTTAGTATCTGGGACATTTAACTCAATGTTGCTAATTTTGCTGTAAACGTGCATACAATGTCATCAGAACACTGACATCCTCTAGCACTCATCCCACAATTCTCAGAATAAATGAGCAATTTGTAGAAGCCACAGGATGCTTTTCGAGTTACATCTGAATACAACCACTCTGTCCCCTAAGATCATGAGAGTTTCCCTCCAACAGAGGCACAGTGAGTGCAAAGCCATCGACATGTTTGAGAGGACCCTAAATTTCACACACAGCTAGGACAACCACCTAGATTATGCACGGAAAATCCACGTGGTTTGCTGGCAGATTCTGAGACTCTTCCTCCAGCTGCCCTTCAAAGCAGAGCTCTTGAGCTCATGCTGAGAGTGGTCAAACTGCACTGCCTGGAGAGACAGCAGGAGAACTAGTTTCCTGTGCAGAGCAATCAAATGCCCAAATTATATCTATTGTTTTACATGGCCACTTTACTGAGACTTGTCTTTTCAACTGTATAATAACTAACCTCTCTTCATGCTTTTAAGTGGAATATAGTACAGAGAGGAAATTACAACAAAATAAAAACTAATGGAGCGTTTCTAGTTCCAAGAGTTTAAATGACAGCAGAAGATGGAATAGTAGCCAGCGCTGACTTATTACAAATTGGGAAAAATGTGATCCTATCCTTGTGTGACTTATGCAAAATATACCAGATTGTTTCTGGATGATACTTGGAATCAATCTCAAATCAAAGGTTTTGTTAATGATGGGGTTTCATGCATGTGTGTATGTGCATATATGCAAGTCTGTGCAGAAGAATATACTTCAGTATCAGACACAAAGCCAGAAAATCCACACCTCCTTCACAGCTTTACGTCAAAGGGTCAATAAAATATGATTTTAAACCAGAATAAGGAAGAAGAAAAATAAATGGAATGTCCTCAGTCCACACAAGAAAGTGAAAACCCCAAGATTTGGGGTACCGGACATCTACTCAAAATATTCCAGTAATAAAAATACTGATGCCTACTTGCTTAACATCTAAAATTTTAAATACTGTATCAAATTAATAAAGTATCCAGTTTTCCAGTGAGAAAATGGAGATCAGAACATAAAGACAGTTATCAAATCTATTAGTGAAGTTCCCAAAACTTGGGTCTCTTGATAAGTGCTTAGTTAAAAGCAAGCAAGTTCAAGAGCTTGGTCACGTGAATACTTACATCAATAGCAAAGTTCAAATAAAGAAGAACTTTACTACCACCTCTGTGGATGGGTTTCCACAACACTGTGCTCATGCACTGCTACACTTGATGCACTGATGCCTTCCCCTCCCACAGCCACTTTAATGCCATGACAGACGAAGTGCAGCTTAGAACTAAGGAGCTCCATAAAGAGGAAAAAATCAAGAAAAACAGAAGGGCAGGTGAATAAAATAGAGTGAGAATGCAACGTTAATACATGAAGAAGATATTAAATAAAGAATAGTTAGATAGAGACAGAAAAAAAGGAGGTAGACTACATAGAGGAAAAACCCTATTAGTTTTTGAGGGGAGAAATGGCAATAGAATAAAGAAAGAGGGAGGGGTTGGAAATAGAAAAAGGTGGGAGATAACTAGGAAATCCAATCCACTACAAACTGCACAGCCACAGAGAGATACAGGTCAAATGAGGTGTTAAGGAATAGAGAAGGAAAGATACCTGAACTAGAAATGCCCATAGAACTGCTAGTTATACACTCCACCACATTGCTAACACAAGACTGAAGTGAGCTTAAAAGAGCTGTAACAGGGTCAAGCCTGTTTATTTTTTGTGATGTCAAGGTTTTCCAGGAACTAATTTGAAAAACCCTAAAATACCTTCCTTTTTAGTATTTTCTGTCTCAGCATCAGATCAATCAATGACGGACAAGGTACATAAATGCTACAAGACATGCAGCAAAAAGTAATGCCTTCCTCCAGAAAATAACAAGAGGATTAATGTGCATCAAAGAATTTGTTTTACTTGAGCTCATATGGCAGATATTTAACGTCACCATAAAACTTGTTTCTCAATTTACGTTTTAAATTTTTTTTTGAGGTAGAATATCCTTATTTCAGGCAATCAACTATATCAGGTAGCATTTGCATGCTGCACCAAGGAGAAAAACTGTGAAGTAAATAACCACTATTTTCATGATTGTTTAACTTAAAAAGTGTATACATGTTTTTACATGGGGTGGGGGATATATGTGGATTTCATGAGATCATTTATTAAAACTGTTCTCAAGATCACTAATGAAGATATTTCAATAACACATTGGTACCTGTGAAACCTTGTTCAACATCTAAGCACATACATCAACATATAGCACACATACACCTTTGTGTACAGATGTAAACATGATTTAACAGACTATTGTTAAACAATTTTTTGAAAGGTCGTTTTAAAAAGATAGAAAAAAAACCGCTCTATCCTGTAACAGGAAAAGCCTCCCATCTGGAACAGAGCTAACAACCCCAAACAATTCAGTTAGCATCAGACAAGGTTAGATGCTTTAAATATCAAACTACAGCAAAAGTTACTAGCATTAAATAAGGTTTTAACCAAAATGTTAACCATATATATTTGTCTGCATATATTCTAAATTTTGTGTAAAGCAAAACCAACCAACAAAGCATTGGTTTTAGAGCAACAAATTCAGGAATTGGGTTCTTTGTTTTTTGATTTTCTGGATGCAGTATACACTTCAAATAAGACTGCAATTCTTTTATCACAACACTTCAGCTACAGAATTAAGACACAGCAAATATGTATTTTTCTATAGCATATACAACGGAGAAGTAATCCCTTTTGTTGTAGTGCTTGCCTTGTTTCTTTGCCTGTGCTCTACAAACCCTGAAACAATTCCTGGTATATGAACAGCCCTTTCTAAGTTATCTCTGTATTAGCTTGCTCTGTGTTACAGATGGCACAAACTTCAATGTAGCTTAGAGTGAAGTCAAGAATAAGCAGGAGCTTTTGAGGCAATTAGATTTTCTTCACTATCATCAAGTAATGTTCAAGTGTGCCGTTAGCACAAGGCTGCTGCATGGCTCTTCCAAACAGAAATTGCTTTTCTCTTTCAGTAGTCTTCTTTGAAGCCTCACATCATATAAAAAGCACAAAACAGCTTTATGTAACCTCCTCCAAAAAGCAACTCTGAACATGAGGGAAGGGAACAGAGAAGAATGGATGTAGGTTACAGTAAGAGTATTTCCATAAAAAGCGGTCATATCTGACATCTGAGATATTAAATTAAACCCAAAATCTATTTCAAGGCAGGAGACAGCAAAAGGCTCTGGCCCTTTTCAGCAATAACCTAAAAAACCTTTTCATCTTACAAAACAATTCAGAGCACCTCCTTTAGAAAATTCAGATCATGGCTTATATCACAGACATTGCAACCTCACAGTTGCCTTACAATTTAGTACAATGCTGTTCCTGGAATAAATGGAAAGCAGGTTAAAAGGATTTTTGTTATTTTACAGAATCATATACCCAAGTAATTACCTAAAAAATCTGAAGGCTGACACAGTACTTCAAAACTGCTTTCCTTTCTTCTGGCTCAAAAGTAAAACCTACACACACTCACAGTACTTCCACCACACATCTTACAAAACACAGTTAATAACTGAGAAACATTACTGTCCTTAGGAGAAACAGTAAGAGCTGCTTGTGGTTTTCAGCAGTTCTGTAATTTCCCATTTCCTGCCTCCAAAAATCATCCAAACTTGGTTTACTTAAACATGCTAGCTGCCATGGCTCACAAGCAGAAAAAAACACTTCCTAATTCCAGTAGCCATTAAAGATGACAGCAGCAAACACAGAAGATGTCAAACTCTGAGAAATCTGGAACTATGAACATAGAAAGATGTAAATCTCACCTGCAACATGTTTAGTGCTGCAACTACATTTTAGTCCTTCACCAGCAACTCTCATGGCAACACTTCCAACTCTACAAGTATCCAACAGGTCAATTTACATGTCCTTTTATGAAACTACATTGTCCCACAGTGCAGACACATCTTCAAAAACAAAGTTTTAGGACCTAATTAACAAGAGTAGTGTGGTGTTGTCTGCCATTAAATAGTTAGCCAACATCAAGCATTTTAGGCAGAGTGGTTTCTTTCAACAGACATCAGAATTTCTTTTGTTCAAATTGGCTTATTTGTGAAGGAGTCCCTGTACATGGGAAAAAAGTGAAAGAAAGCAGCTCATCAGTAGGAAAACTGGTCCCAACTTAAGCGATTGACTTCCCATCTCCCCCTGTTTCTGTTGATGAATTCAAGAGTCCTCATCTTGGCGAGGACAGTTCTGCTGGTTCTCTGTGCCACCACCACACCCTCCATTCCCCTGCCACAGCCTATTGTTCCCAGAGGCCACCAGCTACAGCACAGAGGTGGAAAAAAAGCAGGACTTAACAGGGCTTTTTTATCAGAAGCCAGCTGACTCCAAACCCTCACCCTTCACTCGCTTTCAAATATTTTATGTTTCACACAGGTGCCCATGATGATTCCTAGATAATGCCACAGCCTTGGGCATTGCTATGATTAATATGTTGTGTTATTGTCAATGAAAACCACTTAGAGCATACAGACATGCCTCCAAAGGCAGTGCCAAAAGAGATCCCGCCAGTTGCACAGTGGCCTCTGTCTGTTTCACTGTGAAAATAGTTTCACAGCCTCGTTACCTACAGCCTCTTTCAATGTGTGGTAGCTTAATTTTTGAAAAATTTCTGACACAAAGTGTCAACTGTCCAGGAGAGCTAAAGAACTCAGCAGAAGAAACCTCAGTTCAAGGAAACTGACACTAGATTATTCATTTTCCATTAAAAATAGGGTCTGTGTACTATTGAAATAATTGCTTGAAAACATCTTAGGTCTGTAAGTGGCAGCAGCCATTAGTATCTTAAGAATAGCCTTACATAATCTTGTTATTAATGTTCCTTGAGTGAGTTATGCAGATATCTACCCTCATCAAAGACAACAGGACATCACACCCTGCTTCCCAAAATTGCTTATGAGGCTAAGAGCTGACAAAAAAACCCCCCAAAAACCAAAAAAAAAATTTTTGTCACTTAATTGTGTATCGTAATACAATGGTCCATATAATTTACTAAACACACAGGAATTGTCATGGGGTTTTGCTCTTTTGAGTGTTTTAACATTTCCGGAACACTTTATTAAAGAACATTTAAAAACATGAAGCTTAAAGATTTTACAATTATTTTAATAGAATTGCATCAATTACAGCACATTTTGAAATAGAAACTAATTTTTTTAATCCTGAGCACACCTTCAGTTTGGGAGAAAATCTCTCAAAAAGCTCTTTTCAAATCACATGAATGTTGACTTTATTTCTTACTTGGCTGGACACAGTATATGCTAAAATAAATCTCTAATGCTGTAAGACATGACCTTATTTTTTCATAGATCATGCCCTATTGTAGAGCAAGAGACTCAGGTTGCAAAAGGCAGAAACAAATGGAGAGCTGAGTTTAAAGCACAACTCTCAGGGGATTTCTCACTGTAACAGCCTCATGCTGCCAGAGGCATGTATGGACATGCCCTAAGGTATCCCTGGGTATCCTCCCAAGAAGGCAAAGCAGCAAAATGAGTGGTAGTTCTGCTATACTGCGCTTACAGTATGTAAAAACATTCTTTTGAGAGCATAAATTGAGGATTATAGTTTTAAACAACCACTCCAGGGCTAGACTGAATACTTAAACTCATCTGACAAAAAGAAGAAAAGGAACTAGGGCTCTGCGCTCCTCAGTTTGGACGTTTGGTGCATACTGGATCCTGAAACTCCTATTAGGCTTACAAAACCTGTTGTTTTGACCAGGTAACCTCTTATAACAACCTTAACAACTTTAGAAAAAACTGGGTCACAAATTTTAAAGAGCAAGGGTCATTTAGGAGAGAGCTCCAACTCCATTATTTCTGAGCTAAACATCTACTGCAGACAGAATAAAATTCTTACTGTGTGCAAAGTGAAACCTCAGGGTACAGACAAAAAACATTCAGCAGAAATTACTTGTGTGCAAACATAATCTTTCATTAAATGAGCTCGTAGAAAACTGGCCAGAATATAGCTCCTCAATTTTCTTCTTTTAAATTTTAAAACAGTAAAGCTGTTGTTGGTACAGCTTTATGAGGATGTCAATTTTATCATCTTTTTCTGATGGTCCTAGAAAAAGATAAACTGTACATAAAATTGGAAGTGCTGTTCTATTGCTACGTAGAGAAAAGTTACACAGCAATCAGAATTTGACCCTCAAGAAAGCCAGACTATACATATTCCTACTCCACATAAACACAGGAAAAAGCAAGTATTTCAGAACAAGGAATGGCTTCAACTACAAAAAGAGTGCTATGTATTTTTACACCTGCTAACTGAAATAAGTTTGAACAAATGGCAACCACACACCTGGAACAAGATATTCTTCAGCATTTCCTAAGTAATTATTTAGTTTTGAAAAGAATGACTTTTAGAAGATACTTATTTTAATAACAACAAAAGAAAAATCTGAGAAAAGAGAGTTCTTTGTATGTGTCTGACATCAAGAATTCAATATATTTGCTAGGCATTCAAGATTGATGCTAAAATGAGCTTTGTCTGTGGCACAGTATATGAAAGACCTGCAGGTTCTGTAGTCAGAGGCTCTGTAAAGCACTGCAGTGACACTAGGTTAAAGAGAGCAGGATCAAATCCCTCTGGACAGGATAAGTATACAACCAAAGGGCAATTTTTGAGATTTGCTGTTAAATGGTTTCATCTGAGCAACGAGAAGGGCAACTGGATGGTAACTTACATTTGTTTAGGCAGTAAAGAACACAGGAGCTTAGCTAATTCTCCCCTCTTATCAGCAGAGTAGCTCCTGCTTTTCTATCACTTCTGCAAGAAGAATTTAAAAGTTCTGCCTCTGGTGCTGAATTAAGGCCTCACTGGGAAAAAGATAAGACTCAACACCTGGAAGTGGAAGGGAAAGTAAATCCTTGTTTCCACCTCTATAAAAGCGCTGGCTTTTCATCTGGGAATTAAGAACCACAAACATTTAAACGTCTTTCAGGATGCTGTAAGTTACACTAGATGGGCAAATACATATTAAGGTAGAATTTTCAGAAACAGCTATTATTTCTAAGAGCTATTGGTGTCCTGACCATGCATAAATACCAACAAAGTTAGTAAAGGTTAGTATGGCTACTTTATCAAAACATCACTTTCTCGTTTAGTGAGTGAAACGCATGGAAGAATGAACACTCTTTGATTTTCTGATTATTTTTTCTCCTTTCTGTGAGATATCCCATCATAAAAAGATGAAGTACTACAAATCTTTGTAACAGGTCCTGTTTCAGCCACTGTAGTTCATGAGATTTTTACATCTGTTTTAACTACTAGTACTAAGCACCAACTTATCCTTAAGTTTATCTCCTTTCTATTTTAGAAAGGTTCTCAGAGAAAAATCTTTTAATCAACAAAGTAATAATCCTGGAAGACACTAACTCCAATCACTCATGTCATGATCCTCCATCACCAACACTTTCACAAAGCCATCATGAAATCTCCTTTTTATACTTCCTGAAAATGACCTACAAAATAGCCAACAAAATGTACCTCCACCCTAAAATCCTTTGACCATGTAAATCAAACAGAACTAGAGCAAAGCTAATACACACCTCCACTGGAAATAACTGTATTCCCAACTAATGTTAGATTTAATACAAAAATTAAAAGCCCTCCCCTAGACCGCAACAATTGTGAAATTGGAAGCTGAGGTGGAAATTAAAAGCACAGAGCAAGGAATCTGCAGTGAGCTTGTTGCAGCTGCTACAAGAGGAAGTAGTTAGGAGAAGGAAAACCTTCATTGTCAAATGGAAAATAAGGTAAGACCATAACTTTAATAAAAACTTTCACTTGTCCTTTCCCCTCCATGTTTACTCTCAGATATATATATATATAGAATGTGCTTGGAAGCAACAAAAGAGTGGACCTACAAAAACCACCCATCAAACAATTGTGCTACTTTTAATAATATATTAAAGGTCCTAAAACAAAGATCAAAAGTGAATATATTTAAGCATTTATATTCAATTCCACATTGCCCGATGACTAATTTGTAAAGAGCGCAGAAGTCCTCACAACTGCAGCCAAAATCATTTGAGAATACTTTGATATAATGCCACAAAGGATATGAGCAGGAAGACAGCAGGAGTTACAAATGGCCGAGTTCCATTAAAAGTGCTAATAAAAGAATAATGGAATTTCTTTGTCCTATGAATAAAAATTGTTTCATACAGGAGAATTAAGACACGAAGAGGAATATCAAAGTGTCTAGTCCATCAGTTGCATCTCCTTATTAGATCTTAATTGACTTACTACTACATTTACCTTAAAATGCTTCAATTCAAAAAAGCAACAATCCCATTCAAAATCTTTTCACACTAGTTTTCTTTATTCTTCATGTTTCTCCATTAAGGCCACTTGCACAGGCCATTAATATCAGCTTTACCAATCCTTGTAAGTAATGTGAGATTATTTATTAAAAAAGTACTAAAAGATGAATTTAACTTGAAATTAGGTATAATTATTAAAGTTCTAGACTATAACTGCTGTTTCACAACGGTTTTTTAAACTAAATTTTCAAGTGGCTGGTAACTGAACTCTCACAGCAACAACCTGCCTGATAAATTTAATCCATTCACTTACACACTGTATTTCCTACAGACATATGTGTAGTTACACATATATTGCATATATATGTATATGTTCATATAAAGAGATAGATGCACATATATATTTCTGCTACCTTCTTCTCCCAAATATAAAATCTAGCTGTTTTTTCCAATGTACTTGGTACATGGCCAGGAAAAGAAGAGACAGAGTTCAGAACTTTCCTTTGAAATGTCTAAACAACAACAATAAAGATGTTTTGAATCTTTCTTTGTTTTAATGGACACTTGCAAAATCACTCACACTTCTCAAAGCAGAAGCAGCAAAGACAGACATCTCATACTGCTGACAAATTTTTAAAGGGTTTTGTGCATTTGTTAAAAGAATATGCCCACAGAGGCATCAAAGACAGGAGGAACTCCAAGAAAATATTAAAAAACCGACTTAACTCCCCTACAATTTGCTGCTTAATGCTCTCTTTTGCATAACGTCTAAAAGAACCCCATGACATAGTTATACCACAGAAACACTGTGATCTCTGTCTCTTGGTTCTCCAAAATCGTCTTGTAACAACTTTATTTTTTTAATTTCACATTGCAATATCCTTAGAGAAAGGATATTTTTTTATCCTTTTTTATTCCCTACAGGATAAAATATAATAAACAAGTTGGGCTGTCTTTTTTTTTTTTAAACCAGGGTTCCCAGACGTTACAAATAAGGACCAAGTTATAATAATGATGTGTATTTCTACTTCTTCCCCCAGACAACCACCAGGTTGTTCACACAGCAGCCTCTTCGAACGATGCCTCCATGATCAATAGATAATTCATCAGTATCATGTATCTCAGGGCCTAATTGACACAACAGGCTAAGCAACATACTCTAGGGTAACACAGTTCCTAAACAGAGAGTAAAAAAACAGGGGAATCCAATACCACATATGGTCACTTTGAAGGATTTAGTGTCAGTCTATAAATTATACTTCTATGAGGTTAATTCGAGTAATTGGTTTCACAAATCAGAAAATGCACCTTTTCAAGCGTGGCTTAAAGAAACAAAGAAACATTTATGTGACAGCAGAATTTGAATAACATGCCCAGTGCTTTCAATTTTATCATTTCTTCTCAATTTTGCATTAAACAAGAAAGATAGTTACCACAAATGTTTGGAATTTTTCTTAACAACAAACATAGATAGTATATTTTTTTCTTACCTTATGATCATATGGATTGTATGAATGAAACAGCTGGGACAGATCCTTTGTTCTCTGTTTTTTCTGTGAAGGAATATTAATAAATAAGCCATATTAGAAAAGTTACAGGAGAAAGAAAGAGACTACTGATTAAAAAAGCTGTATGCAGGTACAAACACATTCTCTCTTCACTTTGTTAATGAAACTGTAGGTATGAAGAGCAGTGTATGCAGATTAAGGATACTAAATATTACAGGAAATAATTAACATATATATTAACAATACTGAGGAAAATATCCTTAATAAATAATAAACACTAATCTGTGGAACATCACTGGAATGTGTAAACAATTCAGATTAGGTTTAATTTTCGCACAATATATCATAAATAATATTTTAGAATACAGATAACCAAACTTAGAGATCAGGCTACAAACTTGCAAAGACTTGTCTACTATTCTAGCATGTACATGTAGTCATGCCTTATAGGAGATTAGGTATAAAGGAAGTCAGTTTAAAGAAGAATCATTTATTATTTTTCGATTTCTTTTGATGCTAATACTCTCATTGCCTTGATTGTGGAAAATTAATAGGTGATATGTCATTTAATGCCAAGGTAAAGGAATAAAAAATTCTTCTGTTCAGAGCATAGTTCAAAGACAAAACCTGCTTAATCCAGCTCCTACTGAATTTAGTCAAAGAGCTTTCAGTGATTCCAGCTGATGTTAAATAGAATTTCTCAGCTGTATCCTATGGAGGGTGGGCAGGGAGAGGAGAAAAACACCCTTTGTCTTTAATGCAGGGATGAGTCACAAATCGGTTCAAAGTTTTATTATGTCAAAATCGATGTTTACTTATCTCATAGCTGGGGAAGGCAAAGCACTGAATGTTAGAAAATGTGTAAGGGGACACAACTGCAAGAACTTCTTGCTTGTCGTCTGTACCAGTGTCTTATTTAGCCATCATTTCTGTGAAAGTAGTTTTCCTACCGAACTGGAAAGATCTGTATGTTTCCAGCATGCTGGGAACTAAATGGACAGCTGCATGACTGCAGCATTTATTTTAACTTCTGGAAACTATAGGACAATTTAGTAATTTTTGATCATGCAAAATGAACTATGTATTTTCTTTCTTTATACAGTTTTTATTTTCACTGAAACGTTAAGCAACTTACAATAACTTATTTTCTGGTAGTACAGCTGTAGACAGTCAAAGTACTTAAAATACTATAAAAATTACTTGGAGAAATGTGATAATAAATTAAAAAGAGGTACCAAATTGATTACTAAAAAGATTGCTTGAAAAAACTTAATGTAGCATCATGCAAGAAGACAAAAGCACTTGAGTTTGGATTATGGAAACCCCACTCAACTTTCTAGGAAGAAAACCCTACAAAATCCAGAAAAAGTTAAACTCTTGCTTTTTGTTACTGAAGACTATTTTTCTTATATTCATTTTGACTGTAATTACTTTAATAACACTCAATAAAATGATATGACAGAAAACCACCCATCTTTCCTCCTCAGACTCTCGCCAAAATACTGGTTACACACTCAGCTAGACTAGATGAAGAGTGAAGATGGCTTCCCTTACACAACACACTGACAGAGTCTTCAACCTTTTTTTTATTATTATAAAAAAATATGGTTTCTTTCCTATCTTTCCACAAAAGTTTTATTTTTTTTGTACAAAACCAAAACTCTCCTGACTGGGAAAATGCTGGAAATTTCTAACCTAGAAAAACGTGAAATGAAACTTCTCAAGATGCACATGAAGAAATGCCCCAAAATTCCCAGGATGCCTCATATGCTTAGCTGAGCTAACCCTAAACAGCATTTGACTGTTTTGTATGGAATCTGAATATACAGAGATAAAAATGACATAAGCACAGAGTTAAGGTTGCTTAGTGATAATTTCTGTCTTTCTAGAACAACAAGTGCAGTTTAACTCAGATCTCTGAAAACCAGAAATACACAGTATTTCAAAACAGACACAGGACAAGGAATTCATGCTGCTCCAATGGTAATCCCTTCAACTCCTACAGCTGGCATGAGTCGCATGGTATGAATAATAACTTTTTGAAATAAAGAAGCAGCATGGTGTGCAGCTCACCTCTATGCTGGGTAGAGCATAAGGGTAAAGCAGGCTTCTCCATGTCTAGATGTGACAGTGGAAAATAAGGAATCTAAAAGCTCCTTCTCCTTTATCACCTCCGGTGGACTTTTTCAGTCCCCAAACTACCTATTTACATGCATGTCCCCAGAATTTCTTCCCTTGACATAGCTCCATACCTGTATTTATGTTCCCTTGCTTAGGCCAACATCCCTTTCAAGCACCCTTTGACCAACATAAAAACTTCTCTTCCCCCGCTCTTTCTCTTCAGTGTTCTGATTCCAGTCCTTTGTTCTGTACCAATGACGCTGCCAAAATCACACCACAAAAAGCCACTCAAAAACCCCCTCTGAAAGCAAATGCACTATCTTATCATATTGTTCCAGGTGCAGCAGCACTATTGCTTTCAAACATCCTCCCAGATCTACAGAGGATATATTCTAATTATTTCTGAAAAAAATTGTATTTTCTTCCCAAATTAGCATGAAAAGACCTTCCAGGAGTCTGATAGCAACATCAGACTTATAGCTTATTCCTGTACTTCTCTCAGGCTTGCCATACAGTGATAGATAGTCCTTAGTTTGCAGCACTTAAAGAAACAAATTTAGGGAGATGAGATAGATAAAGAGAGAAATTCAGATCCTATGCTAAAATGTGCCATTAAAAATATATGCATATGACTGTAAAAACAAATCTTCCGTTTTCTGTTTCAAAAAGTCGTAGAAATACCACATTATATGGGAGATAAAAAGGAGACACTTTTTATATCTTTAGCAGGAAAAGTATGTGAACATCTGATGAAGAATGAATTAAAATGCTGCTGCAGGACTGAGTTAAATACTGTAAAACCATATATGCTCATACCCATAAGTATGCCAGGATGGATGGGTTTCCCTAAATAAAGCAATACTTTTTCTAAGTGAGTCATTTCAAGCTTGTTACTAAAATATGCATAAGTAATTAACTGCTTCTCAAAAGACAGGTAGTGTCCAAGATATTTACAAAAATAAGAACCAGAAATCAACATCAACTACTGACATTTCTTAGGACAGCACACAGAGAAAATGTTAGTAGAGAGGAAACAACACATTACCACAATTTCATTATTTCCACCCCCCACAAGCAGATATGCAAGTAACACACACTTTATTTATTTCCTTTCTCTCTCTCATTTTGCTGGGCCTCACATTTTTGATTACTGAGATTTATTGAAGGGATACTGGTCATCCAATATGCATATTATATGTTTAAGGTACAGTAATAATAAAGGTTCCTTTTACAACAGTCTGGAACTATACACCAATAAAGCTGAGTTAGTGACCTTGGTGTTTTTACTTTTTTTCTCATGCATTGATTTTTAGCAATAATGAAACTTTTTCTAATGCTTTAAATGGACTATACTGTGGACTATTATTCTACTTTTAATCATGAAATATCACTTAAAGAACAACAGAATGTAAAAAATCAACCAACCAACAAAAAAATCCAACATTTAAAAGCCTTGCTTGGAGATTCAATCCATAAAGTCTTAAATCTGTACCTATAACCACAACAGAGAGATATGAGCCAAGCCACTGGAACCATCACGTTATCAAAGTTTGCAGATTGCTTTTTGGTCTGCAAAACAGCTTTTAAAAAAGTGATCAGAAACCAGTGAACCATTCTCTTTGACCTCAGTTATTCAATGCATCACCCTCTTAGAAAAGACCCTGAAAAATAACCCCATTGTGCCCCAGCCAGATTTCTTGATAAAATCATACCTGGCGTTCATTCTGCACTTGCATCCATGCCCTGTAAAGTCTGAAAGAGCAGAAGTGACAATACAGGCCTGACAAGTTCTCTGCTTCCTATCACTAACTCACCTCTACTGACATTATTCCTGTCTTTCTGATCACATCTCTAATGAAGCATACAAAATAATTTGGGGATTAGCTAGTCTCTTTGACCTAACCTACCTGAATTACTACATTAAAATAGACTCACTGTTCTACTTCAACTACTGACCCAGACATATATTCAGCTTGCTTTAAGAAACAAAATTCTAATAATTTTTGATCCATACATGGAAAATAAGTGTATAGTGTGTTATTCAGCAGTTCACCTCAATGTTCCAGGATAGCGGACTTTTTTTCCAGCTCCAATTAACAACAGAACTATACATTCATAACTAATATTTTGTATAATTTTTTTTACACATGATGATTCTTTCAAAAAAAATAGAGCATGGTTCTGTGATTCTGTGCAATGTGTCTTTTGTCTAAAAGAGCAAAATATATAAAACTTCACACAGTTTTACTGATCATTAATACTGGAAAATAATTGCAAACATTAAAGGAATACTGTCTTCAGGATTATAGCAACACAAATGGTTATGGTTTAGTCTATTTCACATTTTATGTAGAGATTCTGATTTATGGAAAACTACAAACATTTTCAAAAAACAGCATAGGATCTTCATAAGAACATCTGTCAACCTATCTGAAAATAATTTGTTGAAGGATCCATTTTCAATTAAACCATGTGCATTGCAATTTGGTCCTTCTTACCTCCCATATATTAGCTACATAATAGAGAAATTTCAAACTCATATATTTTACAAATATTGCTGAATTTTATTCCTTCTGGTAAATTTGAAATATTTTAATTTATCTTACAATTAATGCTTGTTATTCCTGTCACTTTTTATTAGAGACAATCACCAACCGTATGAAATTTAACAAGGGCATGTGCTGGATTCTGCATCTGGGATGAGGCAACCCTGGATGTATGGACTGACTGAAGAATGAGATGCTGGAGAGCAGCACCACAGACAGGGACCTGGGGGTTCTGGTCGATGGCAAGTTGAACATGAGTCAGCAGTGCCTTGGCAGCCAGGAGGGCCAACCCTGCCCTGGTGGGCATCAGGCATAGCATCACCAGCCAGGCAAGGCAGGGGATTGTCCCACTCCGCTCTGCACTGGGGTGGCCTCACACCGAGTGCTGGGGGCAGTTTTGGGTGCCACGATGTAAAAAAGACATGAAGCTGTTAGAGAGTGCCCAAAGCAGGGCTGTGAGGATGGTGAAGGGCCTTGAGGGGAAGCCATGTGAGGAGTGGCTGAGGTTACTTGGTCTGTTCAGTCTGGAGAAGAGGAGACTGAAGAGAGACCACATTGCAGTTACAGCTTCCTCGTGAGGGGAAGAGCAGGGGCAGGCACTGAGCTCTTCTCTGCGGTGACCAGTGACAGGACTTGAGGAAATGACACTGAGTCAGAGGAGGTTTAGGCTGGATATCAGGAAAAGGTTCCCATACCTATATATATATATATATATATATATATATAAATAAAAAGTGACAGGAATAAAAGCCACCCAGAGGGTGGCTGGGCACTGGAAAGGGCTCCCCAGGGAAGTGGTCACAGCAGCCTGAGAGAGTTCAAGAAGCATTTGGACAATGCCCTCAGGTACCGGGTGTGACTCTTGGGATGTCCTGCACAGGGCCAGGAGTTGTAGTCAATAACCTCCCAACTCAGGATATTCTACAATTCTGTGATTCTATAAATTATGCAAAATTTATTCTGAAGACTTTCACAAAGCAATTCTTAATTTCAGAAAAGGCCTTCAGCACTTGTTCATTTTGAGGGTTCATAAATTTGGTATAGTTTGTAAAATGCTCTGACTCACTTCTGACAGATTTTTAGATCCGAAATTCATGTAGAAATTTCACAGTCTATATGAGGTAGGTATTTCCTAAGGATGCCACTATAACTGATTAGGAAGACTGCTTAGATCAAAAACAATTTGTAGAACAAAATATCTAGCTGAATCTTGGCGTGGGGTATCAGCCATATTTCATATTAGATTGACACTAAATCAGAAATGAAGTGATTGGTCACAAAGGACAGACTGTTTTTAAATATGTATAGTTATTACAGCCAGTTACACAATAATATAAACCAGAATGAACTGCAAACTACATCTTAGTAATGAAATGTAATTTTAAAATATCTATATATGTATATCTATAGATATGCTAAGGCCAGAACATACGTAAGCCCAGGACAGACCTGTCTGCAGGGCACTCTTTTCCTTTCTACGATCTGGTGAGGTATCTGTGTGCTGTACCACACATGAGCAGCCTTGAAAGCACCAGGTTTTCCAGCTTTCCAAGAAGAACAGAGAGAGAAGTGCTGGAGAGGGCACAGCATGCTACGAACTGGGAGGAGCAGTGCTCAAGTGCTCACTTTGTCATAGAGACCACATGTGTACTCACAACACACGAATTCATCAGACACACAAAAACTGCTCTCACTGTTTTATCTTCATCTGTTATTCAGTCCTCCACTCTACTTCCAGGTGTTCAGGAATTCCAAGATTTTTAGCCCAATGACCAGAGGTGCAGGCACAGCAATGAAAACAGTGGAAGATGAGAGTTCCAAAGCACTCGCTGACCTGATCAACTGTGACGGCTTTGAGGGAGTGTACTTAGATTATCAAAGACAGATGAAATTCAAGAAAGGGTCACCAAGAACCCACCTCAGGATATTTCAGTGTCCTTTCCTTCCAAAGCACTTTGTATGGGCCATCATAATGTTACATTATTTGCAAATGATGGACAAGCTTATTTGGCACTGTGATTCAAATGAATTTGCTGTGTTAAATCACAAACTATTACACCTAAACCACATTCTCATTTGAAGAAGTCTGGAATTTTGAAAATTTTCTGTTCTGATGCCTATATTCAGTTTCAGGGAATGAGGTATTATTAAATACTACAGCAGCTGGCACTGTTTTTAGCTCTGAGCAGTCTGGTTTATAAAGTGAGTTAAAATTTCCAATTATAAAATTGATATTTTTTTTCAGTTTTACATAAGTTACCTAACTGTAATTCAAGAAAAACTTACAAAAATTACAAAAAGGCACAGTTAAGACTTCTTCCATGGTTCTTCCACTTCATTATGAGCCAATGAACAAGACAGAAGAATAAAGAGTAGATTGGAGATAAAATTGTTTTCTCCCTTAAAATCAAAGGCTATTCTGCCTTATCTCTGAGAGTATCTTCCCTTCCTTCTATTCAGCACAGGAATATGTGGTGTTCAAAATTCCTGATGCTATTTCAGCTTCCTTGCAACTAAAAATCTCACAATTCCATCAGGGTTTTCAGACAGGCTCACAGGGGAAGGAGGATGGGCAATGAGTGCTCATGGCCACTACAAATCTTGGAGGACTAAATTTTCCAAAAATATTTTTTTTTATACAACACATGTTCTGCACACGGCTGCAAGCATCAGTCTACAAAGTTACATGATGTTAACAGCAGTTTCACCATCCTTGCAAATTCTGTAACTATTTCTGGCCTGACAATGAAGTTTAGAAAGAACTCTTCTTCCTCCATATGTATGTTCTCCTTATTCTATTGTCCAATTCTTTTTCTTAACATGGCCTAGATTGAACCCATAGTTGTACGTTACTTTAAGATGCTCATATTTTCAACTTGGATTTGCATAAAGTTTATGAGGAACCTGCTGGTAGTTTTCATCCCAACCAGTTTCTGTTGCAAAAAAACCCACCAAAATTCAAAAAAGTAGAACATCAACTAAGTTGGTTTCCTAAATGTATTTCCAATATAGCTTTGAATTTTGACTTGTTTTCTCAAGCAACACAGTTGTGTTCCTTGAAAGCACAAGACTTCTATTCTACACCAGTGTAAGATTTAAGAACCACAGCTCCAGGCTAGAGCAAAAATACTTTTGTCGTTTCTCAGGGATCTGACTCTGCACTGTCCAGCTGTTACTGTGCAATTTAACTCATTCCCCAGATTCAGCTATGAACTGAATTTTCAGCAGCTCCATAGGCAGATAATTTATTTATGAATAGGTTCAACCTATTTTAAAACCTACAGCTCAGCTGTCTCCCACAACAAAAAAACCCAGATCTTCATTTCAGCGCCTGGTCAAATAACTTGAAGTGGCTTGAGCTTGAGCTGATTCTAGCTCTAAAATAAAATGGTCTTTAAATATTTGTAAAATTCTGTTTAGTAGTTTTGTCTTACCACAAAACCCCTATTCACAGGTCATTACGTTCCTTTGAATTCATTGCAAAAACCCGAAGTTCTGGCTGCACACTGAATGGTGAGTACTGGGGCAGATTTAAAGATACAGCATAAAAGTAGTCAAATGTTTTGGCCATCATTAAAACAGAGGAAAGGAGGAACCAGGCTTTCATAGGTAAACCAGTTTATATAGTTCCCGAAAAAAAAAAGGGAGGAAAACATGCAAAAATAATTCTAAGCATCTAGAAAGTAACAAAAAGAACCGACATGGATATGGCACTAACCAACAGACAACCAATCAAAATAAAACCCATCAAAGAATAACTGGGTTTGTAGATGAGAGAATTCATAGCTATCTTGATGGTTTGTAGGGCTTTCTGCAGTACCTCACATGTTGTTCTCATAAAAATCATAAGGGAACATAATGTAAATAAAACTACTAAAAAGCAACTTGCTGGAAAATGTTAACTTGGAATACTACAACAGTTCAGCAAAAAAGATGAAGAATTATATATTGGTTTTTTTCTGCATGGTATACCTTCCCCTCCAGCCTTCACATTTTTAATTCCCTGGTCCCAAAGCTGTCATGAAAGTCTTCACTCAGGTCTTTACCCTGGCAGAATAGCAAACAGCAAATAGAAGTGTACTGCTGAAAAACAAATTGTAGTACAGACATTCAGCAGTCAAACTCAGACATTGATCAGTCTTGGCTTCTCTTACACATGAAGAACATTCTGCATGTCACACCATGCATTATTGCATGTGCTGGGGAGGGGAGATGTGTGTCAGGGCCCAAGAACCAGTTATCACAGCTGCATCCAATTCCTGGGGCATGTAATGCCATTTAGTCACAGCACTTAACAGGGGAGCTCATAGGCAGTGATGGAAGACTGGAGTAACAGTACTGCTGAATAAGTGGCATTGTTCCTTTTTCTACTTAATTTTCTTTCCTTTTCTCCCACCTTATGATCTCCACAGCATTCCTCTTTAATTTTAGAAGAATATCCCTACACAATCCCATTGCATGATCTTTGGATAAGCCACCAATATGATGCAAGAAGTATTACTGATTCTGCTATGTCTGTGAGAATCAGAAATGAGATGGTACCTTCCTTTCTGGGCATTTAAATCACATTAACTAATCAACTCCACCCGAAGCTGTGCTCTGTCAACCTTCAAGCGCTTAACAGTGCCATTGGCTCTGTCATGTATCACAGAGTACATGAAACCTTATCAAGCTACTTCTAAATCCGTATCAGACCGCAGATGAATTCTTTCCTTACTTTAGCTCCGACCCTGGTCTCCCCAGGCACATTGTGCCATATCACTACCTACTAAACTCTGAAGCATATGCTCAAAGGCAAGAATGGCCCTCAATTGTCATCATTCCTCACTGTCTGCTCAACAGGGAGCTTACCAGCCTTTTCTTTGATGGGACACCTACAAGGCCCACCTGTGCTCCTTTCCTTTAGAGCTCTGAACATGGTACAAGGTGTCTCTAGCACAAGCAATGCTATTCCATTTGCTGTCCAGCTACGTGAAGTTAAAAAATGCTGAAGCAGAGGACAGCTGATATTGCCTGATACAGGACTGGTTATTTTTCAGTCAGGCTGGGACAGTTTGGTGACATTTGGATAACTACATAGTTTTAATAGGTAAGAGCACATAAGCTTCCACAGAAGATTCAGCTGTTTGTGTGCAGAGATTCAGAACTATAAAACCTATATCCATCCATCAAAGGAGGAATTAAATATCACACTGTATCTATTGCCACTCAAGAATGCCTATTTCTAGTGCCTTGCAGAATTCTAATCAAAGAGAGAGATGGTGGATCTGCAGCCACTCAGTTATGAAAGGGTGTCATGAAACTTCTTGGAGACCTCCTAGGGGGAAGTAAAAGTAAAGCAGTCTAAGAAAAATAAGTAGCCATTATAGACTAAAGGCCACAAAATTTCTGCTCCCACAGAGATGATCAAATACAACTTGTCTGGCAGACAACACTGAGGTGTATATTGCGTTATGCTGTCCTGACGGAAAACATCTCTTAGTGCATTATGTGCTGCTCCTACAATTGGTAAATATGGGAACAGATCTAAGTGATGGTTTGATTAAATGGAGGGGGATACAAGGTCTGATCACTGATATTTTTTTCTCCCAATAATGATGAGTGTACTAACAGTGTGTTAGTTTTCTAACTCTTCAGGGTGACCGAGCAGCTGCAGCAGCTGCCGCTGGCCAGCTCTGTATACTCAGCATGATGCCACACAGTATGGAATATCCCTTTGGCCAGCTTGGGGCAACTGTCCCAGCTGTGCAGCCTCCCAGCTTCTTGTGCCCCTCCAGCCTTCTTGCTGGCAGCGCATGAGAAGCTGAGAAGTCCTTGACTTGGTATAAACACTACTTAACAACTAGAAATATCATGTAGTGATATCAACATGATTCTCATATTAAATCCAAAACACAGCACCATACCAGCTACTAGGAAGAAAATTAACTCTACTCCAGTCAAAACTAGGACAGTTACGAAGTTTGTAAATTGGTTATTCACCTCAGTATAGCAAGCATAGTGCTTAATACAACTAATACAGGGAGAAAAAATTAATGAGACACTGCAGAGGAATTAAAGGAAATGTTCAATAGATGACTGACAAAATTTTCTAGCTCGGAGCAACGTAATTATCTGATGATATAAAGAAAGAGAGAAGGAAAGAGAAAGTGAATATATAGTCTTTCATCTAGATATCATTAAAAAAAATGCCTTTTTCTAAAAATCTAACAATTACACCAATAATTGAAACCAACTTTCTTGCACTATTGAAAATATGTATCGAAAGATTAGAATCCTCGCTGCAGTTGATAGCAGTGTAAACATGAAGCTGCAGTCACACTACTGCTCTTAAAACAGCTGCCATCTCCAATTCTCAGAGAAGAACTTAATTGTACCTTTTTATGATCCTTATTTTCAAAATGGCTATTTCCTCATGTAATTTCCAAGTGACAGAAGTCAAGTTGATCCTGAGATGATAATCTCCCCTAATGTTTCAGAAATTGTGATGGACCAAATCACAAGGACAGAGAAAAAAATCTTGCAAGTCCCCACATGACTAATAGCTGCCTCGAAAAAGAAGATCAGAGAAATTAAAATTATCAAAACCATAAGGTTTTACACACTCTTAATTTTAGAGAAAAAGAGTAACTTTCACATTTAGAATTATTCTGATGCTTTGCAATGCAGCTAAATATGAGTTCCCTACCAGACACATCTAAATCATGTTCTCTCACATTGCTTCTTATTAGTTTAACTAGAATCTGTAATTTGAGTTATGCAATTATCAGCACTATCACTTTTACAAGTAAACACAGTAAGGAAATGGAGAAATTGAGATACATAATAATAATAATAGCAGCAATAACAATACACAAAGTAGCATTCATCATTAACACACTTCAGAGAGAGAGTTTTCTACGCACTGGACATAAGGAGCATCTGGACTCATCTCTGAAACAGTGTATTTAGCAGAAGGTGGGTAAAATGGGGGCAAACGTAAGAAAAAAATATTTGGGCAGCATTAAGTTCTGGACAACATCTTGGCTCATTTTCCAGGCACATGACTCAGCATTACTGTAATTGCTTATTAAAAAAAAGAAAAATCATGCCTAGATTTGTTTTAACTTTTCTCTAAACTGGAGAGAGTATTTATGGCAAGCATAATCTAATTGATGGTCATGAAATGATGAGGCCATTTAGACAGATGTCTGATTCTCCATGGACATTTTTTCTCCAGGAGAAATAAGAAAGGCCTGCAGCCTTAGCTGTCTTTTCTGAATTTATGGTGGCAGAACTGTCCATCTGGATTAGTGTCATCTGCCCTTTTAGGAAAATATCGGTGCCTGTAAGGCTTTCAATGATAAATTATCTATGTGAAGGGATGATTCCATGTTGACCTACTGTTTGTTTTTTCTATTAAGATAAACTCAGATGAGGATTTTCTCCAAAACGGCAGTTATATTTAAGATCGTGATCAAAATGATCCACTAAAAATATGGAAGTGCTAAATACTATTATGTTTCATACTTTACAGACTGTCTCTAGAAGTGGGTAAGGTCTTCCAAAAAAAAGCTAATCTAAAAGGAACTGACATGACAAGTATGTTATTATTGCAGCTGTGATACTTGGGCAGAATCACCAAAGCCATCTTGAGCCAGAGTTGGTGAAGTGGAACTCACTAAAGTGTAGCAGTTTGCAATTAGCAATGGATTTGTCCATTGCAGAAGTATTTAAAAACGCTAAGAACATGCAAATACATGCAGTCTTTAAAAAAAAATAACAAACAAGAATAACCGTTGTCAAATAACCTGCTCACTGATTCAGCATCTGTTTTTAAACAGTACTGACAAAATTCTTTTCCCATAAAGCGATGCTACCAACAGACCCACTGCAGAGGATACTGTCATGAACATCCTGTGGAAGCACCAAGCTCACAAGTTCCGACTGGTGATCCAATGTACACTCAGACACTTGCACAGCCCAGCTGTGCATGTGCTATTTCTTACCCAATGCAAATGCAATAAAATGAATTCATTAACGTGGATAATATTTCATTAAGGGATGAACGGGTCAGAGTGCATAATGTGGGTGGTTGTGCGCCACTTCCTTTTCGTAGCAGAGAAACCAAAGTTACTCTAAGCAAGGAATGACAAATTAAATTCCTGTCCATTTCTGGTAATGCAGGAAAGACCATCAGCTGCTGTCTAGAAGTAATGTGAATATAAAACACAGGAGATTAGCACAAGCTCTTCCTGCTCTGTTTGACTAGTTGCTCTCCATTTCTACTAAGAGATAAAAGAACAAAGGATCTCATAACACAGGATTTTTGAAGGACTACAGGGAAAAAAAGAAAAAAGAGAAACAAAATCTATTAATTACAGATTTTCATCAGCCCTGGATTAGAGGCCCCATCTTCTTTGAAGGTTCTAATTCACTGAAAGCAATAAGTACTAGTGCTACAAATAAGAAGAAAGAATGTAAAACTGGGTTAAATTGACAATTACCATTTTCCAAGTAATACTTCTAACTACAGAACAGCTAATGGTCTTTTAATAATTTATCTCTTCGCATATTGTCTTCCCATAAGCACCCAGTTAAACAGAAGTGAGTAAATTAACTTAAGCTCTCTGCACCTCCCATGAAAATAGCATGCTTAAAAACTTGGGAATGAAGGAATACAAACTCGAAACATAAATCAGTGTTTTGATTTATAAACTTCCTACTTTCCAAAAATTACATTTCTGAACTTTTTTTATTTATCAAATATATAAAAAGCATTCAAAACGAAGACAAATAATGCAACACTGTGAGCTGATTACACTAAGGAGACTACTTCAACAGCAGGTATTTATATTTGAAAGCTTACAATTTCCCATTATGAGACAGTCTACAATAAATGAACAGTCATTGCTCAAGCTGCACTACACTAAACAATAAACTGAAGAAGCCAGATATAATCTCATTTTATGTGTCCAGCAGCCAACACATCCTATGGAATTCATGGTATATACTAAGAGTAAGCAGAGACACTTTGTTTAGCTTTCCGACATACAAGCAAGGGATACAAGTTCCAATATATCGTTTTGACTTCATGTTGGTGTACCAGGATACATAAATTGAAAGAAATAGGTTTTTATTTAAATTGATTTACATTGCTGGCTGACTTTCATTCTTACACTGAAAGGAAATATAAATGTTATTTATGCCCAGAAAAATGATATAGCAATGAGTTGAATTACTACAGGCATCAATCTTGCATACTTTCCTGTTTTGAGATTCAGAGTACAAAAATAACAAATTCAATTTTTTAAAAATAAATCAAACCATGCCTTCTGATATGATTGCTATGATTATTGCTTATAAATAGCTTTTTATATCAAGCAAAATACAGTCAATAGCCATGTACCTTCTATATAAAAACAGGCTGTTTTTCACCTTGGAATTTAAGATGAGAATGCTGGAAGCTAGAAAGTGTTAAGGGGAGGGTAGGAAGGGAAGGGAAAGGAAGGAGGGAAGGAGGGAGGAAGAAGGGAAGGAAGGAAGGAAGGAAGGAAGGAAGGAAGGAAGGAAGGAAGGAAGGAAGGAAGGAAGGAAGGAAGGAAGGAAGGAACTAGAAATGAAAGAAACTCCAATTTTATGAATGGCCTTTAACATGCAGGCTGAAGGAAGTAATTTTATAAGCAGTGCATAAGGAGAGTCTCAGAAGAAGTGGCCTGTAAATTTGATATTTGACAAATAATTCAGAGATTATCACTGCTCTATTATTAATACTTTGCATAATTATTCACAATAAGCCTGAGATTGCTAGAGTCTCAAAAGCCTTAAAAAGAAAAAAAAATTCGTACGTGTAATCAATCAGCTGCTACTCTTGGTACTCATTCACCCCAAACTTGATAGAAAGCAGACAAGACCTTCTCAGTATAAGCACTGTATTACCCTTCCTCACAATCTGAACAGTCATTTACCTACGAAAACACATTCAGTGATCTAGCTAGTGTAATTTCCCTTACTGGACTGAAAAAATCTTTCAATTGAATGTGGCACAGTTCTCCAGAAAATGTACATTTTCATGTACATGCTTTATGTATTAAAGGCATCTGAAAATGGATCTTACCACTGCGGCTGGAACTTGAGGCATTTTTGCAGCTGGGGTTCCTGGGCGTGGGTAGAATTGATTAATAAACAAGCTTGGAAACCTGTACAGTTCTACAAGTTTCATTGTTTCTACAAAATCTTCATCTGTCTCTCCTGGAAAACCACAAATGATGTCTGTAGCAATTGTTATTCCAGGCACTCTGTAAAGAAAGTAGAAAGAAACACTTAACTAAGGACATGTAAAAGTCTTGCTCCCTTAAAAGCTCATGTACATAGACTTATAACCTTCAACTTTATCTACAGAAATTGAGACCTAAATGGATCTTTGGGGAAAAAGAGATTTTAACACCATTGCTTGGTAATGAGAACTGCATTTGGTGCTCAGCCAAGAGCACAAGGAATAGAAGACCTCGCAGCAAATACTGGATTAGGATTGTGACAGAAGAGTGAAAACATCTGGATGAACTTCAATCAAAATTAGAGGTAATCAGCAGACCTTGTTATTTCTTGAATTCTGATTGCTTAATCCATAAAATGTAAACCTTTTGAGACTCAGTCACTAGAAAATGTCAACTATTTAATGTTTTATAATGCTGCTACCAAAGTAGAACAGGGTATCTGAAAGAGGGGACTGGCATGTCATAATATCTAGCAAATTTGAACAAAACTGGCTTAGAAGCCAAAAATACATCTTTAGTCACAAGTTAATTTTTAACTCAGTATTCTAAAACATCAGCCTATGCCTTGCTTTAAAAGGAAAACAAAATACTTAAGTTCACAAATGCAAAGGCACTGAGTTGTTATTTAAGCAAGATCAACATTTCCTAACTGTTCCCCTTGGACTGAATATGCAGAACCCTTACACACATCAGGTTAAGAGAGCACAGCTGACAGAGACAGCCCATAGACACAGAAGGATGCACAGAAGAGGGTGAAGTTAGGGGGCTTCGGTTGAAATTGTGCCACCGTCACAATCTTGGACATGGTGGGAACATGCCATGAACACTTTCCCAGTAGATGCTGGAACAGCCATCAAGGCTTGCAGCCAGACTGAGCTTCAGATGGTGGATGCAGACCTTCAGGCTCCAGGCTGCAGGGACTCCCTGGGGGCTCTCTCTGATGCCAGGGGAGATGGCCCTCTGTCCCGCTGGAGCTGGGCTGTTTTGGAGGAGCTGTGCCTCCAAGTGGAGGAGTTACAGGAGGCTGGGCAGCATCAGAGAAGAAGAAAAGGAGACGGCAGTGCCAGGTTAATGGTTGGCCTTGATGACCTTACAGGTCTTTTCCAACCTTAATGACTCTGTGATTCTCTGCAACTCAACAGTTTGAAGAGCCTCAGCCCCTTGATCTTCAGTAGAGAAGCAGGTAGTGTCAACCCCCACTAGCAAGGGAAGCACGAGCTCTGGAGAAGTGGAAGGATGGAAGCTGGTGACTTCCAAGAGGAAAGATCTTGACCAAATTAAGGCCTTACAACTGCAAAATATGTTCATTACCCTCAAAGTTGAACTGGAGGCAGATGTGCTGGTAAGTGAAGTGTCTGGTCCCTCTAACCCATGCAGGTCTACCAAGAAGAAGCACCACGTCACTGTAATGGGTGACTCCCTGCTCTGGCAGACAAAGGCACCCCTCTGTTAACCCAACCAGCCATCTGGAGAGGTTTGCTGTCTGCCAAGGATCCGGGGTGTTGTGGGGCTCATCCGGCCCTTTCACTACTACTCACCACTGTTACTCCATGTGAGAACAAATGATGCTGCCAGTGGAAACCTGGACAGTATTAAAAGTGACTGTTGAGCTCTGGCAATAGTCAAGGGCATGAGGGCTCAAGTGCTCCTCATCAGGAACTGAGGATGACTAAGCACTGGCACATCTTGCCCTGGGAGCTCGTGGAGTCTCCCTCCTTGCACATATTCACAAGCCACCTGGTAATGGTCCTGTGCCACTGGCTCTAGGTAGCACTGCTCGAGCAAGGGGGTTGGAAAAAATGACCTCCATAGGTCCCTGCCAAACTCAACCCTTCTGTGTTTCTGTGACATGGCCCTAAAAAAGCCCTTCAGCCAAGAAATTACTGCATAGTATTTACAGAGTACTCCCTGTGACCCAGGAGACACCAGCTCGGTTTTCCAAATCTGACACTCATCAGCTGGATGACTGCTGCGTTGGGAGAAACTGTGGAGCCACAGCCCTGTTTTATATTCAGCCTGCTTGCATAGAGTGGGAATAATGATAAACATCCTCTGGAGAGAGGCAGAAACATACAGTGCTCAGTGCTCCCTCCTGACACAGATGAGACTGTGTGTCCACAATGCAGAGTTGACCCTACACTGCTAGTAAAAACGATAAACTGGAGAAAATGTGACTTATAGAGAAAAGTAAGAACTCCATAAAAATATTGGTGGTATCTAACTTGAAACTGGCCCTGTTTCAAGTAGGGGGAATAGATGAGATGTCTTTCAGAGGTCTCTCCCAACCTAAATAATTCTACAGCTCTTATGTAGGCTACAGGCAAGGGAACAGCTGAGAGAGATTGTTTCAGGGGTGAATGGCATAAAGACAACTGTCACAAGCACAGTTCACACTTGAGCCTAAGCAGGGATCTCCAAGACTGTCTCTAACATAAAGAAATGGATGGAAGTCTTCTCTTCCCCTCATCAGGATAAGACAATTCAGAACTCTGAACGTCAATGCATGAAATCCAAATTGCAATTATAAAGCATGACAATAGCCAAAGAAAACTATAATTTCTTATTAGAGAGTACATCACCACAGAAAAAAAAGATAATGCTGTGGTTATAGTGAGTGAAGAAACTTGAGTCTGAATAACCGAAAGAAAAACTTCCTGAAACAATGAGTTCTACTGGACAAGGAAAAATCTGCTGGCAAAAGACCCAAGGAAAGGGAAGCAGAGAATACTGCTCTTACTAATTTGATTAGGTGCAATATTAGACCATAGCTTATATTCACCAAAACAGCCTTCAGACAAATTGTATATGGGAGTAAATAGATTTTGTGATTTTTTTCCTAAACTTTTTGTTTTGGTTTGGTTTTTTTGTTTAAGTATTGGGAATGAGCTTATACTAAAGTGAATGTCTTGTCCTCCTTTTAACATGTGTCTGCATATACTGGTAGCAGCGTGGGAATTTATTAGATATTATATTATTAGAATCTTCTTCCACCTTTTCCTTATGAAAAATCACCACCAAAGAAAACAAATTCTATCAATTCCTTTTTGAGTTCATGAATTCAGACTCCATCATCTGAGATGAATTTAAAAGATGGCATTTGAATGACAAATCAAAACCAGTATAAAACAGAACATTTTCAAGGACTTGATCCAATAACCCTAAGTGGGAAACACAAGCTGGATATTGTGCAGAACAGCAGAAATCCGCAGAGCTGATGGCTCAGCACCCTCAGTTACCATTGCTTTCTTAAGACTGACAAACATCAAGATATGAACTTCTGCTTGATATCAAGTAAGAATAAAATTCCTTATCTTAAGGACTGAGTGCAGAGAGCAGCACTGTATCCTGCAACATGATTTTGTACATACCACAAATATCTTGTGCAGCAGTGGTAAGCTTGTGGAAGAGAGAGTACATTACTTTATAAACCAATGCCACCTAACATCAGCTGCCATTTCTCAGAACATGAACAGAACATTCATTACATTTGACAAAACCATTATAATGAAGTTATTTTATCCATTTTAATGACACTATTGGCAACAGTCAAAGCATTTATTACCAATGGTAGTAGTAATACCATCCTTTATAAAGGCCTGGTCGTTTCTATAGCAACATGAATTATAAGGTCCAATCAAGCTAGATACAATAAAATATGCTCTTTTTCTCCATAACACCAGTTGTCATTCAGTTAGAAGGAAATTACATATTTTAAAAATTCATAAACTCTACAAATGTCTGAACTCCATTTGCTGATAAGGTGTTAATTATCTTAGTAATTAGATTTCTTCCTGGATGGAATTATTACATACAAAGAAAAGCCTGGGTACAAAAAGAGAATAAGGACCAGGGTGTATTCAGCAACAGCAATTAATTACAGTTCAACCCAGTGTAACTGCCTAAAATATGACATTGCATAGTGCATTTTTATATCACTGCTGATTATATTGTTTAACAAGAAGTTTAAAAAGGGGAGAAAAGCATGAGATTTCACTCAAAATAAAATCCAAAATGACAAAAATCAAGCTCTTAAGACATTTTCAAAGCAGTGATGAACAAAAATATGTACAATTAGTTCCACATGCGAAACATAATTTCCTAATGAAAAAAAGAGGGGGAAAAAAGATATAATTACGGAAAATACAAAACACATAAACACTTGAAAATTAAAGTGACCTTTTCTCTGACAGCCTGAAAGAAAGCAGCACAAAATTCTTTATTACATAGATTCAGATGATGTTTAAGAATTGCCCCAGCTATGAAATATGATCCAAAATCACACAAAAACAAGTTCTTGTGCATCAGCCAGTATTATTATTTTTTACATGAAATACTGCTTATCTGTTCTGAAGCAAACAAAGACAAAACTGCTGAACATCCCCTGTAACATTTATTACATGAACACATTTACAGTTAGTCTCAATATTCAGTTTCCACAAATGTTTTCTAGGGTGTAGGAGAGCTCTACAACACACGTTGACTCTCAGTTGGGATGTTTTAAAATAAAACTGTGGAATTTCAGAAAAAGATGAATTGGAGGAATAATCAATGCCATGCATAAGATAACACAGCCCTCATACTTCAGGTTCCTGAATATTCTCTTCTCTATGCCCCTCTACATACAAAAATCCCTTCCATCTACACAGGCAGAGTGATGTTTTGCTGTACTGAACTAGACCAGCAATGCAAACACCATTGTCCTGGGCAATTCTGACCATCTAAAAAGAAGCAACTACTTCATCATACAGTGAAGACACATCTGTTTTAGTGTGATGCTGTAAGGACCAACACACCCATGAACAAATGCTGAGAGCACAGGTATCCAAACCTCATAGAAAGGAAGAACGAGATGTGTTTGAATGAATGCAGAAGAAAAGCAACATCTTACCCTCTGCCTAAAGAGGAACCAAGTCAGCCCCTGGGGTCAGAGAAAAAAGTCAGACCCAAGGAAGTGTCTGATGCCCTGGAGGTCAAGTCACGGACAAGTGACTTAGAAAAGAGATAAAAGTGTGAAGCTGCCAAAAATAAAACAGTAAAACACCTCCCCCCACTGCCCCCTTTCCCCCCCATTTTCACAGAGCAATATTTCTAAGAAAAGCAGCAGCAAAATTGTGAAAATCTCTAGGATTCACTTGTTACATGGACCATTTCATGTGGTTTTAGCTAGACAAAACATTTCCTTTAGCAACAACCATTACAAACCAAATCCACGCTCAGGGAAGAAATTATGTAAAGGAGCTAAAATTATCACCTTCAGCTACTCACATGACCACTTGAAATTCTTCTGCATGATCACATATTCTTTCCACTTCCATTTCAGCAATTAACATTTAAATCCAGAAATTACTTAAAGCCACCATCTTGCTCTTAAGCAAGATCAGCCACCTCCACCCCTTACAGTACAACAAAATACTGGATTAGAATAAAGAGCAATATGAATAAAAAGAAAACACTATATAGTCTTACAGAAGGGCATGAGAACTGCCAGGGTAATCTATAGCAATTAAAATCAAAACAAAAAATGTGATGACATAGCAGCTTCTTGATTCGTAAATAAGAAATTTGCATTGAAAAAATGTTAGGGGGAAAAAGTGTCATTTTTATGAAAATAAAACCAGTCCACTCTGAAATGTTATTTCAGAATCATACATTATTTTATATTTTAGAATGCTTCTGCAGTATGTGCCCATTCAGAGAACATGCAAATAAAATGGGGGCAATTGATGAAATAATTGGAAGGTATCTGAGTTGGTCTTCCAAATATATTTAGGGAGCCTGACAGGCACCTCACCATGCCATTTGGTGTTGGAGATGAAGGACGTGTTTGCATCTTCCCCATGACCACACACAGTCTTCCAGAAGCCCTTTTCCCCCCTCTTTCTCTTTTCTCCATGAGGCCTAGTCTCGTGGGATTTCTGATTTCAACTTGAATTGCTCACTGAGGAGCCACACGAGCTGGAGCTAGCACAAGAGAAACAGACTGCTCAGCTGGAAGCACTGCCTAGGAACAACAGGAAACTTCACCCCGCTTCTCTCTTGACTATATGGAGATTGACCTGAGGATTAAGCCACGGAAAAATCCCCACACTTTGAGAAAGGAATTTAGCGTGTGTCTATTCTGAAATCCTTTGGCACTTCTCTCTCTTTCCATGGACTATGAATGCAGCACAAGACAATATACTCCGCCGTTAAGTGTCTGGAGTTGGGGGACTAAACCTGAACACAATTTCTGAAGCAAGGGGTTCTCCATCCTCTTCTAGTTATGATTTACCCTAAATTACACAATAGATGAACAGGCATCTAATAAATGGCTATCCACTGAAAGTGTTTTTCTTAGCAATCTTTTCCATATGTGTTTAAAAGTAGTCCAGGATGTGAGTTCAGAACCTCTGTGTCAAAAAAACAAGTTCTTTTGAACCCTCGTATCAATTGCTGAACTGATTTACACATGGAGTGAAACTGGAAAGCACCTTGGTTAAATGACAACAGGCATGTCATAAACACTTCTGTGTAAAGTCTCTTAAATGATAACATACTGACCCTTATGGCTAGATATAAACTGTCCTTTGGTAAGACACCTCATTAAAATGCAGCTATATATATCAAGAACATTACTATTTAAGAAAATTTATATAGGAATTATATAGGATATAAGAATTTATTTTATTTCAAATATTTTAAAATGTTCTCTATTACTGTGTAACACAACTCCAGGTTGTCTCACAAATCAGTTCTCCTTCACCTCAGTTTACCCGAATTAAAGCAAAAAAGGTAACTATGTTGATACTGCATGTAAAAAGTCTTTAAGGGCTTCATTTATAAGTCAACTCACTTACTTTTACTCAACTATTGAGACAATGAATACTAGCAGATGTGTAAGTAAGTCCTATTTCGTTTATGTGTGTAAAATGCACAGTTTTAGTATTTTTTTTAAAACTTATTTTCACAGCTTGGATCATATCTCTCTGATATTGATAACCAATACAACAAACCAGAAAAAGGAATTGTAATGCCATATTGTTTATATGCTTGCTTTGATTAAAAAATTATAAAACAGACAAATGAAAGCCAGGCATGACCACAGAGAAACCCCCAGAGTATTTTTTCAGAGTATTCTTGCCTATTTCCCTAAAGGAAGGTATATACACCTGGGAGAATATCTGGCAAGGCCATTAAATCCTACCAGTTAATTTGGAGGTGATTCATAGTGAAACACTTCAAATTTCAAAGGTAGCAGAAACTACTTATTAAGTCTGGCCTGACAGCTACAGAGTCAGGAGATGTATCCTGCTTTTTGCATTCCACACCTCACAGAGCACTTGAGGCTGCTCCTGGTGGTGATTCCCACAGGGAACATGTTACACCTGAGCTTTGTGATCTGCAGCAGGGTCCAACAGATTTGCAAGTGCAGCTTAATGTGTTGGGTTTGAATTTGGGGCAGTTAGTGGTTTTGATGTAAGCCACCTTAAACAGGCTGTAGAACAGTATCTGTGATCAAGAAGCACAATCTAACAGGTCTGAGTTATCAGAGAGTGAGAACAGGTATTTTTAATGACTGTTCTTTTCCAGACCCACCTCCTGCCCCCAGAAGAGCTCTTTCAGAAACTGGGCTGAATGACACCTGGAGGCAGTGAGCAGACCTGATTTCCAGAACTCAGCTTGAGAAGGTGTAGGTGTGGAGGACTCTGTGCGAGTAGGGACTGGGCTGCCCTCGTAACCAGGGAATAGTGACCTAGATAAAAAGTGTATCTTATAATTAGTGTGGCTCACTGCCTGAGGATGAAAGACTACACATGGTTTTACTCTCTTCAAACAATTGTAGTGAAGGTTGCCAGTGTTCCTACTAGATGCAGCCCAAATGGTTTAGGAGAAACATTATAATACTTCCCATTATCAATTTTCCTAAAAAACAAACAAACAAACAAACAAACAAAAAACCCAAACAAAAAAACCCTTAAAAGCCAAATCAAACAGTTAAGGCTTGGACTAACTTTATTCAACTGTAAGGTGTTCTACTCTCCCCATAAACAAGAAACATTTTATAGAACTTCATTATGGATTTATAACTTCAGATCATTATTGTTTTATGATTAAAAAATGAGTGACTTAAGACAAAAAGCTCAACATCCTTAAACTTCATTTCCATTCAATCTCTAATAAATACCATCTGCTGTGTACTTTAGGGATATAATACCCGTCAAAAACTCAGCCGTATTATGAGAACCGGCACCAAGTTGATCTGAAATGCATATTTGAACAGATGTGTTTAAATTACATCTCTCCGTCTATCCACACACATAAATTCAGAATAAGCGTGTGTTGATTTAAAATGCATAAAAAAGGGATTTGGAGATGCATCAAAAGTGAACAGCATCTCAATGGATCAAGGCTTGCATTACTAAAGGTCATCCCTAAAAATAAAGTTCGAATTTATTAAGGTTTGCACCAGGGAACTGTTCTTGGGAACTGACTTAATGTTTGCTGCACTAAAGCAGCCATTGAAATTACACTAATTTTCTATGACCCTCCACTGTTTAACATTAGAGCTGTCAGGCACGGTCAGAAATAATAGGATCTCAGCCATGAGCAGCTGAGAATATGATATACTTTTTCTCAGTCTGACACAATGCTTATCACTAACACTAAACGTCTTGGGCTCTGAGGACCCATCCACGTCTGTTTCAGTGACAGTCATTTAGCTTTTCACTCTGACACAGAAATCCGGCATACAAAACAAAATGATTAGCATGCCTTTTTGGCATGATGAAACCAAATAAAAAAATTGCAAGCAGGGCTCCATTAACAAATGCTAATTAAAAAAAAAAAAAAAAAAAGGCAAAATAAATTTTTCTGAACGTGTCTTTTTGTCCCTCTATAATCTACAGTCCTGCAATGTTTCAGGGATCTTGAAGATATGACAGACTGGTCCAAAGGTCCATCTAAGCCAGCAATGTACTTGTAGCAATAGGCATCAGAAGTAGCCTAGGGAAACACTTTAGATGTTGAGCCCCCTCCAGAATCCCTTCGTCCTTCCAACTGGATTTTGTCAGAAAGGTGTTTTTGTAACTAGTAGATTCTGATGGATTTCTTCTCCATTAACTTGTCAACAAGTCTCCCCTTGAATCTAAACCCTTCCATTTCAAAACCACTTAAAAGAAAAAAAATCTCTGGTGAGCCTTCCACTCGCTAATTCCATTTGACACTCCCTAATTGTTATGCTGGGAGAGACCAGTAACAACTCTGTTCACCGTCTCAGAGCTCTTCATGATTTTACTGACCTCTGTTCTAGTCCCTCTCAATTAGCACTATTCCAGACTGAAGAGTCCTTAATTTCCTTTGTGTGAAGATCTGTCATACCTCTGATAATCTCTGTCACTCTTCACAGTAACATTGCCCATTGTAACCTATCCTTTTTGAGAGGGGTGTTGACAGCACTTAACAATACAGGCACAACAAGACAAAAATCTCTTAAAATAGTTCTACAATTTAGATAAATGATCTGCTTTTAATATTTTTCTTTCAAGTTTGGGTTAATTTGTTTTCTAGTATGCAGGCAGCAAAAAGCAATGGAACTTAAACGAGGTAAGGGTCAAGAGAGAAATAAGTTTTAGAAAATAAATAAGTTAGAAGTGAAAGCAAAAAGAAGGCCAAGCACATTTCAAAGACAGGCCAAAGTCAGCAATGTGGTGGTAAAGGGGAACAGAAGAAATTGTCAAAGGAGTAGTAGTAGTATGACAAGTTGTAAGACTTTAACAGAGAATGTAAGATTTCTGTCTGAAACAATCAAGTATTAATCAAGATTAAAAAAAATTAACTAAAATTGCAAATGGGCCAGATGTTTTATTCCAAGGCTTTGGTTCAAGATCATTTATATTAATAACTTCTGCAGCACAGAGGAAGAGCAGAGAATGGCAGGACAGACATTAGGCAGATTTTGAGGAAAACATGCTCAGTTTGAAAGAGATACCCCCAAACAGCTGATAGATTTAAAAGAGACAATTCCTTCACATCATAACCTATACAAACAATTTGACTGGATCTTTTTTCTGTCTTATAACTTTGTGAGAAATCACCACATGAAAATTTTTCCAGTTGCAAACATCTACATGGAAAGGATCAGCACTGTGAAGGAAACAGCAGTTAAAAACATAGGCATGATGGGCACTAAATTTAACATACCCTTCATTCCATTTTTTTCCCCGAACCCTGTGGGGGGAAGGGTGGTTGTAACCTAGTTTCCTCTCAGAAGATATATTGCTAAATTTTGGCCAAACCGGCACACTAATGAAACACAAGTTCTACCACACCAGCTGATCACCCAAAACACAGCAGCTTATATGCTACATCCCTATCGACACAGTACTTACAAAGGTGTTGTTATAATTAAACTTGAGAGTCACAGTTTTAACAGAGCAGCAGGAATGTCTGGGGCAAGGCTTTAGCAGCCATAAGCAGTTTTCCTGAATGTTAGCCAGAGACATTTAAATCACAGTCCATGTACTCTAACCAAACAATACTGCAGTTTTACACCAGACAGTTTTTGATGTACCTTCCTACACATTCATAAATGTGATTTTTTCAGAGCCAGTATCCCTCACATATCAAGTATCTGGTAGGTCAAAACCTTTTACTGTCACCTCTCTAAAACTTTTTTTTCCCCCTTAAAGAGCAGTATATGTACAGTAAAGAGGTTGCACAGGAAACTACTACTCCCATCAACAGCACAAAAAGCAAATTTGAAAAATAATAATAAATTTCCTCAGAGCAAGTGTAGTATCTGGCTCAAAATTCCAATAATATCCTCCCTACTCCATAAAGATTGAAAGCTGCTATTGTGTAACTTCATAGTTTTTCATTTTTATTTCATGATCCACTGGCAAATGTGACTATATGGTCTTAACACTTCAGACCAAAGTGTGACACAAGGATTGGGATATACTCAGAACACAACACCTATATAGCTTCAGAATTACATTTTCAGAGGTAGCACTCCAGACTCACAAGCAATGCTATTTCCTTATTAAGCCAAAACCCATGAGCTTAACTTCAAAGAAATCCAGTGTGCTTTACTAATTAAAGCGTGATAAGATAAAGTTAATTATATTTCAATATAATCATACTTCAATCAACATAATGCAATATAACTTGGATCACTGGGAAACAGAGAATTTACCTTGCAAGAATAAATTTAAAGAAATTATGAAGTAAATATTTGAAAGGGCATGTATAAAGAATTATTCATTCATTCATTCACGTAAAAATATAATTGAAACAATATACAGAAAGAACTGGACATAACTGTTAAGGTAATGGGCACCACTGAAATGATAGCATACAACACTGTCTGTAGAGCACTGTTTCATCCCATTCATGACATGCTCTGATAACAATCTGAATTTAAAGAAATCCCACCCGAAATAATATCCATCTTTATGAGCAACCACAGTTCACTTGGCTAAGGTAGGAGAATGGCTGTGAGAAGTAGCTGTTTTGTTCTCAGGCATACCCAAACAGCAGGTGAGTTCAGAATACCAGAGATTATACAGGATTGGCCCATACAAATAAAATATTAATTTATGTATCAGTTAATAAAATCTAATTTAAAGCAAAATACTGTGGCTTCTCTTCCAAATGGAAGAATGGGCTTAGTCTGTTATGTAGCTGAGGACACTGGGCAGAAAAAGCAAAATCATCACGAAAACACCTCTAAAATATCCCGGCTAAAATCTCAGAAAGATGGCCTCAACCAGCCAGGTTCTTACACACTTCATGTCCGTAACATTTTGGTAGCAGCTTGCTTTGTCTAGAATTCCCAGTAATTTAAGAACATTTCTTTGTAAAAGACAAAATCAGTATAGAATATTGGGATCAACGGAAGTAATTAATGCATGCATTCCTTCAAAAGTTTTGAAAGACGTTCAGATTCATACATGCACACCAAGCTACACATATGGGACATCAGAAGCAAAATCAGGAAAAGGAAAAGATGGCATTTTAAATGTAGACTGTTAGCTTGCCAATGACAAAGTTAAAACAATACGAAATCAATAGGTGCTGTTGCCTCAGGGAAGCTCTTATCCATTTCTCTCTGTTCAGTTCAGTCAACTACTTTGCTTTCAGTGTGTCACTAAGTTGCAGATGCCTTAAAAATTACAATTAGGACAGCTTACCATATCATTATCAGTGCATTTTGTCACAGTCAAAAGCTTTAAATAATATAAAGGACAGTTAAACATGTATAAGTTCAGGTGCCTTTTTTTTGGAGGACTCTGACAGGTTGTACACAGCCACAAATCTTAAAGGCATTCAAGCAGTAGCTTTGCTGCCTAAAGGCAGGGTTACCAAGTGGGAAATTTTTAAAAAATTCAGACAAACGTAAAAGGAATAATGCACATCAATGTGAGAAGAGGTATTAGTAAATAATAATAGCAAAGCTACTCATGAAGTCCAAATAAAATTCTTAAGTTTAGAAAAGATAATGAAACCCCAGCTATTCAAAGAGAAGGCTGGAAGGTGGTCACCTGAAATATTTTGGGCTTGCATGTGTCAGATGTCCTCTGTTATGCTGGGGAGCACACACACTGTGTGTTTCTACATTGTAAAGAAGTAAAACAGCCAGAAAATTAAGCTTTCAAAGTTAACAAACTCATACTGTGGAGAAATAATTAAGGCAACTTGGTGTTGTGAGCAGCTACCTGACTTGACCTGCCAGTGACTGAAAATTAAAAGAGAATTAGCACAAAATCTAAAATATGCTGTTATCACTGAAAAATCATCAAAGACAAAATTAAAAGAATGTTTTATGAAGAATTCAAAGCTATGACAGCATTCCAATTATGGCAACTAAAGCTCTTTGGCATCACTGAACCATTAACATTGGATAGGTAATGTATGAAAATTGTGTTTAGGGAATAAGGTTTCAGGTAAATTTAATAGCAGTAGAAGATGAATAAAGATGTAACTGAGAGGAATAACTTCTTTCTCACATATGAATATATGTAATTAGGTAAGCGATAGGATCAGTACCAACTGGGTTTAGTAACCTGATTCAAAGCACAGGAGTAATATCTGAAGATTAAGGGAAACAGATTTTCTTGTATCTTGACATGGTAAGACAGAAAGACGTAGCACCATGAAGTTCCAGAACCCAGACAGAGTCTCTGAGGCCCCCACAATTAGTAAATTAGGCAGGAGAGTTACTATTGAAAATGAAGTAAGAATCAGGATGGAGCAAGGCTTGTTGCTCAAGAACTAGCACCAGTCTTAGAACAAGGGAAATCATAAACTTCAGGAAGTCCCCAAAGAGTTGGTAAAAGTCAAAACAGCAATACTTAAGAAAGAGACAGAAGAGAACTGAAAACCTTCAAAAGCATCATTATGAAAGGACATCAGTGATGTCCTCAGACAGGAATATTAAATCTAATAGTTCTATAAAGGAAAAAATTGAAAACTTTTGTCACTAAAAAGACGAGTATAGAAACAAAGAAAGAGTATCTTGATAGTAAGAATAACAGAGATGAAAAAAAATGCTTTTTCTGAGGTTCCCACCAATCTAACCAGAGAATCATATTACAATTTGCAGGGGAAAAGACCTCCCTAAAAGCTGACAAACTTCTGGAGCAGGCTAAAGCCACAGAATTAAATAAATCAATACAGAGAAGACTGAAAAATGTCTCAAATTAATGGAATAAGGTAGTTTTAACTACACAATTTTACAAGCTGAACACAAGTTTGAATTTAATAGTTACAATGAACTCTTCCTGTTAAAGTCTACTTAAATGTAATGAATAATTTTATAAAATACACAAAGTATGATACAGAGGGAGTAGAATACAAAAATGGAATCTAATGAATTCAGCGGGAACAGCAGTGTGTGCATTCAGACCACATCACTGAAATCAATTTTATCAAATCACATAATGTTCCACAACAGTCTTTGGGCATCAGTTAAAGAACCTGGAAAGCCTGTCAAACGCCTGCCAGCCACAACAGTGCCCTTTTGGCTCTGCAATACCAGCACAAGATACAAAGAATTCTTAGGCAGCAAGATCCACAAGGCTGGTGCAAAAACTAAATTCCCAAGCTGAAATCCAATGTCTGGGTGTAACTTGTGGGGCCTAACACAGATACTGGCTTTTCAACCTTGAGCAAAACAGAAGGCATGGTATAAAAGGAGGCCCAAAGGAAGTGGCAAATTAGGATCATTAAGGATGAAACAAGCTGTATCTCAAACAATTTAAGCTCATTTATTATGGAGAGAACATTGAGCAACTGATGCAAAACTACCACCTATGTAACAGCATGCCAAAAATGCTTATTCCATGTGGGTGGGAGTTTCAGACATGTTTGAAGTAGGCAGAAAAACATGGAATAACTTCAGAAATTATTTATTGATTTAACCTCTGAGTCCATTAATGAAAAATATTTCATCCTCTGTGATCTATTGCAGTCTTTATAATTCACAACACCTCCCTTTCTTCAGTTTCAGTGCCAGCACTGAAGTTCCAGGAATTTCAGTAGGCTGGGGTTTTTTATCAGCTGAGTAGAAGACATAGTAGTTAAGCATCTCGCTAAAGGTTTTTATAGGGTTTTACCTTGTCAGAAGAAACCCAACATTTGAAAAGATTTATTACATTTTACAGTTCTCACTTTCTAGGACACTTGTATTTTCTTCTAGAAGATACCCCACTTTTCAGCCTAATATTTTTAAATGTTAGTATTTCTCCCTTTAGGGAAAAACTCAATCTTGAAAACCGTACCAATAAAACAATCTCTTTGGCATTTATCTTGCCATTAACAAAAAATAACAGAGCAGAAATATTCTAAGGAGAAGGCAAAGACCAGTTATCTACCTATAGATCACGTCAGAGAAGATAAATTACCTACCTGTAATCACATGGTGGCTATGCAAGCACTGAAATATGACGTGTTTTATGTCAGCAGTATCCAAAGAAACATCCTTCAGGCCCACATCTTTCAGCCAGTAGTTCATGTAATAACAGGAGTGGCTCAGATCACCTCAGAGTCCACTGACTGGACCCAACCGAAGAACACAGCTAAATGGAAGAGCTAAATGCGTAGATAGCATATCCCAAAGTAAAATCTGTTATGGGCAAGTAAATAATCTCTCTTCTTCAGATGGACTCCTGCAGTCACTGCAAATAATCCAAAAGTATGGAAAATCTGAAGAAAGGCCCATTGTGTCTCTAAATGAGACACTGAGAGACAATGAGACTGAAGGAGAGCTGTTGCAAATGCAGCTTTTTGCTGGGCAGCCTCCTCAGCACAGTAGCACTTAGCAAAGATGTAAGTGGTTTCAAATGTCCACTTCACATATAAAAAACACAAAGGTATGATGAAGAGCGCGGTTGTGTGAGGTTGAACTGGAGGAGCTATTAAAGAAGCAGCAGATGAACTCTATTCATGACTTTGTAACATTTCTCTCATCTACCGTGAGAGCCTGAGGAATCTGCTAACCTGCCTGAACTCTTCATCACCAGATAAAAGATCTTCAGGGATTGCTCTTTAGGATTCTCCCCTAACACACAGAAGGTAAAATGCAAGCAGGATACAAAATAAGCATCTGTAAAGGAGGTTTAAGGAGAAAAGCAAGGCACATTGCCTTTCCTAAAATAACTAAATGTTGGATATCACCTTGGAAAAGGACTTCACAAATGTTACATGGGCTACCTTGCCTTTAAGGAAAACAGGAACAAAAGGAGAATCAATGATTAGAGCTCAGATACCTTTTTTCCTTCCAGCTAAAAAGCATGCTATTTTCACAGACAAGGATGGTAGTGAACTCCCAAAAGATAATGAAAGGCCTAAAATCCATTGTCCATGTGCAAATGTAGATAGAAAGATGCAAGACTTTAAAATCCTGTGCTCCAGAATCACAGCTAATAATTCCAGAACTTGTTTTGGTGGTAAAGGTAACTTTGCATTAACTGTGGCAGCCTGCAAGGTGCAACAATGGCATCTCAGTATAACCCTGGGCTACAAGCATCTATCAAACTTGCAAAGGCACCTTTTCCCACAGCAAAAACATTTCTTTGGGCTTGCTGCAGGTTTCAACACTTGGCAGAAAGTTGCACAAGGAGAAAACACAGTCTTGCACCCTGAGGTTGTGCCTCACCAAGCCTTCAAGCCTGGCTTTCTGTGGAGGCAATGTAGGTGCTACTGGAGTAATTGAGAACTGTGAGTGATTTCCTTGACAAAACAACACACTGAATTTAGGAAGTAAACATTCTGAAGATACCATTGCGAGTTTCTAGCTTAGGTCATTAAATACATTCTTGTTTCAGGGGAAAAAAAAAACCAAAACAGCAAATCAGAGGAAAAACCTCAGGACAGAAGATTAAAATGAAAGGATAAACTAATACCAAGAATTTATGAAGAGTATTAGAAGAGGATTTAAACTGAATGTGAAACAAGCTTTTGTGACAGGGTCAACAAGTGAAAGGAGGATGCTCAAAGCTAACCAGAAGTCTAATGGAAGGAAAAATTACTTTCTGCGCAAACTCTATGCATGGGATGGGAGCATATCCCATAGAGATGCTACATTACAAAAACAGAATTAAAAATCCCCAGTCATTGTCGTTGTATAAGCATAATCACTGTCTGAATGCACATTTAGTTCAATCAACAAAACAATTTTTTGTACTTAAGAACTATTTGAACATTTGCCTTAAGAAAAAAATATGTTTATTTGCATTATTAATGGAAAACACAGAAATATTATCTCATCACTTAATGTCATAATCACTGTACTTCACTTAAATGCTGTCAAGTAAAAGCTGTATTTTGTGAAAACATACGTTAAGAAACAGACTTCAGCTTCTGCTATTCTTGTAATAATGAAAACTCTCAAAATACCTCACAAATTTGCATTCTGTAGAAAATATAACTAAATGATCTAAGGTAAGCAGCAGCAGAAAAGCACGTTATGACTTATTGCCATTAATTCCATATGATATTTAAGACATAAACAAAGCAGGAATGTAAATCTTAACACAATCATACCCGATCTTTTATATAAAATTTTAACATTTTTAAAGACAAAAACCAGACAACTAGGACATTCTTTTTGTACATCACTCTGAAATACTCTGGCAAAGCACTAACTGTTCTGTTCCCTAAGTTATGACAAATGGCAATAAGAACTCTTTTTTCCCATGGAAAGGTGTATTGGGTTAGTGTGGCAAGGTTGTGGTGGTGGGGGATGCTGCAGGGGTGGAGTGTGCTACATGGAAAAAATACTTCCCTGGACACAGCTGGGAGTCCAGCTGGCTGCCTTAGCCATTTCTAGGACTGAATGTGTGAGACAGGTTCTCCCCAAAACTTAAGTCAGCAGTGTGGGAGCAGTCATCCCACTGCAATGGAAAAATCGTGACAGTCTATTGTTTAAACCTGAACCCTACAGTCCATCTGTCTGCCTCCCTCACTCTGCAGAGTCCGGGATACAGCCAGTACGTGACAGACAGTAGATTTCCCTTCACCAAGCACAGTGGCTAAAAAATAACTGTGGGACATGGACACACACACACACACACAGAAATTCAGCAGCTATGATTGACCACATGACCCATTTTTCAGATGCATTTACCACTTCTGTAGTAAGTTGGAGGCTTATGTTGAAGTTTGTCTCAACAAAAATCCTTCAAGGGAGATAAACAGCTCAGAGAGATCAGTGTTTTTCTTTAATACAAAGCTTTTCGTAGAAGACTGATTCAAATCTCTCGGGGTTTGTAATGTCCAAAAGGTATTACCCCAGAGCTGACTGCAAGTCTGTGTGGAACTGTGTTCTGATCTGAGTTGCCTCTCCTTTTAAGGGCCACGGCTCCTCCAGAGGCCAACCAGGGAGGCATCTGACACAGCACACCATAAGACAATTCATTTCTATGGCCTCTGGGTTTTGCCAATAAATATTTGCTCCAGATTCAAGACAAAATGGCTTACAATCAGCCACTCTGGCTTTATATTCTCCTATGTGAAAGGTGTTTGGACACACTAACATTTTCCAGCTTGAACTTGCATCTGAATTACAATTTTCCAGTAGGTGGATTGAGAAGAATTTACATTGCTTCTTGTGCCTTTACATATAACCATATTTGCAACACTGTCCTCCTGTTATGAAACAATTTAACAGCTGTACTTTGTCAATTACTCCTACTAAACAAAATGAGAGTTCTACATAACGATAAGAAGCAAAATAGAAAGATAAAAATAATTACAAGTGCATGAGATAAGTGGTTCAGCTGTGGAAAATAAACTTTCATCTATTATAGTCACTATTCTTATGCACAAACCTTTTAAGATTCCAGGTCTGTGATTACTTTGCCATGTAATACGAAGTTTACAACTATAAATTTCATTCTCATTAAAAAGAGGTGAATGACCAACTCCTGAGTACAATACACAGACCAATATAAGATGCACATGAACACGAAACTGAGCTTAGCCAAAGTAACCTGTATCACTGTCCCCAAATGGATGTACAGACAAAACTTCTGAGTAGCAGAATTATCACGCCTCTTGAATGCAACAGTGTTTTAATTGGATAGCTACACTTCTTAAGAGGTTTAAAAGGTTTTGCATGTTTCCATTTCCTAGTTTTCTTCATTTAAGTAGTTTGTGTTTAAAGAAAATAGCCATTAAAGATACTGATCAGCTATAGAAGCATTGCCTTTTTTATTTCTTCATGCTTTTTGACTTATTTTCCCTGGAAGTTTGACACAAATGTAGATTCAATGAGCAATCATCAGCTGGCCAACTACCACCTTCATCAAAAACTCCTTTGTGCCACACTGTCCTACATGACCAGAATAACAAGGCCTACAAAATGAATTTACTACCTAGTATTATGCCAAAAATCTGAAAAATTTATGCACTGAAATGAACAAATACTTTTCTTAAATGTAGCAAATATGAAAATTTAAAGCATCATCAGAATTTTCTGATGCACACCTGAGCACTAGAAGGTGTACACGTATCTTGGATTTATATGTGTACTTATTTGCTACCATAAATACGCATCTTAATATATGTTTGGATATGCTTAAAAGCTCAGGAGCAAATTAAAACTGAGAATTACATGCCAAATCAATCTGCTATTAAGCAAATTGACATGAATTAAAGTTATTATTTTAAAAACACATTAGACTCCCCTCACCGGGTTCTAAGTTCTGTGTTTCAAGACAGTGAAACACAATGAAAATATTTATTCAGAAAAAAACCAAAGTGATTTTAGTGATTTTGTTTTAAAACACTAGAGAAATACAGTATCCCAGTAAGTACAAACAAGCATTTAAACTCATAAATATTAAATGCTTTAAGACTTATTTCCACTACTGCATGATGCTTACAATTCCTTCCTTATATCCTTACTACAGATTTCATATCATTACTTCCGAAGAACACATTCTCATACCTTCAGGAGGAAAAGAAAAAAGGAAAAAAAAAGATACCATCTTGCTGCACTTAAGAAACTAAATTGGATGTATTTTACTAATTTCTACTCTATCTAACAATACTCCCACATTAGGATTTTACAGAAGAAAACTGCAGCTGAGGCTGCCCAGAAAAAGGCAAGCCTAACCATAATGGCATACAGAAAGTATCACTCCAAGCAACTTCACTACTTATATTTAGTAAAAAGAGTAAGCCAGTTTGTAAGCCAAGTATAGTAATCAGAAGAAATTGCTTTTACATTCAATAAGGGCACATATCTTCTCTTTCCAGCAACCATTCAAAAAATGTTTCCTCCAAATTTTAGCCAAAGCAGAGCATCACAGTGTTGTGATCTCAAAGGATTTGTACTGCAAATGCCCTGTGTGCCCACTAAGCCTGCACTCAGCAAGCTGTGCTCATCCTGGGCACTTTATTTCCCAGGCTTTACCCTCCAGTTCTTACTGTGTGAGTGGAACAGTAACAGGAGAACCAGGAGGAAAAAAACCCCAAACTAATCCTCTCATAATGATTCTCTTACATTCAGAAAAATGTGTATTATTTAAAAGAAAATGATGTAAAATGGGAGTACCATGCACTTCCTGCTTAAACAGGTCAGTATGCTGACCCAAATTGCTCCAGAATCCAAAGAAACTTCATCTAAAAAATTACAGAGGATATAGAAATTTTGAAATCATAGTTTCCTATACAGCATCTTACCCCAAAATAAACAGCTTGAAGTTACATTTAGTGTCAACTAATCTTCAAAGCAGTCTGTAAATTTAGAATTACTTTATGTTAACATTGCATCGCATGACGCGCTTTGGACTTCCATATTTTTATGTGTACATCCTCACACATGAACAACGCTCTGACAAGATGCACAAACAATGGAATAAGTAAGAGCCAACAGCCCAGAAAACTGCAGCATCCTTGATGCATTTGGCATGAAAGACTATGGCTAGCAAATGATGACCCGTAATTCATGACATGGCAAAATATCAAATCCTGTGAACCATGGCAGTAAAGAGGTCTCTCCATGAACTGACTGAAACCTGATTCAACTATCTGTAGAATGGTGAAGGCAAAGAAGAAGATGACGCAGGTATTTCCTTCCCTCCTTCCATTCCTCCTCTAGGAAAGGTATATCTCCTTGCTAAAAAGTAAGGGCGCAGTGGCATTAGCTGAGAAAAGGGCAAAGTGCTGTACAGACCAAAATGGAAAGACTGCCCTCCTAAAACAACATTTAGATTGGTTGAAGTCATGTTACAATAAAAAAAGAAAAAAAAAGCTACCCTGAAATACCTAATGCTTGTCTCTCCACAGGCAGTTCTAAAGAAAAACACACTTTTGAAATGTAGGTTGCTGAATGCTGATGTTCAAAATATCCTAATGAAATTAATGGATTGGCAAGTGTTCAGCACCTTTGAAACTTCTCACCTACTTATAGCTCTTTCCAAGACCTTGTGAATCAAATGCAGGGAAGGAAGGGTTATAAACTTAGTGAAGTCCAAATTTAAATTTCAAGACAACTAAAGACAACTAATCCTGTGATACATAGGAGCTTGTCCATCAAAAGCTACACCATGAAGCACTATGGTCAAGTCTAGACACAAACTTGAATGTACCTTTGAGCTGTGTGGGGAAAAATATCCACATTTTAGTTTTTGGTGCGAATTTGATATCTTTTAAAGGCACTCAATTAACTTAAAACATAAAAAAAAAAAAAGAGAGACACGTTTGGTAAAGTGATTAGTTCAGACTCCAAGAGCAGACAAAAGACAGAGTAGAGAGAAGAGTCTAGAGACTGAGGTATAAAATTACAGATAACTACCAAATACACTCAGCAATTTCTTAGCAGAGAATGTCATACGGATTTTAAACAGATGACATTTGCATTTGCAGTAGTCAGACTGACAGAACAGATGTGCTAAAACCCCTTAAAAAAAGCCCAAACCTGAAAGACTTGTCAAGGTTTGTTAGGGACACGATTTGCATGTCTGCAAAATGAGCTCAACAACATCTCTCTCTGAGAAACAAAAGTGCATTTTGGGAAAGAAAATGAAACACATTCACATTGAAAAAAAAGTGAGGGAGTTGATATAGTCTACTTCATAATTACCCGCATTTTGAAAGTGAGTAGAAAAAGGTATATAAAAATAGTAAAGGCTTATTTTAAAATCATTCTTTTCATTGCCTTCCAATTCCAGTTTCAGTAAGTGTCATGATAATGTGATGAAGACAATACTACTGCCACAAGGCTTGGAATAGCTTTAAAACTGCAGGTTGTCTGAAACAGCTGCAAATTTGATGATGTCTCATCTAGCTGTTTATCTTCCCATGTGAACTTAGCAATATTCAGGAGCTTACTATGTGGACATCTTTCACAACAAAATTATTTACAGTTACAAGTTTATAGTGTTTGGAATTTCCTTGATCATCCAAATAATAGTATTTGGAAACAAGCTTTTGGGAAGATGTTTCTTCCCTGTTCATTATTTCAGTCAAAACTGGCTACTATAAAATAGAGACAATTTTTAAGCCAAAGACTTCAGAATGGCAAGACACTCACACAACACATACAGAAGGAGACAATGATAACCAGCTGATTGTTCACATAAGCCCTCATGGTATGTGTTACGATGCCAAGAATAAAAACAAAGTCACAATGGAAGACTAGAACCTGAGAAAAAAATTATAGCTCGTGAGATTGTTCAGAAAGGCAAGAGTAGCCATACTGAAACATACTGGACTAAATTGTATTGAGAAACTGGACTGTGAAAAGTTCCATTCAGACACACAACTATTGCTGTAAAAACTACTGTGACTAGGAGGAGAAAGCACCAGGGTCCACTTTGCTCCCAGCCATGCTATGCCACCCTGAAGCAGCCTGACTAAGGCCCAAGCAGATGCTGCCTGGTTGCCACTGCAACAAAAGAGAGAAACTAAGGGCAGATCAAAAGAAACACAACACAGTAATTGTTGAGCCTGCCCCAAACCCTTAAGAGAGGCCTAGGAAGCTGCTGAAGCTACCATTTGTCAGCTTATCTCCTGGTAAAGCAACAGGGAAGTAGGGAGCCTCGCTGAAGCCAGCTGTCCCAAAGGGACTCTGTAACACCTTCTCTCAGTTCGGACAGTATCTCCAGTTTCCTCGGACATCAGGCAGTTGTCTGCAATGGCTGGGCAATTAGGTCTTGACTCTGCACTTGAGTGATTAATTTTATTCCAAGCTTGTGATTTATTTTCCACTGCACACATTTACTAGTTCAGGTCCTTTACTGCCTTTTTCCAACTGCATGTAATCATGTATCTACATATGCTGAAAAATCAAAGCTTGCTTACAACTAAAAGTAATGGAGGCTTGGAGAGGCCTTCAAGTAGATCTGATTTTAATGGAAAAGGGAGAACCAATGAAAAGAAACCCCAGAACTTTCTGCCTGACAGAGCTGTGGCTTCTCCTCTGGCAGCCCAAGTTTGCTGGCTTTCTGATGATATTGGAAAGCTCCGATGTTTTCACTCTGAATTATGAGACAGTCTCAAATGAACAGCAACAGCCACCTACAATTAATGTTATGCTCCTATCTCAGAACACAAACAAAAACTGGGAGGCAAACCCAGCTTTTCCTCAGCATTACACTGTTCTACAAAACAGAACAGTATAGTATTTCAGTCTAGCTCTAAATTTCCCTACTTTTTTATTTGTCTAGATTTTGGGTTTACAACTCTCTTATCAAGCAGCAGTAACAGGAAAGATGAATATTAACTTTGATGAATATCGTAATCGTTTCACAAACCAAAAAGGTGAGAGAATATAGTCTGGGCAACAAAAGCAAACGACATTTGGAAAACACATTACCAGTCTAAGGACTTTTTAATGGGTATATATCCACATTGCTGATTATTCAAGCAATTACAGAATATGACATCCAGATCTCAGGTTTCTTTAACTAAAATATATTCCAATTGTTTGCTTTTATCATCAAAAGTAAATTTCAGGGGATTAAGTTTCAAAACTTCAAGATAATTAAAGCTGTCTTGCTCTTTTTGCAACTACAAACACCACCTTTCAGAAATATAATCTATGCTGAATCTTGAAAGTTGAGATCACTTGAAAAACAACTCACATTTTGATATAATGACACCAAAATGAAGACTTTCTGATATAAGACTAAATTGGTCTCTGGATTAAATTTACTTAGCAGCAATTTCTAGAAGTCCTGTATTTAGTTCCAAACACATTGAAACTGATACCTCATGCAGGAATCAGTCTCGTGAATAGTGCCTGCAGACTACTGTATTAGTCCCCAGAGACCACAGACCAGGGCACTAGTCCGTAGTCCCTACAGCTGTGTACACCCTCCACATTAACCAATACATCCTCACTTTATGCTGTTGCTCTCTAGAATGGCTTACAAATAAATTCTCAGTAAATATATCTGTATCTATCTCTCTCTATACATATATGTATTAGATCTCCAGATATTCGTAGACTGATGTATCAACTGCTCAACAGTATTTTCCTAAATACTCAAATTTACTGAAATTTCAGTGCGAAAAAGTGCAAAATATGGCAGAAGGAATTTCTATATAAATAAAACAAGCCTTCCGTACTTCAGTTTTTCACAGTCTACTGGATTTGCCTTTCTTGCTTTATATTCTACGCATTTTGCTATTGATCTTCATAATAAACCAAAAATGTTGTCACCTGGTTGGGGAGAGTGGCTCTGAAATACAAGGAGTTGCATATCAAAAGCCAGCACTAGAATATCAATACTAATTTTTAAAGTTCATTTCTATTGCTCATGTCTGCAGAGAGTCCTCAAAAAGAGGAAAAACATGACATTTCTAACTTCACAGATACAGTGTCAAGAATGGTCCATTCTTTTAAAAAAGTGAGTTTCAATATAAAGAGTACTCTGGAGTACTCTTGGAGAACTCTAACTTCTTTATAAGGTACTCTGTGCTCAGCAGGATATAAATAAATCCCTACTCTGAAGAAGACACCTCTGCAGTCACTCGTGGCTGTCCAGAGAAAGGCAAAGCATTTTTTTCTTCTTGGAGAAAAAAGCCCCAGAGTGTTTTGTTGGCCTGATTGAGAAAAAGATTCAGAACTCACTTGGTGTATCTTTGGGGTTCCAAAACAAAAATTATGGCATGGCTGTTTCTCTTCCTTTTTCCTTTCATTTTCACTTGCTGTACTTAATTTTTATGTGCTTACATGTTTGAATGCAAGTTATTAAACACCTAACTGAAAACCATAATATTCCTTGATGTGTGGCTTTACTTCTTCAGCAGGTCAGCCTATATAATTATTGGTTTACTAAAACTTTTGGTGAAGTTACTATCAGAGCAGATGTCACATTCTAGAGGCAAAGGTGACATCTGGAATCTACTGATAAGTCCTTGTACATTTTGTGTAGGAAGCTTCTAGATGACTTTATCGCCCCAGCAATAAAGGAGATATAGAGGGTTCTACTTTTGGTTTATTTTACCTTTTTGATAAATGGGAGATAGAAATAATTCCTTTTGGCTATTAAAGTAGTTTAAACACGTATTTAATTTTAGCTATTCTGGCTCTAGGCTCTGGAGTTGTCTGCAGCCATGTTAAGTTCTGGCAAATTTTGTGCTGAGATCTTTATGGGAATATCTACATGGGAATGTAATAGCCGGCTGCTGTCACAAGAGTAAAGTCTACAAATGAAGACTCTATGCTCTTAAGTGCAAAGAAGAAAACCTTTCATTTTACAGATGAGCACATGTTTAAATATCCAAAACATTTCCTCCGCCTTGCATAGCTTCTTTATCCTGCTGCCATATGGTACAAAGAATTTTCCATCTTAATATCTGGAGACTATTTTCTAACAGGAACTACTAGATAATTTGGTAGTTTCTTAATAAGCAGGATAAATAAAGTTTATTATTCTTTAAAATCAAGACATCAAACCAGTTTTCTTCCTTGTTAAGTTCACTACAAAAAAAGCCCTGGAAAAAGACGTATGACATACATTACTGTATGCTCAGTGACCAGCTGTTTTAAATTCAGGTATTAAGTAATCACTCTTTTCTGTGTGCAAGAGCTGAATTATTTAATAAATCCCCATATGCCCCAACATGTGCCAGCTATACTAGGTTATCGAAAATCCAGCTGCTGTTATGATAATAGCTGCCAATGCTAAAACTACTGAAGAGAATAATGAATCAGCTTCAAGTCAACTAAGACATAAACTGACACAGTTCCACTTAAGATACGTGGGAATACAATACATCTGTTAATTAAAAACTAACACTGATCCACAGTCACATGAAATTTAGTGCCAAGAATTCATGGGCATTGTTTGTGGTGCAAAATTAATGCAAATCAACCTGTATGAAGACAAGCAGCTCCATTTCCATCAGTTGTCCTAGATGCATAGGAATGTCCTATAAATTACACATTCCGTGTGCAAAACAGATTCTATTGTGTCACAGTTTGCTTTTCTTTCTTACATATCATAATTCCCATGCAGCTATTAGATGACATGTTTTACATAGCTAGACTTCTGAATTTTTCAATTATCATAAAAAACTGATTATGAAAATGATTATGAAAATTTGATTGGTTTGATGTACCAAGAGTACAATGCAATCTAAGGTACAGTGCCACTGCCCGTAAGTCATTGAACAAGCACACAAACAAAGGAAGCAGAAAGAGAGAAAGTAGCCAAACAAGATGTCAGAAATGATTCTCCAGACACATATTTTCTGGACAACTGGTGCAGAAATATCCATCAAAATTTGTCACTATTAACTTTTTAAAAGCTAAGAAAATACTTCCTTGGATGTGAAATTATTACTTGTAGTTACAAAAGCTTTGCAGGTGGATGTAACTTCCATCTTGGTGTCAGCATAAGTAAATACATTAATGATACATTCTTTCATTTCTCACAATTAGCTTTGTTGTTAAGGGAAATAATTTTGAAATTAATCCAGAACTCATCAGTCCCCTAAGCAAGATTAGAGTATTATTATATTGATGTAAATTTACATAAGATACAGGACATAAAATACTTATTAGAACAAACAAACAAACACAAAACCAACCCATTTATGTTTGCTGGAGCTGGATCATCTCTAGTACACAAAGTGTGCAATGCTCAAAAGCCACATTAAAGACAACTTCAGTAACTCCAACTTCAAGCAATCTATATATAGTAGTTTATGTAAAAAAAAATTTAAGAATGCATTATTTGAAAAAGATTAGGAATATATTGACAAATTAAAAGCATGTCATGCAGAGATTTAAGATGCTTATAAAAGCTCAAGCAAAGGGGCCAACCACATCAAGGGGCTTACAGAAAACTCAAAGACTTTGAAAGCTTAAAGAACCTCATTTTTTTTCATACCTTAATTATGAAGTTGCAAATAATTGTGTTTTCAGCCACATGTTCTTGACATTTCAACAAACCCAACACTGTCATTTTCTCAAATACTAGCAGACTTACTTTTCTTTAAGGAAATCCACTACTTGTTTGAAGTCTGCCACACAGTATTCTCTTTTCATGTCCATGAGCACACTGTCAGAGGCTGACTGGACTGGTATGTGCAGAAAAGCATATACTCTTGGATGATTGAGAATCTTGGCCATTTCCTAAGAGTTATTAACAGAAAAAGAAAAAGAAGATTTAAAGCATTATGAAAACAATACAAAAAACTCATTTAAATTAATAGATGGGGTAAGTATTAGTAGCAATACTTCTAAAACCTGAACAATACTGAATTGCCGCAGCCCAGTTTGAAACTGTAGGGACAGGCGAAAATATCTGAAAGCAATTTTGTTTTAAGAGAAAATAAGAAGAAAGAAATGAAATGGAATTTCTTTTGAGATGGGGATCACATCACCTATGTAGTATTGATTATGCACTTAAAAGAAAATTTGAGAGACAAAATATCGTGAAAATTGGTGATTTCACAGAGTGGCTGTTTTCAGAAGATGGCAAGCGTTAGCTGCTTTCTTGTCAGAGTGAAGTAACTTCTCAGATACCAATAAGAGAATGTCTATAATTGGAGCATCCCTAAAGTTGGCCAGCTGCTAATTAAGGTACACCTCATCATTTGCAAACCTGCACCAATGCTGGTCTGAAATGTTACCTGTTTAACTTCAGAGAAGAGGACAGAAATTAAAAGTGCTTGGCTATAAAATGAATAGAATTAATCAGGGAGCAGCTTAAAAATGAAGTGACAGCTTGGAAAGAGACATAGGATGTCATATATTTGATCAAATGTAAAAGGTCACAAAGAAAAATAAAAGTAAAGATCATAGCAAAACGCAAAAACAAACCTCCTAATGAAAGCCAAGCCAAGCCCCCAGCTGAGACTTGGCAAGGTGACAGAATGAATAGAATATGGTGGTCCCATTTCTTTCGTTTTATTATTTACACAATTAAGGACATACAGTCAAGCAACAAAGTTTAAGTATTTTCAGAAGCTGAGACCAACCAGCATCTAGACCGTGTGCAATATGGTACCAATCTGTTTGTTAATCTTTTTCCTGCAACAAATAAATGAACTTGGATAAAGAACCACATTCCATGAACAACCAGGTCTTCACATAAGGTCTTCCCTTTCTCCCTGTGCTGTAGGCATACGGGAAATGGCCTGGGACTGAGCACTGCACTGCCTGCTCTTCTGCCAGAACATTCTGCATGCTCCAGTCAGGCTCACTCAGGCCATTTCTCCTGTTTTCTCTGATGTCACAGATACTCTGTCTGACAACACATACTGCTGCCATATTTAGTTTTTAAGATGCAACTATTCACAAATTCTTTCCAGATCATTAATCAGCAATATTAGTCAGGCATCTAGATTTTCTCTCTGTATTTCCACAAGGCTGGCCCAGATTGTTCAAAGAGAAGGCAGACATCCTCATGCCTTTTCACTTGCAGGAACTCAGTTTTTAAAAGCACTGATTTTTAGAACAAGAAGAAAAAATGCTCTCTCGATACTCACTTGTCATCTGACAAATACATGTGTACAAAACCCAAACTCTATCAGATCACTTCTGGAAGCAGTTTTGAAAGTTTCTGTCTAAGATCCTATCACATAAATGTCTAAGAGAAGTGGTTACATTATTCAAGACAACAGCTAGTCTATCTCAGGTATGTATACTCAACATTACAGTAATGGCCACACTGATAATG